>OY728121.1:887294096-888689096 GCA_963277665.1 Viscum album
GATTCAGAACTAGGTCTAGTGGAGGAAGATATTTCCCCACTAATCTTTGAAGTATAATAACCAAAGGATGTCAATAAGAAATTATTGAAGATCCATTCCACCTCACTCAACCATTTCTAGAAGATATTGATGAAGAATATTTTTCTTCTAATGTACATATAAGATATTAAAAAGAATTTGATGAAATCACTACAAGAAAATCACCGCATAATGGCAGTTTTTTTTCATATGGTGGTGGTTTAAACTGACTCTATATGATTCTATGGCGGTTTCATAAAACCACCACTAAATTGGGTGTCAGAAACCAATACATGGAGGTTTATTTAATATATCATTGGTTTTCATTCAGTAATGTAGAAACTTTTTACCGGCAGTTTTGTAAAGTTTTAGCGGCAGTTTCCTGGGAAAAAGTGATTCTTTTAGCAGTGGTTTTAATTTCCGCTAAAAAAATATGATTTTCCCCATTAACACCGCCTCTAAAACCACAAAACCACCTCTAAAATACATGCACTATATAATTTAGAATTATTTAAAACTATTTTTGATAATAGGGTACCGCATTTTAGCGCTGATTTAAACCACCGCTAAATATGCACCATTTACTTAGAAGTGGTTTAAACTGCCACTAAATGTATATTTACAAATAAAAAACTGTTTCATGTTCTGCATCCCCAGTACTAGTACCCTGAAAAAAAACCATGTGCAGAGTTTATATAATAGTATAATCTAATCCATCTAATAATATTCAGTAATCAACCATCTAAAATACTAATATACACATCCTAACATAACTAAAATGAAAATATGTTTGGGAAATACACTATGCCGCACATGATACATAAATAAAATATTTTTGGTGACTACTCTATTCCCCACATGATACATAAATAATCCAACTATTTCCAAATATTTCCAACATATCAACAAAACCACTAATCATTGCCTGATGATGAATACAAATCCTCACCCTCTCCACCTCCATCTCTACTTCCTGATACCAGAACCTGTAAGAAAATTATATTGAAATATAGCTCCTCACCCTATCCACCTCAATCCCAGATGTTCTGACAAAGAACTTAGATGGTATGGGTCCCAAACCCATCCTGAGCACTCGACCAGGATGCTCCTTCTCAAGCACTTGACCAACTGGGTTAGTCTGGGAGACTGAGTAGGACTGCATGAGATTGGCATCCCATAATTATTTAATTTTTACCTATAAATCAAATATTATTCATATTATAAGAAATATATATTAACATAGTGACAAATTAAAATAATTTATTATAATTAAAAATGAATTCATACCCCAACTTATTTGTCAGACTCATTAACAAAACTTCCATCAGATTTTTTATGAACATTCAACCACAGTTCTATTTGGGGTGCTGGGTGCCATAAACTCAGTGAAAAAATTAAACAAAGAAAAATAAAAAATTATAATATATTAAATATATAATATTGTATTATAAATATTTAAACTAATTAAAATATTACCATAGCTGATCTACTTCTAGAAAAACTCTCTGACCCCGCAGTATGAGGGATGATTTTCTTAGAATGGATCGAGGAATTCTTCCTTGAAAGATCCGAAAAGAAATAAAATGTAATTTCATAGTAAAGTATTAAATGTCATCACCTTTTAATATACATGTATAAATGTAAAATTAGATCAATATAATAATATATATTTAAATACCATCTTCTTCTCATCACGATGTATGTCAACAAAAACATTATATTTCTCTTTGGGTACCCCATTAGGTACCTTCTTATACATATATTGGGATATCAATGATTTATCTTTGAATTCTCCCCACAATATCCATTTAAAGTCTCTCCATTTCTTGCCCAGATTTCTCAATTTCCACTTTTTTGCTAGCACATCAGCAACCTTAAAGAAGAAAAACATCTATAAAAATAAATTCATTTTGAAAATATTATAATTTAATAACATAATGACATTGAATTACACCATAATGTATTAAAATTAACTTTATTTGTGAATCAAAAACTTTATTTTTCCAGGTTTAAGGCATATGCCTCCAATCATTATAGGTAATAGGAAGGGAAAATAGCTCCACAGCTAGCTGACCTAGAATCTGTCCAAGTATTCCTGTGGAGTCATCTGTAGGGACCTTATATTAATCAAATGCTAAAACTATCTTCTCTCTAGTTATGTTCCACACATATGAAATTTTCATATTTTCTCCATACTTGCATTATTTCCATATTTTATGAATAAATAGCTAGTATAAAAAAAGTGCAATAAATTTATTCATATTAAAATTTGTACTTATAACAGTCACCCTCTAGTATCCCCATTAATAACTAGAAGTGGAATCACGCTCTCTCACTACTGAGGCACCTGAAGGGGAAGGCATTTCCTAAGATTCTGAAGGGACACTCACGGATGGTGTGAGAGATGGTGCATGTGGGAAAGAAGATGGTTTCTCACATGATGTAGAGAGCGAGACAGATGGATCGTCATCTGTCAGTTTGGATGATGAAACAATGTGAGGATTCCTCCATGGAATTCCTATCATTTAATCAAATAAAATTAAGTTCAAAACATATATTTCAAAAAAAATACAAGAAAAAAAAATTAAAAACGATAACATATGAACAGTATTAACAAAAAAAATATACATAACAATGATAATGAATAAATTCACAAATGACATAAGTGATTGATAAATGAATGGATAATTGTACACAAAATTATTTTCCCATTCAATCATGTCAGTTTCCTAATACATTACTTCATAAACTTCATCCACCCCTGTGAGACTAATATTTTCAATATCATGATGGAAAAATAAGTACATTTCTTACTTTTGATGATATTCAATTTCAGAGGTCAAATTTTCCACTTCAACACCCATATCATACAAATCTCTTTGTTTTACATGAGAAACTACACTCCAACCTTCATCCAGAACATCTTCCACATAATATACCATTTTTTATTACAATGATAAGATATACGGATCATGTAGTTCATGGTCACCAATATCCATCAAGAGATAGAGGTTCACAGTAGTAAATTGCAAGAAATCTCTTTTAACACCTCTGATAATAACAACCCAACTACATTTGAATAAAACAACTTAAAAATTCATGTGGTAGTGTAATTTGATAATATCAACAAAATTCCCATAGTATCCCACTTCTAAAAATATAAATATACCACTATTTTGTGTTTTAAAACCCTCTTCTCGATTGATTGTACGAAATCTAAAGTCATTCACGTTGTAAGCATTGATATTTATAGCTTGTTTTATAGGAACTCGAGCAAGAAAATTCAAATCTTCTGAAAACTCTACTCGAGTATCAGTATTCATGATCTAAAAAAAATAAATATACATTATTATATTTACAGAATATATGTGTCGACCTAATATATGTATTTATTGAAATATTTATGAACTTACACGTCATGTAAACCATTCTACAAGCTCTATATTAATAGCTTTTGTTATATATTTCTCATTTATTGTTTGGCCTCTAATATGTCTCTTTGTTTGTATTCTCAACTCTTCAATAAATGGATCTTCAATAAATGGATCTATGTGCCTGTAATAATTCCATTTCTATAAGTGTAACATTTGAGGTCCTCCCAACTGATCGGCCAATATCATGAAATATTTTTGATTTCCCATGTATTTGAGATTCAGTTGATGTGTCATAAACTTGTACAACTCAATTAAATCTTGTATCAATATCATCCAAGTATCTAGAACAAAAGGTAATACACTCCTCTTCCAAATAGCCTTCAAAAATAGAACCTTCAGGTTGAGCTTTATTTCTCACGTATGATTTCAAATGCCCAAGATATCTGTGAAATAAAAAAACATAATTATGTATTTAATTAAGTTACACAAATTGTTTAATTAATAGAAAAACATATAAATAAAGTTCCTCTAAATTATATACATCCTTCGATAATGTACGGGGCCTCCTAATTTAGCTTTCTCAACCAAATACACAATTAAATGCATTGTGACAGTAAAAACGACGGAGGAAATATCATATTCATTTCAAAAAGTTTAAAAAAATCTCTCCTAAAGGTTTTCAAGATAAAATGGATGTAGTTATTTCTCACATAGTTGTCTAAAAAATGTGCAGAATTGGAGTACAACAGTAGTAACCTTTTCAGGTAATAATGTACAAAATTCCAATTGTAGTAACTACTATAACAAAATATGTGAACCATGAATTTTCAATCCATATAAACTATGATGATTTAAGTCAACACACCTTGATATGTTACTTGAATACCCATAGAAACCTTCACATGTTTTAAAATTCTAAGGAATGTATCTTTATCTCTATTTTTCATTGAAAAAATTTCTGGAGCATACTTTTCATTCTCATATGGCTGAAGATCACGCTTTATGTTCATTGCTTGTAAGTCTTTTCCGAGCATTGAGATGATCCTTCGAATTTCCATGCTCATTAAGAAATGTGAAGATCAAATTTTCATAAACATTCTTCTCAATATGCATCACATCAAGATTATACCGCAACAAATTAAATTCCCAATACGGAAGTTTGAAGAATATGCTTTTTTTTCTTACATTGTTGTATTCCGATTTCACTTAACGATGCACTTAAAAATCATTTCCCACTATCATTCAAGTGATGATCCTTCCCAAATTTTGTTTCCAAATTTCCAAGTTATGAAAATATTTTATAAACATTTATCAACTTTGGAGGTGGTGTATGATCAATGAAACCATTGAATTTTGACTTTTTCAACTGAAATATATGAGATGGATTGAGAAATATTTAATGGAACAAGAAGAACCATTCTATACTATGAGGTATCCATTTGGACTCAAAATAAAAGTTACAAATAGGACAATACAATCCCATGTAATTGTTCCAACCAGATAAAATCCCATGTCCAAGGAAGTCATTAATGGTCAACATTAGAGATGCTTTCATTTTGAACATTATTTTAGAAGAAGCATCATATGTCTCAACACTATTGCTGCATAACTCTTATAATTCTTCAATTAAAGGCTGAAAATATACATCAATATAATTTTCAAGAATTTTTTTTCAATGAATAATCATCAAAATGATAAATTATGTTTGTTGTATACAAATATATGGAGGCTAATTGTAAGGGATCAAAACAACTAGCCAAATTCTATAACTGGTACTAAATGTCCCAAATGGGTTGAATCCATCAAAAAACAATCCCAATAAAACATTCCTAGGATCAAATAATAAATCAGGATGTAATGAATCAAATGTATTCTACAATTGTGAATCTTTTGGATGTCGTATTAACCCATAATTTTTATTATCTACACAATGCCACTTCAAGTGTTCGACAGTTTTTGAAGACATAAATAATATTTTCAATCGATGTTTTAAAGGAAAGTAACATAAAACCTTTGTGAATGTGTTCCTTTTCTTATTCTTCATGGTAGTATGTTGATTCAAACTTCCAACATCACCCATTAACTACCATCTAGAAGATGATTTTTTTTTTCAATCCTGTATGCTTGAATCCTCTCACCAATAAAGAATACAATCATTGGGACACACATTTATTTTTTTATAATTTAGACTAAGCATGTTAACAACTTTTTTCATATCATAAAAAGACTCAGGGATGTTTTCTTCAGGAAATTCATCACACAATAATTCCAATATCATGGACATCTTCTTATTTGTAATTACACATAGGCATTTGATATGGTACAACTTCAGCAGAAAAGAATGTTTTGAATATTTTAAACATCCACTATACAACTCTTGATTTCCATCATCAACTAAACCATGAAACAATTTTTTCTCAGTGAAGTTTTCTCTTACATTATTCTCTATATAATAAAGAGGAGGATCTAATTATATGTTACAATCTTGATCTAGTTGTCCTATAGTCTCAAAAACATCACTCGTCACATTTCTATTTGTAGTAACCTCAACTGGTTGTTGTGATATGTTTTGATATTGATGTTGGTGTCTTGCAACGCCTAATGCATCATTTATAAGGTTTTCCATTTCATTTTCCATTTTCGATGAAGTTGGTAGCTCATTCTATGGATTGACATTAGTGCTCAACCTTTCTGTAACATTTGATTCTCCTTTCCAAATCCAACAAAAATATTGAGCAGGGAATTGCTTCAATATCATGTTTTTGTAAACTTCATCTCTATTCGACCATCTTCTAAATTTACATTTAGGACATGGAAGTCTTATTCTCCCATCAACGGATCTATTGGAAATTGAAAAATCTAAAAAATCCTCCAAACCCTTAGCATAATGAGGTTTGTTCCTTAGTAATGTGATCCATCTTTTATCCATATATATCACAATGTACCTACAAATTATTAAAAAAAATTAAAACACATAACTATTACTAAATAGGAAAAGAGATTCATATATACAGTTTTAAAAAATATTAATATATTAAATAAGGTTTTCCTATATAAATAAATAAATAAATTCCATATATAAGGGGATGTATTGAAACCATATTTTCCACATTTTATGATGGATATAAAACTATATAATATGGTCCTATGATCTTTAGTGGAAATATAAATTAAGGTATCTCTATGTCATAGTGATAGTGTTGTGTTTTAAGAGGATGCCATGCCTGTTGATTTGAAAAAGTAAAATGTGTAACATCATGTCCATTAATTAATTTTTGACAATAGGGGACATCATGACCATTAATTATGAATAACATAGAGGACTGTCATGTATATAGACTCCAAATAAATAATATAAAGTATCATTTACATTAATTATAATTATAAATAAGGAACATGATGTTTGTATATTCCAAATAAACCTTAATGAGTGTCATGTACTTAAATTAATAATAAAAATAAGTAATTTCATGTACATTATAGATGTTATTAATGATGTAATCACATCCCTTCCAAACTAAATTCAAGGAAAAAAAATAACACTCAATCCATTATTCAATTAATTTAATCATTTAATCAATATATTTACTAAATAATATGAGGGGACATGGTGTATAATCTGTTCCACTACATCATTTTATTAACTCATTTTATCAAAGTTAACTAGCTAAATCAAATCCTAAAATTAATTAGTGGTGCTTAGGTCACATAGGGAACATTATTCATTAATGAATGTAGTGAAACTGACCCATGTGGTGGTTTTGTTTAGTTAATAAACCTCCAATCAGATATCAAGGTCTCTTATCATGTCTATAATTGAATTCCAACAATTAATTTTGGGGTTTATCTATTTTATGAGAAACACAAGAAAAGTATGTAATATGGAACAACAAAAACCTAATATAAAAAACCAAAAAAATTATGTAAAATTATGATACCACCAACCTTCTACTGATAGATGAATCTGTTAGACTGTATTTATTCACCTTTGAAAGGAATTTTCAACATTTAATACAGGGATAATGATTATAGGATATGAACATTGACTGAGGGTATATAATCTTAAATGGGATTCATTTCCATCTTTATTGTAAATTAAAATGAACAAGAGATAAGATGATATTCCACTAATCAAATCTATAAATAAATAAAAATGAAATTCCAATTCATGAATTTAATTTCATACATAACTAAAAAAATTAAATTTTACCAAAGTAAATCTTAGACAATGTCTAATAACTCTAAATGATTTTGAAAATCAATGAATTTATATGTTCAATACTACATTTTTTAAAATGTTGGGTTTGAAGCCTCATTTTATTATTAAAGTAAAGAGTTCTTTTGACTGGGTAGAGGGAGACCCATTACATAGCCTGAATGAAAAGCCCATTTTTTGGCCCAAAGGGCCCTTCAGTGAACAATACTACTACAACACCTAGGCTAATATAGTACCTTCTATAGTACCATCACTGCTAAAGTTCCTACTACAGTGCCTATGCCGCTATAGTGTTATCGCTGCTATAGTTCCTCCGCTGCTACATTACTATTAGTGCCTTGATATAATGCTGCTATAGTACCCTAGAAATTCATCCCTACCCAAATTTGATCCTGGGTCTTTTGGATGCCAAGCAGGAGCTTGTACTACTTGAGTAGAGGCTCATTGACATATGTTCAATAATACATGTTTTCACTAATAATTACCTATTTGAGTACTAGTATATGTGCATAATTTTTTGAGAAATATAATTTTAAAAAACCTAGTGAAATGTAACCATGAGCATATAACTCCTGTACATGACTGATAAGGCATAACCCTCCCCACAATATCCTGTGTATGTGACCCCAAGAATATATCTCCATTATGATACCTACTCTAGATATACCATTTCATATGAGACATGTCATCAAATTCTTTCACATGAATCAATTTATTTGACCTCAATCATGTGACTTCGATTTGATTGCATAACTGATCCATGAAAAACCCTATGAGTAACTGATCACGTTATTAGGTCATGGAAAAACTTTTAAACACACAAAGATCTAGTAAACCCATTAATATATTGATCAAAAACTTAATAATGTGAACAATGTGTATTAATAGAGCTAACCCACTGACTTAACCTCTAAAAAACATAGTCATTCATCCACTCCTCTGCCTCAAGGAATCACCTAAACATGACCACCTTCAATTATGGGTCATGTGACTCCATATACTATACATTAATCCAACACAACCTAATTATTCCCACACAAGTACTATATTCAAAGGGAGAGAGGGGGAAGGTGTATTCATTCTTTTGCAGATAAAAATATTTGTAATATAAAACACCGGATTTGGATATCCATGTCAAATACCTAGAGGAGTGAGGAGCAGTGAGGGACTACGATCCAAGGGGTGGTGAGGGTCGGTGGGGAATGGTGAGGTGAGTTGAGGGGTGGTGATTGGCAGCGATGGCCGACGACAAGGCTGGAATGATAATGGTCAGTGAGGATTGTCGAGGTGAGGGAGGCTATGGCTTTTGGGAGTCAAGGGGTGGGGGTCAGGGGTGTCAGGGGAGGGGGAGAGTTTCGATTGTTTTAAAAAATGTAATTATTTAGCGGCATTTTATAAAAACCACCGTATAATTTTTTTTTAAAAAAATATTAGCGGCCGTTTAGTAAACCACCGCTAATAAACCGCTGCAAAATACTCAGTTTCTTGTAGTGAATATGAAATAAATATGAAGTGCAAAATGATCTTCCCATACTTAAAAATAAAGAATAATTGGCACCATTATATCTTTCTCTAGAATTGGAAGAAGATTAAGAAACCACCAAAGTGGTGGAGTTTGAAGAAAGAATGAAGGATCCTAACTACCTGCCTCCAACAACTACCACTTAACTCTAAGAACTTTCCTTTGAAGAAGAAATTGAATCCTAACTAACTCAGGGATACAATATTTTCTTGAACTAATTTTTATCCAATTTTATTGAAAATAAATTTAGTATCACCTCTCATTATTTTGAATTTTTAGATTTATCCAACTCATGTTTTTCCTTGGAGGAACATGAAGAAAAAGAAGATGCACTTGATGAGGAACATATGGAACTTCCTGAACATGTAAAACATTTATTAAAGGGATTACATGAAGATATACAAGCTTCTTTTCTTGAGGAAACTGAGAAAAATGTTGGCTATAATAAAGTGAAAAATTTTGATTTTGATTCATCATGTTTTGTTCAAATATAATTACACTCTAAATTTCCCTTTGATTATTTCATTAATGAAGTATACCTAAAGAAATCATTGTAGACTAAAGAAGAGGTTATGAAAGTGACAACCAAGGATGAGGAGGACTCAAACATTATCCTACCCCCACCATGAAAATTTTACCTTGCTGCTAAGGGGGAGGATTTGATGTAATTTTTCCATGGAGTCCTCAGAAACAATGAACAAGGAATGTTAGTTGTAAGAAATAAGTGTTGGTGGTTCAAATTAAAGAAACTTTACCCAACATTAGATTTCATATAACAGCTGGTATTTCCCTTGTCGAGTCAATAAAAACCCAAGGTCCACTTGGGTGTTAAACCAAGATCTATACTTCTTTTTATTTTCTTTATAATTCTATTTCTATTTTCTTTTATTTCAACAATTTTTTATGTTTTCTTTTCTAATTTTATTTGTATTTTTTTCATGATAAACACTAAGGATATTAACTAAATGTTGCACTGGAAATAAGTTAGGTTGTACCTCTACTTAACACTTACATACTTTAGTTCAATTAAAAATCTACTTACATGAAAAATAAACTTGAATACATTGAGGACACAAAATCATTTAAGTGTATGGGAGGGAACCTTTATAATTTAGGATTTTCAAATTTCTATTTTTAAAATTTTTTGTATCTTTTTCAAAATTTTGTGTGTTTTTTTAAAATTTTGAGATCAAATGATTATCTTTTCCATTTTTGAAACCCATGTCAATAAGTGAAATAATTTATCCCATGAAACTGAACATAAATTAATATTTAAAAGGGATTTGTTTCAAGTTTAAAACTTTTACAATTTCATAAAAAGACCTTTGATTTTTGAATCACATGACACGTACCACTATCATTATCTTTAAAATCACCTTCTAATGAGGATTATGATCACTTTTTTTATATTCTTTTCATTCACCTCATTTATTGAGTTAACCAATCCATTCATGATTAAACCAAAAATTGATTTATTTCAGTAAAAAATTTCGGGTTTGAGGTACTTGTTTTTTAAATTATTGAGCCATTTTTTTAAATACCATTTTTCAAGATAATCCTTTTTTATTCTTTACTACATTTAAACTTAATCCTTTTATCCCTTATAATCCATGGAAAACCTATTAGGTTATCCTCATTAAAATATAATTTTCCCTATCCAACCTACTCTGGAATTGAAAATGCATGATCTAGTTGAACTTAAGTGTGGGGGAAGTTGTATTCTAATGCTTTATATCATATAGTCCTACTTTTGGTAGAAAATTAAATTCTGAAAATTGTGTTAACTGATGAAAAGGTTATTCTACTAAAATTTGTGACTTGATGGAACTTTTGAAATTCAGAGTGCCCTCACTGCCTTAAAAACTTAATCTATTAAAAATTAGAAAATATCAATAAAAATTTCAATTTTTTATGGTAGTTGAGTGGATATAAATTTTGTTAATGAAATTTTGAATAGTTTGTAGTTTTATTAAAGTTTTCATGATTATTGGAGATTATTTTATGCTAAGGGGAGTGGGGAGGAGGGTATACTTGAGTGAAAATTATAATCATGTATGTTTTCTTTAAAAAGAGTCAAACCCTCCTTATTCTTCCTTAGAATATTTGACATATAAAACCTACCAACTGAAATCCACTAAATAAACAGAAAAAGTCCTCATGATAAACATATTTCGTTAACTCGTATTGGGTGGATATGTAGGAATTTATCAATCCTTTGGTGGTTCTTTCATGGGTTTGGAGGAGAAAAGCCTTATTGAGAATTAACATTTGTGTGTTGAGGGAAAATTCATATGAGGTAAGTGTGCACATGAGCCTCAGCCCAGTTGGTGAGGTCTCTCTAAGTGCACCCACAAGACCCAGGTTCAAAAATAGGTAGAGGAATAATTCTGAGTTACTATAGTAGTACTGTAGTTGTTACTGTAGCAGGTAATGTTCGGTACTGTGGCGGTCAGAACTATTCACCTTAGGACACCGATTTTGTAACGTCCCGACCTGGAAGCCACTAAACTGGTGCTCTGAGCCGGTTCGCTACAAGGCCTCAAGTGCGCCTCGCCATAAACCAGAGGCTACCGACTAGCAGCGAGGGCCTAGGGTGTGATAGTGGGGAGACTATGCCCTCATACCAGAGCAAGAAAATAGTGTAAATAACTAAGTATCAAACACAACAGAATGTAAATAGAGTACAGAAATAGTAAACAACTGAAATAGAACAAGTTGTAATAGTAAAATGTTTTAAAATCCCGAACAGCTATGCAATACAATAAAACACTGGTCACCCACTGGGCTGACCATACAAATACAAGCACAAAAGAAACTGAAAGTAAAAGTACAAGGCTCTGCTACTAACTCCGAGCCAACCCACGTACCCGATCTACAGACACTGTTGAACTGCAGTAGCCCGATCAGTACAACCACCCGAGCAGCTCCGCTCGGTCATGCAACACTGGGCCTCAGCCCTATCCACCATGCAACCTGTGCTCAACCAGAAAAGCAGACAGAAGGTCTACACGTACAACGAGGTGCACGTGTAGGGGTGAGAAATAATCTCAGTAGGGCACCCCAACAAGCAACCTACAACTGTGCTGCTAAAAGTGTATGAAACAACAAAGTGCTCAGCCTAGCTATAGTACAAGAAAAGGAAGTAAACCAAACGTGCAACCACAGTTGTACTCAGGTCATGTAATCCCTATCAACTAGGAAATTGCCACCATGGATATCTATATCTATATACATACACATGTATAGTCCCATACCTATACACATATACATAAATATGAATATTCAGGATGAAGTGATTCAAATGACAAGAAACAACATCAGCAAATGATCCTCAGAACCATAAGCCTGATCTCTTGGAAATCCTATTCAAGGGAATTGAGTTGGACGTAGTGACACTAAAGCCATATATCAAATAAGTTGATCTCTGGGTCCGTAATCCAATCGACATGTACCTGCTTCGGCCAACACCGGAGATATGCCTATGAACAAGATAAACAAGGACAAGCTATCCTCTAGTTCAACAAACCAAAAACAAGAAAGAAGATAACACAAAAGGTAACCCTCTGGGAAGTACTCACAGCCAACCCCTCTGGTCCTATCCAAGAAGTACCAACAACCCTCTGGGCAGTGCACTCAGCCTAACCCCTCTGGTTTGGTCATACGAAATTATAAGAATCTCTGGGGAAGCACACTCGGTCAATTCCCCTCATAGTCAAGGGTAGTCAGGGACTCTCTGAGGAAGATCACGTGGTCTAACCCTCTTACCCTAAGGTCTAGAGACTCTTTGAGGAAGCTATCTCAATCAATTCCTCCTATAGACTCAGGTATACCACAAACTATATGAGGAAGCTCACTCAGTCAATTCCTCCTCTAGCCTGGGAAGGTTCTTAAAGAGATTCAAACAAGGTAAGACTCTCTGAGGAAGCTCACTCAGTCTACCCTCCCGCAGTCTATATTATCCAAGACTCTCTGGGAGCTCCCTCGGTCCATCCCCTGTAGTCTATAATGTCTAGGACTCTCTGGGAAGCTCACTCGGTCTATCCCTTATAGTCTATGGCACCAGGTTCTCTCAGCCTCGCGCCAGTCAGTGCATAATAATGCTATAAGGCCAAAGTACACCTATAGCGCTACTTGGATAACCAGTCTATAGAAACAGGCATGTCAAGAAAAATATTTCCATCCTACGGTCACAAGTCATGGAAATAGGCATAACGACCAAAGGCTAACAAGACCCAAAGGTCATAAACAGAACAAGGAATGGAAAAAACACCCAATCACAAGAAAATCCTCAAACATGATCGAATTACCTCTACACAAGCATACAAGCAAGGCAGGAAAACAACAATCAGGAAAGACGTCTCGCGTCAGGCTCACCATCCACCAACTAGAAAGAACCTCTGGTAAACACTACAACATCAGCAACCAAGTCAGATATAAAAAAACAATGTGGGTGGCCCGAATGCCCAACCCAACAATACATCAAATGCCAAAAGGGATCACCAGTTTGGCATGGGTTCTAGGTGACACCCGATTAGTATCTCTACCCAAACCCGACATAACAACTCTGGGTTGTTCAAACAACAAGCACCCACTGGGTCCCTCAAGTCCAATAGTAAGGAAGAATCATACTTGGAATTATCTAGGTAAACATGAGTGAAGACATCCCACATGGGATCCGTAGAAAAGAGTAAGGGAGGAATCCTACATGGGATCCTCAAAGGAAGGACAACATATGCATTTTATAACATGGTTCCTGTCAAGGAAGAACAAGAGATAGAGATCCTACAAGGGACTCCCTAGGTCAGCACACAAGCAAAGGCATCCCTCAGGGGATCCTTAGAAGTACATGGTCTCAAAGCCTCATAGGTGAGAAGGGAACGTCTTTCAAGGGAAACTTACTCTAAATAATGGGTTACGGAAGACAGATAATAGCTCATCTCCAATTAAAGGTATCAACTAAGTTGGTATGAACACCCAACCTTTCATCCACCCTAAGTCTCACTCTTCGGTGACAACTGAACTCGATAAGTGGAGGAAGAACCCCTCTATTTAGATGGAAACCCACAATACTCACTTTATATTACATCTAAATGTAAAAATTATTCCACCATTGCGATCTACACAGAAAAATGCTCAGAATCGACTACTCACATGCCCAATTCTGACTTCCAGAGCTCAAGATATCTCAAAATTACTAAACTGAAGCTGTACATGGCCAGAGTACATGGCCAGAGCACAATGGCCTGCCTGTGTAAGAGTACACGGAGTTTACTTTACTTTACACATAGTGTACTGTTCACAAAAAGTTATGCCATGTCCGATTTCATCCAAACACATGCCCATGTACCAATACACGACACGTACTTAAAGTACACGGCGTGTAGTCCTTAAAAACCACTATTTTCGTGTTCTACTCCACACGGCCAGCCACACGGCCACTCACTACACCGCGTTTACTCAATGTAAATGGCGTGTAATTAAGAAAACTTCTTCTTCCCCTAACGGGAAGAACACATGGTGTTTACCCCTGGAATACATGCCTTGTATTCTGGGTTTTCCGACGGGAAAACCCTGAAAACACCCGAAACAACCATTTTCTCCCCTGAAACATTAGATCCATCCTTAAGAGGACACAAGAAAGCAATATAAGGCTTAAAAGACTTAAAAACATGTTTAATGGGGATCTATGGTGAAAACATAAATGTCCCTACCTTCAGGAGGAAACCGCCGAAGCTTCGGTTGATTTCACGGCTCCTGGTTGTCGTACGCCGACTCAGCGCATCGAGAGCTTCGAATCGGTACCCTTATTGGCTTAAAACTATCCCTATTCCCCAAACTCCATATCTCCCATATGTCACGGCCAAAGGGCGAGTGACGTAGGAGATGTGCGCAAGGAGGAGGAGGAATGAAGAGAGAAGAAAAGAAAAGGAAAGAAGAAAAGAAAAAGAAGAAAAAGGGGCTTGGGCCGGCCCCAGCGCCCAACATGAGTTTATGCCTTCCCTAGGATAAAATCCCCATTAAGAACTCAATGTTTGAGATGGAATCTCAATAAAATTATCCATTTAAAATTTATTACCAAACGAACCTACGTGAATT
Source organism: Viscum album (assembly GCA_963277665.1). Taxonomy (NCBI): domain Eukaryota; kingdom Viridiplantae; phylum Streptophyta; class Magnoliopsida; order Santalales; family Viscaceae; genus Viscum; species Viscum album. Next base: position 887,309,323 of record OY728121.1, read on the forward strand.
ATTTAATATTTAATTTAATAATATTAAATATTAAATATTCCGCCAAAATTCGAACTGCTCAGATTTCCTCCAAACTCATGTCCTAGTGTAAACTCCCTATTTTGGGACCAACGAAGCTGTTAGAAAATTTATCTGAGATTTGATGGTAGGGTAAAATGACTGTTTTACCCCTCATGAGCATCCAACAGCAAAAATTCAAATTCCTACTCAAAATGACTATCCAGAAAAACACGGTTCTTACAAACTCCCCACCATAAACCTTCTCATCCCCGAGAATCCCAGTGAAGGACACAAAAACCATGCTCATAACCTGAGAATCATCACAACCAAGCTATCTAGACTGTCCAACGACCTGCATTGTAGCATTAACCGCCACATTCTACAGAGAAGACATTCAACTACGACCAAACTGGTACTCCCCACCATAGGAACACCCATGTCGTCATCTTAAAAGAAAACTCCAAGCTCAAAGGCCCACTGGAAAACACCAAAGTTTAACCTAAATAAGGAAAACCACCCTCAAAGGCCAATGGTGCACTGCCCACCATATGGATTTCCTTACACCACTTCAGATCGCAACCCAAAAAGGTTCCATTCACAACAGGGATGAACATTAGGATAGAAAAAGGAGCCTGACGTAGGGTGGAAGCTCTCTCAGCATACTCAAGACGATTCAAGATAATGCATGATTGTCTCTTACAGGAGTACACTAAGATTTCACCGAAGGCATGTCCAGCTTCCTCCGAGCCATGCTAACATCCTGCCAAAACTCGACCCGGATTCAAGAACAGTCAACCATTTCACGGTAACCTGAAATTTCACAAAGTCTCCTCTGCAACAGCAACATCAGAAACACTGGTCGACCAGGCTAGGAACTCAAACATGCCTGCTCGTCGAAACCAGTCTTGAAAACAAACACCTCCAAAAGGAATTGGAAAACACTGGCCAACCTTCTCACCCAGGTTTCCCTAAAATGGAACAGACATCAATCACTAAGGGTTCTAGTCAAAACCCAGGGTCTCTAGGTCTTCCAACTAGCCCTACAGAAAAAGCCTCACAACTGGGTCACAAGGTCTAACCACCTAGCCCAAAGATCCAAAACCTCTCAGAAGACGGTAAAGATCACAACGAACAAAGGAAATTCGAAACCGAAACACAACCTACAAGGTCCCTGATCCTCTCTGGGAATCCTCAGAAGGAACGACTCCTTGGACGTCACAAACAAAATAGAAGAGACAAGCTGAGCTAACACCCATTGGGTATCTGTACACAGCAGCACCACAAGGAGGTCCAGTTAACAAGGAAAGCCTTGGTATCTATCGACATCGTTCTCAGCGATCCTACTAGATAACCACTTACCTGAGAAACAACACCAAATAAGGGGTTAAACAAAAGGGCATCACGTTCCACATAGACCAACTAGGGTCTCTGAACTACCTGTGAAAAAGGACTGAGTCATCAGCCACATCAAAAACGCATGAACGTCGATCCACGTAACCTTCCATCAGAGTAAAAAGTATGTGCAAGCAGACCCAAAGGTCTCAGTCATCTATAAAAAACACACACTAGCCGGCCTATATGCCGTGAATCCTACGTGCCTAGTATGATGCATGATACACCTCTCTCCTTTTCTAGCCAAGAGTCAAAATCTATCCTTGGCATCTTACCAATGGCCAAGATCCAGAGATCCATAATAAATCAAAACACCACACAACATGTGATTCGCTCAAGGCGAAAATCATATACAATCATAACATCGTAAAATCAGAACAACAATCCCAAACCCTGGAAACCAGGACTTCTTACCGGAACAAGTGTTCAAGATGCACCAGCCCGATATCCGTCACAGGTTCCGACACATTCCTAATAATATTGTCTACCATATCCCTAATAGTAAAGACCAAGAATTAAAAAATCCTATGATACCACTTTGTAACGTCCTGACCCGGAAGCCACTAAACCGGTGCTCCGAGCCGGTTCACCACAAGGCCTCAAGTGCGCCTCCCCATACGCTAGAGGCTGCCGACTAGCAGCGAGGGCCTAGAGTGTGATAGTGGGGAGACTATTACCTCATACCAGAGTAAGAAACCAGCGGGAATAACTAAGTATCATACACAACGGAAAGTAAATAGAGTACAGAAATAGTAAACAATTGAAATATAACAAGTTGTAATAGTAAAATGCTATAAAAGTCCGAACAGTTATGCAATACAATACAACACTGGTTACCCACCGGGCCAACCATACAAATACAAGCACAAAATAAACTGAAAGTAAAATTATAGGGCTCTGCTACTAACTCCGAGCCAAACCACGTACCTGATCTCCAGACAGTGTTGAACTGCAGCAGCCCGATGAGTAGAACCACCCGATCATCTCCGCTCGGTCATGCAACACTGGGCCTCATCCCTATCCACTATGAAACCTGTCCTCAGCCTGAAAAGTAGGCAGAAGGTCTACACGTCCATCGAGGTGTATGTGTAGGGGTGAGAAATAATCTCAGTAGGGCACCCTGACAAGCAACCTACAAATGTGTTGCTAAAAGTGTATGCAACAACAAAGTGCCCAGCCTAGCTGGAGCACAACAAAAGGAAGTAAACCAAACGTGCAACCACAGTTGTACTCAGGGCATGTAATCCCTGTCAATTGGGAAAGTTCCACCATGGATGTTCATATCTATATACATACACATGTATAGTCCCATACCTATACACATATACATAAATATGAATATTCAGGATGAAGTGATTCAAATGACAAGAAACAACATCAGCAAACGATCCTTAGAACTATAAACCCGATCTCTTGGAAATACTATTCAAGGGCATTGAGCTGGACGTTGTGCCACTCAAGCCGTATATCAAATAAGTCGATCTATGGGTACTTAATCCCATTGACATGTACCTGCTTCGGCCAACGCAGGAGATATGCCTATGAACCAGCTAAACAAAGACAAGCTATCCTCTAGTTCAACCAACCAAACACAAGCAAGTAGATAACACAAAAGGTAACCCTCTGGGAAGTACTCGCAGCCAATCCCTCTGGTCCTATCCAAGAAGTACCAAAGACCCTCTGGGCAGTGCACTCAGCCTAACCCCTCTGGTTTGGTCATACGAAATTATATGACTCTCTATGGAAGCACACTCGGTCAATTCCCCTCATATTCAAGGGTAGACAAGGAATCTCTGAGGAACATCACGCGGTCTAACCCTCTTAGCCCCAAGGTCTGGAGACACTCTGAGGAAGCTATCTCGGTCAATTCCTCCTATAGCCTTAGGTATACCACAGACTCTCTGAGGAATCTCACTCGGTCAATTCCTCCTCTAGCCTGGGAAGGTTCTTAAAGAGATTCAAACAAGGTAAGACTCTCTGAGGAAGCTCACTTAGTCTACCCCCCTGTAGTCTATAATATCCAAGACTCTCTGGGAGCTCACTCGGTCCATACCCTGTAGTCTATAATGTCTAAGACTCTCTGAGAAGCTCACTCGTTCTATCCCTTATAGTCTATGGCACCAGGTTCTCTCAGCCCCGTGCCAGTCAGTGCATAATATTTCTATAAGGCCAAAGTACACCTATAGGGCTACTTGGATAACCATTCTACAAAAACAGGCATGTTAAGAAAAACATTTCCATCCTACGGTCACAAGTCCTGGAAACAGGTATAACGGCCAAAGGCTAACAAGACCCAATGGTCGTAAACAGAACAAGGCATGGGGAAAACACACAAGCATAACAAAATCCTCAAACATGATCAAATTACCTCTACACAAGCATACAAGAAAGGCATGAAAACAACAATCAAGAAAGACATATCGCGTTAGGCTCACCAGCCACCAACTAGAAAGCACCTCTGGTAAACACTACAACATCAACAACCAAGTCAGATATAAAGAAACAATGTGGGTGGCCCGAACGCCCAACCCAACAATACATAAAAAGCCGAAAGGGATCACCAGTTTGGCATGGGTTCTAGGTGACACCCGATCACCATCTCTACCCAAACCCGACATAACAAATCTGGGTCATTAAAAGAACAATCACCCACTGGGTCCCTCAAGTCCAACACTAAGGAAGCATCATACTTGGAATTCTACAGGTAAACATGAGTGAAGGCATCCTACACAGGATCCGTAGAAAAGAGTAAGGGAGGAAACCTACATGGGATCCTCAAAGGAAGTACAACATAGGCATTCCATAACATGGTTCCTATCAAAGAAGAACAAGAGATAGAGATCCTACAAGGGACTCCCTAGGTCAGCACACAAGCAAAGGCATCCCTCAGCGGATCCTTAAAAGTACATGGTCTCAAAGCATCATAGGTGAGAAGGTAACGTCTTGCAAGGGAAACTTCCTCTAAAGCATGGGTTACGGAAGATATATCATATCTCATCTCCTATTAAAGGTCTCAACTAAGTTGGTACGAACACCCAACTTATCATCCACCCTAAGTCTCACTCTCCGGTGACAACTGAACTCGATAAGTGGAGGAAGAACCCCTCCATTTAGATGGAAACCCCCAATACTCCCTTTGGATTACCTATAAATATAAAAAGGATTTCACCATTTCGATATACGTGGAAAAACGCTCAGAATCGACTACTCACACACCCAATTCTGACTTCAAGAGCTCAAGATATCTCAAAATTACTAAACTGAAACAATACATGGCCAGAGCACAATGGCCTACCTGTGTAATAGTAAACGGCATGTAATTCACTGTACATGGCGTGTAATGTTCACAAAAAAGTTACGCCGTGTCCGATTTCACCCAAACACATGCCCATGTACCACTACACGGCGTGTACTTAAAGTACACGACATGTAGTCCTTAAAAACCACTATTTCCGTGTTCTACTCCACACGGCCAGCCACACGACCACCCTCTACACGACATGTACTCAAAGTAAACGGCATGTACTTAATAAAACTTCAACTTCCCTGAACGGGAAGAACACACGGCGTGTACCCCTGGAATATACGCCGTGTCTTCTGGGTTTTCCGATGGGAAAACCCTGAAAACACCCGAAACACCCGTTTTCGCCCCCGAAACATTAGATCCGGCCTTAAGAGGAAACAAGAAAGAAATGTAAGGCTTAAAAGACTTAAAAAAACATGTTTAATGGGGATATATGGCGAAAAAATAAACGACCCTACCTTCGGGCGGAAACCGCCGAAGCTTCAGTTGATTTCACGGCTCCTGGTTGTCGCACGCCGACTCAGCGCATCGAGAGCTTTGAATCAGTACCCTAATTGGATTCTAACTCTACCTATTCCCAAAAATCCATATCTCCCATAGGTCACGGCCAAAGGGGTAGCGAAGTAGGAGACCCGCGCAAGGAGGAGGAGGAATGAAGAGAGAAGAAAATAAAAGGAAAGAAGAAAAGAAAAGGAAGAAAAAGGGGCCCGGGCCGACCCCGTCGCCCGACATGAGTTTATGCCTTCCCTAGGCTAAACTCCCCATTCCAAACTCAACAGAGAAGACAGAATCTCAATCTGATGCTCCATTTAAAAGTTATTTCCAAACGAACCTACACGAATAATTTAATATTTAATTTAATAATATTAAATATTAAATATTCCGCAAAAATTTGAACTGCTCAGATTTCCTCCAAACTCATGTCCTAGGGTAAAATCCCTATTTCGGGACCAATGGAGCTGTCATAAAAATTATCTAAGATCATCTGGTAGGGTAAAATGACTTTTTACCCCTCACGAGCATCTAACAGCAAAAATTCAAATTCCTGCTCAAAACGAATGTCCGAAAAAACACAGTTCTTACAGATTTAGGCTTGGAGTCCTTAAGAATTTAGGGCCACCCAGGACTTTGGGTCAGTAAGGATTTAGTACCACCTTTAATCCCTTTATACTACTGTAAGGCCTTTGGGCCATCTCAAGGCCTTCGGGGCACATGATCAGTGCATTTGGCCCAAATAGACTCTACAAAAAGGAGCATCCCCAGAGGAGGATTCAGAGTAGGTGCACTCACCAGAGTAGAACCAATTGATTTTGAGGAATGAGAGGGTATGGATATTCCATTTATACTATCCTGTTATTTCATGGTAAGCTTTGTCATATGGCCATGTGAAGGTGGAGAGCTACCATCACGATGTAGATGCTGGGGAGGGGTAGTTCCTTGTAGTTATAGTCTGGTTTAATACCCTAAGACTTTTGGGGTCATGTAAGGTCTCTTAAGCCTATGATCCATTTAATCTCTAAGCCTATGGACCTTGTAAGGGTTACCCTTCATCCCTTGAAAGGGGGGACATCAAAAATCAATAAAAATGAAGCCTTTGGGCCATTCACGCTATGAGGTAAGTGTTTTGTGTGCATGGTATGAGAAATGAAGTGGAAATTGATTTAATGAGTCGAATGGATGACTTAAAATAATAGTTTTTGAGGAGACATGATATATTTTTCTTCTTGGTGTTAAATTGGTGGATCTCATGGGTATGTGTTTTAATTTTTTTTTGATTTGGTTTTGATGTTTACTTTTCTAGGAGTATAAGTTTTAAGTGTGGGAGAATTGATAAAGCTAATATTTCCATCATTTTTCATGTGAATTTCAATTATTTAATCCCTTATAATTTATCAATTTGAGTTTAATTTTATCATTTTTGTATTTTAGGGATATTTTGTCCTTAAATGTAAAAATTTATTTATTCTTCAATTTTAACTATTTTTCATAACTTATGTATTCCAAGTATAAATTTTTCAACATTGATAAAAATTGAGTAATACTTTTTTTGTAGTATTTATTTTTTATGGGTTTAAAATTCTTAAACTGGAATCAGTGCTAATTATAATTTCTTAGGGGTCAAATAAATTAGTTAATATGGAAAATATTTTTAGGAGATAGAATTGGCCACTCATTAAATGAGGTGTATCTCGAGATATACGAAACCAAATGAGGTGATTCGAGTTGGATATGAAATAATAATAAATGTTTCATGTTAAAATAAAAATTAATGGAAAAATTATATCATTAAATCATCCATTTAATGTATAAAAATAGAGGAATAAGAATATTCTATTCATCTGGAAAATAAAATCTTCGGTAATTAAAAAATAGCTTTTTGAAAACGTGTCAAAAGGCTATGAAATGCTGAGGGTCGACAACCAACACAATCCTAAAAAATAATTAAATATACATCCTGGAAATTTTCTGCCAAATGTTAGGAATAAATAAAGAAAACATTCAGAGGATAAATTCTAGAAAATAAATTTTCTATTTTTTTCTTCTCTCTTTTCTTAGTTTTGTAAGGGATTCCTTTTCACCCTTCTTCTAGGATACCCTTCACATAGAGGGAAAAACTTATGGGTGATTGGGGGAAGGGGATATTTTCCTTTTTTAATTCTTGATTTCCTTCACTTAATGGAATAAAATCTAATTATTTCTTCTGTTAAGTTGGTTTTAATTTTCTATTTGTGATTTTTATTATCAACTATATTAGTATTTACTTTTATGTTCTATTATTTTTGTTGCCTTAGTCAATGATCATTTTCTCCCTCCAATAGGCGCAAGTTTATATATGATGGAATAAACTGGTTCTTAGTGGTGAAGTACTCATTGATCATCAATATATATGAGAGGGGTAGTGATCAATATTGGTTATTTAGGATAAGAAAGACCCAATCAGGTATTGCCTAAGTCAATTGAGGGTATTCTCTACAACTATATCACATTTTGGAAGGAGGGTTGACCAAGATAAGATCTTGAAAAGGTTTATTATCACCATTATCTATAATATCAAAAACATAAAGTAATAGATAATCCATAATAATGTATGAATGGTGACATATATCCATATAGGATGAATCTCCTTCTGAGCCAATCACATACACATAAATAGAAATAAAAGAAAAAAAAACAAAACACTAATAAGGATCTGCTCCATCACCAAGACCCCACTTCACCCTAAATATCTGACCTCGTATGAGATATCCTGGTAAATCATATAATACCAAAAATTTTCCCAACCTATACCTACAAAAAGTGTAAGTTTTCTTGCCTGCCAATGTGCCATGGCCACCAGAGCATGGTGTGAGTACATAACTCAATAGGGAACCAACAATGTGGTCTCATAAATAACCAGTAAAGGCAGTGTACATGTATGTGATATGATCATCTGAATAAAATAAATAAATAGACTATGAAAAGAGTAAATAAACATACACTATCAACCCACAGAACAAGGTGACACCCGAGATCATCCATACCTATAAGTTATTGCATCCATACAAGTTGAAAAATCTTAAGGGAATTTAAATTTTGAATTTGGTTGAGGTTCCATTTTGGAAATTGAACTTAGAAACTAGAATTTTAATGTTGTGGCCTCTCAAATAGGTGTTTTTGGACTTGTAAATAAGTCCATGAGGTGTTAAGGATTCTCATAAATAAATTAGATGGCTTATGGGGTGGCTGGGGCTAAAGTAGAACACTATTTCAGCCACCAAGAGCCCATCAGCTAGCTAGTGGGGGGTTAAAAGGGTCAAATGACCCTATTACCCCCTCAAGTTTATGGGGGAATACCCATCCTTCATTATCCTATATGAGAATGGAAGGGGTGGAACCCCCTCCCTATCATCTTCTCCCCCATGTTTGGGTGTGGTGTTCTAAGCAATTTTGGTAAAAGATTGTGTGTGGTTCTCCTCTCCTTCTTCCATATCTTTTTCACCCATAGTTATTGAATTTTAGTTTTTTTTCAATTAGGGATTCTAAAGAAATTTCATTTTTGAAGGTGATATTTATTGATGCGCTATAAAGACATCTTGTAATGGCATCCACTTATCTCCTTTCATAGATTCAGTGATGAGACATTTCACCAAGAATTTATTTAGGATTCTTTTCAATTATGACTATTTAAATTGTATATGGAATCATCATTGGATTTTAGTAATTTGAAACAGGGTGCGGTTGGGGGTCTACTACAAACCTGTAGCATGTGTTTGGATTAAGTTCTAGTGCAGTTAGGACACCTAATGAGAATTTAGGCATAATGCCTAAATTGAATTAAATTATTTAGCTAGTTAACAAATGATTGTTTTGTTTGTTATGTGTATTGGAGTGATTTAAGATATCACATGTGATGGCAAGGACTAGTTGGACATGGATGATATTGATAAAGCCTAAGCAGATCTACCTATCGAGAAATTCAAAAGTGATTAAGCTTATAATTAGGTAGTTAGTCTCATATACTTTCCCTAGAGTAATTATTCCATATTTTAGGTGGTATGTGGTATGTGGTCTCACCAATGAGGCAATTGAACTTGTTAAATTAGCTTAATTACTTCTTTAAATTTTTAGTTAGATTGAGAATTAAATTAATTGTTTTTTAGTAATTAATATAGACCTTTGAACACATATTACTTGGCTTGACCATCATTGGACAAGACCATGGACCTCAATGCTAACCCCACTAGGTTTTGACCCTCTTTGAGGGTGTGCTTATAACATGAGATACATGACTGAAATAAATGTTATAACACTAATGAGGGACCACAATCTCCTTATTATAGGTGATAAATGATATTTGGATGATCATAAAAGAGGTAGGTTAGGTTTAACCATGTGACACTCTAGAACCCTTAGACTCAATGAGATGGTCATGGAGTGAGGAACCCTTCTTTAGAAGAATTTGACTAGGCGAATAGTCCTTAGGAAAGTCGATAAGGTGTTGGTTATGCAAACCAAACATTCATGATCCTGTATATGGAGGAGGTATCTAAGATAAATCCTTATAAAATTCTTTGAATGAATTACCTCCTAGAGGCCAATGAAGTCAAGTGTGATCCTAGTTATTCCATGGGTAATAATGACCATCATGGTGAGAGTGAGATCCATGAGACTGGGAAGTGAGAAGGGACCCATGAAGGGTGTTTCAAGTGTTTGATAATGGACTAATCCTGATCCGATTCAAGATTTTTTTGGGTGATATCAGTTGTGGGTGTTCCTTATAACCTGAATCAACCCAATAGGCCTATTGGGGATGTGATCTATAATGATTTTCATGGAAATTAAACCAACCCGTTTTTTGTTTCCTGTTTTTATTCTAACTACATTAATTTATATACAATTCTCTATGGATTTTCTATGATTTATAGGAATCATTGGTTGTGACACTGGGGGTGGGTTCCTAGTGGAACTAGGATCCATATTGGAACTATAAGAATTTCCAAGATGCCCAAGACTATGATGATATTGATGGGTATAGGAATGTGTCATGACCCGACCCTAACCGGGGCTTGAGCTGCAAGTACCCCATGCTCACCTCTATAGGCCAAGGGGTGGCGACAAGCAATGAAATGCATATGCTAAACAGGAGGCCTTTTCCCAATGTACATGTACACACACACACACCTGACTATCTCAATGAAAAAGTGAAAAGGAATGATAATAAAATGTTATAATATTTATAAATTAAACCAAGCATGAAAAAAATGTAGGGTGTACAAGAGTACAATTGTGCAAACTAAAAATTAAAGGGGAAAATACATTCCCAACCAAAAAGATGTCTCAGCCCGATGAAACTATAAACTAAAACACCAAGAGAGCCTAACTCCTGATCTCCATGCTACGACCACAATATGTGGTCCAATGCACCTGGTATCTCTATGCTCCTCTGAAGTCATTGTTGGGTTGTCCATCGTCTTCATAAGACACAACACATGGAGGAAAAGACCATGCATGGGTGAGTATATACATACCTAGTAGGACACCCTGAATTCTAAAAGGGGAAGTAGTAAGAGAAATAGTAGGAATAAATAGTGAATAGTGAAAAAATCAACCCAAATAAAGAAGGTAACCTCATCCAACCATGAGGATCTCAACATGACATATTGGTGGAATACATATCACATCTCTTCCACCCATAGAAAGAGAGTATAAAAATCCATAAACATGTATATATACATATAGATATGTGTTTTCAATAAAAATAATCCAAAATGAGAGAGAAATGGGATCTCCATCTCATAGCCTAGCCCTAGAAAAGGGTCATCAACAATTCCAAAAATCCGTCAATGATGACCAACATCTTGTGTGTCTTCCCAAAAGTAATTGTGGGAAGACCCATGCCTCTCCACTATGTCACACAGTCAACAGGGCACAATCTACAAGTAGAGGACCCATTCCATAATGTGTTAGATGGGTTACACTCAATAGGTATCCATAGAGGACTCACAACCTAGTGCATCAGGGGGGTTCCACTTAATAAGTACCCGTAGAGGACCCGTGCCCTAATGCATCAGGGAGTTTCCACTCTAAAGGCTGAGGACCTAATCCCTGGTGCACTAGGGGGGACTCCAATATGGTGTCATAAGGATCCATTCCCTATCTTATAGGGAGGTTCCACTCGATATATAGAGGAACCATGCCCTATTTGGAACAAGTTGGATGGAGAAATAAGTAAGAAGAGTCTGTTGTTACAGAGTGTTGTCTTTTGTTGTCAAAAAATATAAATCAATTCAATTTTTAAAAGACTTAAAAACCATTCGATGCTTTTCTAATTTTTATTTTCAAAATATCATAAGTTTGGAGAACTTGTTATTCAAACCTTATGAAAGAAATGGGGAGAAAAGGTGATTCCATTCATATTCAGATTTTATTGGAAGGAAAGATGCTAGTGGAAGATAGGGAAGGTTCAATACTTTATGTTTAAAATATGATGATGCTAAAGGTGTTTGATAAAAGACTATATATCATGGTAGATATGGTTCATGATGAAATAATTTTTTTATTGAATATTACAGATGACAATAAAGAAACATTGGCGAAGGCATGATGTGCACAAAATTCCAGCTTCAGAATATTAGCCTTACGAACCCTCAATTGGTGGTTGTCAGACCTAAGATTGATCTTGAAGAATTATATCACTCCTAAAAACTGGTTAAAGAGGTCATCAATCCTCATAAATTGGTACCTTTTCTTTATTGTGGGTGAAGATAATATACACAAAACTACAAGCTCCCATCTTCCTTTTTCATGAACAACATTGTAGTTGCCCAGGGGGACACACTGGGCATGATAAAACACTTTTCTTAAAGGTCCTCCAACTACAACCATAGCTCCTAGAGCTCATAAGGGATCATATGATATTTTTTTATAAGATATCAGAGTGGTCCTTGGATACAAGTCAATAAAAATAATCCATATCCCACCTCAGAGTTAGTCCTGTAATTTAATCAGGGAATATGTCTACAAAATCATTCACAACTGAAGGAATCTAGAAGCCTAATGATCCTATTTCACCGAGAGATATACTTTCCAAATGATGGGTTATGGGATAAAGCCTCATGATTTCATAACTTACTCATCTTGCCATGATATCTCTCTCACCTATAAAGGTGAATCTCATCCTATTAGTATGAAAGCATATGGATCATCTACAGTGGAAGTTAATCTAGGCTCAAACCATGGACAACCAATCCATAACCAATATCGAATCATAGGGTTCCATAGTGATGACCAAAAGGTTCCATGTGAACATCTCACCACCAAGTGATATCTCGCACCACCGATAGATAAAATATATAGAAGAAGTGTTCCTTATAGAAACCTTAAGACAAAGCTTTTGGGCTAGCACCTCAACTGGAAGATCAATCTCTCGCACCATGAGTATAGAGATAAAGTAATAACTCAAACCTTGGTCTAATAATACTATGTAAATATTATAATGATCACAAATCATATCTCTAATCATATTGTGTGTCACGGGGTCATAAGCCTCCATAACTTGTAGTTGTCAGTGGGCCCAACCTCCAGATCCTTGAGTCTGACATGGGAATCCTAGTGGTGGTGGTGAAAGGATATCTTAGCATTTTACACTACCCATATCTCTTCCTCTTAGAGGTTCATAATATCTATTATTGTAAATACACATCATGTAAATGTATTACACGATGTGTAATGGTGGTTCATAGCTTGTCCAGGTCCGGTTCAAGGAATGTATATTTTCAGGGTAATATAATAAAAAGGTGGCACATTTTTTGATGAAATATAACCATGATGATTACATAACGTGAAAGGGAATTACAATTCATGTAAATCCACAATGCAGTACAATTTAAAAAGTTATTTTCGGATGAATTTTCATTCATTCATCCAAGGCTAATTCTTCCTCTCGTTTTGGGTGAACCCTAGGCCCCCTAAAGAGTTATCCAAATATTTTTCCTCCCTACTTTATTTGTTGGTTCTGGTGGATGTTTTTTGTAAATACATGGTAAGCGCTTATTTATTTCATGGTTAGTTTTATTTCATTCTTCTTAGTAGATTCATTGTGATGACGTTGTTTTTATTTTGGGTGTGTGTTGGGTTGTTTTTTGATGGTCTCTGGCTGTGGTATAGGATGATCCATGGTTTCTCATGGTGTGGTTGTGGTTATTGGGCATTCTCCTTTTCCCTACAGTGTGCAGGGAGTCTGAAAAATATTCTTTTAGGTAGTAGATACCTCGTTTCTACTTATTATGTATCATTGAAGAGGGGTTTTATTTTGTTTACCTATGAGTTATGGTTGTTTTTTCATCCCTCGATTCATGTTTCACCACTTTTTTGTTGAACTTGTATTGAAGTGATAATCCCACAAGGACTGGGGAATACATCTTTTTTATGTTGCGAAGTAGGTTCCATAGTTTAATGGTCCCGACAGGCGATTGTAGGGGGTTCAATGTTTGTGAAATCGGTCCACATAGGGTACAATTTCCTCAAATTTTCTTCAATAGGTTTATTCATGGATAAAAAAATACCCAACTATCCTCTTATCCATGATTCACGTACCTTCTTCCCAAAGGAAGTGGCTTGTTGGATGATTTGTCCAACAACACTTAAGGACTCCATTGGTTGAGATGATGGGAGTTCAGGATCATCACAACTTTTTTGGGGGAATTATTTCCTACTTTAGGACTCCCTTATAGATTTAAGAAATTTTCAAATGTTCATGAATCATTGGTTCATTACCAAGCATGTGTCTGTGGGTTAACCCTGGGTCACAAAATCAATCGTGGATATGCATGGATCAAAAATCACTGAGACAATGCTAGTTAAAGCCATGTGATGAGGAACTATAGAGTTTATCATTATCTAGGGGGAAGTTGTTTAGATGTCAATATTAAACCCTTAAGATAGGATTCCTATAAATACTTGTGAGAGGAATCATAACCTTTGTAGTTCAGTTCCACTTAACTGGACACATTGCCTTTTAAGGTCATGAGATGAGGATCCATCCATGTAGTTTATTGTTGTGCAGCAAGGATGTCCAGGTGAAAGGTTCTTAGTCAAGACTTGGTGTGGGACTTACACCAAAGCGGACTGAGGAACCCATAAGAGATATGGTTTTAAAAGTGGATATTACCATACCGGGGATGTGTCCTGGAGAACACTAGGGTTGACTTGGGAGTTGGATTTGGACCTCAGGGAGGCTTCCTACGTATCCCAGATAATGGGGAATCGAAGTTCGCATAGTTTTGGTAAATTTCGGACCTAAACTTATAAACTTTCCATTTAAGGGAACATGGTTGGGGATTACACCGTAGAGGATGACTTTCTATAGCAATCATGTTGAGGCTTATACCTAAGGAGGATACCCTAGTGTACCGAAGGAATTTTGTTGGGATTGGATTTTTAGGAGGATGTCCCTTGAGCTCAGGCCTTAAGCAGGCACCTTATGTATCCTAGTTAGGGTAGGAATTAGAGTTCTCATAGTTTATTGGTGGATGGTATGGATATCATGACTATCATTGACCTTTAAGCCCAAGTGAGTCATGATCGGTGTGAGAAACAAGAGGAAGCAGTAGATCTAGAAAACCACAAACCTTCTCTTCCTCACTGATGGAAAAGGCGGAGGGTGATGGTGGATGATAGTGGAAGAGGGAACAGAGAAATGAAACTTTAATTGTGAAATGAAGATAATGGTCATTTGGTTATGACCCTAAAATCTAAGGGATTAATACAGGAGGGATGCCATAGAGATGGTCCCAGGAAAGGGGAGGAGCATTGTTCCTTGCTAAACAAGAAGGAAAGAGTGATCCCCTTGGC
Organism: Viscum album; assembly: GCA_963277665.1. Taxonomy (NCBI): domain Eukaryota; kingdom Viridiplantae; phylum Streptophyta; class Magnoliopsida; order Santalales; family Viscaceae; genus Viscum; species Viscum album. The sequence continues at coordinate 887,324,351 of OY728121.1, forward strand.
TAATCACTGGACCTCACCAAAAGGAAAAGTGAGTGATCACCCATGATCCCTAGAATGGGGAGGTTCACATCAGTGTCCCATGGTTGGACCCTAGGTTACCTCAAGAATGTAGACTTAAGGAAATTCTTGGGCGTTTGAAACATTGTGGGGACTGCCTTTGTGACTCCGCTTACCTCAGGTGTGTAGACTTAGAAGGGTGAACTGATGCACCCAATGGTCTGATCATTAGGGTCTGGTGGATTTGGAGGAGGCTTTGTCCTGATGCCGATGGACGGGTTCATGGAGGGTCTATGGAGGACATGATGGGAATGGGGGGGCCCGATTGGAACCGGGATATGGAATACCCGAAGGCACCCCATTCTGCGTACCATTTTCTACAAGATGGGGTTTTCCCCTCATAGAGTACAACCATGTGGGTGGAGGGGATGTCTGTGTACTGAAGTGGTACACAGAACTGGATGCGGGTCATGTATCGTGGGGGTATGCGGTCCCAAATATGATCTGCATACCGTCGTGGTATATGGTCCCAGGTTCCATTTGTGTGGCATGGTGTTATGCGGGGAAAGGATTCATTTGCAAGGTGATGCACTATGCGGTATGCCAGATTGGAGGAGGGGCCTTGTGCCTGTGGTACATGGGAATTTCATTAAAAAAGGTACTATGGTTCACGGTTCCCCAGTTAGGTTCATGGGAAGTTGATTATTATTAGGTTTCTTTATTTTTCATGTCTCGTGACAAGTTTATACCTACTGGGAATTTTTCACAGTTTTATGCTTCACCAAATGTTTGTTTCAAAGTCTTATAATTTGAAGTCCCCAACATCAAACCATTCTCAAAGTGCATCCATCATCTTCCAAAAAATGTACTTTCTGAGTTCCCCTCATGGTCCTTTTATAGAGTAATGGGGAGCTATATCTATGAGCACTTAGCACCTTTTTCGGAAGCCCGCAAAGGAATCATCTAACATGCAGATGACTCAGTCAACTATGGTTTGCGAGGTCTGTGGTTTACGGGACGCTTCCAGATTCACCTCAACTGAGAACTTTTTGGTTTTTGGGGGTGGTATTTGGGGTATATCTTTCTATCACTTTTCAGCAATGATGCTACTTGTGGTGGCTGTATGCGCACCTCCATTCCTCCAACAACATAGTTCGTAACAGCTTATCATGTTGGACAACTCCTTGTAGGCTAGTGTTCTATGGGCTATCCAGTGAACTATTAGTTTGTGGTTGATGATAGCTGTGAACCATTTCTAGAACCTAGTATGCAGACTAGTCTAAGTCCTTTTCAAAATTTTATTTCTTCAAACTTATTCTCAAATATTTGTTCATCATTTTATTACTATCCATTTTCAAGTTTGATGGAATTTTCTTCATCTTGAATTCAGAATTTTCAGGACCCTGCAAATCCCCCCCATCATATTGGGCTCTAATCAGGATGAAGATGAGGCTATTCCGATGTAGAAGCAGTCCCGATTTGAATTATAGACTAGATAATGCTCTAATTTTTTCCTGATCTAAGGGACTCGGCGAGAATAGTTTTACTATTTCTAGGGTTACATGGAAAACCCTAAAAACTTTATACCTTTCCCTTTATTACCCTAATTTTTTTCCTAAGACTAATATGGCGTGGTCTTATTGGGTATAACTAGACTTTTTCTTAGGCCACCCTTTGTAGGTTTTTGACCTAACAAGATTTTCACCTCTTTGATTTCTCAACATTCTTCCTAAACCATATTTAGTATAGGTCTAGAGATATGGCACTAAACTTTTACCTAGGGTGACCTTTGTAGGTTTTCATCCTAGTGATTTTTGTGTCTTTCCCATTGGTGGTTTATAGTCTTGCCAACAAGACTTTTCATTACTGATTTTTTAGGTCGAACAACTTTAACCATGATTGAAAGGGTGAGGTCCCAAATTTGGGACTCACTAACCAAGAATTACCTAATAACTTTTACACAGGATTGAAGGATCTTTCTTGACCCTGCCTTTGTGATTTATGGATGTGTGATATGATAGGGAATGGAATCCATTTGGATGTATGGAAGTAGGAAATGACTCTCCTGAGGATGAATTTGACTTTGGTTGACAGGTCATTTTTGTGGGCAACATATGTGGAGCCATCGGGGAATTGTGTGAATAGTCAATAAAAGGTGTCCACATGACACTGGCCATCCATTTCTGATAGCCCATGAGTTTTTATAGAAATTTAGGATTTGTTTCACTGTTGAATAACACAATGGGTGGTCTGTTTAGGGAATGATGTCTGAAAGTAACAGGGTAATTTTATACCGGATTTGGATGAGAAACTTCTCCAACATGAATTTGGATTGTGTGAAGGAGGGTTAAAACATGGTGTAGTTTAACATTGTACAACCAGGACACATGAGGCTTATTTTGTGAAACCATTTACCCTAGCTGAGGGAGAGTAAATTGATTCAATAGTTTGACCACAAATGTTCTTCATTTTTTTAAGTACTTGAAAGGGGAAGTATGTAAACTAAAATCCAGGGGGTTTCTGAACCTAGGGAGTGAGGTGGGACATAAATTTCATAGGGGTGTACAGAATTATGAAAGGACTCTCCTGAGGGAGAATTTTTCTTTGGTTGATAGGTTGTTTTTGTTGGCAACATATGTAGAGTTGTTGGGGTATTGTGTTCATAGTGAAGAAAAGGTGTCTGCCGGACACTAGACATCCATTTCTGATGGCCATGGAGGATTATGGGGATTCAGACCTTTTTGGACATAGAGTATGAATTGTGAAAGGGGGTGTACCTAAGAATCATAGGGATCATTTCAGGTTGAACCTCACTAAGAATAATATAAATGAGTATAGGCATTTTTCCCTATCTGTGTGAGTTGGTTCCTTATGTAGGTCTGTTCCTTGCACAGGTAGGGATACGACAATTATGTTTCATGGATGGACTCAAAATACAAGATTTTAATGTTACTAAATATCCCTCAAGAGGAGGAATCAATCCATACATAGTCTTTTTAAGGTTTATCCATATGTGGATCTGATTCGCATATATGGGTGTGGTGTCTTTGCTTCGTGTTTGGATACAAATTCACTAATGAGGCGGGGCATATTCCTAACTTCCCTGTGTGTATTTATTTCATGCACAAGAATATGAGGGGAAATACCCTTTGATGAAACTTGGACCTAGGGTGAATACTGGGTATCGAGTATCATGTATTTTAATTCTCATGTGATTAGGACATTAATATAGAATCCCTGAATAACTGAAGGTTAATTGGGCCAGGATATTATAACATGTCCAGGACATGGGTAGGAAGGAAAGTGTAAACCATGGTTCTGAGAGTTCTTGGATTATGAGAAATTACATGGGGATTAGAATCCATTAGGCATATAGAGGTAGGAAAGGACTCTCTTGAGGGTGAATTTGACTTTGGTTGACAGGCTGTTTTTCTGGGCAACATATGAAAAGCCGCAAGGTGATTGTCTTCATAGTAAAAAAAAAGTGTATGTGGGACACTATCCTTCCATTTTTGATGTCCATGGATGATTATGAATACCCAAGATCACTTGAATCATGGATTTTTATGCATATAAGGAGTGTGTCTTGATATATTAGAAGCATTTGGATCGTTATTTACCCATAAAATTGAGAACTCTCCTACATAGATCTAGCTCGTACGTAGGGTGGGGAATTTTGACCCCCTTACTAGGGACTAGACCTAGATTTGAAGATCCAGTCATCCATAGATTAGACACCCCACATATGCCTGACCCATGCAGGGGGAGGGGCATCTTCATGACATTCCTTTTAAGGTCATGTTTCTAGGACCAAAATTCTAGATTGATTATCCCTGATTCCATGATGAATTCCCTGCCAATATCCCTAATCCCACATGAGCTATGCTCAATGTGAGAAACAAGGGATGGTAAGGATTTTAGGTCACCCTTTAAGGATGGAATAATCAATGGATGGGAGCATTCTATGCTCAGTATGGTGTTGTTTAGTTTAATGTCATAAAACAAGGACAATTTCCTTATAGTTTATCATCATGTGTGGTTGACTTAAAATAACCCTGACGTGAAGAAAGTGAAATGTGATTACCCTTGAGAAGGTCTGATAAAGAGGGCATTTTTGGGAATTATCTGCTTTGATTCAGTTTGTGCATAGAGTGGGGGACATTTCCTTGCTTTCTGTGACTAATTCCGGATCATAGGATTCAAGTATCACTATGCTTCCAACAAAAGGAGAATCAAGCCACACAAGGTTCTCAATGAATATTCCTTGTATAGGTATAGCCTATACATAAGAGGTAATTCATTCTTAGGGTGGGGATGGACCAAGATATGGATCTAGGCATCACTGCATATCCTGTAGAGACAAGAATAAAGCCCTACGTAGTTTTGATACACGACATGGTCAATAACCAATATTGGGGGTGATGTTATCTCAGGTGAGGACACCATCATGTCGTGAAGTTTAGTATCATAAAGCCAAGAAAATTTTGGACTTACAGTTTAATATCATGAGGTAAGGACATTAGCGACACTATGTGATGTCATGATGTGGATACAAATCATCATAAATACCATGAATAACTATGGGTTAATCGGGGTGGGATATTCTGGCATATCTAAGACATGAATGATGGGAGAAAGTGTAAACCATGGTCTCGGGGGGGCTCAAATAAGGAGAAATGACATGGTTCTTGGAATCCATTAGGAGTAAAAAGGTAGGAAAGGAATCTCCTAAGGATGGATTTTCCATTATTTGATCGGACATTTTGATAGGAAATCGTATGTAGATCTGCTTGGGCATTGTGCATGTAGTAAAACAAAGGTGTCCACAGGACAATGGCCATCCATCTCCGATGGCCATAAAAGTTTATGCGGGCCTAAGATTTCCCAAGGAATAGAGTTTGATGAATGAAAAATATGTGTCTGCATATGTAAGAAATATAAATACCATGATTATCCATGGAATATGAGGACCTCTGCTTAGATCTAACTTGTATGTAGGGGGTCATGATCTTTTGAAACTTTCTGGATGTAGGAATCTAGATTCAGAGTTTTCAGTGATTGGTTTTCATTTTAAATGAAAGATATTGGGGGCATGATCCTTTTTATTCACTATGGATAGACTCATAATTTCCAATCTAGGTATCTCCACATATCTTGTTATGCCAAGAATCAAGCCACACACAACTCCTGAGTCACCTTGCAGTTTAATGACTTACGATTAGGACTTATCATGGATTTCCCTATGTGAGTATAGACTAAATGTAGGTAAAAGGGGAATTTTCATTGAGGATATAAGATGGACCAGAAATCAATTTCCCAATGCCACTATGTATCCTGCATGATCAGGAATCAAGCCAGTGTAATTCTAAACATATCCTCTCTATATAGGTTTGGTCCATACACAGGGGGGAAAGGGGCATTTTGAATGGTGGATGAACTAGGATAGAGGATCCGAGTGTCACTAAGTATCTCGTAAGGATATGAATCAAGATACATGCAGTTCTCAAAGATGTTCCCTGTATAAGTCCAGTCCATACATAAGGAACAAGGTCTTTTTTTACTGCTGGTTGTACCAAGATCAAGGGTCGAGGTGTCACTACCTATCCTGTGAGGGTAGGAATCAAGCCACACATAGTTCTAAACACATCCTACCTATATAGTTCTGGTCCATACACAAGGTAAAGGGTCATTTTGAATGTTTTTTAACTGAGATAGAGGATCCAGGCATCACTATGTGCCTCGTAAGTATATGAATCAAGCAACACATAGTTCTCAAATAAGTTCCCTGTATAATTCAAGTCTATACACAGGGAAAAAGGTATTTTTTTTGTTTTTTGACTGGTGGTTGGACCAGGATATAGGGTTGAGGTGTCTCTATGTATGATTCAAGGGTAGGGATCAAGCCACAAATAGTTTTAAACATATCCTCCTTGTATAGGTCTGGTCTATACATAGGGAGGGAGGCATTTTACACCATTCTTTCATGGTGATGGGTTCATCATATCCCTTTATTATTCGTACATGTGGGGAAACCCTTACCATCATTCCTAACCCCACATGAGTCATACTCCATGTGAGAAAAAAAGAGTGACAAGGATTTTCCATTTAGTTCAAGGGAATCAAAGGATATAATAAATGAATTTTGTTTCATTTGATGGTTGGGGAAAGATCTAGGGTCGAGGCGTCACTATGTATCCTACTGATGAATGGGAATCAATCCACACATAGTTCTAGAAAACATGTTACCTATACCAGTCGGGCCCATGCATAGGGAAGGAGGTCATTTTTATCTAATGTTGGTCGTTGGACCAAGATGTAAGATCATGGAATCACTATGTATCCTTCAAGGGATGTAATCAATCCATACGTAGTTCTAAAAAATTCCATGTATTTTAATGTCATACAGTAAGGAAAAAGGTGGACCAACATGAATTGTGATCATATTTTAGTTGGTCTTAAAATTGTAAGTACAAGAATCACTATATATCTCATACGAATGAGAATCAAACCACACATAGTTATTGGAAAATAATATGCTCCGTACACTAGTCTTACTCACGTACAGGAAATGGGGAATTTTTATCATTATTTTCCTCGCATCAATCTAGCTCACATATGATGGGTTTCCAGCTAGAACACAATGACTCCCATTAAGTTTAACATCTTACAGTAAGGATGAATATGCTAAGCAGTTTAGTGTCATGCAACATGGACAACATTATCATGAATTTTTAAGTCATTCTTCTAGGATGATCTGCCATGCTATTTTATGTCATGTGACTAGGATGACATTATCATGCATTTTTATGTCATGTGACCAGAATGATATGTCGTGCAGTTTAATATCATGCTACTAGGATGAATTTATCATATAGTTTTACATCATGTGACAAGGAAGATCTGCCATGCAGTTTAACATCATGAGACTATGATGACTTTATCTTCAGTTACATGAAATATTTCTTCAATAACCTTGAATTATTAGGATCCATAATGATATTATCATCCATTGAAATCAAGAAATATGCTCCATTGGCATAAACCGTATGTATGGCATATGACCCCTCCCATTTTAGCTCCAATTTTGGGGGATTATTCTTCAATATCATTGGGGTTATGAGGACCAAAACCATCTCTCCTTCGAGGAAAGACAAGATGAAATCCTTTTTTTGATGTCTCATGCTATTAAATTATGATAGAACTCCAAATGGTGCAACGTGTGCAACATTTTCTCATCTAACCGCTCCAACTCATCAAACTACTTTGGGATTTCTCATCTATAGATAGTTGATCATAGATGGAAATGTAGAGTGATGGAAACTGAACTTCAATGGGTAGAACCGCCTCTATCCTATATACAAATGAGTATGGGGAAGCCTAGGTAGAGGTGTGGGTTATGGTTTGGTAATCCCATAGGGAATGGAATATCTTTTCCAGCTACATTTTCTTGTCTTTTTCGACCATTTTCTAGAGTATATTGGATAGGGTCTTATTGAAAGTTTCTATCTACCCGTTGGCTGCTACATGGTAGTGGGATGAATTTTTAGCCTTGATTCCATACTCCTATTATAACTTTTCCAACTCAATAGAGCAGAAATTGGTGCTATTATCGATCAATATTTTATGAGGGACACTGAATCTGGTAATGATTTTGTATTTGAAAAAGATGACAATGCTTCTTTTTCTGACCTCCTTAAGGGGTACAACTTCAGCCCATTGGGAAAAGAAGTCAGTAGTTGTGAGAATAAACTTGAACTGTTTGGCTATGATGGGAGGATATAGTCCCATGACGTCCATTCCCCATACGAAAAATGGCTAGGAGTACCTGGTTTGGGGAAGAAACTCTAGGGGTTGGTGGATGAAATTTTCATGAACTTGGAAAGAATGGAACACCTTGGTGAACATGGCGCAATCTTGCATCACGGTGGGCCAATAGTACCCAAGCCTTCGAATTTTATGGGAGAGATTAGATGCTAATTGGTGTGCCCCACAAGTTCTGGCATGAACTTCTTTCATGATGGCAGTAGTCTCTTCTCCATCGATGCACCTAAGACAGACTCCATCAAGGTCTCCATTATAGAGAACCTTTTGTTGGTTCATGCCATTGTATAGGACAAAGTTGACTACCCGCCTCCAGATATTTTCTCTTCCAGCCCTATTTGGTGGGACCTCTTCCCTCCGAAGGTAATTTGGAGTGGGAGTCATCTAGCTGGTGTTATGAACATAAGGCTCAGGGATGGGGCTAATTTCTTTAATTTATTCTATGTTGGCCTAAAAAAATGGCAATACCATCCAAAGATGGGCGATGATGATGAAAGTTTCATCCTAGTCTAGGTTAGCCAGGGGTGTGGATATATTTTCCAATGCATCGTCTTGTGTGTTTTGTGACTGGGGAACATAAGTCAGGGTTGGTTGTAATGGTAATTCTTCCATAAACTCTCATACATGGTTCATCAGAGGAAAAAATACCTCTTTCTTTATGGAATAATCACCATTGAATTTCTTGATGACCAATTCCATGTCACCTTTTATCTTCAAGTGCTCATATTTTTATTGAACTGACAGTTCCAAGCCTACAATAAAGACCTGATACTCCACTTAATTGTTAGTGCACCCCTCCAATAGTAGGAAGGATCAAGGAAATACATCCTTTTATGGAGATATGAGTACGACCCCCAACCCCACTTTGTTGATCTTTGGGTCTTCCATCCTTTTCCCATAGGGCTTTTAGATGCGCCATTGAAATATATTTACCAATTTTGGGAACCCTCTTGAACAGAGAACACCTCTTCATTAGGGAGTTCAATATCAAATGGAATCATTTCTTCCAAAGGATGATCTTCCAGGAAATCCACAAAAACTTAGCATTTTATGGATTTCTGGTTCATGAACCATATGTCAAACTGTTGTAGGATGATCGCGCATCATGACAGGCATCCAGTTAACATCAGACGATTGAGGATATTCTTGATCGGATTTCTGTGAGAGACCAAATGGACCTCATGGTGCTAAAAATAATGCCTCAATTTTTGGACCACAAATATCAGGGCCAAGCATATGTTCTTGATATTTAAATAACGAGTCTCGTAATTAGGCATGGTTCGGATGAGATATTAAAGAATATTTTTGCTATCAGCATCATTCTTTTGTGCTAGAAAGGCACCCAGTGACTATTCCATGGTAATAACATAAAAAATTATTGGCATCCCTTTGGCAGGCAGTATTAGAACTAGTGGGCTCAAGATATATTTCTTGAGATTGTTCAATTCTTCCTAAAAATCATCACTCCACTAATATGCAACTCCCCTTTTCATCAACCTCGTAAATGGAAAACACTTTCCTGTAAGGTTGGATATGAAGTGCCAAATGTATGCCAGATGTCTCTAGTGACCTCTCAACTCAGTGAGGTTGCAAGGTGGTGGAATTCCCAGGATAGTCTTAGTCTTCTCAGTGTTGACTTCGATGCCACGATGACATACAATGAAGCCGAGGAATTTCCCTGAGGTAATTCCAAAATCATATTTCAGAGGATTTATCATTATAATTTGTTGTCATAGTTTGTTGAAGATAGTTTCAAGACATATTAGGTGGTCTGAGTGGTGTTTTGATTTAACCACAAGGTCATTGATGTAACATTCAAAGAATCTTCCTAGTAAGGGCTTGAAAATGTGATCTATGGAATGTTAATATGTGGAACCAACATTATTCAAACTGAAGGGCATCACCTTGTAATAGAATACTCCCTAGGGGCCCTAAAGGTAGTGGATTCCTCATCTTCCTAATCCATACAGATTTGGTTATATCCAGAATAGTCTCCCAGGAAAGAGAGAGCCTCATATCCGACAATCGTATTGATCAGTAACTTTGTGACCAGGACTAAGAAATCATCTTTCCGGCAGTGCCGATTGAGGCCCTTGAAATTGGTGCAGAATCTTATTTGTCCATTATTATTTTTGACTAAGATAATTTTGGAAAACTAGATAGGATATTGGACTTCTGTAATGAAGTCGGCTCTGATGAGTTTTTTAACTTCAGCCTCTATTTTGGATGCATGTGTTGGGTGAGTCCTTTTGGCATCTTTCTTGTAACCACGATGATATTCTAGCAGGCCTAGGTGAAAGGTGGACACCTTGGGATCGAGACCTAGAATTTCTATATAGTTCCAGGTAAAGACATCTCTATAATGATTCAAGAATGAGGTGTATAATTATTTCTCTTTGGAAGACATGGTCTCACTAATCAGAGTGGGCCATGGGTCTTCTTTAGTCCCCAGGTTTATTTCCCTAATTTTATCAATGGGATAGAGACACCCTCCTTGAAATATGAAGGGGAATATCTAAGATATTATTCTTATTCTTCTTCCAGATGCCCTTCATCATCTTCTTCCTCTTATGATGGAGAGATGATTCTTGAGATGAGCTCACTAGGATTGGGAGAGGAATCACACTTCTGATGTTTAGAGAAGGGAACAACTTCTCTTATCTTGGCTGACTATGGGGAATATCTTGAACAAGATGGAGTGGGGGTAGAGGAATTTCATTGCCTTATTTTGGTGATGGGAAATCCTATTCTGCCTCTATGAGTAAGGAAGAAATTTTCTGGAGCTCTGAATACAGATTGAAGGATTTTTTATCAATGCATTCATCCCTATTTTAGTGGTCTGTGGAATTTTTGACACTATCAGGCCTAGTTTCCATGATTGATATCATGCATACAGTGGAATATTCATTTGAACTTGTGCCCATGCACTCGACCTGATTTATGGGAAATATATATTCTTCACTGAGCTTCTTGAGGGGATCATGAGGAGCCATTTCCAAACCATTCGGGGCAGCGAACCAATCAATGCCATTAGTGGAAAGTCTCTTCCATTACTGGTCATATAATATGGAATTTATGTAATTCAATTCACAAGATTCAAATGTGGACCTGTTAGTGTAAAAAATTATACGTTTCCCATTATCAAAATATTTTATGTACTAATGGTATGATGAGGGAATCGCCGCATGCTGGTGCAACCAGGGCCTTCATAGAAAAACATTGAAGGCTATGTTCTACCGAACTACTAGAAATTCTGTGTTGGTTGTGAAGTCAAAAAACTAAGTTTTAAGCTTGATTTTTCCCATCGTCTTATTGTCACTTTTTTCATAGCCCATTAATGTTGTGGTGTAGTGTGTCAGACTATCCTCATTTTAGCCCAGTTGATGAAGTGTTCACATTGGGATGAGATTAACACCAAATAAATTTTCAATGAATACTTTCTGAATGTTGATGACATTTATATTTCTAGACACATATAGAGGCTTGATTTGTCCCTAAATGATAGTGTCATCATCTTAATATTTGAAAAAGATGACAACACGACATTCTGTGGTGTTGGCCTCTGTCTGGTAGACTTTAGCTACAGATACTTCTGCTTCAAATTACTTGGGACTTAGCAAAGCTTTGATGAGTGAATCCCTGATATCTATTGATAGATTCAATGCATATAGGGTCAATAGATTTTATGGAAATGAGGATAGCTGCTTTATAATATCATATTTCTTCTCTAAAGGCCAGTGCTTTCCAACTTGGGGATGTTATTTCATAGGTTCTTTAGGGAATTACACTTTGGAGGTATATGGTCCGGCCTTTAGGACATGAGATGATGGTGATTCTGTACTTTCTGGGTTTGTTCAGGCAGGTCTGCCTATACGCCTTGGGTGATTAGACACCGGTTCTTCCTTCAATGGATAATCCAGGATGATTGGGCAAAAACTTCTTCTAAAAGGAGCTGATAAATAATCATGTTCTTGTTGTGTTTACTGGAGGTCTCTTCTGTGTGTTTTTGCAATGTTAATGGTTTTATTGGGGGTGTAGCCGGGAATTTGACTCCTACTACAACCATGTCTCCCTAGGAACCCTCAGCTTCTACAGACTCTTCCTATGGACCTCTAGTTAGGTGTGGGGAATTTGGGTTCAAAACCATATTCTTTATTGGATAAGGGTTCCATTAAGTGGATGACATTAATGGAGTCGAAGATCAGTTCTTGATCTGACAATGATTCTTCCTGACCATCTTCTTCCAATGGAACATTTGGTGAGGCAGTGCCTGTTGTCCTATTTGGTGGGGTGGAACCCTTACTTTTAGATCTGATGGCATGAAGTCTGAGATTGTTATGTCTAGCTTCGACTTTGGTGCAGGTTCATCTTCTTGTACCTATTTTATACCTTTTTGATTAGACTGTTTCTTAGACAAGTAAACCTTGGAGGATCATGGAGCTAAAGATGATGGTTGTGTTTCATTAAGAGTCATTGGAGATGTAGTTGGTTGCTTCAACTGCGCCCATAGTATTCCATGAGCTAAGTTGACTATTTTCCGATTCATCCAACTATCAAACTTCTTCTCTTTTTTTTATAATGACTTTTTTCCACTCCCCTCCCTCATTCAGGTCTGAGATGGAAATATAGGCCACTTGTGATGGCAGTGGTCCTATCTTAACCTGTATATAATCAATCATATTTTATAGGAAGCCCTTGAAGACAAAACACTCTTATATGGTATTTTCCAATATCTGATGGTAGTGAAAATAATTTGGTCAATCATCGAGACCTACATCATATGCTCTCTTTGGCTCTGGTAACCAAATCAAGTTGCAATTCATGGTGGCCACAAAGTATTCATGGACTTGGTAATATCATAACGAGTATAACTTGTTTATACATTCCTCGAACTGATTCCTCTTGTCTCCCCAGTGCTCGTCTTACCAAGAAGGGGGTGGCTGTTCGAAGCCAGGGGGTCCTACACAGTTTGGTGGAGGCCTCATAGCTAAATCTAGTGCATGGGGTGGCCTGAGTGTAATTGAAGCCAATTCATCTCTTCCCATTATTTTCCCTGGGGATGATGGAGCCGCTCAGGACTTGAGATTATTCCACTAAAAGGAGTATTATATACATTGGTAAATGGTAGAAAAATATCAAAACCCACTTGTTTATTTTACCAGAATGAGCAGTGTATGTAGTTCATTAGAGAGATTATTGATACACATGGAAAGCATATCATATTGGGGGAGCAGCCGATTCAAGGAGTAAGTTAGACCTTTCCATCTAGAAATAAAGTATGAAACTCTCTCATTATCCCACTGTTTGTAGTTCGTAAGGTCACTGACTGTTGTTTTTGGAAACGTCGAGCTGGACTGGAAGTGTGAATTCCATATGAGATCCTCCAACCCTATTATCAAGTTAGCTAGAAAACTGGTATAACATATGAAGGCTGATCCTAGCATAGTTCGTACAAATCCTCTGAGTTTCACTTCTTTTTGATACTCTGGGGTTCCCATCATAGGATCACAGTAAGATGCATAGTGCATCAGATGTTGTTCTAGGTCTCTCGAGCCATTGAACATTGGAAATTTGGGGTTCTTGAAATTTGGTGGTGGTAGAACATTTATTACCTAGTCAGGATAAGGATTTTGTTCAAGTTGTATCAGAGAACTCCACCCTTCCATGGATTCTAATCAATATGTTAGTGACTCAATGGTATTCATGAGCCCTTGATGCATATCTGGATGAACCTAGGCATGAGAATGTACATCAAGGGGCACAGTTGGAGGTTATGTCTCTACTGGTTCTTGAAGAAGATACCTGATTCAGGGTATCCTCTATAGATTCACCTAAATGTGTTCCCGATGTCTTCTTACTGGAGGGAAATCTTGGTATCCTTCCGGGGCTAGATTCAAATAAACTGATGGTCCCAGTGCTGCACTGGAAGAGCATCCAGGCCTGATTTCATTTACCGAGATGAGTCCTTATGGTATATGCACCTCCTCTAGAAGTATATTTTGATTCTCCACTTAAGGGATATATCTAGAGGAATATCTTCCTCGATGCAGCTCAATATTTATTCAACTGAACTCTTTCATTTATTCCTCCCACCTAGAAAATCCCTCCTTGAGAGTGAGGGATTCATTTTCTCAAAGGAGGATAAAGTGGGTTGTATACAACCTTGAAATTAATCTTCTACTTATTAGGGACCCACACGGGGGGGATTTATGGGTTTTATGAGGGAGTGCCCAGATTTAGGAAAACTCTTCGGTTCCGAGTGTGCACACCTTCAGGCTCGGTGTGGACCACCTCTGGGAGGGAACCATCTTCTCCATGTTCCTCATTATTTACCTTATTTTATATGAGTTACATGGGATTTATTTCCATGACATTCACTAATGCATACCAAATTTCGGGTGGTATACCAAATGCCGAATGGTAAGAGATCTTCTCAGACCCTTTGTTGGATTATCTCCTTCCATTGTGTGATCCTCTTTGAGTTTTCTGGTGGAGAGTGACTCGTAGGGAGCCTTGACATGACCTGGAAGTATGCCTCCATCCTGGAGGACATGATTCATGAGAATGGATGGAATGGGTGACCACTTTACTTGGAACCCTTTCCAGGTGGGAGAATACTAATGGCCCCTGGGTGGGAATTTGAGGTAAAAATTCCCCTAGACCTGCGGGCTAAGGTTTCTCCCATTCCTTTGTTACTATGTCGTGGATCAAAATTACTAGTCTTACAGGGGAATTTTGAGTTAAAAATGACCTTATCCCTATGGGATAGGGATGTTCCTATATTGTGGTGGTTAATGCTTCTATTACCACCTTCTTAATCTCATGCCTTTTTATTCGGGTGTGATTCAGGTATGGTGTCAGGTCTGCTCAGGATTTTTTTTCTAATGAGGACATGATCATTTCTCACTAATTAGAATCCCTTAGGAAGGAAGGATAGTGGATGTTCTCGTTTTCCTGTCTCAAGATCCTCTCAATGGATTCCTCTCATCAAGCCTGATGCTTTTGAGACTTATTCAAGGCCAGTTCTTGTAAATAATTCCACCTTTACTAAGCAGGTATTTCATTTGATTTCCACCTCTGGGTGATGACATTGTAGGATGTATCCTCCAATGAGTTATGCTGGATGGAGTTTAGGGTGAAGTGTAGAGATCCATGTTCTCCCCATCTCTAAATATGAACTCCAGATGGGGAATCCCCAATAAGGAAATGTAGCTTGTGCAATGCATGGAGTCAGGCCAATTTGAGATCTTTCTTTCATTTCTCTGATTGTGGAATCCATGTAGATAGAAGAGCTTCTAGGTCAGTTATACAACAGATCTCTCCTAATATATTGACATGGTCTTAAGACCCTTTATAGGGAAAGAAATTTTCCTTGATCTGGCAGAGAGTTGTCCATATGTTGAGACGAATGTTATGCATACATTCCTCGTACAAATCCCTTGGTATGTCGAACTGAGAAGTGTTTGTGGGCCAAAACATAACTGGGATGTCATCCCTAGGTAGTTATCTTCTCATGAGTAACATATCTTTTTGTTGTTCTGCCATAGACTCCTCTTCCTGGTTCACCCAACATGAATGCTTCTTAATTTCATTCCAAGCATTGGAGATAGTAGAAGACTCATTGATATATGGTTGGGACTGAGGTGGTTTGGAAGATGAATGTGGCCTCGGACCATCTTCTAGTTGGTAAATAATGTCACTTATTATAGACAGAGTATATAGCATTTCATACTCCATCATTCTAAGAACCTCGACATATGAATGATTTCTCACATTTGGTCTAGAACAGGGAGGACCTTCTTACCGATATGGATTTTTATTGTGAGGAAGACCTTCGTAGTTGGTGCTGAAATGGAGAGGGATACCATTTCAACTTAATGTCTTGCTGTGGGGAATATGCCCATGGTATATACTTTGGGGAGGACCTTCATGGTAGACTATAGTAGGGAGAATCCCTTCTTACAACTTTATGTCATTAAGGGGAGGACCTTCTCAATGGATAATATTATGGCGAGGACTACCATCATAGCTTGATATCCATCTACAAGGAGAATATCTGTAGTGAAAATCTAGGGGAGGACCTTCAGGATGAGTTGTAATGAGGGTAGGACCCTCTCATTTCTTGATGTCACTACGGGGAGGTCCTTCACAGTGATTGTCATTATGGTGAGGACTACCATGATAGATTTACATCCGATTACAGGGAGAATTATATCTGTAACATATACCCTAGGGAGGACCATCAGGGTGGACTACAGTAAGGGGAGGACCTTCTTAATATATGATATTCTAGTCAAGGGGAGGGATACCCTAATACACATCAGGAGATAGGCTCTTGTGATCGATCATCACGGTCCATAGAGTAAGCCCCTGTGGGTGCTCTGGGGAGGACCTTCAGAGCTGCTAGTTGCAACATTGAAGGGAGGGCCTTCGCAATTGCTACTACCAAATCCATAATTTGGTAATTAATCGACATGATCTTGGGCCTCTATTGATTTTATTATGTCAATTACTCTAGATTCCAGTAGAGAAGAATCATAAATATGCTATTCATTTTCTGGTTTCCTTTGGCGTATTTCATTTCTGGGCACTCACTTATGGGAAACTGGGTCCATCTTCTATTGGTAATGGCCTTCATATATGTGTCCCTTTTTGGTTGGTTCCCAAGATGTTGCTTGGATATGCCGATGAACATCTTGAGTTTTGGTACGGATATATGCTTTCCCTAGAGTAGCCACCCCGTTGGATCAGCGTCCCCTAGTCGGAACAGGTATTTTTTCCTAATCTGGTTGTCTCTGTATCATGTAATGCATCCAACCACCCTTTGGGACTAGAAAAGGGATGCATAAATTCTATGGGATGACCATATTATTTTGTGGATGAGTCACCCTATTCGGGGAGACTAGGTCGTGGGCCCAGTTCCTCACCTTTTCCGTTGACGCAATGATGTCTTTGAATGTATGGAGGATATAGTTTGGAATCAATGTCTGATATTCCATCATTTCTAGGATGATATATAATACATCTTTGGCTGGAAGGGTTATGAACACTCATTCTAGAGTCAGAGTAGGAGTTTGTACCTACTTCGATCCTCTATAGGTTTCCACTGGATACTGGAAATTCTCCTATGTCGGAGAATAGGAATGAGTTTGTCCTCGGCTTATTTTTCTGATTAACACCATATTTTTTTGGTGGGATTCATATTCATGATTAGTAATTTGCATCTTCTCACTTTCCATTGTATTTTTCTCACGAGACTTGTATACATCTGAATGAATTTGACTCTACTTATATTTTCTTTCTACTATATTTGGTTGGTGGGATTCATATGCATTAGCAGTGTTGTATGACTACCCATGGTTTTCCGCCCTATTTAGATGGCAGTCTTGGTATGTATAAATTGGTATTTATGCCTGCCTATAGCTAGTTCTCATCCTATTTGGATAAAGGGATTCTTGTGCATTGGTATAGGTTTTCCTTTTCCTATAGTTGGCCACTCTATCTACATGGTAGGACTAGTGATCACTGGTAAGAATTTATGTTTTCTCATACCGTGCCACCCTATTTCCATGGTGGGATTCATGATAATGAGCGGGGATATTTTTCCCCTCATATATTGCTGCCATATTTTCATGGTGGGATTCAGTGGGGGGGGGGGAAGAGGTGTATTTCTTCCCATTGTATGCCACCATGTTTATACAACAGATTTCCTCCTAGGGAATTAGGGTGATGACCTAATTCTTATCATATTATTTCCTTCCTCATTGGGAAACCCGAGGGGCTCGTGTCTGTTGGACTTCAGATGGTGCCCTAGGTATGAGATCCTCTTTAGCATGAGGACATGGAGTCGTGTGCCGTTGGTGGCAATGTACTCTAGCAGGATCCCTCGAGCAGGGTTCTTGTATAGCTAGGATGAATTCGTAGTTGTCAACTTCATCTACCTCCCTGAGATTGGGGAGGTATGCATTGTCTCATTCTAGGGATAAGATACCGAAAAGATTTCATATGGCCATTGGGGCCACCCTATATCGGGGTTCCTTCCACGGATGAGGTGGTAGATGGAGAGATTTCACCAATTAGAGGGCCTGGCTTGCAGCCTCCATTGTGGGGAGAGTACCATTCCAGTGGTACTCTTTGATCAGTGTGTTCAGAACCCAGCATTGGAGATGCTGGGTCAGTGATGGAGTCATGTTATTCATTGGGGACCCATCTGCCTACTCTATCACTAATGTGTTTGTCTAAGTGATCTTTCAGGATTCCATTTGGATCAAAGGTAGCTCTGTGAAATGCCTACAATATATATATATAACATATAAAGACAACAAAAACCCTTCAAAGTATCATCTCATGATCATATGCATAATTGATTACTTTGTTTATACCTCTTCCTTTTGAACATGAAAGGGGTGTGGGTGGGGTAAAACTGACACCTTGGTTAAGGATTCACACTAGGTTCACCATTTTTATTTCATCCCCTGATTCGTATTTACATATAGGGGCAAACAAAATGTCCCAACGTGCAATATCCACTTATCTATTATTATTGGGGTAAAACCATGACCTTGGTTAAGGATTCATGTTCGGTTCACCATTTTTGTTTCTTCCCATGATTAACCTCGCACCCATTCTCATTGACTTTGGATTGAAGTGATGATACTATAAATACTGTGTAGTGTATCCTTTTTATGTTTCGAAGGAGGTGCCACAGTTGAATGGTCCCGACAGGAAATTGCAGGGGGTTCACTGTTTGTGAAATCGGTCAACATAGGGTACGATTTACTTGGATGGTCTCCAACAGGTTTGTTCATGGAGCCAGAAAAACCCAACGTTCCTCTTATCCATGATTCATGTACCTTCTTTCCAAAGTAAAACTCTTTTTTGGATGATTTGGCCAACAACACTTAAGGACTCCATTGGTTGATAGGATAAGAGGTTGGGCTCATCACACCTTTTTGGGGGGAATTATTGCCTACTCAAGGTTTATCTTATAGATATAATCAATGTTCATATGTTCATGAATACTTGGTTCATTACCAATCATGTGTCCATAGGTTAACCCTGGGTCTCATATTTGATCATGAATATGCATGGAGCAGCAATCATTGATACAACTCTAGTTGAAGCCATGTGATGAGGCACTCTAGAGTTTATCATCATCTGGGGGGACAGAAGTTGTTTCGATGTTGGGATCAGACCCATAATATTGGATTCCTACATATCCTCATGAGAGGAATATGAAACCATGTATTTTGGTGTCACTTGACTCGACACATCACCTTTTAAGGTCATGTGATGAGGACCCATCCATGCAGTTTATCATAGTGTGGTGAGGACATCTAGGTGAAAGGTGTCTGGTCAAGACTTGGTGAAGGACTTACACCGAAGCTTCCCAAGGAACCCATAAGAGATATGGTCTTCTGGGTGGATATGACCCTACCTAGGATATGGCCTGGAGAACACTAGGGTTGATTTGGGTGTTGGATTTGGACCTCAGGGAGGCTTCCTACATATCCAAACCAATATGGAATCAATGTCCATGTAGTTCTAGTAATGTTGGGACTTACACTTAGAAACTTCCCATTTTAGGTAACATGGTTGGGTCTTACACTTTAGAGGAGGCCTTTTTAGAAGAATCACGTTGGGGATTATACTTGAGGAGGATTCCCTAGTGTACCGAGGGTATTTTTTTGGGACAAAATTTCGGGGAGGTTGTCTCTTGATCTTGGACCTTAGTAAATTGTCCTACATATATTTTTTAGGAAATTAATTATATTTCTCATAGTTCATTGGTAGATGGTGTGGATATCGTGGTCATCCTTAACCTCTAATCCCACGCGAGTCATGATCGGTGCGAGAAACAAGAGGAAGCGGTAGATCCAAAAAACCACACACCTTCCCTTCCCCAATGATGGAACAGGAGGAAGGTAATGGTGGAAAATGGTGGATGAGGGCATGGAGAAATGATACTTTTATTGTAAAATTAAGATAAAGGTCATTGGGTATGGCCTAAAAAGATAGGGGATTACTCCATGAGGGATTCCCTAGAGTTGGTTCTAGGATAGGGGAGGAGCATTGTTCCTTTCCAAATGGGAAAGAAAGAGTGTCCCCCTTGACTAATCATTGGCCCTTATCAAAAAAAAGTGAGTGATCACCCCTTATCCCTATAATAGGGAGGTTCACATCAGCATCCCAAGGTTGGACCTCGAGTTACCTCAGTAATGTAGACTTAAGTACATTATGGGGGTCCAAACCGTTGTGGGTACCACCTTTGTGACTCGGCTTACCTCAGGTATGTAGACTTAGAAGGGTGCGCTGATGCACCCGATGGTCTGATCAGACATGTCTGGTGGCTTTATAGGAGGTTTTGGACTAATGTTTATGGATGGGTTTGCAGAGGGGATATAGAGGACATGCTGGGAATGGAGGAGCCTGATTTGAACCAGGTGATGGAATACCTGAAGACACCCAATTACACATTCTATTTTGTGTGGGAATGGGGTTTCCACACATAGAATACTTCTATGTGGGTAGAGGGGTTGTCTTCGTACCGAATTGGTATGCGGGACTGGATGTGAGCCATTTACCATGGGGGTATGTGGTCCCAGATATGATCCACGTGCCATCATGGTATACAGTCCCGGGTTCCATCCACATAGCATGGTGCTATACGGTATAGGGCTTCATTCACATGCCGATGTGCTATGTGGAATGCTAGAATAAAGGAGGGGACTTAAGTCTGTGGTTTGTAGGTAGTACATCTGTGAAGGGCCTATGGTTTATAGTTCACTAGTTAGGTTTTAGGTTAGTTAACTATTATCAGGTTTCATTCTTTTTTATGGTTTGTAGTGGGTTTATACCTGCATAGAATTGTTCACAATTCTATGATTCACTGAAAATTTGTTTCAAAGTATTATACTTCAAAGTCTCAAATGTCAAACCATTCTCCAAGCATGTCCACCGTCTTCCAAAAAATGTATTTTCTCAGTTCCCCTCATGGTACTTTTATAGAGCATCAGATAAGATGTATCTATAGTATCTAGGCACCTTTTGTGTAAGCCCATAAAGGAATCATCTAGCCCATAGATGACTCATTCAACAATGGTTTTCATGGGATACAGTTTGCATGATGCTACCCGTTTCACCACATCTATGAACTGTTTGGTTCATGGGGGCAGTATTTGAGGCGTATCTTTCCATCAATTTTCACCAACGATGCTGGTTGCGGTGGATATACGCACACCTCCATTACACCAAAAACATAGATAATGGTGGCTTAGTTCTTTGGCTAATGCCTCATGGGCCAGTGTTCTATGGGATGTTTGGAAAACTATCGGTTTGCGGTTGATGCTAGCTGCAAACCATTCTTGGAACCTAGTATGTGGACTAGTCTAAGTCCTTTTCCAAATTTGATTTCTTCAAACTTCTTGTCAATTTTTTTTCAGAATTATATTTATATCCATTGCCTAGTTTGATATAATTTTCTTCATCTTTAATAAATAATTTTTAAAACCCTATAGTTGTGTTGGATTAATTAATTATATTGAATTGGTCAATTGAAATTTGAAGGGGTAAAGGGAGTTTTATTCACATGTTTTTACACCTTTTATATGATTGTGATATTGTGATTGTTCATCTTGATACCCCGCTGGAAAATTGTGGTTGTTGGGGGATTTGTTTATGTTGGATATATCAATTATGATTACTGATTTTGTTGTGATTGTTGTGATATCACCCTAAAATGGAAATTGGATAACCCCTTATATTTTTCTAATAAAATGGTTGTCTTAGGATTATGAACTGTGTGATAACACCCCTAAAATAAAGCGTAATGTGACAAAATCCACTTTTTAAATCTGTAAAATGATTCTTGATGTGTTTTGGTGTGTGATCTTGCTTTTGGGATGGTGATGTGTGGTTCGGGAATGTGGGAATGATGGATTTTTTAGTCGTGGTTTTGGGTTGGTGAGGAGGTGGTATGATTAGTCATGCTTTTGGAGTGGTGAGGAGGTGGTTTGTTTGGACAAGCTTTTGGGGTGGTGAGGAGGTAGTTTATTTGGCCATGATTTTAGGGTGGTGAGGAGGTGGTTTGTTTGGCTGTACTTTGGGGAAACTAGGTGGTGGTTTCTTATTCTATATTCCTAAGTAGTGATGGAATAAATAAATAATTATTTAATAATGTTTGAAATTACTTGGGTTGTCTTGGTTAATGGGATGGAAATGGTTAATGAATAATTAAAAGGTGGTTTGTGTGGTTAAATGTGGTTGATGCTAAATAATGAAAATAATGGGATGATTAAAAGGGTTTTTTTGGAAATACGAAATGGGGTTTTTGGATTGTTATGGCATGTTATGCATTTAGAGGTGGTATAAAAAGTGACAGTGTTCTGAGTTAGTTAGTTTTTTTGTGAACCCATAGGTTGGTCTTGAGTGTTTTATAATACCTATAAATACACTTTTATATTCTTATGATTTCTATATGCACCACACCCATGTTGATCACTATGTTATGACACCCACATAGTCACGTGGGGGAATTTTTTTCCGACATCCAGTGAGGAGTATGAATGGATGGGTACTTGATCTTTCCCACTCTCTCTTTCAGGTGAGGTAGTTATTTCAAAGGTCGTGATAGTCATATGTTTTTTGGTGTATTATATAATGGTTGTTATATCCTAGGTGTCTGCATGTGAGATGTGAAGACCTAGGTGTTTTGGGGTGGGATGTGTTGTGGCTGTGCATGTGGAGCGGCAAGCCCTGGTGTCTGTGGGGAGAGATGTGTTGTGTTTTTTCTTATTGGGAAGAGATCCCAAGTGTATGCAAGTGAGGTGTGTTGTGACTGTGCTTTTGGGGTGGTGTGGTATAGGGAAGAGATGGGAGAGCTATGACATACAATGATGGGTGTAAGAGTGGCATAATAGCAGGGAAGGTGGTATAGGGGACCCTTATCAATGTGATCATATTATATTATATTACTTGTCTTTCATTATTTGGTGTTCATGCCTTGGTGAGACTGGGATTGGTTAGTATACCTATATAGGTACTATTTGGTTCTACTGTTTTCTCATTGGTGCATTAGTATGCCTCTTTCACATGTGCATGAGAGACTTTGGTTTTCCTACTGAATATACTTTCATGATCACCCTATGTATATAATTTTTTTTCAGGATTCCTGTAGGATTATGTATACCGTTCTAGGCATTACTAGCTCAGACATTTGGATAGTTGTTATGTCTCTAATTTAGCTTTACTTTTGGGTGTTTACTTTGGAGACTTTTATCTGTATCATTTCTATTTAAACATGCATGTGGGGTGGTATTGTATTTCTTTTATATTATGTCTTAGAGTTTTTTATGGGTGATTCATCTTATCTCATGGTACAATTTATATTATAGAGGGTAATTCCTCCCATACATGAGTTTTTTATACTCTAGGTGCTAGTCACCAACCTAGGGCCTATTTGAGGTGGGACTCAGGGGTCATTATCTCTATCCACTCATTGTATTATCTTTGGATGGGGGGAGTCATGAAATGTTCCATGTTACCTCACCCATAACAAGCATAGAATCACCCCTCTCTGGACTACCTCGGTTTTCTACACTGGCCCTAACTATGTACCTGACTCTAATCATGAGGAGTTCTCCTACTCCAAGATCCTACCGATTGGCGCCTGCTAGCTACTTTAGATGACTCAATCCTGTAATGTACACATCCATCTCTAGCTATCCGACATCCCTCTAATAGGAATCTCTTTTCCACTATTGTCTTCTCAAATACCCCGATATAGGTGGATGTGAACAATAGCACCATGCTGTCAAAAATTTATCTACATAGTCCCTTATCATACTTTCATGCTTGGAAGTAGCCACCCTAGATCATTTTGAGAGAGTATGGCGTTAGGTCTATGAACCACACAATGAACTCACCCATTTTCATCCCTCCCTTATGCATCTCTAGAATCTTCTAAATTCAGACCGAGTGAAACAATAGGGGCAGTACTCCTCACAAAATAGCTACTTGAATTCAAGCCACAAGAGTGTTGACTCATCATGCATCTGAGTAACAAGACACCACTAGCGCCCAACTATTCCATGGAAGATTCTAGATTCTAGAATAACTAAATGATATATTAGTGTTTGGATGTTCCTAAAGACATGGACCACTAACTCTATCCAGTCCTCTACTGCCTGAGAATCTAGTTCACCGTGGAACCTCAACAACCTTTGTCGCTAGAACTCAAGGAGTTATCTAAGACTATGCACATCCTCAACCTTCCCTTCTAGAATAATCTGCCACTCAATAGGTGGGGTTACTTTTACCAATCAACCTGGAGGAAGAATATCACGGGATTGACCCTAAACTGATGCATCATGACTCATTAGATCTTCATCACGATTTGGAACTGGTATTCTAGATGGATGTCATTGTGAAGGCATCCAGGTAATTCAATCAAGATATACCACAATTATATAATATATATATATATATATAATGGGGAGATGACTCAAGAAGTAAAGTCAAATACTCAATCCTATATGATGCATGTACCATTGATCACTGAAACCAATGTATCATTATGTAGACTTGACCAGTAGGTAGTCAAGGTCCAAGTGAATGGATACATCAACCACACGTACCACCACTAGGTTCCCTATATTGAGAGTCACACTCGAGACACTTTGATTTTGTTTCCCTAAATCCCAACCAAATCCTCATAAGGGTACTACACCAAACACCTTCCTAAGGAAAGAACTTCTCCAATACCAATCTGTCACGACCCAACCCTAACTGGGGTTCAAGCCACAACTACCCAAAGCCTACCTCCATAGTATAGGGGGTGGAGACAAGCGCTGAAATACATATCATAAATGGGAGGCCTTTCCCTAATGTACCTACACACACACACACCAGACCATATCATTGAAAAATTTTAAATAAATAATAATAAAAATATGAACAGTTAGAAAGTAAACCAAGCATGAAAAGTGAGAGAGAAAGGGGATCTCTATCTCATATCCCATCCTAGGAAAAGAGTTTTCAATAGTTCCAAAAGTCCATCAATGATGATCAACATCTCTCATGTCTACCCAGAAGTAATCGTGGGAAGGCCACGCCTCGCCACTACATCGCACGATCGAAGGGGAACAATCACTAAGTAGAGGACTTGTACCCTAGTGCATCCAGGAGGTTTACACTCTCTTGTTACAAGGAGTTGTGTCATATATGATAGGTGGTTCCACTAAGTAGATATAGGACTCGTTCCTAAGCTAATGGGGGGTTCCACTCTATAGGTCGAGGACCAATCCCTAGTATGTTAGGGGGTGGGTCACTTTTATGTCATAAAGACCTGCACCCTATCTGATAGGTGGGTTCCACTCAGTAGATAGAGGACCTTTTCCCAATTTGATGGGTGTTCCACTCAATAGGTCACTAGTGATCCTATGTATGATCACTATCACTGTTTGGTGCCTCCTACATATGTTTCATGCTCATAAAATCTCACATCATATCCAAAAATCCACAACGGAGGGAGCCATCATATTCTATGTGGCACTACTAGAATTCCTACCTATACCAACACATCTATACCAAAGGTTTATGCAAACCATTGGTATAGGTCCCCTTTCCCAATAGTTCTTCCAAAACCATTGGGAAAGGGAAAGGGTCCACTTTTCCCAATGGGTTTTCCAAAAAAGTTTTGAAAGGGTACTTTGAGACCAATTTTCCCAATTGTTTGGGAAAACCATTGGGAAAGGGTCTAATTTTCCCAATTGTTTTCCCAAACCGTTGGGAAAAGGTACTATGAGACCACTTTTCCAAATGTTTTGGGAAAACTGTTGGGAAAGGGTGGGTACCTATCCCAATGGTTCCGAAAACTGTTAGGAAAGGCCTATCCCAAAGGTTTTGAGAACTGTTGGTATAGGTACCCTTATTTTTTTGAATACTTTTGTAGAATATCATAAAATAAATCAATATATAAATTATATATATATATATATATATAAATATATTCACAACGTTAATTGTAGGATAATGGTAAATTCTTTAATATATAACGTGTAGGTTGGGCGTTCAAACCTCCACTGGAACTTTTTTCTAAAGATTTACCTATCCCAATGGTTTTAAAACCATTGGGAACGACCTATCCTAGTAGTTTTAAAACCGTTGGGATATGTATTTCCTAATGTTTTTTCCAAATCGTTGGGATAGGTCTTTCCCAATGAAAAATCACCCAACAAATTCCCAAACTATTGGTATAGGCTATACCAACGGTTTGGGGACCTATACCAGTGGTTCAAAACCATTGGCATAGGAAATTTTTCCATTAGTGTGGAAAAACACTTTGGATAGGCTACTCATGGGCAAAAATTCAAATCCAAATGAAGGATATACAATAGATTTACGTTTCCTAAAAAAGAATCAAGGGGTACAAAGTTTATGGGGGGGACCCATGCAGTGTGTAGTCTCGTTCCATCGCCTGGTTGTGTAGATGGAGGTACACAACTCACTAATCATGTAGCACTACAAGGAATATAGGGAGTCTAGATAGTGTTTCCAGGCCACTCGGGTTCCCTGACCATGCACCTTGGTCATATCTTTAAACTTTAGTAAACAGTGTACCCCTAGCCGTGTCTTTTCATACATGGTCTTTCCTGTGTGCTTCAACACATGGCTCTTCCACATGGGGAAGAGGTACATAGTGGGTAGGAGGGATACACATCATTCCATCCTAATATTTCTCCAAACCATAGCCACCATAGCCGCAGGGGAAACACACCATGATTTCATCATCATACATGGCGTGTAGTTGTGTTTTTAATAGAACTTTAGATCTGAACTCTATTCAAAAAATCTAGCCACTCGGCCACATATCTTTCCTCCACACCACCCATAACCAGTGGATATAGTCCTGATTTATAGTTCCTGAAAATCCGGGGGCTGGAAATCAGTTCCATCGACTTTTGGGGATTCTTCATACGCACTGAAAACCTCATTCATCAACTACCATATCCTATTCAGATTCCATTTCAATGAATCAATCACCCAAAACCCACAAATCCTTCAATTCTATCCTTGATTCAAAGTTTCTTTCACCAATCGTGATTACTCTATAAATCCATAGGTCTGATCGGGCTCAGTCCAAACTGAAACTGTCAAATTGATACCTCATAGGCCGATCAACGAAGAATGCAAAGAATTTTTAGGAGAAAGGCATAATAAAAAAATTATTAACAATTTTTTTTCAAGAATTCATGTCCAATGAATACAATTGGGAGATCCAGGGATAGAAAAAAATTGAATAACCAATTAAATTTCAATATTTTGGCATATATAATTGTCCACAATTTCTACAAATCATATAAAGGGATTGATCATGCTCAAAACCTTAATCAAATGGGGAGAAAAACACATATGAAGAGTCCTACCTACAGATTGGATTGTTCTTTTTAAAATAACATGATCTCTAATGAATAGAAGAATTCATTGTGTTTACTAAACTTTGATCTACTTCGATCCATATATTCATCGTCAACTGATTCGATTCACCAATGGAAGAAGGAAAAGAATGCTTTGGATTCTCTTAAGGTTTATGAGGCTATCTCTGGGAAAATAATGATATAAATTTATTTAAATAGAAAAGCTTTGTGTTAATTAAATAAATTAATTAAATTAATAATTTAATTAATTCATTGAACATACCGTCAATGGATTGATTATCTAAACACCCGTCTTCGATCTATTTTAGGTCACTCATAGGGTAAACATTTCATTCCAGACTCAACTGTAGTATTGGATTTTGGATTTGACATTCCATTTAAGAGATATCTCATTTTCTTTAATAAATTACTCATGCATAATATAAAATATATTTAATATTTTTATAAAATTATTTCTGGACACACCGGGGATCAGAATCATATGTCATCTCAAAACCTAGGTCCAAAAATATATGTAGAAAGTTTTCAAAGTCTTAAAAAGAAAAAAATAGGTCTCTATAGAATACCTGAGATACTGAAGTTCCTTTGAAATAGGTTATTCATAGAAACTCCTATGATTCTGGTATTCTCTTGAGATGAGATGAGCACCACCTAGAATTTCTGGATTCCACTATTGAGACATCAACGTTGGAATTCCTGAGATTCATGGGATTCCATCGAGGTAATGAGTCCATTGTGAATGAACAAGGTGTATAGGATATTAATAACGATACGAAATATTTGGTGGGTGAATTTCCCCAAGAAATAATTTTGAAACATCCTGAGGGAGACATGAAAACCCCCCTCAATAAATTCCTTGGATGCCCCCTAGGATCTGGTGGATGCACTAGGTTGTGATGTTGGATGAGGATCCATGAGTTATTGTATTCCCAAATGAGAGGCCTCAAATACAAGAGTGTATTTCAATTGGATTGGTTAGGGTATCCCTAGTAAATAGTCATGCCTAAACATGAAGATTTCTTGTAGCCTTGTCACCCTCTCTAGGAATTTGATATTATCTTGATAGTGTAGAACACCTATGTTATAACTATGGGGTTCAGACTTTCGACTTGAGATAAGTTGGATTCCTAGTTTCACCATAGGGTTTGATGCTCATATATGACGAAGGCATGTGAATGAGATCCTAGATTTTGGGCTAGAGAGTCCCCTTGTGGTGATGCATCATGCTCAGAGACATTCTGGAACTGGTCTAATCGTGTATGGTCAATTGGGTTCATGGACCTAAGAATTGATGATGGTTTTATTTACTTACTATAGTTTATGAATTTTCCTATTTTCTATTTATTTTTTCATATGAGCATATCACATGCACATATTAAGGATTTTATTGGCTATGTATGAGACCATGTTGGTGGTTCCCTAATGAATTATGTACTCACACCCTACTCGAGCTGCCACTATAGTTGGGTACTCTAGCAGTCTCTACTTGGTTGTAGGCATAGGATGGGATGAGGCCTAGTATAAGATGATCGAGAAGGATAACTCTAGTGATTCTTGTGATTGGGGCAAGGTACAACCTAGGGATGGAAGTATGTCTTGTGTTCATTATTTATTTTATTGTATTGTATATTCTTGATCAACCCAGTAGGATATTGATCCTTATACGGTAAAATGATTATTTGGATCCTTTGTTTGATGAATTTCATTTTGTTATAGCTGGTTTTATTTATTAATTCCACTTATTATGTTTCTACTTTGTATGATGTTTTGTGATTTTGTTCTATTATTACAAACTTTTATAAGAGGGTATAGTCTCCCCACGCTACCACCTAGACCCCTGTCACTAGATGGTAACCTATAGAAAACAAGGAGGTGCGCTTGAGGCCTAGTTAGTCTGAGGTCTGGAACACTAATCATTGGTTATTGGGCATAGTATTTAACAAAGTGGTAACAAAGTTGTTTATTATATCTTATTTTACTATTTTGAGATATGTTAGTCAAAAGTTTTGGTAATGTTATGGAGATTATAAAACAGAATCACTTAATATGGTAAAAAATTACTTGTAAAAGAAATAGTCAATATTTTGAAAAGAACGATTATTTTTTCATTATTCAATATTTATCAATCTAATGAGACATTACACCCAAAAATTCATCATAAATATGTTAATATTTCATATTATAAAAATTAAAATAATATTCTTCAAGGAGGATTCCCTAAATCTTTCATTACAACATCTTCCTCTTTGTCATATACAACTATTATATCTCTTTTGTATGTAGCTACACCTATACACATTACGTCAAGGTTAAAAATATAATAAAGCGGTCTAAATGTTGGATTTCTCAACTAAAGTAAATATTTTTTTTTCATACACAACAAATTCAATCATGGAACTACACAATTCTTCTGAATTAAATTTAATTGTATACAAAGAACTAATTTATCACTATTATAATAAACTTATCATCCATATTTGTTTATATATTTTATTTGACATCTTCAACAACAAGATAAATGATAACTTAAATTTTAAGTTTCATATATTTAATCCCCTCCTAGGATTTATTTACAATGAATATATTTAGATATTCCATCTTTAATCCTTATTATTTTTATGCACGTATTGGATATTTATATCCATATCTTAAATTTTATGTGTCATGTGATAACTTAAATGTGAGGTGTCACATATTTTATTTCATTTTTCTCTTTCCAGTATATTAGATGTTTGTATCCTTATTAATATATAATCCTATAAAATAAAACATACATTCACGAAAATATCATTCAAAGTATTTATGGTCAGCTCAGCACAAGTACTATGAAATTACATTATATGTCTATCTATATAACATGTTTTGTGAGGATATATTATTTCATGTACTCTTTCTTAAAATATTTCTTTTTTTTCTATTATTCACTGATTTTTTTTATATTATATGAAGTTATATTGAAATTTTTATCGCATAATGGTTTCTAGGAAAATAAAATTAAGGTAAAATACACTCAAAATTAAATATTTCATTAGGAAAAAGCACCAAGAAAAGATTCATTGAGGTCTAAAATGGTGGAGTATTAGGGTATACCTAGTAACAATGAGCTTACAATCAAGGGGAAGGGATCCCATAATAGAGTATATAATGATGTTTCCCTCCCACCATAATTTATACGTGAGGTTGTCTGTAGCTTTATCCCCCCCACAACATGAGTGAGGAATCTCCACTTAATGATGTTTGCAAGCTCTGATTTGGTAGGAAATGAAGCTAGGGGTGTGGAGATTACCTAGAAGAGACACAAAAACTAAAACCTTGTTTGTTTCCACAACTATTGGGAAAATGTTGTATATCTTTCACAAGTGAATCCAATTGAGAATAGGTATTACTTAAGTTGTAATATAATTTCATAGACCATAGAAGGCGCTAAATGTTATCACCATAGATCCCCTTAAATTATGAACAATTCCACCCTATATCATGATACCATGATCTCATAAGACATGAATTTTGAGATTCATGCCTCCATTGGGAGGCTTCCGATTGTAAGAACCTGACATTTCTAGAGATGGATCGTACTTGATCATAGGTACTCTTTTTCCTTGTGATGAGTACTTATTTTTTGGGTTTTACTGTGGGGTGTGTTTGGGTGAAAATTTGAGAAAAATGGAAGGAAGAGGGTAGCACACGAGTGGCGTCTAGTTTTCCCTAACTATGTTCCCTAGTCCAGCAAACTGTAAAACCTTGGATAAAGAGGTTTTTCATGGTAGGAGCATGGTTTGTTAAATAGTGTGCCCTATAAGGAGAAATTGTGCACCCCCTAGAAGAGGCGCATGGTTAAGGCGCACAGTTAGGGGAAACCATGCGCCCCGAGAATCAAATCGTGCATGCGGTTTTAATTAACCCAAAATTTAGATTTTAAAATACTTGAACACCTATATTATCCCCAAATTGACCCCCACTCATCTCCTAATTATTCCTATCAGTTTTTGAAGGACTTAGACGATTTCCTAGTGCTGTCGACCTCTATTCTTAGCGATTCAATGTTCAGATTGAAGATCTGCACCTTTCCCAATAAGAGGATCTTAACTCATGTTGCTTTCTTCTTCTCTCCTGACACTCACTTATCTTTTGTAGGGAAGTTATCCTTTTCCTTATTGGATATAGATCTAGGATTTTTATATCTAGATCTATAATTAAGGGATATTTATTTGTTCAATCTTCGATTTAGGTTTTAGTTCTGGTTCTCACAGTACGTCCTTATTCAGTTTAAATTGGGGATTTTCGTTGGGTGATAATTCATCAACAAATTGAGGTTGGTGGTATATAATTCAAATCCCAAAGTCTTGGTTTCAATTATATTAATGTAATTTCAGGATTTATATTAGATGTTTTTCAATTTATTTCTTGATCTAATTAATTAATTTAGTGAATTAATTAATTGAGGGGAATGTGAAAATCGAGATATTGGGATTATAGATTTTGAATAATTAATTGTTGAATTAATTATGAGGGAATTGAGATTGTTTATTTGAATAATTAATTGATTGATTAATTGGGGATACTAAATTGATTTAGTTGGAATATTTAATTTATAAATTAATTAGGGATAATGAATTGATTGAGATAAAACAATTAATTGATTAATTAATTGAGGTTGTTAAATTGTTTAAGTTGGAATAATTAATTTATGAATTAATTATGGGATTTTTTGGGTTTGTGGATATGATTAATTAATTTTTGAATTAATTAATGTAAGTAATTTGTTTAATTAATTGATGAATTAAGGAATGGAGTAATTTGATTATTTAATTTTTGAATTAAGTAATGGGATTGATAGGATTAATTAATTGATGAATTAATTAATTGGTGTGATGTGATTATTTAATTGTGGAATTAAATAATGGGATCGATGAGATTAATTAATTGATTAATTAATTAATGGAAGTAATGTGGCTATTTAATTATTGAATTAAATAATAGGATTGATGAGATTAATTAATTGAAGAATTAATTAATGGATGTAATGTGATTTATTAATTATGGAATTAATTAATGTAATTGATGTGAACAATTAATTGGTGAATTAATTTAAGTGATTGGATGTGATTAATTAATTGAGGAATTAGTTAATGTGATTAACATGGACAAAAAATTAGTGAATTAATTGAAGGAGTTGGATGTGATTAATTAATTATGGAATTAATTAATGGTATTGATGTGAAAAATTAATTGGTGAATTAATTTAAGGTATTGGATGTGATTAATTAATTATGGAATTAATCAATGGGATTGACATAGACAATTAATTGGTGAATTAATGGAAGGAGTTGGATGTGGTTAATTAATTATGAAATTAATTAATGGGATTGACATGAATAATAAATTGGTGAATTAATTGAATGAGTTCAATGTGATTAACTGATTTTTGAATTAATTAATAGCATTGATGTGAACAATAAATTAGTGAATTAATTAAAGGGATTGAATGGGATTAATTAATTATTGAATTAATTAATGGAGTATATTTGGATTAATTAATTGGTAAGTTAAGTGATGGATATAATGATTTGATTTCTGATTTAGATTAATTAATTGTTTAATTAGTTAGTGAATCATTATGATCATAGAAATGGTAAATTTGGGATAATTAATTGAGAAATAATTATGATATATTGAAATTGTGAATTGAATAATTAATTGTTGAATTAATTATGAGATATTGAGTTTGTGAATTGAATAATTAATTGTTGACTAAACTATGCGATGTTGAGATTGTGAGGTGAATAATTAATTGTTGAATTAATTATGTGAATGTTAATTTTTTGGATTGGAATAATTAATTGCTGAATTAATTATGGGGATTTGGAATAATTAATTGATGAATTAATTATGGGGATATTGGGATTTCTGAATTAGAAAAATTAATTGATAAATTAATTATAGATATTTTTGTCTTTTTGTATTTGCTTAATTAGTTGTTGAATTAATTAATGGAAGTGATGAAATTAATTAATTGTTGAATTAATTGATGGAGGTGATGTGATTAATTAATTTTTGAATTAATTAATGGAAGTGATGTGATTAATAAATTGGTAAATTAATTAATGGGATAGATGTGATTAATTAATTTTTGAATTAATTAATAGGATTGATGTAATAAACTAATTTTTGAATTTGTATGAAATTGATGTGGTAAATTAATTGTTGAATTAATTTACAAAAAACAAACAAACATGCAATTTTTGAGTTTGATTAATTAGTTGATGAATTAATTAATTTCATATGGTGATATATGCGACTTTAAAATGGTGAATGGTAACATGAACATTCATCCAAGTATTATGAATGGTAACATGATCATTCAATTATGTATTA
This sequence comes from Viscum album, assembly GCA_963277665.1. NCBI lineage: Eukaryota > Viridiplantae > Streptophyta > Magnoliopsida > Santalales > Viscaceae > Viscum > Viscum album. The sequence goes on from OY728121.1 coordinate 887,357,980, forward strand.
TTAAATAGTGAATGGTTACATGGAAATTCGACCAAGTATTATGAATGGTAACATGCTCATTCAATTATGAATTATTAAATGGTGAATGGTAACATGCACATTTAGCCAATTATTATGAATGGTAACATGGTCATTCAATTAGGTGATTATGAAATGGTGAATGGTAATGTGGAAATTTTTCCAAGTATTATGAAAGGTAACATTCTCACACTAGTGCAGAAAACGTTATTTACGTCGGTTATTTTTCATTTTTTACTTTGGTTTTTAGCCGACGTTTATACGGACGATGTTATAAATATTTTTTTTTACGTTGGTTATTTAAAAACCGACGTAAAAAACATAACATCGCAGTGTTTATAACGTTGGTTAATTAATAACTGACGTGCAAAAAACAGGGGGAGGGTTTATCACATCCATTATTATATAACCGCCGTGATAAACTGGAGGGGGGGGGGGGTTATCACATCGGTTATTATATAACCGATGTGATAAACCCATGCGGAGGATGTTTATCACGTCAGTTATTTAATAACTGACGTGATAAACCCCTGGGAAATGGTTTATCACATCGGTTATATAATAACCGACGTGCTAAACCAGTCCGGGGGGGGGGGGGGTATCACATTGGTTCTTAAATAACTGACGTGATAAACCATTTCCTAGGACTTTTATCACATCAGTTATTTAATAACCGATGTGATAAACCATTTACCAGGTCTTTTATCACGTCAGTTATTAAATAACTGAAGTGATAAACCCTTCCTTATTCCTTTATCACGTCGGTTATAAAATAACGGACGTGGAAGAATTTTTTTTAAAAAAAATCAAATGCATTCCTCTGCTCTCCCAAAAAACAACCAGAAACCAAATCAAGAATTCATACCACAAAAAAAAAGTAGATCAAAACAAGAACCAAAGAAAAATTAAGCATTTACATTGATAACATTTAAAACTTACCCCACTAGACAGCCCCCCACCACCCCCTGAACAACTTTCCCTCACCCCACTAGACAGCCCCCACCACACCCTTGGACTTCCCCCCGACCCCCTGAACAGCCCCAAACACCACGGAATAACTCCCCACCCTCATGTATACCCCCCCCACACCCTGGACAGCACTCCCACACCCTTGGACAGCCCTCCCACCCCCCTCACCCCACTGGACAGTCACCACCACACCCCTGGACTTCCCCCCGACCCCTTGGATAGCCCTAAACACCCTTGGACAACCCCCCACCCTCATGTATACCCCCCACCCCCTGGAAAACACTCCCACACCCTTGGAAATCCCTCCCACATCCCTACAACAGACCAAAAAGTTACCAAAAACAAACTAGTACCCCCTCACCCCACTGGACTGCCCCCACCACACCCCTGGACACCCCCACACCCCTAGACATCACCACCTCCCCCTGGACATCCCCCCACCCTCCTGTAGACCTCCACCCCCTGGACAGCACTCCCACACCCCTTGACAGCCCTCCCACACCCATGAAACAGACCAAAAAGTTACCAAAAACAGACCAGAACCTCCTCAACCCACTAGATAGCCCCCACCACACCCTTGGACTACCCCCATCCCTATGAACACCCTGGACCCCCCCACTGGACAGCCCCCCACCCCTGGAAACCCCCCCACCCCACATGACACCCCCACACCCCTGGACACCCCCTGGACAGCCTCCCACTCCCCTGGACAGCCCTTCCACCCTCCTGGAAATGCTCCCAACCCCTGGACTGCCCCACCACTCTCATGGACACCCAGGACCCCCCCCCCCCCCACCCCATCAGACAGCCCTCCCAGACCCCTGGACACCCCACCCCATTGAACACCCCCACACCCTTGGAACCCCTCCCCCCAGACCATAATCCATACCAGAAAAAACATCATAAGTAGACCAAAACAAGAAGTAGAGAAAAATTAAACATTCACATATATAACATTCAAAAATTGCACTTTCAACATAAAAAAAACTAAATCCAACCTAAACGACTAACAAATACACAATTACAATGAAAATATTCAAAATTACATTTTACATTACAAAGAACTAAAATTCAATCAAACCTGTAAAATAATTTGACCACTCCACTTGTAAGTGTTTGATGTCTTGAGAAGTATAGGTTTGAGGGTTATAAAAAAGCTACAAATGAAAAGGATAGTAGTTAACGTGTATAATGAATAAATCAAATTAAAATATTATGGAAAAGTTTAAGAGTAAATCTTACCAAGTCAAAATTCACAACTATCCCAGTTGTTATGTTTTCATACATAAATCTTAACATATAATATCCGCATTCGATGACACCTTGTTGTTCATAACAATTCTATTTGAATGAGTGTAAATTCAATATATTATTTTTATGTAATAAATCAAAAAGTATAAATTATAAATGGATATTTACCTTCGCATTTACATATTTGATCTTTTCACTCCTTTTCTTTGGGTTTTTAGAAAGTAGACCCATCCCTTGTTAGAAAATAATACGAATGAGGTAAATTTAAAATTCATTATAATATATAAAACTATTGAGAAATTGAAACTTAATTTTCCAATATATTCTTAAAACATTCTCGCACATCATCATGAACAGAGCATATCCAATAAAGTGTTTTCTCCCTTGGTAAAAAAACCCCTAACCTCCAATGATCACTGATAAAAGGAAATTTAAGGTTAGTGGTTTTTTATGTTAAAAGATAATAAACTTTTTGAGAGAGATGTGTTTCATACCTCTCACAAAAAGGCATAATCCAACATTGTGTGACTATATTCTGTTCAACTCTTTCAACAATATAAAGCATTCTTTGTTCCTCATCCAATGCACATGCTTCAGGGGAAATCAATTGCGGGTCCATGAATCCATATACATCTGTCAGCTCATTCCTCTCACAAATTGTATAAAGATACCTAATACAAAATAGAAATAAGTATACATTTTTAATAAATATAACGCAGGGAAAAGGTGTTAAGACTTACATGGAAAAAAATTTAACCACTTTGATGCCCAACTTATCTCCAGTAACAAGCTCCATGATATTAGTTTTCATAATCCCCACATTTATTGCACATCCAAAAACATGAGCTTCCATTGGAAACTCATAATGACCCGCCAACAAATTTGAATATCTTGACAATCTGTCTAGACTACTATAAACTGTATCTAATGTCATAGCCATTTTTCTTTGTTGTTTTCTATACAGTATTTCTTTACCTTTGAAGCAATCCTGTAAAAATAAATAGAAAACTATATTAGTTTTCAAATGATAAAACAACTTTAATAAAAAAATAAAATAAAAGATATAACATTCATACCACTATGGTAATGAGTCGGAGAAGTCTGGATGGCCAAATTAAAAAATGGCCGATACTATGTCCAACTATCATCACCTCATTTTTAGGTAATGGTACTCGAGCTGATCTATCTATAATATCCTATACAGTGTCCCTCTGATTCTCTACCTCTAATTGTTGATGATGAACTGTATCTTCTATACAATATACCAACCCATATGAAACTATATGATGTTGAGGATCATCAACATACAACTCGCAATAAGTAGGAAGATGCGGTGGAGGAGTAGGATAAAAAATGGGTTCCGCAGGCTGAGGTGGGGGAGTGGGAGCTACTGGTGGAGGTGGAGGATAAATAATGGGGTCTGCAGGGGGAGGTGGAGGAGTGGGAGATGCAGTCTGAAATTGTCTTTACATGTCTGCAAACATAGACTGTACTGATGCTCTAATATTTTCCTCCGTCATCACATTAATATTATGAACTTCAGCCTCTAAGGATTCAATTTTTTATAAACCCCTCAACGTTATAAGTTGAAGAACGTGGAAACACTTTTCTTACTGATACACCTGCCGGATATCCTCTTACACGACCAGGATGTTCAGGCTTTCCCAATGCTACAGATAATGTATCTTGCCTCCCAGTAGCTGTAAATTCCCCCTGTGAACTCTTCTCCTCAAGAGAGTCCTGTATTAATTAATTGAAAATTTCTGTAATGATTGAAATTATATGAAGAAAATAGTTAACTTAAATAAATAAAATAGATATCTTACAATCCTCTCAGCTACGATTCTCGATTCTTCCGAAAGATATTTCCCTTTTTTGCCCATCTGAGCTCTCTTCCATTTTTCATGTCTAGATGGTAGGGATGGAGGGACCAACTCACTAGAGCTTGAAAACTCAGCTCTTAGTTGTTGAAATTTTTCCACCATCATTTGTTCTTCCAAAAATTCATACCCTCCCTGAGATAAACTACGAGGGTATAAATTTTTAGATTGGATCTCCTGGTGAGCTTTCCTTGTTTGCTGTAAATTAAGAATAAGAAATCATTAACAAAACATTAATAAGATCATTTACATAAGAAAGATTATAAAAGTTTACATTACCCTTACCAAAAATGAATCTTTTCTTATACTTTCAAAAAACTATCTCCATGTGTCTTCATCTATAAAAGGATATATACGACATGGATTTTCATGACTCCTATGACCATAAATGAAATCAGATGAGAGGGTTGATTTGAAATCCCTCCATCTCCTGGTAGCCAACGATAAGCATTTCTTCCTGACTCCTCCTGTCACACCCCGATCTATCTGTAATTTTGTTTATTATTTTGTTATTTTCTTGGTTTTAAAATTTTCTGTCGAGGTTCGGGTTGAACACCGAACAACAATTTTTATGTTTTTATCAAAAATGGGTGTTTTTGAATTGACGTCATGGAGCGCACGGGTGGAGCACGTTTCGGATACCCAGCGCGGCTTCGCCCATGCAGCGGCACTGTCTGCCGGTCTTCAGAAAAAAAAAACAAAATTTAACGAATAAGATTTTGTTTTTTTACTGTGGTTATGTTTAATAATTTTAAATATTATTTTGTTAGAATTGAGGTTATATTTATTATTATTATTATTATTATTATTATTTATTTAAATTTTATTTTTATCTTATCTCATTTTATTTTATTTATTTATTTTTCTTTCTCTCTCATATTTCATCCTCTTTCTTCTCTTTTTTTCTCTTTATTTCTTTCTCCTCTCTTTTGGTTATTCCATGCGGGTGTCCCCCCACCTTGCAGCACTACCTCCTTCTCTTTTTTATTTTTATTTTCTCCTTCTTCCCGCAGCAGCTGGCTCCGCCTCCAGTTTTCCCAAGCTGCGGCTGCTGCCCTGCACCCCCCCTACGTGCCTCGGCTCCCCCTCCGCAAATCCCAGCCGACCAACGACCTCAGCTCCCCCGCACCCTAACTCCCCCTGCTGCCTCGCATTCCAGCTAGCTCCGCCACCTCCCGCTTTGGCTATACAACGCCAGCCCGACCCATTCCTCCTTCCCTGTCGTGAGAAGGAAGCCCGCAATACCCTCCTACTTCTCCACACAGTGCCCTGGCCTCCCTACGCCTCCCGTCCTGCACCGTGCGCCCAGGCGCCCTCCAGCTTTCAGCTCACCCGCACCAAGGACCCCTCCTCCTGCTTCATCCAAAAATGCACATCACCTCCGCTACAGATCCCCTTGTCCCAGCGCCCCCTTCCTGTCCGGCTCTCCCACATGAGCTACCTCTTGCGCTGCCACCTCCTCCCTATTCTCTCTCTCCCCATCACCTTCTGCTGGTTCATTCCCTAGCCGCTGCATCTTCTGTCCGCGGACCCAGCTCCTCCCTGCAACCACTCCAATCATCTGCTATTTGTTTTCTCCCCCTTGCACAGTGTCGCACCACCCTTCAGGTTTGCTCCCTCCCTGCCCACCGGCCATCTCCCAGCAGCGCATCACCAACCCAGTCCCCTGTCCTGCCCCGACGCCACTTCCCTACTTTGTCCTCCCGCTAGCCCCCTCCGATAGCGCACCCACCCTTCTTCACCCACAGAAAGCCAGTCTTATGCCTTTGTCGCACCTCCCGCACCCTTTCCTTTCAGTCCGGCCAGCAAACCGAGTTGGCCGTCTCCGTCAACCTGCGCAAACATCGTCACCAGTGCAGGCTAACAAGCGGTGCACCGTCCAGCGCGCCCCCACCTCGCACCCATTGTCCGGCTGATGCCCCTAGCATCAGCACCCTCTAGTGTGCCCCTGTTTTCCCCCGCTGTTTGTCCAGCCCCCACAGGTCCTCTGTCAGCCACGCTAGTCTTCGCGTCACCGTTGACGACGTCGGTGACCTTTCTTGCGCACGTCAACACCCTGCTGGTCATTTTTGCTATCACACAACTGCACTGGACAAGCGCGTCTCCGCATCGAGGTGAGTTTTGTGCTTTTTCTTGCTGGAATACTTGATAATTGGTTCAATGTATATTGGGTTTAATTAAAATTGGTGCGAATGTTGTGTGTTTGGAGTTTCGCACTGGAAATCTGAAAGTTTCATTGTTCGTGAGGTTGGATCTCATTGCTCATGCCTCTTTAAATTAAGTTTACTTTGATCATTTGATGTTTGAACCTCTTAAGTTATTAGTTATGTGTTTTTGTTGATTAAATTAATTATATCACATTGAAATATTTGGTTTTACTTTGTTTGGATAAATTTTTTCACCCGTTTAATTGATTTGACAAGTTTTATGGTAGGTGAGCCTTGTGCGTGTTGTGTTTTGGAAACATGTCGAGGTGGTTCTTTCGCGTTGTTTTCTCATTTGGATTGTTTTAAGTCCATGTTTAGGTATTTTATTTATCATTGTAGTTGTAGCGTGTTGACAAGGTTTTTCCTCGGTCCTGCGATCATCAGCTTGCGTGGCCTTGTGCGCCCGTGCGAGGCGTGTTGCGCCGTCGTGACTGGTCTGCGAGCCGAGGTAGGTCCCCCATTGCACTTACCTTTAAATTTAGAATTTATTAATTGCTTGATGTTTTTTTAATTTTAATGAATGATAAATAATATTAGATAATAAAATTTTAAATGATTATTTAGTGTGAAAAGAGCTGTTTATTTTATACTGAACACTTGGAACATTTTCTTGACGGGCGGACACCCAGCTTTGAAAGAATGACCATTTGGCCTTTAAACATAATTCACGGAATTTCAAACATACTTCTAGTTTTAAAGATAAATGATTTCTTCTGAACAAGTGTTTTGGGTTTTCTCGAGAAATGAAGTTTTTCTTTAAAATTGGTGAAGGCCCGTTTGGCACTTTAATAAAATAGATTACTTTGGAAAACCCACTTGGGGGTGATCTTTGGTGTGCCTTGATTGCGTGAGCTATATGTGATGTTAGTGCTTTGTGACTGCTTGATTTATATTGTGGACGCACCCCTCTTTGATTATATGTGTTGACATGGGAATCTGGAATAGTGAGTGAATCTTCTGAGAACGATTGCTGCACTAGTTTAGATTACGCACTGGCTAGTGGCCCCATAGGAGGGGAATACTGAGTTATTGCTGCTATGGGGATTGGGCCCCTCAGTTAGGCCATGCAGGTCTATGCCGGGCGTTAGGGCGTTATGATGTCATCGAGTTAGGGCATGCCTCCAGGATGAGTCAGATGTATATTACGTTCTGGATTGTTCACGATCTCCTAGGTTCGACCCATGTTTCCTTTAGTGTTTATTTGTATGTGGCAGATGATTGAGAGGTCTAGTTTGGTTGCTGACCCATGTGTGCCACTTTTTCCATTTCCCTTGGTGTGTGTTGTGTATTATGTGTGGTTTCCCCATTTTGGCTAACAAATGAACCTTGGTATTCTAAATGGTTCGCTGAAAATGTTTTAAAAAGAAATATAAATAATTCTTTTAGACATTAAACTTGTTTTCAAATTAAAAAGGGAAATGGACTGATACTTTTTTTAGAAATTAAAGTGTGTGTGTGTGTGTGAAAACCAATGTTTTTTTTGTATATTTAGTTCAAACCTTTAATTGGTAAACTCTTAATTTAAAGGTAGTGAATTGGGAATAGTTTGTTGGGCACGCCTACTGAGTTTTAATACTCACGCCTATAGTGTTTTCCTATTTTTTTTAGTTTTGTTGTAGGCTGGATCGAGCTTGCTCGCCGTGGGCAAGAGTTTGTTGTGGTCTGGTGAGCGACTCTCAGAGTCTCGAGGATTTTTTGGTCGAGACCAGGTTAGTGTGTTTTGTTGGATGCTCTTTCTTTTCAGTGTCATTTATTTACTTCATGTTTTATTTCTTTTCACTGCTCTACTTATTTTTCATTGGGCGAAATCATTCCCACTTGCTCTCTGTTGATGCCCTGGTGCTTGTCGCCAGCCCGGTAGGATCGGGAACGCCTCTCTGGTCATGTCGCGGACCGGCTCGTGTGACCAGTTTAGGGTTGACCCAGGTTGGTTCGTGAAAAAATGGTATCAGAGGAGGTCGGCTACTGAGCGGACCTTGTTTTTTCAGAGCACACATTGTTATCTGGGGTTTTCATGGTAGAAGGTGTATGATTATTGGGACTCGTGGAATACGGACGAGAAGGACGTCATGAACCCTTGCTTGTTCCGAACCTCGGGTTACCATCAGATGTTTGGGTTGTCGATGTCTTTTGATTCTTATGGTTTGTTTGGTATTGGGAAATGAAATGAGAGGTGGGAAAGTGACCTCCGTGAGCTCGCAAAGGTCTGGCAAGCCATGTGGAGCTGGAGACTGTACCCTAGAATGCTCTCAGTGATGGTGGTGTGACTGGCGTATGGCTGCCAACCATATGGTCGAGTCACCCATCATCACTAGTTTCCCTCTAGTGAATCGTCTGGATTTTCCTTATTTCTGAAAAAGAAATCATTGTGAAAAGTGTTATTTTGGTATTCGAAATGACAATGACCATGTTTGACCCATCTTTTTGTTTTCTTGTTCCTTAGTGTTTACCCCACGAAGGTTCGATGAATGCCCAAGGTGCAGCTTCAGGTGGTGCATCCTTAGAAAATCCTCTAGTTGATCATCCTAAAGACTACGTCCTCGAGTTTCGGAAGTTGAACCCTACCCTCTTTTATGGGCAGACAGATCGTCTTGAGGCAGAGGAGTGGTTACAGAAGATTGAGAGGAAGTTCAGTTTCATTGGGTTGCCTGAGTCGTTAAAGGTGAAGTTGGCTACCTTTATGCTTGAAGGTCCAACCTGGAAATGGTGGAAGTCCATGTCTCAGAATAAACCTCGAAAAGATCTCACTTGGGAGTTCTTCAAGTCGTCATTCATTCAACAGTACTTCTCTGAAGTGACAAAGGTGAGGAAGAGGATGGAGTTGTGCGGTCTCCAGCAAGGTGTCATATCATTGTTGGAATTCTTTCGTCGTTTCCTAGACCTGGCTCCGTATGAACCAAGGTATGTTGGAAATGATCCCGTGAAAGCTCGACATTTTGAGCTCGGATTATGTCCTGAGCTGTAGTCGAAGGTGGGAGAATTCAACGTGATCACTTTCCCTGATGTGGTGAGACTAGCTTTCCTCGTCGAAGCTGAGTTAGCAGGAGGACATGAGGTGACAAATCCTCCTCCGTCTTTGGGGTGTAGTGAATAAGATAGCGATAAGAAGAATGAGAAGCAGAATGATGGTGGTGGAACTAGTAGAGGAATCAAGAGGCCTTCAGACCTTCAGTCGTCTTCCTCACAGCACAATGCCTTGATCTATCACCTGTGCGGTAAGTGGGGGCACAAGAGGCCGATGTGCCCGAATGCTCCGAAACCCTGCCACACCTGTTGACGTCTGGGCCACATACAACGATTTTGTCGAGGTGTTTTCAAGAAGCGCGATAAAGCCATACCTGGCTCGTTGAAGGTCACCTCAGCACGCCCACAGGAGTAGGATGGTGTTTGGAGATCATTTTGGGGTTTTATCATTATAGTGTTTCTTGGATGTAGTAGTCTTCACCTGTATCGTTTTGTGGTATTTTTTTTTGTTTCAGTTGTAAGAATGGTTGTGGCTGAACCTCTTTGAAAACTTTTTTCTAATGGATATGTGTTTGGTAGAATTCTTGTTCATGTGTTATGATTGGGAATTTTTTTTAAGCCTGACTGCGAGGCAGGAGATGCTTCAATCATCAGAGCTCGAGCCATAGGTCCCGGAGTGAAGCTGGCGCGTAGTCAGGTGAACCCCAGCGGCGAAGAAGGGCCTTGGATTAATCTTCATCATTAGTGTGGTATGGTTTGTGTTCTTTCGAGGGCGTGACATCGTTGGAGTGACGGTGACGGTAGTTTCGATTCTCTACATGTAGGCCCCTTCCATTCTCCCCCTTGTGGTGGGGGATTTTTGGACTGTGTGGAAAATCTTCAAGCTCGGTTACCCTAGTCATTCCTTATGGTTGGGAGAATGATCACGGGTCTCATTGAATTCAGTTGGCTTGTTTACTATGTTGGGGAGTCCGTTCGGGCCTCCCCATGTCAGTATCAGAGTTTCTTCTCGGATATCGTTTTGGGTGGTGTTTAAAGTGTTCGTGTTTTGAGGATAAGTTGCATGTCATGGGTTTTCAGTGTCTACTTGGATCAATCAACTGGAGGTGCTTAAATTTTTGGGGGTGATTGACACTTAAGGAGTTTCTTCTTGGGTCTAGGTCTTGTGTGGCTTCCCGGGGATGAGAAGTATTATGGTGGGGAGAATTGTCACGCCCCGATCTATCTGTAATTTTGTTTATTATTTTATTATTTTCTTGGTTTTAAAATTTTCTGTCGAGGTTCGGGTTGAACACCGAACAACAATTTTTATGTTTTATAAAAAATGCATGTTTTTTAATTGACGTCGTGGAGCGCACGGGGGGAGCACGTTTCAGAAACCCAGCGCGGCTTCGCCCATGCAGCGGCACTCTCCACCGGTCTTCAGAAAAAAAAAACAAAATTTAACGAATAAGATTTTGTTTTTTTTACTATGGTTATGTTTAATAATTTTAATTATTATTTTTTTAGAATTGAGGTTATATTTATTATTATTATTATTATTATTATTATTTATTTAAATTTTATTTTTATCTTATCTCATTTTATTTTATTTATTTATTTTTCTTTCTCTCTCATATTTCATCCTCTTTCTTCTCTCTTTTTTTCTCTTTCTTTCTTTCTCCTCTCTTTTGGCTATTCCACGCGGGTGTCCCCCCGCCATGCAGCACTGCCTCCTTCTCTTTTTTATTTTTATTTTCTCCTTCTTCCCGTAGCAGCTGGCTCTGCCTCCTGTTTTCCTAGGCCGCTGCTGCTGACCTGCACCCCCCTGCGTGCCTCGGCTCCCCCTCCACAAATCCCAGCCGACCCGCGACCTTAGCTCCCCCGCACCCTGCCTCCCCCTGCTGCCTCGCATTCCAGCCGGCTCCGCCACCTCGCGATTTGGCTGTACAGCTCCAGCCCGACCCTTTCCTCCTTCCCTGTCACGAGAAGGAAGCCCACAACACCCTCCTGCTTCGCCACACAGCGCCCCGACCTCCCTGCGCCTCCCGTCCTGCACCGTTCGCCCGGGCGCCCTCCAGCTTTCAGCTCATCCGCACCAAGGACCCCTCCTCCTGCTTCATCCACAAATACACATCACCTCCGCTCCAGATCCCATGGTCCCAGTGCCCCCCTGCCTGTCCGGATCTCCCACACGAGCTACCTCTTACGCCGCCACCTCCTCCCTATTCTCTCTCTCCCCATTGCCTTCCGCTGGTTCGTTCCCTAGCCGCTGCATCTTCTGTCCGCGGACCCAGCGCCTCCCTGCAACCACTCCAATCATCTGCTGTCTGTTTTCTCCCCCTTGCATAGTGTCACACCACCCTTCGGGTTTTCTCCCTCCCTGCACACCGGCCACCTCCCGGCAGCGCATCACCAACCCAGTCCCCTGTCCTGCCCCGACGCCACTTCCCTGCTTTTTCCTCCCGCTATCCCCCTCCGATAGCGCACCCACCCTTCTTCACCCACATAACGCCAGTCTTATGCCTTTGTCGCACCTACCGCACCCTTTCCTTTCAGTCCGGCCAGCAAACCGAGTAGGCCGTCGCCGTCTACCTGCGTAAACATCGTCACCAGTGTGGGCTGACCAGCGGTGCACTGTCCAGCACGCCCCCACCTCGCACCCATTGTCCGGCTGATGCCCCTAGCATCAGCACCCTCTAGTGTGCCCCTGTTCGCCCCCGCTGTCTGGACAGCGCCCACAGGTCCTCCGTCAGCCACGATAGTCTTCGCGTCACCATTGACGATGTCAGTGACCTTTCTTGCGCACCACAACACTCCGTTGGTCATTTTCGCTATCGCACAACTGTACTGGCCAAGCACGTCTCCGCATCGAGGTGAGTTTTTCCCTTTTTCTTGCTGGAATACTTGATAATTGGTTCAATTTATGTTGGGTTTAATTAAAATTGGTGCGAATGTTGTGTGTTTGGAGTTTCGCACTGGAAATCCGAAAGTTTCTTTGTTCGTGAGGTTGGATCTCATTGCTCATGCCTCTTTAAATTAAGTTTACTTTGATCATTTGATGTTTGAACCTCTTAAGTTTTCAGTTATGTGTTTTTTTGATTAAATTAATTATATCACATGGAAATATTTGGTTTTACTTTGTTTGGATAAATTGTTTCACCCGTTTAATTGATTTGACAAGTTTTATGGTAGGTGAGCCTTGTGTGTGTTGTGTTTTGGAAACGTGTCGAGGTGGTTATTTCACGTTGTTTTCTCATTTGGATTTTTTTAAGTCCATGTTTAGGTATTTTATTTATAATTGTGGTTGCAGTGTGTTGACAAGGTTTTTCCTCGGTCTTGCGATCGTCAGCTTGCGTGGCCTTGTGCGCCCGTGCGAGGCGCGTTGCGTCGTCGTGACTGGTCTGCGAGCCGAGGTAGGTCCCCCATTGCACTTAACTTTAAATTTAGAATTTATTAATTGCTTGATGTTTTGTTAATTTTAATGAATGATAAATAATATTAGATAATAAAATTTTAAATGATTATTTAGGGTGAAAAGAGCCGTTTATTTTATACCGAACACTTGGAATATTTTCTTGACGGGCGGACACCCAGCTTTGAAAGAATGCCCGTTTGGCCTTTAAACATAATTTACGTAATTTCAAACGTACTTCTAGTTTTAAAGATAAATGATTTCTTCTGAACAAGTGTTTTGGGTTTTCTCGAGAAATAAAGTTTTTCTTTAAAATTGGTGAAGGCCCGTTTGGCACTTTAATAAAATAGATTACTTTGGAAATCCCGTTCGGGGGTGATCTTTGGTGTGCGTTGATTGCGTGAGCTATATGTGATGTTAGTGCTTTGTTACTGCTTGATTTATATTGTGGACGCACCCCTCTTTGATTATATGTGTTGACATGGGAACCTGGCATAATGAGTGAATCTTCTGAGAATGATTGCTGCACTAGTTTAGATTACGCACTGGCTAGTGGCCCCATAGCAGGGGAATACTGAGTTATTACTGCTATGGGGATTGGGCCCCTCGGTTAGGCCATGCAGGGCTATGCCGGGCGTTATGGCGTTATGACGTCATCGAGTTAGGGCATGCCTTCAGGATGAGTCAGATGTATAGTACGTTCTGGATTGTTCACGATCTCCTAGGTTCGACCCATGTTTCCTTTAGTTTTTATTGGTATGTGACAGACGATTGAGAGGTCTAGTTTGGTTGCTGACCCATGTGTGCCACTTTTTCCATTTCCCTTGGTGTGTGTTGTGTATTATGTGTGGTTTCCCCATTTTGGCTAACAACTGAACCTTGGTCTTCTAAATGGTTCGCTGAAAATGTTTTAAAAAGAAATATACGTAATCCTTTCAGACATTAAACTTGTTTTCAAATTAAAAAGGGCAATGGACTGATACTTTTTTTAGAAATTAAAGTGTGTGTGTGTGTGTGTGAAAACCAATATTGTTTTGTTTATTTAGTTCAAACCTGTAATTGGTAAAATCTTCATTTAAAGGTAGTAAATTGGGAATAGTTTGTTGGGCACGCCTACAGAGTTTTAATACTCACGCCTATAGTGTTTTCCTGTTTTTTTAGTTTTGTTGCAGGCTGGCTCGAGCTTGCTCACCGTGGTTGAGAGTTTGTTGTGGTCTAGTGAGCGACTCTTGGAGTCTCGAGGATTTTTTGGTTGAGACCAGGTTAGTGTGTTTTGTTGGATGCTATTTCTTTTCAGTGTCATTTATTTACTTAATGTTTTATTTCTTTCTGCTGCTCTACTTATTTTTTATTGGGCGAAATCATTCCCACTTGCTCCCTGTTGATGCCCTGGTGCTTGTCGCCAGCCCGGGAGGATTGGGAACGCCTCTCGGGTCATGTCGCGGACCGGCTCGTGTGACCAGTTTAGGGTTGACCCGGGTTGGTTCGTGACACCTCCTGTGTCAGGAATATCAAATGTCATCTAATAAAGAAGAGGTTAAACATATTATATATACTAGAAACATTTAAAGAATAGTCAAACAATAGAAAAAGATCATACCAGTATCGTCTCCCACAACTGAGAGATTATCGCTTTATCCACACTTCCCCAGTCATCATACAGAATGCTTAATTTTCTCTTAGCCTGAGTTGATACAAAACTCTTAAAATCTTTTGCATTTGGACCTCTAGGAATATCATCATCATCAAAATCAACGAGTATCCTCTGATCCTGCATACGGTCATGTTCTAATTTTGGTAAACGTGTGCACCCACGTTTACTAAGCTTTGAACTCTTTATCGTAATAGGAGCACATGAGGAAGATTGGGGAACATCAAGAGGAGCATGTGAATGTTCCTCCCCAGAGGTATGACCAATATGCTCATCTCCGAAATCATGTGGTTGATCAACTGAATGATCTTTCATTATCATTCAAATCAAAAAAACAAACATTAGTTCACAAATATACAAATTCAAATATTTTAATGCTACTGTAATAAAAAAATATAAAATTTTACTAAGTTATGTAATAGTAAACATTTTTAATATGGTAAGCATGTTAAACAATGGTAAATATGGTCAAGATGTTAAACATGGTAAACATGGTAAACATGGTAAACATGGTAAACATGGTAAACATGGTAAACATGGTAAACCTGGTAAACATGGTAAAGTAATTGTCACTAAACAAAAATAATAGATATATAATTCAGGTAATGGTAAACATGATAAAGTAAACTAAATAAACTTAAAACAAACAAAAACTTATACATATTTTTTAAAATACATATTTTAATAAAGAAAAAAATTACAATATCTAACATTTTATGAAAAAAATAAACGTAAACAAGAAATAAACATATGTTACCTGTAATTTTAGGAATGTAAAAATGGATTGTTTTCCCAAATTCCATTATCGTGATTGTTCCTTATGGGACAAACCATGTCTTCAACATGATCGTCATTATGTCCTGTTAATCTTTCCATGGAAGTAGGGATCTCACATAAATCAACATCTTCATCAAGTTCATCCTCACCAACATATTGTTTTTTACCTTGTAAAACAACAGCCCATTGCATATCTGATTGATCTACTACATAGAAAATTTGTTTTTCATGTGTTTCCATTCTAAAAGAATCAGCTGTGTCTTCCAATTTATTCAGATTAACAAGTGTCATTCCAAATTCATCATGTTTGACATTGTTGTTACCGATAAACCATTTACAGTTAAAAATAAGAACTTTAATTTTAAAGTAATAAACCTCCCATATGTCTTCAATCACTCCATAATATGCACTTGATGCAGTAATTGGGTTTTGTCCTTAGCACTCGAAAAATGCATTGCTTCTGCAAACACCAATACACCGCTATTCTGAACTACACTTCTATTGTCCTGAGCTTTTGTAAGAAATTTATAGCCATTAATGTCATAACTGGACCATGTTATCACATTTAAACATGGACCAACCACTATCCATTTTAATTTCTCTGATACATCTGATCTACAAATCAAGGTCTTTTTAAACCATGAAAAAACTGTTTTGTTGTTCTCATTCAAAATCCACATTTCATTCTTTTTTGGATGACATTGTTTCAACTCATTAATATGCAATGTGATATACGGTTGAGCATCAGCTATGTTATTCAAGATGTATGATTCTAACTTCTTCATCTGTTCAGCTGACAATGATTTGACTTTCAAGCCATGAATCCCCTTTCCCTCATTATTAACTCATTCATGGCGAGATGGAGGCAAACCTATGTGCTGCACCGCAACCAAGTAGCTCGTACAAAACTCTACTAGCTCCTCAAAAATATACTTTTCAATAATGGAGGATTCAGGTCGATATGGATTCTTAACATACCCCTTTAATATTTTCATATACCTTTTAAAAGGATACATCCAACGAAGATATACAGGTCCACAAAGCTTTATTTCTCGAACCAGATGAATAATTAAATGCACCATTATATCAAAAAAAGTTGGAGGAAAATAAATTTCCAATTGACAAAGTATAAAAATTGCATCCTTTTCCAAAATGTTCAACGCATTCACATCAATCGCCTTATTAAAAATTGAATTTAAAAAATAACACAACTTCATTATAGTCTTTCTGACACGGATGGGCAATATTCCACACAATGCAACTGGTAGAATTTGTCACATCATGACATGATAATCATGTGATTTCATACCTATCAACTTCAAGTCCTTGAATGAGACAAATTTTTTACATTTGAAGAATAACCTTGAGGCACTTTGATATCATGAAGACACTGACAAAAGCTAATTTTCTCCCTCTTCGATAATGTATGACAAGCTGGGGGAAGAAATGTTCGTCTTCCTTTAGGAGTGGGAGCTAACTCCAAACGTATTCCCATTGATAGTAAGTCTAATCTTGCATTCAACCCATCTTTTGTCTACCCTTTAATATCTAAAAATGTTCCAATCAAACAATCACATATATTCTTCTCCATGTACATGACATCAATATTATGTTCAACTTCATGATACCTCCAATATGGTAGCTCAAACAATATTGACCTTTTCTTCCAAAAATGTCTATCATTACCATATTTCTGTGTCTTTCCCAATGTCACCTCATGGTTTTTCACCCTCTCAAAATACAGATCAGGGGATAAAGGTTTTGGATCAATATAAAATTCTTGTGAGCCATTGAATGCCTTTTTTAGTCTTCTATAAGGGTGATCCATAGGCACAAACTTTCGATGAACCATGTACATTGTTTTCCTCCCATGATGCAATTGACAACATGACGTTTATTGTTCGCAAATTGGACATGATTTATGCCCTTTAACACTATATCCAGAAAAATTTTCATACGCTGGGAATTTATTTATAGTGAACAGAAGCACTGCATGCAGATGAAAATATTCCATTTTATAAGAATCATACACCCTAATACCATCAGCCCATAATAGTTTCAAATCATCAATAAATGGTGACAAGTAAACATCAATATCATTGCCGGGTTTCTTTGAACCAGAGATCATTATACTCAGCATGACATATTTGCGCTTCACACAAACTTCAGAAGAGAGATTGTAAATTTCCAATAAAATATGCCATGAACTATGTGTGCTACTGAGGGTTCGATATGGATTCATTCCATCTGTGCACAACCCTAGTCTGAGATTTCTAATTTCATTTCCAAATGTAGAATACTGCTCATCAATTTTTTCCATTGTGGAAAATCAGCTGGATGATGTATTTTTCCATCACATAACTACTCATCATCATGCCATCTTAACCTTTTTGCATCACGTGAATTAGAAAATAAACATTTGAAATGATGAATTATAGGAAGATACCAAAATACCTTTTAAGGGATCTTTGTAATCTCTACATCAGCCTGTGATTTTTCTTTCACCTTATACCGTGATGTCCCACATTTAGGACACTCTAACAGAAATTCATATTCCTTCCTATATATAATGTAGTCATTCAGACAGGCATGTATTTTCTTGTATCCAAATCCCATCAGGCATAATATTTTCTTTGCCTTATAATGTGAATTTGGAAGATCGTTAACTTTTGGAAGAATGTCTTTCATCAATTGTAGAAGCTCTGTAAAACATCTGTCACTCCATTCATGTTTCATCTTCAGGTTAATCAATCTTAACACTACCGACAAAACCATAAAATCTGTACAACCAGGATATAATGGTTTTTCAGCATCACCATATTGACGCGCAACTGTCAGTTCTATCTCAATTTGTTCTGCTGAAATATCGCGAATCATTTCTTCAATTCCATCAGAGTTACCATCTTGCGAATCATCATCATCAGTGACATTCCGTCCAGTTTCACCATACCAAATCCAAGGGCTGTAACTCAGATTAAAACCATGACAAATCATATGATCTTTTATATCTCTACTTTTCAACTTCTTCATATTCAAACATTTCAGGCATGGACAGAAAAAATGTCACTACTTGGAACATTTCGTTTAGCAAATTCCAAAAAGGCATCAAAACCTTCCTCATATTCATTGCTCATTCGATGTGCCGTAATTTAACTTCGACTCACTATTACCTATAACAAATATCAAAATTATATATATTTTTAAGATAAGACAAATATATGTTTATATGAAAAAAATCATAATTTGAATGTAATTTTTTTTTGAAATATAAAACAAATCTATGCGTATTTAAAAAAATATGATTGAATATTATTTTTAAAACAAAATATAGTTAGATATAACAGGTTTAAATTCCATTGAATCAAAGAAAACCATGGGGCCTACAATGGTTGATAGAAAATTGGAGAAAATGGAGTAAACCTGAGAATCAAATCAAATTTAAAATAAAAACTCAGATGGAGAAAATCACAGTGTAAAGCCAATCATCACGGCACAATCATCATATCATAATCTCAGAAACCACGATGCAGTAGTCAGTCCCAACTGACACTTATCCCCCACCCCTTTAGACACCCCCTAGATACCACCACCCCCTTGGACAGCCCCCCCACCCCCTGGACACCACCCCCACCCCTTGGACACCCCATGGACACCACCATACCCTTGGACTGTCCCCCACCCCTCCTGGACACTCCCACCCCTCCTGGGCAGCACCACCCACCTCATACCCCCTTGGACAACCCCTTGGACACCACCCAACCCTTTGGAAAACACCCCCCGAACAACTCCCAAACCCTCTGGACAGCCCCCACCCCCTGGACACCACCACCCCCTTGGATAGCCCCCCACCCCTCTAGAAAGCCCCCCACCCTCAGGATAGCCCCCACCCCTCTAGACATCACCCCACCCCTCATGAACACCACCCCACCCGCACCCCCTTGGACACCCCCTGGACTCCCCCAACCCTCTGGACAGCCCCCACCCCCTGGACATCACCCCCACCCCTACCCCCTCGGACACCCCCTGGCCCCCCAACCCTCTGGAAAACCCCCCACACCCTGGACACCACCCCAACCCCCTACCCCCTTGGACACCCCTGGACACCCCAACCCTCTGGACATCCCCCACCCCCTGGACAGCCCCCACCCCTCTTGGACACCACCCCCACCCCCTACCCCCTTGGACACCCCCGTACACCCCCCAACCCTCTGGATGGCCCCCACCCCCTGGACAGCCCCTCACCCCTCTAGACAGCACCCCCACCCCTTTTGGAAACCACCCCCACACCCTACCCCCTCGGACACCCCCTAGACACCCCCAACCCTCTGGACAACCCCCACCCCCCGGACAACCCCCCAAACCCTCTGGACAGGCCCCACCCCCTTGGACAGCCCCCACCCCCTTCGACACCCCCACCCCCTTGGACCCCTCCCACCCACACACACACCCCTAGACTACCCCCACCTCCATGGACACCCTGGATAGCCCCCAACCCTCTGGAAAACCCCCAACCTCCTGGACAACCACCAACCCTCTTGACAGCCCCCCAGAACCATGGGATTTTAACCTCAAGCTACATGTTTTGACATATCTAGATATTTTAACCTCAAGCTACTAGTTTTGGTATCATGCCATTATTCAAAATGAGAACCATGAACTGTATCTCCTACTAGTCTAAAATGATCTATTGTGCAATGAATCAGGTTTAAATAGCATATAAAGACTTATAACAGTCCATGAAAATAAGCGACGTAAATAGATTATGGAACAACAAAAAGTGATACCCAAAATAGAAACAACCAAGGATCCAAAACAAACATTCCACCATGAAAAACCATATATAATTATAAAATAAATCACATTGGTACATGGAATGAGTGTATCACAATGGTTTACATATAAATTGCAGTAATATAGGTGAATGAGATCATTAGTTTTCAATGACAACAAAAATTACCATCAATGTCGGGCATCCGTGAAACAAAAACAAACAAAATATAATTAGGTGAGGCTTACATGAATATTTAAAGTTTATATAATATATCTGGTGATAATAAATAAGATTATGATGGAAAAAAGAGGTAAGAGGGTTCAAAATCGAAGAATCTTACCTAGTTTAAACAAAAAAAATCATAAAACATAAATATAGACTATCCAGGAAAAAAACGAACGAAATAAAGTTGTGGGAGGCTTACCTGAGTGTTGAGAGTTGAGATGATAGATCCTAGGAGAGTAAAGATTATAAATGATGATGGAAAAACGAGTTTAACGCAATGAGATCAAAGAGTCGATTAGGGTTTTCCGCATGAGAGAGACGAGTCACCAGACTTTCGATCGAAAAATCGTAAATGTCAATCCACGGGGCTTGTAAATTTGTTAAATGTTTTATAACATTAGTTATTTAATAACCGACATTATAAACTATTTTTATTACATTTATAATGTCGGTTATTATAATAACCGACATTATAAATGTATCATATGCTGTTTTTTAAGTCGGTTATTTTATAACCGACGTAAAAAAAGCCGCACATTATTTTTTTACATCGATTATAGAATAAACGATGTAAAAAATAAATCATAAATCATAGTTTTTTATGTTGTTTATAATATAACCGACGTAAAAAATTCTGCGGGTTGGTTTGTTACGTCGGTTATCAAATAACCGACGTCAAAAAGGCCTCAAATGCCACTATTTTACGTCGGTTATTTTATAACCGACGTAAAAAATTTACTCTCTATATTTTTTACATCAGTTATAAAATAACCGATGTAAAAAACCACGTATCATAGCTTATCACGTTGGTTATATATAAACGACGTAAAAAATGGTGACGTTAAAAATGTTTCCTGCACTAGCGTCATTTGATTATGTGTTATTAAATGGTGAATGGTAACATGGAAATTCAGCCAAGTATTATGAATGGTAACTTAGTCATTAAATTATGAACTGTGTATTATGAATGGTAATAATGAAATTCAGACATATGAAATTTTTCAGGTGTCCTCAGGAACCCGGGTGATATGTAGTTAAATGAAGAGTAAATGAATAAATGTTAATTGTTTACTTTATTGCTTGTATTTTATTCTTTATAAAACTGCATACACTGTTATTGACTGGATATTGTTTTAAACTCCATTGGTGGCGGCCTAATAAGTTGTAATCACACCCTACTCAGGATGCCTGATTGGTACTCGAATAGATTATATGATTTCGGGACAGGTTACGGGCAAGGTTCCTTTGTTAGAGGGATGATTGAGATGAAGTATGATGAGGGAACCAGACTTAGTGTCAGGAACTTCTTGGAGGAGTTGAAAATGTCTATTTATTTAGGGTTTTGAATATTGAAACTTGGCGCATACTTTATCATGGCATATCTACTATTTAGTTTTCATATTGTCTTTTCAAATTTTGATCATCTCGTGATGCAGATATTATTCTAGTTGTGTTATATAATTTATGTTATTATTTTATTATTTCTATTGGTGTATTACTTCGAAAAAAAAGAAAAATTGTATTGTCTCCTCATGATCGATATTAGACCCTCGCTGATAGTCGGCAGCCTCTGGCAAATGGGGAGTCATACCTGAGGTCATGTGGTGGTCCGATTCGAGGCACCGGTGTTCGACACCTGGGTCAAGACGTTAAAAATTTGAATAATG
This sequence comes from Viscum album, assembly GCA_963277665.1. Taxonomy (NCBI): domain Eukaryota; kingdom Viridiplantae; phylum Streptophyta; class Magnoliopsida; order Santalales; family Viscaceae; genus Viscum; species Viscum album. The sequence continues at coordinate 887,379,754 of OY728121.1, forward strand.
GCCCAAATTTATTTTCTTTTCTTTTGTCTTATTATTTGGGAAAGGTAGAAATGAGACTAGTAAGAGTCGGGCCTTGGTTATGAGCTCGTGGGTGGGAGTAGTTAATCCATGTACAGGGTAGAACCCAAGTACCTAGGGTGGGATTGTTGTTATTGATTTTTGTCGTTAAAGTTGAATATTATTTCACCTTGGGTGATGTAATTGTTGTGTGATGTGATTATTGAATTTTAGATTTTATAATATTTGACTCATGGACCACTATATCACAATATTTTATTTTCATGCATCATTTTAGGAACTCAGGATTATTGTGACATGCATCATTTTAAGCATGCATGGAAAATGTGTTGTGGGTAAATTTTTGAACTTGAACTGTTTTTCCTTGCTTGTGAAATCGAACTAAAAATGGTGTCTAACATGAAATTGAGAAAGATTGTAAAATGTTGCAAGATAAGAATAAATGGGTGTCTAATGAGAAACTTGAAAATTGAGAATGAGTTTACATGTTGTTAACCATGACCTAGGAGTAGGATGGTTAAGGGTAGTGATAGTGACATGATTTTGACCATGTGGTGGGAAAAGGGTGAATGACTTGTCATGGTTTTGTGTAAACCTCTCTTGTTAACTTTTTTAATGATATAAAAATATAATCCTCTATGTTTTTTATTTTTCCCTTGATGTGGGTAGTTTGGGAAGTGATAATGCCCTCATTTGAGAACTCGGTTGTAGGATGTATGAGAAACCATATGGTTTTGGATCAGTTCGGTGAGAAGTTGGTGGGAAGGGAAGCCTGAGACATTCAAAAAATCAAGGTGTTTCCATAGTGAGAGGTAACATTGGTGATGGAGGAATTTTTGTGGTCTTCACCTACAACTTCTTATCATACTTTTAATTAGTGGCGATCATGTCCCCTACCTGGACATCATCTCGGGTATGCTGAGAAAACTCTATCATTACACCTAAATACCTAAATTTGTTTTGGTTGGATATGGGGACCCATATAGGTTGCACTTACGAAGCGATATATGTGGAGTTGGATGGTAGGAGGTACACCATTGACAGTTTATAAATGAGAAACTTGTAATGAGCATGTTTAAATTCCCTAGGGAAAGGTCAGGTAGGCCTTGGAGGAGGTGGATGTACATCATTTCCAGGCGGTGTTGATGGAAAGGTTGAGTTTGTAACACCCCAAGATTTCATAGTATGTTATTTTTTCAAAATAATTCAATAACTTGCACTACACACAACACTGAGTTCAAGCGCACCATGGCATACCAAACTAGCCATTCAAAAGCGGTTATGAATAGTATTAACTAAGTTTTGGACTTTATATAATCCTTATAATTTTAGAATACATATTATGTGTTTCTTAGACATAATGTAAGAACAAATACATTTTTTCAGATAAAAGAAGTATTTTTCAAAAAATGCAATTTTACCGCCTTTTAATGGAGAACCCTTTTTTAATTCCAATATTTGAAACTTTTATATATTAAATTTGAAAAAATAAAATTATTCTTTAGTATCGGGACATAACAATTTAGTTTCAATAAATTTTTGGTGTTATTCTGATAACTTTCATATTTGGGTGAATAGTGAAAAATACTATATTTTAACTGAAAACAACTTTTTTCATGAAAATAATTTATAGTGTTAAATTATAAATTTTAATGGTTTGGAAATATAAATAGATTATATTTTTACCATTTAATCCAATCCTGTTCATTGTAAGTAATTTACATTGAAATTGGATATAAACAAGTGTCAATCTTTTGATAGTTATTATTTCTTAAAAATACGCCTTTTAGTTTTGACAATGGGAATTAATTTTAAATTAATAAATGCAACTTCTATGTTTTGAATTTGGTAAAACAGAAATCATTTTTGGATTTGTAATATTGAAATTATCCTAGGGTGAATTTTTGGTATTTTTCTGAAAACTTTCAATTTTTGATGAATAGCGAAAAACACTGAGTTATTGTTTAAAACCGGATTTTTATTTAAATAATTATTTATTTTATTTAAATTTAATTTAGGTCAAAATATATAAATAATACCTATATAAAATCAATGTAATTAATTGGAGTTAGTTTATAATAATTTTAGATATATACAAATTTTATCGAACTTTTTACCGTCTTTTACCAACCTCCTAGGATCATTTGCAAATTTACATAAAACATAATTTTACTTCTTCTGTGAGTTGAATTTAGAAAATATGAGAGACATGGTTAATATCAAGGAGTAAAATGTGGTTCAATAAGATAAAAATAATTTTTGGTGAATAGAAACTTTTTACTTTTATTTACCACGATTGAAAGTAAATAGTGTAATTAAGGGTAAAAATGATATTATTATTACCCTAACACATGTCCTAATTCTATTGGATAAGTGTAATTCGACAAAAAAAAACATTAGGAATAAAATATTACACTTTACATCCACTTGTATTAGATTAATACATTTATTATTATTTTATTTAAAGAAGAGTAAAAAGAGTTAAAATCAATGTTTAATAACTAAAGAATTTTTAATATAGGGTTATACAAAAGATAAATTCAACTATAAATATTCATTAGAAATATAAAAATATTTTCTAAATAATGGTATTTTATTTATAATTTTTAGATATTAAATAATTAAATTTATTAATGACACAATGATGATGCAATAATTACCTTATTAATGAAAGAATCAAATAAATGTTATTATAAATACTAAAATAAATATAATTTCAATGTTTTTATGACATACACGAATTTTTAAGGTGAATATGACATGTTAGGATTGATTCAATGCATTTTTTTTGAATTAATCATACTGTTATTATTTTATCAAAAAAACAAATACCAAAGAGTGTCAAAATTGACATAAAATAGTTTTTAAAAAAAATATTATATTATTAATTGATATAGTAGTTCTAAAAATCTAAGGATGGGAAAAAAGACTTATATAATAATATATATGAAAATAATGAAAGAATTGGGGTTCTATTGGCATTTTATAGTATTTTTATTAACCATATAATATAAAAATACAAAGAGACATTGTAAATGTCAAACTATTTAACTAAGAGCTAAATCTAAAAGTCAAGGTTAATATGGTAACCTAAACCTATCTAAAACCTATTGGTTGAGTTTTTTAGACCCATCCACACCTTATATTTTAAATAATTTATTCTGGAGCCATTAGAAAAAAAAATTATTTTATTATAAAATAATATTTCTAGCTTTTCCTAAGGTGCCCCTCACCCCTCTTATAAAAGGGCACTTCCCCTTATCTCTAATTCACACCTTCAAAGCCATTTATCTCGGCCAAACCCTGCCCAAATATCCTCCCAAATATCCTACTTTCATCCTAGAGGCCTTAATTTGGTCAGAAATCCAGCCTAAGGATCCCTTTTGATCAAATCAAAAAAAAAAAGAACCCGAAGAAGAGGTAACGATTTCACCACCCTCTTTCAAGTTCTCTTATTCTTCCACTTACTCTTTATTTGTTGTTTCCATTATAAAATAATAAATCCAGTATCTTCTATATACCTTGATGTTATTATAAAAATGTCACAACTATATTCATTATTCTATCCATCTTATGAATGATAATGTCACTATGCGTGCGTACGTACGGCTTACCGTCTCCACGCCATGGTGTAATTTGTTATTCAACACTATATTATTTGGATGGATATAATGATGAGTAATATGTATATAAATAATGAAAATAACATTCTAATTTCTCTGTAAAGTTAATATACCATCCAATTCCACACCTTTAAAGAAATGATATTGTCGCTCGTGCGTACGTACGGATTACCGTCTCCACGACGCGATGAGATTCAATTCCACGATCACCATTCATTGACGATTATAAAAATATATATTACTAATAAGTATGTAATATATGAAATAATAATGCTACTGGAGATATATATATATATATATATATATATGTACTTACATATATCTTATTCACTTAGTTATGTTCAATATGATATGAAAACGGAAACAACGTTTATGCGTACGTACGGACTACCGTCTCCATAAACGGTGTTTTTAATTTCATATATATGTCTATTATACATATTTATATTTTAAATATATATGATATATAAATAATGTTTTATATTTTAGAATTATTTAAATCTTGGTCTGAGTGACACAATCAAGAGTAACAAGGTAAAACACGTACTATAAAGAATTCCATTATTACCTAAAATATTAATCTAACATGGAAATAATTATTAAATGGGTAGTATAAAGTCATTAATGAATCATTTATGATATCATAAATATTAATATGGTTCTGGTATAATTTAATAACATACTACGATCTTCATACAGAATGTTAAACGTACCCTCGACTAAAGGAAAGTGCAAGGTAAGGGTTAATTTCACAATCTCTTTATTATTCGTGGTTGTTTTTACATATGTATCTATAGGGAAATATTTATTATCCATGTCCATGTTTCATAAAATAGTTTTCAAAGGGATTATTTTAAGGTAATTTTTACTAAAACATCATTTTAAATGTTTTAAAGATTTATTCTTCTAAACCATTCTCATTAATGTCCATGTTTTCAAAATGGTTTTAAGGATTTATTTAAATAGAAATGAATGTTTTAAAATGTTAATTACTTTGAAAAGTTTCAATGTTTTATGGGATAATTTGATTCAAGAATTTATTTAAATTTCTTCCTTTCTAAATTGTGTGAATTTTAAATGTTTTCATGAAAAAGGGATATTTCTCTCAAAGAGTTTTACAAATCATTTTCATCTATTTAAAAATCCTTTAATGGATTTTAAACTTGTTTGAAGTTGATTTATTATGATACAAATATTTCATATTGTATTGAAGGTTTTGTGATATGTTTGACTATGTATGTGTTATTTTTATACCATTCATGGTTTATGGGTAAAGTATTGACATTTCATATGCCAGTTTTAATATGAATGTTTATGTTATGCTTAAACCTTTTATATGAGGATTGCATTGGACTTATTAAGTGACAGATGAAGCCCGCTATAGCTCCTCGATGCATCGGTAAGTATCCTGAGACAAACTAGTGTCTTGCCACAAGGCCTTGACAAAATCTTATTTGTAGTCTTGACACAAGGCCTTGACTATGTGGTTATGATAGTCTGGCATTATGCATTTCATCATTATGAAAGTGGATATTGATATTGCATGTGATTATTTGAATAGTAGAATATCCATGTGAACAGGTAAATGGAATTATTTTATTGTATATTTTCCATATTATGCTTAAGTTTAAGTTTAAAAAGGCTTTTGTTTTAGTCTTATACATTTCCTTAAATGTTTATGCTTATTTATGAAACTTTTCACTATATTGTTCTCCTTACTGAGCATCTGAGCTCACCCCTTTCTCTGTTTTAATTTTCCCAGGATTCCAAGAAGTGTATTATGATTGATATGCAGGGTTAAGCTAGAGGATTAATGGAATTATCAAAGGATAATTTATGTTGTGTTTTATTTTCTAAAGTGTAATGTAACATCCATGTATGTAATCTATTTTCCAAGACTGCTAAACTGATCGGTCTTTCGGGACTTGATTCCTTGTAATCATGCCAATGTATTAAAATAATTCACCGACTCTGGGTAACTATGGTCGGGGCGTTACAGTTGGTATCAGAGGAATATTAACAATAACCGTAAAAACTAGATTTAGATAAACTCTGATTAGAGCACATTACCCTAAGATAGACTTTGATGATTAGTATAGAATAACTTCCTAGAATTTTGGTAATGTAGAGATTTTGTGAGTTTTCCAAGCAAATACATCTCTATTTGGATACGAGCAGGTAGAGGCAGATCTCTGGCACAGACGTACCTTGAGGTAAAACCCAAAAACACCTCTTTGAGCTAGACTCGAATGGGAACTGGTGCATGAAAACAGACCTTACTGCACTCTTGGTTATGAAACTCCTGATGGATATGCTTTAGATAATTCTCATTTTTTTTACAAATCATTATGATGTATTTACGAGTATATATCTCCTCAAAGAGAATATTTTTATGGATTATATCCATAAATTGTTCAATTTATGTTAGGTATTTTAAAAGTTTGGAATTATTCATTGCAATTCATAAAATGACCTAGTGTATGCCATTCTATAGAAATGGCACCTAGTAGAAGGAATGTGAACTCCAGTAATATGTATGATCCAAAGAGTAAGAAGGATCATATATTTCGTAGTATTAGGTCAACATTTAGAAGGGAAATATTCTAACATGTTTTATCAACATATGAAGAAATAGTATCATGTGTTAATAATATAAGTAAATAATTCTCTGAGTCCTATGGCATTGAAGGGAAGAAAGATAAGAAAAGGATGGAAGAGAGAAAGATGGATAAAGGGAAGAGGGAAAAGAAGGATTTTCCAATATTTGATAAATGTGGAATGAATCACCTTGGTAAATGCTTGAAGGGAATGGGAGTTTATTATAAGTGTGGATAATAAGGACACCAAGTACGTGATTGCAAGGGTAAGAAAAGGTTTTCAAATGTAAAATTCATCATCTGCAAGGCATTGAGACACTACGCGAATCAATGTCCCATTCATAAGAGTATTCCGCAAATGATGTTATTGGATAATAATAATGTTATGATACTACCTCAGATGAAGAGGAATGACTAGTGTTCTTATGTTGTTATTGTAGAATTATTTCATTTGAGTGTTGTATCAACAGTATACTAGTTACATGAATTATGGAGATAAATAAGGATTGTATTACAGTACTATTTTATTGAGGATTTGAGATTATATGGTTCTAGGAAAAGTGACTTAATAGTGAGCTACACTTTTTGGAAAATACATGGTTAAAGGAAAGGTAATACTTAATATGGTCCTAATAATGAGGTAGTGATTTTGGAATAAGAGATGGTTGATTTTGGTAATTCGGGATGTTGCGGTGTTGTAAAAGAATACATGATGAAAGTGTTCACGTGTTATTACCTAGTAAAAAGGATCCTCATTATGTTTGACTTCCTTATAAATTTTGGACTGAGAGTTTGGATATAATTATTTTGGATAATTCTAAAGGTTGGAATGGATTAATTTTGAAATTGGATACTATTGTTAAGGTTAATTTTGGATTTCCATAAAAAGGACAACCCGGAGGTCGGGCGGCAACCCATCGCGTCCGGCAAGGCTGCGAGACTTGAACCCGCAATCGAAGGGATACAAGGGTGTATCACCTATCATTGACTGACATGATTTCCTGTATTGAATAATGTAGTTTTTAAGGGTCTATTAGATGAATTATAAATTCATTTTTTTTGGAACCCTAAACGAACAGGATAAATAGAATATTTTTTTTAAGTTTTATTATCTTTTAGAGTGAAAGATGAGTTTGTGGTAGAAATTAGTTAAAAGATGGAACTCTACTTGTCAAGTATATATATATATATATATATATATATATATTCTCTTATTCTATGAAGAAATAAATTCTTATAACTTTAGGTAAGGCATCTTAAAAATAAAAATGTGTTATCCTAATACCTTATGTTTTGTTGAACTGATGATATTTTAAATCATCATAGATTGATGGCTTTGAGGCCCTCAATTATACAATTGTTTGAGACTGATGACCACAATCACTCCATATAAATATTTATGTTTTCCTCCAATTATGTGTCTCTAACTTCCCTCAATTTTCTCCTAATCGAGATCATAATTTGGTGGTGACTTTTTCATTCCCCTTTTCCTATTATTAAGACTAAATTTTATTAACCCAATTTCTGATGTGGTTTTTCCCACAAAAATATTTTCAATTTTCAACCTTTTATTTTCGAAGAAAAATTTCAAATTGAGAGGACGCAATTTATTGAAGGAGGTAAGAACATAATACACCAAGATTTCAAAGTACGTTATCTTCAAAATAATTCAATAACTTGCACTACACGCAACACTGAGTTTAAGAACACCACGACTTACCAAACTAGCCGTTCAAAAGCGGTTATGAATAATATTAAATAAATTTTGAACTTTATATAATCCTTATAATTTTAGAATCCATATTATGATTTTCTTACACATAATTTAAGAACAAATACATTTTTTCAGATAAAAGAAGTATTTTTCAAAAAATGCAATTTTACCGCCTTTTAATGCCGAACACTTTTTAATTCAAATATTTGAAACTTTTATATGTTAAATTTGACAAAATAAGCTTCTTCTTTAGAATCAGGACATAATAATTCAGTTTCAATAATTTTTTGGTGCTTTTATGATAACTTTCATACTTGGGTGAATAGTGAAAAATACTATATTTTAACTAAAAACAACTTTTTAATCAAAATAATTTATAGTGTTAAATTATAAATTTTAATGGTTTTTAAGTATAAATAGATTATATTTTTACCATTTAATCCAATTCTGGTCATTGTAAGTAATTTTACATTGAAATTGGACATAAACAAGTGTCAATCTTTTGATACTTATTATTTCTTAAAAATACGCCATTTGGTTTTGACAATGGGAATTAATTTTAAATTAATAAATGAAACTTCTATGTTTTTAATTTGGTAAAATAGACATCATTTTTGGGTTAGTAATATCAAAATTATCCTAGGGTGATTTTTTGGAATTTTTCTGAAAACATTCAATTTTTGATGAATAGTGAATAAAACAGAGTTATTGTTTAATACTTGATTTTTATTTAAATAATTATTTATTTTATTTAAATTTATTTTAGGCCAAAATAGATACATAATACCTATATAAATTCAATGTAATTCATTGGAGTCAGTTTATAATAATTTTAGATATATAAAAATTTTATCGAACTTTTTATTGTCTTTTACCCACCTCTTAGGAGCATTTGTAAATTTACATAAAAATTAATTTTACCGCTTCTGTGAGCTGAATTTTGAAAATCTGAGAGACATGGTTAATATCAAGGAGTAAAAATTGGTTCAATAATATAAAAATAATTTTTGGTGAATAGTAACTTTTTTACTTTAATTTACCACGGTTAAAAGTAAATAGGGTAATTAAGGGTAAAAATGATATTATTATTACCCTAACACATGTCCTATTTGTATTGGATAAGTGTAATTAGACCAAAAACTACATTAGGAATAAAATATGACCCTTTAGGTCCACTTGGATTAGATTAAGACTTTTATTATTATTTTATTTAATGAAGAGTTAAAAGAGTTAAAATCAAAGTTTAATAACTAAACCATTTTTACTATAGGGTTATACATAAGATAAATTAGACTATAAATATTCTTTAGAAATATAAAACTATTTACTACATAATTGTATTTTATTTATAATTTTTAGAGATTAAATAATTAAATTTATTAATGACACAATGATGATGCAGTAATTACCTTATTAATGAAAGAATCAAATAAATGGTATTATAAATAATAAAATAAATATTATTTCAACATTTTTATGAAATAAACTAATTTTATAGGTGAATATTACATGTTAGGATTGATTCAATGTATTTTTTTTAGTAATAATGCTGTTATTATTTTATCAAAAAACAAATACCAAAGAGTGTCAGAATTGACATAAAATGGTTTTTAAAACAAATATTTTATTATTAATTTATATAATAGTCCTAAAAATCTAATATTCAGTCAAAAGACTTATATAATAATATATATGACATTAATTAACCAATTGGGGCTCTATTGGCATTTTATAGTAAGTATATTAACCATATAATATAAAAAAACAAAGAGACATGGTAAATGTCAAACTATTTAACTAAGAGTTAAATCTAACAGTTAAGGTTAATATTGTATCCTAAACCTGTCTAAAACCTATTGGTTGAGTTTTTTTAGACCCATACCCAACTTATATTTTAAATAATTCATTTTGGAGCCATCAGAAACCGAAAATTATTTTATTATAAAATAATATTTCTAGCTTTTCCTAAGGTGCCCCTCACCCCTCTTATAAAAGGACACTCCCCCTTTTCTCTAATTCACACCGTCAAAGCCATTTGGATCGGCCAAAACCTGACCAAATATCCTCCAAACTATTTTAAATTCTTCCTAGAGGCCTTACTTTGGTCATAAATCCAACCTAAGGAGCCCTTTTGATAAAATCAAAATGAAGAACCCGAAGATGAGGTAATGATTTCACCACCCTCTTTCAAGTTCTATTATTCTTCCACTTACTCTTTCTTTGTTGATTCCATTCTAAAATAATAACTCCATTATATTCTATATATTATGGTGTTATTATAAATATGGCACAACTATATTCACTATTCTATCCATCTTATGAATGTTAATGTCACCATGCGTGCGTACGTACGACTTATCATCTCCACGTCGTGGTGTAATTTGTTATTCAAAACTATGTTATTTGGATGGATATAATGATGAGTAATATGTATATAAATAATGAAAATAACATGATAATGTCTCTGTAAAATTAATATACCATCCAATTACACACCTTTAAGGAAATGATATTGTCGCTCGTGCGTACGTACAGATTACCATCTCCACGACGTGATGAGATTCATTTCCACGATCACCATTCATCGACAATTATAAAAATATATATTACTAATAAGTATGTAATATATGACATAATAATGCGACTGGATATATATATATATATATATATATTTACTTACATATAACTTTTTCACTTAGTTCCGTTCAATACGATATGAAAATGAAAACAACGTTTATGCGTACATACGGACTACCGTGTCCATAAATGGTGTTTTTTATTTCATATATATGTCTATTATACATATTTATATTCTAAATATATATTATATATAAATCATGTTTTGTATAAGTGATACAATCAAGAGTAACAAGTTAAAACATGTACGATAAAGAAAGCAATTATTACCTGAAATATTAATTTAACATGGAAATTATTATTAAATGGGTAGTATAAAGTCATAAATGAATCATGTATGATATAATAATTATTAATATGATTCTGGTATAATTTAATAACATACTAATATCTTCATACAAGAGTTTAAACATACCCTCAACTAAAGGAAAGTGCAAGGTAAGGGTTAATTTCAGAATCTCTTTATTATCCGAGGTTGTTTTTATGTAAGTATCTATTGGGAAATATTTATTATCCATGTCCATGTTTCATAAAATAGTTTTCAATGGGATTATTTTGAGGTACTTTTTACTAAAACGTCATTTTAAATGTTTTAAATATTTATTCTTCTAAACCATTCTCATTAATGTCATGTTTTCAAAATGGTTTTAAGGATTTATTTAAATGGACATGAATGTTTTAAAATGTTAATTACTATCAAAAGTTTCAAAGTGGTATGGGACACTTTGATTCGACAATTTATTTAAATATCTTCCTTTATAAATTTTGTGACTTTAAAATGTTTTCATGAAAAAGGGATATTTCTCTCAAAGAGTCTTACAAATAATTTTCATCTATGTCAAAATCCTTTAATGGATTCTAAACTTGTTTGAAGTTGATTTATTATGATACAAATATTTCATATTGTATTGAAGGTTTTGTGATATGTTTGACTATGGATGTATTATTTTTATACCATTCATGGTTTATGGGTAACGTTTTGACATTTTTTATGCCAGTTTTAATACAAATGTTTATGTTATGTTTAAACCTTTTCATATGAGGAATGCATTTGAATTAGTAAGTGACGGGTGGAGTCCACTATAGCTCCTCGATGAATCGGTAGATCTCATGAGACAAACTAGTTTCTTGGCACAAGTCCTTGAAAAAATATTATTTGTATTATTGGCACAAGTCCTTGACTATGTGGTTATGATAGTATGACATTATGCATTCCATCATTATGAAAGTGGCAATTGATATTTCATGTGATTATTTGATTAGTAGAATATGCATGTGAATAATTAAATTGAATTATTTTATTGCATCTTTTCTATATTATGATGAATTTTACGTTTAAAAAGGCTTCTTTTTTAGTCTTATACATTGCCTTAAATGTTTATTCTTATTTATGAAAGTTTCTGCTATATTGTTATCCTTACTGAGCATCTGAGCTCACCCCTTTCTATGTTTTAATTTTATCTGCATTCCAAGAAGTGTATTATGATTGATAAGTAGGGATAAGCTTGGGGATTAATGGAATTATCAAAGGATCATTTGTGTTGTGTTTTATTTTCTAAAGTGTAATGTAACGTCCATGTATGTAATCTATTTTACAAGACTGCTAAACAGATCGGTCTTTCAGGACTTTATTCCTTGTAATCATAACAATGTATTAAAATAATGCACCGACTCTGGGTAACTGGGGTCGGGGTGTTACAGAGTTCCAATGTTGGATGTTGTTCTTATGGTTGTTGGGCACGGTGAGTTGGTAAATGAGTTGAGAATTTTGTGAAAGTTGAGCTTTAGACTTATGTGTCCTTTAAGGAGAATTTGATTTTTGTGTTGGATTGCAGTGAGAAAGTGTTGTGGGGAAACACCATACTAATAGTTCATGTATTGTGGAAACATGAGCGTGTGTAGGAGGAAACATGGGAGAGAGAAGCATATATGAGGGTTCAGTGGCCCGATATTTTTGACTCGGAATCTTAGAGATGCTTGGGAGTATAGCTCGAGGATGAGATATTATAAGGTCGGGAGATTGTAAGAACCCGAATTTTCTGAAGATGTCTCGGGCTCGATTACTGGTACTCTTTTTTCTTATGATGAGTACTTCTCATTTGGGTTTTACTGTAGGGTGTGTTTAGGTGAAAATTTGAGAAAAATGGAAGAAAGAGGGCAGTGCATGGGTGGCACACAGTTTTCCCTAACTGCTCACCCTGACCCGGCAAACCTTGCAACCCTGGATAATTTGTTTTTCACTGATGGTGCATGGTTTATCAAACCCTGCACCCTATAAGAAGAAATAATGCGCACCCAAAATAGGTGTGCGGTTATGGGTAATCGTGTGCCCCGAGAAGCAAACCATATGCTCAGTTTTAATTAACCTAAAAAATAGATTTCAAAATACTTGAACCCCTATATTAACCCCAAATTGACCACCAATTTCCCCCTAATAATTCCTCCTGATTTTGGAGGCTCCTGAATGATTTCCTAGGGCTCACAACCTCTATTCTTGGCGATTCAAAGTATGGATTGAAGACCTTCACCTTTTCCGATAAGAAGATCTTATCTCGCATGGATTCCTTTTTCTCTCCCAAATATCCCTCATGTTTTGTTGTGAAGTTATCATCTACCATGTTAGATCTATATCTATGATTGTTTGATCAAGATATAGAATTAAGGGATCTTGATTTGTTCAATTTTGGATTTAGGTTTTAGTTCTGGATCTCACACTACATTATTCTGTTCAAATTGGGGATTTCAATTGGGTGATCGTTCATCGAAAAATACATGTAGGTGGTCTATAATTTAAATCACAACGTCCTGATTGAAATTATGCATATGTAACTCTGTAATTTCCATTAGATGTTTTTCAATTGAGTTCTTAATCGAATTAATTAATTTGGTGGATTAATTAATTGAGGGAAATGTGAAATTGGGGATATTAGGATGATATATTTTCAATAATTAATTGTTGAATTAATTATGAGTGAATTGAGATTGTTTATTTGAATAATTAATTGATGAATTAATTGGGGATATTGAATTTATTGAATTGGAACAATTAGTTGATGAATTAATTTGAGATATTGAATTGATTGAGATAAAACAACTAATCAATGAATTAATTGGGGTTATTGAATTTTTTAAGTTGGAATAATTAATTGATGAATTAATTATGATAATATTTTTGTTTATGGATCTAATTAATTAATTGTTGAATTAATTAATGGAAGTAACGTGTTTAATTAATTGATGAATTAATTAATAGAGTGATGTGATTAATTAATTTTAAAATTAAATATTGGGAGTGATGGGATTAATTAATTAATGGGTGTAATGTAATTATTTAATTGTTGAATTAAATAATGAATTTATGCGATTAATTAATTGATAAATTAGTTAATGGAAGTAATATGATTATTTAGTTGTTGAATTAAATAATGGGATTGGTGGGATTAATTAATTAATGGATTAAATAATTGAAGTAATGTGATTTATTAATTGTGGAATTAATTAGTGCAATTGATATGAACAATTAATGGGTGAATTAATTGAAGGGATTGGATGCGATTAATTAATTATGGAATTAATTAATGGGATTGACGTGAACAATTAATTGTTGAATTAATTTAATGAGTTGTATGTGATTAATTAATCGTGGAATTAATTAATGGGATTGATGTGAACAATTTTCTGGTGAATTAATTGAAGGGGTTGGATATGATTAATTAATTATGAAATTAATTAATGGGTTTAATGTTGAAAAATAAATGGTGAATTAATTGAAAGAGTTGTATGTGACTAATTAATTGTGAAATTAGTTAATGAGATTGATGTGAAAAATTAATTGGTGAATTATTTTAAGGAGTTTAATCTGATTAATTTGTTGTTTAATTAATTAATGGAGTTGAAGTGAACAATAAATTGGTGAATTAATTGAAAGGATTAAATGTTATTAATTAATTATTGAATTAATTAATGGAGTTGATTTGAATTAATTAATTGGTGAGTTAATTGATGGATGTAATGATTTTATTGTTGATTTAGATTATTTAATTGTTTAATTAATTAATGAATCCTTGTGATCATGGAAATGATGAATTTGGGATAATTCACTGAGAATTAATTATGAGGTACTGAAATTGTGAATTGAATAATTAATTGTTGAATTAATTATGAGATGTTGAGTTTGTGAATTGAATAATTAAATATTGAATTAATTACGAGATGTTGAGATTGTGAGTTGAATAATTAATTGTTGAATTAATTATTTGAAAATTGAATTGTTGGATTAAAATAATTAATTTTTGAATTAATTATGATGATTTTGAATTTATTGAGTTGGAATAATTAATTGATGAATTAATTATGGGATGAGTGACTTCAATTTCACTTTCTTGTAAATATGAGAACATATTCTTCCTTAATTCCTCCCCTTGTTCTTGGTTGCCCAGATAGTCAAAAAACCCGCAAGAAAGACCATGATGTGCGCCCTATGGATCATGATTTTCATGTCATATACTAGTAGTTTCTATATTATGCTCACCCGCTCCAATTCAAAGAAGATATAGAATGCAGTTTCCACTTTTAGGCACTCGAAACAAAAACACTTTGAAGCTAAGAATGTACATTTTCAGTGAACTTTGTTGTCTGTGAGAATGACATCATTCTGAATGCACCAAACCATAAATTTATACTTAGCTAGGATATTGTTGCACCAAAGAAGACTTTCTCATTCCACAATTTCCTACAAATCATCAAAATTATTCCAAAAATCTAAAACACTAAAAAAAACTAATTTCGTTTTGATGAACACGCACCAACCAAGAAATCCCGTCAGTTGAATACTATTAAAGAGAGATTTATGCTCGGTGTTACAAACAGTTTTGATGAAATTGGGATGAATACCAACAATATTGATATAAATATTAAGAAACGATAATCCTAGAAAGTAGAGGGAAACGCCATACTAGTTATGACTCTAAAATTAGAGATCGTCACATCCCACTATCCATCGAGCATGATTTTAGAAGGTGAATAGGTTACCCTATAGGTTGCGCCAAAGAGGTGAGACACAACCTTTCAGTTGAAACCTCTAAAATCGGTCCATATTATACCTTCCATGAATGAACCTAGCCCTGAGGGATTTCAATTAAATGAATTCTCATGCTAATTTCTCATTAATGTTGTGCATGCTCTCGGCAATGCTTCTCATGTTTATGAAACCCTCTACAACTGGTTTCATAATTCTTGACCAACAATCATAGTTACACTTATGTTAGTGATGCGAGTCCTTGATGAGGGCATTCATAATGTTTACTATCTTTTAGATGATTGTCTTGGGAACTGAGATAGAACAAACTTGCATTGAGATAGTGAAACTTATGTAATATGCAATAGCATGTGTTTTGCACACTATATATATAATTTGTAAACCACACAAACATATATATATACATATATATATATATACATATATATATATATACATATATATATATATATTCTACATGCATATATATTTTGTGAAATATGAATATTATGTAGTGTGTTCCGCACACAATTATTATCCCGCAGAACATATCTTATGCATTCAATAAAAATGTTGTAATTAAATCTCTAAACAAATTAAATTTAATAATTATGACTGACCAATTATATGTTCAACAATAAAAAAATACCAACAGAAAAGAACAAACATATGAATTCTTTTGTTCGAAAAGCATTCAAATTATTTAATTAAAATATATTATATAAAACAATATTATGTAATTCTACTAATTATATAATTTTGAAATATAAAACAAATGATTTATGGAATGAATTAGAACTCAGGATAACCAATGGACGAGTTTAACACAATGACTAGTAGTTTTTATTTTTTTTCGTAAACACCAAGTACTTTCGGCAATTAAAATTCAAACTCACAAGGAACAGAGAAGGTGCACAAATAAATTTAACTGTAAGAAAAAAAATACCACACATCCTTGATACAAAATAATGTTACGAGCGATAAGAAGGGTGTGAAACAAATTGGACTTAACCCATAATCCCAAAAAAGTGTCAGTCATCTAGTAAATCCTTGGGCCTAAATTATTCTAGAATAAGAGGCCTTCCCACAATATTATGAACTTCAGTTTCATAAATGTCAGTACCTCTATCAGGTTTTTAGGCCTCAAGTCTGATATAAAAGATACAACCAACCCCAACTACTGTGTTTACTTTAAAAACCTTCTCCAATGCAAGGTGCTCAACCTATACCATACCATTTATTTATTAAAAAACCCTAGAACATGTCTATAACTAAATAGATTTCAATAGATTCATGCTTCCTGGACAAAAATAAGCACCTTATAGGCGTACCCTGTTCTTTATTCATGCAGACATCATAGGAGGGATCATCCCATGGGTTGATCGGTAAAAAATTCAATTCATAACATAAAATATCATCATCTATTAATTGAAATATTTCATCCCATATGTATTATTACTCTATTGAGACCTTTATGTTTGATTTCTGTTAGATATTATAGACAAATCAACCACATTATGTCCAATGCTAGCTCTAACTGTCTGAATTCCCTTTTCTAGGAGGCTCTCATCCACTAGAGACTACTCTATTACTCCATAATAAGTGGTAAGGAACAAGGAAACTATGATGGAACAAATGTATCTTCATACACCCTCATCAAACCTATTTTATTATAAGAAGGATTCTCATACCATGTCAAGAATATTGTCAAGTCATTTGGTATATTACAAGAAGGTTTTATCCGAACCGGTGTATCATCTTGGAGAGCTTTGATTATTTTTTTCGAGAAGGAGAATTGTAGTATGAGGCTATGCATAGACTATCAGAGGATGAATGAGGTGATAATCATGAATCATCACCCTCTACCAAGGATAGATAACCACTTTGACCAGATGAGGGGGGCTAGCTAGTTATTTAAGATTTGTCTACAGTTTAAATGTAATCAGTTGTGGGTAAAGGAGAATGATATCCCAAAGAATACTTTATAGTGTAGCTATATACATTTTTAGTACGTATTTATGTTGTTAGGTGTCACGAACACATCGACTAACTTCACGGGACTCATGAATTCCATTTTCCACGAGTTCTTGGATTAGTTCATAGTTATGTTCATCAACAACATTCTTTTGTACACAAAGTCTGAGGAGAAGCATGTCGAGCACACGGGGATTGTTCTGCATACTCATTGGCAGCACCATATTTATGGGAAATTTTCCGAGTATAAGTTCTGGAGGTGAGAGGTTCATTTTATTAGTCATGTAGTGTATTAACAAGGAGTAGTGGTAGGTTTGGTGAAGGTTGAAATGGTTATTTTCTTAGGTAGAATCCAAAAACATTGTAGAGGTTCATAGATTTCTTTGTCTCATAGGTTATTATCAGAGGTTCATGTCTATCTTCACTTGGATTGTATCCCCATTAACATCCTTAACCAGGAAGGACCATGAATTTTTTTGGACTAATCAATTCCAAGTAGCATTTGATTTCCTGAAAGAGAGGCTGATAAGTGTCATAGTTCTTCAACGAGTGGGGTTTTTAGATCTGAAATAGGTGTATGGATACCCATCTCAATTTCATGGTTGAATCATCAACATAGTTAATGGGAGATCTAGTATTTAAGGTTAAAAGAGTTTTTATGGAGTATTTATATGGTTTCCTATAGGAGGTTATAACCCTACACCTTGGTGTGACATCGAGTTTGGGATAGAGTTACAACTGAGTGCTTCTCTGATTTTAATGGATCCTTATCAGATGTTATATTAGGAGTTGCGAGAGTTGAGAATCTAGATTGATGATCTGTTGAAAAAAAGTTTTATCTAGACCATTGTATCACTGTGGGAGATCCAATTATTTTCACCAATAAGAAAAATGGTAGTTTGAGATTGTACATAGACTATCAGTGGATGAATTAGGTGATGATCAAGAATTGCTTCCCTCTTATGAGGATAGATGATGTCATTGACCAATTGGGAGGGGCTAGATGGTTTTTCAAGATCAATCTATAGTATAGATATCATCAGTTATGGGTAAAGGAGGAGGATATCCTGAAGACTGCTTTCCAGTGTGGGTATTGAAATTTGAAGTAGGTAGTTATGTTGTTTGGTGTCACAGGCGCATTGGCTAAGTTCAAGGTACTCATGAAATCTTCTTTTCATGAGTTTCTGGATTAGTTCATAGTTGTGTTCATCAATTACATTTTCATGAACTCGAAGTATGAGGAGGAGCATGTCAATTAATAGGATTTTTCTGTAAACACTTTGACACAACCATCTTTAAGGGAAATTGTCCATGTATAAGTTTTGGATGCAAGAGTTTCATTTTTTTAGACATGTAGTGTCTCTACATGGAGTGTCAGTGGATTTGATAACGGTTGAAGTGGTATATATCGTGATAGAGATGATCCGGATAGTTCATGAGAGGTTGAAGGTGGTGCAGGACCGTCAGAAGGCTTGTGATGATTGATGGAGGAGGCCCTTGGAGTTTGAGGTTGGGGTCTATGTTTTCCTTGGGGTTTTCCCTCATCGCGGCCAGAAAAGGCTTGGTTGGGGGAGAAAGTTATCATGTTGGTTTATTAAACCCTTTGAGTTATTGGGGCGCATTAGCGACGTAAATTATCAATTGGTGATTCCTCCATAGTTGGAAAGGATTCATGACATCTTTCATGTATCCCAGCTTTATTTGTATCTTCATGATGACTCTCTTATCATTGACTAGGGAGATTTGGATATCAACGATGATGCAATATTCGTGTAATAACCAATTGAGACCCATGTTCATTAGGAGAAGGTGTTTTGAGGGTGTTTCATCCCTTTAGTTTGAGTTCTCTAGAGGTATGATGGTTTGGACGAGAGTAATTGGGAGCATGAGTCATAGAGGTGTACCAAGTACCCAGAGTTGTTTTCTTTTTGATGTGTGGTATGATGTTATGTTGATGATGTATTAGATTCTTTTATGATTGGTTTTTAAGAAGATGGTGTTCAGTTAGTTCCATTGTGATGGATTAATCATCGTTCTTGTTTGAGAGGCATTTCACAGGGGAGTATTTTCTGGTTTCCAATAGTTGATGCTACCTTATCTGGTTAGTTTTTTAATCTCAAGGATGAGAATTATTTTATAGTTATCTCATGTAATGGACCAAACCTTTCTAACCTTTCTAACATTTCCTTTGTGCTTTTTTGAGTCTTATGGTTCTTATTAAGTATTATAATGGTATTCCAAAAGCTTGAAGTTGAGTTTTATCCATTTAAGGGTACACCACACTATGGTAGTGGGCATGGTGGTGGTTGTTTTAAAGTTCTATTAGAACCGAGGGTGTGCATATCCATTTTTATTTAGTTGTGTGGTGCTTAGTTCACCATGACTAGTGAAAAAACTTTTCTAGATGTTTTGGTCGGCATGTTCGTATGCTGGTCATTTTGTGTAAAATAGAATTTATAAGAAATTCCATGGGTGGGAATAGTGCCAAACATGGCACCTCATGGGTGAACCTATGAGAAATGATGAAGCAAGGTGCTCACGATGCTGTGGTACTGGCTGTAGTGAGGTGAAAAGGCTTGGGTCTTTGCACCACACTATAGTGCAAGGTGTGGTGCTGGTCAAAATGGTTTTTAAGGAATTTTTAAAACACAATAGATTTGAGGATCTCATGTAGAGTATTCAGGTCCGCATTTGACCACAGGCCACCATGATGTGGTTAGAGTTCATGATGTCACGGTGAAGGCCACACATGATTTCTCTATAAATTGGGGATGAAACCTCCTTTTGTATAAATTCCTTTCCCTTCCTTTGAACCTTGGAAAACCTCTCATTTCCTTTGGAGAGTCTACACATTTGTTCATCCAGATCAATGTTCCTTGGATCAAGGTATCAATTTCTTCTCTTTTAAATCCCTTGTTACCATTATCATTTCCCTTTATGATTTTCTTGGTAAGAAACCCCTCTTTGGGAGTAATTATTGATGGAGGTTCACTGTGTATAGTCTTAGGTGATATTTTGTTTGAATCCTATGGTGGTTGATCCTTGTTTATTGTGTGGTGATTCCTTGGGGATTTTGAATTTAGGTAGGTAATTCAAGTTACCTCTTTCTTTATATACAACTATGAGACTATTATACTTTTGATTTCTATTAGGTGAATGTTATGAATTGTCCTAATAAAATACATTGACTAGAATAAAGTAACCAGATGGGAATTTTCAAAATCTCACGTTATTATTGGTTTTATTAATGATGATATTATTGTTGATATCTCATGCTGTTCCTTGTTGTGATGGATATATTGAAAATACCCCTAAATTGGTTATATATTTAATACTTATTTTTGTAAAATACCAATCTTGATGTTCTTGTCTTATGTTTTTTATGTTGTGTGCAGATTAGTGTCTTAGTTGGTTATTGTGACTTGGTGGCCTAGGTTGGTTGTTATAATTTGGTGGACCTGGTTAGTTTTTGTGGTTTGGTGGCTTGTGTTGTTATGTCTTGGTAGCCTTGGTTTTTGTGGCTCAGTGAACATATGATGTAGTGATTGGTGTTGTTGGTTCTTGGTACTAATTCAATAGAAATGGAACATTAATTGGATTGAATAATATGTTTTATCATGGGATGAAATTATAATAATAAAAATGGATGTATATGAATGGAAATGAAAAGTGGAATATGGCATGAAACCCTTCTATCATTCTTACTTGATATTTTTTGTTTTACATTAATGATACCAAATAGTGGAGTGGTATTAGTGAAACCCTATTGATGATCACAATCTTAAAATTATTTTAATATGAATCCATAGGTGTGGGCTTGTGTGAAGGATTATTATATACCGTGTTCTTTTGTTTCATTACACACCCCATCTGTGTTGAGTGCTACATACTAACACTCACATGTTCAGGGAAGGGTGTTTTTTCCAACATCCAGGGCGAGGAAGATACAAATGGATGACTTATCCCTCTCCCCCACTCCCTTCAATAGTGATTCATGATGATGTCGGTGATACACAGTTGTGTACGGTACCCAATGTATGATGATGATATATGTGGCAGGGGTCATGCATGGTAGGAGGAGGGAATGGGGTTGATATCTTACATATTTATGATACCCTACTACCCTAATTTTATTGTATGATGATGTTGTATGTGGAATAGGTTGAGAGCTGGGATTTCATGTAGCAATGATACAATTTATTGCATGAGTTGTGAGATGAGATTTCTTATTAATATGGTGATAGGCGTGAAAGGGATGTCAGAAAAGGATGTCTTCTCATTGGAATTTCCTATAATTTTAGTTATCAGGATTTGACTAGAATAGTTCCCTTGAGGAATGGTATGGGTATCCTTGGTGATGTCTTTTTTTGTTGGGTAGAGTTGGGTGAATAGTCTCTCTTAGAACTAAGTCTTTTACAAGGGTGAAAAAGATAACAAGGTTTCTTTGAAAGAGGTTAGAAAAAACTCTGATCCACTATAAACCATTTTCGTAACTCTTCCATTATTTTTCAATATTGAGATAAGTTATCAGGTTTTTCTCAGAGTCTCGCCTTGGTTGGAACATCATTGTTCGGAAAGTGAGGTAAGTTGACACCATGGTATGTAGACCTAGTTTAGAATGTTGAAATTCTCATAGAGGTAACATATCAGTTTAACCTATAATATTTTTTGATACCTCTTATAACGTGTTTCATGATTCCCAAATAAATTCATAACAACTGGATTTGTTCCACTTGTTCAAGTGGGAGGATGTAGAACTCAAGCTGATACCTTAGTGGTTGTATGACCAGTTCAACTTTCGGATTAATGAGATAAGTTTGGATATATAGTAAAACATTTTATTTGATATGTGTGCTATAAAAGTGTCGATAGGGATATCCAAGAGTCATGGGAGTGTGAGATTTTGGGGATGTATCAATGGCCTTATCTCTATGTGAATCTAGGATCATGAATGATTTATGGGGATAGAAATTTTTATGGTAGAAAGAATTGTGACACCATTTGTGTCACTAGTCTGTATCATTTTAGATAGTTCTTGAATCATGTTTGCCTTAAATTATTTCCAAGATTTGTAGGTAAAAAATTTTGGAAAAAAAAAAGAATCTAGCATAGCGCACAGTTTTAAAACTAGGTTAGTATCAACTGTATGGTAACCATATAAGGGAGGGTATTAATTTTATAGGGATTTTTTTCATAGTGAGATCACTATTTTTATAACCATGTGGATATTACAATGTAATAGTTTGAGTCTATTTGTAAATGAATATTATGACCACATGGTTGGGGGATGGTTTTTCTAACCGTATGGCTTAACCATATGACCCTTCCAAAATTTTCAAAAATGAAATATTACCCTGATTCCCTTGATATTTTTTAACAAAAAACTCCTCCTAATATCTCCATAGATCAAGATAAACTCCCAATGTATCTCTATAATTCTTCTCCCTTGGTTCCTTGGATATTTATGATCGATCTTGGTTGATCTATTTTAGGTATGTATAGATTTATTCCTATTTTAACCTCCTCTTTCTAGAACAATCCCTGACCTCTCTTCTTATCCATGTGATGGAACCATATAAGGGAATTTGTGGTAAAATATAGTGTTTAGAATTATAATTTATTATGTTTATTGTAGATATAAGGTTTTGAGGACTCAATATCTTCATTTCCAATATATGTTTTCAAAGGTGATGCGATTTCCATTGTCGTCAAGGTAGTTGTCTCTATAAAAAGGTCAGTCCCATGGTATGCCTTATATTTTTATTTTATCCTTTGGTTTTGGTTTATGAAATTGAATTATTTTATTTACATGAGGGATAATATCTAATATTTGATGGAAATGGAAAGTGTTTTCATAATTTTATTTTCCTTGAAAATTGTTTTATACAAATAACATGTTTAATGAAATGTCTCAAAGGTAATTTGGAAATGGAAATGACTTTTCATGTATGGAAGCATTATATAATTGATTATGGAAAATATTTTGTAAATTATGGGAATATTTTCTTGAAAAAAATGGTTTATTATAACAAATTGGGTAGACCATGGGGTATATGGTTATATTTTCACAAATATAAACCTTATTTAGGGTATATAGACTTCTAGGGTATGTGTTTATTAGGTTATAATGCTTATTGGTTTCCTTGAACGAGGATCCCCTGTCGCAACTCGACCCACTGAGGCGCACCCAGTCAGTGTTGATCTGATCTCTGATAACCCCAAGCCCACCTCCAATCGGAGGAGGTTGGCGACAAGTGTTGATAAGGCATAAAAAATGTGATGTTTTTGCCTAAAATACTTGTATGCACGAACCTAAACATCTCCATGAAAAGTGAAGTGGAATATAAATAAAGTAATATAACATCTAGAGTAAAACCATGCATGCAATAATATATAGGGAACACACCAGAGTATGGTAGTATAAACTAGGATGTAAATGGGAAAAATATATGCCTAACCAGAGAGATGTCTCATCCCGATGAAAACTAAATTAAAGGAAAATTGAGAGAGATCGACTCTTGATCTACAATCTCCAACCACTGTACACTGCCACTAAACCTAAGTATCACTATTCTTTAGAAAATTCATTTTTGATCTTTATATCATCTTCATTAGACATGACACATGTGGGAAAATCCCATGCAGTGGTGAGTATATACATACACTGTAGGATTCCCTAAAAACTGAAAAGGGATCAATATAAAGATATGATAGAAGTCAGGTCAACCCAAATTAAGAGGGATATGAATACCCATTATATATATATATTCTCATAAAGAAACCTAGTAGAGATAGAAATGGGATCTATATCTCACAACCCAGCCAAAGTTGATGAGTCTACTCGCAACTCCAAAATTCCACCACCAATGCCTAACATCAAACACAACCTCACTAGAATTTGTTTAGAGGGGGGAAATCCTTGCTACTACACTCCACAACTAAGGGATCACTCACTAACTTGGAGGAACTACACGAAGCCAAAGCTCGAAGATGGTGGATTACTGCTTCGTAGATAGGGGACCTTCACCCAGTGTAGGGGAGTGTTTTCTCTATCTATATAATGTGTATGTGGGACCCACGCCCTGATGTGATAGGGGAGTTCCAACCTAGAAATCAATCTAATGATCCTTCCCTGATCACTACCATCATCAATAATCACCTAAAGATATGTCTCACCAATATTAGACCATTATAGGGGTGGCCTCCAGGGTCTCCCATACTAGGACTTGAAAGGTTCTATGCCAATAGTTGGGTTATATCTGTTATTATAAGAAAATCCTACCAAGGTAAAGTGATCCTTCTGGCTCTAGCCAAAGTTTAACACACAATCCCTTAGAATATCCTCTAATACCTGGATAGTGCACTCATTCTTCCCATATTTCTGTGGTTGTAACACTATAATCATCCTCAACTTGGTCATGAATGCCTCTTACAAGCCTCTCTACAACCATGATGTGAACCTCTCATCACGGTTTGAGACAATAATTGAGGGTACCCCATGGAGTCAGATGATCTCCATCACATACAACCACCCAAAAATAACCATTTAACTCCACTCCCTTATAGCAAGGAAGTGCATAAACTTGGTAAGTCCATTAACTACCACACAAATGGCATCAGGTACTCTCACTATCCACAACATCCCAATAACAATGTTTATAGATATCCTATCAAATTTCCACTCAAGGATCTCATGGAAGTTTCAAAACTAAAAAAACCTGGCACTCAACCTTTACCTATTGAAATGTGAGACCCCGAGAGATTAACTGAGCAACCCTCCACCTCATGTAAGTCCACAAAAACTTTCTTTTGGGTCCTTGTACATATTCACCCCTTTGAGATGTACAACCAATGGAGAAGTAAAAAACTCCCTCATCAGCTCCTCTCACAACATGACTAGAACCATCATCTCTCTTAGAAGAAGGATAGAATGATCCCCTACTTTAGAGCATCCGTATAGTGTATCCCTTGAGGGTATCTAGTCATGAATAACCTCACTATCAATGCATCACAACTAATTCCCCTCACACATTAAAGAATAGGATGAGTCAACACCAATGACCGAAGAAAAGTTTCACCCTTATCCTCTACCAAGGTTAGCTATAAAGAAGCCAACTATTCAAATGCTTCCTATACCAGGTAAGAACGAGACTTTTAACTAAGGTAATATACCACAACATTTCCCTTTCGAAGACTATAGACTCTCTCGAAGTCTTAGTCCTATAGAAAATCCTACCAACACCTATATCTCATGTTCTTATCTCTCTATGTGAATATATACATGAGACTAATGGACCGAGTAAACAAAAAAAATACTCTCCCATAAGATAATGACTCTACTATTTAGAGATAAGACCACTGATTTAAACTCCAGGTCATGAGTTGTATAGTTCTGCTCATGAGGATTCAACTTTCTTGACCCATATGTGATCAATTCCAACCTATTCATCAACACTCAACTGAGCCCATCTCCAAAGGTAATTGAAAAACACTACTTACTCAATTCCCTCCTTCAATAGTCTCAAGATAGGATCACTAATCAACCTTAGCCTCAACTACTTGAAGGATCTATGACACAACTTGGTCTAGATAAATAGTTTTACCTTCCACATAAAGGTGGTCAAAGGGGATGCTACTATAAAAAATTCAGGCATGAACCACCTACAATACTCCACCAATCCAAGAAAACTGCACACCTTCATCCCACTCTTGGGTGGATACCAAGAAGGAAATGCATCAATCTTTGTTGGATCCACATATAAACTGTGCTAAAAAATTACATACCCTAGAAGGTGAACCTCACAGATCCAAAACTGACACTTTGAGAGCTTACCATAAATCCGGTTCACCTAGAGTAAGTCTAAGACCATCCTCAAGTGCTCTGCATGCTCCTTCTCTAACGCAAAGTGGATGAGTATTTCATTAATGAAGAAAACCAAAAAATGGTCCAATTATGGTTATAATATCTAGTTTATAAAATTCATAAACAAAATAGGGGAATTTTTCACACTGAAAGGCATCATTAGGAATATATAGTGTCTATAGAAAAAATAGAACACTGTCTTCAGAATACCAACCTCACGAACCCTCAACTAGTGGTGGTCAGACCTGATATCAATATTTGAGAACCATGTCACACTTATTAACTAGTCAAATAAGTTTTCAATCATTGGAAAAGGGTAATTGTTCTTTATCATTACCTAGTTCAGATGATTATAATCAATTCACAACCTCAATCTCCTATCCACCTTTTTACAAACAAAACTGGAGATGTTTAGGGGGACACATTGGGTCTAATAAATCTATTCCCTCGAAGGTCATATGACTACACCCTCATCTCCCAAAGCTCAATAGGGGATATCTAATATGTTGTAGAAGATATCCATGTGGTCCCATGGTGAAAGTCAATGTATAAGCCTATATCTCGCCCCAGAGTTAGTCTTATAACCTCTTTGGGGAAGACGTTAACAAATTCATCCACTGCCGAATAAAATTGGATTCATGAAAAGATAATTGATCCAAAGGCTAAAAGAATAAACTAATGGGTGATGGGTTGTAGCTTCCTTCTTGCAAGACCCACTCGTTCCTCCATGATATCTCTCACACCCATAAAGGAGAATCTTGTCCCATCTATCCAAATACATTTAACTCATTTATGATGACAGTCAATCTGGGCTCGAAATTTGGAAAATAAATCCCTGCCCAAAAATGATCTCATATGGTTTCATCATGAAATAAAAGAGGTACCTTGATAAAATCTCTCCACAAAGTGATATCTCTCACTTATAGCAGATAATAAATATTGAAGAATCATTCCCTATAGGAACTTAAAGCCATAGATTTTGGGATAAAGTCTCAAATGGAAGATCCGTCTCTCACACCCGGAATAAGGAGATGAAGAGATGAATCATACATTTATCTATTAATACTGATGAAATAGTTGAATAAACACATACCGTACCTTGTATAATCTCATGTGAAGCCGGGTTATATCCCTCCATGGCTTGCAACCACCCAAAACCTCGACTACCAAATCCATGAGCCTAATTTGGGCCACATGGTGGTGGTGGTGGTAGATCATAGAATCAACCTCCACCAACTTCTCATCCCTTTATAGTATCTCACACTCCTCTATTGGAACCATCACCTTGATGGATACGCTGACCATATTTGGGAGATCCCTGATCATGGAATTGCCTCTACTATGTGGGACCATCCACCATCTATCTAACCTTATCCACATGATATTTCATACAATCATGATCCAAGTGACCACAATAATTGAAAGCATAACATCTTCCCTTTCCTGGTTGACTGGATCCCCTTAGTGATCCCTGATCCATAGAATAACATGTCTGACTCCTCCCATAAGTATGCTTCCTCTACCGAGACCTTGATATTTGAGGTTTTATAGATTTTATAGGCAACTCATCCACATAATGTCCATTTTTTTCTCTAACTACCCAGATTCGCTCTTCTAGGAGGCTCACATTCACTAGATACTACTCTATTACTCTATAATAAATGGGAAGGCACAAGTAGACTATGTGTACACCCTCATCAAACATAATTTCCCATAATAAGGCTTATCATAACATGTTATGGAGTACCATTTAAGGTCAGTGAACCTTGTGGAATACTCAAAAAACATCATACTAACCTAACATAGCTCTAAAAGATCCTGAATCTGAACTGAGTGCAGTCACAAGAGATAATACACCTCATGGAATAGCTGCTAGAATTCAGGTCATGAGAACATCACCTCATCATGAGTCTTCATGAATAGAATCAACAAGTACCCTGTTACTCCCTGGAAAAGGATTATCTACCAACACAACCATTTGATCAGTTTGGGTCAGCATGAGCATGAAGAATCAGATCAACTCAAGCCAATCCTCTGCTACTTGGGGATATAGCTCACCGTGGAACCTCAGTGGCCTATGATGCTGGAACTCACAAAGCATGCTAGCCCTGTACACATCATTAGCCTAATTTTTTTTGGATATAACTGATGCTCAATAGGTGGGGGTGTTTCTCCCTATAATCTTAGAGTAAACACCTCATGGGATGACCCCTTCTCTAAGGCCCCATTGCTCATTAGATCATCATCATGATCTTGAATTGGTAACCTAGCTAGTTATCTTCTTGGAGGCATCCTGAAAGCAATCAAGATATACCATGTTCAGATGAGCATATATATATATTGGTAGCTAACTCAAGAAGGAAAGTTAAAGTAATTAATCCTATATAATATACGTACCATTTCTCCTTACAACCAATGTCTCAGTATACCGAGTCACGAAGTAGGTAGTCGAGGTCTTGATGAATGAATATATAGGTTATTTCACCAAAACTAGCTTCACTGGATTACAAGCCACACTCAAGACACTTTGGAATAATTAAACTAAGTCCCAACTAATTCCTCATAAGGGGAAAACTGCAAACATCATCCTAAGAAATGTGATACTTGGATACCACTTTGTCACCACCAGACCCACTGGGCCCCGGCTGGTCAACGATGAGCTGATTAACAACAAACCCAATCCCACCTCCCATAGGCTATGGGATAGTGACAAGTTCTGATATGACATAAATAAAATGGGAGTCCTTTTTCTAAAGTAACTTCGCACACACACACCCAAACATCTTCATGCAAAGTGTAGTGTAATATAAATAAAGGAATAAAACATCTATAGTAAAACCATGCATTCAATAATCTCTAGGTAATACATCAAAGTATGATATTATAAACTAGGATGTAAAGGGTAAAAATAAACACCCAACCAGAAAGATATATCAAGCCAATAACAAATGAAATAAAGGAAAACTGGCAGAGCTTGGCTGCTAATCACCATGTCCAGACCACCATATGAAGTTAATACACCCAAGTATCACTAAGCTCTAAAAAAGTTACTATCGATCTTCTATCATCTACATAAGATGCGATACATGTAGGAAATGACCATATAGGGGTGAATATATACTTACTCAGTAGTATTCCCTGAAAGCTGAAGATGGGGGAAATAAAGATATTATAAAAGATATCTCAACACAAAGAAAGAGGGAAATGAAAACCCATCAGATACATATATATTCTCATAAATAAACTTAGTAGATAGAGAAAGGGGATCTCTATCTTACAACCCATCCAAAGTTGATGAGTCTACATGAAACTCCATATGTCCATCTCCAATGCCTAGCATCAAATGCAAACTCACTAGAATCTATGTGGAGGGGATCACTCCTTGATATTGCGCTTTAAAATGGAGGGAAAACTCACTCCCATGGAGGACCCGCACCCCACCATAGCCCAAAGATGGGGGAGTAATACTCTGTAAATAGAGGAAATCTTTCCATTGTAGGAGAGTACTATCTCAATTTGTATAGAGTATGGGGGACTTGTACCCTGGTACGATGGGGGAGTTCCAACCCCACAATCACTCTGATGATCCTTCCCTAATCACCACCATCTTCAAGTGTCACATAAAAAGGCATCACACTCATAACACATTACATTATATCTCATATACCATAAAAGAGACCACCATAATGTTCTACATGAAAAAACACTCAACATAGGACAATTGAGGGCTAAAATCTAAGTTCAAACAAAGAAGATATGAGAGGAAGAATATTATAGAGGGAATACATGTCATGTATGGGGGTCCACACAACATGTGACCCTACCTCACTGCCTAGATGTATTATCATCTAGACATGGCTTGGGAAGCAATGTCATAATACATGGTGCGTATAGGGTGTACACAGAATGTTTGGGACACTCAGGGTACTGCCTGTGTGTTCCTAGGGCTACCCATGTACTCCCATAGTACATGGCCTTTCCAACCACACAAGGTCCTTGGGCATGTGATTGCTAGCACACTACTCGACTGGATATGTAAATATAGACGGTGTGTGTGCCCTGCATTACATGATATATGGGGGGACACATGTGCTTCTAGGTGTATACCCCATATACATGGAGATACGACGATCTAGGTGTCACACATCATGTATTTCCTCTACATGTTGTGTGATATTTATCTCAACAAGAAACCTTAGCTTCCAAAAAGACCTAGACTACATTGTGCGTGTTCATCAAAGTACACTTCACATATATTGGGAATCTACAAAAACCAAATAAGGTTTCACGTGTCTTATAGATCCAACATTTCTGCTATATATCTTACATTTTACCCACCCAAAATTCAAGGGGAAAACCTCTAGACATAAATTTTGGACCTCCGGTGGCTGGAAACTGGAAAATGACTACCCACACAAAGTGTCACTACATGTCCCATATGCCTACCGTCTCTTGATGCCACATTGGATCACATATATATGAATAATCACCCAAAATCTATCCTGATCCTTTTTTAAATCATCTTCCTGATCATCTTGCACAAAACCACCATGATTATTAGGGTTCGATCATGCTCAAACCAACCCTAGAAATGTTGAACTATAACCCCTTGGGCTAGTGGAGAAGAAAAAAAAGAACGGGTGGGGAAAAAGAACAAGAACAAAGGTGAAACCATCACTGTACATGCATTCTTGGCCAACGATTATAGATTAGGGAAATCTATTGTGATAACATGGCATAAAAATAATAAATTGAATTAAACAATTTAATTCTTATATAGAGCTCATATGAAAGATAAAATAATGAAATATCCAAAGAATATAATTAAATCCATGATCAATCTTTTAATAAAAATGGAGGCAAAAAAATTGATTATTCCTACCTCAATTTGGATCAATCATTGGTGAAGAACATGTTCTCTAACGATGAGGAAGAATCGTTGTGTTCTCTGACTCTTGGCCCTCCTTGATTTGATCTTCCATAATCCTCCAATGCATTTCATTAATGAAGAACATGAGAGGATTCTCTCAAATCTTTCGAGGTTAGACAGAAAACCATGGAGAATTTATATAGCAGCAGTTATATGGTGGCCTTTTAGGTTATGTGTATAAAATAATTTAATTAATTAATTAATTTAATTAACATACCTGCCAATGGTTGCCTCAACTGAACGTCTAATGCTGACCAACCTTTGGTCATGCCTGGGGTAAACCCCAAATTTTGGAGTCAAATATGGTATCAAATTTCCCATCCAAAGTCCTCAAAAATGGTAAAAACATTTATTCTATAAGTATGTGTGATTGTGATATTAATATATTTAATATTTTTGTAATAAAAATTCAGATATCATCGTGCCTCATAATCTCACACCATCTCACCACCTGACTCTAAAAACATTATTTAAAATAATTCAAAGTCTTATAAGAAAAATCCAGGGCCTCTATATCCCTTCCTGGACTTAGGACAGACTACATCGGCTAGTGTTCTTTACCCATCTTCATTATGTATACCCTTATGTTTGTCACCCATTTAGTGCTTTTTTAGAAACTTTACATTGATGGTTATTCTATGATTCCTGATTAGCCACTAAATGAGGATAATATTCATTTTTAATATATATAATATTCATGTGATTTATTATTCATAAACACCATTTTAGTGCATTTTACACTTTGAACATCATTTCACATTATGATTGTAATTCTTTCTTAAAATGCACAATTATGTGGTACATTTTTTAACATTATTTAAAGTACCCAATGATTCATCTGATTTTAAGGAATATAATTATACATTTTTTAATTTTATATTTTGGGAAGTTGATCTAAAATTAAATATGAACATGTTTGATTCAGGGATCAGTGGATAATTCATGGAAGAATATGGGGATATTTTTTGCTGAAAGGAAACAATTCTAGAGAAGACAGATTGGACACCAGCCCGCTGATGAGACTGTGGGACCCCACATACAATCCCAATGAATCCCAAATTTCATGGGATTCTATAATAAATATACAGGAACAAATAAATCTTCAGGATCCAATGCTAATTCGGCCTCCATTGTGGTCATTTTGGCAGCCCAAGTTAGAGATATAATTCTCGGCCAGATTCTACGGCCTAGAAAAACAGACCACTAATATAATCATATCTTAGAATATATAACTCCAAATGGGCCCAAATTTTATAGGAGTTTATAAGACATCAGAGGATACATTTTCTTCTTCTATGTCCTACTCTTATTTGTCCGTATATAAGGTCTTCCAAGCGCGTCTGTTTGGTGGATGAAAGCTGGATGCCATCTCGGGTCAAGGGTGCAAAAATCAACTCTTCCTCAACTTTCCACCCACCTATAGCCTACCATAATCAAGTGGGAAGCTTTTTACTTTTGGAGGCTCAACCCAAGGCTTCCAAAATACCTATTTAAGGTAGTAGTGTTTGAGGAGTTTAGGATCTTGGGTTCTTTGTTCAATTGTAATGTTATGCTGCTATTTTGTTGTCTCAAGTTTGTCATTCACATGTAAGTTGTTCAATTCACTTTTGTTTCTTAATAAAAGATATTCTTTTCCTCCTATTATGTTGTTCTTAAAATAAATTTGATACCGATGGTTCAAGGTGTGAATTTATTCACACCAAACCTTGTGAAATTATTCACACAACGGTGGAGTGATCATTTTCTTTTTATTGTTTTCTTTACTTCTTCAATTCCTCCCTCATGAGTCTACTTCGCGCTTCCATTGAAACCATAGCATCAATGGAGGGATAAAACACTTATGGGTTGATCAAAAGGAGTAGAAAGGGTCTATATTTGATGTTATTTATCACCCCATTAATGTATAATCACTTCTTTAATTGAGATTTTTAT
The DNA here is from genome assembly GCA_963277665.1 of Viscum album. Classification (NCBI taxonomy): domain Eukaryota; kingdom Viridiplantae; phylum Streptophyta; class Magnoliopsida; order Santalales; family Viscaceae; genus Viscum; species Viscum album. The sequence continues at coordinate 887,413,059 of OY728121.1, forward strand.
TTGATGATTTTTAAACTCCATCATCCTTGTTGAATTTAAGGTCACACACATCAAGTGCTAATACGAACCTTTACCTTGAAGTGCTCAAAACATTGATCATTCAAGTGTATCAGTGATTAGTATTAAAGGGTGTAGGCATTAAAACAGTAAGTTATGATGTTGTTTTATCTTCTCAAATGAACCCATCTCAAATATAAGAAATTGAAATCATTGAAAAGGAAATACGTCCAATCCACCCCGAGCGATAACCTAGGATCAACTCAATATTTTAAATTGAATTCACTTAAATCTTTTAGTTATCCTTTAAAACCATATCAAATAAACCCATGTTGGCCACTTCATAGCCAAAAACAGTCCATAGAATGTACATGTCTATAGGTTTATTCTTAGGTCTCTGAGGATTCGATAACCCAAGCTAAACTACAAGGACGGTTCTACCTTCATCTCTTGGGTAAATTTGAGCGAGAATCAAATTTTGGCTCCATTTTCGGGGACCCAAGTAAGTCATCTAAACACCCATTATATTCTCCCCCATTTCTTCTTTTCTTATCCAAATTCTCTTATCTTGCCCCTTTCTCATTTTTTCCTTTTGGCGCATGTCCGCCTACACCTGTGATCAATCAAATCATCTAGTTAGGGTGGATAGTCCTAGGGTTGGGGAGTCAATTAAACCAAGGGAACTCTTTACATTAGGTCCTAATATTCGTAATACTCCAGAGTCAAAAATTGAGCTTATTTCAATCGAAGGTCTTCAAAGAAACCAACTCATAAACCCGGGCGGGAACAAAAATGGAAACCCAAATGAGGCAGCCCCAAACTTAGGGAATGTAGTTGATAAAACCATGAATGAATACCTCACACCTTCCTGGACCAATGCCCCTTCATGCATTAAACACAACTCCCTAGGAGATTCAAACTACATATTTAAACCCCATGTCCTAAACCATCTTCCCACATTCCATGGAATGGAGTCCGAGATGCCATACCTTCACATTAAGGAATTCAATGACATTGTAGAAACCATGTGTCCCCCACATCATCTAGAATCAGCTAAGATGAGGCTATTTCCTTTTTCTTTAAAGGATAGAGCTAAAAATTGGCTAAAAAATTTGATATCATCATTTGTAAACTCTTGGGACCAACTACAAAGAGAATTATACAAAAAATACTTTCCCCACCACAAAACAATTGCACTTGAAAAGAGTATCAAAAACTTTTTTGAAAAAGAGGGAGAGTCATTCTATGAAACATGGGAGAGGTTGAAAGACACTATAAACATGGTTCCACACCATGGTTTTTCTATTCCTGAACAAGTGAGAATTTTCTATGAAGTGTTGGGTCCGGGGAACAAACAATTCATTGACATGATGTGTAATGGAACCTTAAAAAAATCCCCAAATAATGCTTATGAGTATCTAGAAATCCTTTCTAAACAAAACCAAACATGGGGAACTTAACCTTATTCTGAAAAGCCACAAAGAACTACTGGAATTCATACACTTAGAGAAGAGTAAAGGCTTAGGGCTAAACTCGCAGCACTCTCTAGGAAGGTTGAAGATATAGACCTTAGGAAAGTCCATGAAATACAAATTGTTGACCCTATTTGCACAATTTGTGACAAACATGACCATAAGAGAGAAAACTGCCCAACCATTCCATCCATCAATGATGTTATTTTAGGAGGACCCCCAGTGGAATTAAATGCTTTAAACTTTCAAAAGCCTCAATACCAAAACAAATTCAACCCAAGGTATAATGACCACCCAGGCTTCTGCTGGAAAGATAAACGACAACCTATCCAACCACAGGGACAAAATCCTTACCCCCATCAGAACTACCAATCCCATAACCAGTTCCAAACCCAACCTATCCAATACCAACAACCACCAGTCCATTTTCAATAAACCATCCCACCTCCAAAATATCCCCCCAGGATAAACCAATCTTCTCAAGAACCAACCCAAACTATTCCACAAAGCCTACCAGAAAAACTGTGCAAAAAAATGGAAAGGATGAACTTGGAAGTCTCTTCCCTTAAACAAGAACTTCAAACCATAAAAACTGGAAAGGCACCCATGCCTACTCCGGCGGTTCCATCCTCAACTTCAAGGGGAGAGTCAAGCTATACTCAAACAAATCATGAACAACTAAAGGTTGTGACTATTTTAAGAAGTGGGAAATCAATTGAGAAACCTGAACAACTAATTCAGAACCCACCTGATGATTAAAACATGGATGAATATTCAAATTAACCAAATGATCAAACTGAAAAACATGATAACATTGTCAAAGAAACAAATCTTCAACAAACAACCCCACAACCTGCACTATTTCCTCAACGCATGACGGGGAAAACCAAGCCTGAATTGAGTGAAACATTGAGGGAAATATTCTCACAAGTCAAGTTGAACATTCCCCTTATCAATTCCATCCAAACCATACCTGCCTACTCAAAGTAACTTAAGGACTTGTGCACTTTTAAAAGAAAGTTTTCACATAAAAACCAAGTCCTTTTGGCTGCTAATGTGTGTAAAACCATTCAAGGGACCATTCCTCATAAGTTGAAAGACCCGGGTTGCCCTTACATAAATGTTGAACTAGGAGAGAGAAAGTTTTCAAGGCCTTGTGTGACCTAGGTGCTAGTGTCAATCTCATCCCCTATGTTGTGTACTACCAGTTAGGCCTAGAAGAACTCCAACCCACATCTGTCACACTTCAAATTGCTGATCGTAGCATTAGGGTTCCAAAGGGGATTTTAAAGGACGTTCTGGTAAAGGTTGGAAAATTCATCTACCCTATTGACTTCATTGTCCTTGACAACCATCCAAACTTAGGAAATAAGGAACAAACCCCAATTATCCTTGGTCATCCCTTCCTTGTAACAATCAACTATGTTATTCAAGTCTGAAATGGGGACATGACCGTCACCTTTGGAAACATGATTCTAGACTTGAACATCTATAATGAAAGCTCACAAATAGGGGATGATGAGAACATTCATGAAGTAAACATGACAGGAAGCAATGATAATGAATCCATAGAACATCAAGGAATATTTTATGAATGTTTAAGTCAGGATGAGATTGATTTATTTTGTTCATATGATGGAATTTTATCTCCTTGGCTTGAATAATTTTCAAATTGCTCTTATGATGATGTCCTAGGTCTAACAATTAGTGAAACCTTTCAAGAAACCACTTTAATGGAGACCTATCCAACTTCCTTCCCTAAATCTAATCAGGAAAATCTAGTAGCTGAAACCTCTACATGTGAGGAATCAATCGTATCTAAAACTTTAGCAAATAAAATTGATCTTGATCCAATGTCCCAATCTTCTTCTGAAATTCTGAACCAACCTGAGCTTGAATTGAAGGAACTTCCCGTTGCACTCAAGTATGCTTTCCTAGGGGAAAATCAAACACATACTATTGTCATTTCTTCTTCTCTTGAAGCCAATCATGAGAGGATTCTTCCATATGTCCTTAGGAAACATAATAAATCAATTGGTTGGACCCTGTGTGATATTCTTGGGATTAGCCCACTTATTGGGACTCATAGGGTTATTCTGGAATTTGATTCAAAGCCATGCCGTCAACCTCAATGGAGAATCAATCCTAATATCATGGAGGTAGTAAGGAAATAACTTATGAAATTATTAAAAGCTGTTATCATATATCCCATAGCTGAGAGTGAATGGGTGAGCCCAATCCAAGTGGTTCCAAAAAAGGCTGGAATATATTTACATTCTCTTAGCTATCGATTAGTGGTAGAAATATTTGACTGTTGGGAAATTGATTTCATGGGTCCCTTCCCAAACTCTAGGGAATATATTTACATTCTCTTAGCTATTGATTATGTCTCCAAATGGGTTGAGGCCATTCCTACAAAATCCAATGATCATCAAACTGTGATTAGATTTCTCAAGGAAAACATCTTCTCTAGATTTGGAATTCCTAGGGCTATCATTAGTGATCGTGGAACTCATTTTTTCAATCACCCATTCTCATCACTCATGGAAAATATGTAATTTCTCACAAAGTTTCCACTGATTACCACCCACAGACCAATGGTCAAGCTGAGTTATCCAATCGCGAAATCAAACAAATTCTTGAGAAAACTATCACTCCTTCGAGGAAATATTGGTCTGAGAAACTCTTGGACGCTCTTTGGGAATATCGTACAACATAGAAAACCATCCTAGTAATGTCACCATATAGGTTGGTTTATGGAAAAGCATGCCATTTACCAGTTGAAATTGAGCATAAGGCCTTTTGGGCAATTAAGAAAATGGATAATGACCTCTCATTGGCCAGAACAAAAAAAAAATTAGATCTCAATAAACTAGAGGAGTTTAGGATCTTTGGTGCTTTGTTCAATTGTAATGTTATGCTGCAATTTTTTTGTCTCAAGTTTGTCTTTCACATGTAAGTTGTTCAATTCAATTTAGTTTCTTAATAAAAGCTCTTCTTTTCCTCTTATTCTGTTGTTCTTCATATCACTTTGACACCATTGGTTCAAGGTGTGAAATTATTCACACCAAACCTTGTGAAATTATTCACACAACGGTGGAGTGATCATTTTCTTTTTATTGTTTCCTTTACTTCTTAGATTCCTCCCTCATCAGTTTACTTCCCGCTTCTGTTGAAACCATAGCATGAATGGAGGGAGAACCCACTTATGGGTTGATCCAAGGGAGTAGCAAGGGAAAACCATAAAAATGATGATACTTGGAATTAAATAATTCGTTGTGTTGTTTGTTTTGTCTGGTTTGTTCTTATTTGTATGGTTTAGGGACTATTTTGGGTGATACATGTCCAATCAAGGAGGTGCCTACATCCCCCAAGAGATCGAAGGACTAATTTAGAGCAACAAGAATTTCAACTTCAACCACAAGGTGACTTCATTCCAGGATCCTCATTTTCAATTTCCTTTTTGAACTTCCATTATCTGCCTCTACTCCTTCTAAATTTTCATTTCTTCAAACACTGGGGACAATGTTTTTTTATGTTGTTAGGGGGGAGATGAAATAAAAAAAATTCTTTTGTGAAAAAAATGATTTGAAAAAAAATTGTAAATGGAAAGAAAAATTCCTTTAACATTGAGCACGATAATACACCTTGCACACTTTGAAACTAAATATCAAATAATTTAGCATGCCCTGATTCTGATTTTAATTCTTGTATAAATTCATGAGCATAGATTTTGGAAAGTGTGGTTGTCCAATGTGATATTTCATCATTTATATTTTCATCCAAATAAAAAAATGATCATAATGCACGTCCTTTGGATACTGGGGTATTACTTTGAGTTCATGGGGTCCCCCAAATAAATAACATAGGATTGGTGATCATTTTAGTTTTAATATGATTATTCAATAAAAAAATAATAATAATAAATTTGCGTGTAGAGCGATGAAATGACCAAATGCGTGGCTTTCGGCACTTGGGGATTGTGACTCCATAGTTGTCTGGCCCAGAGTTAGTAATTTTATCTCTATTTTTGGTAATCTGAATTAGTTTTTGACTGAGTTAACTTGAGATGATGCCCTAGTATGTGGGTTTCACTTGGTTCCCTAAGGACTTTGAGCCTGGGATTCATCGGCAAAGTCTCGCTACAGGGGTTGACTCTTTTGATTGCAATTTCAATTACCATGGAAAAATTGCAAAAAAATAAAAGTAAAAAAATAAATAATAATAATACAATAATTTTTTTGAATACTCATCTTAATATTGAAATGTGATTCCACCTAGTTCTTCCTTCATTTCCCCCTTGAATAAAGATGAACCCCCATGTCTATTGTGATGCACAACACATCCTCATACTTAATTGATATTGGATGAAATATGGAAATGAATTTGAACAAAGGAATGAGATTGGGATTGTGATATGCTTATGAAACTATCATGTATTAAAATATTTTTATGGGTTTAATTATTTTTTGGTATAAGTGTTTTTGGTTATCATTGTGTATTAAAATGTTTTTTGGAAAAGGGAATTCGAATTTCCTATTGTTGAGATATATTTTGCTCAGGACTAGCAAAACTCAACTTCGAGAGTGTGATTAGCCACTAAATGAGGCTAATATTCATTGTTAATATATATAATATTCATGTGATTTATTATTAATAAACACAATTTTAGTGCATTTTACACTTTGAACATCATTTCACATTATGATTTTAATTCTTTCTTAAAATGCACTATTATGTGGTAGATTTTTGAACATAATTTAAAGTACCCAATGATTCATATGATTTTAAGGAATATAATTATACATATTTTAATTTTATATTTTGGTAATTTGATCTAAACATCAATATGAACATTTTTGATTCAGTGATCAATGGATAATTCATGGAAGAAGATGGGGATATTTTGTGATGAAAGGAAACAATTCTAGAGAAGGAAGATTGGACACCCTCCCACTGATGAGACTGTGGGACCAAACATACAAGACCAATGAATCCGAAATTTCGTGTTCTTCTATAATAAATATAGGGGAACAAATAAATATTCAGGAAAAAGTGCTAATTATGCCTCCATTGTAGTTATTTAGGCGGCCCAAGTTAGAGATAATATTCTGGGCCAGATTCTGTGGCCCAGAAAAACATCCCCCTAATATAATCATATCATTGAATCTAAAACTAAAAAGGGGCCCAAATTTTACAGGAGGTTAGAAGAAATACTAGGATCCATTTTCTTCTGCTATGAAGAACTCTTATTCGGCAATCTATAAGGTCTTCCAAGCGCGTCTGTTCGGTAGATGAAATCTGGCTGCCACCTCGGGTCAAGGGTAGAAAAATCAACTCTTCCTCAACTTTCCACCCTCCTATAGCCTACCATAATCAAGTGGGAAGCTTTTTAATATTGGAGGCTCAACCCAAGACTCCAAAAATGACTATTTAAGGCAGTGGTGTTGGAGGAGTTTAGGATCTTTGGTGTTTTGTTCAATTGTAATGTTATGCTGCGATTTTGTTGTCTCATGTTTGTCTTTGACTTGTAAGTTGTTCAATTCACTTTAGTTTCTTAATAAAAGCTCTTCTTTTCCTCTTATTATGTTTTTCTTCATATCACTTTGATACCTTTGGTTCAAGGTGTGAATTTATTCACACCAAACCTTTTGAAATTATTCACACAACGGCGGAGTGATCATTTTCTTTTTATTTTTTTCTTTACTTCTTCAATTCCTCCCTCATGAGCCTACTTCCCACTTCCATTGAAACCATAGAATCAATGGAGGGCTAACCCACTTATGGGTTGATCCAAGGGAGTATAAAGGGTCTCTATTTGATGTTATTTATAATTAGATTAATGTCTAATAACTTCTTTAATTGAGATTTTTATTTGATGATTTTTAAACTCCATCATCCTTGTTGAATTTAAGGCCACACACTTCAAGTGCTAATATGAACCTTTACCTTGAAGTGCTCAAAACATTGATCCTTAAAGTGTATAGGTGATTAGTATTAAAGGGTGTAGGAATTAAACCAGTAAGTGATGATGTTGTTTTATCTTCTTAAATGAACCCATCTCAAATATAAGAAATTGAAATCATTGAAAAGGAAATACGTCCAATCCACCCCGAGCGATAACCTAGGATCAACTCATTATTTTAAATTGAGTTTACTTAAATATGTTAGTTATACTTTAAACCCATATAAAATCAACCCAAGTTTTCCACTTCATATCCAAAAATAGTCCATATAATGTACGTGTCTATAGGTTTCTTCTTAGGTCTCTGAGGATTCGATAACCCAAGCTAAACTACAAGGACCATTCTACCTTCATATCTTGGGTAAATTTGAGCGAGAATCACTTCCCCACTTTGTTTTTTGATTTGTGATTACTTGGATATTTCCCTATATTTATATATCATGGATTTAATTTCATATTATCTATTTATGTTGAATATGACATGTTTTAAAGAACTAATGGATGTATGGTGACAATCATTGTATAGATTCATAGTGGTATCCAATTGGGATTTAGTTATCAAACCCTACATGGGACTTCAGGAATATGTAGACATGTTTTTGTTATAAATAGGTAAAGGGAAGGGTGTTGCTTGTAATTATATATTTTTTTGTTCGATGTTTCTTTTTGATGAGTTTGGGATGGTGGTGATGGAAATTTATATGGAGTTTGGATCATGGAGTTATGGAGATCCTTATTGTTGGTCTTTGGAAAATTATAGGTTCTATATGTTTGGATCTATTCATCTCTATCATACATTATGGCTCACCCATTAGTTTTTATGCTATCTTTGGCACAACTATGATCCCTTATGTTTTTTTGAATGTTTTTTTGAGTTGTGAGTGAATGAGATAGATTAATGTGACTTAGTGTGGTGATTAAGTTGATTTGTTTTCTTAGATTTGAAACAATGATGTTTGAAAAGATTTCTTTATGAACCTACTTTTTACAATGTTGTTCTGGTGATCGTGCTTCCTATGGGTGAAGTTGGTGCGGGATTCTCAACATCAAATTGAGTCTACCTTAAAGAACTTTTACTAAAAAATATAAAATTTCAAAATCAACATGTATATCAAATTTTTTATCTCCTATATAAATTTAAAAATATTACTTCATAATTATTTTTGTTTATATAAAATTTCAAAATCCCTTAAAATAAATATGTTTATTTATTGAAATTGGAAAATATGTGTGATGTTATAAAATGGTTTTGAACACTTTTGAATTGTATCAAATTTATCTCATTCATCATTCAAAAGCATAAATATATGAAAATTATGATCTTATTACCCACAACATATGAAAATTTATTTTATGTACATAGCACTATCAAGTATAAAATAAGTGTAATTACATATTGTGTAACCATCAACTCCAAATTTCTTCATTAGATTTAACAAAACTTTTTTCTAACTTTTTTATAAATTTTTAAATCCAAATAAAAAACTGTTTTCATATACCTATTTTCATTGAAAATATTATCATCATATTCACTTATTTTGAAACCATATTTCATAATAAAAATTAAGTATAACAATAACAAAATTGAATAAATAGTCCATCATGATTTTTTAAAGAAAATTCTTATGTTTCAAAGAAGAATTCATTACATGATTACAACTTGCATTATCTAATGTAATGAAACAAACATTCCAATAAATTTTTTATATACTTAAAAACATAGGCACTTCATCAGCCAAAACATTATTTATAAAATTAAAGATCAATATTTTAAAAATAATTATTAGTTTTTCATTATTTAATATTTATCAATATAATGTGTTGTTACACCCAAAAATTCATCATAAATACATTAATATTTCATAATATTAAAAGTAAAATCATATTTTTCAAGGAATATTTCCCAAATTTTCATTAAAAAATCTTTCTATCTATCATATACCATTATTATATCTCATTTTTATGTAGCTCCACCTATAAGCATTACTTTATGATTAACAATATAATAAAGCAGTCTAAAACTAGGACTTTTCAAAAAAAGTAAATTGTTTTTTTCCATACACAAAAAAATTAAGCATAGAACTATAAAATTATTCTTAATCAAATTTAAATGTACAAAAAATAACTACTTTATCAATTTTATGATAAAATTATCATTCATATTTTTCATACATTTTATTGAAAATATTCAACAAAAAGATAAATGATAATTTAAATTTGATGTTGTCATGTGTTGAATCACCTCCAAGAATCTATTTACAATGACTGCATTTAGGACTTAAATCTTCAATAATTGTGATTTATATGCACATAGTGGATGATTATATCTATATATTAAATGTGATGTGTCATATAATAACTTAAATATCAGGTTTAACATATTTTGTTTCATATTTATCTTGACAATATATTGGATGTTTGTATCCATATTAATATCAAATCCTATAAAATAAAACTTACATTCATAAAAATATTATTTAAAATATTTATGGCTATATTATAAAAATTTATTTGTCATTAAATTATATGTTTATAAATATAACATGTTTATTGAGGATATATAATGTCATATAATCTTTCTTAAAATATTTATTTTTTGTTTTTTTCTTTTATTCATTAATATGTTTTGTATTATGTGGAGTTATATTGAATTTTTTCAGGAATAATGGTTTCCAAGGAAATAAAATTAAGGTGAAATACATTCAAAATTAAATATGTTATTAGTAAAAAGTACCAATACAAGATTCACCACAGTCTAAAATGGTATAGGCCGAGGGTATCCTCGGTAACAATGAGCATACAATCAGGAGGAATGGATCCAATAATAGAGTATTTGATGAGGTTTTCATTATAAAATTATTTATGTGTGGGGTTTTAAGTATATTTATTACCCCCATGACATGAGTTAATAATATCTACTTAGTGATTTAGAATATGATTGCCATCTATGACTTTCTAGGTAATGGATCGGGGGGATATAACCAAGAAGATACACAAACACTAGAGATATGTATCTTTTCAAAAATAATAGTAAAATTCCATACAACTTTCACAAGTTAATCCCATTGAGAATAGCTCTTACTTCGGTTGTTAAAGAATTTATTAGAGCATGGAAGGTGCTAAAGGCCATCACCATAGATCCCCTCATATCAAAAACAATGCTACCTCCTCTCATGATACCCTGATCACATGATACATCAATTTTGAGCTCCATACCTATACTGGGAGGCTTCCAACAGACCCATTTACCTTAAAAAACATTACTATCACCATCCAAGAGATAAAGAAATTGGGTCATAATCTTCTTGATCAATGGATACTTCTACCTTCATTTAATCAACCCGCCAAGCTCACTTCACTTTCACTTTCATGTAAAGATGAGAACATATTATTACTTAATTATTCCCCTTTTTATTGTCTTATCAAATAGTAAAACAACCCATGTAAAAGACCACGATGTTCACCCTTGATTCTATGAAGGTATGATCACACCCCTAAAACCACATAGTGACAATGTTCTGGATAGAATATCCTTAGATCATGATGACCATGCAGTATCTCAGTAGTTTCCATATTATTATCACCCCCTCCACTTAAAAGAAGATATGGAAAGTAGTTTATTCTTTTGATTGATTGTAATAAAATAATTTCAAATAAAATATTATACCTTTTCATTTAACACTATTGTCTATGGGAATTACATCACTTTGAATGCACAAAACCATAAAGTGAGATTGGTGTCTTGGTTGGATGTTGTGGGTTGGCGTGTCACGACCCGTCCTCGGGGCCCGTGTAGTGACTACCCCAAGCCCGCCTTCCATAGGCCAGAGGCTGGCGACTAGCACCAAGGCATAATTCCTGGTAAAAAGGGAAGGCATTGCCTTTGTAAAGTAAACAAACACCACAGAGCAAGCAAGCAGTAGAAGTAAACACTAAGTAAAAACTGATACAAAAGTAAGTGCAGAAGAGAAAGTGGGCCAGAATACAAACCCAAACTGAAAGTAAAGTACAACTGGAAAGGGAAAACAACAACTGAAAAGTAAAGTCGTAGCCTCAAGCCGTCCACTGGAAGTCCCACCTGAAGGGTGGGTACAGATGGCCTCCACAGCTCCTCGGGTCCAGCCGTCCGCTTCGAGTACGTCCCACCCAGTAGTCCGCCTCCAGGTACTGTCCTGCTCCGCAAGCCTCAACCACGATCAGCGTTGTCCATCGTCTGCAACCAACACAACGTAGTGAGGGCATAGCCCGTGTAGGGGTGAGTATAACCTACTCAGTAGGGACCCCGATACTCCCGTAGGTCTCTCAGAATCCACAAAGGATAATCCACAAAGGAATGATACAATCACGAAGTTACAACCGACACTACTTAGATATATGCCCGTACATATACCTAAGTCATCAATTCCTAGTACAGCTCCAACATCCGAGCCCAAATACAACCCAGTCCACACAGGATAGCACGACACAATCCATATAGGAAAGCAAACCAAGTTTCATCTCACACAGGTATACTTCTTCGTATGATGATAGAGATGATCAGATATAGCCACTAATTCATCTAAGCTGTCGGACCCACAAAAGATCGAAAGGTAATAACCCCCGCAATGACCCAAAAAGGATCTGACCCACACAGGATCGATAGATAACTAACCCCCGCAATAACCCACGAAGGATCGATAGGTAACTAACCCCCGCAATGACCCACTAAGGATCGATAGGTAACTGACCCCCATAATGAACCACACAGGATCAGACCCACACAGGAACACTGAGCGCTGACCCACACAGGATCTGACCCACAAAGGATCGGTAGAATTGATCAACGTAGGATCGTTGAGTGCTGTAGTCGTCGCCGTCGAATCCATGGAGGATTTCTGCACAGTCGTCATCGTCGTCGCCGTCACAGCCAGCTCTAGGGTTCTCGCACACAGAAAGCTCGTTCAGGAGTGTCTGCTCCACGAGCCGATAGGATGATACATCAACTGACACATAGTCCGGATTTGATGTATCCAAAAGTTCCATATCGTCAACAGGAACTCAACGTCACAGACGGCGCGTCAATCCGACGCCCGGTCTGAGAGTTATTGGCTTTTTCGTCCCAGGGGCCCGGTTGGGTTTTAAGTCAAAACCAACCCAGTTGCACTCCAAATGAGTCCAAACCTCGAGCGGAGTAAGCCAAAAGGTCCGTCTCACTTAGAGGAATCAAACAAAGCTGACGGCACGCGAATCGGACGTCCGGAGCTCAAGTTATAAGTGTTTTCGCTCTGAGGGCCCGGTTGGTTTCGTGTACGAACCAACCTGGCCGAACTCAAAGTACTCTGAAGCCTTGAGTGTAATATACCAAAACGACCATCTCGATCCAAGGATCGCATCGCCGCTGACGGTGCGTCGATCGGAGGTCCGCAGCTCAAATTATGGGCAACAGACTGAAAGAAGTTCGGTATTAGGGGGTTCGGGCCCGGTCCGACCCAGCCCGGTACCCCCTGGGTCGGCCCAAACCGGGTCGACCTGACCTGGGTCTGGGTCCGGCCCGCTTGGGTGTGGCTCGGCCCAGCTGGTGCGGCCCGGCCCGGCCTCAGCACGACCCGGCCTGGCGGTCCGGCCGGGCGGCTCGGCCCGACGCGCTGTCACTGTCCCAACGGCCGCGCAAGGGGGGACCGCCCCCCTAGACAAAACCACGACCCCACGTGGGGGCCGACCTTTGCCAACGGACGCGGCCGGTTGCCGCATCCCGCCTCTTCCAGCCCCGTGCGGTCGTGGGACTACCGGCCTACCGCCGCGGCTTCAGCAGCGGCGGCTCTTCCCGGCGGCGCGCCGGGCGCCGCTGTCTCCTGGCTGCCGGCCAGTGTCGGCCGCCGCCTCCTGCCACCGGTGCCGCCGTGCCGGTGAGGCACACCAGCGAGTTGCTCCACGGACCACCGGACGAGCTCCGGTGGTTGGATTTGCCTGCGGTCTTCACCAATGGTCCTCCCGGGACTGGTTCTTCACTGCGAAGACCTCACAACGCCCGCGCGGCCTGCTTCATCGTCACTCGTTGATCCACACACCAAAAACAAAGGGGTGGTGGGTTCAGACTTGTTCGTTGGTCCGCACCCACCGCGTTAGCAGTTTAAAAAAGCTTCCGACAAATATTTAAACATACACCATGGGTATAAATCACAAAGATTTAATTGAAACAAACCCCTACCTCAAGCGTCGTCGTGCGAGGGTTCGTCGTGGAAAAGCACGTCGCAGAAGAAGGCGTCGCGGAAGGGGAATCGTCGCGTCACGGAAGAAGCATCGTGGAAGAAGGAACGTCACATCGTGCAGTCGATCTCTGAGGATCCGGCGTTCTTCGCGTTCTTCACGTTCTTCGCATTCTTCGTGTTTTTCGCGTTCTTCGCGTTCTTCGTGTTCTTCGCGTTCTTCGTCGAGGAGGAAGATCTTCAAGAGCCTGAGAATTCTCCCTAGCCTCTCAACACCACACCTCATAAAAAATAAGAGTTTTATTATTTTTATTTCACAAGCCTTGCATTTTAAAATTCAAAAACGAAAGAAACAGTTAAGCGAATTAATTGCAATGCTTAAACTGCCACATTAATGAGGTGTTTCTTTACCAGAATAAACGCACGATTTGACTTCATTAAAAAGGGGGTGCAAGTGCGTTACTTAGAAGAAAAGAAACGGTGGGGCTCATGTGGGCCCCACCTCACAAATATCCTACCAAGTGGGTAGGATATTGCGGGTCCCACATCACCTCACTTAACTTAAGTTAAGCAAAATAAAATAAAAATTGGTCGTACCACTTTTATTTTATTTCTTAACTTAACCTCAAAAAAAAAATTAAAAACCACTCCCGAGCAAATGTAACTCCAGAAAAGGTGTTTCTAAGCAATTAAAGACGCTGCAATTCCTTCGGTGCCCTCGGAATTCGATTCCGAGCACCGGTTCAAAAGTTAGAAAAACCCGCTCATTCGTTCAATGAACGTACCTGAGCTAAACATCAGAAAAGGATTTCTGGCGCACCGGGCTTCGGAATCAGGTGCCGTCAGAAACTACATTCTTGTATGATTCCAAAGAAAATTAAGAAAAAAATTTCCTTGAAATTTACTGGTCTTTAAATTACTCCCACCTCATGGCTTTAAGTCCCCGTAAAGATACATCAAAAACTAGGGAAACAAATGTGGGTACTGAGCACGCATCTGAGCCTCCCGCTCCCAAGTGCTCTCCTGGAGGTTCCCATGCTGCCATCTGATGCGCACTAGAGGAATCGACCATCCACATAGGACCCGCTCCTGTCGATCGTCGATCTCCACTGGAACCTCCACAAAAGTCGCCCCATCATCAACGTCCATCTCCCCATGGTCAATGATATGAATCAGGTCGTGTATGTATCTCCTCAGCTGAGATACGTGAAAGACGTCGTGCACCCGGTGCAACTGAGGTGGTAGAGCCTGGCGATAAGCCACCTCGCCAATCCTGCTGAGGACCTGGAATGGTCCGATGAAGCGTGGATACAACTTTCCGCCTCAGCCAAATCTCTGTAATCCATGTCGAGGTGAGACCCATAAGAAGACGTGGTCGCCATCCTCGAACTCCAGTGGCCTCCGCCTCCTGTCAGCATAAGACTTATACCGGCTCTGAGCTGTCCTCATCTGCTCTTGGATGCCCTGGACCTTCTCTGTCGTGGCCTGGACCATCTCCGGTCCTACAAGTGCTGACTCTCTGGGGTCTGTCCAGCACTGCGGTGATCTGAAAGGTCGGCCGTACAACGCCTCATATGGTGCCATCCCGATGGTGGAGTGGTACCTGTTGTTGTACGCGAACTCCACCAAGGGTAGGCGGTCCTCCCAGCTGCGACCAAAGTCGAGGACACATGCGCAGAGCATATCCTCGAGATTCTGAATGGTCCTTTCCGTCTGACCACCCGTCTGAGGGTGAAAGGCGGTGCTCAGATGTAGATGTGTCCCAAACGCCTCCTGCAACCCCTTCCAAAGCCGGGAAGTAAAGAAAGCATCTCGATCAGAGACGATTGATGATGGCACACCGTGAAGCCGTACAATCTCCTAAACGTAGAGGCGTCCCAAGCTCTCCACTGAGCCCTGCTCTCTGATTGGTAAGAAGTGAGCCGACTTGGTGAGTCGGTCGACAATCACCCAAATGGAGTCATGACATCTGGAAGTGCGTGGAAGTCCAGTCACAAAGTCCATAGATATCCCATCCCACTTCCACTCCGGGACCTCCAAGGACTGTACCAAGCCTGCTGGTACCTGGTGCTCTGCCTTCACCTGCTGGCAGGTGAGGTATCGAGAAACGAACTCTGCCACAACCTTCTTCATGCCCGGCCACCAGTGCTGCCGTCTGAGATCCTGGTACATCTTCGCTACGCTAGGATGTACCTCCAAAGGGGAAGTGTGAAACTCTATCAGCACCTCCTCCCGTAAAGCAACTGGTACCAAGGTAAGTCCTCTGAAAAGGACGTCGTGCTCTCCTCATACAGAGAAACCATCAGGTGCCTATCCTGAGGATATCTGTGCACGCCGCATCTCACAGTCAGCATCCCCACACTGTGCCTCTCTGACCCGCTGTAGTAGTAGAGGAGTGACTGTGAGTGACTGAAGGAAGGCTGCTCCATCTCTATCCATGAAGGATATCTGCAAAGCGGTTAGCTGCTCTGTTGCCTCCCCAAGTAGCTGAATGCCCGTCCTCCTGCTGAGAGCATCGTCTACCATATTCCCCTTTCCAGGAGTATAGACTATCTCAAAGTCATAGTCCTGGAGGAACTCGAGCCATCTTCGTTGTCTCAAGTTCAGGTCCTTCTGTGAGAAGATGTACCTGAGACTCTGATAGTCAGAATAGACTGTAAAGAGCTCGCCCTTGAGATAGTGTCGCCATGTCTTCAGAGCGAAGACCACTACTGCTAACTCCAGGTCATGGGTAGTGTAGTTATTCTCATGTAGCCTCAACTGACGTGATCCATAGGCGATCACTGCTCGCTCCTGTATCAGGACACTTCTGAGTCTGGTCCCCGATGCATCGCAGTAGACTACGTACCCTACTGCCTCCTCCGGCAACCTCAAGATAGGTGCGCTGGTCAATCACTGTCTCAGCTCCTGGAAGCTCTGCTGACATCTGTCTGACCACACAAATCGTTTCCCCTTCTTTGTCAAAGCTGAGAGTGGTGCCGCAACTCTGGAGAACTCTGGCACAAATCTCCGGTAGTATCCAACTAGACCCAAGAAACTCCGCACCTCCGTCATGCCCCTGGGTGGCTCCCAAGCTAGCAATGCCTCGATATTCGTAGGATCCACTGCAGATTTTGCCTTAGAGATGACGTGTCCCAAGAAGTGGACCTCACGTATCCAGAACTGACACTTCGAGAGCTTCCCATAAAGCTGGTGCTCTCGGAGTGTGTCTAGTACAACCCGCACGTGGTAGGCATGCTCCTCCTCAGTCGTCGAGTATATCAAAATGTCGTCGATGAAGACCACGACAAATCGATCGAGGTATGGCTGAAAGATCCTGTTCATGAGGTCCATGAACACTGTTGGAGCATTGGTCACACCAAAAGGCATAACCAAAAACTCATAGTGGCTATACTGACATCTGAATGTCATCTTCTGCATGTCCTCGTCCCGAACTCTGAGCTGATGATAGCCTGATCTGAGGTCTATCTTCGAGAACCACCGTGCTCCCTTGAGTTGATAGAAGAGGTCATCAATCCTTGGTAGCGGATAATTGTTCCTCACTGTCACCTGGTTCAGGCGACGATAGTCGACACAAAGTCGCAAGCTCCCATCCGCCTTCTTGGCGAACAATATCGGGGAAACCCAGGGTGAAACACTGGGTCGGATGAGCCCCTTGCCCTGCAAGTCCTCCAACTGTACCCGTAGCTCTTGAAGCTCGAAGGGAGCCATCCGATATGCTGGGGTGGATATCGGGGTTGTCCTGGGGTACATGTCAATATAAAATTCTACCTCTATGCGAGGAGGTAGTCCTGGAACGTCGTCAGGGGAAACGTCCGCATACTGATCCACCACTACAGGAAAACTAGGACTCCGCACGTCAACTACTCCTAGGATGAGGCTAGACAACTGATGAGTGATGGGATGTCCTCTCCTCTGCGTGAGTCCACCCTGTGCTGCGAAGGCTCCCTTCTCGCCGGTGAAGGTGAACCTGCTCCCGTCGGTGCGTACACATCGCACCTTGCGCCTAATACAGTCAATCTGAGCATGGACTGTAGATAACCAATACATGCCCAAGATGACATCGTAAGGCCTCGACGCCTCTAAAAGAAGATCCCAGCCAAAGCTCTCGCCTCCTAGAGTAAGCTCACACTGCCGGCACCAGTGCGTAATCATCGAGTCTGCTCCCATAGGAGTCTCTAGCCGTAAGGATCGAGCCAACGGCTCCGTCGGAATCTCCGAGCTCTGAACAAGGGCAGTGGCTATGAAAGAATGACTCGATCCTGTGTCTATAAGAACTACAGAAAGGGTGGAATAGACACAGATAGTACCTCGAATCATCTCAAGAGCGCCATGGTTGTAGGCCTCTGCTGCCTGGAGCTGTGCCTGTCTCTGCCCGCCAGCTCCCTGTGGTTGGGGTGGACCTCCTAGTGGTGGTGGTAGAGCCTCAAAGCATCACCCACCACCTGCTACTCATCCAGCTCCTCTGCCTCGTCCGCCTGCTACCTACGGACTGCCACGGTCAACCCTCTGCCTCTGCCTGGGTGGTCCCTTAACCGTCTGCTGCTCCTCGGCACGACGGGTCGGGCCGTCATGAGCCATGTGGACCTGCCCGCCGCATGCGTAGCACTATCTGCCTCTCGAAA
Source organism: Viscum album (assembly GCA_963277665.1). Taxonomy (NCBI): domain Eukaryota; kingdom Viridiplantae; phylum Streptophyta; class Magnoliopsida; order Santalales; family Viscaceae; genus Viscum; species Viscum album. The sequence continues at coordinate 887,431,303 of OY728121.1, forward strand.
GACTGGCTCCACACTGTGTGCCCCGCACTGCTGAGCCAGTATCCTGAGGTCTTCTTCCTGAGGGTCTGGTCTGCCTAGACCCATGAGTCATCTATCGACTGCCTGCTGCAGAAGACTCTGCTACGTGCCGCACCGCGGTAGGTCTCGCCGCTGATGTAGGCTCAACAAGGAAGCTCTCGATCAGAAGGGCTCACTCCAGTACCCCTGCCTGAGTCGGAATGCTGAGGGAGATCAACGATGCCCTGATCTCATGCCTCAATCCCTGTTCAAAGGTCCGAGCCTGGAAGAATGGGTCCCGTACCATGGATGTCGAGTAGCGTGAGTGATCGGTAAATATCGCCGAGTACTAGGCGACCGTCAAGCTGCCCTACCGCAGCTGAATAAGCTCCTGGATGCGCACCACACGGAGGGTGGATGGGACAAACTCTGAGCAAAAGAGGCTCTCAAAGTCCGTCCAAAGAAGAGATGCCTCGTCGTGAACCTGGAGCATCAAGCTCCACCATCTGCTTGCTGCCGCGTGCAGGAGCTCGCTGCGAGGATCACCATGAGGTCTGCTGGTGTCCTCACTAACCTGAAAACCTGGACAACTGCCTCCAACCAATCCTCGGCTGCCTGAGGGTTAATCTCCCCATGGAACCTGGGCGGTCACTGACGCTGAAACTCATCCAGTGCACTTAGGCGACATGCATCGTCAGTGGCTGGGGCTGGTAGCATCAGTGGCTCAGCGGGTAGAGGTAGAACCGGTGTCTCTGCTATCAAAGGGCCCCATACCGAGGCCTCGTCGCTCAGTGGGCTATCGTCACACACAACTCTCAAAACCCTAGCTGGCGGCTGTCGTGGGGCCATCCTGAAAAGAGACAGGTGCGCCAAGGTCAGAATGGTATACCTGGTGAGCTGACACAAAGTAACCACAATGAAAACCTGTAACACACATGCAATCAATGTTTTCGTGCATTAAGTCGGAAATCAGAAGTCAGGGTCCTGGTGTACGGATACGACGACCGCCGCACCAACACTGGACTCCCTGGACTGATAACCACACTCAATACTCTTAACACTATTGCTTCACATAGAAAAAGATCAGAGTCCTGAGTTCTGCGGTAGAACCGAACTCCTTTGATACCAATTTGTCATGACTCGTCCTCGAGGCCCATGCCGTGACTACCCCAAGCCCGCCTTCTATAGGCCAGGGGCTGGCGACTAGCACCCAGGCGTAATTCTCGGTAAAAAGGGAAGGAATTGCCTTTGTAAAGTAAACAAACACCACAGAGCAAGCAAGAAGTAGAAGTAAACACTAAGTATAAATGGATATAAAAGTAAGTGCGGAAGATAAAGTGGTCCAGAATACAAACCCAAACTGAAAGTAAAGTACAAATGGAAAGGGAAAATATCAACTGAAAAGTAAAGTCGTAGCCTCGAGCTGTCCACTGGAAGTCCCAACTAAAGGGTGGGTACAGATGGCCTGCATAGCTCCTCGGGTCTAGCCGTCCGCTCCGAGTATGTCCCGCCCAGTGGTCCATCTCCAGGTACCGTCCTGCTCCGCAAGACTCAACCACGATCAGCGCTGTCCGTCGTCTGCAACCAACACAACGTAGTGCGGGCATAGCCCGTGCAGGGGTGAGTATAAGCTACTCAGTAGGGACCCCGAGACTCCTGTAGGTCTCTCAGAATCCACAAAGGATAATCCACAAAAGAAAGATACAATCACGAAGTAACAAATGACACTACATAGATATATGCCCATACATATACCTAAGTCATCAATTCCCAGTACAGCTCCAACATCCGAGCCCAAATACAACCCAGTCCACACAGGAAGAAAAACATAATCCACACAGGATAGCACAACACAATCCACATAGCAAAGAAAAAAAAGTTTCAGCTCACACAGGTATACTTCTTCGTATGGCGATAGAGATGATCAGATATAGCCACTGATTCATCTAAGTTGTCAGACCGACAAAAGATCAATAGGTACTAACCCCCGCAATGACCCACAAAGGATCTGACCCACACAGGATCGATAGGTAACTAACCACCGCAATGACCCACGAAGGATCGATAGATAACTAACGCCCGCAATGACCCACTAAGGATCGATAGGTAACTGACCCCCGTAATGACCCACACAGGATCGGACCCACACAGGATCTGTAGGCGCTGGCCCACACAGGACCGCTGAGTGCTGAACCACACAGGATCTGACCCACACAGGATCGGTAGCACTGATCCACGAAGGATCGTTGAGTGTTGCAGTTGTCACCGTCGAATCCACGGAGGATTTCTGCACAGTCTTCATCGTCGTTGCCGTCGCAGCCAGCTCTAGGGTTCCCGCACACAGCAAGCTCGTTCGGGAGTGTCCACTCCATGAGCCGATGGTCTGATACATCAACTGACACATAGTCCGGAGTTGATGTAACCAAAAGTTCCATATCGTCAACAGGAACTCAACGTCACAGATGACGCGTCAATCGGACGCCCGGTCTGAGAGTTATTGGCGTTTTCATCCTAGGGCCCGGTTGGTTTTTAAGTCAAAAACAACCCGGTCGTACTCCAACTGCATCCAAACCTCGAGCGGAGTAAGCCAAAAGTTTCGTCTCACTTAGAGGAATCCAAAAAAGTTGATGGCACGTCAATCGGACGTCCGGAGCTCAAGTTATAAGCGTTTCTGCTCTGAGGGCCCGGTTGGTTTCGTGTACGAACCAACCCGGACGAACTCAAAGTATTCCGAAACCTTGAGTGTAATATACTGAAACGACCGTCTCAATCCAAGGATCGCATCGCCGCAGACAGTGCATTGATCAGAGGTCTGCAACTCAAGTTATGGGCAACAGACCGAAAGAGGTCGGTATTAGGGGGTTCGGGCCCGGTACCCCCTGGGTCGGCCCGAACCGGGTCAACCCGACCTGGGTCTAGGTCCGGCCCGCTTGGCCGCGGCGCGGCCCAGCTGGCGCGGCCCGACCCGGCCTAGGCGCGGCCCGACCGGGCGGCTCGGCCCGGTGCGCTGGCGCTGGCCAAGCTGCAGCGCAAGGGGGGACCGCCCCCCTAGACGAAACCGCGGCCCCGCGTGGGGCTGCCCTTTTCCAATGGACCCGGCTGGTTGCCACATCCCGCCTCCTCCGGCCCCATGCGATCGTGGGACTACCGGCCTGCCGCCGCTGCTTCAACCGCAACAGCTCTTCCCAGCGGTGCGCCGGGTGCCGCTGTCTCCTAGCGGCAGGCCGGTGCCAGCCGCCGCCTCCTGCCACCAGTGCCACCGTGCCGGCGAGGCGTGCCGTCGGGTTGCTCCGCGGACCACCGGACGAGCTCCGGTGGTCGGATTTTCCTACCGTCTTCGCCAACGGTCCTCCCGGGACTGGTTCTTCACTGCGAAGACCTCACAACGCCCGCGCGGCCTACTTCATCGTCGCTCGTCGATCCGCACACCAAAAACAAAGGGGTGGTGGGTTCAAACTTGTTCGTTGGTCCGCAACCACCGCGTTTGCAGTTTAAAAAAGATTATGACAAATATTTAAACATACACCGTGGGTATAAATCACAATGATTTAATTGAAACAAACCCCTAGCTCAAGCGTTGTCGAGCGAGGGTTCGTCGCGGAAAGGCACGTCGCGGAAGAAGGCGTCGCGGAAGGGGAATCGTCGCGTCACAGAAGAAGCATCACGGAATAACGAACGTCACGTCGCGTCGTCGATCTCCGAGGATCCGGTGTTCTTCGCATTCTTCACGTTCTTCACGTTCTTCATGTTCTTCGCGTTCTTCGTGTTCTTCGTGTTCTTCGCGTTCTTCCTCGAGGAGGAAGATCTTCAAGAGCCTGAGAATTCTCCCTAGCCTCTCAACAGGACACCTCATAAAAAATAAGAGTTGTCTTATTTTTATTTCACAATCCTTGAATTTTAAAATTCAAAAACGAAAGAAACAATTAAGCAAATTAATTGCAACGCTTAAACTGCCACATTAATGAGGCGTTTCTTTACTAGAATAAACGCACAGTTTGAGTTCATTAAAAAGGGGGTGCGGGTGCGTTACTTAGAAGAAAAGAAACGGTGGGGCTCATGTGGGCCCCACCTCAAAAATATCCTACCAAGTGGGTAGGATATTGTGGGTCCCACATCACCTCACTTAACTTAAGTTAAGAAAAATAAAATAAAAATTGGTCGTACCACCTTTATTTTATTTCTTAACTTAACCCCAACAAAAATTAAAAACCACTCCCGAGCAAACGTAACTCCGGAAAAGGTGTTTCTAAGAAATTACCGGTGCTGTGATTTCTTCGGTGCCCTCGGAATTCGATTCCGAGCACTGGTTCAAAAGTTAGAAAAACCCGCTCATTCGTTCACTGAACGTACCCGAGCTAAACTTCGGAAAAGGATTCCAGGCACACCGGGCCTCGGAATCAGGTGCCGTCAGAAACTGCGTTTTTGTAAAATTCCAAAGAAAATTAAGAAAAAAATTTCCTTGAAATTTACCAGTCTTTACATGGATTCCTTGGTTGGTTGTTGTGTCTTGGCGGCCTTAGTTTTTATGGCTTGGTGTACTTGTTTATTTTGTATTGGTGTATTTTTAATACGGTGGTTTATGTGGTTGATTATTGGTAGTGGTTTGATAATAATGGAATGATAATTTTATTAAATAATATGAATTTTTATCGGCTGAACTTATTCTAATGAAAATGGATGTATATGTACAAAAATGGAAAATGGAACATGGGATGTGGTCCTTATGTAATGCTTGCATGATATTTTTTGTTTATCATTATTGGTATCAAATAATGGAGTGGTATTTATGAGACCCAATTGGTGATCGATGTTGTATGATGATGTTAGTATGAACCCATAGGTGTGGGATTGTGTGAAAAATTATTATATCTTGTATTATTTCATTTATTTATGAACCACACCCAATTCGAGTACTACATACCAAAACCCAGATGTTATGGTTAGGGTTGTTTCCCAACAAACAGGATTGGGAGGATATAGATGACTCACTACCACCTCTCCCCCACTCTCACTTTAACTGTGGTTCATGATGATGTCAGTGATACACAACTGGGTGCGATACATGGTGGTGGAAAGGGATATATGTGGTGGGTGTCATGTGTGGTAGGATTAGGGAACATTGTTTATTTTCTACACTTTCATAATACACTACAACACTTTTTTATGGTATGATGGTGTGGTATGTGGCACGAGTTGAGAGCATGACTTTCCCATTGAGATGGTGATAGTTGTGGAAGGTATGAGAGCAAAGGATTTATTCTCATTGGGTGAGAGTTTTAAACCAATGGGGAAAGTGGTTTTGGTGAACCTTTATATATTATTTTGACCCCAATTAACTATTTTTGGATATGTGATTTGGCAAGATTGCATTATTTTGGTTGGGGGAATTGGTTGATCGACTAGATTCTTATTGGTTCTGTTGTTTGTCCACTGAGTAATTAACACAAAAATTTTCACATCTTCATGATATAAATTGGGTATGATCCCACTGAGTAAATATATTATACTCACCCCATATATATACAAATAAGTTTTATTGTTTTCCAATAGGGTGTTGGTGATCAAGATGGACATTACTATCTTGGAGTTTGGAGTAGTTGGCTTGTTGAGACACACAAATGGAATTGTTTTATTTTGGAGATACATGTATTTGTTTAAACTCATAAATTGTGAGTTTGGTATTATGATACTTTTGTTTATAATATATATCATGGTATATTTTTTGGTGGTTTATGATATGATCTAGGGAAATATTTTAGAGAAATTCCTCCTATTATGTGTGATTTACCCTCAGTGATAGTCATCAACCAAGGGCCTGATGGAGGTAGGCTTCAAGGGTCACTCTCATTTCATTTTCCAAACCATGAGGGGTTACTAGTGGGGTCAGGTCATGATAGAGTGGTATCAGAGTTTTTGTTTATGAGATAAGATGGTGATTGGAGTTAGGCATCAGTGAGGACTGTAAGTGTCGGTAGGGGATTTGTTTTGGATGATCTTAGTACATAATATAAGCAAGGGAAATTATCGTAGGAACATATTTTTAGGGACCATTGTCATTCAATGCATGGAATTTAATATTTCTAATAATTTTAAGTTAAATTTATCTTCTTGCGAGGTAGATTCCTAGTATAGGTACATGTATCATTCCTGATTGAGTTCTATTTTTTGGGTGTTTTAGGGGATGAATAAGTGAAACAATAAATTGAATCTAAATAAATCTATTACTAATTAAATTTGTAATTTCTCCTTTACTTTCAAACATATCGGCTAGTCACAATCCACGTGTTGATCAAGTTGGAGAGGTTTTGTAGGTTTTCCACCATAATCAATGGATGGTCAATCCCGATCAAGTGGATGAGTAGTGGAAGCTTACATTTTGTGATTTTTAGCTTTATATAGTGGTGTTTCATCTCTGATTTTGAGGCAAAGTACTAGTTAGAGGAGTTAGGGAATGATTTTGGCCTAATTTGATCCTGATGTGAGTATTGGGTTCCACTAGTATTTATTAGATTTTGAGGAGAGGTGACTCAATGGTGGACATTATATCTTGAGGATTGGAAGGAGGTTGAAGTTCTAGGGATTATTTCCAACTAGATTTCATGGTTGAGTTCCTATCGACAATGGAAAAGGCGGAGAAGAGTTATGAGTTTCACTCTCTACAGTAGGGGAGCTTGAGAATTTGGTAGTTGGAAATAAAATTTAAGGATATTCACTGATTTTATCCTAACATCTTTTTGGACGAGGAGTCCCAAGAATTTCATTTAGAGGAGGTTCTATGTACCTCCATTTGTTTTGTAGTTACTCCATTTATGTTAACCATATATTTGTAGGTGTAGAAGAAGGTTGAGATTATTGATAGGGTACATGAGTGGTTTGGATAACCACTATTGGAGGTTAATCAGGGTCATATGAGGAGTATGGGGTTTGATGAAGGTTCATAGATGTCAGGATATTCTTGATTCTGACTAGTAGAGAACCGGTTTTAGTAATCAACCTCATGTTTCTGCAGGTAAGGTTTTTCTTGTATGTCTACTGGGATTTATTCGGTTATTTGTTATGGATGTGGGGGTTATGGAAATTATTAGTGTTATTGTTATGGTTTTGGAGTCCAGAATCCTTTCCAACACTAACAATATTAGTTTCCCTCAAGGCATTATCAATATAATGACCCACCAATTTATAATGATCAGCCTGTCCAGTAGGCTTATGCTCATCCAGGAGAAGGTGGAGTTGGTAGAGGGTAACACAAGGATGTCCCTCATTATTAGAGGCCCAAGACAGAGCGTGGAAATGGATGTCATCAATAATGAGGCATATGATATGATTGAGGGAAGATGCATGTGATTGAAGGGATAAATATAGAGGAGCCATAGGTTGTTCAAGGTATGACTAGTTTATCATCTACCTTGGTTTTTTATTTATTTGATTCTGAATATTTTCACTCCTTTGTTATGACTGATTTGGTCAAAGCATTGGGATTGAATATGGAGAGGCTTCCCATACCCTTGGTTTTTTTATGCCAGCTGAAGGTCAAGTCAGATTGTTTGATATGTTTCAGTAATGGAAACCGATATGTGTCAGTGATGTAAACTGATGAGCGTGTTTTTAAGATGGACAATAGGTTTGGGGATCCCATTTTTTATTTGATGGCTGCATCATCAACATAGTTAATGGGATATCTTAAAGTGGAGGATCCTAGAATTTTTATTGGGAATTTTGATGTTTTAATAGAGAAGTTTTTGACCCTACACCTCAGTGTGGCATCGATTTTTTAATAGAGTTATAGCCAGACGCTTCTCTATTTTTGATGGATCCTTATTAGATGTTATATTTGGAGTTGCGAGAGTTGATAATATATATTGATGATCTATTTAAAAAAAGTTTTATTTGGACCAGTGTACCATGGGGGTGAGATTAGATTATTTTTTTCTAATAACGCTCAAGGTAGTGTGAGGTTTTTCATAGAAAAAGAGGGGATGAATCAGGTGATGATCAAGAATTGTTACCATACTTTGAGAAAACATGTTCTATTTGACCAGTTTATATGGGATATATGGTTTTTTAAGATCATTTTGTAGTCTGGATATCATCATTTGTTGTGTATAAATGAGGAGGATATCCTGAAGACTACTTTCCAGTGTAGGTATAAACATTTATAGTATGTAGTTATTCTAATTGGCATCATGGATGCACCAAATAATCTCACAAGACTCAAGAAATATATTTTTCATGAGTTCCCAGATTAGTTCATAGTTTTAATTATCGATGACATTCTCAGGTACTCAAATTCAGAAGAGGATCTTGTCAAGCACATAAGGATTGTTCTGTAGAATCTTTGACACCACTTTATTTATAGAAAATTATCCAAGTATAAGTTATGGATGTGAAAGGTGAATTTTATTGGATGTGTATTGTCTCAACATGGATTGGTAGTAGATTCAGTGAAGTTTGAAGCTATTATTTCTTGTGAAGCACAAAAAACATGGCACAGGTTCACAACTTTCTTGGTTTCATGGGTTATTACCAAAGGTTTGTGTCTGTATTGTCTTATATTGAACCCCATTAACATATATGATAAAAAAGACTATTACTTCATTTAGATATATAAGTGATAAGTAGTATTCAGATACCTAAAATAGTAATTGATTTATGCCTTATTTCTTCGGCTGCCTAAGGAAGGTATGGTGTTTGAGGTATTACATCATACTTCTCATTTGGTCTTGGGTTGTGTCTCGATGTAGTAGCAGGAAGTGATCTTTTATCGATCTAGAAAATTACGTCTTCATGAATGTAACTATGTAACCCATGACCCAGAGATGTTAGTAGTGGGGGATGATTTTTAGTCTTGATATATTTCAAGAACTTGAGGTATATTTTCTATCAGCACGACCAGAATCTATAAAAGTGATGACGTATGGAGTTCATGTAGGACTATGGATTTGAGATCTCCTATACACTAGGGATAAGATATTTCATGGAAGATGTGATGAGAATGATGTCATGTAGAGTAGTTTTTATGTCATAGTATATTTGGAGGATAATAGAGGAATTAGAAGCTATGCATCTTAGAGAAGAGGAGGTTGATGAAAAAAGATTCTTTTTTTAGAAGAAAGTAGAGCCTGAATTTTCATAGTAAGTGGATTTATCCCAGTGGGGATACCCAGAGGTAGAGGTTATGTGGGACCAAATCGTTCATGGATATGGAGTAGAGGGATTGTCATAGGATGGTCAGTATTAGGTTATGTTCCAATTAAGGATGTTTTCCCCATTAATGGTGCATGAGGAGTCCTCTACGTGTTTTATAACTCAATTTTAGTAGTACATCATGGAATAAACAAGATGTATCATGGTTTTAGGAGGAAACTTTGGTATCCAATCATGAAGTGGTCAGTGGCGTATTTTGTGGAACAATTTCTAGTCTGATAGTAGGTTGAGGTAGAGAATCATGTTCTTGGTGGTTTGTTGCAGCCCTTAGATATCATTGAGTTGAATTTAGAAGACGTATCAATGTATTTTATCATTGGTTTACCCAAATATCAAGGAGGATATGATTCTATATGAGTTATCATGGATTAAATGATAAATTCGGCTCATTTTTTGGTGATTCAGGAGACAAGTACCTTATATGTTCTAGAGAGATGTTATATGGATGATGTGTTGTGACTTCATGGAGTTCTAAGGACCACCGTTTCTAAATAAGGCCCTCAGTTTACTTCATGAGTTTAGATAGTATTTTACTATAGATAATATTTAAATTATTTTTCATGTGTATTTCAATGATTCAACCCCCACCAATTTATCAATTTGTGCTAAAATGCATCATTTTTGGAATTTATGTATATTTTCTTCTTAAATGTATAAATTTATTTATTCTATAATTTTAACTATTTTCCATCACTTTTGAATTTAAATAATAAGTCTTTCAATATTGATTCAAATTGAGGAATTATTTTTTTTAGGCTTTATTTGTTAATGGAATTGAACTTCTTCAACTAGAATCAGTGATAATTATAATTTAATAGGGCTCAAATAAATTAGTATATCAGGAAATTCTTTTCGGATAACAAAATTGACCACTCCTAATTAAATGAGGCATATCTAGGACTACAGGAAACAAAATTTGGTAATTTCAGTTCAATATAAAAGAGGGATCAAAGTCACATGTTAAAATTAAATTTATTGGAGAAGTTAGTTCATTAATGCAAATATTTAACACATCAAATTGGAGGAAGATAAAGATTATATTATTCCATAAAGCAGAGATTTAGTAATTCAACAATAATTTTTTGTAAAAGGCTAAAAATTATTTGAAAATCTTAGGTTATATAGAAAAACAATTCTAAAAACTCTTAATAATACCTCTTAGGGAGTTTCCGTCAGTTGGTGGCCATAAAATGAGATAACTTTTTTATTGACGGATTCTAGAGGAGAAATTTTTTGTTTTTACTTTCCTATTTTCTATGTTTTGTAATGGATTACACTTGAAAAATATTCTCAGCTACCCTTCACATGGATTGGTAAACTTTAGAGTTATTGGGGGGGGGGGTTCTTTTTGTAATGCTTGAGTTCCTACAATTCATGGAATAAAATGAATTTCTTTCTTCTGTTATGTTGGTTTCAATATATCAATATCAGTTTATATTATCAACTAGGATAATATTTGGTTTTAGATTCTATTGTTGTTATTTTATTGGTCGATTATCATTATCACCCTTAATTGGGTTCTTGTTTATATATTATGGAATAGACTTGGTCTTAATAGTGAAGTACTTAGCAACCATCATTACGTGTGGGAGGGGTAGTGAACACTCTTGATTGTTTGGGATAAACATGACCCTATTGGTTATTACCTAAGTTAATTGGGTGTATTCACTGAAAATCTCTCCCATATTGGAAGTAGGTTAGAAAAAGTTGATATATTGTCAAGGTTTATTCTCACCAACACCATTTGACCAAGCAAGTGAAATGAATCAATTGTGGAATCTCACTTTAATCAATTTAGTAGAAGAGGGTTGGATAATATGGAACTACGATGGCATTGAAATTAGAAAACCAACCCTAACCTGATCTCCCTTATTATATCACTATTTTTAATCAATTTATTCTTAAATATTATTTTAATCTCTTTTTTGTTACATTATTTTGTTTTCAAAATCAAATAATTTTTAAAAAACACCTTTCCCCTAATTTAAAGTGATAAACTTGATTTTTTCACACTCTTCTATGGAGACAACCTTGGTTGACAACTATACTATGTTTTAACATAATAAATAATTTTTTCCACATCCCATGATAGACATGTGTCAAAACATAACATCATTTCTGAGAATGAAATACTAATAATATAATTTTAAATAGATTTTTATTTTAAAATTAAAATAAAAAAAAATATTTTACTTATATTGGTCTACAAAATATGGTGTTGCTTTATTTTTTTAGCAGATCAACGATGCTCAAAGATTAATCATCATAGAGGTTGAATTCAAGGAACTTATCCATGGCCTTAAATATTCCATTGAATCCTAGTATTGGAGGTATTGGATAGAGAATTAATAAATCTCTTTGAGTACTTTGTAGAATTTTATCAATAAATGGTTAGTGAACAAAAATAGTCTTCCTTGTTTCACCCCATTTTTTCTAAAAGAATTCCACATGTGAAACATCAAGAAAAAGTGGTTAACAATGGTATAAAATACCAATTCTAATGGATTAAATATAAGATACATGAAATGAAAATCCAAATGAAATAAATAGGTCATGAGTATCTAGAGTATCCTAAAACTGAACCAGAGATGGAACTATAACCATTGGAAGAAGAAATTTCCCCACTAATCTTTGAAATAGAATATACCGAGGAGGTGAAGAAGAAATTTTTGAAGATCCATTCTACGTCACTAAACCATGTATAGAGGATATTGATAAAGAATATTTTTCTAATAATGTACGTACAGGAGATCAATAATATTTGGATGAAATTTGGAATGGATATGAAGTAAAACATGATATAACCATGCTTAAAATGGAAGAATAATCCAAACCATTATATATTTCTCGAGACTTGTAAGAAGAAGAAGAAACCACCCAAGTGGTGGAGTTTGAAGAAATAATTGAGGATCCTAACTACCAGTCTCTAATAGCTACAACTTAACTATAAGAAGAAATTTACTCTAAAGAAGCAATTAAGGATGGACTAACTCAGGGATATGATCTTTTATTGAACTAATTTTCAATCCAATTTTATTGAAACTAAATTCAGTACCACCTCTCATATTTTTAAATTTTTAGATTCAACCAACTCATGTTTTTTTACTTAGAGTAAGATGAAAAAAGATGCACTTTATGGGGATCATATAGAGCTTCCAGAACATGTAGAAAATTTATTGGAGGGATTCCATGAGGATATTCAATATGATTTTCCTAAGTAAACTGATAAACATGATTTTGATTCATCATGTTTTGTTCAAATAAAATTACACTTTGACTTTCCCTTTGATTATTCCATTGATGCAAGATACCTGAAGCAATAACTAGAGAATGAAGAAGAGGTTTTACAAGTGAAAACCAAGAATAAGGAGGACTTATACATTATCCTACCCCCACTATAAATGATGTAACTTATTGCCAAGGGGGTGGATTTAGTGTACCTTTTTCATGGAGTCCTAAGCAATAATGAAGAAGGAATGTATGGTGGAATAAAGAAGTATTGGTGGTTCAAATTAAGGAAACTCCACCCAACATCATATTTTAGATAACATCTAGTATTTCACTTCTGAAGACAGTCAAAACCCAAGGTGCACTTGGGGGTTAAATTAAGATCTATCTTTCTTTTCTTTTCCCTTTCTATTTCTATTTTCTTTTCTTTGAATAACTTTTTTATTTTATTTTCTGATTTTTAATATAGGTTTTCCATGAGAAGAACTTAGGATATTAACTCAACATTGCACTACCAATAAGTCAGGTTTTACCTCTCCTTAACACTTTCTTACTATGATTCAATTAAAAAAAAATATACATGATAAATCTACTTGAATTAATTGAGTACATTATATCATTTAAGTGTGGGGGAGGGAACCATTATTATTTAGGATTTCCAAATTTCTATTTTTTGAAATTTTTGTTTCTTTTTAGAAATATTGTTTGTTTATTTTTCAATTTTAGTGTTTTTTTGAAACTTGTGATCTCAAATGATTATATTTTCCATTTTTTAAACCCGTTTCAATGAGTGAACCAATTTATCTCATTAAACTAAACATTAATGAATACTAAAAATGATTTTGTTTCAAGTTTAAAACTTTGACTACTTCATTAAAAAACCTTTGATTTTTGAATCTCATGACACATATCAATGTATTTATCTTTAAAATAAACTTATAATGATTATTTTTAACAATCTATTTATATTATTTACATTAATATCATTTCTTAAGAGAACCGGTCCTTGTTGCTTTAATAAAAATTTTATTCATTTCAATAAAAAATTATGGGTTTGAGGTACTTGTGTTTTAAATTATTGAGTCATTTTTTAAATCTCACTTTTCAAGATAATCCTTTTTATCATTTCCTACCATTGAATTTAATCCTTTTATCCCTTATAAGCCTTGAAAAACCTATTAGGTTAGCCACATTAAAATATAATTTTCCCTACACAATCTACTGTAGAAATGAAAATGCATGATCTAGTTAAACATATGTGTGGGGGGGGAGCTGTATTGTGGTGTGCTACATCATTTGGTGCTACTTTGGGTTGAAAATTAAATTTTGTAAAAGTGTGTTTACTAATAAAAAAGTTATTCTACTAAAATACTTGACTTTCTGGAGCTATTGACATTAAAATCACCCTCACTACCTTAAAAAATTAAGTTATTTAGGATTATAAAATATCAATAAAAAATTCAGTGTTTTTGAATTCATTTGAGTGGATATAATTTTTTATATTTAAATGTTTAATGGTGTGTAGATTTATTAATATTTTCATGATTATTGGAGATGCTTTTATGCTAAGGGGAGTGGGGATGAAACCATATATTATTTAAAATTAGAATCATGCCACTTTGCTTAAGAAAGAGTGAATCCCTCCTTATTCTAACTTAGATTTTTTTACATCTAAAACCTACCAATTGAAATAAATTGAACAAACTTAAAAATTCCTCATTATAAACATATTTACTTGACTCACATCGGTTGGAAATGTAGGAATTTATAAAGCCTATGGTGGATCTTGCACGAGTTTCGAGGAGAAAATCCTTGTAGAAAATTAACATTTTTATGGCGAGGGAAAATTCATGCGAGGTAAGTGTTTTGTGTGCATGGGAGGATAAATTATGTGGAAATTGATTGAATGAGCTGAATGGAGAACTTAAAATAATGGTTTTTGAGGATACATGACATATTTTTCTTCTTAGTGTAAAATTAATGGATCTCATGGGCATGTGTTTTGAAATTTATTTTGATTTGATTTTGATGCTTACTTATCCCTAGGTCCAAGTTATAAGTGTGGAGGAATTGATAGAGATAATATTTTCATTATTTGTCATGTGAATTTAAATGATTTAATCCATTTTAATTTATCAATTTGAGTTGAATTGCATCATTTTTGGATTTTAGGGATATTTTGTGCATAAATGTGTAAATTGATTAATTCTTGAAATTTAAATATTTTTATCAATTAAATAAACTAAGTATAATTTTTCAATATTGATAAAAATTGAGTATTAATTTTAATAGGTTTGATTTTTTGTGGGTTCTAACTCCTTCAACTAGACTTAGTGCTAATTAGAATTTCAAAGGGCCCAAATAAACCAGTTTATATGGAAAATATTTTTGGGAGATAGAATTGACCACTCTTTATTAAATGTGGGATATCTTGGGATATAGGAATCAAAATGAGCTAATTTCAGTTGGATATGAAATAGGAATAAAAGTTTATTCAATAAATTTCATGGATAAATTCTATCATTAAAGCATCCATTTAATGCATCAAAATATATGAAGATGAAGAGTCTCTTCATCCAAAAACAGAGATTTAGTAATTAAAAAATACGTTTTCCTAAAAATGTCAAAAGGATTTAAAAATTTTTGGGTTGACATAAAACACATTTTTTAACAACTCTTAAGAATACCTCTCGGTTTTTTTCATCTGAATTAATGGAATAAATAGAGAAATATTTCATAGGATAGATTTTATAGAATAAATTTTCTATTTTTTCCTTGTATATTTTCTTAGTTTTGTAATGGATTCCTCTTCTCTATTATTCTAGTATGCCCATCACATGGAGGGGTAAAATTTTGAGTGATCATGGAAGGGGATATTTTCTATTTTTAATTATTTATTTCCTTCACTTCATAGAATAAAATCCATTTGTTTATTCTGTTATGTTGGTTTTAATATTCTAATTCTAGTTTTTATAATCAAATATGATCAATTGTTGGTTTTAGATTATATTATTGTTAATGGATTGATAAATGATCATTTTCTCCCTTTAATTGGTTCTAGTTTATATAGGATGGAAAAAACTAGGGTGTAGTGGTGAAGTATTCGATGATTATTAGTATGTGCTTGAGGGGTAGTAGAAAATATTGATTGTTTGGATAAACAAGACCCGATCAGGTATTGCCTACATCAATTAAGTGTATATTAGAAAAATCTATCACCCATTTGAAGGAGGTTATACCAATCTGATATATTGTAAATGTTTATTCTCACCATCACCATTTGGCCAATGGAGTGAGAGGAAGTGATTGTGGAATCTTACTTTAATTAATCTAGTAGAAGAAGATTGGATAACTTGGATCGATGATAAAATTGAAATTAGAAAACCAACACTAAACTCATATATCTTCTCATATCACTATTTTAATCACTTTTTAAATAACGTTCTTTATCATTTTTTAATCTCTTGTTTCATTAACTTATTTTATTTTGAAAATTAAATAATTTCAAAAACACCAACCTTTTACACTAATTTAATGTAAAAAAACTTGATTATTGTGCACTCCTATCAAGATACAAACTATTTAGACAAATATAATACATTTTATCTTAGGAAATAATTATGTTTTCCACACCCCAAGATAGGCATGTTTCATATTGAAACATGATTTTGGATCTCGGTTGTGCCTTAAAACCACTTTACACCCCCATAAGAAAACACAGATCGAGAGGACCATCCAAATACCAGAGCTTATATTACAAGATTTTGCCTTGGATTTCAATATATCATAGGTATACCACCAACATTTGGTTAATTTTTCTTATAATAATAGATATCATTTATCCTTTTATGTGACTCCCTTTGAGACATCATACGCGAGGCTGTGTCGACCCCTATTGTGATGGATTGAGATTAGAGAGGTGGTAATTATTGGTCTTGATGTGGTGAAGAGCATGATAGAGAAGATTTAGATGTTTCATGAGAGGATGAAGGTGGTGCAAGACCATCATAATTATTATATAGATATAAGGAGTGTGCCCTTAGAGTTTGAGTTTGGGGACTATGTTTTTCTTAGGGTTTCCCCTCATCATGGGTAGAAGAGGTTCGTTCATGGGAGAAATTTATCACCCTTGTTTATTATAATCTTTGGGGTGTTATGGTGAATTTGTGAGGATTATTATCAGTTGGTGATTCCTCCACAATTGGATCAGATTCCTGATGTCTTTCATGTGTCCCAACATCATCGGTATGTTCATAATGACTCCTATGTCATTGACCAAAGAGAGTTAGATATCAAGGATGATGTGATATTTGTGGAGTATCTAATAAAAACCCAATACCATTAGAATAGGGTTTTGTGAGTGTGTTTCATCCCCTTAGTTCATATTCTCTTAAGTTGTGGTGTTTTGGAGAAGATTACTTGGGAGCAGGAGTCAAATATACGCAACCAGTACTTGAAGTTGTTTGCTTCTTGATGTGTTCTATGATTTTATATTAATGATGTAACATATGTTTTGATGCTTAGTTATTATGATTATGGTGTTCAATTAGTTCTATTTTTATGGATCTATCTTCATTATTGTTTGAGTGGTATATCCCAGGGTAGTGTTTAGTGGCTTCTATTAGTTTTTGCTACCATATCTGGTTAGTTTTGATTATTAGGGATGAGAATCAATTTAGTGGTATATGATGTAATGGCCAAAACCTTTTCAACCTTTCCTTTATGTTTTTATGAGGATTAGGGTTCTCATGATGGATTTTGGTGGTATTATAGAATCCCAAAGTTGATTTTTAACCATTTAACGGTACAACATGATGTGGTAGTGAGTACGGTTGTGGTCATTTTGATGTTCAGTTGTATTTGAGGGTGTTCCTGGCCGTTTTGAGTTGGTTTTTTGGTGTTTAGTTCCCCAAAAACAATAAAACAACATGTATGGATGCTTTAGTTGGTGAGTTTGTATAGTTTTCACCCTATGTAAAATGGGTCACAAAGAAAATTCCATGTGTGGACATGGTTCCAAGCTTGGAACCTTAAGGGTGCCCCTGAGAGAAATGGAAAAGAAAGGCTCTCACCATGATTTGGTACTTGGCATGGTGAGGTGAAATGGATTATGTCTTTTCACCATGCCATGGTGCAAGGTTTTTTGCTATAGAAAATAGTTTTTCTGGAATTTTTAAAACACCTGATATTTCAGGATCCCATGAAAAAGAGTCGGGTTTTTGTTTGACTATAGGACACCACAACATGATCAGAGGTCACAATGCCATGGTGAGGGCCACACCATACTTATCTATTTATAGGAAACCTAACCTCCTTTGGTTTGAATTAATTTCACTTAATTTTAACCTTGAAGAACCCTTATACCTTCCTCTATTATCTCCTCATTTCCTTTGGATGGTTTAGCCTCTTGGTTCATCTAGATAAAACTTCCTTGGATCAAGGTAGTGTTTTCTTCTCTTTTATCACCCTTGTTCCTATTCTTCTATATCACTATGGTTTTTTGGTAAAAAAACACTATTTGGGAGAAATTATTGATTAAGGTTCACTTTTCATAGGCTTAAGTGTTGTTTCCTTCTAATCTAGTGGCGTTTGATCCTTATTTCTTTAGCGGCGATTCCTTAGGGCTTTAGAATTGAGGTAGGGGGTTTGAGTTCTCTCCTTATTTATGTACAATTATGAAACTATCATACTTTTTATTTCTATTGGGGGAATGTTATGAATTTTAATAATCAAATATAATTACTAGAATAAATAAATTGGATGGGAATTATGAAAATCACAATATGTTACTAGTTTTATAGATGTTTATATTGTTTTTGATATCCTGTTTTATACCTTGTTATGATGTAATGATTGGAAATACCATTAAATTTGTTAAATATTTAAAGCCATTATTTTAAAAACAATAATCTCGATTTTCATTCCATTTGTTTTTCATGTTGTGTGTATCTTAGTGGCTTCGTTGATAATTGAGGCTTGGTGGCCTTGGTTGATTTTTTTGGTATTTGGGCCTTGATTGGTTGTTGTGGTTTGGTGGTCGCAATTTTTATGGCTTGGTGACTTGGTTGTTATGTATTGGTGGAATTGAGATACATTGATTGATGATGTTAATTCTTGGTGGTGTTTCAACATTAATGAAATGATAATTTTATTGAATGATATAAATTGTTATGGGATGAAATTATAGTAAAGAAAATGGATTCATATGAATGGAAATCGAAAGTGGAACATGGGATGTGGACATTATGTGACGTTTCATTGATATTTTTTGTTTTTTATTAATGATATAAAACATTAGAATATTATTAGTGACACCCTATTAGTGATCACATTATTATGATGATATTTTTATGAACCCATAGGTGATGGATTGTGCACGAGACTGTTATATATTTTGTTCTTGTATTTCTTTACTCAACCCATCTGAGTCGAGTACTACATAATGACACTTAGAGTTTTCAAGTAGGGTTTTCATTCCAATATCTATGATAGGGAGAATATAGATGTTTGACCACTCCCTCTCACCCACTCTATCTTTAGTAGTGGTTCATGATGATGTCAATGATACATAGTTGGAGGTGGTACCCGGTGGGGGATGAGGATATATGTAGTAGGGGTCATGCTTGGTAGGATTAGGAAACAAGGATGATATCCTACACATTCATGATACCCCAATTCCCCAATTTTATGGCGTGATGGTGTGTTATGTGTCCCTTGCTGAGATATGGGCTTTTCTATGGTGATGATGTAGTTTATTGTAAGGGTTGTGAGATGATATTGCCTATTGATAAGATGATAGTTATGGAAGAGATGAGATCAAAGGATGTCTTCTCATTGGGAGAGAGTGAAAAACTAGTGGGGAAAGTTATTTCAAGGCACATTTCAATATTATTATGATACTAATTTACTATTCTTGGATGTGTGATTTGGTTTGCGATTCTTGATGAGGCTGGGATAATTATCTAACCCAATAGGTTCTTGTTGGTTCTGTTGTTTTTTTATTCACCAGAGAATTTGTATGATATTTTACCATTTACATGAGTGATTTTGGGTATTATCATACTAATTAAACATGTTATTCTCACACCATATATATATATATATATATAAATCTATTTCATAGGTTTCTATGTGGGAATTGGTGATCAAGCGAGACATTACTAGCTTGGAGTTTTGAGCTGTTGAGTCGCTTCCACATGATTTTTTTCCAAGTATTGTTTTATTTTGGAGATGATTGAATTCTTTTATACTCATGCATTGTGGGTTTGGTTGTATGGGATTATGGTTTTTTTATATATCATAGTGGATTATTTGGTGGTTTATTCTATAATATCATAAAATATTTTAGGGAAATGCCTCTCATTATGTGTGATATACCCTCGATGCTAGTAACTAAACCTGGGCCTACTGGAGATGGGATTCATGGGTCACTCTCATTTCAGATTCCATCCCAAAAGTGGTTCCTAATGGGGTAAGTTCATTATATATTATAAGTTCTCATCTTCCAGTGGATGGGTTGGTGTGGTCTAAAGATATCATCTTTCAATGGATTGGTGCACCAAGTCAGTTCATCTTTAAATGATGCACCAGAATTTTGTTCATTGGGTGTTATTGGTATTAGATGAGGTCACTAAAAGGGATTGGGAGTCACTGACATAAATGGTGGGACCTCTATGAAAGTTGTAAGTTGGTGTTACCAGTTGACCAACTAGTCCCCACTATAAAGGTGGGGTGGGAACACTGGTACAAGTGTTGAATTATCACTGGAAATTAGAAATATGATTGGTTGAATTGTCAATTTAGATTGTAATTCCTTGTAACTTACAAATATAATATAATATAAAGTAGTGTTCTACCATGTAAATTGGATGTAATGTCCAAACCACGTAATCCTTATATCGCTTCTCTATTTATTATATCTTTTCTCAAATGTGTGTGAATTATGAGATTACATGGAGTGAGTTCAAGGAAGACTTGGTGTGATGATGTAATTTTATGCCACCTCATTCCATTATACTATGCTCAGACTAGTGTTCACTACTTGACCTCAGGCACACTTCCCCATATGCTAGAGGCTGTCGACCAATAGTGGGAGTATAGGGTAAAATCATGGGGAGACAATACCCCTATATCAAAGTGTGAAATAATAAATAAATCACAAATAATAATCTACAAGACCAAAATAAATAAAAGTAATAGATAACCCATAATAATGTTTCAATGGTGACATAAATACATACATGACCGATCTCTTTATGGGTCATTTACTTTCACATAAATAGAAATAAAACAAAAAAACCAAATCACTAATAAGGCTTTGCTCCATCACCAATCCACTACCTCACCCAAAATATATGACCCCATATAATATATCCTTCTAAATCATATAATACCATAAATATTTCCAACCTTGACCTACAACAAGTGTAAGTCTTCTCAGGTACTGATGTTCCATGGACACTCAAGCATGGTGTGAGTGAATAACTCAATAGGGCACTGCCAATATGGTCCCATACATAACCATAAAAATTAGTGTATGTGTATGTGATATTATTATATGGATAAAATAAATAAATAATCTATAAAAAATTAAATAAATAAACATTTTCATCCCTCAGAACATGGTGAATCCTAATATCATTCATACTTGAAAGTTCTCATGTCTGTACGAGTTTAAAAATCACAAGGTAATTTGAATTTTGAATTTCTTTGGGGGTCCACTTTGTAAATTGAACTTATAACCCATAATTTGAAGGTTTTATCCTCTCAAACATGTGTTTTTGGAATTGTAAATAATTCTATGTGGTGTAAAGGATGCTCATAAAGTAAGTATAAGGAATCTGTGGTGGCCAGGGCTACAATAGTACACTATGGAATCCACAAGGAGCCCACCAACTAGCCAGTGGGGGGTTAAAAGGGTCAAATTACCCTTTTACCCCATTAATTTTAAGGGCAATCTCCTATATGCGAGTGGTAGGGGTTGGAACCCCCTATATCTCCTATTCTATACCTTGTTTAGGTGTGGTGTTTTGATCAATTTTAGTAGAAGATTAATGTATGATTCTCCTCTCCTTATTCTACATCTTCTTCTCCCATAGTTATTGAATTCTAGTTTTTTTGTTTGGTATTATAAATAAATTTCATAGGATAATTTTCAAATCACCCATTTTTAGAGGATTTTACTTGATTCACTATAAAGACATCCTGTATCAATTTCCACTTGTCTTTGTTTATTGATTTAGTGAAGATTAATTGCACCAATAATTTATTTAGTATTTTTAAAATTATTACTATTTAAATTGTTTATGTAATTTTCATTGGATTTTAGTATTTTGACCCAGGGTGTGGTTGGGGGTTTGCTTCATACCTCTTGGGGGTGTTCGGCTTCAATTCTAGTGTGATGAGGAAACCTAGTGGGAATTTAGGCATTATGAATAAATTGAAATAAAATTTTTAGTTAGTTAATAAATGTTGATTTTCGTTGTTTGGATGTCTTGGCATGATTTAAGACATCACATGTGATGGTGAGGAGTGGTTGGACATGGATGATGTTGATCAGGCCTATGCAAAGCTACTTGATGAGATATTCAAAAGTGATGAAGCATATAATGAGGTACGTAGTCTCACATATGTTCCCTAGATTAATTATTCCCTATGTTATGTGGAATGTGGTATGTGGTATTGAAAATTAGAAAATTTAACTTGTTAAATTAGTTGGATTTCTTGTTTAAATTATTAGTTATATTGGGAATTAAATTAATTTTTCTAGCAGTTAATATAAACTCTTGAACTTAGATAACTTGTCTCGACCACTGTTGATCGAGACCTTGGACTTCAATGCTAGCCTTACTAGGTTTAGACCCTCTTTGAGGGTGTGATTGTAAAATGTATTAATTGACTAAAATTAGTGGGATAACCCTAATGAGGGACCATGATAACCTCCTTATAGGTGATCAATGACCATGGGATGATCATCCAATAGGTGGGATAGGTTTAACCAAGTGACACTCTAGAAATTTTAGACTCAATGAGATGGACATGGAGTGAGGGACCCTTATTTAGAAGAATTTTACTAGGTGGAAAGTCCTTGGGCAGGTCGATAAGGTGTTGGTTATGAAAACCAACCTTGTGTTATCCTAGATATAGGGGAGGGATTTGAGTTAACTCTATTTACTGTTTATTGTATGAATTATCTCCATAAGGCCAATAAAGTCAATTGTGATCCTAGTTATTCCATGTGGCATAACAACCATCACGGGGTTAGAGAGTTTCATGATATTGGGAAGTGAAAAGGGACTCCTAATGTGTGCTACAGGTTCTTGATAATGGACTAATTATGACCAGATTCATGAGTTTTGGGTAATATCAATTATGGGAGTTCCATATAACCAGAATCAACCCAATAGGCTCATTGGGGATATGGTCTTTGATGATGGACAAGAAAATTCAACCAACACTTGTTTTATTTATTACTTTTATTATATCTAGGTTAATTTGTATATAATTCTCTATGTATTTTCTAGTATTTCTAGTAATAATTGGTTGGGACACTGGGGGTAGGTTTAGTGGGACTATGTTCCATCCTGGCACTATAAGAATGTCTAGGATGCCCAAGACTCCTATGATATATGATGGGTATAGGAGTGCATGACATACTAGGGTTCCTTTGAAAGAGGATATGAATATTAATTATTGTGATTCTAGAATTCATAGTGTTCACTATCTCCTAGATGATTGCCTTGGTTACTCTAAGGAGATAGAGAGAAAGTGCATGGGGATAGAACCAAGATCACTATTGACCAATGTGATCCTACACCAAAGGAAAGGAAACCTTATTTTTAATTGTTGACCAATGTTGTAATGTATTTAAAAAGACCCTAAAAGTGATTGATGTGGACTCTTCCAGATGATAAATGACCCCCCATATATTCTTTTGGAATCATCTTGCTCTATATAGCCAATTGTTCCTCAATGAGGTTAGTGAACCTGGGTATTCATGCATTATATATGTAATGTTTTATTCAGGGACTAAAATAAAGTTTCTATTGATTTAAATATAATAATTATTTTTATTCATAATTTTTTTTATGTTTTGTACATTCATAGAACATATCTAAATGATTTATGATTAAAATTATATTTAAATGTTTTGTACACATGTTGACATATATATTCACATGTTAACATAACTAAATATGTATAATATGTGTGTGTGTTTTTCAAACTACATATATAATATATAAAATATATATATATATATATATTCTACATTCATATATATTTTTTGAAATATGAATATTATGTTGTGTGTGTATTCTACGTGCATATGCATTTTGTAAAATATATATGTTTCATATGATATATGTATGTAGGTATAGTGTGTGTGTGTGTGTGTTATACACATAATTATTATCCTTCAAAAAATATCTTATGAACTTAATAAAAATGTTATGTGTCATGAAATATCCAAACAAATTAAATTTAATAATTATGAATGACCAATTATATGTTCAAAATTGAAAAATAACAACATAAAAGAACAAATGTATGATGGATTTTGTTTGGAAATCATTAAAATTATTTAATTAAATATATTATACAAAAAAATATCATATAATTATTCTAATTATATAATTTTTAAATATAAAACAAATGATATATAGAATAAATTAGAATGTAGGCTAACGAGTGGCCAGTTTTAAAACAATGACTTTTAGTTTTTATTTTTTTTATAAACACCAAGTACTGCTGGAAATTAAAATTCAGACTCACAATGAATAGAGAAGGTGAAAAAATAAATTTAATGGAAATAAGAAAAATAACCACACATCTCTAATAAAAAATAATGTTATGATCAATAAAATGGTATGAAACAAAGGGGATTTAACCCATAATCCAAAAAATGTATAGATTTAGTGGTCTGATAAATCCTTGGGCCTAAATTACTCCAAAATAAGAGGCCTTCCTACAAGATGAAGAACTTCTACTTCATAAATTATAGTACCACCATTAGGTTTTGAGACCTCAAGTGTGATATAAAAGTCACAACCATCCATAATGACTATGTTTACTTTAAAAACCTTCTTTAATGCAAGATGATCAACATATAATATAAAATTTATTTAAAAACAACCATCAAAGTGATTAATGTGTCTATAAATGGATATATTTCTATATATTCATGCTTATTTGAAAAAATAAGCACCCTATAGGAATACCCTATTCTTTATTCATGCATACATCATAGGAGGAATCATCCCATTGGATGATTGGTAAAAAATTCAATGCATAAACTAAATTATCACCATGATCATAATATATTAACTAGAATATTTTTACATGTTTTTTTGTTATATTCCATGACTAAAAAATGAGTGGCATCAAGGTCATATTCTTCATTTGGGTCATATGTTACAACCCCATGAAATAGGTCTTCTCCATAATCATACGTAATATCATAGAACTGCACCATGATCCAACGAGCTTGTACCCTAGTGGTACTGGCTCCTACTTGGCATCCAAAAGACCCAGGATAAAATCTGGACAAGGACTAATTTCTGGGGTACTGTAGCAGTACTATAGCAGTGGCGGAACTGTAGCAGCGGTGAAACTGTAGCGGCAGAGGCACTGTAGTGGGGCGGTACCGTAGAAAGTACTGTAGCAACCTGGGTACTGTAGCAGTTATATTCACCGAGGGGCTCTTTGGGCCAAAAAATGGGCTTTAAAGCCTAGTCTTCATGCCACTTGGCCTTGGGCCTTTGGGCTATGTAATGGGTCTCCCTCTACCCAATATAAAGAGGTCTTTGCTTTAAATAATAAAATGAGGCCTCAACCCCAAGATTTTAGAAAAAATAAAACTGCACCATGAGATCAATTCTACCATGAAACCAACATAATATGCATTATATGTTGAAATGAAATACATACACTCTTGAATATTTCCATATAATACTTCTCTACTTATTTAGGTTTATCTTCATCTTCTACTTCATCTTTAATATCTAGAAATGAATTTATTATACCGGTATATAATTAGGTCAATATTGGTAATCAACGGTATGGATTAATATAAATATCATGGAATATCAACCAGATATTTATTATTCCTTATATCCATGTGTGAATCATCACTTCTAGAACATAAATCAAAAATTGAAAACTAATAGTCACGATCAAGACCATCCGTTAAATTTTAATACAAATTAAGAACAGAAAGTTAAAAGAAGTGATCTAGATGATTTTAGGCAACTTTTTCATGTAAATAAAATGAAAAAAGTCCAAATTAGCCAATGGAAAATGAAATTCAACCATTGAGATAAAAAACTAAATTATATACCACCACCTGACAATAAAAAAGATAAAACCCAAAATACAATGTTGACAAAAATTTCATAGAGGGGAATTAAAGAATAGTATAAATATCCAAATATCTATGAATATATGTGTTAGTGTGTGCGTGTTTAAGTACAACGGATAAAATGGTTAAAAAATGGGATCCAAAAAACTTAATAAGAGAAAAGAAAATTTCCATCATGTTTTTCTAAATTTGAAGCCTTCCGATCAATTGCACAACACAAAAACCAAAAACCTCAGGTTAATAAACCCTTTAAGGATGTTATAAATAATTTCAAAAAAATTGTAGCAATTAATCAGCATAAAGGACCAGACTCTTGGAAAACCCCAGGATAAACAAATATCCAATAAATATGCATCATAAATTCATAAATACATATATTAATCCCATTGAACAAAAAATTAGGTTTTGTACCTAAACTTATCAAGATTTAATAGATGAGTGATTTCACCTTATTTTGGGAAATATAAAAGATAAATAGTATAACAACAAACTAGGACCGAACATAAATTTAACACTAATGAAAAACACAAAGCAGAAATTTCCACGAATCAATTAAATTTATTTGGAAGCAAAAAAAAACTTACTGCAATAGAAAGGAAGTTAAGGACTTACGATGACAATGAGGTAACCAATGATAAGAAGGTAGAAAGATGAAGTGAATCATTGGAGGGTGTACGATGATGTGGGGACAAAAAAGAATTAACTTATTTCAATTTTTAATGATTAATGATTACATAATATAATTAAAATAATTATTTATCATTATTTATTATTTATTATATCATTATATCAATTTTAATGTTATCAATTTTAATGTAATATTATTTTATTCTATTTTTTTAAAAAAATATTAATTTTAATATATGACATGAGAATTGTTTTCTTATAGTTAGATATCCTATTGCTAATAAATTATTTAAAATATAATGTAATATAATAGTTTAATGTTTAATGAATGAAATAAAAGTAAATTATTAAAAAAATATAGGTTTTTAGTTTTTTTGGATTATTTTGATCCGTACTAATCTCTTTTTAGAGTCATCCCCAACCCCAAGATCTTTACAATAAGTGTCTAGATCACAATGATATCATCAAGTCATTGGGTATATTACAATAAGTCTTCACTGTCAATGAACACCCAAACCATGTTCATAAAGAGTGAGAGTTATTTCCTCTAACCCCTTTACAATTTAGTGAATAGTAAAACATATTTTAAAATAAATGTTGTCATTCTCCTTGAAAAATAAGATTGGAAAAGAATTTTATAAAAATTAAGAGATTTTTTTTATAAAATTGTAAATGTATGAGAAATTTTATTCTCCTCATCATTTTAATTTGTTTTAATTGGTTTTTTCTTCACTAAGAATAGAAATAATGATTTTGTATTCCATTTTTTAATGTGTTTATTACTTGATGTCACTTAATTTAACTTTCTTACAATGTTTCTTGTACATTATTTCCAATTTATTTTTATAACCCTAAAATTTATGGTTCCTTATCATTCATTATAGGAAAAATATACTGAATTTCCATATTAGGAATGGTGAAGCTTTTTTTTCAAGTGTCGACTGAAACAACTAAAACAGTAAACATCAATTGTTAGTACAACCTCGATATTCAGACTGGTAATAACATGCGACTTCATTGGTGGAAGGATGCTCCTATAACAACCCAGACCTTTTTAGCCTTTCCTTTATACTTTTATAGGTATTTTGGGACTTTCAAGGGAGTTTTGTGGCATGCTAGAATCTTGAGATTTATTTTTGACCATTTAAGGGTACACTACGCCATGGCAGTTGGTGTGGTGGTGACGGTTTTGAAGTTTGGTTGGATTTTAGGGTGTGATTGTCCATTTTGATTTGGTTTTGTGGTGGTTAGTGCAGCATAACAAATTAGATTTCACCACATAGAGGTGAATTCCACACAATATTTCTCTATAAATAAGGGACCCAACCTCATTTGGTTCAATTCGTTACCCTTCCTTCAACCCTTGGAAAACCTCAAGCACTTCCCCCCATACTCTCTTTATTTCATTTAGAGATTCAAACCCCTTGGTTTGTTTGTATCAATGTTCCTTAGATCAAGGTATCACTTTTGAAATGAACCATCCAATGTCAATCAAAACACATCACCCTAAATGGAATTACATAAGGATAGTATCAAAAAACAACCAAAAAAGTCTCATGTATAACCAAAATAAGTCAAAACAATATAGTACAACATCAAAGAAAAATGTACAAATCCATGACACAAAGAACATCAAGAAAAAAATGGATAAAACCGAAAGAGAAATAATATAAGACTAAAACAAGTTTCCAGGTGACCATCCATCACCTCCAAATCATATCACAAAGAAGGTGATGACACTCAGGAGAAGATGATGAACTACATGATGCTCTTCCCTTTACCCGTTTCCTAAAAAACCACATATACAAATTTTTAAAGGAAAAAGTATGTTGTGAGAAAAAATCCTAGTATGATTTGAACAGAGAATCTATAAAAAATCCAATAACATGAAAACATTACCTCTATCTTTAAAAAAAATTAATTTATAAATCATTTTCATTAGATAAAACCATTTTGTAAAACATCCTTTGTTTTATTTCATAAAATCATTTTATATTAAAAAACTAAAAGAATATGATAAGTATGTAAGAAAATAGGTGAGCATAATCAAAACCATACATGAATACACCATAAGATAAACCAATGTGGACCTAACCTTGAAATATAAAATCTTGTGTAAACCCATGTATGAATAAAAAATAACAACATTTGGGCCCTAGAATAGGGTAATAATCACTCATACACAAAAATAATCCTCAACCCAGAACAATGTGGACATAGCTAATTTCGAGTCCCACCATAGTATGTAGATATCAAGATACTTATAAGCTAGTAATTGCATAATGATCACCTATAGAAAACCCCTGGAATTGAAGCACAATCTAAGGTGACATGTCCATTTCCCAATGCACCCAAGGTTCCCAATGCACTAAGTTTCAAAAACCATTTAAAAACATTGTTCACAATTTATAAAGCATTTAACCACAAGAATTTACTACTTTCATGCTTGAAAATAATTTTTCCTATCAAAACTTCCCTTAAGGTATTTCACAAAACATTTCATAGTGAAGCATTACTTCTCCCATCTTGAAAACCCATTTTAGAAAAAAACTTCCTTAAGGCATTTTATCACATCACAAAATGTCCACAATTCTATTTTAAAGAAAAACAAATTTAAAAACATAGATGTTAATAAGAGAAAAATACTTAAGGACCCTAAAACCTAATCACTAAAAAATGGAATCCATAAAAGGATACCACAATGAAAAATATTCCTTTATAATAAATAATAGGGCTTTAACCTAAGGGTCACAATGGGCATATCAGGGTTTTTAGATCTAACACCTTAGAGAACCACCCCAAAGTAACTCTAATGAGAAACATAACCTGGTCACATTCACATCCCAATTAGAAAAAAAACTACAACCCATGTATCCAAGCATGAATCCAAGGTCCTAGACATATTCAAGGAAACCAGCATAAGCCGACCCCTGGTATATACCACACAAGGGATAAAAAGAACACTACCCACAATGGGAAACCAAAGAAGAACCCTATAAGCACTGAATCCTAGCTTCCTCAAGAAAAAACCACTCCAAATTCAATGAGCACAAAACCCAAAATGGAATTTCATCCATAAAACCTCAAACATATCTTAAAATAACCAAGGAAGTGTTCTCAACTCAATATCACACAAGATTCTCCTATAAAATATTATCTTCACTACTTCAACCATCAAGCCAAAGCTCACGGGTCTAAACCACTAAATATAACAATCTATAAAGGATCCACTAAAGAAGAACTACCTTAGAAGAATCCAATCCACAACACTCTGAGAAGGAAATAAATCATTCGCATCATTAAAACAAGCAAGATTTTTTCAAAATCCTATTTTTAAAACTAAGGCACCATTAAAATTGGGCCTTCATTCATTAAAAACTAAATATAAATCATTTTTCAAATTCAAACCCCAAGCCCTTTCTCAACTTTTTTAAATTTAAAAAATATTTTAAAACATATATCAATAAAACACCAATTATTTTAAAACAAAAACACCAATAAAGATTTCAAATTAAATCAATCATTTTTCATTTTGAAATAGTTTTCAAATCACTTACCATTTTAAAGTACATTCAACAAGGGTAAAAGACCAAATATTCCACAAAATAAATTTGGAAATCATCCCTTAAAATAGGAAACCCATCTTTTATACCACTGTGTTCACTTGATTATACAAATAAATCACACATAATAACATTTCCAAATCCCCAAATTAGGTCAGCTATTTCCAAAAAAATTCTTGAAATCAACCACATTTTACAAACAAGCCCTAAGGCCTTTCTTTAAAATCAAAAAATTTTCCTTGGGAAACCCATTTTTCACCGACATAAATGAATTTAAAAGAACATGAAAAAAACATAAACAAATGAATAATTGAAAAAACCCATATGAAATAACCCACCTTCCAATATTAATACATAACCCAACTCCCTGTCCGAGGCTTCACAACAACATAGATAAAACCTAACTAGCATTAGAATGAAAGAACACTAGAGTAGAAGCTAACCCCACTTACAACATTTCAAAGTAAACTCAGGTTATATATTTTTCCAACATGAGTCTCTAATGAAAATAGATACCTCACATAGGTCTCCTCACCATTTATATTTGATCTAAAATGGTGTAACAACAATCAACAACATCGATACAAGAGAGAATCAATAAGGAAACTGAGGTTCTGTATTTCACATAAAGGAAAACTCTTAGATCTCCACCCTAAATCAAGTGAAAAAAAATTCTCTCACAAGGTTAAACTAACCAATAGAAAACTTGGTCAAGCCTATTAAAATTCACCATCCTCAAGAATTATCCAAAATATCTTCTAGTCAAACCACCCCAGTGATATTTGGAAAGGTACAAGATAGATCACAAGATCCACCACATCTCACATAAAACAAAGATGGTTCTAATGAAGATGTGACTCAATGAGAATGAACACGAATCTATTATTAGGACATGAATCTAAATTTATGGAAACTTAGGCTTAGAATTCTCAACTTAGTGGTCCCCACTATCCCACATATAAAAAATATCACCAATGGATATCTCATCCAACCAGTCATGAAACTAAATCTTATTACCCATGCACATACTCAAGGTTCACCAAGTGTAGGGAACTAATCCTAATCCCATGGTATAAATTCCACCATAATTTTAGCCTATAGAACAAAGTTTATAGAGTGAAACAAAATAATGATATATAAGAAACTCAGGATGACCACTGCCCCCAATGGTGAAACCCAAAGAGGATATCAAGATCACATCAAAACAATGATATCCCAGAATAATAACCACTCTAACAATTGTGAATTAAAACTCAAAGGTATCAACAAAAAAAACTCCGGGTACACCTCAGGTTCCACTCTTCCCAAGGAACACAAGAAAACCAAGAAAATAGGTCCTTAAAAGACCCATCTACTCAACTAAGCCTATAGGATTATCTTATTAGGTCACAGAATAACATCATCTAGATTCATCTCAAAACCTTCCCTCACTAAAACACCAAGTGAGAAAGGATAACACTTTCCTCTACATTCAATGTATGGGAAAGACTAAAGCGAAGATGAAAAAGGATGACTCTCGAGGAAGGAATTACACTCCAACTCAAGAAATATCTAGAATAATCACCCAAACCACACAAGATTAAATCTCAATTCATTAAGTTTTGAAATCACATTAGATAACCACTACACACAAGAAAGAGTTAAGATGAACATACAAGTAAACAAAAAAATCATATAATTTTAGAGAGTTTTCAAATAAAACCCACTCTAGGATCAAAAACCTCTTTAAAAAACTTTTCATTTTGAAAACTTCTAAATATCACTTAAAAAATGAGTTTTATTATCAACTGGTTTCATAAATAAACAACATTAATTACTTTAGAAAGGAATCCCAATGAGGAACATTTCAAAAATTCTCAATTACAAGGTGAAACATATTACCTTTAGAACAAAATCATTAAATGGGATTCATTTTCCTCTCGGGTTGTTTTTTCTATGTTTGAAATCCTTTAAGGAAACCACCATTCTAACTGCCAAAAACTTTCATGCACTGAACAAGTTATACAACCATTTTTCCTTTAAATTTGGAATATTCTTTTTAATTTATAATTAATATTTAAAAAACCATTCAACCTTATATATTACATGTTTAAAACAACCATTTTTTTTAAACATTCTTCAATCATGTTAAATTATTTTAGGAAAAATCGTTAACCATTTTTCAAGCCAAAACATTTTCTATGTTTTCATGAGTAAATGACAATTTCCAAAAACATGTGTTAGAGACCAAGCATCATTTCACAAGAAATTAATAAAGATTCACTTTTCAAACCAAAATCATTTTCATGAAATAAATTTTCACATAAAAAATTGTTTATTCCATCCTTGCACAAAAAAATCATTCTATAATTGTTAGTATAACTAATTCATGATACCAATATATACCAAGAGCAAACTTGATTCCTTTTCCTTCAGTGAGAGTCACCCAAAGAATCCAATATTCATGGGTTTTGAAAACAAAATCAAAGGGATTAAGATCCATGATTGACATAAAAATATAGTTTATGAAAATTTTCTAAGTGTTCCACAACCCATTTAAAACATTAAAAACCAAGAACCTATTCATTGAATGGTTTGGAAAGACATAAAAATAAACTTCACTACTTTATTCCTTTTTCTTTTTACACCCCGAATCTAGTATAACTTCCATAGAAACTAACACATGTGAATTAGGATCATAAATCATTATGCTATACCATAACACATGGAAAACATAAAACAATGAAAATAAATCCTATATTACAATGGTAAATCAAGTGGAATTACAAAATTTGGTGATAAATCACCTAATCGTCATGTACTCCTGGAGCCCAAATCTAGGAAGTTACATAAAAATTTTCACTGGGTAATCCATCTGATACCATTTTACAATGAACCAACCTAGGTTGATCAAAACACATCACCTAAGATAACCCTCCACAAGGTTAGTATCATCAAAAAACCAAACAAGTGTCATGTATAACCAAAATAAGTAAAAAAAACAGATCACAACATGAAATAAAAAGATACAAATCCATGAGGCATAAAATGTCAATCCAAAATAACTAAACTAGAAATAGAAACAATACAATACTAAAACAAGTCCCCATGTGACCATTTGTCACCTCCAACCCATCTCAAAAAAAGTTTATGAAACTCAAGAGAATATGTCGAACTACATGATTCCCTTCCCTTTACCTAAGTAATACAAAACCACATATATAAATGCCCATTTACAACGATTTCACTGGGGCACCGTGCATCGTCGTTAAGAAGACACATGCTAGTTGTTTCCCCACATTCTTAATTTCCAAATGTTGGTGATATTTATCACTTCTTAAGCGAAGTTTGATCCTTAATTGAAATAGGATAATGGGATGTCAGTCTCTCCTTTTGTGGATGTCACCTAGTCTGGGCCTCCCTTAATGATTAAGACATTTTTTATGAAACTCATTCCCAGTGCCATCTCTTTGTGGATGCCGGTTAATTACAATGTTTCTGTTAGGACATTCCAAAGGGTCTAGTCAGGGTATCAAACTTTGGTTATGGAATTAGTCATGATGAGGAATATATGGCATGTATTGATGTTGGAACACCAGAACACCTTTATTCTCTTATAATAGAGCTTCTTGAGGGTGTATAAGCCTAAGGAATCCCACACCAAATGCGAGGAATTTTATGATAGAGGCATGTCTTAGAGGTTTTCCTTGACTTACCATGTTTAACATAGGGTATGTTGTGAGTTTAACATCTTGAGAAGACATATTGGAATAAATGAAACACTGAAGAGAGTGGATCAGATAGGCGTATACCTAAGAGGGAGTACGTAAAAGAATTTACCAGATGGATGGATCAAAATGCCTGTTGATGGTGGACCCAGGGTGGCATGTCACAAAAAGGGAATATTTCACACTGTGAAGGCTGATCTCGAAACCATACAAGGAGTATCTGGGGAAGTGGGTCCAAAAAAAGTGGACTGGATAGTATGTCCCAAAAAGGTAATATTTCACACAATAAAGGATGATTTGGATTCCACAAAGGTTGGATCGTAGAATTAACTGATCTCTAGGATGATTTGGATGCCACAAAGGTTGGAGTTATAGCTAGGGAATTAATTGATATATAGGAGTACTTCATAGAATTTTATCAATTAATGGTTAGTGAACAAAAATGTTATTCCTTGTTTTCCACAAATTTTTCTAAAGAAATTTTACATGTGAAACATAAAGAAGAAGTGGTTAAAAATGGTATAAAATACTAGTTGCAATGTATTAAAATAAGATACATGAGATGAATATCCAAATGAAAAAATAGCACATGAGTATCTAGAGTATCCCAAACATGAACCAGAGATGGAACCAGAGCCAGTGGAGGAAGATATTTCCCCACTCATCTTTGAAATAGAAGATCCTTGAGAGTACAATAAGAAATGTTTGAAGATACATTCAACCTCACTAAATCATTTCTATAGGATATTGATAAAGAATATTTGTCTACTAATGTACGTACATGAAATCAAAAATATTTGGATGAAATTTGGAATGAATATAAAGTGAAACATGATCTACCCATTCCTAAAAAGGAATAATAATTAAAAACATTATATATTTCTCTAGCCATGAAAGAAGAATAATAAACCACCAAAGTGATGGAGTTTGAAGAAATAATGGAGGATCCTGACCACCTGCCTCAGATAACTACCACTTAATTCCAAGAAGCACTTTCCTATGAAGAAAAAATTAAATCTAAACTAACTCAGGGATATGATATTTTCTAGAAATAATTTTCATATAATTTTATTGAAACTATATTGAGTATGACCTCTCATTGTTTCCAATTTTCAGATTCATCTAAATCATGTTTTTCTTTATAGGGAGATGAAGAAAATGAATACGCACTTGATGAGGAACATCTAGAGATTTCTAGACATGTAGAACATTTATTAGAGGTATTCCATGGTGATATACAAACTGATTTTTCTAAGAAAACTAAGAAACATTATTTTGATTAATTGTGTTTTGTTCAAATAGAATTACACTTTGACTTTCCCTTCGATTATTCCATTGATGAAACATTCCTGAAGTAATCACTAGAGAATTAAGAAAAGGCTGTGAATGTGAAAACCAAGAAGGAGGAGGACTCATACTTTATCCTACCCCCACCATGAAATTTGTAACTTATTTATAAGGGGATGGTTTTGGTGTACCCTATTCATGGAGTCCTCAGCAATAATGAAGAAGGAATGTATTCTAGAAGAAATAAGTATTGGTAGTTAAAATTAAAGAAACTCCACCCTACATTGGATTTCAGATAATATATGGTATTTCACTTTTCAAGGAAATCAAAATCCAAGGTCCACATGGGGGTTAAATCAATATATATCCTTAATTTTTCCCTTTCTCATTCTCATTCTATTTTTTTTCTTTTATTTTTTTTCTGATTTTGTTTGTAGGTTTTCCATGAGAAGCACTTAGAAGATTAACTCAACATTGCACTACCAATAAGTCAGGTTATACATCTCCTTAACACTTTCTTACAATGATTCAATTAAAAATCTATATACATGATAAATCTACTAGAATTCATCGAGGAAAAAATATCATTTATGTGTGGGGGAGGGAACCTTTATAATTTAGGATTTCCAAATTTCTATTTTTCAATATTTTTGTGAATTTTTAAAAATTTTGTTTGTTTATTTATAAATTTTTGTGTTTTTTTGAAACATGTGAGCTCAAGTGATTTTCTATTCCATTTTTGAAACCCATTCCAATGAGTGAACCAATTTATCCCATAAAACTAAACATAAATGAATACTGAAAATGACTTTTTTTCAAGTTCAAAACTTTGAAAACATCATTAAAAGACCTTTTATTTTTTAATCTCATGAAACATATCAATATATTTATCTTTAAAATCAATTTCTAATTAGGATTTAGAACCATTTTTTCATATTATTTACATTCACATCACTTCTTGAGGGAATAAATCCATGCTTATTCAACCAAAATTTTATTCATTTATGTCAAAAATTATGGGGTTGAGGTACTTGTTTTTTAATTATTGAGTCATTTGTTTTGTTTTTAAATTCCACTTTTCCATATAATACTTTTTATCCTTTCCTTAATTTACATTTAATCATTATATCCCTTAGAATCCATGAAAAAACTATTAGGTTTTCCACATTAAAATCTAATTTTCCCTACCCAACCTACTATGGAAGTGAAAATGTATGATCTAGTTAAACTTGTGTTTGGGGAACACTGTATTGTGGCATGATACATTATTTGGTTCAAATTTGGGATGAAAATTAAATTCTAAAAAAGTGTGTTTACTTCTGAAAAATTTATTCTGCTAAAATATGTGACTTTCTGGAGCTATTAAAATTCAAATCACCCTCACTGACATAAAATACTAAGTTGTTTATGTAACATCCCAGGTAAATAAAGAATAATACATATTAATATTTATTAATATTTTTAATTAAATATTATTTTTTTGAAGGGGTTGCTATGTACGATAGCGTGCCCGATACAGAACAATGAGTTTCATTGAAATCTTACGTTGCACTCTAATAATAAAATAATATTATTTTAAATGGCAGTTAACATGTATCCATTTTATTGGGGAGAATGGATAGAAATAACTAAAATATGATTATATATGTTTTTAAATGTTTTTACATTTATCCAATAAAATATAAAGGCTTAAAATACGAAAAGAATTCAATTTTAGGCGTATATGCCCTAGTTTTCACTAAAGGTTCACTTATCACCTTTTGATGGTGAACCCTATTTAAATATAGTTTTTGTCACTCTTATACATTCTTTTGGACCAAATAAAATCCTTCTTTATAATTGGGACATCAAAAGTTACTATGTGTATGTTTTTGTTATTCTTCCGATAAAGTTCATTTTTATGAATAAGTGAAAAATGTTGTATTTTTATTCAAAACCTCTTTTAATCTAATTTATTTATATGATTAGATTATCTTTTGAATTGGTTTTAAAGTGAAACCATAAAATATTTTTACCATTTTATTCAATGGTGGACTTTGGAATTAATTTCACTTTGAAATTCGACATAAACAAATATCAATCTTTTAATATATATTGTTTCTTAAAAACACGCTATTTGTTTTGACAGTGGGAGTTAATTATTAAATTAATTAATTCTACTTATATTATTTGAATTAGGTAATATAAACATCATTTTTGAATTCGGAATATCGAATATAGCTTAGAGTGAATTTTTGGTAATTTTCTGAAAAACTCCAATTTTTGATGAATAGTGAAACCACTAAGTGGTAATCAAGCAAACTGATTTTTCAGTTAAATGATAGTTTACCACTAATGTGTATTGAATTTTAAAAATCTGACATACATGGTTGTCATTAGTATGTAAAATGTGGTTCAATGGGATGAAAATAATTTTTTGGTGAATAGTAACTTTTTTTCATTAATCGCGATTAGAGGTAATTAGTGTAATTTAAGGTAAAAATGATATTATAAAAATATGAAAACACCATGACACTTGTCCTACCCCTATTGGATGAGTCACGGCCGACCAAGACAACCCATGGGTCGATTTAGGGGACCCTATGGAGCCTCTTGGGTGAGATAATGACTTTAATGCCTTTTTTTAAATAAAGGTGAAAATGACACTAACATAAATTTTTTTACTAAAACAATTTTTAGAAGGGGTTATACTAATCATATTTTTGTCTATAAATACTCTTTGGAAAGGTAAAAATCTTTCCTACATCAGGATATATTTTTTTATAATTTTTAGACATTAAATAAATTAATTTAATTGTGACATCATGATGATGCAACGATGACCTCATTAATGAACAGTTTAAATAAAATGAAACGATAATATAAAATCTAAGACCTAAACTTGTCAAAAAACTATTGGATGGGAATATTTCGAAGCCTTAGAATCTTATATTCTAAATATATCAATTTGGGACCTTATAAATTCGAAACACTTTTGAAAATAAAATAATAGTTTCATGATTTCCAAAAGTGCCCCTCCTCTCCTCTTATAAAAGGCCCCCACCTCTACCTCATTTCACACACTCCTCAAGCCTTTGGCTCGGCAATCCCCTGCCCATTTACTCTCTCCACATCCCTATACTAATCCTAGAGGATTACCTTTGGGAATAATCCTTTCAAAGGAATCCTTTAGGCTCAAATCAAAAGGAGTTACACTTTTAAAGGTAATTCATTCTCTCATGTTCATTTGTTTTATTTTTCTTCTCCAACCCCCTAAACTCTTTTTATTTACTTATTTTGAAACAACACCAGTATCTTAAATATACTAGGATTTTTTTATAAGATTTATTCGAGCTACACTCTCACACAACTACATCAAATGGTTAAGGAACATACGGTTTCCGTGGATGGCGAAATTCTGCCTCCCGAAACGATGATTGTTCAATACTCATTTAACACCTTCAAAGGTGGCCATTATGATGTCACTATTTTTATATATGATATATAATATGTTTATTCTTTCCTTAAGCTTCTGTATTTTTCATTTATGGAATACCATTATTGTTTCCATTATGGGTATACACGATATCATCATTTTAGGAAGTGCGGACTACTGCCCCCTCAAAGTGATGTGATTCGTTAATGCCATACGTGGGACGTATAAAGGATGGATTTAATGTTATTATATATGATGTTATAATGGAATTATAATATACATATATATCATTATTATTTATTTCCATTAAAGTATGAGATAGAAATGAAAGTATCGTTCATGCGTACGTACGGCTTACCGTCTCCATGAACGGTGCATTTCATTTCTTATCCCCAAATGTAATGTACTATTATAAGTACATGTATATAATGGACATATATGATGAATCATACATCTAAATGATGAATATAATTCTATAATTAAAATATAAATACCTCTCATTTAGTTTTAATTCCATTAATATGACAAAGAAATGAAAGTAGCATTCATGCGTACGTACGACTTACCGTCTCCATGAACGGTGCATTTCATTTCTTACCTCTAAATGATTATGTAATATTATAAATACATGTATATGCTGGATATATATGATATATATGCTATCCAAATCAGGAATGTCATTCTGGATATAAAGAACCTTTCACCACACGAACAACATGTAATTGTAAGAAGTCCACTTTCGACTTAAGAACCAAATATCGACAAAACAAACATTATTAACTTAAATGATTACATAATGTTTATAACATGACAATAAGTTATATAAAAGTAATAATGAACTAGAAAAATGTTCTTAATAAAGTGGAAATTAACTCAAGTTCATTATTCAGGATATTAAAGAACGATCGAGTCAAGTCGGACCCGAGGTAAGGGATCCTACACCTCTCTTTCTTTTTAAGTACACTCTTTTATGTCATTCCTTTTAAGCTCATCTTTCTTATGATTGGGATGTTCTTTTATATTACTCCTACTTTAATTATTATGTTCATATTATGAGAGACCCTATTTTCCTATCATCAATCCATTTTGGATGTTTTGAGTGGCGTCGTTAGGCTGCCGAATTTTCGTAAGAGATATAACCTCTCTATTTCTCTTTAAGTACTGTCCTTTATGTCACTTCTTTTAAGCTCCTCTTTTTTATGATGGGGGATGTTATTTTATATTCCTCTTTCTGTAAATTTTATTTTAATGTGATGAGATACCCTATTTGATCTCATCAATCCATTTTTGGAAGTTTTAAGTGGCGTCGTTAGGCTGCCGAGTTTTCGTAAGGGATTTTTCATCTCACTTTTATTCCTGTGAGATTTATGCTACATTTGCCACAATTTCCTTTGAGTGGTGTATGTACTGACCATTATTTTACTCATTGTGTAATATTATTTCATTTACGAGTATTTACATCAATGTTTTATTGTTCTTCTTTCACGGGGCGTATGTCTCGAAAGATACCCATGTCGGTAAGGGAACCTTTCACCCTCCTCTTTTTAAAAGACCTCGTTTGTTATGTCTTTTAATTCACATACTATTATGTTGGGATATGTTATTATATATCCTGATTGATGTAAATTTTATGTCCAAGTTATGATATTCCCTTTTTATCTCTCAACAACTCATTTTCTGAATTTTTGATGTGACGCCGTTAGGCTGTCGAATTTTACCAAGGGAACTTTTTAACCCAATTTCGATTTCTTTGGGTTCAACATGTTGTTATTGAATAATTCATCCTTTGAATATGTGTGAATGAACTTTTATTGTTTTACACTTAATATCCAATTATATTGGGTGTATTTATATTTGTCACACATAATTTTGAGATTGATTTATCCTTAATTTAAGGATACCTTCTTTATAAGGGATTTCATCACATTTTACATCTCTATTGAGACTTCATTGTTGATATGCACCAATTCACTCTTATATGGTGTATATACTGTACTTTGGAATATTATATCATGAATCCATTTATTCTCATGATATTATAAAGTTCTGATTAAATGTTATTCCTCAATTGTTGTATTCAAGTGTCTCTAATTTTGGTAAAAACCCTTTAACCAAAATATCGCTTTAAATGTTTTAATGATTTGTTCTTATTAATATACATGTTTTCAAAATGATTTTAAGGATTTATTTATATGGATATTAATGGTTTAAAATGTTAAAATTTTCAAGGTGGTATGAGACACTTTGATTCAAAAATCTGTTTATTAAATGTTTTAAATGGTTTTGAAAATGGTTTTTTTTATGGATTCATTATTTCAATATCCTAAAATGTTATATTGTGATTGAAATGTGGAAATGTTATATTTCCTTTATGCATGTTTTATGTGATACATTTATGTTATGGTTCTTGGGCATTGTTATGAAAATGGGTGGTTCCGTGATAAACTAAGGGCGGGTGAGCCCGATATAGCTCTCCAATGCATTGGGTAACGTGAAGGAGTGAAACGTTAAGGTTTCTCCAAAGATATTTAGGGAATATACTGTGATGGGTATTCCAAACGTAACCAACAGGGTTACTCCCTATGTAAGAATGTTATGAATTCCTCAAGTTACCTTTCTGTCTTATGATTTCTTTGATTTATTCATGGTTTGATGAGGTATGTTAAAGTGCCTATGTTTTATGGGTAAAGTATGATTTCATTCTTATGTATATATGAACTCATGTTTCCCTTCCATATTTTTTATAACCCTTACTGAGCTTTTTATGATCATCCCAAGTTTTTTGAAATGTTTTTCACAGGTCAAGGGAAAGGTACATGATGTGATGATAGTGTCAAGGATGTGTCAAGAAAGAATCTGTGTTTTATTTTAAATATGTTTCCATTGATGGGAAGAATGAATATTGTCTTTTATGTAACCACTTTGTTTAAATGTGGAATGTAATGCAAGTTTCATGATCTAATTATATAAAACTCTAAACCTGAAAATATCCTCAATGTGTAATCTTGTAATAACTCAAGATTAAGTAAGGTTTAAGGCTGGGGCCTTATAGTTGGTATCAAAGTTCGGTTTAGATAACTTTAGAGGTTAGGGTATTCTCTAAGCATAAGTAAAATTACGATAATGGTTAGGATTTCAGAAAGAGTCCTAGTTTTAGATAAATTGAATGAGTAAGTATATCTTAGTGTTTACCTTCCTCATTAGTACATGATGGTTATGTTGATATACTCACACTGACCTTTTTGGTTTTAGTAAATGGATGGATCTAGCAGGCACCAAAGTGACAATGGGTTTGAAGGAAATTGTGGTGGTTCTCTGATTAAGAGACTGGATGAGATGGGGGATTCAATGAGGAATCTCATGGTTTTTCTAAACCAACTATCAAGGAGTCATGATCAACCACTTCAAACTCAGTGAGTTCTCTAATGCATCATGTACGATATTTCCAACTCGATGTGGAAATTCAGGTAATAATTATTAAGGTAACCATTAGGGTTTATATGATCCTTACTTTTTAGGTAATTATGGGTTACTCTATGATATGATGGAAAATGAAAGGAATGATATAAACTTGAGGTTAAAATATGTTATGATCATTTTTTGAAGATTTATCCCTTTTTGGGGAATGATTTGAGAATTATATAGTTTTGGAAAAAGGACAACACGCAGACCGTGTGACAACCCGTCGCGTCGGACAATGCTGCGGGAATCGAACCCAAAACCAAAGTGCGATTGGTATTTATAGCCTACCACTGGACTACGTGAAGTCCCTGGTTAGTTTGAATGATTCTTTCTAGTTATATGATTTTATGAATTAAGAGTAATTTGATTTTGGGTTATGTATGAAAATGATTAACCTATCATGGAGGATATGTGATTAGGTTAATTACTTTTCAATACGGGACTTTAGAAGCAACTGATGTTGTTTGGAGATAAATGTTACGATTTAACTTGGAAGACTATGTGACTAAATAATTCAAATATTTGGGTTTCAATCTTAGATTGGTTTACTTTGAAGAATTTTATGGAAAAATTGTTTATCTAATGGTCCTCATTGAACTTTGGGTTTTGTTGGACAAATTTTGGAGGTTAAGAATAGATTTTCTTTTTATAAAGGGTTATCCTTTTCTGGATTATCTGGTCTTGTACTAGCCTTTTTGGTTTTGGTTTTGGTTAAAGACTAAAGACATGGGAAGTATATAGTTCTCTTTTGTGGATTAGGCGATTCTCTAAAAGTTGATTATAGTACTCTTAATGTGAACAAGTCTTCCTAAATACTCGCCTTTTGGAGAAAATATGAGTTTGTGTAAGGAATCTAATAAAATTTGAAAGTAAACATGATAAGCGATTATGTTTCCTTATGAATAAATTCCCCAATAAAAAGT
This sequence comes from Viscum album, assembly GCA_963277665.1. Classification (NCBI taxonomy): domain Eukaryota; kingdom Viridiplantae; phylum Streptophyta; class Magnoliopsida; order Santalales; family Viscaceae; genus Viscum; species Viscum album. Next base: position 887,474,073 of record OY728121.1, read on the forward strand.
ATCTTAAAACAAAAATGTTGTCTATTAACTTTTTCTATTGGGGAATCGAATACCATTTAACCCATCACAAGTTTGTGATTTTCTCATGGTTAACTTTGTCCTAAACATGTTTTCTATCACTCTTCGTCAGAACATGACCCTATGTTTTCTCCTCCATGTCCATGTTTTCATACTTGTAATCCTAGTATGGGTTATCTCAGGTGACCTATGTACTTATCTTTCTTTATTTTAAAGTGATTGTTTTACCGACTCTTCTTCTGATGTGGGACTTTCAAGGATGTTTCCAAGCCCAATTTTAAAATTGCGAGGACGCAATTCCCAAAAGGGGGGAAGGATGTAACATCCCAGGTAAATAAAGAATAATACATATTCATATTTATTAATATTTTTTAATTAAATATTATTTTTTTGAAGGGGTTGCTATGTACGATAGCGTGCCCGATACGCAATAATGAGTTTCATTGAAATCTTACGTTGCACTCTAATAATAAAATAATATTATTTTAAATGGTAGTTAACATGTAGCCGTTGTATTGGCGAGAATGGATAGAAATAACTAAAATATGATTATATATGTTTTTAAATGTTTTTACATTTATCCAATAAAAGATAAAGGCTTAAAATACAGAAAGAATTCAATTTTTGGCGTATATGCCCTAGTTTTCACTAAAGGTTCACTTATCACCTTTTGATGGAGAACCCTCTTTAAATATAGTTTTGGTCACTCTTATACATTCTTTTGGACCAAATAAAATCCTTCTTTATAATTGGGACATCAAAAGTTACTTTGTGTATGTTTTTGTTATTCTTCCGATAAAGTTCATTTTTTATGAATAAGTGAAAAATGTTGTATTTTAATTCAAAACCTCTTTTAATATAATTTATTTATATGATTAGATTATCTTTTGAATTGGTTTTAAAGTGAAACCATAAAATATTTTTACCATTTTATTCAATGGTGTACTTTGGAATTAATTTCACTTTGAAATTCGACATAAACAAATATCAATCTTTTGATATATATTGTTTCTTAAAAACACGCTATTTGTTTTGAAAGTGGGAGTTAATTATTAAATTAATTAATTCTACTTATATTCTTTGAATTAGGTAATATAAACATCATTTTTGAATTCGTAATATCGAATATAGCTTAGAGTGAATTTTTGGTAATTTTCTGAAAAACTCTAATTTTTGATGAATAGTGAAACCACTAAGAGGTAATCAAGCAAACTGATTTTTCAGTTGAATGAAAGTTTACCACTAATGTGTATTGAATTTTGAAAATCCTACATACATGGTTGTAATTAGTATGTAAAATGTGGTTCAATGGGATGAAAATATTTTTTTTGGTGAATAGTAGCTTTTTTTCATTAATCGCGATTAGAGGTAATTAGTGTAATTTAAGGTAAAAATGATATTATAAAAATATGAAAACACCATGAAACTTGTCCTACCCCTATTGGATGAGTCATGGCCGACCAAGACAACCCATGGGTCGATTTAGGGGACCCTATGGAGCCTCTTGGGTGAGATAATGACATTAATGCCTTTTTTTTAAATAAAGGTGAAAATGACACTAACATAAATTGTTTTACTAAAACAATTTTTAGAAGGGGTTATACTAATCATATTTTTTTTCTATAAATACTATTTGGAAAGATAAAAAGATTTCCTACATCAGGATATTTTTTTTATAATTTTTATAAATTAAATAAATTAATTTAATTATGACATCATGATGATGCAACGATGACCTCATTAATGACCAGTTTAAATAAAATGAAACGATAATATAAAATATAAGACATAAACTTGTCCAAAAACTATTGTATGGGAATATGTCGAAGCCTTATCATATTATATTTGAAATATATCAATGTGGGTCCTTAGAAATTCGAAACACTTTTGAAAATAAAATAACAGTTTCATGATTTTCAAAAGTGCCCCTCCTCTCCTCTTATAAAAGGCCCCCACCTCTACCTCATTTCACACACTCCTCAAGCCTTTGTCTCGGCCATCCCCTGCCCATTTACTCTCTCCACATACCTCTCCTAATCTTAGAGGATTCCATTTGGGCAGAATCATTTCAAAGGAAGCCTTTAGGCTCAAATCAAAAGGAGTTACACTTTTAAAGGTAATTTATTCTCTCATGTTCATTTGTTTTATTTTGCTTCTCCAACCCCCTAAACTCTTTTTATTTACTTATTTTGTAACAACACCAGTATATTCAATATACTATGATGTTGTTATAAGATTTATTCGAGCTACACTCTCACACAACTACATCAAATGGTTAAGGAACATATGGTTTCCGTGGATGGCGAAATTCTGCCTCCCGAAACGATGATTGTTCAATACTCATTTAACACCTTCAAAGGTGGCCATTATGATGTCACTAGTTTTATATATGATATATAATATGTTTATTATTTACTTAAGTTTCTTTATTTTTCATTTCTGGCATACCATTATTGTTTCCATTATGGGTATACACGATATCTTCATTTTAGGAAGTGCGGACTACCGCCCCCACAAAGTGATGTGATTCGTTAATGCCATACGTGGGACGTATAATGGATGGATTTAATGTTATTATATATGATGTTATACTGGAATTATAATATACCAATATATAATTATTATTTATTTCCATTAAAGTATGAGATAGAAATGAAAGCAGCATTCATGCGTACGTACGGCTTACCGTCTCCATGAACGGTGCATTTCATTTCTTATCCCCAAATGTAATGTACTATTATAAGTACATGTATATAATGGATATATATGATGAATGATACATCTAAATGATGAATATAATTCTTGAATTAAAATATACATACCTCTCATTTAGTTTTAATTCCATTAATATGACAAAGAAATGAAAGTAGCGTTCATGCGTACGTATGGCTTACCGTCTCCATGAACGGTGCATTTCATTTCTTACCTCTAAATGATTATGTAATATTATAAATACATGTATATTATGGATATATATGATATATATGATATCCAAATCAGGAATGTCATTCTGGATATAAAGAACCTTTGACCACACGAACAACATGTAATTGTAAGAAGTCCACTTTCGGCTTAAGAACCAAATATTGACAAAACAAACATTATTAACTTAAATGATTACATAATGTTTATAACATGATAATAAGTGATCTAAAAGGAATAATGAACTAGAAAAAGGTTCTTAATAAGGTTGAAATTAACTCAAGTTTATTATTCAGGAGATTAAAGAACGATCGAGTCAAGTCAGACCCGAGGTAAGGGATCCTACACCTCTCTTTCTTTTTAAGTACACTCTTTTATGTCATTATTTTTAAGCTCATCTTTCTTATGATTGGGATGTTATTTTATATTACTCATACTGTAATTATTATGTTCATATGATTAGAGACCCTATTTTCCTCTCATCAATCTATTTTGGATGTTTTGAGTGGCGCCGTTAGGCTGCCGAATTTTCGTAAGAGATCTAACCTCTCTCTTTCTCTTTAAGTACTCTCCTTTATGTCACTTCTTTTAAGCTCCTCTTTTTTATGATGGGGGATGTTATTTTATATTCCTCTTTCTGTAAATTTTATTTTAATGTGATGAGATACCCTATTTGATCTCATCAATCCATTTTTGGAAGTTTTAAGTGGCGCCGTTAGGCTGCCGAGTTTTCGTAAGGGATTTTTCATCTCACTTTTATTCCAGTGAGATTTATGATGCATTTGCCACAATTTCCTTTGAGTGGTGTATGTACTGACCATTATTTTACTCATTGTGTTATATTCTTTAATTTATGAGTATTTACATAAATGTTTTATTGTTCTTCTTTCACGGGGTGTATGTCTCGAAAGATACCCATGTCGGTAAGGGAACCTTTCACCCTCCTCTTTTTAAAAGACTTCGTTTGTTATGTCTTTTAATTCACATACTATTATGTTGGGATATGTTCTTATATATCCTGATTGATGTAAATTTTATGTCCAAGTTATGAGATTCCCTTTTTATCTATCAACAACTCATTTTCTGAATTTTTGATATGACGCCGTTAGGCTGTCGAATTTTACCAAGGGAACTTTTTAACCCAATTTCGATTTCTTTGGGTTCAACATGTTGTTATTGAATAAGTCATCCTTTGAATATGTGTGAATGAACTTTTATTGTTTTACACTTAATATCCAATTATATTGGGTGTATTTATATTTGTCACACATAATTTTGAGATTGATTTATCCTTAATTTAAGGATACCTTCTTTATAAGGGATTTCATCACATTTTACATCTCTATTGAGACTTCATTGTTGATATGCACCAATTCACTCTTATATGGTGTATATACTGTCCTTTGGAATATTATATCATGAATCCATTTATTCTCATGATATTATAAAGTTCTGATTAAATGTTATTCCTCAATTGTTGTATTCAAGTGTCTCTAATTTTGGTAAAAACCCTTTAACCAAAATATCGCTTTAAATGTTTTAATGATTTGTTATTATTAATATCAATGTTTTCAAAATTATTTTAAGGATTTATTTATATGGATATTAATGTTTTAAAATGTTAAAATCTTAAAGGTTGTATGGGACACTTTGATTCAAAAATCTCTTTATTAAATGTTTTAAATGGTTTTGAAAATGGTTTTTTTATGGATTCATTATTTCAATATCCTAAAATGTTATATTGTGATTGAAATGTGGAAATGTTATATTTCATTTATGCATGTTTTATGTGATACATTTATGTTATGGTTCTTGGGAATTGTTATGAAAACGGGTGGTTCCGTGATAAACTAAGGGCGGGTGAGCCCGATATAGCTCTCTTCAATGCATTGGGTAACGTGAAGGAGTGAAACGTTAAGGTTTCTCCGAAGAGATTTAGGGAATATATTGTGATGGGTATTCCAAATGTAACCAAGAGGGTTACTCCCTACGTAAGAATGTTATGAATGCCTCAAGTTACCTTTCTGCCTTATGATTTCTTTGATTTATTCATGGTTTGATGAGGTATGTTAAAGTGCCTATGTTTTATGGGTAAAGTATGATTTCATTCTTATGTATATATGAACTCATGTTTCCTTTCCATATTTTTTATAACCCTTACTGAGCTTTTTATGCTCATCCCAAGTTTTTTGAAATGTTTTTCACAGGTCAAGGGAAAGGTACATGATGTGATGATAGTGTCAAGGATGTGTCAAGAAAGAATCCGTGTTTTATTTTAAATATGTTTCCATTGATGGGAAGAATGAATATTGTCTTTTATGTAACCAATTTGTTTAAATGTGGAATGTAATGCAAGTTTCACAATCTAATTCTCTAAAACTCAAACCTGAAAAGATCCTCAATGTGTAATCTTGTAATAACTCAAGATTAAGTAAGGTTTAAGGCTGGGGCCTTATAGTTTATGATTAGAAAATATCAATAAAAAATTCAATTATGTTGAATCCATTTGAGTGGATATAATTTTTGATGATGAAATGATGAATGGTGTGTAGCTTTATTAATGTTTTTAGGATTATTGGAGATGATTTTTTCTAAGGGGAGTGGGGAGGAGACAATATATGATTTAAAATTAGAATCATGGAATTTTTCTTCAAAAAGAGTGAAACCCTACTTATTCTTCCAAATAATTTTTGACATATAAAACCTACTAACTAAAATCAATTTCAAAACCTTAAAAATTCATCATGATAAACATATGTTCTTGACTCTCATCGAGTGGATATATAGGATTTTATCAAGTCTATGGTGGCTCTTTCAAGGGTTTAGAGGAAAAAAATCCTTTTTGAAAATTAACAATTGTGTGGTGAGGGAACATTCATGTGAGGTAAGTTTTTTTGTCCATGGGAGGAAAAATAAAGTGGAAATGGATTGAATGAGATGAATGGAGAACTTAAAATAATGGATTCTGAGGAGACATTATATATTTTTCTTCTTTGTGTAAAATTGGTGGTTCTCATGGGCATGTGTTATTAAATTTGTTTTGATTTGATTTTGATTCTTACTAATCCATGATTCCAAGATCTATGTATGGGGGAGTTGATAGAGATATTATTTCCATTATATTTCATGTGAATTTTAATGATTTATTACATGCCAATTTATCAATTTGAGTTGAATTGCATCATTTTTATGATTCTAGGGATATTTTGGGATTAAATATGAAAATTTCTTAATTATATAATTTTAAATATTTTTTGTCACTTAAATAAACTCAGTATAATTTTTCCAAAATTTATAGAAATTGAGTAATTCTTTTTTGTAGGCTTGATTTTTTTGGGTTTCAACTTTTCCAACTGAACTAAGTGCTAATTAGAATTTCATGGGGCCTAAATAAACTAGTTAATATGGAAAATATTTTTAGCACATAGAACTGAACACTACTTATTAAATGAGGGATATCTTGGTATACGAGAAAGAAAATAAGGTGATTAGAGTTGGATATGAAATAGGAATCAATGTTTATTCACTAAATTTCATTGATAAATTCTCTCATTAAATAAATCATTTAATGAATAAAAATATACGAATATAAAGAGTGTCTTTATCCAGAAAAGTGGTAGTAATTCAAAAATATATTTTTTAAACATGTCAAAAGGATTTAAAATTTTGAGGGATGACAACCAACATAATTTTGAACAAATATTAAGAACACCTCTTAGTGTTTTTCATTCATTTGGTGGGAATAAATAGATAAAACTTTCAGTGGATATATTATAGAGAAGAAATTTTCTATTTTTTCCATCTAACTTTTCTTAGTTTTGTAATGGATTCCTCTTCCCCCTTATTCTTGGATACCCTTAAAATGGAGGGGTAAAATTTTGAGTGATTAGGGAAGGGGATATTTTCTTTCTTTTTTTAACTCTTTATTTCCCTCACTTCATGGAATACAATCCATTTTTTTCTTCTGTTAAATTACTTTTAATATTTTAATTTCTGTTTTTATTATCAATTATGATTGTATTTTGTTTTAGATTCTATTACTATTATTTTCTTGGGAAATGATCATTATATACCTCCACTGGGTTCTAGTTTATATACAATGCAATAAACAATGTAATAGTGGTTAAGTAATTGACGATCGTCAGTAAGTGTGGGTGGGGTAGTGGAAACTCTTGATTATTTGGGATAAACAAGACCTGATCAAGTATTTAATAATTCAACTAAGGATATTCTATAAAAATATATCAACCATTAGAAGTAGGGTAGATCAAGTTGAGATCTTGAAAAGGTTTATTCTCACCATTATCCTTTGACCAATGGAGTGAGAGGAATTGATTGTGGAATCTCACTTTAATCGATTTAGTAGAAGAGGGTTGGATAGCTTGGAACTAAGATAACATTGTAATTAGAAAACCAATCCTAACCTCATATATCTTCTCATATCAGTGTTATAACCACTTTATTCGCCAATTTTTTAATCTCTTTTTTCATTAACTTCTTTTATTTTCAAAATTAAAAAATTTCAAAAACACCCCCTTTTTCCCTCTAATTTAATGCGATAAAATTGATTATTATGCACTCCTATTAGGATAAAACCTAGGTAGTCAACTATAATTCATTTTACCATAGGAAATAATTATTTTTTCCACACCCCATGATAGGCATGTTTCGTATTGCAACATGATTTTGGATGTCAGTTGTGCCTTAACACCACTTTGCTCCCCCATAAGAACAAAAACATTGATAGGACCATCCAATTACTGGAGGTTATATTGTATTAATGTGTCTTGGATTTCAACATATCATGGGTATAACACCAAACTTTAGTTATGTTTGCTTATAATAATTTATATAATTTATCCTTTGGTGTGAATCCCTTTGAGATGTCATACGAGAGGCTGTATAGATCCCCATTGTGCTGGACTGAGATTAGAGAGGTGGTAATTATTGGTCTTGATGTGGTGTAGATCACGATGAAGAAGATTTGTATGGTTCATGAGAGGATGAAGATGGTGCAAGGCTGTAATAATTATTATGTTGATTGAAGGTGGATTCCCTTAGAGTTCAACATTGGGGACCATGTTTTCCTGAGGATTTCCCCTAATCGTGGGTAGAAGTGGTTTGGTAGAGGGATAAATCTATCACCCTGGTTTATTAGACCCTTTGAGATATTAGGGTACATTTATCAGTTGGTACTTCCTACATATTTGGATCATATTCATAATGTCTTTCAAGTTTCCCAACATCATTGGTATCTTCAAGATGACTCCCATGACATTGACCAATGAGAGTTAGATATCAAGGATGATATAATATTTGTGGAGTATCTGATCAAAACCCAATACCATTAGGAGAGGGTGTTTTGAGGGTGTTTCATCCCCTTAGTTCATGTTCTCGTAAGGAATGGTGTTTTGGAGAAGATTACTTGGGAGCATGAGTCACATATGCGTAACCATTACTTGAAGTTGTTTGCTTCTTGATGTGTTCTATGATGTTATATTAATGATGCAGCATATTATTTGATGTTTAGTTTTTATTATTATGGTGTTTATTTAGTTCTAGTGTGATAGATCTAGATTTATTCTTTTTTGAGAAGTATATCCTAGGGGAGTGTTTAGTGGTTTTTAGTAGTTGATGCTACCTTATCTGGTTGATTTTGATTATTAGGGATGAGAATCATTTTAGTGGTATATGATGTAATGGAATGAACCTTTTCGACCTTTCCTTTGTTCTTTTCTAAGGATTAGGGTTCTCATGATGGATTTTGTGGTATTATAGATGTTTGAAGATGATTTTTAACCATTTAAGGGTACATCATGTCATGGTAGTGGGTGAGGTAGTGGTCATTTTTATGTTTAGTTGGATTTCAGGGTGTTCCTGGCTTTTTTGAGTTGGCCGTGTGGTTCTTAGTGAACAATGACCAATAAAAAAACATTTATGGATGTTTTAGTGGGAATTTTGGTATGGTTGTCACCCTATATAAAACAAGTTGAAAAATAAATTCCCTGGGTGGGCATGGTGCCAAGCGTGGAACCTCAGGGGTTCCCTTGAGATGAAGTGGTGAAGAAAGGTGATCACCACACCATGGTACTTGGTATGGTGAGGTGAAATGATTTAGTTATTTTCACCATGCCATGGTGAAAGGTCTGGTGCTATAGAAAACAGTTTTTAAGGAATTTTTAAAACACCTAATATATTAGGATCACATGAAAAAGATTCAGTTATGATTTTGACTATAGGACGCCACAACGTGGTCAGAGGTCATGATTCCATGGTGAAGGCCACACAATATTTCTCTATAAATTGGAGACTTAAAAACGTTTTTTAAATTCATTTCCCTTCATTTGAACCTTATCTATTCCCTCCTAATTTCCATTGGAGAGTTTAACCCCTTGGTTCATCTGGATCAAAGTTCCATGGATCAAGGTAGTGTTTTCTTCTCTTTCATCTCCCTTCTTCCCATTCTTCATTCTCACTATGGTTAGTTTGTTGAAAACCCTCCATTTGGGAGAAATTATTGATGTTGGTTCATTGTACATAGGATCAAGTGGCGTTTCCTTCAAATTCGGTGGTGGTTCATTCTTGTTTCCTATGTGGTGATTCCCTGGGGATTCATAATTGAAGTAGGGGGATTGAATTCTCTCTTCTTTATGTACAATTTTGAAACTATCATAATTTTTATTTATATTAGGTGAATGGTATGAATTTTCCTAATCAAACATAATGACTAGAATAAATAAATTGGATGGAAATTGTGAAAATCATATGATGTTACTAGTTTTATTAATGTTTATATTGTTTTTGATATCCCATTTTATTCCTTGTTGTGATGGAATGATTGGAAATACCATTAAGTTAGTTAAATATTTAATGCCAGTTTTTTTAAAATACTAATCTCTATTTTCTTTCTATTTGTTTTCTTTGTTGTGTGCATCTTAGTGTCTTAATTGGTTGTTGTGGATTTGTGGCCTTTGTTGTTTTTTGTGGCTTGGGGGACTTAGTAGATTGTTGAGGTTTGGTGGCCACAATTTTTGTGGATTGGTGGACCTAGTTTTTGTGGATTTATGGCCTTGAGATGTAGTAATTAATGAGGTTTATGATTGGTAGTGTTTCTACATTAATGGAATGATAATTGGATTGAATAATATGATTTTTATGGGAATAAATTATACTAATTAAAATGGATGCATATGAATAGAAATGGAAAGTGGGATATGGGATGTGGACATTATGTGATGTTTTATTGATGTTTTTTGTTTTTTATTAATGATATAAAACATTGGAGTGTTATTGGTTACACCCTATTGGTGATCAAAGTCTTATAATGATGTTACTATGAACCCATAGGTGATGGATTTTGCACGAGACTATTATATATTTTTTTCTTGTGTTTCTTTACTCACCCTATCTAAATCAAGTACTATATACTGACACTTACATTTTTCAGGAAGGGTGTTCTTTCCAATATCTAGGATGGGGAGGATACATATGTATTAACACTCCCTCTCACTCACTCTATCTTCCGTAGTGGTTCATGATGATGTCAGTGATACATAGTTGGGGGTGGTACCTAGTGGGGGATGATGATATATGTGTTGGGGTCATGCATCGTTGGAGGAGGGAACAAGGTTGATATCCTACACATTCATGATACCCCACTACCCCAATTTTATAGTATGATGGTGTGGTATGTGGAACAGTTTGAGAGTTGTGATTTCCTGTGGTGATGATGAATTTTATTGCAAGGGTTGTGAGATGTTATTTCCTTTTGATATGATCATAGTTGTGTAATAGATGAGATAACAGTATGTATTATCATTGGGTGAGAGTGAAAAAACATTGGGAAATGTTAATTCAAGGAACATTTCAATATTATTCTGACACTACTTTACTATTATTGGATGCATGTTTTGGTTAACGATCCTTAGTGTGGCTGGGGGAATTAGCTAACCCGCTAGGTTCTTGTTGGTTCAATTTTTGTTTCACCAAATAATTAGTTTGATATTTTACAATTTACACGAGTGATTTTGGGTATTATCCTAGTAATTTAAAATGTTATTCTCACACCATGTATATATAAATCTATTTTATAGATTTCTAGGTGGGCATTGGTGATCGAGCAGGAAATTACTAGCTTGAAGTTGTGAGATATTGATTCATTGTCACATGATTCTTTTCTTGGTATTGTTTTATTTTGGATATGATTAAATTCTTCTATACTCATGAATTATGGGTTTGGTTGTATGGGATTATGGTTTATTTCATATATCACAGTGGATTTTTTTGTGGTTTATTCTATGATATTGGAAAATATTTTTGGGTAATGCCTCTCATTATGTGTGATATAGCCTTGATGCTAGTCACTAATCCTGGGCCTACTGGAGGAATGATTCATGGGTAACTCTCATATCATCTACCATCCCAATACGGGATCCCAATGGGGTAAGGTCATGATAGATTATAAGTTCTCATCTTCCAGTGGATGACCTAGTGTGGCAAAATATAGCATCTTTCAATGGATTGGTCAACCCAATCAGTTAATAAGTAAATGATGCACCGAAATTTGGTTCACTATTTTAAAGATATCATATTAGATGAGGTCACCATGAGAAGTTGGGATTCAATAACATAAATGGAGGGACCTCTTTGAAAGTCATAATTTGGTGTTACCAGTTGACCAACTAGGCCACACTATAAATGTTGGGTGGTACCACTTGTAAAAGTGTTTAATTATCACTTGAAATTAGTGATATGATTGGAGTAATTTTCATTCAATATTTTAATTCCTTATAACTTAAAAATATAATAGAATTTATAATAGTGTTCTCTCGTGGACGTTGGATGTAAATTCCAAACCATGTAATCTTTATATGTCTTCTTTATTTATTGTATCTTTTATCAAATGTGCGTGATTTATGAGCTTACATAGAGTGTGTGTAAGGATAGATTGGTGTGATGATGTAATTATCTACCACCTCATGCCATTATACTATGCTCAGACTAGTGGTAACTACTTGACCTCAGGCACACTTCCCCATATGCTAGAGGCTGCTGTCCAGCAATGTGAGTTTAGGGTAAAATCATGGGGAGACAATACTCCCATACCAAAGTGTGACATAATAAATAAATCAAAAATAATCTTCCATAGGACCAAAAAAAATGAAGGTAATAGATAACCCATAATAATGTATGAATTATGAAATACATCCATACATGATCAATCTCCTTCTATTCCAATAACATTTTCATAAATAAAAATAAAAGAAAAAAACCAAAACACTAATAAGGCTATACTCCATCACCAAGACACCACCTCACCCAAATATATGACCCCATATAATATATCCTACTAAATAATATAATACCAAAACTTTTCCCAACCTATAAATGCAACAAGTGTAAGGTTTCTTGGGTACCGATGTTCCATGGCCACCCGGGCATGGTGTGAGTGAATAACTCAATAGGGAACCACCAATGTGGCCCCATACATGAAAAGTAAAAGTAGTTTATGTGTATGTGATATGATTTGATAAATAAAATAAATAAATAAACTATAAAAAAAGTAAATAAATAAACATCGTCAATCCTTGGAACAAGGTGACTCTTGATATCATTCATACCTGAAAGTTCTCACATTTGTACATGTTTAAAAATCATAAGGGAATTTGAATTTTGAATTTGGTTGAGGGTACATTTTGGAAATTAAACTTAGAACCTATAATTTTAATTTTTTATCCTCTCAAATATGTTTTTATGGACTTTTAAAGATGTCCATGTGGTGTTAAGGATGCTTATAAAGTTAGTATAAGGCATATGTGGTGGCTGGGGCTATAGTAGAACTCTACTACGGCCACCAGAAGCCCACAAGATGGCTGATGGTGTGTGTGTGTGTGGGGGGGGGGGGTTAAAAGGGTAATTTGACCATTTTATCCTCTCAAGTTTAAGGGAGAATCCACCTCATTCATTATCCTACATGCGAGTGGTAGGGGTTTGGAACCCGCTACCTCTCCTATTCTCCCCCATGTTTAGGTGTGGTGTTCTAAGAAATTTTGGAAAAAGATTAAGGTATTGATCTCATCTCATTCTATATATTCTTCTCTCATATTTGTTGAATTATAGTTTTTTAGGGATTATAACATAATTTTATAGAATAATGGTGAAATTACCCATTTTAAGGGGATTTTACATGATGTGCTATAAAGACATCCTATATTGATGTCCACTTGTCGTCGTTCATTGATTAAGTGAAGATACATTTCACCAAGAATTTATTTATGATTTTTTCAATTATGAATATTTAAATTATTTACGTAATCATAATTGTATTTTATTATTTTGACCCAGGGTGTGCTTAGGGGTCCACTGCAGACCTCTTGTGAGTTTTCGGCTTCAGTTATGGTGTAATGAGGGAACTTAGTGAGAATTTAGGAATAATGAATATATTGAATTAATTTTTTTATTTAGTTAATACATGTTGATTTTGGTTGTTTGGATGTATTGGATTCATTTAAGACCTCACATGTGATGGTGAGGAGTGGTTAGACATGGATGATGTTGATCGGGCCTAGGTAGAGATACCTGTCAAGAAATTCAAAAGTGATGATGTAAAGACCTTGGCCTCATTAGCCTCGAGACGGTGACTTACTTTATTACATTGGTACTATGAACAATTATTCACATCCCAAATGACTGAATAGTTTAATAGTTTTGGAAAACTAGATACAAACATAATTTTTACATTATAACATGAAAGGAAAAACAACATAGCAAGTCCATTGGAAATATCCATTACTCTCAGATTATCCCTACAAGTCATTAATAATACACATCTTCGCATCCTAGGGGAAAATAAAACATAAGAAGTGGGTGATATCATATTCTCAATAAAAGTAAACAATATAGAATAATATATCATAAATAAATATTATAATAAGGAATGGTGAATAATTAAAATCACATTCCATTAAAACATAATATAGAGCATAACATGGAAGGAATAAAAGATGAGTAATAATGTCATAAATATGAGAAATAAACTAAACCATGGATATTAGACTAGTCAAATAATTACATGGACAATCAATTATTAATATCATAATAAGTGAATTCATAATGCGGGATATTATAAACATACCCTCAAGGATTCATGCCAAGAATCCATTACTTTTAAGGATTCATGCTAAGAATCTAATAAACGAGTAAGGCCTCAGCCAAAACCATATCAAGTTTTTCTCATTAGACCTACCAATGCATCGAGGGGCTATAGAAGTCTCCACCTATCACTTACTAAGTCCAATGAATTCCTCTTATGAATGAGGTTAAACATAAACAACATATACATATAAAATGTAATTAACTTTACTCAATCTGTAAACATAATCACTAACCATTCTGAGTACACTATTGGAAAATAAGCCTATACCAATGGTTTGGAACCATTGGTATAGGTCTCAAAAACATTAGTATATGCAATACCAATGGTTTGGGTGGTAGTTGGCTTGTCTGGCATTGGTATGGACCTATACCAATGGTTTTGGGAAACCATTGGTATAGGTGGGATATACCAACAATTTCCAAATTTTTGTTATATTTAAAATGATATACCTATACTAATAGTTTTGAAAACTATTGGTATAGGTAATTAAAAAAAACCTCAATTGGTTTTGATCCCTAAACCTCTGAATTATATCTCAACGACCTAACCACTATGCTACAATGTTTTTTTAAAACATAATATGATAAATATGTATATGTATATTTATAAGTAAATTAATTCTTCATTTATTAAATGATATTAGATAAAATAATTCATTAAAATTCAAAATACCTATACCAATGTTTTTCCAAACTTTTGGTAAAGGCATTTGTGAATTTCCAGATAGAATATCCATTGTCAAAATGATAATAAACCATTTAATAAAATATGGTATATGATAATCATAAGAGATAAATATCAATAATTAATAATATTCAATATATGTATTTAAATAGATGAAAATAATCTAATAAAATCACTGAGGAATTCTTGAGAGAAATTCCCTTTTTTACTTTGTGAAGAAGACTTCTTTTAGAAAAATCATTCGTATTTGTCATAATTGTTTATATAAAACTAGAAATGAACA
The DNA here is from genome assembly GCA_963277665.1 of Viscum album. Classification (NCBI taxonomy): domain Eukaryota; kingdom Viridiplantae; phylum Streptophyta; class Magnoliopsida; order Santalales; family Viscaceae; genus Viscum; species Viscum album. Next base: position 887,489,135 of record OY728121.1, read on the forward strand.
AATATAGTTTTTTATGAAAAAAGTAGTGATTTTAGAAAAATAATTGTTTATTAAAATATATTATGGATTGTACATGAAAATTCATAAGAGATCGAGAAGTTCGCTTAAACCAGGCTTGCATATTGGGAAGAATTGAGAAAGGAACCTTGTAAAAAATGTATTTACTCATAAAAGAAATATGAAACGATCTAGATACGTGATTTCATAACATAAAAACATAATATAGAATAATTATATAAAATAATAATAATTACATTGTTATAAAGATGAAGAAATCATAAACTGAATGAAAATGGAGGTTCGGGATGAAACCCTGACCTTATGTCCGAAAGTGTTCTTCACTTGTGCTTAATGTCCTACAAAATGAAATTAGATTCAATAATAATTTAATTAAGAACCGATTAAACTTGTATTTGATTTATTATACATTTATTAAGTTCATTTATGGTCTTTTTGATGAGTTATGATATTAAATTTTGTCATTCGAGAGTGTTCTTTTCATTGGTTTTCATGATCGATTTACTTTTACACGTATATGGAAGATCATGTAAAATTAGAATAGTGGTACAAAAATGAATTTATACGATATTAATGAACATAAATAAGTTAAATGGTTATATAAGTCATTTGGTTATTTGGGGTGAGGAGGAATAATTTGATAATATGTTAGTGACAATCCTTTAGATTATTTTGGTGGGTTTTCGATAATCACAAACCATTTTGGTTTTATTAATTAATATTATGTATAAAAAATGGTTCCAGAACATTAAATGGGGTTTAATACATATTATAGAATTTTTTAAAATAAAAATGGGTTTATTACCAGACTTGAAGGTGTTAATGGAAAATGAAAATGCATCGTCCATGATGTCGGTAAATTGACACATCACGGGTGATGTTTTCATTTATAGAATAAAAGAGAGAGAGAGAGAAAGGAGTTTGAAGATGGATATTCTATTAACATGATAGAATTATATTATATAAATTATACTATATTTATCATGTATCTTTGTATAGGGGAGGTGAAGTAAAGATAAAAAAATAAAAGAAATTGAAAAGAAAATAAAAGAAAAGAAAGAGAATTTTTACCTCTTGATTTCTCCACCTTGAGAACCTCCTTAAGGGGATTGGTTTTAATATTTTTTTGATACCAAAGGATTTTGGACATAATATAGGGATTTTTAATAGTATTGGGAATAATTTAGAAAATTCATGATGCTTTAATGGTGTGAGGAGAAGATGCGGTGAGGTGTGATTTTTATAGTGTAGAAGAGGTGTGTTTTTTGAATATTTTATTCATTTGTTTATTATTTTTGGCTCAAGACTATGAATAGATTGATAATTATCATCAATTATATTAAAATAATGAAGTGAATTTCTATATTATTTTTCTTACATCATTAATGACTCAAGGAATAGTTTTTTTATCTTATAATGTATATATATAGTAAATTATCGTTTTTCACTATTCATAAAAAAATCAACTATTTTAGAAAATTCCCAAAAATTCACCGTAACAATTTTTCGATGTATAGAATTCAAAAATTAACTATATTTTTTGAAAATAATTTTCTATATATGATAAATTTAGTTTTTAGTTAAAATCATTCTTTATTCGAAAAATACTGATTTTATAATACTTTGAAAAATTAATTATGGTCTCATAAAATTATATTATAATCATTAGTAAAAAAATATTAGTTCATGAATACATTTTATGAATATAAATTTAAATTTAAATTATTATATTAATTATAAAATATAATTCAATATTTATGACTCACAAAACACCTATAATTAATTTAATATTTTTAAAACATTTATTTACTTAATTAAATATATAAATATATCATATATTAATTTATAAGAAACCAAAATTGTATTTATAATTTAATAGGTGATTTTACTATTCAAATCATAAATATAATGTTAATATAAATAAAATGATAGTTTAATAAAAATCAGGATTTTCACTGTTCACTGGAAAATAAACATTTTCAAAAAAATACCAAAATGTCACCCTAAGCTAATTTTGACATTATAATTTTAAAAATGAATTTTATTTTGTTAAATAGAATTTATAAAAGTGTTAAGATTTAGTTTTAAAACAAATACGCCATTAAAAGGCGGTAAAACTACATTTAAAAAAATATAGCATTTTAATTCATAAAATTGGATCTATTCTTATCTTATGCCTATAAAATCATTTGGATGAATTTATTTATTTTTAATAAATATATAATATATAAATTTCATAATTTTGTCAATACTATTCATTGCTGCCAATTTAACGACTATGTTATAATGGCCATTTTAAAAAATTATATTTAATTATATATCTTTACTCTTTTAAGTTTGGTGTTGTGTGAAACTTATGTTGTCATAGAAATTAAATTTAAGAAGATACATACCATAAAATATTGGGGTGTTACATTGTCCCCTACTACAATAAATTATGTCCTCACAATTTTAAATTGTACATCGAAAATCAATGGTTGATACTTCAAAATTCATTTATGGGAAACCCACATCGAAAATAGGGTTAATAAAATGTCCTCTTAATAAGAGGGAATGGAAAAAAAGAAAATGTCAACATAAAACTAGGATTTTAGGTAAAAAATCATTAGTGTAAAGTGATAGCATGGGAATGGAATAGAAATATAACTACCATGTTCTGATGAAGAGTGATAGGGAACATGGTCACTATAAAGTTAACCATCACAAAACCGTAAATCTTGTGATAGGTTAAATACCATTGATTTATTAGAAAGAAAAATAAATTGATAACATTTTTCTCTGAAATATTTTTCTTATAGTTGAGGGGTTCTTTTAAAATTCATATAACCACGTGATTACTTTCCATGTAATAATAAAAATATCATCCTTTGGTTATTCTTTGATCTATTTTCACTTCATCCCTTAATCCTGAAAAATGAATGTTCAAGATGATTTTTTCAGGCCTGAAGCAATTTTAATGAATCATAAGACCCTTAAGTCATTTCTTAAACCTATAAATGTTTACTAAAACCAAGAATGTTAGCACATGTTATTAACAAACAATAATTTCCAAATTTTAACTTGATCCATTCCACATGTAATTAATCTTAATACTCACCCAAAAGATGTATGTCTACATTCAACAATAAAAAATAGAAGGAAGGTCACTAAATTTCCATAATCAACTTAACATAAGATTCCCCAAATAATTTAGCTCTTATTATCACATACCAAATATATGAATACCTGAATCACCTTACTACCTTAATGAAAACATGCATTATCCCAAATCCATAAAGAACAATTATTATATTAAAATCCTTATATATCTCTTGATTATTAATTCTTTAATCAAAAAACAAAAATAATTTAATTACACCACTTCAACTATTGTAACAACATATGCTTGACCTTGATCTATTTGATTCTTTTGAGCTATATTCCCTTGATTGTTGGGACATTCATTTCTGTAGTTCCCCATATCCTTACAGTTGAAGCATTGGAAATTATAAAATTCATCATTTCCCTTAAAATCCTAAAAGCGATGTCCTTTTTATCCACACTTAATGAAAAATCCGTTTCTTTTTAAGAGAGTACCAAGTTGCTTCCGTCCATAATTATCACATGTGGGAAAATCCATCTTTCCCTTATTCCCTGTATATATAATTTGTTTTACCATCATCTTATTCTCTTTATTCCTTTATATGTCATAAGAATACAAGAATTATTTCTCTATCTTGATAGCACATAATAATATGTCTTCGTATGATGAGAAAGTTTGGGAGACTAGTACCCTCTGAACAACCGTTTTTAACCCATCAAAGAATCGATCAATCTTTCTATTTGGATTGCATATATAATCTGCATCATTCCTTTATAACCTTGTAAAGTTGGATTCATACATATCAACATTCTCATCCTCCCTTTTCCTTAGATTCAACAATTTTCTCTCCATATATGCTCATTGTTTTCAAGGGAAATATTTTTCTAATAAAAGTTCCTTAAAATACTTCATTCCATTTTTTCTATTTCATCATCCATCATGTTTTGAATCAATGGACACCATTTATGCACATATCCAGGGAGATGATAATATTCTATGATAACCTTCTCACTTTCATTACTTCCCATGGTGAGAAATATCTTCTCTAATGAACTTATCCACTAATCTACTACAAATGGGTTAGTAATTCTATTGAATGATAGAGGGGGTTGTCTTGAATTATTTTAACATTTTCCCTCCATATTTTGGATTTTGATGCTCCATATGGGTAATGATATTATTCATAACCCAAGTCAGTTGTCCCAATATATTTATAAGTTACTCATTTCTAGTTTTAGCTCCTGTTACAACATCATTAGCTTGCATAGGAGGGAAATTCCTACATGGGATATGCACATTTATATGGTTTCCATTCCTTCCACTAGGCTCCATTTCTAAATAATGGCATACACTAAATTAGGTTATGAATCATAATACATAATTTTAAAACTAGGAAAACACTTGACCTAAATTATAAGTCTATGCATAACTTATCTCATAATCATAAAAATGGTTTCTTTGAGGACATGTTTACTTTAAAACCCGTCATAATGGTTTTTAAATAAAATAAGAATTATCCTAAGAATATCCCATAGGATTTTCAAATCAGATGCATAGTAAGGACCATTGTTTTATACTAGGTTACCCTGGGTCAGGCCCAAAACACCTTATCATAGTTTCTACCCCTAGGTACATCTATGCCTGAACCACATCCACTTTAGTATCCAGACAGGGATGTATTTCTAGGAAGACCCAAATAATCACTACCTTACCAAAATTATTGGATATTATTCTATTCTTACCCTCAAAGTCTAAATTAGGGTTATGTTCCCAAATCTATGTTTTCTAAATATAGTTTCCAAGGTTTATACTAAAATTTCTTTGATACTAATTATAAATACCCTGGACCCAGTAGCCCGGAACCAATGCCTTACTTTATTAAATTGGTACTATGAATAGGTGTTCACCTCCCAAAGGATCGAATAGTTTTGTAGTTTTGGAAAACTAGATACAAAAAATAATCTTTACATTACAACTTGAAAGGAAAAACAACATTGAAACTCCATTGTAAACATCCATAAATCCTAGATTATCCATACAAGTAATTCATAATATACATCTTCACATGCTAGGGAAAAATAAAACATAAGAATGGGGTGATCTAAGATGATTAGTAAGGGTAAACAATACAATGGAATCTATCATAAAAAACATTATAATAAGTCATGTTGAACAATTAAAAAACATTCCATTAAAAAATAATATTGAGCATAATATGGCATGAATAAAATATGATTAAATAATTCCATAAATATGAGAAATAAATCGAACTATTGATATTCTACTAGTCAAATAATTACATGGAATATTAATTAATAGTATCATAATGAGGGAATTTATAATATGTTACATCATAAACATACCATCAAGGCTTAATTATAAGAATCTATTACTATCAAGACTGCATGAAAGTAATATAATAGATAGGTAAGGTCTTGCACAAAACCATATCTAGTTTGTATCATGAGACCTACCAATGAATCAAGGGGCTTTAGTGGGCCCCAATCATCACTTACTAATTCCAATTCATTTCTCATATGAATAGGGTCAAATATAAACAACATATATATGGAATTTAAATAACTTTCCCCAATCTGTAAACATAATGACTAACCATTATGAGTAGTATGGTGATTTGTATCAAGATAGAACATCCACAATCAAACTGATCATAAAAAATTTAATAAAATATGGTATGTTATAATCATAAGATATCAATCTCAATAAATCATAATATTCTAATGAGGTGTTTAAATATATGAAAAATACTCTAATAAATTCATCAATGAATTCTTGAGAGAAATACCCTTTTTACTTTTCAAATAAGATTTATTTTGTAAAAATCATTTGTATTTGTCATAATTGTTTGTATAAAACCATAAATGAACAAATATAGTTTTTTCATGAAAAAAATAGAGATTTTATAAAAAATGTCTCCTTATACTGGATTATGTATTGTACTTAAAAATGGGTAAGAAATCGATAAGTTCCCTTAAATCGGGCTTGCGTATTAAGGAGAATTGAGAAGGGAAACATGAAAAACATGTATTTACACATAAAAGAAAGATGAACTGATTTGGATACATGATTTTGGAATATATACACATAATATATATAATAATTATATAAAATTAATGAATAATTACATTGGTGTAAATATGGATAAAGCATAACCCAAATGAAAAGGGAGGTTCGGGAAGAAACCCTTACTTTATATCCGAAAGTGTTTTTCACTTTCCCATAATGTCCTAGATAATGAAATTATATTAATTAATAATTTATTTTAGAAAATATTAAACATGTATTTTATTTATTATAATTTTATTAAGTTTATTTATGGTCTTTTCGATGAGTTATAAGATTAAATTTCGTTGTCTAGGAGTGTTCTTTTCCTTGGTTTTCATGATTAGTTTACTTTTACATGTATATGGAAGATCATGTAAAATTAGAATAGTTGTCCAGAAATGAAGTTATATATTATTAATTAACATCCATAATAATTAATGTTTATATAGGTAATTTGGTTATTTTTGGTCAGGATGAATCATTAGATGAGATGTTAGTGATAATCATTTAGATTATTTTGGTGTTTTTTCAATCATCACAATCTTGTTTTATTTTATTAATTAATATTTTGTATAAAAAATGGTTTCGAAGAATTAAATGGGTTATAATAATTATATTATAATTTTTTAACCATAAAAATGGTTTTATTACCATACTTTAAGGTGTTAATGGAAAATTAAAATACATCGTCCATGATGTTGGTAAATTGACACATCACAGGTGATGTTTTCATTTATAGAATAAAAGTGGGATAGAGAGAAAGGATTTTGATGATGTATCTTACATTAAAATGATATAATTTCAGTATATAAGTAATATTTAATTTATAATGTCTCTTTGTATAGGGGAGGTGAGGTAAGGATGAGAAAATAAAATAAATTGAAAAGAAAATAAATGAAAAAAGTTGATTTTTACCTCTTTAATTCTCCTTATTAAGAACCTCCTTAAGGGGGTTGGTTTTGGTCTTTTGTTAAGACCAAAGGATTTTAGATATAGTGGAGGTACTTGGTAAGAATATTGGGAATAATTTTGACAAGGATCAAATCTTGAAGGGTGTGAGGAGAAGAGGTTGTGAGGGGTGACATTTATAGTGGGGGAGAGGGGTGTTTTTTTGAATATTTTATTCATTTGTTTATTATTTTGGATCAAGACTATGAATAGTTTGAGAATTATCATAAAATATATTAAAATAATTAAGTGAAGTTTGATATTGTGGTGCTTACATTATTCATGACTCAAGGAATATTCTATTTATCTTATAATGTATATATACAATAAATTATCGTATTTCACTATTCACAAAAATTCAACTATTTCAAAAAATTCATAATAATTAACCACAACCAATTTTTGATGAGTAAAATTAAAAAATTAACCCCATTTTATGAAAATAATTTTCTATATAAAATAAATTTAATTTTTAATTAAAACCATTCTTTATTTAAAAAATAAGAATTTTAAAATTATAACTAATTTTATAACACTTTGAAAAAATAATTAAGGTCTAAAAAACTTTTATTATAATCATAATAAAACAAAATATTAATTTATAAATACATTTTATGAATATAAATTTTCATTTAACTTATTATATTAATTATAAAAATGAAATTGAATATTTATGACTCATAAAAACACCAACAATTAATTTAACATTTTTGAAACATTTATTTACTTAATCCAATATATAAATTTATCATATTTTCAATTATGAGACACCAAAATTTTATTTATACTTTAATTGGTGAGTTTACTATTAAAATCATAAATATAATATTAATATGAAGAAAATGACAGTTTAATAAAAAATGAAAATTTTAACTATTTATCGGAAAATAAATATTTTCATAAAAATGCCAAAATTTCACCCTACTATAATTTTGACATTATGATTTTCAAAATTAAGTTTATTTTGTCCAATTTAATTTATAAAATTGTCAAATTTTAGTTTTAAAATAAACATGTCATTAAAATGAGATAAAATTACCTATAGAAAAATATAGCCTTTTAATGTGTAAAATTGGATTCACTCTTATATTATACCTATAAAATAATTTGGATGAATTTAAAATATTTTGAATAAATTTATAATATATAATTTTCAAAATTTGTTCAATACTATTCATTCCTTCATGTTTTACAGTTATGTTATAATAGTCATTTTAAATAATGATATTTAATTTAATATTACTATTCATTTAAGCTTGGTGTTTTGTGAAACTTTTGTTTTCAAATACATTAAATTTAAGAATAGATATAACATAAAATATTAGGGTGTTATAGATTAATCTTATAGTGAGGTAGTAAATGTCACAGAGGTTCCCTAGATTAATTATTCTCTATGTTATGTGGAATGTGGTATGTGGTATTGCCAATTAGGAAATTGAACTTGTTAAATTAGTCGGATTTATTGTATAAATTATTAGTTAGATTGGGAATTAAATTAATTTTTTTAGTAGTTAATATAGAACCTTGAACTCAGATTACTTATCTCGGCCACTGTTGGTTGAGACCTTGGACCTCAATGCTATCCTTATTAGGTTTAGACCCTTTTTGAGGGTGTGACTATAACATGAGATACTGGAATGAAATAAGTGGGATTAACCTAATTATGGACCACAATAACCTCATTATAGGTTATTAATGACCTTGGGATGATCATCCAATAGGTGGTCTAGGTTTAACCATTTGACACCCTAGAACCTTTAGACTTAATGAGATGGACATGGAGTGAGGGACCCTTATTCAGAAGAATTTTATGAGGCGGAAATTCCTTAGGTAGGTCGATACAATGTTGGTTATGAAAACCAACCTTATGTGATCTTGGATATAGGGGAGGGATCTAAGCTAACTCCATAGACAGTTTCTTGTATGAATTGCCTCCCTAAGTACAATGAAGTGGAGTGTGATCCTAGTTATTCCATGGGGCATAACAACCATCACGGGTTCAGTGAGTTTCATGAGACTGGGAAGTGAAAAGGGATCCCTGAAGGGTTCTGTAGGTTCTTGATAATGGAATAATCATGACTAGATTCATGAGCTGTGGGTAATATCGATAATGGGAGTTCTATATAACCCTGATCGACCCAATAGGCCCATTGGGGCTATGATCTTTGATGGTGGGAATGGACATTCAACCAACCCTTTTTTGTTCCTCACTTTTCTTCTATCTAGGTCCATTTGTATATAATGATCTATGGATTTTCTAAGATTTCTAGAAATCATTGTTTATGATAGTAGGGGTGGGTTCTTAGTGGGACTATGATCCATCTTTCCACTATAAGAATTTTGGGGATTCCCAAGTCTCCTATGATATATGATGGGTATAGGAATTCTTAACATATCAGGGTTCCTTTAAAATAGGATAATCATAGGAATTCTTATTATTTTGGAATTCATAGTGTTCACTATTTCCTGGATGATTTCCTTGGGTACTCTAAGTATATAGAGAGAATGTGTATGTGCATAGAACCAAGAACACTACTGACCAATGCGATCCAACACCAAAGGAAAGAAACCCTCTTTTTTAAATTTTTATGCATGTTGTAATGAAGTTAACAAGACCCTCAATTTGATTGATTTGGATTCTTCCTGATTAAAAAGGATCCGCCAAATATTCTTTTGGAAACATCTTTCGCTGTATATCCTGTTGTTCTTCAATGAGGTTAGTGAACCTGGGAATTCATGCATTGTAGATGTAATGTTTTATTAAGGGACTAAATTAAAGTTTATATTTATTTGAATATACTAATTCTTTTTTATTCATAATAGTGTTTATGTTTTATATATTCCCAGAACATATCTAAATTATTTATGATTGAAATTATATTTAAATGTTTTGTACACATGTTGATGTATATATTCATATGTTAACATAACTAAATATATATAATATGTGTGTGTGTTTTTTACACTATATATATAACCTATAAACTATATATATATATATATATTCTACATGCATATATATTGTTTTGATATATGTATATTATGTTGTGTGTGTGTATTCTATGTGCATATATATTTTCTAAAATATATATGTTTCGTATATTATATGTATGTAGGTATAGTGTGTGTATGTGTGTGTGTTATATGCACAATTATTATCACACACAACATAGCTTATGCAATTAAAAAAATGTTATGTGTCATGAAATATCCAAAAAAATAAATTTAATAATGATGAATGGAAAATTATATGTTCAAAATAGAAAAGTAACAACAAAAAATAACTAACATATAAATGATTTTGTTCAGAAAGCATTCAAATTATTTAATTAAATATAATATATAAAATAATATTATATAATTATCATAATTTTATAATTTTTAAATATAAAAAAAATTATTTTGGGAATGAATTATATCCTAGGATAACCAATGGATAGTTTTAAAATAATGACTTGTAGTTTTTATTTTTTTTGAACACCATGTACTGTTAGAAATTAAAATTCAAACTCACAAGGAACAGGGATGGTGCACAAATAAATTTAAGGGAAATAAAAAAATAACCACACATACCAAATACAAAATAATGTTATGAGTGATAATAAGGGTGTGATAAAAAGTAGGCTTAACCTATAATCCCATAAATTTGTTGATTCAGAGGTCTAGTAAATCCTTGGGCCTAAATTTTTATAGAATAAGAGGCCTTCCTAGAAGATGATAAACATTATATTTCATAAATGAAAGTACCACCATCAATTTTTGAGGCCTCTAGTATGATATAAAAGTCACAACCATGCATAACTACGATGTTTACTTTAAGAACCTTCTTCAATGCAAGCTGCTCAACCTGTACTATTACAGTTATTTACAAACAAACATCAAAGTGTTTAATGTGTCTATAAATGGATAGATTTCAATATATTCATTCTTCCTTGAAAAAATAATCACCCTATAGGCATACCCTATTCTTTATTCATTCCTAAATCATAAGGGGAATCATCCCAAGGGTTGATTGGAAAAAAATTCAATGCATTACATAAATGATCATCACGATCACCATCTATTAACTAGAATATCTTTTACATACTTTGTTATATTACATGACTAAAAAATGAGTAGAATCAAGGGAGTATAATTAGTTTGGGTTTTACTTTGCAACCCTATGAAATAGGTCTTATCCATAATCATAGGAAATATCATAACACTTCACCGTGAGATAAGTTCCACCATAAACCCAAAAAAATATGCATTACATGATATAATGAAATACATAAACTCTTGGATATTTCAATATAATGCTTCTCTGCTTCTTTAGATTTATCTTTATCTTCGTATTAAGATTCATCTTCACTATCTAGAAATGGATTTATTACATGTGTATATAATTAGGTAAGTATTGGTTATCAATAATTGGTATTAATATAAATATCCTGGGATATAAATTGGATTTTTATTATGCGTTATATCCTTGTGTGCGTCATCATTGTTAGACGATGCATCACAAATTGAAAACTAGTATTCGTCATCAAGACCATAAGTTAAAGTTTTCTACACATTATGAATAGAAAGTTAAAAAAATCAATGTAGATGATATTAGGAAATTTTTTCATTTCAATGCAATGAAAACAGTCTACATTAGCCCAATGAAAATGAAATTCAACCATTGAGGTAAAAAACTAAAAGATATACCACCACCTAAGAGTAAAAAGATAAAACCCAAAATACAATGTGGACAAAAATCTCTGGAAGAGCCTTTCCAGAATAGTATCCAGATCCAAATATCTATGAATACATGTGTTTATGTGTGTGTGGTCAATCACACAGGATACAATGGTTAAAAAAATGGGAGCAAGACAACTTAAGAAGAGAAAAGAATATTTTTATCATTCTTTTCTGAATATGAATCATGTCGATCAAATACACAACACAAAATCCATAAACCATAGGTTAATGAACCCATCAAGGAAGTCATAAATAGTTTCAAAACAACTATAAATATTAATCCTAAGGAAGGACTAGACTCTTAGAAAACCCTAGGATAAACAAATATACAATAAATAAACATTATACATTCATACATAAATATATGAATCCCACCTAATGAAACACTAGGGCTCATACATGTACTAATATTGATTGAATAGCTGAGTGATTTCACCTTTTTATAGGAAACAGGAAAGATAAATAGTACTTATACAACCTAGGACCGAATAAAAATTTAACACTAAAGAAAAACACTAAGCATAAATCACCAGGAATCAATTAATTTGATTTATAAAAAAACTTACTAAAATGGAATGAAATTTATGGCCTTATGATGAAAATGAGGCACCCAATGATAAGAGGTGATGAAGATAAAGTGAATCATCCGAGGGTACGTGATGATGTGGGGACAAAAAATAACGAATTTATTTCATTTTTTAATGATTATATAAAATAATGAAAATAATTATTTATCTTATTATTATTATTTATTATATCATTATATCATTTTAAATATTATTAATTTTAATGTAATATGATTTTATTTGAGTTGATTTTTTTAAAACATTACTATAATATACGACATGGGATTTTTTTCTTTTGGTTAGCAATCCTATTACTAATAAAATATTAAAAAGACAATGAAATATAATAGTTTAATGTTAAGTGAAAGAAATAAGATTGAAAAAATTAAAAAAAATATAGGTTTTTAGTTGTTTATAATCATTTTGATCCATATTCAACTCTTTTTAGACTAATCCCCAACACCAATATCTTCACAATAAGTGTCCAGATCACAATTATATCATCAATTAATTGAGTATATTATAATAAGTCTTCAATATCAACGATGAACCAAATCGTGTGCCTAAAGAGCGAGATCTATTTCTTCTAACCCCTTTACAATTTAGTGAAGAGTGAAATTTTTTAAAAAATAAATGTAGTCATTAGACCAAAAAAATTATATTTGAAAATAATTTTAAAAAAATTAAGAGAAATGTTTTAAGAAATTGAAAACGTATGAGAAATTGTAGTCTCATCATCATTTTAATTTGTTTTCATTGGTTTTTTATTCACTAAGAATAAAATATGGATTTTTTTATTCATTTTCTCAATGTGTTTCTCTCTTGATGGCACTTTATTTAATTTTCTTATGATGTTTCTTGTACATTATTTCCAATTCATTTGTATAACCCTAAAATTTATGGTTCCTTATCAGTAATTAGAGGAAAAATATCCTAAATTTACATATTAGGAATGGTTAAGTTTGTTTATCATGTTCTGACTAAAACAAATAAAAGGAGAAATATAAAATGTTAGGCTAACCTCGATATTCAGACTAGTGACATCATGGGAATTCCATGGAGGAAGGATTCTCCTATAACTACCCGAACCTTTCCAGCATTTATTTTGTATTTATCTTTGTCTTTGGGGACTATTTAGGGAGTTTAGTGACATTATGGAAGATCAGAGTTTATTTTTGGGCATTTAAGGGTACAACACACTATGGTAGTGGGTGTGGTGGTGACCGTTTTGAAGTTCGACTGGAGTTGAGGGTGTGTCTATCCATTTTGATTTGGTTGTGTGGTGCTTAGTGCACAATGATCAGTGAGAGGTCACCACATATAGGTAAAGGCCACACAAGATTTCTCTATAAATAGGGGACCCAAAATCCTCTAGGTCAAATTCTTTTACCTTCATTTAACACTTATACAACCTCAATCCCTTCCCCCATCCTCTATTTATTTCACTTAGAGATTCAAACCCCTTGGTTTGTTCAAATCGATGTTCCTTAGATCGAGGTGTCACTTTTGTAATGAACCAACCTAGTTCGATAAAAACACATCACCTAATATGTCCTACTATAAGTAGATTATCATCAAAAACTATACATGTCTTAGGTATAGCCAAAATAATTATAAACAATAGAGTACTACATTGAAGAAAAATATAAAAATCCATGACACATACAACATCAAGAACAAATTGATAACTAGAGAGAGAAAAAATACATGACTAAAAAAGTCTCCATGTGACCATCCGTCACCTCAAATCCATGTCACAAAGAAGGAGATGAAACTCAAGAGAAGACGATGAACTACATGACGCTCTTCCCTTTACTAGTTTCCTACAAACCTGCACCTACAAATGCCCAAAGGAAAAAAGTAGGCTGTGAGAACAAATACCAGTTTTATTTGACCAAATAATCTATAAAAAATATAATACCATGAAAATTTTACCTGTATCATTAAAAAAAATCCAATTTATAAATCATTTTACTTATATAAAAACGTTCTATAAAACATCCTTTGTTTTTTTTTTCATAAAATCCTTTTATATTCACACAATAAAGGAATATGAAAAGTATGTAAGAAAATAGGCGAGAATAATCAAAACCATACATGAATACACCATAAAGTAAACTAGTTAGGAGATAACCTTTAAATATAACATCACATGTAAAACCATGTATAAATAAAAAATAGCTACATTTGGGCTCTAGCCTAGGGTAAGAAAAACTCATACATAAAAAGAATACTAAACCAGGAACAATGTGGATCTAGCTGATATAGAGTCCCACCACAGTATGTCGATATCAAATAACTTGTCAACTTATTACTACATTATAATCACCTATAGAAAACCCCGGGTGGTGAAACACACACACTAAGGTGACATGTCCATTTCCCAATACACCCAACGTTCCTGTTATGTTTTAGAATCCATTTAAAAAACTTTGTTCACAATTTATAAAAAAATTTCACAGTAATAAATTACCGATTTCATTCTTGAAAATTATTTTCCATATTAAAAATTACCTTAAGGTGTTTCAAAAAACATTTCAGAATGAAGCATTTCTTCTCCCATTCTTGAAAACCCATTTTAGAAAAAAAACCTCCTTAAGTTATTTCATCACCTCACAAAATGTTCCCAATTAAATTTTTAAAGAAAACCCACTTTAAAAACATATATCTTAAGAATAAAATTCTTTTTGATGTAAAATAAATCAATTTCATACCACAACTCAAATTAATTTACAAGACCATATTATAATTCATGAATTTTCACCATTGTATAGAGACACCTACCTCAAGAATAGAGACGAATCACTAAGAATCGATCTCCCAAAGCCAAGGGTTGTATCCAATCAAGAAGGTATTTGAAGGCCTTCAAAATACTCTCTTGGGCGCTTAAGATTCGAGAGAGGATGGTGGAAGGTCAACAAAATTTTAGGGGATTTGAACATTTATAGGAATTATAAAATTTAAAATATCATAAGAAGACCTATTGAACCACACCACAGAACCACCATACCACACCACAGATCAACTTTCCATTCCGTAGTCACCCCTGACTGACTGGACTTTAGAAACCATGAAGCATACCTCACCCATATCCTATTATTCTAGGATTTGGCTACGATGTGTCTCATGAACCATGCCTTAGATAACACAAAAAATGGCTGAACCATTTAATAAACCATCACTAAACTCTATGACACAACCTATACCTCCACACCGTGGGGCTCAACCGAGTAGAAGGCCTAAGCTGAAGCCTTTTCTCCATGGTGAAACTATGACGGAATTGGTAGTATCTCAAAAATATTTATCCCTGGGATCCACAATGTATTTATCTCCCTACGCCACACCCATGCCCAAATTGGAAGAGGCACCCAAATTCATCCTCTAGGGAACTACGACATAGCCCACTGGTCCACACCATAGTGATCCCACTCCACCCCATAGCTAATACCCTTCATAGCATAGTCATCTATAAAATTATAGTAAAACTCCTAATTACCTCAAAAACTCTTGAGAATCAAAGTTACAACTATTAAACATCAAAAAGAGATAATACCCTAACCCAAAGTGCATCACAATTATCTTTATCATAAATTTTTTCTTCCATCAGAATGCCTCAGGTCAAAGTATAGGTCAAAAAGGGAAAAAGGCCAAGAATCAATATACCCTCTATTTATAAATGAACCAAAATTATGTATCAACTATAAAATTCTTACGAAAAGAAATAGAAAGTCACTAATCAAACATATTCCCAAAATATCTAAAGGGAATTCAAAAAACTTCATTGGCCAAATCCAACCACGCATAACATGTTCAAAATCACATGGATAGAACTACTCCTAGAAGAATCCTAAAGGATCCCAAAACTAGATAAAAAAACCTGGAAACCACACAAGGAGACATCAATTAAAGACATGCCTCGATAAGAAATGATAGGGCTTTAACCTAAGGGTCATCGCGGGCATGTGAAGGTGTTTAAAGCTAACCCCTTGGAGCATCGTCCTAGGGTAAATCTGATGAGAAACACAGCTCAGTCACATTAAAATCCCAAACAAAAACAAAACTACACCCCATGTATCCATGCATGAAACCTAGGTCCTACCCATATCCAAGGAAACCAACATAATCTTACCCATGGTCTACACCACACAAAGGATAAAAGGAACACCATTAGCAATGGGAAACCAAAGAAGTAACCTAGAATCACTGGACCAAAGCTTCCTCAATCAAAAACCAATCCAAAATCAATGATCACAAAACCCAAAAAAGGGTTTTCATTCATAAAACCTCAAACATATCTTAAAATAACCATGTAAATTTTCTCAACTCGAGATCACAAAATATTATCCTAGAAAAGATGATCCCCATGGCTCCAACCATCAATCCAAAGATCATGATTGTAATCCACTGGATCTAGAAATCTCTAAATGATCTATTAAAGAAGAACTACATCATAAAAATCCAATCCAAAACACTCTGAGAATAAATTAAAACATGTGCATCATTAAAACAAGCAAGGTTTTTCAAAAATCCTACTTTGAAAACTAAGGAACCATTATAATTAGGCCTTCCTTCATTAAAAAATAAATATAAAGCATTTTAAAAATTCCAAACCCAAGAACTTTCTCTACTTGGTTAATTTAAAAAAATATTTTAAAACATATTTCAATAAAACACTACTTATTTTAAAACAAAAACACTATTTTGGGATTCAAAATAAATAAAAAAATTTCTGTTTTGAAATAGTTTTCAAATTACTTACACTTTAAAAATATAATTACCAAGGGTATAAGACCAAACATGGCACAAAATAAATTTGGAAACCATCATTTTCCCTTAAAATAGGAAACCTGACTTTTATACCACCAAGTTCACTTGATTAAACAAATAAATCACACATAAAAATCTTTCCAAATCCGCAACTAAAATCAACTATTTCCAAAACATTTCATGAAATCATACTCATTTTACAAACAATCCCTAAGGCCTTTCTTTAAAACCAAAAACATTTCTTCATGATACCCATTTTTCACTCACACAAATGAATTTTAAATCACATTAAAAAAGCATAAATAAATGAATAATTGAAAATATCTTTATTCCATCACCCACATTATGAAATTAATACATACCTCAACTCCCTACCCGATGATTCATAATGACATAGAAAAAACCTAACTAGTCTTATAATGAAACAACACTGTAGGAGAATCTAACCCCACTTCCTACAATTTAAAAGGAGTCCTAGGTTATTTATTTTTCCGACACGAGTCTCGTAGGAAAAAATAGACCTCACATAGGTCACCTCACCATTTATATTTGATCTAAAATGGTGTAACAACAAGAAAAAACATCAATAAAAGAGATAATAAACAAGGAAACTGAGGATCCATATTTCACATAAAATAAACCTCCTAGATCTCCACACTAAATCAATGAAAAAAATCTTCTCTCACATGGTTAAAATAACCAAGATAAAACTTTTTCAAGCCTATGAAAACTCACCATCCTCAAGAAGCACAAAATATATCATCAGGTTAAACCACCCCAATGATATTTGTAAAGGCACAAGCTAGATCACAAAATCCACAATGTATCACATAACCTAGAGATAGTTCCAATGAAGATGTGACTTAATGAGAAATAACAAGGATCTAGTTTTGGGTCATGAATCTGCATATATGGAAACTTAGTTTTAGAAATCTCAACCTGGTGGTCCCCACTATCCCACCAATAAAACAATATCACCAATGGATCTCTCATCCAACCAGTTATGAAACTAAATCCTATTTCCCATGTATATACTCAAGGTTCACCAAGTTTAGGGAAATAATCCTAATCCCATGGTATAACATTAAACATAATTTTATACTGTAGGAAAAAGTTTATAGAGTGAAACAAGACAACGATATATAAGAAACCCAGGATGAACACTACCCCCAATGGTGAAACCCAAATAGTATATCAAGATCACATCAAAAAAAGGATATCCCAGAATAATAACCACTCTAAAAATTGTGAATGAAAACTCAAAGGTATCAACAAAAACAACTCAGGATACACCTGAGGTTCCACTCTTCCCAAGGAACACAAGAAAACCAAGAAAATAGGTCCTTAAAGACCCATCTACTCAACTAAGCCTATAGTATTCTCTTATTAGGTCATAGAATAACATATTATAGATTCATATCAAAACCTTCCCTCACTAAAACACCAAGTGATAAAGGATAACACTTTCCACTCCATTGAAAGTATGGGAAATACTAAGGAGAAGATGAAAAAGGATGACTTTCGAGGAAGGAATTACACTCCAACTCAAGAAATCTCTACAAGACTCCCTCAGACCACACAAGATGGAATATCAATCTGTTCATTTAAATTAAATCAAATTAGAGAACCCCTAAACACAAGAATGGTTTAAGATGAACATATAAGTAAACAAATAAAGAAAATGCTTTTATATAGGTTTCAAATAAAACCTACTCAAGGATCAGTAACCTCTTTAAAAAACTCTTCATTTTGAAAAACTCTAAACATCACTTGAAAAATGAGTTTCACAAATAACTGGTTTCATAAATGAACATCTTTCATTACTTTAGAAAGTAATCCAAAAGTGTAAAATTTCATAACATCACATTTACAAGGTGAAACCTCTTACCTTTCAAATAAAATCATTAAATAGGATTCATCTTCCACTTGGGTTATTTTGTCTATGTTTGAAATCCTTTAAAGGAAACCACCATTCAATCACCCAAAAATTTTCATGAATTGAACAAGCTTTAAAACCATTTTTTCATTAAAGTTGGAATATTCTTTTTAATTTGTCTTCCATATTTCAAAAACCATTCACCCTTATATATTACAATTTGAAAACAACCATTATTTTCAAAACATTTAAATCTTATTGAAAACATTATTAAAGCAAGTGAAATTATTTTAGGAAGAATAATTAACCTTTCTAAAACCAAAAAACAAATCTATGATTTCATGAGTAAACAACCATTTCTAAAAACATGTTCTAGATATGAAGAATAATTTAATAGGAAAGTAATGAAGCTTCACTTTTCAAACAAAAATCATTTTCATGAAATTAATTTTTTACATAATAAACTTTTTATTCCATCATTTCAAAAAAAAAATCATGCCATAATTGTTTTTTGAACTAATTCATGATTTAAACATATACTAAGAACCACCAAGATTCCTTTCGCTTCAGTGAGATTAACCCAAATAATACAAGATTCATGGGTTCTGAAAAAAGGTATGTGAAGACATGATCAACATATAAATGTGGTTGATGACCATGTTATAAGTGTGACAAAACCCCTTCAACACTTTAAAAACCAAGCACTTAGTAAGTAAATTTCGTGTAAATCCCTCCAAATAAACTTCACCACTTGATTTATTTTTTTGTTTACACCCCAAATCTAGTATAACTCCCAAAGAAACTAACACATGACAGTGAATATCATAAGACATTATTCCAAACCATAACACATGGAAAACATCAATCAATGAAAATAAGTCCTGACTTCCCATGGTAAATCAAGAGGAATTACGAAAGGTGGTGATAAATCACCTACTATACATGTATTGCTTGAGCCCCAACATGTCCTAGATTCAGTCTACCAGACTCCCTATACCAAACTCAGGCAGTGTCACAATGCTTTTGGTTGGGTAATCCATCGGATACCATTTTTTAATAAACCATCCTAGGTTGTTTAAAAAACACATAACCTACAATATCCATGAAAAAGGCGAGTATCATTAAAAAAACAAACATGTATCATGTGTAACAAAAATAATTAAAAACAATAGAGTAAAACATGAAATAAAAGGATACTAATCCATGAGACATACAATTTCAATCCAAAATAACTGAACTAGAAATAGAAACAATACAATACTAAAAAGATTCCCCATGTGACCTTCTGTCACCTAAAACCCATCTCACAAAGAAGGCGATTACACTCAAGAGAATATGGTGAACTATATGACACCCTTCACATTACCTATTTCCTACAAAACCACATCTATAAATTCCCAAAGTCAAAAATAGGTTGTGAGTACAAGGCCCTATAGGATTTCACCAAATAATCTATATAAAGTCCAATACCATGAAAATATTAACTCTATATTTAAAAAAGTCTTGTAAATAAATCATTTTCAAAAGATAAAACCATTCTATAAAACATACATTTTTTCCTAAAAGCCTTCCATATTCAAATAAGCAAGGAATATGAAAACAATGTAAGAAAATAGGTGAGAATAATCAAAACCATCCATGGATGCACCGTAAGATAAACCAATGGTCTTCCAAACATCGAATATACCATCATGTGTAAAACCAAGTATAAATTAAAAGACATAAAGAGTGGGATCTAGACTAGGGGAATAACCACTCAAACACAAAAATAGTCCTAAAAGAGGCACAATGTGGATAAAACTAATATCAAGTTCTACCAAAATTTTTTGATATCAAGATAATCATTATATTTTCACCACATAATGAGAACCTATAGAAATCCCCTAGTAGTGGAACACACACACTAGGGTGACATGTCAATTTCTTGACACACCCAAGGTTCCCAATGTGCTAAGTTTCAAAAACCACATAAAAACCTTGATCACAATTTATAAAACATTTTCAAAGAAAATAATTACCACTTCCATGATTGAAAATTATTTTCTATATCAAAACACCCCTAAATTAATTTAACAAAACATTTCACAATGAAGCATTATCTCTCCCATGCTTGAAAACCCATTCTAGAATCAAAACCACCTTAAGGAATTTCATCTCATCACAAAATGTTCAAAATTATTTTTTTAAAGAAAATACCCTTTAAAACATAGATTCAAAGAATAAAATCCATTTTTATGGTCAAATCAATCAATTTCATACCACATCCCAAAGTAATTTACAATAACATCATGTAATTAATGAATTAAAACCTTTTTATAGAGACAACTACCTAATGAAAGGAGAGTAATCACGAAGAATCGATCTACAAAATCCTATGGTTGAATTTAATTAGTAAGGGATTAAAAATTCTTCAAAATAATCCCTTCGGTGCCTATGGGTTGAGAGAGAGAAATGTGGAATATATACTTAATTCTGTGGTATTTAAACATTTATAGGTGTTCAGAAGTTAAAAGACCACAATGAAGTCTTCTGAACCATACCACCAAATAGAAAGACCATCTCCCAGAGCCCATGTCCACACCACAGTCACCCCAAACCAACTGTTATCTAAAAACCATGGAAAATAACTCACCCATATCATATTATCTTGGTACATGGCTACAAATTATCCCATGAACCATTCCACAAATACCCCCAAAATGGATGAACTATCAAACACACCCCTGCATAACTCTAGGCCACTACCACTTTCTCCAAACCATTGGACTCAATTGAACAGAAGGAATTTTTCATGACCTATTCTCCATAGGGAAACTATACTAAAATTTTCTATAGATCCAAAATCTCTATAACCAATTTCCATGTTAGGAATGGTGAAGTTTGTTTTTTATGTGAACACTCAAATAACAAAAATGAGAAATATCAAAATTTAGGATGATCTAATTATTTAAACTGGTGACAACATGGAAATTAAATGATGCAAGGATACTGTTGCAATGGACCTATCCTTTCTATTCTTTACTCTGTATTTTTTTAGTCTTAGGGATCTTGTGAATGAGTTTGGTGGAACTATATAATCTTAAAGTTTAGTTTTTAACATTTAAGTGTACACCACACCATGGTAGTGGGTGTGGTGGGGGTTGTTTTGATGTTCGGTTGGATTTGAGGGTGTGTATGTTTGTTTTGAGTTGGTTGTGTGGTGCTTAGAGCACCACATCCAGTGAAATGGCTTGTCCGGCCATTTTGTTGGGCATGCTGGTATGGTGATAACCCTATGTAAAATGGGCTCTCTAAGAATTACCTAAGTGGGTGTGGTTCCAGAAGTGGTTCCTCAAAGGTGATCCTATGATAAATGGAGAAGAAAAGATCTCACTATGTCATGGTACTTGGTATCATGAGTTGAAATGGATTAGTTCTTTACACTATGTCATGGTGAAAGGTGTGGTTCCAGTGAAAATAGTTTTTAAGGAGTTTTTAAAATTACCAAGATTTGAGGATCTCATGCAGAGATCTGGGTCTACGTTTGACATGAGACCACCAAGTCCAAGTTAGAAGTCACCATGTCACAGTGAAGGCCACACATGATTTCTCTACAGATAGAGGAACTGAATTCCTTTGGTTAAATTTTTTATCTTACTTCATTCCTTGTCTAACCTTAATATTTTCCTCCATCCAATATTTGTTTTCTTTATATATTATAACCCCTTGGTTTATCAGGATCAAATTTCATTAGATTGATATATCACTTTCTTCTCCTTTATATACCTTGTTCTCATTATTATTTCTTTAGAAGGTTGGTTTAGTGATAAACATTTATTTGGGAGTGATTATTGATGTTAGTTTGATATGAATTAGCTAAGGTGTTGTTTCCTCTAAATATGGTAGCGTATGATCCCTGTTTATTATGAGGCGATTCCTTGGGTCATCAAAATTGAGGCAGGGAATTTGAGTTATCTCCTTCTTCATATGTTATTGTAAAATTTTCATAATTTTTCTTTCCATTGAGTGGTTTGTATGAATTTTACTAATCAATGATAATTAATGATCTAAATAAATTGGATTATAATTTTGTGAATTGTATGATGTTATCAATTTATTGATGATGTTGTTATTATTTTTGATATCCCATGTTACTCCTTGATATGATGTCTTAATTGGAGATACCCTTAAATTGGTTAACTGTTTAAAGATTTTAATTATAAAAGAATACTCTTGATATACTTTACATATATTTTTTATTTTGTGTGTGACCTTATGGCATGTTTAGTTATTGTGACTTGATGTCCTTTTTTGGTTGTTCTATCATGGTGGACTTGATTTTTGTGTCTTGGTAGCCTTGGTTGTTGTGGTTTGGTGTCTTTTTAATGTAATGGCTGATGTGATTGATTACTAACAGGGGTTTGGTACCAATGGAATTATAATTGGCTTGAATAATATGAATTTTTATAGGATGGACTTATACTAATGAAAATGGATGTATATGAATTGAAATGGGAAATGGATTATGGGATGTGGCCCTTATGTTATTCTTGCTTGATAATTTTTGTTTTTCATTAGTGTTATGGAACACTTGGGTGGTATTGGTGAAACCCTATTTGTGATCATATTAATACGATGATGCTAGTATGAACTCACAAGTGTGGGATTGTGTACAAGATTATTAAATGTTGGGTTCTTTTGTTTCTTTATTCACCCTACCTGATTCGAGTGCTATGTACCAACACCCAGATGTTATAGGAAGGTTTTTTTCCAACATCCAGGATGGGGAGTATATAGATGGCTGACTACCCCATATCCCCCACTCTCTCTTCAATAGTGGTTCATAATTATGTTAGTGATACAAAATTGGGGGTCGTACCTGGGGGTGGATGTAGATATATGTGGTGGGGGTCATGTGTGGTAGAAGGAGGGAATGGGGTTGATTTCCTACACATTCATGATACACTACCACCACAATTTTATTGTATCATGGTGTGGTATGCAACACAGGTTGAGATCTGGGTTTTCCTATTGTGATGATACGGTTTATGGCATAAGTTGAGAGGTGGGATTTCTTATTGACACGGTGACAGGTTAGTAAGGGATGAGATAAAGGCATTTGATCACATTGATTGAGAGTGGGAATCCAATGGGGAAAGTGGTTTTGGAGTACATTTCTATATTATTTTGATACTGGTTTACTATTTTTATATGTGTGATTTGGCGAGCTAGTATTTTTGAGGTTGGGGGAATTAGATGACCCGCTAGGTGCTTATTGGTTCTACTATTTGTTCAACGAGGCATTACTATAATATTTTCAAATTTTCATGAGTGAACTTGGGTATGATCATGAAAAGTATACATATTATTCTCACCCCATCTATATATAAATATGTTCTACAATTTTCTAAGAGGTATTTGGTGATCAAGATGGATATTTATAGCTTTGAATTTGGATTAGTTGGCTTGTTTCCACAAAATTGTTTTTTGGTATTGTTTTATTTTGGAGATGCCTATTTTTTTATATAACGGACCCAAACTTTAGGACCATTAATTTTTAGTAAATTTAGTTTTAGAAGTTCTTAATGAAGGTCCCAAGGAGTTTGGAGGTGTTTAGGTGAAAAAAGGGGGTGTTTTAGAGGCTGATGGTAACTCCTAGTGGTAGCACCAGATGGTAGCTCCTAAAGGTATCACCTAATGGTAGCTCTTGATGGAATCTTATAATGGTAGATTTAGAGGGTAACATCTGATGGTAGTATATGATGGTATCTCCTAAGGGTTTAACATGGAATTATCTCTTAATGGGAGCTCTTGAATGTAACACTTGATTTTAGCTCCTGAAGATAGCACCTAACAGTAGCATCTAATGGTAGAACCTAATAGTAGATCCTGACGGTTGGAGACATAGTATAATGGTATCTCCTGATGATATATCCTAACAGTATCTCCTAACTATAACTCCTAACAATATCTCTTGATGGTATTAGACTTAGTCCAACGGTAGCTCCTAATGGTAGCATATTTATTTTGGTAGTAGATCCTGATGGTAGATATCGACAGTAGCACCTAATAATAGTAGACTTTGTCTAGAAGTAGATTCTAATGGTAGCTTCTGGTAGTAGCTTTTAATGGTAGCATTTGATAGTATCTCCTGACAGTTGCTCCAGATGGTATCTCCTAATGATAGGTTCTAGCAGTAGCACCTGACATTTTCATTTTCTAGTTTTTATGGAATTTACAATTTTGACCCTTTTACATTCTTTTTGACATAAAATTATTTTAAATATCTAATAAAAGAAATTAATACTTGTTTCAAAATAAGATATTTATATCATTAATTTATTAAAAGTACAAAGCTTTTAAATGGATCATCCTCATGGAATTTAATGGGATCTACATTAATGGTCAAAAAAATTCATATTTTCAATCTAAAATCCCAATTGATTTGTATATATTAATTCTAAAATAAAGACTTTTCCTTCATTCTTTCCTAAATGGTTTCTCTCTTGAGGTTTGGTTACAAAGCCTTTCCCTCGGAGCTGTGGAACCCTATTTCCATTATTGTTTTGAATTCTTCCTATAAGTGGTTCCATCCTATGCACGAAACCCCTGTTTTTTTTAAGTGAATCATGTGATGATTCTTCTTCCAAGTAGGGAATTCCTTTAATTTTCTTCAATTATATCATGAAATAGGGTTATGGTTTTATTATCCTTATGAATATGGTTTTCATCCAGATTAATGAATATATTTAATAAATTTAATTAAAATTTATGGATAAGGGTAAAATTTTCAGATGATTTTATATCTTTTTGATATTGTGATATTGATTTTATCCATGTTTGTTGTGCCACTGAAAATCCTGGCCATTAACAACCCCTATTTTTTCTGATTTGATATATGTTGTGAATCCCATGTTTTTTTATTTTTGTGAAACTACCTTGAATAAATTATTAACCACCTATACTTGGATAATAAATCGGTTGAACCTAGATAGATGGATTGTGTGAGAATTACCCAAAAACAAAATTAGTGTAAGTAATGGAAAACACTTTGATAAATCAAGAAAATGTTATGTGATGAATTGACTAAGTGTTTAAGCATATGTGAATGTGTGATGTGTGGTTGTGGTACATAGGGATTATGGGATGTGTAACCATTTTATGAGGTGATTTTTATGGAAAATGGTGGTGATGAGGTGGCTCTAATGAAGAGGCATTTGTGTCTATGATGGTGGCTGTGTGGACTTGTCGTCATGAGGATGATGGCATCATTTTCAGGGAGGCAACCTAGGTTGACCAATATACTACATTTTAACTTAGGAAATGATTGTTTTTTCCACACCCCATGATATACACCTGTCAAAACATGGAATCAGTTTCAGGGAGGTCGTTCCAATAATATAATTGTAAAAATCATTATGTTTTAAAATGAAAATAAAAAATAAATTTTTTTAACTCACCCTGATCTATGGAATATGGTGTTGATTAATTTTCTAAATAGATCAGGGGATCTCAAAGATTAATATTCATAGAGGATGAATTCAAGGATCTCATTTAGGACCTTAAATATAAACTAAAATACCCAATATTAGAGGTATTGGATAGATAATTAATTGAACTCTAGGATAAATTTATGTAATTTTATCAAGAAATGGATGTGGTGAAAAAACAGTGTTCCTTGTCCCCACTAATTTTCAGAAAGTAATTCCACAGGTTCAATATAAAAAAAACTATTTGAAAATGGTATAAAAGTCTAGTTTCATTGTATTAAATAGAGTATACATGAGATAAATATAGAAAAAAAGAACAAATAGCTTGTGGGTGTCTAGAGAAACAATACACTAAACCAGAGATAGAAATAGATATAGTGGAGGAAGAGATTTCCCGACTCATCTTTGATGTATGAGAACCTAAGGAGATATAAAAGGAAATGTATGAAGATCTATTCCACCTCACTTATCCATTTCTAGGGGATATTATTGAAGAATATTTTTCTGTTAATGTATGTGAATGAGAACAAAAAAATTTGGATTAATTATAGAATGAATATGAAGTAAAAAATTATATCCTCATCCTTAAAAATAAAGAAGAATTACAACCATTATATCTTTCTCTAGCATTGAAAAAATAATAAAAATTACCCGAGTGGTGGATTTTGAAGAAATAATGGAGGATCCTAACTACCTACCACTAAAAAATACCAATAAACCTCAAGAAGCACTTTAATCTGAAGAGGAAATTAAAGCCAAATTAGCTCAGGAAGATGATCCTTTCTTGAACTCAATTTAATTAAAATTTATTGAAAGTAAATTGAGTATCACATCCAATTTTTTTTAATTTTTAGATTCATATAAATCATTTTTTCCTTGTAATAATATGAAGAAAAATAAAATTCACTTGATGAGAAACATCTAGAGCTCCCCAAGAATGTTGAACATTTATTTCAGGGAGTCCATGAGAATATAAAAGCTGCTTTTCTTGAGTAAATCGTGACACATGATTCCTACATTAAATAGGAATATTTTGATTTTGATACATCATTTTATTTTCAAATAAAATTACACTCTTAATTTCCATTTTATTATTATATTTATTCAAGATAGCTTAATAAATAATTAGAGAATTAAGAAGAGATTATGAAAGTGAAAAACACGGAGGAGGACTAATACCTCATCTTACCCCCATCATTAAAGTTGTACCTTATTTTTAAAGGGATGCATTTAGTGTGATATTTCCATGTAGTCTTTATAAAACCTTAAAGAATGAATGAAAGTTATAAGATATAAGTGTTGGTGGTTCAAATCAAAGAAACTCAACCCACCATCAGATTTCAGATAACAGCTAGTACTACTATTCTAGAGTTAGTCAAAACTCAATGCCCACTTAGGGGTTAAACTTGAATAACCCAAGTGATTTTTTGAATTGTAATTTTTTTTAAATAATTTGAGATGATGAAAAGTCAAGGAGTTTTAAATGTGATGATTTTGGAACTATTCTTAATTTCCGAGACATGTTCCAAAGGTGTTTTCTGTGAGCACATTTTTTACAATAATGTTTGGAATACTTTGAGGAAGCCTTGGTATCATGAATTATATACTTATATTTCTATAAATATTATTTATAATTTTGAATTACAAAAAAATGTGTGCAACCACATATGATCTAGGAGCCAGCTCATCCCCCCATTGTGGGAGGAGGTCCTCAACCACATAGGGGGCCTGAATCATAGAGACCACATGGTGGCATGGTAGAGCTAGGCTGTATAGGGCCCCTAGGAGCATGAGATCATGAGAGAGAACATGAGGCTTGGGAATGTGGGTTAGCATGTGGAGACATGACTAGTGACAAGACTGTGTGTGAAAGTGTGTCTAAGAGTTGATCCTAGTGTCATTGCCTGTAGTTGTAGTGGAAAAAATTGTATTATTAATAAGTACACATCTGAATGAATGACTGATGCAGGATGAGTAGTGTTTAATTAATTCTCATTCATCTTTGAAACATATTTAAAGAACCAACACCATATGATTTTTTGTTTCTATGTTGTTCGATCAAGAAACTAGATGTTGTCTTCATCCTCATCTATCTAAGAGCGTTCTATTTTTTTCATAATTTTTTCATGTCATGATTTCCTTAAGCCATTATTATCAAGATGATCCAATGAAAATGTTGTGTTTTATCATTATAATACATAACATGTTGAGAACTATTGTCCAAGATGTGATAAACATTGAATAACCAATTAAAGATTTCATGTGATCACATGATCATCAATCCATCATGTGAATTCATTGCATTCATAAATGAGTCAGTGTGAAAGTTTTCTAGAGTTGGTGCAATTATTGGTTTTCTATGAATTTTGGAGCTCTAAGTCGGTGGAAGTTTTCTATAAATACCCATGGAACTCACCCTTAAAATTTATAATATAAACACATATCCGAGAGAGGAATTTGAGAGAGAAATAGAGAAAAGAACGTTTTATATACTCATGGATAAATTCCATGAATTCATGATGAGTCTTTCTATACCTTCAAGTTCTCATGATGGTGTTTTGATTTTTTTACACGAAGGAGAAGGAAACCCACATGATTTGTTCATGTGAAGAAAATATCATGCACAATGATATACAAATAAGATAGTAGGTTCAAATGATACAATTATGTAAAGACTTTATGTGAATCCATTATGCAAGAAAACCTTGGGGATTTATGTATACTATTTATAGTGAAGTAGAAAACATTATATGTGCTTGAATTTTCAGGAAGGAAGAAAATAGTGAAGGTATTTTTGAACAGTGAGTCAAGAAAAGAATATAAGAAACAACATGAATAAAATAATATGCATGCATGAGGTAAATGTGATGGTGTAAGTGTGCATGAATTATCAAATTATTCATTCACAATAAATAACACTTTCATAAAATCTTGTACATTTGTATTGTTTCACAAAATACATTGAAGAAGATTGAGAAGACCATGAATTGTATTATGTATGAATGAATATTGAGAAATGTACATACAATATACATTTCATGAATAGTTTGAATTGAATTTCATACTCAAGCCATCAATAGATTCAGAAGGAATTCATACATATGTATTCTGTGTTCAGTAAGTCTTAGACTTCATCAAAAATA
This sequence comes from Viscum album, assembly GCA_963277665.1. Taxonomy (NCBI): domain Eukaryota; kingdom Viridiplantae; phylum Streptophyta; class Magnoliopsida; order Santalales; family Viscaceae; genus Viscum; species Viscum album. The sequence goes on from OY728121.1 coordinate 887,518,792, forward strand.
AGGAAGAATTTCCCAATCATAGTTGCACTGAAGAAACTTATCATTTATAGGTGATCAAAATTATTGAGCAAGATTGATAGTTATAATTATGAGTTTTTAGAGGTACCTGAAGTTATACATGATCAATTTAGATATAGAAATATCAGGGTGGAAGATAAATACATCATCTTGTAGTGGATCAAGTGAAGAAGAAGGAGATTGTGACTAGGGGGTATAACCATTTGTTGAAGAGGATCAATAGACTAGGGGGTATAGCTAATTGAATGGTTGTGGGGCCTAACCAACTGGGGAATAAGAGTAAGATTACTAGGGGATAATCAGGATCACCTAGAGTATTGACTAATGGGGGGTATAACTATTTTCTTCCTAAATCATTGTAATTGGTAACAAGATTATAGTGGAAAATCTATAACCGAGGGGTACACTTACTTGAAGTAAGGATTAGGGATCAATATTGAACCTTGTAAGAACATTGTGTGTTGTGTTTCATTTACTTTATCTATTTATTACTATTGGAGTTGGTTCCCTAGAACCCACTACTTTGTACTTTAGATTACATGTATATTAAAATAAGTGAATATTAATTTTATTATCTTATCACATATTGATTGTTCTTCTACATAACATTGATGTGATAATGTCTAGGGGTATCTGTTGTATTGATAAGGTCATATGAGTTCCCCACTTTGATGAAAACCATGAAGTTCCATGAAAATATTCTTAAAATATAGTTCTATGTTTAGATAAAATACTATGATGGGGAACATAATATATTGACTATCAGGTGCAAGTACTCGTAAGTGGATGAGACTTCATCTCATGAAGTTCACACTTAGTAATCTCCAAGATGGGAGGTTATGAGAAAAAAAACACCAGTAGGAATTCCATATGTTTTGGTGTTGAAAAATATTCTAATATACGAAAATGTATAAGGGTCCTTAGACATTAAGATTATCATTAATGCATGTCATGAATCACACACTTAGATTTTCTGATGAAAACTATACTTCCATATGTTCGTGGAGAGGTTCAGTATGTTGGGTTCATCATTAATGACATGTTATTATTGGATATATATAGGAAGGATTTGTCTCTTCCATCTTTATGGATGTTGATATCTCAGCCCTTTTATTGAAATATAATTGTCTCATAAATTCCATGTCGATGGTGTAATGATGTTTATTTTAGATAGTCAATGAAATATGTATCGATCAAATAGGTTGATGACACAAATGTGAAACCTTATTGATAATATATTTTTCCAAAGGGATTATATTACATAGTGAGAATTTGTATATGGTTTTCATTATTATGACATTAAGTTCTTTATCTTGGTTTTCTTGACCTGTTGTTAGACAATAATCTTGGTCTTTAAGAAATATCACCTAATTCCAATGATAAAAAATCCTTGAGCATCACACACTTTGTGTTTTAGTGGATCTCATTTATTTTTTTTGGATTTAATTAAAGTAATTAATATTATTATCAAGTCTGAGGAATAATTTTTTTCCTGATTTATTGATCGCATAAATTAAATAAATATTCATTCACCAGATTGTAAATAAAATATATTTATTTATTTTATTGATTATTTAATAAATATGTATTTACTGGTTTGTGAATAAAATTTTTATTTAATAGAATAAAATATGTTATCAGGTATTCAATAAATGTCAAGGAGTTTGAACTAATTAAGACTGCATCTGACATTGAATATTTATTTTGAAGTTGGTAAATAATATTCATCACTATGAAAGTTAACACACACCATAAAAAAATATTATTTCTATTTTATAGAATGGTATTTTATAATGGTTATTACATTATTTAAAGTCTGGTATGTAATTGAATAATATTTTAACCTAAACCTTATCTCTAGAAATAGATAGTTATGTTAATTGTGTATGCTTAATTGAGACATAGAGATTAACCGAGATATAGATATCGTTGTGCATAATGAAATTCTCTCTCGATTCCCCTTTCTCTCTCCCTCTCAAGAGTAAGAAATGAAAGAGATATTCCTTGAAGACCAAAGGAAAAGTGATTTAGAGAGTAATTAAATATAATCAATTAATTATGATAGCACCCAAAAAAAGATCAGTGTTGTTCAGAGATCAATGGAGCACATGCAGATCACTACTAGAGGGCTTTTACCCTTGGATCCTCACATCACAACAAAGGAAATATGAAAATAATTTTCTAGAAGATTAAAATCATCAATGAAAAAGGGATCCTAAGTTGTGATATATATTTTCTTTAGATCTAAATAAACTAATTATAAATTTTACGTGAAATATTCTCACTTGGGGTTTTGTGAAACTAAATATTAAATGACATTTTAATATATCTACCACCACTTAATTCTTCTAATATTCTCCTAACCTTCAAGTAGTATCAAAGGGGTCATGTTTTAAGTTTATAATTAGTTATTTTATTTTTTACCCATACACAATCATGGATGAATGTTTCATTTCATATTATTTTTTATTTGGTCTGATTTGAATTAACATATTATTTGACATGTTAATCATGTTTATTTAGTGTTTAATTTTCTTAAAAGTATAAAATAGATGAATAATGGACCAATATTCCATCATGGATTTCCAAATTTTTTTGGCGAGTAAAACTAGGTTACACGGTGTGTAGCCAAAGTACACACCGTGTATCCATGTGCGCTGCACCTTAATGTGTTGCGGGATACAAGAAATTCTGAGAAGTTAAATACATGCAGTGTATTTATTTCACTCCATGTGTATACCCGTCCAACCTGACACATAGGATATCGCATTACATAGTGTGTAGTTGGTGCACACACCCTGTCGTCTACATTATTTATAAGCATAGATCACACAATTAGTTTGGCCATTATACATGGTCAAACCATTGGATACTGACATCCTAGCAAATTTATGATATACACAACATGTACAAGGTGTACATGTTGTGTAGTTAATCATTTCCTATGTCCTAAATACACACCAATCCATTCAATTAGTATAACGAACACAAAGAATCAGGTATACATGGAGTGTATTTGGCTTGTATAAGTCCTGTAGTCCCATCGATATACATGCCTAATCCCTATCGTTTGTCCTGAGAACACGATAAGTAGATACGTGGTGTGAAGCTGACATGAACCCACCATGTAGTCTGGATGGGTTGACACTGAAGCCCCAGGTATGCGACACAGATACACAACAACCAAGGCAGACAACATGTAGTAGGATAGTAAACATTATGTATTCTCCCAATCTTTGGTGGAATTAAAATGCATTAAATTGACAATTATATCATTAAAACCTTATTTTATTGATTGGAACATATTATTTTGGTTTTAAAGAATTTTAAATTCTCAATTATTTTATTGTAAAAATTGGTTTTTTTTATTTATTTTATATTAATTCCTTAATGATGGTTATCTCCAATAGGATTAATATGGTGATTAAGATAAAATAGAATTAATTAATTAATTAATTAATTTATGAAAGCACGTTTATCTTAATAACAAATAATGGATATGAAATGAATGTTAACCGGTTTACTTTTTCATATGCATTACATGTATGACTATTCATTAGCTAGACCAAGACAAATGTTTGTACTGATATTTATTTAATTTAATTTATTGCGTGGGTTTGAAAAATTAATTATTAAATTAATTTTTCTTCCTACATGTCATCCATACCCCAATTATTATGTAGGACCTGAATGTACAAGGATATTTATGTAAAACCACTTTAAACAAAACTTTGGTTCCCCTCACCTACATGAAAGTTATAAATTCTTTTAATTAATGGAGTTTCCCAAGGTGCATAGAGGTGGTTCAAGAAGAAACCATAATGAAGTAAACTGAAGTGTCACATAGATGGACATATGGAATGTTGTAACTCATTATAAGACCATAAATAGGAGTTATTTCCCTTAGGTCATAGGTTGATTTAATGTCCACTAAGTAAATCAACCATTAGATATTCTCAGGAATGGGTTATTTAATTAATTATTTATTTATTTCTATGAATTATTTATTTTATGGATTCAAGAACATGATCACATTAATAAATTAATTAGTATGAAAAAGAAGAAATTTAAATAAATGGATTATCTATAATTTGTTTTATCTAAATGGTTAATTAATTATGTAAAATTCACTTAATATTAATATGATATATAAAGGATAAAACAAGATAAAATTTATGCATAATAAATTAAACCCATCAACTTAATATTAATATAGACTATGCCTTCCATTACTTTATTGGGAATGAAACCATAGAACTAGGTGTTTTCATGGCCAAATTATAGACACTTACTTTTATCAGGGATTTCTCATGAGGGTTTTGGGTTTCCTTAATCAAACATGTATTGAATTTAATAGACAAATTTGTTCAATACAAATTTGGAGGCAAGTTTTGAAAAAATTCAATTCTATATTTCTGAATTAGGGAGTCCAATCAACAGATCAAGGAGCTTCAAGCCTATAGTTTTCAAAGTCTGGATCATTGAGAAAGGTAATATGGATTCTTTCCACTATAATGTTCTTGAAACTATACATTCTAATTTCAATGGTGAGGGATATTTAGACTTGATAAAATAATGGGAGACCTAATAAAATTTATATTATTATTTTGAATCACATAACTGGTAATAAAGTGAAGTAAAAATCATCTATTTTAATTATTATAGAAAAATGACAAGAAAAACCACAAAATCAGTGTGATCTTTCCTTAATTTATGGTATATCCTTAAAAATTCAAATTTCCAGATATGGTACAATCATTTATTCTATTCATTATAATCAGAAAAATAATATTATGTGTTGGAATCCTAATAAAACACAATTTTATTGAATATTTTATAAATAATAAATCACATAATTTCTTTACATTGTGTTAAATATGTCCATTTATAAAATATTTGGAACTAGATCATTTATTTGAAAATTTTATGAAAATTCCAGTTTTTCCCTTTAAAATTCACTATTGTATTTCAGAAATAAATATTTTTATATGAATTATTGGAAATTAAATTTTGTAAAAGTGTTTTTGACCTAATGGGATATAGCCTTTATTTAGTACATATGAGCTAAACTGTGCATTTTATTGGAGTAAATGGTCCATGAAGTTAAAGTTGGTCTGGACATGCCAGATTGGACATCACTTTAGTATTTTGGCCCTAACTTCTTAATACATGCTTGTATTGGACACAAATTTAATGATAAGGTCTAGAAAAAAATTATAAAAAATATTTTATCTAGATTGATAGATGTTTCATGTGTTTGTAAGGTCAAACAAGTGGTACAAATGAGAATAAAATATTTGGGTGAATTTCCTCATTCACACTTGAAACCACTTGTAACCTAGCATCTCCTCTACTCTATAAATGTGTGTTTTTCTCATTTTAGGGGGTTTTAAATGAATTATGATATTAGGATAAGAGTATAATTGGTTACACACCATTCAAATTTACAATTGGAGGAGGGAATCTATGAAGCTAGGTTCTCCTTTGAAATTCTATTCTTTTCCACTTCTTTGTTATAATGTTTTTTATTGTAATAAACTTATTTTTTTATCTTTATATTATTATATTTTATTAAATTATCTTATTCTCTAATCATCCTCTTTGTTCTGGAAATAAATATTTGAAATGATATTGGTTTATACACTTTCTAAACCGTTGCACATGCAAAACTTTTCTACTATGACTACACCTCTCATGAAAGAGTAGTTATTTTTATTAATTGATCTACCTCTTACCTTATTCATTTATTTATTTTCAATAAATGAGATAATTTAATTATATTTATATGATCTATTAATTGAGATTTTAATTTAAATGAAACTAATCAACCAATTGAACAATTAACACAAAACACATGAGGTCGAGAATTGTGTGAATTGTGAGAGCATGATCTTAATCGGTAATAAAAAAACACATGAGATAAATTTTTAGAGTTAAAATATAATCTATAAAATCAATTAATAATTAATTATAGAGTGGATATATTCCATAATTTATTACTGACCATAATCTATCCTTATAACATCAATCAAAGCTGGGTGTTGTGATTGCTTGTTCTGAAGCTGGCCTAGGGTTTAATTAATTTCATCTTGGCGGTTAAGTTAATTCTCATAGGGTGTATGATTTAATTTTTTTGGGATCATAGTTAAGTTTATATTAATTTAAATGATAATTATTAATAATTAATGGAAGTTTTATAGTTATATCTGTTTCACCTTCTAAATATATTTTCTGAAAAAAAACATCCTCTCATTGCGTCTTGTTAATTGAATTCCATTTCGAAAACAAAAACAAAAAAATTAAATCTTCTTCGAGCATAATTATTATTATTTTATAAATTATAAACCCCACCCCCAAATTTTTAATTAGTGTGCTTATATTATTTTATTTTATTTTCAAAATACCTTTAATAAGTTGTTTAAATTACCACCTCTTTGAGAGACGACCTTGGTCAGCCACTCTACTGCACCAAAGTACCTAAAAATCACACTTCATTTGAAAGTTCCCATGATATCACCTTTCCAATTAGAAACACTACCAAGTAGGAAATTAATTATTTCAATCATTTAGAGGGATTTTTTAAAATTTTATTTTATTATATTCTTCTCTTCTTTCTTCCTTCTTTACCCAATCTGAATTTTTTCTTCTTATTTTGTTTTCTTTTTTTTGGACCATCAGCTCAAACTTCTTATATTTTTATAATAGTTAATTTTTTTCATTTCATTTTTATTATATTTATGAGAAAAAATAATCCTAAATATATCTTAGATCTTGACCCTAATATTTAGCACAACCTTAGGGCCCACATCTGATAGTCTTAGTCTATGAGAAGTTTCAAATTTCTACGAGTTGGAGAATTCCTCCATTCCGGTAACATTGAAATTAGAAAAAATTCCAATTAAAACAAAAAATAAGAACAAATAGTTAAAAAAATAACAATTATATTAATATAAAAATTAGATAATTGGCTAAAACCAACATTAACTATCAACCAAATTGTATTTCATATCAAAATATTTAGTCAGACATTGACCTAAAACCTGGGTTAATTCACTTGATTCCAAAATTTTATGGATTATCTGGTGAGGATACAAATTAAAATTTAAAATAATTTAATGTATTTTTATCAACCCTAAAACAAAGAAATGTATATGAAGATCAAATAAAACTAAGATCATTCTCATTCTCACTTGATGGAACTACAAAAGACCGGATGCATTACTTACAACTTGGAGATATAACTTGTTGGAATGATATGAAATGACTTTTATTGAAGAGATTTTTTCAGAATCAAGGATCTATTCCATTCAAAAAGAGATCTCAGTAATCAATAAATCCCAAGGGGAGTCAATGTATGAGTACTGGGAGTGATTCAAGGAGTTGTGTGAAAGATTCCAACATCACCAAATCAATGATCAACTACTCATCCAGTACTTCTACAAAGGACTCACACCAATAGAGAGAAGATGATGGATGTCATGGATTGAGGGGAATTTTTCTAAAAAACAACAACATCTACACATGTATTGTTTAACAATATGGCACAAAACTCCCAACAATTTGGCCATCGTGGTACACCACATGTTAGAGGCGTACATTATGTAAGTCATTATTCTCTTGAAAATAATTTGATTGATACTAAGTTTGAAGATTTGAACCCTATGGAAAGGCAGATTGATTTATCTCAAAAGAAATAACAACCCACTTTTATAAGGCCTTGTGGCATTTTCACTGAAATAGACCACCCAATCGATTGTTTTCCCAAACTACAAGAGATGGAAGATTTCAAAATTGTGTTCCTTGGGAGACCTTATTAGCAATAGCTACAACCACATCCCTATAAGAAGTATGATTCCATTTATCCAACATAAAACCATGTGTGAAAGGATTAATTGGACATGAGGTATGGATCTAGACAACAACAAATACCCCCTTTTAATCAAAATTTTCAATATCCTCCTTCTTACCAATAGGATTTCCAACAACCCCAAAGGAGATTTGAAGCTCAAGAATCAACAAGTCAACAAAAATAGAATTATCAACCAAAGGTATTTTATAATACTGGTTATCTTTTGACATAAATTGTTCTAAATAAGTAGAATGAACTGAAGAGTCAAGGTTCTATGTTGAGGGAGTTGGAGACATAAATGATCCAGATTTCCACCACCCTCCATGAATTGGTAAGTAAGAACTATAGAAATCTCCCTTCCCAACCTACTCAAAATACCAAGGGGAATTTTAGTGCCATCACATTGATAAATGGGAAGAAAATGAATGATACATCTATACCTATCATTCCACTAGGATTCATCTCAACTCCAAAGAAACCCTATTCAAGACCAGCTGATGAGTAGCCTAAGGAGAATGAAAAAGGTAAAAAAAAATTATGACATTCTCCTTAAACCCCTTCCTTTTCCAAATAGAGCTAGTCAAATAAAAAATATGGCTAAAGAGGTGATACAAAAAGAGGTTTTAGACACATTAAGGAAATTTGAGATCAACATCCCTCTACTTGAAGCAATTCATCAAATCCCAAGGTATTCTAAATGCCTAAGAGATCATTGTACCAATTGTAGAGGGATCAAAGTAAATGAGAGGATCAATATTGGAAAAAATGTGTTAACACTCATTACAACAACTCAAGTAACTCCAAAAAAGTGAAAGGATTTGTGGGCATAGAGGGAAAGAATTAGGGAAATGAACTCATTACACCAACTCAAGTAATGAGTGTTAACACATATCAGGTAACGATATCACTTTTTTAAAATGAAGAAAAACTTTTGAATCATTTGAGGGAAAGTATTAGGGAAATAAAATAGACATTTTCTAACATATCAGGTATTATCCCCTCCATTTGTATTCATTGGATATTTTAGATGATAAGGATAAACCGGTTAGGCATCCACAAAGGACACTGAATCCACCTATTCTGGAAGTTGTTAAAAATTAAGTTAAAAAATTGATCGAGGTAGGTAAAATATATCCATTTTCAAATTCCCAGTGGGTGAGTCCTATTCAGGTTGTGCCTAATAAATATAGTGTTACTATTTTTATAAATGAGAGATAGGAATTATTACCAATGGGGGTAAAAAATATTTTTCGTGTGTGTATTGATTATAGGAAACTAAATAAATCCACTCTCAAAGACCATTCCCCCCTATAATTTATTGATCAAATGCATGAGAGACTAGTTGAGAAGACCCAAAATTATTTATTGGATATATTTTATGGATATTTTCAGGTTCCTATATCTTTGGATGAATAGGAGGAAAAAACATTCACTTGTCCATTTGGTACATTTTCTTTCAGAAGGATGTGGTTTGGACTATGAAATTCCCTAGGTACCATCCAGAGATGCATGATGAGTATTTTTTCAGATTTCATTGAGACCTACATGAAGGTATTTATGGATTATTTTGTAGTTTATGGATCTTCATTTGATGAATGTATATTTAGTTTAGGGATGGTGTTGAATCATTATATTGAGAATAATTTGGTTTTAAACATTGAAAAATATCATTTCACAATAGATAATAGAATTGTATTAGGGAATGTAGTTTCAAAACATTCAATATAGGTTGATATATTTAAGGTACACATTATTTCATCCTTAATCTATCCTTCATGTGTGAGTGGTGTTATATATTTCCTTGTAAATGTAGGATTTTACCAGTGCTTCATTAAGGATTTTAGTAATATTTCCCTTCCTTTATCATGATTACTTCAAAAGGATTCTAATTTTTTGTTCGATGATTCATGTAGGGTTCTCTTTTATGAGCTTAAAAATAATATGGGCACTCCATTGATCATATATCCCCCCACAATGGGATATTCTATTTGATCTTATGTGTGATGCTTCAAACTTTGTAGTTTGATATATCTTATCACAGAGGGTGGAGGTACATTCACATGGGATTACCTATGCATTGAGGGCATTGGATTTAGACCAATCAAACTGTAAAATAACAAAAAAGTAGTTTCTTTCCATCATATTTTCTTTAGATAAATTTAATTCATATTTATGAGGCTCTAAAGTAGTTGTTTTTTCTGACTATACAGCTCCAAGCTACCTCTTGAAGAATCTAGATGTGAAGACCAAGATTATCTGATGGATGCACATTCTTCAAGAATTAAATATTGAGATAATGGACAAGAAGGTGTCAGAAAATTTGGTGGAAAACTACATGAGTAGTATCAATCACACATTAGAAGCTGAAACCTTGGACCAGGTACCACTTCAGGACACTTTTCTCAATGATCATCTTTATGCACTCTTAGGTACACATCCTTGGTATGCTGATTTAGTTAAATACCTTGTTTCCTCTGAAATTCATACCAATTTAAAGAAACATCAAGTCCAAAAATTAAAGGGTTGGTCTAGGTTTTATGTGTGGGATGATCCCTACCTATGGCACATGTGTAGTGATCAAGTTATTAGGAGGTGTGTTCCTAATCATGAGTTTGAGTCTGTTCTACATTTCTTCCATACACTTTCAGGTGAGGGACACTTTGGAGCCCAATGAACAGCTAGGAAATCCTTAGACTCTGGATTATATTGGTATAACTTATTCCATTATGATCAAGTGTTTTGTAAGTCGTGCTCACATTTCCAACACACTGGAAATATTTATAGGAGACATGAGATGCCTCAGTAGCCCATATTATTCTGTGATATTTTTGATGTATGGGGAATTGATTTTATGGGTCCTTTTCCAAGTTCATTTTTAATATATTTTGTATTCCATTGATTATGTTAGTAAATGGGTAGAGGCCAACTCCACTAGGACTGATGATTCTCATGTTGTAGTCAATTTTTTCAACAAACAAATTTTTTGCAGGTTCGGAGTACCAAAGGATATCATCAGTGATCATGGGACACACTTTTGTAATCATAATTTGGACTCACTCCTTTGGAAGTATGGGGCGACACACAAAATATCAACACCATACCACCCCCAAAAAATGGTCAGGCTGAGGTCTCAAATTGGGAGTTGAATTTTTTTTTAGAGAAAACTGTGAAGTCGAATCGGAATGATTGGAGCAAGAACTTGGATGATGTTTTTTGGTCTTATATGACAACATAAAAGACTCCCATTAGTATGTATCCATTTCGGATAGTTTTTGGGAAAGCCTATCATCTCCCCATGGAGGTCGAGAATCAGGAATATTGGGATATAAAGAAATGCAACATGGATTTAGCCCAAGATGGAGATCAAAGGAAGATAGATATTCAAGAACTTGAGGATATTTATTTATCATCATATGAGAACTCAAGGATCTATAAGGAAATACCAAAATAATATCATGACAAAATTATCCAAAAAATAGAGTTTCTTATAGGAGAAAACGTGCTTCCCTACAGTTTGTGATTGAAGTTGATGCCTGGTAAGTTTCATTCTAGATGGTCAGGCCCTTATGTTGTATCTTACTTTATTAATTATTGTGTAATGGATATAAATCAAGAGGAAATAGTAAGGATCATTATAGTAAATGGTTAGTGTTTAAAGCAAAACTTTTAGGGATTACCAACACATGCAATTCATATCATCACACTGCATGAGCCCATCATCACTTGAAAACATCAGGTTGTCCCTTGAACTCTCACTATTATATTATTTTTCAAAATTTTAATTCTTTATTTCATGATAATTTTATCAATTCATAGATCCACATTGAAGATAATGTAGCATTTTAATTGTGGGGGTGGGGATGGAATTTTGGGTAGATACCCTATGATTTTTCTATTTGTGTTTTTCCTATTTTAATTACTACTGTTTCAAAAAAACCAAAGAAAAATAATTTTTCAAGAACATTTCATCCATGTAACTTATTGATATTGCATATTCTATTTTTCAAACCTTATGTAAATAATGTTAAGCATGGGAAATTTTTCATATTTGATTGTCAATTTTTGTGAAAATGGAAGTTGGTCAATGATATGTTTGATTGCGTCTTTATGAAGCCTTAGAGATTTTTGACATTATTCATTGAGGGAAATTTTTACAAAAATTGGTTCATTTAATCTCTCTATTCACATCACACATAATCATGAATTGTGAGTTTTTCTTACCCAATTGAAGTTATAGTTAGGGTAAGTGATCCTTTTGATCTTGTAACATGGTCTTTCCATACATTCATTTCTCTTCTGATCATTTACATTACTGTACCAGATTGTCCTATGCATGTGTACCTAATATCTAACTATTTTACACCTTCAAAAAAAATAAAACATCAATAAAATCAATAAACAGGGGAGTGAAGAAATGTAAAATGTGTGGGGATATCTAGGTCGGGTGCTCAAGGTTTTAATTATGGAAATTCTAAAATGAGTGGGTTTTGGAATTTGATTGTAAAGTATATTGAATAGGTTTGGTGGAATAGAATTAGGTAAGAAGAAAAGTTTTTCTTAAATTTAATATATTGGATAAAGGGTGGATATATGAGCATGAAATTATTGACAGACACACACATGGGGAATTTGTGGCACAATTGAATCATAAGATATTTTCGCATGATTAGTGTCATTGATTTCATTGGATTTTGTTTTGATAAATTTTATGATACATTTAATTCTTGATTTTTTTGATATTAACTTATTTTTGGTGAATATTTCTATGATCATATTTCCATCCTAGATTTATAAATTTCAACATACATCAATTTTTGGATTATATGATTTGAGGTTTTTCCTAGGAGTGAAAAAGGGTAATTGTGGGGGAGTTAATAAAACAAAATTTTATTGATAATTAATGACATAATTTCCTCACATTATGTTAAATATTTTTGTTTATAAAATATTTTGGATTATATAATTCATTTGAAAATTTGATGAAAATTCATGTTTTTCCCTTTAGAATTCATTATAGTATTTGGGACATAAGTATTTTTATGTGAATTATTGGAACCTAAAATTTTGTAATTGTGTTCTTGACTTATTGGGATGAAACTTTTATTCATTACATATGATCTAAATCATGCATTTTATTGGAATAAATGGGCCATGAATTTAAAGTTTTCATGGACATGCCATATTGGAATTCACTTTAGTATTTGGGCTATAAATTCTTCATCCATGAATTTATTGGGAAAAAATATGGAGATAATCTCTATAAAAAAATTTATAACAAATAATAATTCTATAAGGGAATATGGTTAATGATTTTTGAAGGTAAAATAGGCGGTGGAAGTTGGAATAAAATATTTGGGTGAATTTCCCCATTCACACTTGAAACCACTCGTAACCTAGCCTCCCCTCTAGTCTATAAATGTTTGTTTTTATCATTTTGAGGGGTTTGGACATGAATTATAAGAATATTATAATAGGATAAGTGTTAATATACCATTTAAATTCAAAATTATAGGAGGGAATCTATCCAGATGGGATCACCTCTCAAATTCTCTTCTTTTCCTCTTATTTGTTGTAATGTTTTTGTTCTTGTAATAAAATTATTTGTTTATCTTTAAATTATTCAATTTTATTCAATTATATTCTTCTATACTCATCCAATTTGGGATTTAAATCAAGAGTATAAATGATATTGGGTTATACCCCTTATAAACATTTACACACGCAGAATGTTTCTATGATGACTTCACCACCCATGGAAGAGTAGTTCTTTTTAGTAATCAATCTACCAATTACCTTATTAATTTATTTATTTTGAATAAGTAAGATAATTTAATTAAATTAATATTATATATTAATTAATTTTAAATTTAAATAAATCTAATAATGCAATTGAACAATTAACACAAAACACACAAGGTCGATAATTGTGTGAATTGTGAGAGTGAGATCATAATCGGTAATAAAAAAATACATGGGATCAATTTTTAGAGTGAAATTATAATACCTAAAATAAATTAATACTTATTTTTATAGTGGATATATTTCTTAATTTACCACTAAACATAATCTATCCTTATAACATCAATCAAAGCAGAGTGTTTTGATTTCTTGTTCCGAAGCTAGCCCAGGGTTTAATTAATTTTATCTTGCTGGTTAAGTTAATTTTGATAGGGGTTGGGAGTTAAAAAATTATGGTATCATAATTAAGTGGATATTAATTTAAATTATAATTATTAATATTTAATTTAATAGGTAAAGTAATATCGATCATGCCTTCAAATTTTTTTTTGAAAAAATTCCTTCTCGTTGTGTCATATTAATCAAATTTCATTTAAAAAAAACAAAATCTTCTTCCATAATACTTATTATTATTTTATAAATGACAAACCCCCAATCCTTTTAATTAGTTTTTTTATATTATTTTATTTTATTTTCAAAACACCTTTAATAAGCTGTTTTAATTACTGGCTCTTTTAGAGACAACCTTGGTCAGTCACTCTATTCCACTTAAGTAGCAAAAAACCACACATCATTTGAAAGAACCCATGACACCACCTTTAAAATTCCCTAATCTTATTTTCCCACCCCAAAAATTGAGAGAAGGTGAAAATATTTCCTACCAAATATTTGTAGAGGATGCTACCTAGTCCATTGTATCATATTATCAACTATGTCTGGAGAGTTGATGATGAAACATAAAGACATATATTCTTACACCATAATATCTCATATTATTTCTCTTGAGAAAGATAATTAAAGGATTAAAATAAACAAAAATTTCAATGCACTATATTTGGGTAAATTGGAATAATGAAATCTAGCTAATGATTATGCTTTCAAAATGCTAGGGTATATTGATCAATTAGCGAAATTGGGCTTCTATTTGGATAAAAAAATATCCATTAATCTTATCTTATTATATATACCACCAATATAATCCTTAATTGTACAATACTAGAGGATAAGGACTGGTGAAAACCCATTTATCCATCCCTTATGGTGAGAAGTTTTAAATATAAGGATAATGACCCCAAGGATAATCTAAATCCAAAATATCCTTTATGGAATCATTAAAAAATACAGAATATTCCAAATAAGAAGAATTAAAAGAAGGTTATTTTCTTCTTATATGAAAATAATGGACACTAGGATAGAAATTTCAATGAATTGAATAAGTAAGAAGTTACATCCACTTCAAGTATATTCATAAAGTTTTTAATCACATCTTGTGTATTAAATAAAATATTATTACAACATCTATGTATTTGAATACAAGAAAAGAATAAGAATACAAATTTTATAGAGTTAACTCACAAATAACTAAGAAGGGGTAATTCATATGTTAGCTAAGGGGACCTCACTATTTCTCATTTCTAAATGGATTTATTTATGTTTTTAATAATTGATACCAAAACATTATCTCAGGGTCTGTCTAGAAAAAATGAGACATTATTTATTTTTTTAATAAATATTGTCATGGTGATTTAATACTAAACTAATGTTTCATTAAATATTGAATCCCAAATATCCTTTTAAATTAATGATGAATATAAAATATAATAATCCTAACTGATTTTGGAAAGATAATTATTTTTAAAATGAAACTAAAAGTAGTTGACTTGTTTATTTCCATTAAAGTATTTTTGTCTCAATTAAGCTGAGATATTTTATATACTGACATACTAATTATCATGTTTTAGATAGAGAAACATTTTAAATTAAGGTATGATATAAAAGTTTTATATTAAGTTTAAAATATCCATGTGAACTATTCTAAAGCTAAAGATAAATTCATATACTTTATGAGAAATTTTATAAATTCATTGTGAAGTAAATGAGTGCGCTTGGTAAAAAAACATTGATATATATTTTGAGAGTATATATTATCCATATAATAATTGATCATATATATGGAGTAAAGGTTATCCATAACTCACATATCCTTATATACATCAATGATATGATGGTAGTAAAAGGAAGATCAATGATGAGTCTTATATATATTGAAAATATTCCATTATCCCTTTTCAAGACATATTTTTTAATATAATTAAAACAACTAACCATATGCCAACTATATTTTCTAATGGATATAATATCAAATAAAATATAATAATAATCAATTATAACACTACCATAAGTGTTTTTTGAAAACGGTGTGTTAAAAGTTATCCTTACCTGCAAACGAACATCAAAACACTAAGGTGTATCAGAGTTAATGATCCTAATGCCACTGAGGATATTAATGTATATTAAATAAAAAATACATTTCAATAAATTAATCCTATATATTTAATGATAGTGGAAGAATACTTAACTTATAGGGATGAGGATCTGGATTCACATGAGTTATCACAGGAATACTACACTCCAGTGAGCTTAGTGGGAGGAGTAGTTCCAAATACACATACTACATAGGAATTCATAACCAAAGAGGCAGTTCATGTTCACCATGGTGGGATATACATGTATTATTCTTCTAGAATAATGATTTCTACAAAGAGTTGGTATTTGATAATATGATAAGGTTGACAAATATATGTAAATTCAAGTAATAGACACCATGTATCAAGATTCAGGACACTGTATTTTGAATGTTTCTAAGACTTGATACTACTTGTGAGTAATCAAGAGAATTTGGGCATGGACGATACAATATGGTACCAATAAATAATTATTAATTAACTAAAGTTTATTATATGACAAAACTTATTCACCGATCATCATTAATAAAATACTTTTTAAATTATACTTGTCAAAGCGTACTTCTATGATCATCATATTGGGATATTGAATGTCAAAGAAACCTCATTTAGAGAAATACTTATGGAAGATGTATATATGATGCAACCAAAAGGATACCCTATGGTATATGTCTACTAGGAATAACTGAAAGGGTCAATGAAATCAATAAATTACAATATGATATGCATATTACATAAATTAATTTATGAATAAATCATGCATAGTGGCCATAGAATATTCATTTGGAAATGAATGAGTTACATGTGTCTCTATCCATTTAGTGTGAGTTCTATAAGTTTTCCATGTTAGGTAAGTTGATAACATATAGAAAATTAATTTTGCGTCTTACTAGTTTATTAAGACTAAGGAATGAAAATTTATCCAAATATGACTTGAAGGAGAAACCGTGTTCTAGGTAACAATATCTATAAGATAGATCCATGTGTCTTATCAATTTAGTCATAGTATATGTATTTATTGAGTATTAAAAATATAAAAGTTGAAATAGTTTAATATTGACTTTTTTCGGCATATAATCCCTCTCACTCTTGCTTGCCTCACTTGCAGTCTTATGGATTCTTCCTGAAACCTTCTCCGCTCATGGCTTCCTCACCTCCTTCAGTCCTCCCTTATTGTGATTATTCCATGGATCCTCATTGGGTTCTTCTCTCAAGTCTCCTTCATGGATGGTCTGATCCTGCTTTTCTCGTCGGCCCAACTTCTCACTTTCGCTTCAGAAAAGGTGTTCTGGTCTTTCCCTAGGTCGCCACTGCCACGCTCTAACCACGATCTCCACCATTCGTCTCTAGGTTGGATATGGAGAGATGGAATCTCTAAGGTTTTGGGCTAGAGACTCAGTGATATTGGGTCTTATTAGTGTCTTCTTCTTCTTCTCTTTCAGGTTTCAACCCCCCTCTCCCATCTCTCTCCAGGTTTTGGCTTCTATTTCGATGAAGGTTTTTTGGTTGTTGGATTTTGTTCTGTGGTCGGTCGCCTAGTGAGTAGTCTCGAGGATGAGCTCCAACGGCCTTCGTCCTGATCGATTCTCTGCTCTACTTCATGGAATCCACTTACATTTCATAGGTTGTTGTGTGAGGTGGTCTTCCAGGAACATTAGGATGTGGGTTAGGGCAGCCGGTGGATTTCGGTGGTTTCAAATTCATTGTGTCTGGGCGTTTTCAGTGATTGATTCATGGATGAAGCTCATCAGAAAGTGATTTTTCTATGTCATTCATGTTTTCTTGGTGTAATTTTGTGGATGAGATGTATATATCATCAAGAAGCTCACTTTGTTAGGTCGTTTTTCGATGGTGTTGGTGGGTCTCGGTGGACATTTGTCGTCGCTGACGGTTTTGTGGTTTGGGCTGACAGAAAGGTGCACTAGTGTGTGTTACCCATGTTTCCCTCCATCTAGGTTTATCTGAATCCCATCCTTGATGATGTGGAGACTCTTTCACGATGAAGACGTTGTTGTCTATGTGTTGCGGTGATCGGGCTAGATCCTCTTATGTTGATGGTTTTCTTGGTTGATGCTATGTTGTTTTGTGTTTAGATGTTGTTGAAGCTCTTTGTCAGTGATGATGGACTTCAGTCAAGGCTTTCCAATGCTTTAGTTAGGGCTTCAATGTGATTAGTGCACAGATCAAGGTTGGTGTTAATTTATGGTTACATGATGCGAGGTGGCACTTCTATCAATGCGAAATGATGACGGTTGGAACGTGGTCTGAGGATTGGTTCGATGTTTTTTGAAAATTTGAGTTTCAATTTTTGTTGTTGGAGTTCTTTTTTGGATTCTATCTAGGTGGACTATGATTTTTTTATTTGTTTGGAAATATGTTATGGTTCACACTTACCCTTTAAAAGTGTTATTTGAAAATTCAAAAAATATGGATTGGAGGATAATTGGTGAATATCAAATAAACTAAAATAATTGCATAGACATGCAGTTATAATTAACTGACAGTACTTTGAAAAGTAAAAATGTATGAGTTCCTGGTGTTTGGAGAAGTAAGAATACTAGTGATCAAGGTAATTGAACACTTGTATTTATTTAGTTCAATTTGACCTATTATCACCAATAAGACTATAATAATATGAAAGAAAAAATTACTACAACTAGTGGTTTCCATATCCCTAATATCCGAGTACATTGTGGCTTCTGATGCATCTTAAAAAGTAGTTTAGTAATGTTCTATTTTGATTTTGGGTTATATTTTATATACTTACAAACTACTTATCATGTTTTAGAATTATCACTAAGGTATGTTGGTTAAATTATCTTATTTTAATGCTAAAAACCAATTATAAAATATAGATACATATAACTTTATGACCAAATGGAAGTAATATTTTAAAAAGGTGATGTAAATTATTTATCTTGAATGTTTTTAATCTATTTATTGAGATCAATTCATAATATTAGTTGTAAATTTTCTAAATGACCCATTAAATAAGGTTTTGGTGCTGGTATCACATACTAAAAATTTATTGATGGTATTGATGTTAAATTTTATCATTCTTGTTTTTTACACCAAGAATGGATCACATAGACTTAGAGTTGATTAATTTCATATCTTTTATAATTTATTGGTGATTTCACCCTTATATGGTGTAAATAATACTATAAGTTTAATGGTTCATGCCTTCTTGGCTCGTTGATTTTTTGGTTTTGTGGTTGTAAGGTCTTTATAGGAGATTTTAGGGGTGTTTTTTGGAGGATGGAGTTATAGGAGTACCACAACAAAATGATTCATACTATGAAAGTGGAGTTCACAATGTGAGTTGATGATTCAAAACTTGTGTAGCTGGTGAACTCATGGCTTGTGTGTGGAGGTAGAGGATTCCTTGAACCAAATTCACATTTTTAAATGGTAATTCATGACATATATTAATTCAGGATGAGGTGACTAGATTTTTGGAGAAAAATGAAGATATGGAAAATTTACACCCTATAATGGTTTCATAGTGTGTATTTCATGGGCCCCATGGAATTCATGACATGAATCAAGTGAATTCTAGGTTTTCTATAATGATAGTTCGACTGATTATCCTCTTATTTGGATATTCCTTCTCTTGGTTTTGGAAAAAATCTTGGTGTTTTGGGAGTTCTTCTAGACCATCTCCCCTTGACTCAGTCTTTATATTCTATTAGTTGAGTTTTGGAGATATGTAGTGAGTTGATCTCTAATCATTGTTGTTTTTCTTTCATTCATCCTTAAAGAATCACTATAGTGGTGCTATTTTGATCTAGGTGTGAATTAGGTTCAATTTTTTACAACCCTTTTGTGTGATCTAGGTTTCATCAATGTTTCCAAGTGCGGTTGTGGTTTCTATGCAATTTATTCTTTTCCATACGGTGCATAGTGAGTCGGAAAATCTTTCATGATTTTGGGGATCCTTTTTCTCACCTTTTTACACAGTATGTGTGATATTTTAATTGTTCTTCTTTCCTTTTAGTGGATATTAAGGGTCAGAATAATCAGATAATAAATTGGAATAATTGAAATTGATGGGTATGGTGGAGATATTTCATTATTTACTACTTTGATATATGTTTCTGATGATATTGTGCATGCTTGTTTCCAATAATAAAAATAATGATTTCTGAGAGCCTTTTTTACACTATAGATGACATGTGTAGAGACCCTTGTTATGTTTATGTTTGATCACACCCTGAATAAAATGTTAATGAACATATATTTGGCTAATAAAATAGTTTCCCATGGAATACTAGTTTGTGTGATAATACTAATGATAAATTAATAAGTAATGTGATAAATCCACTGAATAATTGTAGACGATAGAATATGTTTCTATTGAGTAAGGTTTCTTGGTAGTGTGTCTTGTGTATTATGGGTTGTCGTGTGGGGTCAATGATGATCATCTGGTCTATGTGATGTGTGGGGCTGTGACATGGTGGTTGGTTGGCATTGATATGATGTGGGAAGTTATTCGATGTGGTGTGCAATGGTTTTGGTGTATAGTGATTGTGGTGTATGTTGTGGTTGGGGTAAGTAATGTGGTTGTGGTGTGAGATGTGGTGTTATTGTGGTATGTAGTGATGGTGTTGTGTAGAGGTTATGTTATGAAATAGTTGTGTTATGGAGAGGATGATACATGGGTTTTTTGTGGTGATATGGATTGGTTGATGAGGCGTGGTGATGAAGGTTGATGTGAGTCGGGATAGTTGTGATGTGGCATGATTGTGCTAGTTTCTCAGATAGTAATGAAATAAAATATAAATGAATAAAGGAATGGTCTGGAAATTGAATATAATAATATGGAAATTGGGTGTGGTAAATAGATGAAATTAATTGAATAAATGAACGGTTTGTGTAAAAGTGAAAGGAATTAACTTCTGAATGAAAGTTATCATAACTTGATTAATCCGGAAATTGGTAAAATTGTATATAAAAGTGGGAAATATTTTTTGTCTTGTGTGGTGGTGGTGTATCAGGTTTCATATAGTGATGGAAGCTAT
This sequence comes from Viscum album, assembly GCA_963277665.1. NCBI lineage: Eukaryota > Viridiplantae > Streptophyta > Magnoliopsida > Santalales > Viscaceae > Viscum > Viscum album. Next base: position 887,539,884 of record OY728121.1, read on the forward strand.
TGCAATGGTCGATGTGTGTTACGAAGGTGGTGATGTGGTGTGAACTAGTACAGTTGATGTGAACGCATAGGTTGGGTATTATTTGCTGTTTATATATATTTTATGTTTATGTTATTTCTTTACAGGCCCCACCCATTTTGGATAAGTATACAAAAACTCAATAGTTTAGGGTTCTAGTTTTTTTTTCAACATCTAGGTTGGTGGTGATACGGATGAATGGATACCCCCTCTTCCCTGCTCTTCATTCAGTAGTGATGGCCTAGGTGTCTTCAGATAAGATGTGTAGTGATGGCCGGTGTGTTTTTAGGTGAGACTTGACATGGTGATACATATGGATATGTGATATATGGTGGGGGTCATTCATGGTAGGAGGAGGGCATGAGGTTTATGTCCTTCACATTCATGATACCCTACTTCTCAGGTTATATGATGAGATGTGATGTGATGTCCTAGGTGTCTTTTAGTGAGACATAATGCGATGGACTAGGTCTATTTAGGAAAGATGTGATGTGTTTTTGTTGTGATGCGATGATTCCTAATGCTATCACCATTTTATAGATGTTGTGAGGGTGGGGTAGGTAGGTATTTTTACTGACCCACATCATAGATGGCTATTATGGGATGTGATATGTACAAAAGGTTTGGGACTGTAGGACATTCGACATTGGGGCATGAGAGTGTAAAATCAGTGGGGAATCAGTAGCGGGGAGTCTTGCTTTGTTATATTCTTGGTCCTATATTATTGTATTGGATGCGTGATTTGGTGAGTGAACCATGTGAGGTTGAGATTGGTTAGATGGCCTATATAGGTTAATATTGGTTCTGTTGTTTGTTCACAGGTTCATTAGCATTCTATTCTCACATGTTCACTTGATACCTTGGTTATATCCTTAAATAGTATACCTATTATGATCACCCTAAATATATAAATGGTTTTTTAGGTTTCCAGGAGGAAATTGATTACCGAGTTGGACATTACATTCATGGGATGGAGATGTTGTTGATTTGTTACCATAGACTTATCTTTTGGTATACTTGGAGACTTTATTTTTATTGGTTTATTTTTCTCATGCATTGTGATATGGGCTTGGGATTACCTATATATTATCTAATGGGTTTTATTGGTGGATTTTTATCCTATCTCCTAATCCTATTTTATTTATAGAGGGAAATGTCTCCCATTTTGTGATATTTTTATACCCTCGGTGCTAGTCACCAACCCTGATCCCACTATAGGCGGGACTCATGGTTCATTATCTCTCTTCCTTCATTACAAAATATTTGGAGGGAGTGGGTCATGAAAGAGTGGTATCAAAGGTTTTCGTTGAGAGATAGGATGGAGTATAGAGTTAGGAACTCTGATATTTTCATATATTAGAAGGGAAACAATGTTGTTTTATCTTGGTGTGTGAAATAAGCTAGGTAGATCAGCTAGGACACTAGATTATAGGAACCCTTGTGATCTAGTGTGTGAATTCTTATCTTATTGAACAACCAAATGAGGTGGACCTATTTGCAGGGTATATAACTAGGCGAGATACATGCATTATGATTTTTTTAATGTTTAAAATTGGGGGTTTTTGGGAAAATGAAATTAATTAATTAAATAATATTTGATAAATTTTATGATATCTATGTTCTCATTTATTTTCATGAATGGATCATGTTTATAATCCCTAAATATCTCAGGTAGTTGAGGTTTAGCTAGTTGATCCAATTGATAATTAGAGTATTGATTCGATAGAGGAGGATGTGGAATGTAAAAGGGATTTGAATGCCTTTTAGTGGTATATTTTGGGAATGTGTGTGGGGAGAGTCTATGATCTTGAGACAAAGCACTAGCTGGAGGAGCTCAAGATATTTTTCAGTTTGATTCAAGAATGGGATTATTTCTGGATATTTTTGGATGTTTTTCATATGTAGGGAGCTAGATTCTTGTGGAGGATGTTATTTCTTGGTGACTGTAAGGTGGTTGATGTGTTGTGTCCTGACTTTAAAAGGGGGTTTTGGGTGGAGTTCTTATCATCGATGATGAGGGTATCCAAGAGGCAGGAGATATTCTCACTTAATTAGGGGAGATTGAATGTGTGGGAGCTTAGGATAACTTTCAAGGAATTCCTAATCTTTTCCCCTACTGTTTTCCTAGATGTGGATTCTAGAGTGAAACATATTGAGGAGGCTTTATGACTAGTGATCAGGCATACAGGCACCCCGCTCATGCTTCTTATGTATCTATAAGTGCAGAATAAGGTAGAAGTGACTGATGGGATGTTTTCTCTAGTATTTGATCCATGAGAGAGTGGATAGTGGGTCCTTTAAAGGAGAATAGATTCAATAATTGGTTTGTGGGTTTTCAAGAATTCAGGGTTTTGTTCAATAGTGCACTATTCATAGTAGTTCCTTACCCATCCTTTAGGTAAATGTGGTTTCCAAGCACCTTATAGGGGATTTAAATTTCCAGGATATGTATGTGGGGGACATGAGAACCACCAGGCTCAGTTTCTAAGCAATCAGGGATTCCAATTCTAAATGGGAAGTCATTCCCCTTTTCAACAGTAGTCGTTTCCATTGAAGTAGTTTCAACAGCAGGGACCACTAACTCTAATTAAACAGATGAGGTTCAGTGGAGTTGGTATAGGGAAGCCTTGTGATGGTCCCTATCTATAGGGTCCTAGGCCATAGTGTTGTCATGGAGACTGGTAACATAGGGGTAGAGGAGATGGGTGTGATCATATGCACAATTTTGTGGAAAAAACACCCAAAATTCTAGGAGTTGTTCAAGATATGATCAATTTATCATCTACCATTTTTTTTGCATTGCTTGATTTAGGATCCTCAAACTCCTTTTTTTCTTCTACTTTAGTCCATGCTTTGGGATTGGACATGTAGAGGAATCTAGTGCCTCTGTGGTTATCTATGCCAGTTTGATGTCAGGATTCTTTATTTGATGTGTGTTGGGGATATAGACTGGTGATGGGGCATCAAAAATCAGTGGAAGACTTCTTCTTATTATATATAAAACAATATTATATTATCCTTATCATTGATTTTCTATATTTTGTGCATTCCATCATTGATTTGTTTTCATACGCGAGTTTTGTTTCAGATGTGGAGGGACAACGAGTGGAGTTCGATGGTGAGAAAGGTTATCAAATAGGGTGTAGGTAGATGGAGCCTGTTTTTTCGCAGTTTGAAGAATTTTTAGTGGAATATATGGTAGAGGGTTTCCCCAGGGTTATAGAGGAGTTCCTATATATTTTTCCAGATAAGGTTACGACCCTTGCTCGATGATGTTATGTTTAGTTTGGGATAGAGTTGAAACTAGGTGTATCTATGATTTTTATTTCTCTCTATCATATAGAGCCTACATAGTTGAGTGAATTGAGGTTATAGGTGGATGATATAATGAAAATGGGTTTCATCCTATCCAATGTGTCTTTGTGGGGTGCCCTAGTGTTATTTTCCAATAAGGTGGATGATATTCTGAGGCTATGTATAGACTATCGAAGCTTGACTTAGGTAATTGTAAAGAAATGTTACCTGCTTTTGAGGATCGATGATCTGTTTGACCAATTGGGAGGAGCTGCTTGTTTCTTGAAGATCGATCTTCAATCTAGATATCACTAATTGAGGGTAAAGGATGAGGATATCCCAAATAAATACATTCATGTGAAGGTATGAGCTCATTGAGTTTATAACCATGTCATTTGGTGTTACGAACACATTTCCCATGTTCATCGTTCTTAAGAACTCCATGTTTCATGAGTTTTTAGACTGATTCATCTTTATATTCATTGATGATATCTTGATCTACTTGAAGTCATAGGAGGAGCACGTCAAGCATCTAAGAGCTGTTTTGTAGGACCTTCGATACCACCAACTCTATGGGAAGTTATCCAAGTGTAGGTTCTTGATGTGGGAGGTTCACTTACTTGGACATTTGTTGTCTCAACAAGGTGTGGAAGTGGACCCATTAAAGGTTGAGGCAGTTTTCTCTTGGGAAAACCCAAGAATATGGTATTGGTTCATAGTTTCCATGGTCTCACAAGCTATTATGGAGGTTTTTCCCGATTTATCTTGATTTTTAGACTGTATTATAAAATTGACCAGGAAATACTAGGCTTTTGTGTAGACTAATAAATGTCAGATAGTTTTTGGTTACCTGAAGGGGAAGTTAGTTAATTATCAAGTGTTTTAGTTACCTGAGGAGGGTGCATTTTTTGAGGTTTTCTGTGACATATCCCATATGATCTTGGGATTAATATTGATGGAGAAGAGGGTATTATACTCATATAGGTCTAAGAATTTATGTTCCCATGATCATAATTATTCCACCCATGATCTAGAGTTGGTGTTGATTGCGTTTTAACTAAATTTTTGGTTGTACTATCTCATCGTTGATCAATTTTTGGTTTTCACATACCACACGATATTGAAAAATATTTTCACTCAGCAGTATCTGAATCTATGCCAGTGGAGGTGGATGGATTCTTTTAGGATTAAAGTTTTGTAATCTCTTACAACCCAAGAAAGTGGAATATAGTTATCGATTCACTGAGTCAGAAATCCTATAGAGATGTGACTCAGGAGTTTGGAGATTCTTGGAAAGCAATGGAAGAGCATGCAATGATACATATTGATGTTAGAGGGATAAGTGTCTGAGTTCATATTTATTAGATGACCATGGAGTCATATTTGATGTAGTTGGTGGATGAGTCTCAATGGGGTAACTTAGAGGCATAGGTGATGTATGACCGTGTTGGTTATGGTGATGCTCTTGAGGGATGGTCAAAGGATGGTTAGAACCAGGTATTGTTACAAGGGATATTGTTTATTCTACAGGAGACATGTGACGGGGTTCCCCATGAGTTTAATAGCTCACCCTAAGTGTAACATCCCATTATGATGAAGATTTTTCATGGATTGAGTAGTTAGCTTTGGTGGCATGGGATGAAATAGTCAGTGGTAGAGTTTGTGATGAGGTGTCTGGTTATTTAGTAGGTGAAAGTGAAGAATCATGTTCCTAGAGGATTTTTATTGTCCATGGATTCTACCTAGTGGAAATGGTAGGACATCTTGATATATTTCATTATAGGATTACCCCAAGACCAGGGAGGATGTGACATAGTTTAGTTGACACTGGAAAAAATGATGAATTCAACTCATTTTATGGTGATCAATGAATGAACTTTCAAAGATGTTTTGGTGATGTGGTATGTGGATGATGTGGTTATGGTTCATGAGGTACCATGGAACCTAATATCTGATTGGGATCCTCATTTTACCTTGAATTTATATAGGGGATTGCGTCATTTTGTGGCTCCCAGCTATGTCTTAGCACTTCTTTCCATCCTCAGACAGACGGGAAGATGGATTAGACCATTCAAATTCTATAGGATATTTTTTTTCTTGCATATTGGACTTTGGAGGATCTTTGGAACAAAACCTACCTTTTCCAAGTTTGTTTACAACAACTAAAACTAACCCATTTGAATGGTGCTATTTGAGTTGTTTCATGAGAGGTCATGTCATTTCACATTATGCTGGATGAATGTTAGGGAGTTAACAATTCATGGTCCTGATGTGGTCTAGGCCTTGATTGAGATGATCCAGTTGGTTCAAGAAAAGATAAGGGAATTAAAAGACCATTTGAAGGCCTATATTGATCGTAGGTGGAGGCCAATGGAGTTTGAGGTCGAAGACCATGTTTTATGGAGAGTCTCCCCTCAACATGGGTAGTAGAGGTTCAGAAATTATTGAAAGATATAACATCATGGCCCTGATCACTTGATAAAATTATCCAAACCATTGGTCACATGACCTCAAGCACACCTCCCCATACGCTAGAGGCTTTCGATTAGCAGCAAGGGTCTGTGAACATGCAGTGGGGATACTATACCCTCTTGTTTTAGAGTATCACAGTGTTGAGATAACATATAATAGCGGGATCATAATAAATGAAAAATAGAAAGTTGAAGTAAATCATCTAAATGATAATAATAAATAGTCAAAACTATGGCACTGTATACAAAATGATGAGTGTCATGTATCCAAAAAAAGAAACAAAAAATATGGTAGCAAGAACACATATATACAAGTATATCAAAAAAAACAAAAAAAACAAAATATTATCTAAATATAGAATCATGATCGATAGATCAATCCTATGCTTCCACAATCCCATTCTATAATCAATCAAGCATCGACAACTAGGCGCTTTCCCATATCCCTACCAACATCCATGAAGTCTTTCTAGGTAGAAAACGGTGGCCCGAACAGGGTGTGAGATATAATCAATAGGAAACCACTAAAAATTTATATAATTATATATCCTATTAATATAAGATGAGAAATGTGTATATATAATAATGGTAATGCAGTAATGTAAACTGTAAGGGTCAGCTTTAGTTCCTGAAGGACACCAAACTGACACTACCTGCTTCAGCCCACATCGGGAAAGCCTCTAAATAGATGCCACCATAAATATATATGTCTATGTGTATATTCATGTATGTATATATATTCTCTATATATTAAGTGAAATTTATATCCATATATGTACATACGTAGTGCTAGACAAGACCCAAGGCGTAACTCAAGCGTCCATTTCTAGTCATTAGTATCTCATAAATAATTAAGGGATTCCATGCACTAGTATCACAAGTATATGGAACTCTATCCTGAGTATCAGAAATATATGGGATTCCATGTCTATGTATCATAAGTATATGAGATTCCATGCCCAGGTATCAAAAGTATATGGGATGCCATGCCTGAGTATCATAATAGTAGGGATTCCATGCCTCGGTATCATAAACCATAATAGTCACCATGTACATAAATCATAAACTATAAGGGTTTCCATGCCCAATTATTATAGTAGTAATAATAAGTCAATATGATTTATTAATATACATAGGATAGTTTATATTTATTTAGAATTCTACTTTAACAAGGGAATAATCATTGTTTTATTAAACATGTGACATGGTCATAACACTCACTTCCCATTTAATTAAATATAGTAATTTCATCTAATTATCAAGGAAAACCCACCTAGGTGGTGGTTTGGACACTTAATCAATTATATTATCAAGGGGAAATTCCAAAATCACACAACAAGGGGTTTCATCAGGTGATGGGAACCTATTCCACTGGTAATAAGGTGGCACAAGTTCATTTCTATCAAGGCTAACCAATTTTTTAAGGTAAAAAGTATATTCTTAAGGAAACACATGGAGAATCCGGAATTTGGAAATAAAAATCATAATATAAATCCACAAAACTTAATGGATAATTTCTAGACCATCTACCTTATGTATGTAGAGGAGCACTCATCTAGTATTTTCCTTTAGTTTTTTCTAGATTAGAATAAAATAGAAAAACATAAAAAATTACTTTAAAATAGTTTATATGAGCCTGATCCAAAATATAATCATAAATAGAATATAAAAAATTAAAGGATTTTAAGGAATTAAGATATTACCAGTGGCTATCTAACATAATTGATGGTGGACTAATTTGAGTTTGAATAGAAGATATCCTTCAATGCCAAGCTTTAGAAGTGGAAGATATCTCAACAGGAGGAGAGGGACCTACTATGAACATGGAGAAGTAAAATATAATGAGGGTTTATAAAATATAAGTATGAGAAAAATATAAAATCACCCAAAATTTAAAGCTTTCATGGTTTAGAAACACAGTTATCTAAACCGTATTCCAACTCTGTACAACCCACTATCTTGGGGACAAATTCTTCATAGCCTGCAACATAAGGTAAGGAAATCCATGAAAGGCCCATGAGAACCATCTATATTAGAATTTCAAGGACCATGAATCCATTTCATGGTTTATATAGACCATGTAGAAACCTTATAGGACATAAAAGTCTGAGGAGTACATTTATCACTGACCATGCACCTCTATTATTTCCTATGAAAATCAGAGCTTCAGGATCTGAATAATCCTTGAACACCACCAGACCCTTACTTAAACCATAGGTAACATTTATAAGGATAAAATAAAGGGTTTAAACAAAGAATCATTGATTTTTTACCTCATAATAAAAATTTGGATCTTATAGTCTTCCCCTTAAAAACAACTTGTCCTTGAGTTTCCCTTCAAAGGGTGGTAAAACTTCCTCTGAGAATAACTCTAGCCACTGAGCATGCACATTTTACTCTCTCTCCCAAGTATCATATTGTACATGAAAATTATTCCATATCACCCGTATTAGAGTAACATACCTACCCATAAGATCCTTCCCAATCAAAACAATGATAAGAATTGGATACTCCTTAAAAGATGCACCAATATCTAATTCAACATCCTCATGATCAAAAGTATGAGATGGGTCAGCATGATATCAACGAAGCTGTGATATATGTAGGAAATCATGTATGTATTAGCACCTTTGGGAAAGATCTATCTGATATGCTATCATCCCAAATCTCTCCAATATCTCAAAAGCAACAATATAATGAGGTGATATCTTTCCTTGTCTTGGAATTTGTCTATATACCAGTCTAGGTAAAACATTCAAGAAAACATGATCCCTGATCCTAAACTCTAGAGGTCATCAATGGCAATTATTATAATATTTATTTTTAGAATAAGTAGTAATCATATGATTCCTAATAAATTAAATTTCCTCTGAATTCTTTTGAAGGAGACACGGTCCCAGTAGCATTCGGTCTCTTGTCTCTAACCAGCACAGGGTTGAACAACACTGTCTACCATATAAATCCTCATAAGTATCCATCTATATAGTCTTATGATATCTATTATTTTAAGAAAACATGATGATTGATATGTTTTTATTCCAAGAACCTCTAAAATCAAGGATTGATGCTCAAATCATGTCCTCTAAAACCTATATCTTATGCTTGGGATGAACATTGGCCTATGGGTTATAGGTTGTACTCAGAAGTACCTATGAACCTAGTTATCTCTACAACCCCTGCCAAAACCATGAAATGAAGAAAGTGTGTCTTTCTGATATGATAGAATATATAACTCTATGAAAGTGTATGATCACAATAATGTAGATCTTCCGAAGATCATATACTGATAAGGTCTCCCAAATAGGTAGGAAATAAGGGACCTTTGTCAATCTATATGTGATCACCCTAATAGAGTCACTGTCACAAGGTGATCTAGAAAATCCCATCATGAATTCCATGGTGATGTCATCCCACTTCCACTCAGGCATATGAAACATATGTAAATCCCCACTGGTCACTGGTGTTCTACATTCAACAACTATCATGTGGAACACTTAATGATAAAACACGCATTATTTTCTTTCATCCCGGGCCACCAATTTTGGTATTGCATGCCTTATTACATATTAGAAATTCATGGGTGTACTGCCCCTAGTGAAGCATGATATCTTCACATTAGTTCCCCTCAAATGTATGTAGGCACCCATACATGCCCATGAATAGGAAATATCTCATCACCATCAATAGAATAACCCAATGGTGGATCCCCACCTGTAACACTCTCCCTTAGGACTAATCCTTCAGGGTAAAAAACTACCTCTTCTTCAATCTATCCAGAAGTGATGATGTCACTACTAAGGCTATAAGGAATGGCCGGTCGTGACTCTCCTAAACCTCCAGATTCATCTCAGTTGAAAGATCCATCAAGCTCCATTCATCACTGGCTTTCTAAAAATCTTTCTTCTATGTCTTCTGACTCAGAGCATAAGCAACTGTGTTTCCCTTTCCAAGAATATAGGCAAGATCAAAGTTTAAGGACTGACGATATTCAATCAACCTTCTATTTATAAGGTTCAATTCATGGTGTGTAAATATATACTTGAGGATTTTGGGATTTTTAAACATAACAAAACACTCACTAAGAAAATAATTCTTCCAGAAATGTAAGGCATGGAAAACAATTAACAACATGAGATCATGAGTTGGGTAATTTCTATCATGTGGTCTCAACTAATGACACCCATAAGTAATGACTTAATTTTCCTATATGAAAACTGCTCCTATACCAATTCCTGATGTATCAGAATAAACTGTAAAGCTTATGCTTCTCTAGAAGAATCAGGATCAAAAACTGAAATCAGTCACACTTTCAGCTCTTGAAAGGATGTCTCATAGGCTTCTGATCAAAGAAACTTCACACCCTGATTAGTCAAGCCTATGAGAGATTCTTCTAGGAATGAAAATTCTTGTATAAAACTCTAGTAATATCTATAAAGTCTCATGAAACTCCATGTGTCAAAGACGTTATTGGGCTGCTGCTAAGAAACACTATCACTCGCCTTCTTTGGGTCAATAGATACTCTTGTCTCAATGATATTGTGACCCAATAAGTGAACCATTTTGATCAAAAAGTTAAATTTACTAAGCTTAGAATAATTTTTTTTTCTCTATTAGTGCATTAAATAAGATCTCAAGATTTTTGACATGGTCTTGTCAAGTATGAGAATACAATAAGATATCGTCCCCATAGACTACCAAAAATGAATCCAGATACATGTGAAAAACCAAATTCATCAAGGCCATAAAGACTGAAAGAACATTTGTGAGACCAAAAAACATGACTAGATACTCATATAAACCATACTAACTTTGTCAATAAACAGATGCTATATCTGAAGTTTTTACTCATACCTGATGATAGATTGACCTCAAATCAATCTTGTCAAAAAACCCTTGCTTCTTAGAGCTGTTCAAAGTGGTCATGTATATGAGAAAGTGGATACTGGTTCTTAACCGTAAGCTGGTTCAACTGGTGATAACCCATACAAAAAGTGAGGGCAATATCTACCTTCTTGGAAAAAGGACCAGTGAACCCCAAGGTGAAGTATTAGGCTATATAAAACCCTTAGCTTCCAAATCCTCTAAATTCCTCTTGATCTCCTGTAACTCAGTAGTAGTCATCCTATAACAAGGAATGGATACCAGTGTAGCTCTTGAAACTAAATTGATATTAAAATATACCTATCTATCATGAGGTATTCCAAAAAAAACAAGGAATACATCTATGAAACAATCTATTACATGAGGTGAATCATTCGAAAACTTTCCTAGATCATCTAAAAAAGTCTAGATTTATGGAATTTCACTCTTCTCAATCCATGACGCTTTGGTCCAAATCAGCTTTCCTGGACATCCCATCCACCATTAAGTATATAAATTATTTCATGTGGTTATGTAAAAGACACCCTTTGGTAATATAAATCCACATAATCATGCTAATGAACCAAACATTCCATCCTGAGAATGATGTTGAAACCGAGCATCTCGAAAATGAAGAGGTTCTAGAGAAAATGATAGCTTCCAATCTCAAGGGTCACTCCTTAGACTGGAATACACCCTCTAAACATATAACTAAAAGAGTATCAAGGGTCATCACCCCACCAAGGTACCAAATTATATGTTTGATACTTTCCAAAACTACTATAGATATAAATGAATGTGAAGCGACAGTATTGAATAAGGAAGAAACTAAAGTATAGGATACTAGAATATTAAATCTAATTTTAAATAGCCTGACATTATTCTCAATTAGATATGGATGCACTGAATAGATATGGATATATCCATAACCTTGAGATATAACTTGACTACCCTAAGAAGACCCAATTTGTTGGCGCTATATATCTAGAGCTCGGCCACCATAGCCATGCCCACCTCCTATTCCTAAAAAGCTAGTAGTACTCTAGATACTTTTCTAGTTTGGTGATATTGATCCTACTCCTGAAGTTAGAGCTAACATAGACCCTATACCACTAGGAATATATGGTAAATTCCTACAAAATTTATCAATATACCCCTATCTATTTCATCCTTGGAACTTCATGGGGTCTTGGGACACCAGATATTTTTATGACATGCCTTCCTGCACTGGTGAAAAACCATGTAACTATCAACGGGTGTCAACTATCTACTACTTCTCCCTCATGCAGTCTCAAGGTGACATTTCTTTACACTAGTCTAACAACTTCCTTGTCTTGATTCTAAACTACTCTGGTCCACACCGTCAGCCTCCTCCAGGTTCTGCGTGGTGATGAGGTCCTAGTTTACTATCTCCAAAACTTTGTTCAATTGAAATGCATTCACCTGGGATTTAATGATTTATGTGAGACCATACTCAAAATATCTCACTATTACTAATGAATCACCCACAAGACTCAATGCAAAATTATGGATCTCTGTGAACTGATAAGAATAGTCCATTATGAACATAGTACCCTGTTTTCGATTAATAAGCTCTCTATCTTATTCCACTCTCAGAATTTGAGGGAATAGATAGTCATAGAATACAGTCTAAAAACCATATTAGGTCACATATTAATGATGATCCACCTGGGTGATAACATACCACCAATTCTTAGAAGAATATCAAAGAATATTTGTAGAGAGCTCCACTCTCCTCTCAGGAGGTGTCTTAAGGTACTCAAAGACATTGAACATGGTCTCCAGTCAAAACTGTAGCATGGGGACCGCTATCTCTTGAAAACATGGGTGGATGATACTTCTAGAATTCTGATGTCAACTATACCATAAAAGAGGCAGGTTTTGAAATCCCTATATAGTCTTCATAAGACATATGAATTCCTCTTGAAACTGGGCATCGTTTTCTACATAGGGATAAATATAAGGTTCCACAAGTGGAACTACTAGAGGTAATACTAGTAGATCATTCCCCACTACCATTGGAGTATGGTCATCACCACCCTCCTTGTGCATTACTTGAGGAATTAATAGTGGCATAACTCTAAAAATTACAAGGACACACCTCAGATAGGATTTGATAAAATCATAATCCATAAGTAAAGAATAGAATAGGATAAATGACTTTCTATATAAAGTCACACCCCTCTACTTGCTCCTAAAGCTAGGTTCAGGTGACATAAAGAATATAATAATTCAATAGATACTACCTAATTCCCACTAATAATGTATGGTTAGGGTCAAGTTATTTATGATAAGCCAATGGTCTCAGTATATAGAGTGTTAACCACAAATTATAAAGGAGAACCCCTTTATGTTTCAATTGGAATCTCCATTTAATGGAGACCATTTGATTTTATAATTTAATTCATTTAAATTCATATTTATTTATATCACAAGTCTTATTAAATGATTGAATTATATATATTTCAATTTCCAATTTATAAAGGATCATACACATTATAAATTAGACTATGGAATCAATTTAATCACAACCATAAACACATTCCAACCCATTCGACCAATGGCCCAGGAAACAATTTGTGTCATAATTGACTTCTTTAGGTTTCAACATCAAACTATGAAGGAAAAACTGTTAGGTTGATTTAGTAACTTTAATTAACTGATATGTTCTCATTCCCATTCATGAAATTTTAACTCAATTCTCTACATAGCATTGAAGGCACTCATAGAAATCACAAGAAATACATGCAATGAGATGAAACTATATGGAATGGCATAATGCATGACATGTGAATATATAAGTTCCAACTATGATGCATGATACAAAAATTCCTTTACATAATAGTATAGGGGAAAATGGAATCCAAATTCCTAATAATAATAAACATCACATATCATTTGTGTTACCCAACAGTGGAATCAAATCAACTATAATAAGCAGAATCTAAAAAGAGTAATTCCCATCTCTGATAATTTGAATTTTCTCTATACATGGGTTAGATACTCCTAGTAACCATCTCATTACCAAATTATGACATGTCCAAGTATCCTTTATACCATAATAAACTAGTATTTAAAAGAAAATAAACCTCTGATACCACTTTGTAACATCTCGGACCAACTCACTAAATAACAATAGTTGAACCGGTGGTCATATGTCCTCAAGCACACCTCCCCATACGCTAGAGGATTCCAACTAGTAGTGAGGGACTAGGAACATGAAGTGAGGATACTATACCCTCTTGTGTCATAGTATCATAATGGTGAGATAATAGATAATAGAAAAAGCATAATAAATAAAAAATAGATAGAGTAATTAAAGTATCCAAATGACAATAATAAATAGGCCAAATTGTGGCACCATATACAAAATGATGAGTATGTAATTTATCTAAACAAAAGAAATAGGAAACATGGAAACAGGAATACATACATACATGTATATAAAATGAACCAAAATACCAAATGAATATCTCCAGAGAGAATCACGATCTAATGCTTGGTCCCATGCTCCCTCGCTCCCATGCTATAATCAATCAAACATTGAGAACCGAGCACTTTACCCTATCTCTACCTATGTCCATGAAGTCAATCTAGGTACCAAATAGTTTCCCAAATAGTCTATGAGATATAATCTGTCAGACACCTCCAACAATGTTTATAATTATCTAGATAGTACATATAAGACGATCATTTTTCATATATATTAATGGTAAGTCGATAATGTAAACCATAAGTGTAGGTTCTCGTTTATGATGGAAATTGGGTTGAAAATACCTACTTTAGACCGTTTTGGGAAACCTCTAAATAGATGTCACCATCAACATATACATGTATGTTTATATGCGCGTATGTATATATTTTTACTATATATGTAATGAAATTTATAGCCATATATGTAAATATGTAGTGTTATCCAGGACCCCGGGAATAACTCAAGTGTCCATCTCTAGTCACTAGTATCACATAAATAAATAATGGATTCCATGCCCAAGTATCATTGATCATAATGGATTCTATGGCTGATTATCAGAAGTATATGGGACACCATACCGAGTTATTAAAAATATATGGGATTCTATGCCTGAGTATCACAAGTATATGGGATTCCATGCCCGAGTATCACAAGTATATGGGAAACCATGATCGAGTATCAAAATAGTAGGGATTCCATGATCGGGTATCATAATAGTATGAATGTCATGCTTGGGTATCATAATAGTAGTAACATGATGCCCGAGTATCATAAACCATAAGTCTCACCATTCCCATGCATCATAAACTATAAGAGTGAACATACCCAATTATCATAATAGTAATAAGTGGTCAATATACTTTATTAAGAGCCAGAATATGGTTTATAGTTCCTTATAATTCCACTTTAATAAGGTTATAACCACTGTTATATTAAACACGTGACGTGGTCATACCACTCACTTCCCATTTAATTAAATATAGTCATTTTATATAATTATAAATCCAAAACCACTTAGGAGGTGGTTTTGACACTTAATCATTTATATTATCAAGGTTAAATTCCATATTCATGCCTTAAGGGGTGGAATCAGTAGATGGGAACCTATTCTAATGGTAATAATGTGGAACAAGTTCATTTATATCAAGGATAACTAGTCAATTTAGGTAAAAATGGTGTTTTAAGGAAACACATAGATAATCTAGTGTTTAGAAACACATAGCATAATATAAAGCCAAAAAAATTAAAGGAAAATTACTATACCCCCTACATTATTCCTATATAGGATCACTCATCCTATATCGGCCTTTGGTTTGGTCTAGATCAGAAGAAAATAGTGAAACAGACAAATGACCTAAAACTAGGGAAGATAATCTCAAACCAAAATAGGATCATAGATAGAATGATGAACAATTATTGGAGCTTAAGTAATGGATATATTTCTAGTGTCTAACCAATGCAACTGACGATGGTTTGATGAGAGTTTAGACATAATATATCTTTCAATGCCAAGATTTAGGTTTGGAAGAACTCTCAACAGGAAGAGAGGGACCTATTGTGCATATGGATAAGAATAAGAGAAGGAGGTAAAAACATAAAATCACCCAAACTTTAAAGGTAACATAGTTTTACCACATGATGGTCCAAACTGTTCACTAACCATGCACACCCCACTATCCAGGGGATACACACTGCACGACCTATAGTGCAGGGTTAGGAAAACCATGTATAGCCCGTGCACGCCCTCTATCTAAACCCCACATGGCCCAAGCCTCACATTCATGGATGATTAAAATCATGTTTCACCCTTATAGGGTCACATGGTTTGAGGAGTTTGGTTATAAATTATAGTGTGTTAACTATACACCACTATTGTTTCCTCTAAAAACCAAATATCTGGGCTCCAAAAAATCCCAAACACTCCCAAACCCTTATTTAGACCATATGGAACATTTATAAGGATACAATAAATGGTTTAAACCAATAATAAAATATTCTATACCTCATTAGAAAAACAGGATCTTACATAATATTTAACCCTAGTTTTTTGGTCCCTTTGAGTTGTTGGGGTGAGTTGGAAAGGTGGTATATCTATAGAAATTTACATCGTGGATGAAGAGGATCCATGAAATATTCCACAAGTCCTAGCTTCATTAGTATATTCATGACGACTCCCACTTTATCATATGGGGATATTTGGATATAAAAGATGATCTGGAATTTGTGGAGTGACTAGAAGAGATCCAGGACTATTAAGAGAAGGTGTTGTGTGGGTGGACCATTCCCTTGGTTAACATGTTGTATAGGCATGGTGGTTTGGAGGAGAGTACTTGGGAGAGTGATATGTAGATGCGTGGCTAGTACCCAGATCTATTTTTAGTTTTTTCCTTTCCCTATTTTATTTTCATGTTGGGATGTTTGGATATAACTGTGTAATGAGATGCATTTTTTCCTTGATGTGTGATGCATAATTTATGATAAATCCCTTGACATGTGAAAATGGGATGACCTAAATCCTAGTCTAGACTCATTATACTTTGACATGATTAAAACCATGCAAGCAAGTCAATTCCAACCAAATAAGATAATATCTTGTTAGGTGGGATGGGATTAACTGATTTGTCTTCTTAGGGAAGTGCTATGTGTTAGCTTTGGTAGTGGTTGGTTTGGGTTTTGTGGATGATGGGATGGTTGTGTGGGTGGTTTTGTGGAGATGAGGTGATTTGTGGATGATGCCAGATGATTTTGTTTTTCTCTCATTGAGTGGTGGTGATGTGGTTGTACTAGGTGTTTTGTGGGTGTTTTGGTTTTGTGTGTTTGGCTAGTGGTGGTGTGAAGTATAATGAGGACCCTGAGAGGTATCTCACATGGTGCTTATTTGGACTCATTTATTTTCATCAAGATTGGTTTTGATTCTTGAGGATGATAATATTTTTATAGGTATCAAATGTAATGGAACATTCCTTCACATCCCATTACATTTTTGGTTTTGTGGTTGTAGGGTGTTCAGATAAGGTTTTAGGGGTGTTCAGTAGAGGCTAGAGCTATAGGAGTACTGCATTAGGTGATTGACATCATGAAAGGGGAATTCAAGAGATTAAATGTTGGTTAAAAACATGTGTATATGGATAACTAACATCTTGTGTGCAGAAGTGGAGGAGTTCATTAAATGGATTCATTTCATGAAAGGGTAATTCATGATGTTTTTTAATTCAGGCTAAGGTGAATTAATTTTCAGAATAAACCAAAGATATAGAAAATGCATGCCCTGTAATGGATTCAAATCTTGTATTTCATGGCCCCCATGGAATTCATGTCATTAATTTGGAATTCATTCCTTGAATTAGAAAAATTCAATGTTGTTTATAGCACTATTTTTTTTGGTTTTCCTATCATTCGACCTTTCCCAATATTGGTCATGGGAAAAACCATAGGTGTATTTGGAGGTCTTCTGGAATATCTCCCCTTTGTTAAATCCTAGGGTTTTTGTATATTATTATTGTTGGTCCATGGTGTGTTTCTCTATAATCATCATTTTTGTCTTATGTTATTCCTTATAGAATCACTGTAGCAGTGATATTTTTATTTGGGTCTGCATTGGGATGAATTTTTGACAACCCTTTGGTGTGATCCATGTTTCTCTGGAGTTTCCTAGTGTAGTTGTGGTTTTTAGGTAGTTTCTTTTTCACCCTATGGTGGTAAGAAAGTCTGAAAATCTTTCTTTACATAGGGGATCCTTATTCTCATATGTTTACATATTATGTGTAATATTTTCATGGTTCTTCTTTCCTTTGGGTGGATACTAAGGGTTGACATAATCAAATAATAAATTGGCATAACTAAAATTTATTGGTATGGGGGATATATCACATTCCATATAGCTTTAATATATTTCATTATCATGTTTTAGTGATAGGCTCTTGAAATGGTTTGGGATGGCTATTGGAGTCATCTGGTTATGGGCCACCAACCATCACTGGGAGGATAACTGGCAGGAATTCATGGATTGCAGGTCCTATCAAGTCTCCTACAGGCTTGAGAGGGTACCATTCTAGTGGCACTCCCAGACTAATGCATTTGAAACAAGTGTTGTAGATTCTAGGTGGGTTATGACATCCTTTGTTTGGTTAAGGACCCAACCTATGTAGTGGCTGATGTGTGTGTCTATGAAATCTTGTGAGACTTCATTAGATTGAAGAGAGTTCTGGTAAAAATTGCATGTAATATATGTGAAAAATACAAACAAAAAAACTCATAAAAGTATAATATCAGTACCACATGAATAATTGATGGTATCATTTGGAACTCTTCCATTTTGGATGTGAAAGGGTCCTGATGTGGGGTAACACTACCACCTTGGTTAAGGATTCATGTCAGGTTCACCATTTTTTTCTGACAAATGTTAGGTACCCGATGATTGATTGTAGGGGTTTTAATTTGTATAATCATTTACATCATGTTTACTACCTATGATCAGTCTTCAACGGGTTTTGTTCGTAGATCTAGAAACACCCAACAACTCTAATATCCATGATTACTCATAGACCTACTTTCTAGGGGTAGGAAATAATTAGGTAACTTTTCCAATGACACTTAAGAACTCACATTGGTTGATATAATGTAAATTCAGGATCATCAAACCCTTTTGGGGGGAACTATTTCCTATTATGGGACTCACTTATAGATTTAAGAAATGTTCATTAATCCTTCATTCATTCTCAAATATGCATAGGATGATCACCCTGAGGTAATGATCAATTACAAACATGCCTTGGTTTGGAATCATCTATAGGTATCCTAGGTTATCCATCAATAGGGATAGCTGTATGTATCTGAGGTACTCCATCAATGGTACCCTATTTATGAATGGATCATAGATTCTTGGTTTCTCATTAGTAAGATTCCATTTTTAAGCAATGCAGTGATGAATTATAAAGTTTACTGTAATCCAGGGATATGGACATTTTTTTGATTTCGGGATCTAACCAATATAATGGGATTCCTATGTATCTTTGTGAAAGGAATCAGAACCCACGTAGTTTGGTGAAGCTTAACAGGACACAACACATTTTAAGGTCATGTGACAATGTCCCAACCCTGTTGTTTAACGTCATATGGTAAGGACATCCAAGTGAAAGGTTCCCGGTCAAGGATGGTGTGTGATTTATTCCAAGGTGGCCCAAGGGACCTAGAAAATATATGGTCTCCTAGATAGATATGAAACTTATGAGAATTTCTCCCATATTAAATTAGAGTAAATTTGGGTTTTGGGTTTGGATTTTAGGGAGGATTCCTATGTATCCCAGTTAGTTTAGAATCAAAGCCCACGTAGTTCAGTAGGTTGGGGATTACACCTGTGAGGATGCCCATTTGGATGGAGGTTGGGTTTACATCTATATAGAGGGCCCATTTTCATATGGTTGGGGATTACACTGAATAAGAGGCCCATTTTAATGGGGTTGGGGTTTATATCTATGGAGAAGTCCCATTTGGTGTTGCTTCACTGGAAATGTATCCCTTTGAAGGTTGAGGCAAGGTTTTGGGACTTATACCATATTGGATTCCCATTATGTTTTGGTTTCGTACGAATGTCATGATCGACACTAACATCTAAGCCCATGTGAGTCATGCTTGATGTGAGGAACAAGAAGAAGTATTGGATATGAAGATCACACAATCCACTCCATCCACTGGTGGATGAGAACTAAATCTCAAAGGGAGAGGGATAGAGATTTGACTGTGCTCGTCTCCTCTTTTATTTTGGGTCATCGAGGAGGTGAAGAGGAGAAAGATCATCGCCTCTCGCATGAAAGACTAAGGTATTACTCTAAGAGGGATTCCCTATTTTTTCATATGGACGATAGGAGTGACCTTCAATAGACCTTATTGAAGTTAAAGTCCAGTGGTTCCCCACAATTCCTAGAATGTAGAGGTTCACATGAGCACCCCCAAGGTCAGAACCCTTTTTTCCATAGGAATGTAGACCTGAAGAAATTCCATGGGTCCACATTTTTTAGGAGGCCACACACATGAATCCTTTTACCACAAGTATGAACACTTTATAGGACATGCTAATGTTCCCAATTATTTGATCATACATGTCAGGTGGCTTTGTAAGAGGCCTTATCCCAATGATATTAGATTGGTTCACAGATGGGCCAAAGTGAGGCTAAAAGGTATGAAATGTGGGAGTTATGGGAGGTGTAGAGTAGAACAACCTAGTATTCCTCATTCCACGTAGCATGTTCTAATGTGGGATGGGTTTTCCTCTATGAAGCATATTGTTATGTGGGTGAGGGTATTGTTCACATAGCATTGTGCTACGTAGACCTGGGTTCTGCCTGTGTAGCATGCTGCTATGTGAGGCTCGGTTCCACCCATGTAGAGTTTTACTATGTGGGGGAAAGTTCCTCCTATGTAGAATTTTTATACGTAGGTTAGGGTTTCACCCACATAGCGTTTTTCTATACAGGGTTCTGGTTTTCAAAGGGTCCTTCTGTTTGTGCCCCACATAATGGTTTCTACAAAGGGTTTTCAGTTTGTAAATGGTCAGAAAGTTTTTGTTTCCTCTTTAATGTTATTTAGTGTGTTTACCTACTGGTAATTAATGTATTTCTCCCAGTTATCTAACAAAATCTCTTGTTTTTCATTTTCTCTCATCCATTGAGTCCCTTCCTCCTCTTCTCGATTCCCCTCATGGGTCTTTTATAGAAGAACATAGGGACTGAGTACGAGGATGGTCGGTCATCTATGGTGGTCTGTGGGGATTCATTTTTGGGAACCTTAAGAGGATCCCCCATCCCAAAAATGATTTCTTTTTCTGGTAAAAATCATTAATGGGGGTGGAAATCACTATCTAGCCCCACAAATGATTCAATTTCATTTGTAGATATCTGTAGTACCGCCTCATCCCATGAACAATTTTGTTCGTTGGTATGGTCATTTGTGGGGGCAGAAATCACCACCCATCCCTATAAATGAATTTATTTAATATGAAGGAACTAGAGGTACCATCTAATCACATGAATTATTTCATTCATGGGGTAATTTTTGAAGTGACAGAATGCCATATAGAGCGGCATTCCGCATAGTGATTTAACTACACGAACTCGAACAATCCTTTGCGGATTCATCCCCTTTGAAAACTTTTATTAAATTCATCTTATGGGTTTATTTATACCCTTTTTAAAAGTTCATCGAGTTCTCCAATTATTGTGTTAGGAATTTTTAGGACCCAAAAAATTCTTCCCATCAGAGTGGGTTCTGATCGGGATGAAGAGGAGGGAGTTATAATGTAGAAATTGGCACTGTTTTGAACTGGTTTGACATATGAAAGTGGACCCACAAGACAGAGCCATGACTATAAATAGGGGTCCCGACTCAATTTTCCTTTACTATATTTTTCACTGAACTGAGTTCTCTGTGGAATACCAATCACCCACTGCTTCTGTGTAGAGTTTCTCCTTTGGGGACACCCTTTCGGAGAATTGAACCTTTTCACTCGCAAATGGTAATTCTAAATATCTCTCATAGTGGACATATGCTTCCTGGATATAGAGTCCCATGTATTCAATTACTTATGGTCTAATTCTTCTCTAGCTAATGATTTGTGGGCCTATGAATTTATGGTTGATAATTCATGGGCCATCCCTTCATGATCTAGTGATTTGAAGACTATAGGTTCATGGTAATTTATAATTTTCCATTTTTATGGAGAATAACCCCTTATAATCCTTTATTTTTCTGTTGAAAAAGAATGGATTCCCCACAAGATCTTTTTTCAACCAATGGTGATCTTTCTAATATCAATGAGAGGAGGAAATCCATGGTTTATTTTATTTAATACAATGCCAAAAATCACAATTGATCCATTCCATCAATCCCTGGTGGTACTTCTCATTATAGGCCAAAAGGAATATTTGATATCTGATAGACCTCATCTTTATGGATTTGGGCTGTCATTCAATGTTTCAAATCTAGTTCTACATGAAAAAAATAAACCTACAACCTGGATGATCAAGAATATAAATATTCCCCATTACAACATCTTAGTGTGGGGGGAATTCATCTGGGGAAATCACACTGCCATATTTATTTTGAACTACACAGCTATGTTGTTGAAATAAGTTTCAAAGGAACCAGAGAAGAACATCCATTACTCTCACAGTATCTCATGAAGGGACATGGACAACAAGAAGCTAAGGTGGTTATCTGTGTGGTACCTCCACCTTGTAGGTTTATTTATCCTAGACAAGGGGTGGCCTTTATGGGTTCTCCAGACTTTTGAGGAATTTAAAGTTGAGTTGAAAGTTTACGGTTTGTACAAAGTTGTTTGGGTTTCATAGACTTACTCCCACCGAAATCAAAAAACTATCCTATTGCTACATAGTAGATGGATCCCAGACACCAATACCTTCCACATAGTGCATGGGGAGGATGTTATCAGTCTCTAGGATGTACAGTTGATTTCGAGGGAACCCATCATGTGTGACATGTTTGATGAGTTTCTACCACCCCCTTTGTTTTGGTATGACATGTAGATGACCCATAATCATTCCAAGAAACTTATTGAAATGGAGAATCATCTACTAAAGGGTGACCCTCACCCAAAGAAGGAAATCCCATTTAATTATTGGGTGAATTAATTCGATATATTAAGAATCCAAGAGCCTTGATCAAGGAGGTTGAGGACTTTCTCGACTATTGAGACTCAAAGGCATATCAGTACGTATTGGACCACACTTGAAGAGGGTTGTTTTAATGAGTGGGGCTATCAGATCATCCCCAATGTCGACCATCTATTTTAACTATATTCCTTTCTTTCCTTGTATCCTAGAGGATATCTATTTTTGGTGTTTGATTCTGGTACTGGGTTTAAAGTCATGACTTTCATAATGGTGGATAAATCGGCCACTAGTAGGTGTATTAAAATTTAAATCCTAGTGATGAAAAATATTTACCATTTTTTGGGACGAATCAGTGAGGGGAGACCACCATACCGTCTGGTTGGTCCCTTTCAGGTTATCTGGGGCTGGTTAGAATCCCATATAGGAGGATACATATATATCATCACTAAATAGATCCTAGAATATATCATATGACCATATCTTCATCGAATAACTGGTTTATTCCATTGGTATGAAGTGATCAGGAAATGATTAATTAGATCGACCATCACAATCATTGTACCTATGCTCTCTATGCGCCCATCTGATACTTTGGTGAATGATGGATATGGGGATCATTCTAGGCAAGGATATCTTATCTATTTGAGAGAATACATATTGGTTTCTAGTATTTAAGGGGAGATTATATGTGATGGGTACACACCCTATATATTTTTTGCATTAATTCAATTGTGTTTAGATGAGGTGTCTTCCAATAATCACTAGTGCATACTAGGAGAGACACCTAATGGTAGCTAGGTAGCTTTGGTTTATGTTTACTTGGGAGGACACATGATACCGGATTGGGCTTCCGCCTTCCTTGGGTTTTAATCCCATGCTTACCAAATATTATGCCAAGGTCTATAATTTATCATACCCTAAAGATCAACTGGTAAAAACAGTCCCTAAAAAAGTGTCTATGGTCTAATGGAACAAACATAAAATAGTAGGCATTCTATGGCTTGGAAGTATCTAATAAAATCCCTAGTTTGTTATCATATGAAGAAGATGTTGAAGGCCATGGGTTCAACATTTCATGTTTTTGGTGCTTCCTGTCGAGGTAAAGTTTCCATCCCTCCTTATTCCACTTTTCTTTCATCTTGGAGACAATGTGATTCCTTCAGGATTTCCCATTTTTTCTAAAACTTTATGGAACTTTCTATATGAGAAATGGTTGCATTAAATGGATATGGATATTTATAATTTCACACCACAATCTCTTACGATAATGACCTTGATTGGTTGGATGCCTATCTTTGATACCTTGATGAAACAATCTATTCCTTGCAGAACTGACATAGATATTCCCAGATATTTCTTACAATGGTGAGGTTTGAGGTTAATAATGATGATGAGGATGATAGTCACTCCTCTGGGGGAACCTATGTAGTAAACCCCACTATCAAAACTAGGGTTGGGTAAATTCCACTTTCTCATCCGGGGTCTCACAATCCCCCATCCCTAGAGGGTTCTTGTGTGGATGAAGCATCCAAAAAGAATGTGTCTTGGATAAATCCCACCCCAATTCTTAGGGAAGATCTCCTAGTATTATCCATTCCATTTACGAGGACCTTCCTAGAGGCTTTGATGAAATGGGATACCTTGAGAACAAGAACATGTGCTGATGATATCTGGGAGACTCTTCAGGTAGAGAACCTTGATATTATGGGATTAGGATTGATCATTACTCTTACATGGATCAAATCTTGCAAATATCTTCACGAGGTGGATATATATTTTTATGAAATGGATACCAGAATCCATTCATACAAGGACATACCCTACTGGTTCGACTGAGTAGAGGACATGAAGGTAATCATGATGAGGAAAGATGGTACTAATGAAGAGTTAAATTTGTACCAAATCTTTTTATTCTTACTATCATGACCTTGAACCCATAATCCTGGTAATTTTAAAAGTATGGGGATATTTGAGAACATATTGATTCCACGGAGTACACCCCAAGAGGAAATGCAACTAGGGATAAAATCCCTTTGAATGTGGAAGTCACTAGAGAGGGTTCCCCTGGGGTAATAGAGAATGTGGATGTAGTTATTGTAGATACTTTTAGAGAATTTCCACATCTATACCCACCCTATATTCCTTCTATAGGGTTATCTCTGTGGCATACCATGAAGCATTTATAGTCATGACAGTTGTCGATACGTATTTGGTTAGGGATACCAGGTGTTAGTTGCATCTATTTTTAGCCTAGTCATCATGTTATGTATTTTCATCTGCTAATTAATTATCTCACTCATGATTTGGTGAAGATCAAGTGATTTATTAGGAAACAACCACCCAGGGGCTTATAGTCCCTTCTTCTTCAGATATGAATGTGTTATCTCTAACAACAATAGCTGAAATGAATAGGGAACCCAAGATAATTAAGTCCAGTAGTAGTATCCCAAGCCCCATGGGGTGTATATTAATGATCAAACAACCTTAGTCTTGATAATGGGATATCCTTTAGAGGTTGACTCTTTGTTTGAGCGTAATGAACCTATTTCTACAAAGAGCACTGTCATGGAAGAGGCAGAGACTCGGATTCAAGGGATGTTGAACCTGAATGTTTTCCTCATTCCATGATTATTATCCCCATGAGCATAGTATCAGTGATGAATCTTCTAGATATCACTGACTCAACCAAGAATGAGCCTGCACTATGGGTGTATCTATAAGAAACTAAAGTCAACATGTAGATTGAGGATGCAACATCAATTTTTCAGGTGATGGAATTATGGTAATTAGGAATGATGATGTTCTTGAGAATGAAGGTGTGTTCTCAACTCTTCTATCCATTCCTTTTTTTACATAGGAATTGACTGATTTTGTCTCATTATTCTCGAATTATGACCATAATTTTATGTGGCTGCAACATATGTTCTGATCATTCCACCTTCTAATATTTCATGGGAGACGGCTGTTTTTGGATCAAACCATGGTGAGGCTACCGAGTCAAGACCCTCTTTAGTGGAACTTATTACTGAATATATCTCTCCATGCAAGAGTGATTATGAGGTGTAACAGGAGGCTCTAGTTGACCTTCACATTCCTTATTATAAAATATGTTAGGATATCTAGAATCTAATTTCTTGGACCCCCTTCAACCATGTGGGAAAAACCTCCCAAATTACATCACCTGTTTTCATTTCTTATATATGGGGGGTTTGACTATAATTCCATCCATGAAATAGTAAAATAGGTGATTATTTCCTGGTAGAGGTATATAAAACACCATTATCTCCTTTTAAACATAAAGTCCATGGCTCTTATTTCCACACTGAGATAGATATTTCTTAGAGAAGTTGTCGATCATGTTGGGATGGTCACATGGTGACAGGGCGTAGTTGCAAATTATAGGACCTTGGAATAGAAACTTCATCAAGAGGTGGAGTAGCTTAGTCAGGAACTAGAGTATCTTAAGAAAGAATTTTCTTTCACTGAGGTAGTTGTGGACAAAGGGAAATAGTTGGTGGATGAGTAGGAGTAGGCAAGATTGGATATGACTACGAGGGCGGAAGCACTGCAGTTTAGTGCTAATGTTGAGACCACAACCTTGTCTGAGTTCCACTGAGCCATAGAGGATTCATAGCAGGAACTTCTTCAACTTTTTTAATCCATTGATCAGGAACTATAATACCAATATTATGTTTTCATGGAGAGTATCCAAGTTGTGGATGTTTCTCCTTTGTCTCCATTTAAATGAAAACTTTTCCCCCTCTAATGCTTATCCATTATCTTATCTTTCTATGATAATTAATCAAAATTGGTTATATTTTGAATGTTAATATTTGTTGGATATCATTTTCAATTGAAACATGGGATAATTAAAACGACATGATCATGTAATGCTCAAATTTTAGCTGAGCCAAGGGACTTGGAAAGCATAATTTTGACTATTTCTAGGGTTACATGACAACCCTACAAACTTTGTGTATTTTCTGTTATCACCCTAATTTTTTTTAAATTTCACTATGGTGAGGGATTAGTGGGCATAACTTGACTTTTACTTAGGCTTCCCTTTGTGGTTTTTTGACCTAAAAAGTTTTGTGTATTTTTTTATTGCTCGTTTTTTTCATAAACCATGAAAAGCATAGGTTTAGTGAGCATGTACATGACTTTTACCAAGGGTTCCATTTACTAGTTTTTTACTTAAAGAGCACTGTGTCTCTTTTCATGGGAAGTTTATAGTCTTGCAAGCCCGAATAATGCAACTAAATTTTTAGGTCGAACAACTTTGATTGAGAATTATGGGGCGAGAACCCCAATAGGGCTTACAAGATGATAATGTCCCAATATTCTTAAGACATGAATAAGGAATTTTTTGGACCCAAGTTTTATGATTTATGAATATGAGACATGATATGAGGCAAGCACATGAGGAGTGACTATTATAATAGTTTCCGTCATGATGTTGTTGTGGAATACGGAGATAGGAGAAGCCTACCCCAGGGATGGATTCACCCTTGGTTGATAGACCTTTTGTGTGGGAAAATTATGCAGATCCAACTGAGGCATATTATGCATAGTAAAACAAAGGTTTCCTCAAGACACTAACCCCCTCACTCCCAATGGCCAGGTAATTTGTGAAAATTCAAATTTCTAAAGACCATGAAGGGTGTATTTTCAATGTAATGATGTTTAAAAATGACATGGTAATCTGTATCGGCACTGGACATGATTGATAAACCACTCCTACATGAATTTGGATTGTGAAAAGGAGGGATAAACCATGGTTCATATTAATGGAATGCATACAGGACACATAATCTGTAGTTTAATGTCTCATGGTGAGGAAATTCGAGGGATATAGTTTAGGGTCACTTATCTTTGAATGAGGGATAAATGAATTTCCATTTTCATAGTAATCCATCCAAGAATGTTCCATCATCTTTAGTCATTAGGGAGAAGGTTGTAAGCTATAATCATGGAATTTCTAAAGATGAGGAGTTATGAGGGAAAAAAAATACCATTAGGGCATATATATAGAGTAAAATCCTCTTATAGGGATGCATTTTATTTGGTTGAAAAGATTTTTTTTGTGGGTAACTTAGGCGGATCCAACTGGGGAATATTGGTCATAGTCAAAAGAAAGTTTCCTGAGAACACTAACCCTCCATTTATGATGGTCATGGAGGTTTATAGGGATTAATACATCCCTAGACATAGAGTTTGGTTTTTGAAAGGAAAGATCCTAAATATAAAAGGATCATTTCATGTCGAGATTTCCCAAAAATGTGCAAAAATGTTTCCATTATGCAGGTCTGACCCATAAGTAGGAAGGATTATTTTTTTTCTGTTATCGTGGGGTTCGGGCTGTAAGGTCTGGACATCACTATGTATCGAATCAAAATGAGAATTAAGCCATGTGTAGTTCTTGGAAGGTTTCCCCATACATCGATTAAAATATTATGTTGGGAAGGGGAATTTTATTTTCAATATGAGCTCGCGAGTGGGGTGAGACATGTATTGGACCCTCCTCTGTAGATTTACCTCACGTATAGGAATGTGGGGAATTTTTTTGTTGTGATCGGACTGGGACATAAGATCCGGGTGTCACTACATGTATTATCAAAGCGAGAATCATGCCATATCTAGTTCTTATGTCAAAAATTACCTGTATAGCTATGAACCATACATAGGATTAGGGATACATTTTTATCGAATGTCTCGATCTAGAATTAAAGATCTAGTCATCACTACATATCTCATTATAATAGGAATCTAGCAAGATGTACTAATTAGAAATCACACAGTTTAGTGTCATATGACTTGGACATCAACCATGCAGTTTAACTTCATGCGGTGAGGAAGATATGGGATCATACAGTTTTAGGATATATCGCTAGGGACATATGTCATGAAAATTATGAGTAACATGAGGCTCATCATTCCAGGATGTTTTGAAAAGCCTCATATGTGAGGGGGAAAGAAAGTGTAAACCATGATTATAAGGATTCTCAGATTAGGAAAGGTGATATGGGGTGAAAACACCATTGGATCTTATAAAGATAGAAGAGTCCTCTCTTGGGGAAGAATTTTCCTTTGGTTGAAATACCATTTTTGTGGGAAGATTTTTCAAAGATAACTAAGGCATATTATTCATAGTCAAACAAAGGTATCCTCGATACACTAACCCCCCTTCTCTGATGGCCAGAGGAATATTGTGAGGATCTAAAATTTCTCGAGGCACAGAGTATGATGTGTAGTGACCTACCCTAGCAATCATAGATCCAATTTCTTATATCAATTACATTGGCATAATATAAAAGCAAGTAGCATCCCAAAGGACTGAATTTTTTAGTAGTCTTTCTATACTTGATACAAACATGATTCTTGTCTTACAAAAGAATGCACTAATTATAACATAATTTTTTTATTCTTTCTATATAAATTTGAGATTAGTAACTCTATTCCATCAAGTGTATCATTAAATATATTTTTTAGTACACTTCTTGGATTCCTAGGAAAGGAAACATAATAAGGGTGAGATCAAATGATCAGAAAGGGTAAAGTACCGTGAAAGAAATAATGGATCAACGAGAATAGTAAATATGGAAGAGTAATTAACTAAACACACATTTCATGTAATCTATAAAATTAATGGAATTTCATAAACAATATAGAAAGGTATTAACTGGAAACACATTCCATTCAAATATCTAGATAAGGAAAAATAAATATGGTAAGTTAAGAAACTGAAACACAATCCATTTAAATAACTAGATAAGAAAAAATAAACATGGAAAGGTAAAAACTAAAACACGTTCCATTTAAATAATTTAAAATGAAATGTATCTGTAACACCCCAAGATTTCATAGTGTGTTATTTCTTCAAAATAATTCAATAACATTCACTACATGCAACACCAAGTTCAAGCACACCATGACTTACCAAACAAGCCATTAAAAAGTGGTTATGAATAGTATTAGATAAATTTTAATGTTTATATAATCCTTATAATTTTAGAATCCATATTATGTGTTTCTTAGATATAATGCAAGAACAAATTCATTTTCAGTATTGCACTTTTATCAACTTTAATAGTGAACCCTTTTTAAATACTATATTTTAAACTTTTTGACTAAATGGGGACATCAATAATTTAAAATGAAACATCCCAAGCTTCTACGGTACGCTTCTCTTTGAATAATGTGATAGCGTGTGTTGTACGCAACACCGAGTTCTAACACACCATAACT
The DNA here is from genome assembly GCA_963277665.1 of Viscum album. Classification (NCBI taxonomy): domain Eukaryota; kingdom Viridiplantae; phylum Streptophyta; class Magnoliopsida; order Santalales; family Viscaceae; genus Viscum; species Viscum album. The sequence goes on from OY728121.1 coordinate 887,569,895, forward strand.
AATCAAACTAGCCGTTATGAATAGTAATACCTACTTTTTGAAATTATATATATTTTATATTTGAAAATGGACTTCATTTTTGGATTCGGAATATCGAATTTAGCCTAAGGTGAAATTTTGGTACATTTCGGATAACTTTCATATTTTGATGAATAGTGAAAATTACTAAGTTTTAATTAAAAACAACTTTTTTAATCAAAATAATTAATAGTGATAAATTGTGATTTTGAGTGGTTTTAAAGTATATTTAGAATATATTTTTACCATTTAATATAATGTTGGTCATTGGACATAATTTTACAATTAAACCGAACATAAACAAGTGTCAATCTTTTGATAGTTATTACCTCTTAAAAACACGCTTTTTGTTTTGACAGCGGGAATTAATTTTAAATTAATTTCTGCCACTTATGTGTTTTGAATTTAGGAAAATGGATTCCATATTTGGAATCAGGATGTTCAAATTGTGTAAATAGGTAACTTTTATTTTTAGACATTTTGAATAGTTACTGTGGTAAATATTTTATTTACCATGGTTAAAGGGTAAATCCGGTAAATAAGGGTTAAAAAATAATATTATAATAATACAAAATTACCCTAAAACGTGTCCTAACCTTATTGGTGGACACATACCCGACCATGGGAATCCTTGGGTCAATTTGGGGACCCCTTGGAGCCACTTGTATGTGGTAGGGACACATTATATTAATAAAGTTAAAATAAAAATAAAAATGGCATAAGCTTACATCTTTTAGAAGAACAATTTTTACATAGGGTTATACATGTTGGATTTTCGATTATAAATATTCATTAGAAAGCTAAAAAGCTTTCCTACATGATGATATTTTATTTATAATTTTTAGACATCAAATAATTTAAATTATTAATGACACAATAATGATGCAATGTTTACCTCATTAATAAATCATTGAAATAAATAATATTATAATGATTAAAATATTATCTAAAACCTGTCCAATTCTTATTGGTTGATGTTATATAGAATATGAGTCATCTTATCTTCGACCTCAATGATTTTTGGACCATTATAAACCGAATATAATTATATTATAAAGTAATACTTTCACTCTTTCCTAAAGAGCCCCTCCTCTCCCTTATAAAAGGAGACCACTTCTTCTCATTCCTCACACCTCTCAAGCCACTTGGCTCGTCCAAACTCTGCCCAACTAAGCTCCACACATCCCTCTCCTCCTCCTTGAAGCTTACCCTTAGGCAGAAAGCATTTCAAGAAGTCCTTTGGTTCCAACCAAAGTGAGTTACCTAAATTAAAGGTAACGATTTCTCTTAAATTATTTTCATTTATTTTGCTTCTCCAACCCCCAAACTCTTTTTATTTCCTTTCTTTTGTAACAACACCAGTATCCTCAATACACTAGGATGATGTTATAAGAAGGATTCAAACTACACATACACACAACTCCATCTAATGGATGATGAACATAATGTTTCTGTGGATGGAAAACTAACGCCTCACGAAACGATGATTGTTCAAATACATCTTACCGCCTCTCATGGTGTCCATTATGATGGAACTGTAATTAAATATGATATTAATGATATATATTTTATATATAAGCTTCTGTAATTCCATTTTATTTCATACCATTATTCGTTTCATGTTGTATATACATACGATAATTTCATTTGAGGAAGTGCGGACTACCGCCCCCTTAAAATGATATGACTCGTTCATACCACACATGGAACGTATAAAGGATGGTGTTAATGAACTTAAGTAACATATATAAAATATTATATTATACTGGAATAGTAATATACCTATGTATCATTTGGATTCGATTCTTTTAAAATAAAAATTAAATGGAAGTAGCGTTCGTGCGTACGTACGGACTACCGTCTCCACGAACGCGATGAGATTCATTCTCCATCGTATCCATTAAAGTATAATTATCATTTGATGATTTAAAAATGATGTTTAAGGACTTGATATCATTCTGGATATGAATAAGATACAACAAACATGACTTATGTAACAAAACATATAAAAGAAAATGAGTAAGTTAACACACGAAACGACGATAATACTAAGATATTATCAAATCAATATTAAAAGATCATATATGATATCATATTAATGTATATGATTCTTTTATAATTTAATAACAATTATTTCACCATTATACAGGAGGTTAACCTACCCCAACCAAGGAAAAGTACAAGGTAAGGGTTATTTCACAATCTCTTCATTATCCGAGGTTGTATTATACGTAATAATCTACTGGGATCTCTTTATCATCCACATCCATGTTTCTTCGAAATGTATTTCAAAACATTTTTACTATTTACAAGAATATGGGTTAAAGTCATTTATACCCTTGTTTGACTTTTTATAAGAGGTTTATAAAGGAATCTTTCTGTCGTTTTCAAAACAAGGTCCTTTTTAACCTTTTCGACAGAATTGAGGTAAGAATGTTTTTTTTAACTTATACGGCGGGTGCAGTTATTTTCCGCCGTTATAAAATCGTCGAAGCTTTCCATACAAGCTTATAAGAATATTTTCAAAGAAAATGTTTTATTTTATATGGACCTTAAATGATTTCAAAATAAAAGGATATACTTCTTTAAAAAGAATTTTGATTTCATCTATGTCAACATCCTTTGATGGATTTTAAGATTATTTGAAGTTGATTTATTATGATACAAAACTTCTATATTGTATTGAAGGTTTTGTGATATGTTTGACTAAGGTTGTGCTATATTTATACCATTCATAGTTTATGGTGAAATTATTGACATTTCGTATGCTAGTTTTAATACGAATGTTTATGTTATGTTTAAACCTTTTCATATGGGAATGCATTGGACTTAATAAGTGACGGGTGGAGCCCGCTATAGCTCCTCGATGCATCGGTAGGTCTCATGAGACAAACTAGTGTCTTGGCACAAGGCCTTGACAAAATCTTATTTGTAGTCTTGGCACGAGGCCTTGGCTATGTGGTTATGATAGTCTGGAATTATGCATTCCAACATTATGAAAGTGGTTATTGATTTTGCATGTGATTATTCGATTAGTAGAATATCCATGTGAATAAGTAAATGGCATTATTTCATTTTACTTTTGCCATACTATGTTTAAGTTCATGTTTAAAAGGCTTTTGTTTTAGTAATTCATTGCCTTAAATGTTTATGCTTATTTTGAATGTTCCGCTATATTGTTATCCTTACTGGGCATTTGAGCTCACCCCTTTTCTATGTTTTATTTTTCCCAGGTAGTGAAGAAGTAAATTATGATTGACTTGCAGGGATATTATGAGGGGTTAATAGTGTGGATATGAAGACTTTGTTGTTGTAGTAGTTTTTCACTTTGAAATGTAATGTAAAACTTTATGAATATATCTAGTGTTTCCAAGGCTACTAAACCAATCGGTCTTTCGAGATTTGATCTTTCTTGTGATCATGCCAATGTTACGAAGTAATGCACCGACTCTGGGTAGCTGGGGTCGGGGCGTTACAGTTGGTATCAGAGGAAGTTTAGTACAAACCTTGGAAGCTAGATTTAGATAAACTCTGATTAGAGCACGTAGACCTAAGATGAACTTTGAGGATTAGTATAGAAGAACTTCCTAGAATTTTGGTATTGTAGAGATTTTGTGAGTTTTCCGAGCAATACATCCCTGTCTGGATACGAGCAGGTAGAGGCGGCTCTGGCACAGATGTAACTAGGGGTAAAACCCGAAAACACCGCTTTGAGCTAGACTCGAACGGGAACTGGTGCACGACAACGGGCCTTGCTGCACTCTTGGTTACGACACTCCCGGGGGATATGCTTAGGATAACTCTCATTTTCTTTACAAATCATTTTGAAGGGATTATGAGTATATACTTCTTCAAAGAAAACATTCTTATGATTATGGATTATATCCATAAATAGTTCAATTTATGTTAAGTGTTTTATAAGTATGGGATTATGTATTTTGATTCATAAACTGATCTAGTGTATGCCATTTTTTAGAAATGGCGCCCAGTAGAAGGAATGAGAACTCCAGAAATGCACATGATCCAAAGAGAAGGAATGATCATATCTTTCATGGTCTTAAGCTAGAATTTATAAGAGAAATAGTCTCCCATGTATTATCATCATATGAAGAAATAATATCATGTGTTGATAAGATAAGTAAAGAGTTTACTGAGTCCTATGGCTTTGAAGGGATGCAAGAGAAGAAAAGGATGGAAGAGAAAAAGATGGATAAAGAGAAGAGGGAAAAGAAGAATTTTCCCATATGTGGTAACTGTGGAAAGAAACACCCTGGAACTTGCCTAAAAGGAATGGGAGTTTGTTATAAGTGTGGAGAAAAAGGGCACAAAGTACGTGACTGCAAGGGTAAGAAAATGGTTTCAAATGTACAATGCTTCATTTGCAAGGAGTTTGGACACTACGCGAACCTATGTTCCAGTCATCAGACTATTCCACAAATGATGCTATTGGATAATAATCAAGTTATGATACTACCACAGATGAAGAGGAATGATTAGAGTTCTTATGTTGATTATGTCAATTGAGTGTTGTATCAACAATGTACTTGTTATAATGATTATGGAGTATATAAGGATTGTACTGCAGTACTATTTCATTAAGGACTTGAGATTGTGTGGAACAAAGAAAAGTGACTCAATAGCAGGATAAATTTTTGGAAAATATATGGTTGAGAGAAAGATAAACCATAATATGGTTCTGATACCGAGTTAGTGATTTTAGAATAATACATGATTGATTTGGATAAATTATATTGGATATTATTGACTACCTTGAAGCTGATTAATGATTTGTATATTCCATCATTGTTGGGGTTTAAAATATTTTTGGATTGATGAAGTATATCCAGCATTCTATATGGAATAAGGGAGCATGAATGTAATCAATAAGGAATATGGTAATACATGATGAAGGTATTCATATGCTATTACGGGGTAAAAAGGATCTATATTATGTTTACCTTCCTTATAAATGTTAGACTGTGAGTTTGGACAGAAGTATTTTGGATAGTTCTAGTTTGGATTATTTTGGATTGCCATAAAAGGACAACCCGGAGGTCGGGCGGCAACCCGTCGCGTCCGGCAAGGCTGCGAGACTTGAACCCGCAACCGAAGGGCGACAAGGGTGTATCACCTACCACTGGCCCACGAGATATCCTGGATTAAATAATGTAGTTTTTATTAAAAGATCTTTTAGATGAATTATAAATTCGTTTATTTTGGAACGCTATACGAATAGTGTAAATAGAATTTTTTTACATTCTATTATCTTTTAGAGTGAAAGATGAGTATGTGGTAGAAATTTATTAATGGATAAAACTCTAATTATAAAGTAAGTATATCTCCATATGATCTTATCCAATCTCATAAAAAAATTCCTCAATATTAAGAAAAGAAAATTAGAACAAAAATGTTTTCCTAGATGGTACCTTAAATCATCACTAATTTATGGCTTTGGGATTGTTGGCCTTTTCATAGCCATGTTCTCTACCACTCTCCATCAGGTAATTGATGGTTAGATTTTTCTTCCATATCCATATTTTACTACATGGAACCCTAGTATGTGTTATTTTTGGTAATCTTTATACCTTCGACTCTTTATTTTAAATAGAGGCCTCATTAATTCATTTTTCGATGTGGGATTTCAATTAAGATATTTTGAAACGTCAAAAATGTGTTATCCTAATACCCTATGTTTTGTTGAACCGATGGTATTTCAAATCATCATAGATTGATGAATTTAAGGACCTCAATTTTATACTTGTTTGTGATTGATGACCTCAATCACTACCTATAAATATTTACGTTTTTCCTCCTATTATATGTCTCAAATTTCCACCAATTTTCTCCTAATCGAGATCATAATTTGGTGGTGACCCTTTCATTTCTCTTTTCCTCATATTAAGACTAAATTTTAGTAACCCAATTTCCGATGTGGGTTTTCCCACAAATATATTATCTATTTTCAACCTTTTATTTTCGAAGAACAATTTCAAATTGCGAGGACGCAATTTATTGAAGGAGGGGAGAATGTAACACCCCAAGATTTCATAGTGTGTTATTTCTTCAAAATAATTCAATAACATTCACTACATGCAACACCAAGTTCAAGCACACCATGACTTACCAAACAAGCCATTAAAAAGTGGTTATGAATAGTATTAGATAAATTTTAATGTTTATATAATCCTTATAATTTTAGAATCCATATTATGTGTTTCTTAGATATAATGCAAGAACAAATTCATTTTCAGTATTGCACTTTTATCAACTTTAATAGTGAACCCTTTTTAAATACTATATTTTAAACTTTTTGACTAAATGGGGACATCAATAATTTAAAATGAAACATCTCAAGCTTCTACGGTACGCTTCTCTTTGAATAATGTGATAGCGTGTGTTGTACGCAACACCGAGTTCTAACACACCATAACTAATCAAACTAGCCGTTATGAATAGTAATACCTACTTTTTGAAATTATATATATTTTATATTTGAAAATGGACTTCATTTTTGGATTCGGAATATCGAATTTAGCCTAAGGTGAAATTTTGGTACATTTCGGATAACTTTCATATTTTGATGAATAGTGAAAATTACTAAGTTTTAATTAAAAACAACTTTTTTAATCAAAATAATTAATAGTGATAAATTGTGATTTTGAGTGGTTTTAAAGTATATTTAGAATATATTTTTACCATTTAATATAATGTTGGTCATTGGACATAATTTTACAATTAAACCGAACATAAACAAGTGTCAATCTTTTGATAGTTATTACCTCTTAAAAACACGCTTTTTGTTTTGACAGCGGGAATTAATTTTAAATTAATTTCTGCCACTTATGTGTTTTGAATTTAGGAAAATGGATTCCATATTTGGAATCAGGATGTTCAAATTGTGTAAATAGGTAACTTTTATTTTTAGACATTTTGAATAGTTACTGTGGTAAATATTTTATTTACCATGGTTAAAGGGTAAATCCGGTAAATAAGGGTTAAAAAATAATATTATAATAATACAAAATTACCCTAAAACGTGTCCTAACCTTATTGGTGGACACATACCCGACCATGGGAATCCTTGGGTCAATTTGGGGACCCCTTGGAGCCACTTGTATGTGGTAGGGACACATTATATTAATAAAGTTAAAATAAAAATAAAAATGGCATAAGCTTACATCTTTTAGAAGAACAATTTTTACATAGGGTTATACATGTTGGATTTTCGATTATAAATATTCATTAGAAAGCTAAAAAGCTTTCCTACATGATGATATTTTATTTATAATTTTTAGACATAAAATAATTTAAATTATTAATGACACAATAATGATGCAATGTTTACCTCATTAATAAATCATTGAAATAAATAATATTATAATGATTAAAATATTATCTAAAACCTGTCCAATTCTTATTGGTTGATGTTATATAGAATATGAGTCATCTTATCTTCGACCTCAATGATTTTTGGACCATTATAAACCGAATATAATTATATTATAAAGTAATACTTTCACTCTTTCCTAAAGAGCCCCTCCTCTCCCTTATAAAAGGAGACCACTTCTTCTCATTCCTCACACCTCTCAAGCCACTTGGCTCGTCCAAACTCTGCCCAACTAAGCTCCACACATCCCTCTCCTCCTCCTTGAATCTTACCCTTAGGCAGAAAGCATTTCAAGAAGTCCTTTGGTTCCAACCAAAGTGAGTTACCTAAATTAAAGGTAACGATTTTTCTTAAATTATTTTCATTTATTTTGCTTCTCCAACCCCCAAACTCTTTTTATTTCCTTTCTTTTGTAACAACACCAGTATCCTCAATACACTAGGATGATGTTATAAGAAGGATTCAAACTACACATACACACAACTCCATCTAATGGATGATGAACATAATGTTTCTGTGGATGGAAAACTAACGCCTCACGAAACGATGATTGTTCAAATACATCTTACCGCCTCTCATGGTGTCCATTATGATGGAACTGTAATTAAATATGATATTAATGATATATATTTTATATATAAGCTTCTGTAATTCCATTTTATTTCATACCATTATTCGTTTCATGTTGTATATACATACGATAATTTCATTTGAGGAAGTGCGGACTACCGCCCCCTTAAAATGATATGACTCGTTCATACCACACATGGAACGTATAAAGGATGGTGTTAATGAACTTAAGTAACATATATAAAATATTATATTATACAGGAATAGTAATATACCTATGTATCATTTGGATTCGATTCTTTTAAAATAAAAATTAAATGGAAGTAGCGTTCGTGCGTACGTACGGACTACCGTCTCCACGAACGCGATGAGATTCATTCTCCATCGTATCCATTAAAGTATAATTATCATTTGATGATTTAAAAATGATGTTTAAGGACTTGATATCATTCTGGATATGAATAAGATACAACAAACATGACTTATGTAACAAAACATATAAAAGAAAATGAGTAAGTTAACACACGAAACGACGATAATACTAAGATATTATCAAATCAATATTAAAAGATCATATATGATATCATATTAATGTATATGATTCTTTTATAATTTAATAACAATTATTTCACCATTATACAGGAGGTTAACCTACCCCAACCAAGGAAAAGTACAAGGTAAGGGTTATTTCACAATCTCTTCATTATCCGAGGTTGTATTATACGTAATAATCTACTGGGATCTCTTTATCATCCACATCCATGTTTCTTCGAAATGTATTTCAAAACATTTTTACTATTTACAAGAATATGGGTTAAAGTCATTTATACCCTTGTTTGACTTTTTATAAGAGGTTTATAAAGGAATCTTTCTGTCGTTTTCAAAACAAGGTCCTTTTTAACCTTTTCGACAGAATTGAGGTAAGAATGTTTTTTTTAACTTATACGGCGGGTGCAGTTATTTTCCGCCGTTATAAAATCGTCGAAGCTTTCCATACAAGCTTATAAGAATATTTTCAAAGAAAATGTTTTATTTTATATGGACCTTAAATGATTTCAAAATAAAAGGAGATACTTCTTTAAAAAGAATTTTGATTTCATCTATGTCAACATCCTTTGATGGATTTTAAGATTATTTGAAGTTGATTTATTATGATACAAAACTTCTATATTGTATTGAAGGTTTTGTGATATGTTTGACTAAGGTTGTGCTATATTTATACCATTCATAGTTTATGGTGAAATTATTGACATTTCGTATGCTAGTTTTAATACGAATGTTTATGTTATGTTTAAACCTTTTCATATGGGAATGCATTGGACTTAATAAGTGATGGGTGGAGCCCGCTATAGCTCCTCGATGCATCGGTAGGTCTCATGAGACAAACTAGTGTCTTGGCACAAGGCCTTGACAAAATCTTATTTGTAGTCTTGGCACGAGGCCTTGGCTATGTGGTTATGATAGTCTGGCATTATGCATTCCAACATTATGAAAGTGGTTATTGATTTTGCATGTGATTATTCGATTAGTAGAATATCCATGTGAATAAGTAAATGGCATTATTTCATTTTACTTTTGCCATACTATGTTTAAGTTCATGTTTAAAAGGCTTTTGTTTTAGTAATTCATTGCCTTAAATGTTTATGCTTATTTTGAATGTTCCGCTATATTGTTATCCTTACTGGGCATTTGAGCTCACCCCTTTTCTATGTTTTATTTTTCCCAGGTAGTGAAGAAGTAAATTATGATTGACTTGCAGGGATATTATGAGGGGTTAATAGTGTGGATATGAAGACTTTGTTGTTGTAGTAGTTTTTCACTTTGAAATGTAATGTAAAACTTTATGAATATATCTAGTGTTTCCAAGGCTACTAAACCAATCGGTCTTTCGAGATTTGATCTTTCTTGTGATCATGCCAATGTTACGAAGTAATGCACCGACTCTGGGTAGCTGGGGTCGGGGCGTTACAGTTGGTATCAGAGGAAGTTTAGTACAAACCTTGGAAGCTAGATTTAGATAAACTCTGATTAGAGCACGTAGACCTAAGATGAACTTTGAGGATTAGTATAGAAGAACTTCCTAGAATTTTGGTATTGTAGAGATTTTGTGAGTTTTCCGAGCAATACATCCCTGTCTGGATACGAGCAGGTAGAGGCGGCTCTGGCACAGATGTAACTAGGGGTAAAACCCGAAAACACCGCTTTGAGCTAGACTCGAACGGGAACTGGTGCACGACAACGGGCCTTGCTGCACTCTTGGTTACGACACTCCCGGGGGATATGCTTAGGATAACTCTCATTTTCTTTACAAATCATTTTGAAGGGATTATGAGTATATACTTCTTCAAAGAAAACATTCTTATGATTATGGATTATATCCATAAATAGTTCAATTTATGTTAAGTGTTTTATAAGTATGGGATTATGTATTTTGATTCATAAACTGATCTAGTGTTTGCCATTTTTTAGAAATGGTGCCCAGTAGAAGGAATGAGAACTCCAGAAATGCACATGATCCAAAGAGAAGGAATGATCATATCTTTCATGGTCTTAAGCTAGAATTTATAAGAGAAATAGTCTCCCATGTATTATCATCATATGAAGAAATAATATCATGTGTTGATAAGATAAGTAAAGAGTTTACTGAGTCCTATGGCTTTGAAGGGATGCAAGAGAAGAAAAGGATGGAAGAGAAAAAGATGGATAAAGAGAAGAGGGAAAAGAAGAATTTTCCCATATGTGGTAACTGTGGAAAGAAACACCCTGGAACTTGCCTAAAAGGAATGGGAGTTTGTTATAAGTGTGGAGAAAAAGGGCACAAAGTACGTGACTGCAAGGGTAAGAAAATGGTTTCAAATGTACAATGCTTCATTTGCAAGGAGTTTGGACACTACGCGAACCTATGTTCCAGTCATCAGACTATTCCACAAATGATGCTATTGGATAATAATCAAGTTATGATACTACCACAGATGAAGAGGAATGATTAGAGTTCTTATGTTGATTATGTCAATTGAGTGTTGTATCAACAATGTACTTGTTATAATGATTATGGAGTATATAAGGATTGTACTGCAGTACTATTTCATTAAGGACTTGAGATTGTGTGGAACAAAGAAAAGTGACTCAATAGCAGGATAAATTTTTGGAAAATATATGGTTGAGAGAAAGATAAACCATAATATGGTTCTGATACCGAGTTAGTGATTTTAGAATAATACATGATTGATTTGGATAAATTATATTGGATATTATTGACTACCTTGAAGCTGATTAATGATTTGTATATTCCATCATTGTTGGGGTTTAAAATATTTTTGGATTGATGAAGTATATCCAGCATTCTATATGGAATAAGGGAGCATGAATGTAATCAATAAGGAATATGGTAATACATGATGAAGGTATTCATATGCTATTACGGGGTAAAAAGGATCTATATTATGTTTACCTTCCTTATAAATGTTAGACTGTGAGTTTGGACAGAAGTATTTTGGATAGTTCTAGTTTGGATTATTTTGGATTGCCATAAAAGGACAACCCGGAGGTCGGGCGGCAACCCGTCGCGTCCGGCAAGGCTGCGAGACTTGAACCCGCAACCGAAGGGCGACAAGGGTGTATCACCTACCACTGGCCCACGAGATATCCTGGATTAAATAATGTAGTTTTTATTAAAAGATCTTTTAGATGAATTATAAATTCGTTTATTTTGGAACCCTATACGAATAGTGTAAATAGAATTTTTTTACATTCTATTATCTTTTAGAGTGAAAGATGAGTATGTGGTAGAAATTTATTAATGGATAAAACTCTAATTATAAAGTAAGTATATCTCCATATGATCTTATCCAATCTCATAAAAAAATTCCTCAATATTAAGAAAAGCAAATTAGAACAAAAATGTTTTCCTAGATGGTACCTTAAATCATCACTAATTTATGGCTTTGGGATTGTTGGCCTTTTCATTGCCATGTTCTCTACCACTCTCCATCAGGTAATTGATGGTTAGATTTTTCTTCCATATCCATATTTTACTACATGGAACCCTAGTATGTGTTATTTTTGGTAATCTTTATACCTTCGACTCTTTATTTTAAATAGAGGCCTCATTAATTCATTTTTCGATGTGGGATTTCAATTAAGATATTTTGAAACGTCAAAAATGTGTTATCCTAATACCCTATGTTTTGTTGAACCGATGGTATTTCAAATCATCATAGATTGATGAATTTAAGGACCTCAATTTTATACTTGTTTGTGATTGATGACCTCAATCACTACCTATAAATATTTACGTTTTTCCTCCTATTATATGTCTCAAATTTCCACCAATTTTCTCCTAATCGAGATCATAATTTGGTGGTGACCCTTTCATTTCTCTTTTCCTCATATTAAGACTAAATTTTAGTAACCCAATTTCCGATGTGGGTTTTCCCACAAATATATTATCTATTTTCAACCTTTTATTTTCGAAGAACAATTTCAAATTGCGAGGACGCAATTTATTGAAGGAGGGGAGAATGTAACACCCCAAGATTTCATAGTGTGTTATTTCTTCAAAATAATTCAATAACATTCACTACATGCAACACCAAGTTCAAGCACACCATGACTTACCAAACAAGCCATTAAAAAGTGGTTATGAATAGTATTAGATAAATTTTAATGTTTATATAATCCTTATAATTTTAGAATCCATATTATGTGTTTCTTAGATATAATGCAAGAACAAATTCATTTTCAGTATTGCACTTTTATCAACTTTAATAGTGAACCCTTTTTAAATACTATATTTTAAACTTTTTGACTAAATGGGGACATCAATAATTTAAAATGAAACATCCCAAGCTTCTACGGTACGCTTCTCTTTGAATAATGTGATAGCGTGTGTTGTACGCAACACCGAGTTCTAACACACCATAACTAATCAAACTAGCCGTTATGAATAGTAATACCTACTTTTTGAAATTATATATATTTTATATTTGAAAATGGACTTCATTTTTGGATTCGGAATATCGAATTTAGCCTAAGGTGAAATTTTGGTACATTTCGGATAACTTTCATATTTTGATGAATAGTGAAAATTACTAAGTTTTAATTAAAAACAACTTTTTTAATCAAAATAATTAATAGTGAAAAATTGTGATTTTGAGTGGTTTTAAAGTATATTTAGAATATATTTTTACCATTTAATATAATGTTGGTCATTGGACATAATTTTACAATTAAACCGAACATAAACAAGTGTCAATCTTTTGATAGTTATTACCTCTTAAAAACACGCTTTTTGTTTTGACAGCGGGAATTAATTTTAAATTAATTTCTGCCACTTATGTGTTTTGAATTTAGGAAAATGGATTCCATATTTGGAATCAGGATGTTCAAATTGTGTAAATAGGTAACTTTTATTTTTAGACATTTTGAATAGTTACTGTGGTAAATATTTTATTTACCATGGTTAAAGGGTAAATCCGGTAAATAAGGGTTAAAAAATAATATTATAATAATACAAAATTACCCTAAAACGTGTCCTAACCTTATTGGTGGACACATACCCGACCATGGGAATCCTTGGGTCAATTTGGGGACCCCTTGGAGCCACTTGTATGTGGTAGGGACACATTATATTAATAAAGTTAAAATAAAAATCAAAATGGCATAAGCTTACATCTTTTAGAAGAACAATTTTTACATAGGGTTATACATGTTGGATTTTCGATTATAAATATTCATTAGAAAGCTAAAAAGCTTTCCTACATGATGATATTTTATTTATAATTTTTATACATCAAATAATTTAAATTATTAATGACACAATAATGATGCAATGTTTACCTCATTAATAAATCATTGCAATAAATAATATTATAATGATTAAAATATTATCTAAAACCTGTCCAATTCTTATTGGTTGATGTTATATAGAATATGAGTCATCTTATCTTCGACCTCAATGATTTTTGGACCATTATAAACCGAATATAATTATATTATAAAGTAATACTTTCACTCTTTCCTAAAGAGCCCCTCCTCTCCCTTATAAAAGGAGACCACTTCTTCTCATTCCTCACACCTCTCAAGCCACTTGGCTCGTCCAAACTCTGCCCAACTAAGCTCCACACATCCCTATCCTCCTCCTTGAAGCTTACCCTTAGGCAGAAAGCATTTCAAGAAGTCCTTTGGTTCCAACCAAAGTGAGTTACCTAAATTAAAGGTAACGATTTCTCTTAAATTATTTTCATTTATTTTGCTTCTCCAACCCCCAAACTCTTTTTATTTCCTTTCTTTTGTAACAACACCAGTATACTCAATACACTAGGATGATGTTATAAGAAGGATTCAAACTACACATACACACAACTCCATCTAATGGATGATGAACATAATGTTTCTGTGGATGGAAAACTAACGCCTCACGAAACGATGATTGTTCAAATACATCTTACCGCCTCTCATGGTGTCCATTATGATGGAACTGTAATTAAATATGATATTAATGATATATATTTTATATATAAGCTTCTGTAATTCCATTTTATTTCATACCATTATTCGTTTCATGTTGTATATACATACGATAATTTCATTTGAGGAAGTGCGGACTACCGCCCCCTTAAAATGATATGACTCGTTCATACCACACATGGAACGTATAAAGGATGGTGTTAATGAACTTAAGTAACATATATAAAATATTATATTATACTGGAATAGTAATATACCTATGTATCATTTGGATTCGATTCTTTTAAAATAAAAATTAAATGGAAGTAGCGTTCGTGCGTACGTACGGACTACCGTCTCCACGAACGCGATGAGATTCATTCTCCATCGTATCCATTAAAGTATAATTATCATTTGATGATTTAAAAATGATGTTTAAGGACTTGATATCATTCTGGATATGAATAAGATACAACAAACATGACTTATGTAACAAAACATATAAAAGAAAATGAGTAAGTTAACACACGAAACGACGATAATACTAAGATATTATCAAATCAATATTAAAAGATCATATATGATATCATATTAATGTATATGATTCTTTTATAATTTAATAACAATTATTTCACCATTATACAGGAGGTTAACCTACCCCAACCAAGGAAAAGTACAAGGTAAGGGTTATTTCACAATCTCTTCATTATCCGAGGTTGTATTATACGTAATAATCTACTGGGATCTCTTTATCATCCACATCCATGTTTCTTCGAAATGTATTTCAAAACATTTTTACTATTTACAAGAATATGGGTTAAAGTCATTTATACCCTTGTTTGACTTTTTATAAGAGGTTTATAAAGGAATCTTTCTGTCGTTTTCAAAACAAGGTCCTTTTTAACCTTTTCGACAGAATTGAGGTAAGAATGTTTTTTTTAACTTATACGGCGGGTGCAGTTATTTTCCGCCGTTATAAAATCGTCGAAGCTTTCCATACAAGCTTATAAGAATATTTTCAAAGAAAATGTTTTATTTTATATGGACCTTAAATGATTTCAAAATAAAAGGAGATACTTCTTTAAAAAGAATTTTGATTTCATCTATGTCAACATCCTTTGATGGATTTTAAGATTATTTGAAGTTGATTTATTATGATACAAAACTTCTATATTGTATTGAAGGTTTTGTGATATGTTTGACTAAGGTTGTGCTATATTTATACCATTCATAGTTTATGGTGAAATTATTGACATTTCGTATGCTAGTTTTAATACGAATGTTTATGTTATGTTTAAACCTTTTCATATGGGAATGCATTGGACTTAATAAGTGACGGGTGGAGCCCGCTATAGCTCCTCGATGCATCGGTAGGTCTCATGAGACAAACTAGTGTCTTGGCACAAGGCCTTGACAAAATCTTATTTGTAGTCTTGGCACGAGGCCTTGGCTATGTGGTTATGATAGTCTGGCATTATGCATTCCAACATTATGAAAGTGGTTATTGATTTTGCATGTGATTATTCGATTAGTAGAATATCCATGTGAATAAGTAAATGGCATTATTTCATTTTACTTTTGCCATACTATGTTTAAGTTCATGTTTAAAAGGCTTTTGTTTTAGTAATTCATTGCCTTAAATGTTTATGCTTATTTTGAATGTTCCGCTATATTGTTATCCTTACTGGGCATTTGAGCTCACCCCTTTTCTATGTTTTATTTTTCCCAGGTAGTGAAGAAGTAAATTATGATTGACTTGCAGGGATATTATGAGGGGTTAATAGTGTGGATATGAAGACTTTGTTGTTGTAGTAGTTTTTCACTTTGAAATGTAATGTAAAACTTTATGAATATATCTAGTGTTTCCAAGGCTACTAAACCAATCGGTCTTTCGAGATTTGATCTTTCTTGTGATCATGCCAATGTTACGAAGTAATGCACCGACTCTGGGTAGCTGGGGTCGGGGCATTACAGTTGGTATCAGAGGAAGTTTAGTACAAACCTTGGAAGCTAGATTTAGATAAACTCTGATTAGAGCACGTAGACCTAAGATGAACTTTGAGGATTAGTATAGAAGAACTTCCTAGAATTTTGGTATTGTAGAGATTTTGTGAGTTTTCCGAGCAATACATCCCTGTCTGGATACGAGCAGGTAGAGGCGGCTCTGGCACAGATGTAACTAGGGGTAAAACCCGAAAACACCGCTTTGAGCTAGACTCGAACGGGAACTGGTGCACGACAACGGGCCTTGCTGCACTCTTGGTTACGACACTCCCGGGGGATATGCTTAGGATAACTCTCATTTTCTTTACAAATCATTTTGAAGGGATTATGAGTATATACTTCTTCAAAGAAAACATTCTTATGATTATGGATTATATCCATAAATAGTTCAATTTATGTTAAGTGTTTTATAAGTATGGGATTATGTATTTTGATTCATAAACTGATCTAGTGTATGCCATTTTTTAGAAATGGCGCCCAGTAGAAGGAATGAGAACTCCAGAAATGCACATGATCCAAAGAGAAGGAATGATCATATCTTTCATGGTCTTAAGCTAGAATTTATAAGAGAAATAGTCTCCCATGTATTATCATCATATGAAGAAATAATATCATGTGTTGATAAGATAAGTAAAGAGTTTACTGAGTCCTATGGCTTTGAAGGGATGCAAGAGAAGAAAAGGATGGAAGAGAAAAAGATGGATAAAGAGAAGAGGGAAAAGAAGAATTTTCCCATATGTGGTAACTGTGGAAAGAAACACCCTGGAACTTGCCTAAAAGGAATGGGAGTTTGTTATAAGTGTGGAGAAAAAGGGCACAAAGTACGTGACTGCAAGGGTAAGAAAATGGTTTCAAATGTACAATGCTTCATTTGCAAGGAGTTTGGACACTACGCGAACCTATGTTCCAGTCATCAGACTATTCCACAAATGATGCTATTGGATAATAATCAAGTTATGATACTACCACAGATGAAGAGGAATGATTAGAGTTCTTATGTTGATTATGTCAATTGAGTGTTGTATCAACAATGTACTTGTTATAATGATTATGGAGTATATAAGGATTGTACTGCAGTACTATTTCATTAAGGACTTGAGATTGTGTGGAACAAAGAAAAGTGACTCAATAGCAGGATAAATTTTTGGAAAATATATGGTTGAGAGAAAGATAAACCATAATATGGTTCTGATACCGAGTTAGTGATTTTAGAATAATACATGATTGATTTGGATAAATTATATTGGATATTATTGACTACCTTGAAGCTGATTAATGATTTGTATATTCCATCATTGTTGGGGTTTAAAATATTTTTGGATTGATGAAGTATATCCAGCATTCTATATGGAATAAGGGAGCATGAATGTAATCAATAAGGAATATGGTAATACATGATGAAGGTATTCATATGCTATTACGGGGTAAAAAGGATCTATATTATGTTTACCTTCCTTATAAATGTTAGACTGTGAGTTTGGACAGAAGTATTTTGGATAGTTCTAGTTTGGATTATTTTGGATTGCCATAAAAGGACAACCCGGAGGTCGGGCGGCAACCCGTCGCGTCCGGCAAGGCTGCGAGACTTGAACCCGCAACCGAAGGGCGACAAGGGTGTATCACCTACCACTGGCCCACGAGATATCCTGGATTAAATAATGTAGTTTTTATTAAAAGATCTTTTAGATGAATTATAAATTCGTTTATTTTGGAACCCTATACGAATAGTGTAAATAGAATTTTTTTACATTCTATTATCTTTTAGAGTGAAAGATGAGTATGTGGTAGAAATTTATTAATGGATAAAACTCTAATTATAAAGTAAGTATATCTCCATATGATCTTATCCAATCTCATAAAAAAATTCCTCAATATTAAGAAAAGCAAATTAGAACAAAAATGTTTTCCTAGATGGTACCTTAAATCATCACTAATTTATGGCTTTGGGATTGTTGGCCTTTTCATTGCCATGTTCTCTACCACTCTCCATCAGGTAATTGATGGTTAGATTTTTCTTCCATATCCATATTTTACTACATGGAACCCTAGTATGTGTTATTTTTGGTAATCTTTATACCTTCGACTCTTTATTTTAAATAGAGGCCTCATTAATTCATTTTTCGATGTGGGATTTCAATTAAGATATTTTGAAACGTCAAAAATGTGTTATCCTAATACCCTATGTTTTGTTGAACCGATGGTATTTCAAATCATCATAGATTGATGAATTTAAGGACCTCAATTTTATACTTGTTTGTGATTGATGACCTCAATCACTACCTATAAATATTTACGTTTTTCCTCCTATTATATGTCTCAAATTTCCACCAATTTTCTCCTAATCGAGATCATAATTTGGTGGTGACCCTTTCATTTCTCTTTTCCTCATATTAAGACTAAATTTTAGTAACCCAATTTCCGATGTGGGTTTTCCCACAAATATATTATCTATTTTCAACCTTTTATTTTCGAAGAACAATTTCAAATTGCGAGGACGCAATTTATTGAAGGAGGGGAGAATGTAACACCCCAAGATTTCATAGTGTGTTATTTCTTCAAAATAATTCAATAACATTCACTACATGCAACACCAAGTTCAAGCACACCATGACTTACCAAACAAGCCATTAAAAAGTGGTTATGAATAGTATTAGATAAATTTTAATGTTTATATAATCCTTATAATTTTAGAATCCATATTATGTGTTTCTTAGATATAATGCAAGAACAAATTCATTTTCAGTATTGCACTTTTATCAACTTTAATAGTGAACCCTTTTTAAATACTATATTTTAAACTTTTTGACTAAATGGGGACATCAATAATTTAAAATGAAACATCCCAAGCTTCTACGGTACGCTTCTCTTTGAATAATGTGATAGCGTGTGTTGTACGCAACACCGAGTTCTAACACACCATAACTAATCAAACTAGCCGTTATGAATAGTAATACCTACTTTTTGAAATTATATATATTTTATATTTGAAAATGGACTTCATTTTTGGATTCGGAATATCGAATTTAGCCTAAGGTGAAATTTTGGTACATTTCGGATAACTTTCATATTTTGATGAATAGTGAAAATTACTAAGTTTTAATTAAAAACAACTTTTTTAATCAAAATAATTAATAGTGAAAAATTGTGATTTTGAGTGGTTTTAAAGTATATTTAGAATATATTTTTACCATTTAATATAATGTTGGTCATTGGACATAATTTTACAATTAAACCGAACATAAACAAGTGTCAATCTTTTGATAGTTATTACCTCTTAAAAACACGCTTTTTGTTTTGACAGCGGGAATTAATTTTAAATTAATTTCTGCCACTTCTGTGTTTTGAATTTAGGAAAATGGATTCCATATTTGGAATCAGGATGTTCAAATTGTGTAAATAGGTAACTTTTATTTTTAGACATTTTGAATAGTTACTGTGGTAAATATTTTATTTACCATGGTTAAAGGGTAAATCTGGTAAATAAGGGTTAAAAAATAATATTATAATAATACAAAATTACCCTAAAACGTGTCCTAACCTTATTGGTGGACACATACCCGACCATGTTAATCCTTGGGTCAATTTGGGGACCCCTTGGAGCCACTTGTATGTGGTAGGGACACATTATATTAATAAAGTTAAAATAAAAATAAAAATGGCATAAGCTTACATCTTTTAGAAGAACAATTTTTACATAGGGTTATACATGTTGGATTTTCGATTATAAATATTCATTAGAAAGCTAAAACGATTTCCTACATGATGATATTTTATTTATAATTTTTATACATCAAATAATTTAAATTATTAATGACACAATAATGATGCAATGTTTACCTCATTAATAAATCATTGAAATAAATAATATTATAATGATTAAAATATTATCTAAAACCTGTCCAATTCTTATTGGTTGATGTTATATAGAATATGAGTCATCTTATCTTCGACCTCAATGATTTTTGGACCATTATAAACCGAATATAATTATATTATAAAGTAATACTTTCACTCTTTCCTAAAGAGCCCCTCCTCTCCCTTATAAAAGGAGACCACTTCTTCTCATTCCTCACACCTCTCAAGCCACTTGGCTCGTCCAAACTCTGCCCAACTAAGCTCCCCACATCCCTCTCCTCCTCCTTGAAGCTTACCCTTAGGCAGAAAGCATTTCAAGAAGTCCTTTGGTTCCAACCAAAGTGAGTTACCTAAATTAAAGGTAACGATTTCTCTTAAATTATTTTCATTTATTTTGCTTCTCCAACCCCCAAACTCTTTTTATTTCCTTTCTTTTGTAACAACAGCAGTATCCTAAATATACTAGGATGATGTTATAAGAAGGATTCAAACTACACATACACACAACTCCATCTAATGGATGATGAACATAATGTTTCTGTGGATGGAAAACTAACGCCTCACGAAACGATGATTGTTCAAATACATCTTACCGCCTCTCATGGTGTCCATTATGATGGAACTGTAATTAAATATGATATTAATGATATATATTTTATATATAAGCTTTTGTAATTCCATTTTATTTCATACCATTATTCGTTTCATGTTGTATATACATACGATAATTTCATTTGAGGAAGTGCGGACTACCGCCCCCTTAAAATGATATGACTCGTTCATACCACACATGGAACGTATAAAGGATGGTGTTAATGAACTTAAGTAACATATATAAAATATTATATTATACTGGAATAGTAATATACCTATGTATCATTTGGATTCGATTCTTTTAAAATAAAAATTAAATGGAAGTAGCGTTCGTGCGTACGTACGGACTACCGTCTCCACGAACGCGATGAGATTCATTCTCCATCGTATCCATTAAAGTATAATTATCATTTGATGATTTAAAAATGATGTTTAAGGACTTGATATCATTCTGGATATGAATAAGATACAACAAACATGACTTATGTAACAAAACATATAAAAGAAAATGAGTAAGTTAACACACGAAACGACGATAATACTAAGATATTATCAAATCAATATTAAAAGATCATATATGATATCATATTAATGTATATGATTCTTTTATAATTTAATAACAATTATTTCACCATTATACAGGAGGTTAACCTACCCCAACCAAGGAAAAGTACAAGGTAAGGGTTATTTCACAATCTCTTCATTATCCGAGGTTGTATTATACGTAATAATCTACTGGGATCTCTTTATCATCCACATCCATGTTTCTTCGAAATGTATTTCAAAACATTTTTACTATTTACAAGAATATGGGTTAAAGTCATTTATACCCTTGTTTGACTTTTTATAAGAGGTTTATAAAGGAATCTTTCTGTCGTTTTCAAAACAAGGTCCTTTTTAACCTTTTCGACAGAATTGAGGTAAGAATGTTTTTTTTAACTTATACGGCGGGTGCAGTTATTTTCCGCCGTTATAAAATCGTCGAAGCTTTCCATACAATCTTATAAGAATATTTTCAAAGAAAATGTTTTATTTTATATGGACCTTAAATGATTTCAAAATAAAAGGAGATACTTCTTTAAAAAGAATTTTGATTTCATCTATGTCAACATCCTTTGATGGATTTTAAGATTATTTGAAGTTGATTTATTATGATACAAAACTTCTATATTGTATTGAAGGTTTTGTGATATGTTTGACTAAGGTTGTGCTATATTTATACCATTCATAGTTTATGGTGAAATTATTGACATTTCGTATGCTAGTTTTAATACGAATGTTTATGTTATGTTTAAACCTTTTCATATGGGAATGCATTGGACTTAATAAGTGACGGGTGGAGCCCGCTATAGCTCCTCGATGCATCGGTAGGTCTCATGAGACAAACTAGTGTCTTGGCACAAGGCCTTGAAAAAATCTTATTTGTAGTCTTGGCACGAGGCCTTGGCTATGTGGTTATGATAGTCTGGCATTATGCATTCCAACATTATGAAAGTGGTTATTGATTTTGCATGTGATTATTCGATTAGTAGAATATCCATGTGAATAAGTAAATGGCATTATTTCATTTTACTTTTGCCATACTATGTTGAAGTTCATGTTTAAAAGGCTTTTGTTTTAGTAATTCATTGCCTTAAATGTTTATGCTTATTTTGAATGTTCTGCTATATTGTTATCCTTACTGGGCATTTGAGCTCACCCCTTTTATGTTATGTTTAAACCTTTTCATATGGGAATTCATTGGACTTAATAAGTGACGGGTGGAGCCCGCTATAGCTCCTCGATGCATCGGTAGGTCTCATGAGACAAACTAGTGTCTTGGCACAAGGCCTTGACAAAATCTTATTTGTAGTCTTGGCACGAGGCCTTGGCTATGTGGTTATGATAGTCTGGCATTATGCATTCCAACATTATGAAAGTGGTTATTGATTTTGCATGTGATTATTCGATTAGTAGAATATCCATGTGAATAAGTAAATGGCATTATTTCATTTTACTTTTGCCATACTATGTTGAAGTTCATGTTTAAAAGGCTTTTGTTTTAGTAATTCATTGCCTTAAATGTTTATGCTTATTTTGAATGTTCCGCTATATTGTTATCCTTACTGGGCATTTGAGCTCACCCCTTTTCTATGTTTTATTTTTCCCAGGTAGTGAAGAAGTAAATTATGATTGACTTGCAGGGATATTATGAGGGGTTAATAGTGTGGATATGAAGACTTTGTTGTTGTAGTAGTTTTTCACTTTGAAATGTAATGTAAAACTTTATGAATATATCTAGTGTTTCCAAGGCTACTAAACCAATCGGTCTTTCGAGATTTGATCTTTCTTGTGATCATGCCAATGTTACGAAGTAATGCACCGACTCTGGGTAGCTGGGGTCGGGGCGTTACAGTATCCATAGATATGTTGATGAAAAATCTCATGGATGGATAATAACTGAAACTATATGAAGGAAATTCTTAATATTGGATGTCATGTCTAAGGAACATGAAGACCTATACCCTCAAGGCCTTTCAAAGGATGGTTTAAAACTATGGATAGAAACCCATTTAATTTATGTAACTAGTTTATCTCATGAGAAAATATTTTATGCATTAAGGGGATATATAAAGGTTAGGCCCCACCCATCATTAATAGTCCAAATCATTCCTCATATCAATTAATCAAAATAAATAATATGTCTTATCAAATATTCACATTGAATAAATAATACAGAATTATCAATATTTCTCCAAATAATCAAATAAATATAAAATTATACACCGTATGTTAAATGGTATATGGATTAGGAGATAGTAAAATCCATGATAATTGAAATGGAAAATTTAGGGGAAATTCAATGTTCAATGATCATTGGAGATTTAGTATTTCAAGGGGAATAAAAAATTAATCAAGGAAGTGAATGTGAATATTATCCTTGGTAAAATAAATCATAAACCATCCAGAGGAATATTAAGGATTGTATCAATACAACATATCTCAAGTGGAGTAAAATAAAGGCTTGTTTTCATTTATGAATGGAAACATTATAAAAATATATTTTTAAAATATTCTTGAAGAAAATATTATTGTGGAAAATATCCTTTTGTTTTGAAAAGCCTTTTGAAAAAAAATATCATTGAAAATCACTGTTGAAAAAAATTTATTTAAAATGTAACTACTTATACTTACAAAGTAATATTTTAAGGAATGGTGGTGGGTAAATCCATACATGTTGTACAAGGTAAAAAGAACATTCCATTTGTAAGGTAAAAAGGATACATAAATTCCTTATTTAAAAAGTGATAAGAAGATTCCATTGAAAAAATTGGTAAAATAAAAAAAAAGGGTAAAAATTTCCATATCAAATCATTTTAAAAACATTTTTGAAATCTTTTTTTATAAGAAAACATGTTGTCCGACTAAGGAGAGAAATAGAGTTAGGTTTTGATAAAAACATTTTCTAAAACATATTAAGTACCAAAGAGTGGGGAAATGGTACTAAAACTTGAAAAAGGTCTTTAATAACTATAGGAGAGGAAAATTAAAGTGTTTATTGAACAATTATCATATAATTTCCTTGTATTTAAATGAATGATCAATGAAATTGTTCTTAAGGAAAATAGTCTTTAAACATTCCAAGTGCCCCATACCACATTGAAACATTTTAAATCATAATGATCATGAAGGAATAAACATAAATGGAAGTTTAAAATACCATTAATATAAAATTATTAATGACATAATATATAAAAATGGGTATTAGATATACCACAAACAATAAGTGGTCAACATTACATTTATCTTACAGATGTAAAAAGTGAGATGAAAATCCTTTACCTTGTGATTCCTTTCAAGTGAATTTCCTTTAACATCCTGTATAATAAACATATTTTAATTATCTAATTTATTCATAACTTTTTAATGTTTATCAGTAATTTTATTTCACTTATTACAATGTTGTGTATAACTACATAAACAATTAACTTTACGTCGGGTGTTTTAACAAATTTGATTAATGTGTCAAAAATAACTTTTCTAGGTAAACTATGGTCAACAGGTTCTTTAAATAACATATCAAAAATATAAATCATTACATAATTATCATATTTATACATAAATTATACATTTAAAATAAATCTTTAAATATGGTTATGTAAAATGAACCAATGTTACAATAATGGAGAGGTAGTTCGTATGTACGCATGAGTAACGTTCCCATTTATCAATGATCATTATGGAAATAAGTTAAGTAACACAATATATTTCCTTAATGATAATTATATCATAACTAAAATATAATTAAATCATATAAACTTATATATATAATTATTGTGATGTAAAAGGTATCACATCGTGTTGAGGAGGCGGTAGTCCACTTATCCACGAACGACGTTATCACTTTTTAAGCACGTGGAAGGGTAATAAAAAAGATTACATATTTTATATTTACATAAAGGTAATTATTTCATGAATATCATAAATATTTAATTTATGTTACATATTTTTAATTAAAACAATCCTTTATACATTCTATGTATAATGTGAATGAGTCACATCGCTTTGAGGGGACGGTAGTCCACACTTCCACAAGAAATGTTACCATATTTTCACAAAATGGAAAGTATAAGGGTATGTGTTATAAATTAATAAAATAAGATTAAATATATAATAAATATATGATATAATTTTCCAATATAACATACAACCATGAAAGGTGATAAATAAATAACGAACAACATCATCTTGTGAGGCAGTAGTTAGCCATACACATCAATGGTATGTTCGTTAACCATTAAATGAAAGTGTGTGTGAGTGTAGGTAGAAACATTAGCACACAAATATTCTAGTATATTTAGTATTTTTTTAATATTATCATGGAATAATAAGAGTTTAGGGGGTCGATATTGGAAATAAAACTAAAGAGCTTGAGGAACGATGTTACCTCTTAATCGGGTAACTCATTTTGGTTTTCCCCAAAGGGCTTCCTTGGATTGATTTATGTCCAAGGGTAGGATTATAGGATTAGGGATCAAATTTTTTTGGATCTATTTGGATAGATCTTGTTTGATCCAAAGTGTCTTGAGAGGTTCGAGGAAGTGGGAGGAGAGGATGCCTTTTATAGTGGAGGAGTGGCACTCTTGTAAATTTTTTGAAAGGGAATTCCACCCACATTTTTCTACTAAAAGTGGACCCAATAATGGTAAAAATTATATAAAATGGATTATCGGGCATAAATATGTCCATTAAATGGATTTTGGAAAAGTTTATAGGTTATTTTTTCCGTTAAGTTTAACTTTTACTTCCTTGTCAAGCTTAATTTCACATTATTATACATTATAAATTATTCTAATACAAATATGGAATCCATTTTTAAAAATTATAATAATATAAGTGGAATAAATTAATTTAAATTTAATCCCACGGATGGGATGACAATGTGATTTATTAAAGTAAAAATGTCTATATTTTTTCTATGTTTTTATACCCAATTTCAAATAAAAAATAATTACAATGAACTAAATTAAATTAGTTTATAATAATTTGATCTAATTAAAATTTAAACACAATTTAAAATTTAATTTAACTTTATAAGTAAATTATATGAAAAAATAGTTTTGAACTAAAATTCAGTATTTTTTCACTATTCCTTAAAAAATGAAACTTCACAAAAAATACCAAAAACTTACCCTAACCTAATTTTTATGTTAATATTTCAAATATGAAGTTAATTTTTAAATATATAATCTATAAAGGGTCCAAAAGTTTTATTTAAAATAGTTTTTCCATTAAAAGGCAATAACATTGCCTTAATAAAGATATAATATTTTATGTGTAATATTGGGATTGTTTTTATGTTATGATTATCAAGTGTATTGGATGAATATAAAAATAATTTTATTGAATATAATATATATATATATATATATATATATATATATTTTATTAACATCACTCAATAATTGTAATTAATTTAATTTATTAGGATAAAACTCCTTTGTGAGCATAAAAATAGTTTTCTATAAAAATATTACCTTTATATTCAATTGGTTATTATATCCATTTCAAATTAATTTTTTAACCAATGAATTCATTTTACATTTAGTTTGAACTACATATTTTCATAAGTTATTTAATATTATTCATAACATCTAATTTAACAGCTAGGTTAAGTCTTATTGTATTAAATAATAATGTTTTATTAATATATTGTTGTTTGGGAAGACTTGGTCTTACATGTAATGAAATGCATTGAAGAAACTCGTTGTTGTGTGTGTCACATCCTAACTCAGTATCAAATTAATTTCAAGCTAAATTATATATTGAATTAATTTTAAATATAAAATATATTATAAATTCACATGATATTATTTTTCCATACGTTCCTGGTGTTGTATGTCATACACGTTATCGAATGCAATGTTCATACTTTATATTTTTGGGGTCTTACTATCTCCCCAACTTAATTAAATTTTGTCCTCATGATTTAAAATCAATATTGGAAATATTTTTTTTGATAATACCTATGTTGGAATCCCACGTTGTGAGAAGTGTTCGTAAAAACATCCTCTATAATAGTGAGAAAGGGGAGTACAAAGGTCACATGGGATAACATATAACATGGTCTATAATTAGGATAACATTAGTGGAAATTATAGTTACATACTTGGAGGAAAAACATAAATATTTATGGGAGTGATTGAGGTCATTGATCACAAACAAGTGTATGATCAATAGAAATTTTAGGGCCTCAAATACATAAATCATTGATGATTTTAGACCATCGGTTCAACAAAAATTTAGGTATTAGAAAAACATTTTTTTCCTAAATCATTTTCATAATGTTGGATAATTAATTTACTACCTAAGGATATAAGTACATACACTTAATTGATATATTTTAATTTAATGTGAACAAATCCATATTTTGGTTGTGATTTGATTAAATTATAATTCACCTCTTACTTCAAGGAATGGATATTTAAAAATAAACTTTGATTCCTGAAGAACAAAAATAAATTTCTAATGGACATTGAGGCAAATAAAAGAGTTAAAATTATAACTATTTGTATCAAAATTTTATCTAAATAAAATATTGTTAATACATCAATCTATAGCCCTAAAATAAACACTAAATTTTCACCATTAATATTTATTCATCAAATTGTTTAACTAAAAATAATGACATATTAACTAGGACATTGCCTAGGTTAGTGGTTGGTTGAAACCCTTTTTGTCCTTCAATCATGTGTTCAAGACCTGTGACCTTGCCGAATTTGATTGGTTGTCACCTAGTATGCATGTTGTACTTTTATAAAACCAAATTAATATAATTTCCAAAATAAAAATTATGTATTCCATGAAATAATTTTAATAAAAAAATAACATTTTAACTAAGGTTTTTAATATAATCCCAATACATAAATACTTCATCCCTTTATTTCCACATAATTCCTTCCTTGGTATAAGGTTCAACCTAGGACATTCATTTTCATTATCCATTCAAATACCAAATAATTGTTTGTAAATATAATGTGAATTATCCTAATCATATCTCCTAGGAGTGTCAAAATAGGTTCATAGTACAAAACATTGTTGTGTATCAGGTTACACTTAGTCAGGACCGACCCACCTTGTCAGAGTTGTTACACCTAGGTACATTTGTGCGAGAACCAGTCCAATTGTAGTATCTAAATAGGGATGTTTTTTTTTGAGAAAAGTGATCAAGGAGGATCTTAAATTGAGAAAATTAAAACATTACACAAGTCCGAATACATGAATTTTAAAATTTTCCCTAGTAAGAAGAGGATCCATTTCATTAGGAAGGGTGTTGCTGTGAATGCTCCCTTCTTCCAACACCCCTTTGTTTGGAAGTCCATATTCAATGTGATTCGCCTCCCAGAATGTGTGTGTGATGAAATAATTCATAGAGGATATCTTTTCAATACAATTTATCCACTTACCTACAATTTTCCATGATAGTCTTGTTTGAACCATCCTTGTTGCATGAACCACCGTTGTCGAGTCACATTCAAACCAAATATATCCAAATAGGGATTTATTTAAAGGAATAACAACATAATATCTACCTTACCAAAATTCATGGGTGTTCTTACATACTTATACTCAATGTATATATTAGGGTTATGTTCTATAATATATGTTTTTTCATAGTCTAATTCCCAAGGTTGCTAATAAACTATCTATGATACCAACTTTAGCGACCTGACCCTAGAAATATCGAAGCTGGTGTATGCTATAAATTACATTAGAATAAGATACAAGTAAGTTGTTTCCTAAAGGAATACATTGTTTAGTAGTTCTGGTAAACTAGATATATTCACGGGTCTTGTATTACCAAAGAATACGCTAATTACAATATAATTTTTTTCTTCCTTCAAAATAACTTCAAGATTAGTAACTGTATTCCATCAAGCATATCATTTAATATCTTTTTTAGTAATCTTGTTGTATTATTGGGAAAGGAAACATAATAAGGGTGTGATAAAATTCTCATTAAGGGTAAATTATAGTGGAAGAAATAATGAATCAATGAGAATAGTCAATATGGAAAGTTAATTAACTGAACACACATGCCATGTAATCGATAAAATAAATGGAAGTACATAAACAATATGGAAAGTTAATGACTGGAAACACATGAAATTAAAATATATAGATAAGTAAAAATAAACATGTAAAGTTAAGAAACTAAAATAAATTCCATTTAAATAACTAGATAAGAAAAAATAAATATTTCAAGGTAATAAACTGAGACACATGCCATTTAAATAACTAAAAATGAAATGTATCCATATATATGTCGATGCAAAATATCATGGATGGATAATAACTGAAACTATATAAAGGAAATTATTATTTTTTGGACATCATGTTTAGGGCCCATAAAAACAAATACCATCAAGACCTTTCACAAGACAGTTTAAAACTACAGATAGAAACCCCTTTAATTTTCACAACTAATTTGTCTCATGAGAACCTATCATGGCATAGAGGGGCTGTATAAAGTCCAAGACCCAACCGTCATTACCAGTCCAAATATATCCTCATATCAATTAATAAAAATAAATAATATGCCTTATCAAATATCCATATTGAATAAAGAATGTAGAATTATTAATATTTCCCCAAATTGTCAAATAACAGTCAAACTAGAAACCTTATGTAAAATGGTATACGACTTAGGAAATAATAATATCCATGATAATTGAAATGTATAATTTAGGGGTAATTCAATGTTCAATGGTCATAAGAGATTGAATATTTTAAGGAGACTAAAAATGAATCAAGGAAGTGAATGTGAATATTATCATTTGTCAAATAAATAATAAACCATACAGAGAAAGATTAAGGATGGTATGAACACAACATATCCCAAGTTGAGTAAAATAAATGGTTGTTGTCGTTAATGAATGAAAAATTATAAAAAGAACATTTAAATATATTATTGAGGAAAATATCCTTTCGTAATGAAAAATATTTTGAAAAATATTTTCTTTGAAAATCACTTTGGAAAAAAAATTATTTAAAAAGAAAAATTTTAATCTTACGAAGTAATATTTGAAGGAATGACAACGAGTAAATTCATACGTGTTGTACAAGATAAAAATAACATTCCTTTTATACTGTAAAACGGTTAAAAATGACTCATTTGGAAAGAGACAAGAATATTACATTAAAAACATTGGTAAAAGAAAAAAAGGTTGAAAATGTCTTTATGAAATCATTTTGAAATCATTTTTGAAGTCATTTTAATAAAACATGGTTTTTAGAAGAAAACATGTTCTCCGACTAAGGACTGAAATGAAGTCGGGTTTTTTAGAAACATTTTCTAAAACATTTTGAATACCAAGGAGTGGAAAAATGGTACTAATACTTGAAAAATGTCATGAATAACCCGAATATAGGAAATTTAATGTGTTTATTGAAAAAATTTTATATAATTTTCTCAAATAGAAATTAATGACCATGGAAATTATCCTTGAGGAAGATAATCATTAAACATTCCAAAGTGTCCCATACCACTTTGAAAAATTTTAAATCACAAGTCTCATGAAGGAATAAAATTAAATGGTAGTTTTAAATACCACGAAGATAAAAGTATTAATTATATAATATATCAAAAGGGGTAGTATATACAACACACAAAATAAGTAAGTGGTGAACATGAAATTTATATCACAAATGTAAAAAGTGTAATAAAAATCCTTTATCTTGAGTTTTCTTTTGGGTGAACATCCTTTAACTTATTATATAATAAAATTATGTTAATTATATAATTTCTTCAGAAATTGTTTCAGGTTTATAATTACTTTTATTTCACTTATTAAGATGTTGTATACAAGTACTTAAATAATTATGTTTACGTCGGGTGTTTGACCAAATTCGATTTATGTGTCAAAAATAACATTGGTAGGTAAACTATGGTCAAAGGATTCATTGAATAACATATATAGAATAATAATAATAACATAATAATAATATTTATATATAAATAATAATTTTAAAATCAATCATTAAATATTTTTATTAAAAATTAACCAACATTACAATCATGGAGACGGTAGACCATACATATACATGAGTAACGTTTCCATTTTTCAATGATCATTATGGAAAGAATGTAATTAACACTATATTATTTAAGAATGATAATTATATCATAAATAACATATTATGTAATCATATATACTTATATATATAATTCTTGTGATGTAAAAGGAATCACATCATGTTAAGGAGGTGATAGTCCACACGTCCATGAACGACGTTATCGCTTTTTAACTATGTGAAAGGGTAATAAAGAAAATGATATATATTATATTTAAATAAAGATAATTATTTCATTAATATCATATATATTTCATTTATGTTACAAATTTTTAATTAAAACCATCCTTTATACATTCCATATATAGTGTGAATGAATCACATTGCTTTGAGGGGGAAGTAGTCCACATTTCCACAAACGATGTTATCGTATTTACAGAAAATGGAAAGTATAAGGGTATGTGTAATAAAATAATAAAATAATATTAAAGATATAATAAATATAATATATAACATATATAAACAATGTTTTAATCCTAATTGACAACTATTAAAGGTGGTAAAGGAAAAATGAACAACTTCATCTTGTGAGGCAGTAGTTTGTCGTACACATCAACGGTATATTCATTACCCATTATATGGAAGGGTTTGTGAGTTTAGGTATAAAAATTAGAATAAAAACATCATATTATATTGATGATACTTTTTTTTGTTATATTAGAATGTCATAAGAATAGTTTAGTGAGTGGAGAATGGAAATAAATGTAAAGAGCTTGAGGAAAGATGTTACCTCTTAATCGGGAAACTCCTCTTGGTTTGCACCAAGGGGATTACTTTTATTTCTTTATTCCAAATGGAAGGATTCTAGTATGGGTGAGTGATTTTTAGGATATATTTGGGAAGATGTTTTTTGAGCTAATGTGTCTTTAGAGGTGTGAGGAAGTGGGAGGAGAGGAGGCCCTTTTATAGTAGTGGAGCGGCACTCTTGTAAATTTTTGGAAAGGGAATTCTACCCATGTTTTTACCATTTAAAGTGGATCTTATAATTTTCCAATTTAGATAAAAGGTATTATAGGGTCTAAATATGTACATAAAATGACTTTTTTACAAGTTTATATGTTATTTTGTCCCTTAAGTTTAAGGTATAGACCCTTGTCAAGCTTAATTTCACCTCAATCTTTGTAATTAATTTCAATTAAATTCACTAATATTTATGGTAAAAAAACTAACCTGAAATTATTAAAAATTATAAATTATTATGAGTAAAAATATATAATCCATTTTTCAAAACTCCAATAAAATAATTGGAATAAGTTAATTTAAATTTAATCCCACAAACGGGACGACAATGCAGGTTTTTAAAGTAAAAACGTTCAAAAGTTTGCTAATTTTTTATAACCAATTTCAAAGAGAAAATTATGCGGATGAACAAAATTTTATTAATTGATAAAAATTTGATCTAACTAAACTTTAAAAAAATTAAAATTTAATTTAACCTTATAAATTAATTATATTAAAAATAATTTTTGAACTAAAATTCAGTATTTTTCAAATCTCATTAAAAAAATGAAACATCACAGAAAAATACCAAAAATTTACCCTAACCTAATTTTTATGTAACTATTTCAAATATTATGTTTATTTTAACATATATAATCTATAAAAGTTTAAAAATTTGGATTTAAAATAGGTTCTCCATTTAAAGGTGATAAAAATTATTTAATAAAGATATTGTATTTTATGTGTAATAATGGGTTTGTTCTTATCTTATGTTTATCAATTATATTGGATGAATATATAAAATATTTTATTGAATATAATATATATATATATTTCATTAACATCACTCATTAATTGTATCTAATTTAATTTATTATGATAAATCACCTTTGTGACCATAAAAATAGTTTTCTAGAAAAATATTACCATCATATTCAATTGGTTCTTATATCCATTTAAAATTAATTTTTTACCAATGAATTAATTTTATATTTTGTTTAAACCACATATTTTCATAAGTTATTTAATACTCTTCATAACTACTAATTTAACGGCTAGGCTAAGTCTTATTATGTTAAATAATAATGTTTTATTAATATATCATTGTTTGGAAATACTTGGTCTTGCATGTAACATAAGCCATTGAAGAAACTCATTGTTTCTTGTGTCACACACTAACCTAGTACCATGTAAATTACAAGATACATTATAGATTGAATTTATTTTAAATATTAAATATATTATAAATTATCAGGATATTATATTCCCTTACACACCTAGTGTTGCGTGTCATACACGTTATCAAATACAATGTTTATACTTTATATTTTTGGGGAGTTACATGATGAGGAATGTGTCTGGGTACATAAGAAGAATTTAGAATGTGATTGTACATGGAGTGTGAAATTACCTACATATATTTGACTAATATATAGGGGTACATTTCTGATTCCTTGATAGATCCCTGAATGAGGAACCCAAACATGAGATATACTACACAAAATTTTGTTTGTATATAGGAAATAGGGACATTTATCTTTTTCATACCCCCATAGATGAGATTAGGACATGAGGCCTAGGTGTCACTCTGTATCCCATCAAAACTAGAATCAAGCCACATGTAGTTATTTAGGTTCGACACAGTATAATGTCATGTAGCAAGGACCGTCTCCATGCAATTTAATTCATATAGTAAGGATGTAGGTTCCCTGACACGAAGAGGAAATATTGCAGCTTGAAACAAGATTAATGATCTGGGTGTCACTACATATCCTACGATGCTAGGAATAAATCCAAATGTACTTCTAAAAAATCATGCAGTTTAGTGTCATGTGATGAGGATGTGTGGTGTTCCTTTTAAGGACTTTAAACAAGGTGAATGGAAACCCAAATTTGGATTGATATGCCTTGATCGTGCACATAGTCCCCTAAAAAAACTATTAAGCCCACATGAGATATGCTTAGTGTGATAAACAAGGGATGTAAAATGTTTATTACACCACACAAAGGTGATAAAATGAAGGATATGGGAATTTTGAATTTGTGGTGGCTGGACCAGGGTATAGAATCCATGCACCACTACATGTATCATTATAATGAGAATCAAGACACAAGTAGTTTTGGGGATCCATTAAGTTTAATTTAATATGGTAATGATGAAGTTGAATTGACGGGAAAGATGAGGAATGTTGCTGATGGACTCAAAATTAGAAATCTAGGCATCACTATGCATCCTGTGATGTTAGGAATAAATCCATACATAGTTCTGAGAAGATTCCATATACAGATCTAACCCATACACATGGAGGAGGGAAATCTATCCTTCATTGTGGATAAACCCAGTATTAGAGATCTAGGTATATCTATGTATCATGTGATTATAGGAATCAAACCACACATAGTTCTTAATGGGAAATATCTACTTAGTTATGATTTGTATTTAGAGGGGGATTTTTTCCAATAGATTGTTTGATTGTTGTTACCTTTTTGGTTATTGAGGTTTAATATTGGGTATTTATATACTCACCCCTACATGGGAATTTTCTGCACGTGTCATGTCTTATGAAGTTGACAGGAAGATTATTGGTGACATCAGTGGAGATTTATGATACTTGGGTGAATTGAACACGTTTGGTGGTCAGAATTTGAGATCATGAGTCTATATCTCTTCATATTTTTTTAAGTCATTTTTAGTTTCAGATATCTTTCTAATTGGGAATGTATTTTTCCCCTTTCATACTTTAGTTTTATATTATGGAACTCTGATGTATTTCCTAGAGTCTATTACATTCATGGTTATACTCTAAATGATGTTATCCTTTATTATTCATCTACCCTTATTCAGGGATATAGATATGTGATTGTATACAAGTACTTAGACTAATTTTTCCCATTTCATTTATTCCTTATCATCACTTGTCTCTTTACCTAAGCCTATTGGAGGTGGGCATGGTGTTTTTAAAAATCAAATTACTATCAGACAAGTAAGCCCCGATGGGTTGGGTCATGAATGAGTGGTTTCAGAGGCAGTGTATTACATGGGATGATGTTTGAAGTTTTTTCTATTGTGAGTATTGGTTGGGACTTAGGGAAACGATGTCAGAGTGTCTAGAGTGTGGATTTCAGACTAGGGACGCTAGTATTGGTGCGGTGATTGACATATCCATTCAAATAGAATTTAAATACCTTCTTTCTGACTTAGCATATTGAGACATTGGTTTCATGGAAAAAATGATACATGCATCATATAGGATTGAGTATTTTGATTTTCCTTCTTGAGTCAGCTCCTTATATATATTATCTTTGTCCATGGTATGTCTTTATTATTTTCAAGATGAATATGTGATTATATCCATCTAGGATTTAGATACATGGTCATAATGATGACCGGTTGAGTGATGAGGCCTCATTTTAGGGACCCATTCATGTGGTGTTTTCTCTAGGAAGACATAGATTAGTGATACCACCTATTGAGTAGAACATGGAACCACCATTAGTAGATTAGGTGAGGGATAATTTGCATGTTGAGAAGAGGATGGCTCTAGTAGGATATTGTAAAAGTGGTTTCTCTAGAACCAACTTTATCAGTACTTTTAGACAACCATACCATGTATACAATGAGTTATACATGATGTGCACTTTCTATTAAAGTGTTGATATTTATGCATCCACTGTTTAAATGGTAATGTCTATAGATTATTTTTCATATCAAAATGTTAAGCAGTTCCCAGGCTAGAATGTGAACCTTGATATTCTATGACATTAACCTTAAACAAATTTCATATGGTCTAGACACATCATAATGAGTTGAAATAGTTGATGTCTAAATATCAAGTTCAAGGGGATCACAAGAATTGATACTTGTTCTCATGATGTTCACAACAAGATAATAGATCAGAAAATTATAACACCACATGTTTTGGGTGTCATTGGTTATTTCTATCGACATACATGTGTATATTTCATCTGACATGAGATCATTATCAATGTTTTCCAGTTGACTGTGTACTTTGATAAAAGAAAAAACCATGATAATGATGTCGTGGTGAGGTAGCTTGTGTTGGGTGCGTTATTTGGGGTATGGAATTGGTTGAATGGTCCGGATAGAATTTTTATCTTCTGAGTCAAGAAGTAATATATTTGGCCTAGTTAATCAAGATGGTAGTGCCTTTATAAATATTTGGCCAAGGTAATTGAAGATAAGTCTATGCAGTTAGATCAAAAAATAATAAATCAAGAACGGATGGAAACATAAGTGTGTTTCATAATTTATGGAATACCATGAGATAAAAGAGATTTTATTACATAGTGTGGTTTGGTACCATTGGAAGGATAATTGGCATGAATAATATGAATGGATATCAGCTAAACTTATACTATAAAAAATGTAGGTATACATACAGAAATGAAAAATGGAACATGGGATGTGGACCTTATGTGATTATTTATTGATATTTTTTGTATTTTATTAGTTTTTTTGAACAACGGAGGGTATTGGTAACACCTTATTTTTGATTTTAGTCTTATGATGATGTTATTATAAACCCATAGGCATGTTCTTGTGTGTGAGATTATTATATTTTGTCTTCTTGTGTTTCTTTATTCACCCCACCTGATTCGAGTATAGCGTACAAAAACCCATATGTTTTGGGTTGGTTATTTTTTCCAACATAGAGGATGGGGAGGATACAAATGAATGACTACCCCCTCTCCCCCACTCTCTCTTTAATAGTGTTTTATGACG
This sequence comes from Viscum album, assembly GCA_963277665.1. NCBI lineage: Eukaryota > Viridiplantae > Streptophyta > Magnoliopsida > Santalales > Viscaceae > Viscum > Viscum album. The sequence goes on from OY728121.1 coordinate 887,607,067, forward strand.
ATTTCAGTGATATAGAAATGGGGGCGGTACCTAGTGGTGGATAGGGATATATGTAGTGGGTATCATGTGTGGTAGTAGGAGGTCACATAGTTGATTTACTACACATTCATGATAAATAAGTAACCTTGTTTTATGGTATGATGGTGTGGTATGTGGCATGGTTTGAGACCAAGGATTTTCTATTGAGATGGTGATAGTTTTTGGAAGGGATGAGAGAAATTTATGGCTTGTCATTGGGTGAGAGTGGAAAACCAATGGGAAAAGTGGTTGTGGGGAACATTTTCATATTATTTTAATACTACTATATTATTTTTGGATACGTGATTTGGTGAGATATCATTATTGTGGTTGGGGGAATTATTCGATCCAATAAGTGCTAGTTGGTTATGCTATTTTTTCGTCATGGAATTAGTATAATCTTTTCACATTTTCATGAGAGACCTTGGGTATGATCCTACTAAGTATAAATATTTTACTCACCCCATAAATATATAAATATGTTTTATAATTTTTCATGTGGGTGTTGGTGATTGGGATGGAAATTACTATCATGGAGTTTGGAGTAGTTGGATCATTACAACAAAATTGTTTTTTGGCATTGTTTTATTTTTGAAATGATTTTATTATTTTATTCTCATAAATTGTGAGTTTGATTATATGAGTTTTTTTGTTTATTTTCTATATCATGGTGGATTTTATTGTGGTTTATTCTATGATACATGGAAATATTTAACGTAAATTCCCCTCATTATGTGTAATTTACCCCCAGTGCTAGTCATCAACCTGGGGCCTACTAGAGGCAAGCTTCGAGGGATACTCTCATTTCATCTTCTACCCTATAAGGGGTTCCCTATGTCCATGGGTCATGAAAAAGTGGTATCAGAGTTATTGGTTGAGAGATAAGGTGGTTATTGGAGTTAGTATCTGGTGAGGACTGTAATTTTTGGTAGGTAATTAGTTTTAGCTTAGCTGAGTACATGATGTAAGAAAGGGAAATTAGAATAGGCACTATATTTTAGGAGCCCTTATGATTCTATTCATGGAATTTAATATTTATAATAATTATAAGTTAAATGAATCTATATGTGGGTAGATTCCTATGATAGGTAAATGTATCATTCTTACTTAAGTTCTATTTGTGTTTTGGGTCATTCAAGGGTTGAATAAGTGAAATGATAAAATGAATCTAAATAAATCTATTACTAATAAAATTAAGAGTTTGTCCTTTACATTAAAAGATATTATATATTCAACATCCTTGTGTTGTTCAAGTTGGTTAGGTTTATTAGGTTTCCCCTATTAATCAATGGAGGGTCGGTCCCAATCAAGTGGATGTATAGTGGTAGCATATATTGTGCTATTTTCAGCTTTAGGGATCGGTGAAGTGTGGGGGGTGGAATCTATGATTTGGTAACAGAGCACTAGTTGGAGGAGTTAGAGATTTATTTTGGCCTGATTTGATCTTGATGTGAGTATTGGTCTCCCATAACAGTCATTCGGTTGTGAGGAGTGGTGCATCGATAGTGGATTTTTTATCTTAGGGATCAAAATGTGGTTGAAGTGCTATGGTATGATTTCCAACAGGAGTTCATGGTTGAGTTATTATCGACGATGGTGAAGGCGGAGAATGGGTAGTATTTTATCTCTCTCCAGTAGGGGATCATGAGTGTTCATGAGTTGGAAATCATGTTTAAGGATATTTAGTGATTTTCTCCTGACATATTTCTAGATGATGAGTCCCAATAACATCATTTGGAGGAGGTTCTATGTCCGTCTGTTTATTCTTTAGTTGCTCCATTTTTATTACCCATATATTTGGAAGTGTAGAATAAGGATGAGGTGATGGAGAGGGTACATGAGTGGTCTATAGAACCACTATTGGAGGGTTGGTAGGGTCCTGTGAGGAGTAAGGAATTGGATGGAGAGTCATATATGTTAGGGTAGTTGGGATTTCAGACAGCAGGGAAGTTGTTTCAGCAGTCAACTATATGTTTCTCGAGGGCAGGTAGTTCTCATATGTTTTTTGGGAGTTATTTAATACTTTTTTATAGATGTGGGGGGCATGAAAATTATCATCAGAATTACCCATTGGCCCCATGGATTGGGTATGGTTTGGGAGTTTAGGGTCCTTTTCAACACTAACAATATAAATTTACCTTGAGGTAGTATCAACAATATGACCCACTAATTTATGTTCAGCGGACTATCTAGTAGGCTTATGATCATCTAGGAGGAGGTGGAGTTGGTCAAGGTTAGCCCTAGGATATACCTCATCATCTGGGGACCAAGATAGAGTTTGGAATTGGAGGTCATTAACAGCAAGGCAGAGGAGATGACTGAGGGAAAGATGCTTGAAATCTAGTGGCCAACTCTAGAGGATCTAGAGTTTGTTCGAGGTAAGATCAATTTATCATATGCCATGGTTTTTTATTTTTTTTTATTCAAGATATTTTAAATCCTTTATTATCGATTGTTTGGTTCAAACATTTTGATTGAATGTGGAGAAGTTTCCCATACCCTTGGGGTTATTGATGCTAGTTGGAGGTTAGGAAAAATTGTTTGATATGTGTCGATGATGTTAATCAATGACGGGGAAACATCAGTATTTAAGGGATTTCTTATTTCAATATCTACAACCCTAAAATTTCATTCTTGGTATGGATAGATTATATTATATATGAACAATTGTATATTTTTTCCATATGAGATTTGATTTTTATGACATGGAAGGTTGGTGTGTGTTGTTTTTCTGTGTACGTGGTTTTTAGATGGGCAACAGGTGTGTCGATCCCATTTTTTCATTGATAGATGAATCATCAACATTGTTAATGGGAGATCTTATAGTGGAGATGACTAGATTTTATATAGTGTATTTGGATGATATAACAAAGGATTTTGTGACCCAACACCTCAGTGTGAAATCACATTTGGGATAGAGTAATAGATGGGTGCTTCTAGGATTTCAATGGATCCTTATCAGATGTCATATTTGGAGTTGAAAGTGTTGAGAATTTAGATTAATAATCTATTGAAAAAGGATTTATTTGGCCCATTGTATCACTGTGGATATCTCTAATATTTTTTCTAATAAGTATAAATGGTAGTCTAAGGTTGTTCAAAAACTACCTGAGGATGAATTAGGTGATAATCAAGAATTTATACCCTCTGATGAGAAAAGATAATATCTTTTACTAGTTGAGAGTGGATAACTAGTGTTTTAAGATCAATCTAAAATTTGGATATCATCAGTTGTTGGTAAAGGAGGAAGATATCCTTTATACTGACCCAAATTTTTTAATGATAATTGTTTCATGAGAAAATGTGTGTTATATTATTTTTGTACTCTGAAAACCATATCTATTTAAAAATGAAGTGAGTATAAAGGGAAATGTGATCATCAGGTTTAGACCGTTACATGACCATTGGGTAATTATGATTTTTGGTCAATATTACCATGGGAAACTATAATCTTAATAATAATTTTAACTTTAAAATAAGTGTTTATAAGTAGAACTGATAAAGTATAATTAATGCAGAAAGGAGAAACGATGAGCACAACCAGTAGAGTAATTCCATATGAGGCCCATATATCAAAACATGGGAGGGAGGTACAATAAATGGGGTTATCTCTTGACCAAGATCAACCTGATATTTAATATATAAAGCTAGAATGAAATCTTCTACAGTAGTAGTCCAAGTTGGTGGAAATTACCACTCGAGTAATGAAAGTTGAACCACCACATGAATCTATCACCATTGCACACCTTACCCTTAGGTCATATGTGGGTGTTATAAGGGGTTATATTTTAAGCCCTTAGATAATAAAAATTTAATTTTATTGTATAAATAAAATTGTTATTTCATCATTTCTGTTTTAAGAATAGTTTCTCCTAACAAAATTGGGATGGAATTTGATAAATTGATTTTTTTTATAGAAATTGTACATTACAAAAAAGATATTAATAATTATAATAAACTAAATATTATGAATAATACTTATTTTAATGAAATAGTATGATACAAACAATCTTATTTTAATCTAAATGATAAAATAATTTTTTTTCAAGTGTCAGAAATTTTACTATGCATTTTCAATTCGTTGTTGTTTTTAATAAATATGTATTTTTATATTTAAAAGTTATAATTCTCATAGTTAGATAATTATTCTAAAAAAATAATTATCACTTTTGAAAGCATCATGTTAAAACTATGTTAGGGTGAATTTATGATAATTTTATAAAATACTTAATTTTTTCATGAATAGTAAAAATATAGTTTGATGTTTGAGGTATGTTTAATGGCATTGTAATTATGTAATAATGACTTAATTACCAATTAACCACAATAAAAGGATTATAATATATTATTTTATTAATATTTTTTATTTTATTAGATTTTAGTCAACTTCAAAACCTATAATTTTCTTACCAAATTCAAAAATAGAAACTTTAACATTAAAAATATTATTTTGTGGGAAATGAGAAATTTATTAATTTGAGAATATTTTTTTATAAAAAAATTCAAATTATTTGAAATTTTTAGGTTATGAACAACTCTTAACAATGCCTCTTATAAAGTTTTGGTTGGTTGGTGGGCATAAAATGAGAAAATGTTTGACAGATACATTCTAGAGAAGAAATTTTCTATTTTCTATTTTTCTCTTTTCTTAGTTTTGTAATGGATTTATCTTCTCTCTTGTTCTCAGCTACCCTTCACATGTACGGGTAAACTTGTAAGAGATTAGGGAAGGGGGTTTTTATTTTTTTAATGATCTATTTCTTGAACTTCAAGGAATAAAATTCATTTATTTCTTTTGTTAAGTTGGTTTCAATATTCTAATAGTAGTGTATATTCTCAAATAAGATCGTATTTGGTTTTAGATTAAAAAATTGTCATTGTATTGGTATATGATCATAATATAACTTAATTAGGTTCTATTTTATATATAATCGAGTGGACCAGATCGTAGTGGTGAAGTACTCGATGATTGTCATTTTGTGTGGGAGGGGTGGTGAACACTCTTGATTGTATGGGATAAACAAGAACTGATGGGGTATTACCTAAGTAAATTAAGTGTATCCACTGTAAATATCTCCCTCTTTGAGAGGAGGGTAGAAAAAGTTGATATCTTTTAAATTTTTATTCTCACTAACACCATTTGACCAAGGTAGTGAGAGGAAGTGATTTTGGAATCTCACTTTAATCGAGTTAGGGGAAGAGGATTATATAACGTGGAACTAGGATAACATTTCAATTGGAAAACCAACCCTAAACTTATCTCCCTTCTCATATCACTATTTTAATAACTTTATTAATCAATATATTTTTATATCTTATTTTATTACTTTATTTTGTTTTCAAAATCAAATAATTTCAAAAAAAACCCCACTTTTCCCTCTAATTTAAAGTGAAAAACTTGATTTTTGTGCACTCCTCTCTGGAGACAACCTAGGTTGACCACTATACTGCATTTTAACTTAGGAAATAATTATTTTTTCCACACCCATGATATAAAAATTTCAAAACATGGTTTATCTTTTGGGGAGCAAATTCTAATAATCTAATTCTAAATATCATTCTATTTTTAAAAAAATTGAAAAAATATGTTTAACTCATCATAGTCTATGGAATATGGCGTTAATTTCTTTTATAAACAAATTAGTGATGCTCAAAGAAAAATCATTATAGAGGAGAAATTAAATGAGCTCATCTAGGACCTTAAAGAGACCCTCTAATCCTAGTATTGGAGGGATTTTCTAGAGAATTAACTGATCTCTAGGAGTACTTCCTGGAATTTTATCAATAAATGGATAGGGAACAGAAATCATCTTACTTTTTTTACCCCAATTTTTATAAAGAAGTTACAAAAGTGAAAAATCAAGAAAAATTGGTTAAAATGGTATAAAAGACTAGTTGTGATGGATTAAACAAAAGATACAGAAGATGAATATCCAGATGAAATCAATAGCTCATGAGAATCAGGAGTAGACCGAAACAAAACCAGAGACAGAACTAGAGAAAGTAGAGGATGATATTTCCCCATTCATATTTTAATTATGAGAACCTAAGTATTCCAATATGAAATGATTTAAGATCCATTCCACCTCAATCAACTATTTCAAGAAGATATTTATGAAGAATATTTTTTTTACTAAAGTACATACAGGAGATCAACAATATTTGGATGAAATATGGAATAAATATGAAGTGAAAAATGATCTACCCATCCTTAAAAATAAATAATACTCAACACCATTATATCTTTCTCTATACTTATACAAAGAAGATGAAACCACCCAAGTGGTGGAGTTTGAAGAAATAACAAGGGATCCTAACTACCTACCTCTAACATGTACCACTTAACTCCAAGAACCACTTTCCTCTGAAGAAGAAATTAAATCAAAACTAAATCAAGGTGATGATATTTTATTGAATTCATTTTCATCCATTTTTATTGAAACTAAATTGAGTATCACATCTATTTATTTTGAATTTTTAGATTTAGATGATTCCTGTTTTTCCTTGGAGGAATATGAAGAAAAATAATATTAACTTGATGAGGAACATATGGAGCTTCCAGAACAAGTAAAAATATTATTATAGGTATTCCATGAGTATATACAAGAATATTTTTTTAAGGAAACTAATAAAAATTTCACCAAAATTAAAGGGTAATATTTTGATTTTTATTCATCATGTTTTTTTCAAATAGAATTACACTATGAATTTACATTTAATAATTCCATTGATGTATCATACCTAAAGAAAACATTATAGAATAAAGAATAGGTTATGAAAGTGACAACCATGGAGGAGGAGGAATCATACATTACCTTACCCACACCATGAAAGTTATAACTTATTACTAAGGGGTGTACTTTGTGTAATCTATCCATGGAGTAATCAACAATAATGAAGATGTAATGTAAGTTGTAATAAAGAAATGTTTGTGGATTAAATTCAAGAAACTCTACCCAGCATTAGATTTCTGATAATAACTGGTATTTCCCTTTTGGAGGCATTCAAAACCCAAGGTCCAGTTGGGGGTTAAACTAAGATCTATCTTTCTTTTAATTCCCTTTATAATTATATTTATCTTTTCTTTTATTTCAATAATTCTTTATGTTTTCTTTTCTGATTTTCTTGTTAAGTTTTCCATGAGAATCACTTATGAGATTTGTCACGACCCGTCCTCGGGGCCCGTGCTGTAACTACCCCAAGCCCGCCTTCCATAGGCCAGGGGCTGGCGACTAGAACCAAGGTGTAAATCCCAATAAAAAGGGAAGGCATTGCCTTTGTAAAGTAAAAAAACACCACAAAGTAAGCAAGAAGAAGTAAACACTAAGTAAAACTGGGTACAAAAGTAGTGCGGAATAGTAAGTGGGCCAGAATACAAACCCAAATTGAGAGTAAAGTACAACTGGAAAGAAAGTACAATAACTGAAAAGTAAAGCCGCAACGTCATTCCATCCACTGGAAGTACCACCTGAAGGGTGGGTACAGATAGCCTCCTCAGCTCCACGGGTCTAGTCGTCCGCTCCGTGTATCCCGCCCAGTGGTCAACCTCTAGGTACTGACTTGCTCCACAAGCCTCCACCACGATCAGCGTTGTCCGTCGTCTGCATCCAACACAACGTAGTGCGGGCATAGCCTGTGCAGGGGTGAGTATAAGCTACTCAGTAGGGACCCCGAGACCCCCGAAGGTCTCCCAGAATCCACAAAGGATAATCCACAAAGGAATGATACAATCACGAAGTAACATCCAACACTACTTAGGTATATTCCCATATATATACCTAAGTCATCAATTCCAGTTCAGCTCCAACACTCGAGCCAAAGTACAACCCAGTCCACACAGAAAAACACAACTCAATCCACACAGGAAGGTATAACGTAATCCACACAGAATATCAAGTCAATCTTATCAAAGATAAAGATTGAAAGTCAAGACTCAGCTCAAACCAGGATTTAACCATGATTTCGAAACCATAGCTACTGGGAACTCCTCCTCTATCGAGTACAGTGGGCCTGCCACTACAACCAAGCGCTTCCCATTAACCTTGGACGACTGTAGTACTCCACCTATCGAGTACTGTGGACCTGCTACTACAACCAAGCGCTTCCCACCATGGGTCTTCCGCTACAACCAATCGCTCCCCCTCATAGCCTCTAGAGGTACTCCTTCTGTTGAGTCTCGTGGGTCTACCGCTATAACCAAGAGATCCTCCGCCATGGGTCTGCCGCTACAACCAAGTGCTCCCCCTCATAGCCTCCAGAGGTACTCCTTCTGCTGAGTACCATGGGTCTTCCGCTACAACCAAGCGCTCCTCCACCGTGGGTCTGCCGCTACAACCAAGCCCTCCCCCTCATAGCCTCTAGAGGTACTCCTTCTGTTGAGTACCACGGGTCTTCCGCTACAACCAAGCGCTCCTCCGCCATGGTTCTGCCGCTACAACCAAGTGCTTCCCACTGGGCTATCCGAAACACACCGAGTCGATCGATCAGAAGTCGTAAAGTCTCATCCATCTCTAGGGTTTCATAGAGATTGAATGTACCATAGTCGTCGCCTCCGAACCCATGGAGGATTCCCGTATGGTTTTCACCATCGTCAAAACCACATAGGATTCTAGTATGAAAGTCATCGTCGTCGCAGATGCAGCCAACTCTAGGGTTTCCGCAAATAGCACGCTCGTTCCGGGAGGGTCCACTCCATGAGACAAGAGGTCGATACATCAACTGACACGTAGTCTGGGGTTGACATATCCCAAAGTTCGGTCTCGTCAAAAGGAACACAACGCGACAGACGGTGCGTCAATAGGATTCTCGCTCGCTCCGTCTCACTAAGAGGAATCCATCAAAGTCGACGACACGTCAATCAGACGTCCAAAGCTCGAGTTATAAGAGTTTCCACTCCGAGGGACCGGTTGGTTTCGTGTTCGAACCAACCCGATGGAACCCAAAGTTCTCCAAAACTTTGAGTGAAATATACTGAAATGACCATCTCGATCCAAGGATCGCATCGCAGCTGACGATGCGTCGATCGGAGGTCCGTAGCCCAAGATATGGGCAAAAGACCGGAAGTGGTCTGAAATGGGGGGTCTGGGCCCGACCCAGGGGGCGCGGCCCAGCCCGGTGTGGCCGGTCCGGCACGGGGCGGCTCGGTGCTGGCTGAGCGGGGTCGGCTCGACGCTGGCTGAGCGGCCGCACAAAGGGGGCACTGCCCCCTTGATTGGAGCCACGTCCCCCGCGTGAGGGCCGCTTTTTACCAGGGGACGCGGCCCGGCGTAGCGTCCCTTCCTCGGTCCCGCGCGTCCACGGGACCCTACGCCCTCCGCCGCGGTGGTCCCTCTTGGTGGCGCGCTGGGCGCCGCCGCTGGCCGACGGAGAATTCCTCGGGCCACCGGAGTTGCTCTGGTGGTCCGTTTTCGATTCCGTCTGTGCCAGCATTCACCTCGGGTCTCGCACTTTATTGCGAAATCATCAAACTGCCTCTACGGCCCATTCCGTCAATGCCTGTCGACTAAACAATCCGGAGAGCCTTCGAATCACCGCAATGACGCGGCGTGACGGCGCCGCGCTTCTTCGCCCGTTCTTCATTATTTAAGCGTGGTGCCATTGCACCGCACCACCTTTTCTCATGCCGCGACAAGTACAACCAACAAAAGGGGGAGGAGGGTCGGCCGTGTTGGTATGGTCCGACCTCCTCCTGTTATTACGATAAGAGGCGGCCCAAACGACTATCAACAACTTAATCAAAGGTCGAGGATATAATCCACAAAAAAAATTAAATTAAACCAAACACCCTACCTCAAGGTGTTGATGAACGAATATCGTCATGGGAAAAAGACGTCGCAGGAGACGGTGTCGCGGAAGAAGATCATTGGCGTCGGGTCGTCGATCTCCGAGGAACTAGCATTCTTCGTCGCCCTTTGTCGGAGGCTGGCGTTCTTCGTTGGCGACGGTGCGTTCTTTGCGTTCTTCAAGGAGGAAGATGAAGTTTCAAGGCTTTGAGAAAAACCTCTCAATTCCTCTTGCACAACCAAAGCACCCCCAATAAAATATGGCGTAGCCTTATTTTATTTCTCACGCCAACTATTTTTGAAAATCAAAAACAGATCATTCAATTAATTGATTTAATTAAAGAGTTTTAACCGCCCAATTAAAGAGGCTTTTAATAATTAAATAAACTAGAGAGTTGACTTGGCATTTAAGAGGGGGTTGCGGGTGAGTTACTAAATTTAATGCCCGTGGAATGTAAAAGAAAATAAAGGGGTGGGGCTCGTGTGGGCCCCACCTCACTAATATCCTACCTAGGAGTTAGGATATCAGTGGGTCCCAATCCAACCTCCATGTCCAGATTAACACTTCTTAGAATAAAAATAAAATCTGTTGCACAATTTTATTTTATTCTTTAGTTCACCCAAAATTTTAATAACCTCACCCGAGAAAACGCAACTCCAGAAAAGGCGTTCTTAAGCAATTACCAGTGCTACAATTCCATCGGTGCCCTTAGATTTCGATTCCGAGCAGCGGTTCAAAAGTTAGGAAAACCCACTAGTTGGTTCACTGAACGTAATCGAGCTAAACTTCGGAAATTTATTCCAGACTCACTGGGCCTCAGAATCAGGTGCCGTCAGAAATTGCGTTCTTGTAAAATCCCAAAGAAAATTAAGAAAAAAAATTTCCCTTCAATTTTACGGGTCTTTACATTACTCCCACCTCAGGGATTTACGTCCCCATAAAGATACATCATAAACTAGGGAAACAAATGTGGGTACTAAGCACGCATCTGAGCCTCCTGCTCCCAAGTTCTCTCTTGGAGGTTCTCGTGCTTCTATCTAATGCGCACTAGAGGAATCGACCATCCACATAGGACCCGCTCCTGTTGATCCTTGATCTCCACTGGGACCTCCGCAAAAGTCTCCCCATCATCAATGTTCATCTCCCCATGGTCGAAGATATGTGTCGGGTCGTGCACGTATCTCCTCAGCTGAGATACGTGGAAGACGTCATGCACCCAGTGCAACTGAGGTGGTAGGTCCAGGTGATAAGCCACCTCGCCTATCCTGTTGAGGAACTGGAATGGTCCGATGAAGCACATAGATAACTTGCAGCCTCGGCCAAATTTCCGTAATCCACGTCGAGGTGAGACCCAAAAGAAGACTAGGTCGCCATCCTCGAACTCTAGTGGTCTCCACCTCCTGTTAGCAAAAGACTTTTGTCAGCTCTGAGATTTCCTCTTCCGCTCTTGGATGGCCTGGACCTTCCCTAGTCCTACAAGAGCTTCTAAGATTTCTTCTTTGATGATAAGAGAAATCCGGTCTCATCCCCTGGATGAACCACGTTCTTTTCCTAATAAAGTCAATCCCGACATGGATGATACTAATCCATACCAGGGATGAAGTCGCAAGGCCTCGATGCCACTACCAAGAGATCCAACCGTAACTCTCGCCTCAGAGGGTTGAGTCACACTATAGGCATCAGTGTGTGGCCACTGGGTCTCCTCCAGTAGGTATCTCAAAAGTGAGGGTCAAGTCAACTATTTTTAAAATGGAACCTCTTAGTAACAACAAAAAGAGAGGACAAGAAAGTAAAAGCCTCAAAGAAAGGTGTCTTTCATTATTGCAGCTCAAAGTACAAAGACACAAGGGATCTACAAAAAAATATCAACAAAGCTAGAAGCAATATGAACAAAAGCCTCCAGGTCTGGATCTAGTCCCGCTCCTGTCCATCTGCTCCTGAAGCTCCATGATCATAGGCCTCAGCTGCCTGAAGCTAAGCTCTCCCATGTCCACCTGTTCCCTGCGGTTGGGGTGGACCTCCTAGTGGTGGTGGTGGCAACACCTCAAAGCATCGTCCACCTCCAACTGCATGGACAACTCCCCTTCCTCGGTCTCCTTCTCCTTGCGGTCCGCCTCGATTGAACCTCCGCCTATGCCTGGGAGGTCCTTCGTTCATCTGCTGGTCATCTGTATGGCGGGTCAGACAGTCACGTGCCATGTGACCAACTGTGTCGCAGGAGTAACACTGTCCGTGCATGGTAAGTTGTTCTCCACCTCGGGTGCCTCACACAAACAATCCTGTGTCATACGGTCGACCACCTATAAGTCTAGTCCTTTTGGACCTCTACATCATCTGTCTACTGCCCGCTGCAGAAGGCTCTACCGCATGCCGGTGAGTGGTGGGTCCTACTGCTGGAGACTGCTCATCAAGAAAAATCTCCTCTAAGAGGGCTCACTCCAACACCCCTGTCTGCGTTGGGATGTTGTGAGAAATAACTAAAGCTCTGATCTCTCACCTGAGCCCCTGCTCGAAGGTTCGGGCCCTGAAGAATGGGTCTCATACCATGTCCGTGGAATATCGCGAGAGATCGGTAAACCTCGCCGAGTACTGGGCTACCGTCATGCTGCCCTGTCGCAGCTGTAGTAGCTCCTGGATGCGCACCGCATGGAGGGTGGAAGGGACGAAATCTGAATAGAAGAGACTCTCAAAGTCCGTCAAAAGAAGAGATGCCTCATCGTGCACCTGGAGCATCAAGCTCCACCATCTTCCTGCTGCCACATGCAGGAGGCTTGCTGCAAGGACCACCATGAGGTCAGCTGGTGTCCCTACTAACCTGAAAACTCACACAACCGCCTCCAGCCAATCCTCGGCTGCCTGAGGGTCCATCTCCCCACGGAACCTAGGCGGTCTCTGATGCTAAAACTCGTGTAGTGCACCAAGGTGACATGTACTCTCAGCGGCTGGGGCAGGTAGCATCGGTGGCTCGATGGGTAGAGGTACCGTCAGTGCCTCCAATGGAAAAGGGCCCTACACCCAGGCCTCATCACTCGGTGGGCTGTCGTCATGTACAAAACTCGGAACCCTAGCTGGCTGCCATCATGGGGCCATCCTGAAAAGATACAGGTGCACCACTGTCAAACAGTATACCTGGTGAGCTGAAACAAAGTAATCACAAAGAAAACTTGAACACATATGCAATCAATGTTTTCGTGCACTAAGTCGGAAATAAGAAGTCAGGGTCATGGTGTACGGATACGTCGGCCGCCGCACCAACACTGGACTCCCTGGACTGATAACCACACTCAATACTCCTAACACTATTTCTTCACATAGAAAAAGATCAGAGTCCTGAGTTCTACGGTAGAACCTAACTCCTTTGATACCAATTTGTCACGACCCGTCCTCGGGGCCCATGACGTGACTACCCCATTCCCGCCTTCCATAGGCCAGGGACTGTAGACTAGCACCAAGGCGTAAATCTCGATAAAAAGGGAAGGCATTGCCTTTGTAAAGTAAACAAAAATCACAGAGTAAGCAAGAAGAAGTAAACGCTAAGTAAAACTGGGTACAAAAGTTGTGCGGAAGAGTAAGTGGGCCAGAATACAAACCCAATCTGAAAGTAAAGTACAACTGGAAAGAAAGTACAGCAACTGAAAAGTAAATCCACAATGTCGATCCATCCACTGGAAGTCCCACCTGAAGGGTGGGTACAGATAGCCTCATCAGCTCCATGGGTCCAGTCGTCCGCTCTGTGTACGTATCGCCCAGTGGTCCATCTCCAGGTACCGACTTGCTCCACAAGCCTCCACCACGATCAGCGTTGTCCGTCGTCTACATCCAACACAACGTAGTGCATGCATAGCCTGTGTAGGGGTGAGTATAAGCTACTCAGTAGGGACCCCGAGACCCCTGAAGGTCTCCTAGAATCCACAAAGGGTAATCCAAAAAGGAAAGATACAACCACGAAGTAACATCCAACACTACTTAGGTATATGCCCATACATATACCTAAGTCATCAATTCCAGTTCAGCTCCAACACCCGAGCCAAAGTACAACCCAGTCCACATAGGAAAACACAACTCAATCCACACAGGAAAGTATAACGTAATCCGCACAGGATATCAAGTCAATCTTATCAAAGTTAAAGATTGAAATCCAAGACTCTACTCAAACTAGGATTTAATCATGTTGTCAAAACCATAGCTACTGGTGAACTCCTCCTCTATCGAGTACAGTGGGCCTGCCGCTACAACCAAGCGCTTCCCATTAACCTGTGACTACTGTAGTACTCCACATGGCGAGTACTGTGGGCCTGCTGCTACAACCAAGCGCTTCCCACCATGGGTCTGCCGCTATAACCAAGCGCTCCCCCTCATTGCCTCCAGAGGTACTTCTTATGTTGAGTACCTCGGGTCTCCCGCTATAACCAAGAGCTCCTCCGCTGTGGGTCTGCCGCTACAACCAAGTGCTCCCCCTCATAACCTCCATAGGTACTCCTTCTGTTGAGTACCGCGGGTCTGCCGCTACAACCAAGCGCTCCTCTGCCGTGGGTCTGTCGCTACAACCAAGCGCTCCCCCTCATATCCTCCAGAGGTACTCCTTCTGTTCTGTACCGCGGGTCTGCCGCTACAACCAAGCGCTCCTCCGCCGTGGGTCTGTCGCTACAACCAAGCGCTTCCCACTAGGCTATCCAAAACACACCGAGTCAATCGACCAGCAGTCGTCAAGTCCCAGCCAGATCTAGGGTTTCATAGAGATTGAAAGTACCTTAGTCGTCACCGTCGAACCCACGAAGGATTCTTGTATAGTTTTCACCATCGTCAAACCCACAGAGGATTCTAGTATGAAAGTCATCGTCGTCGCAGATGCTGCCAGCTCTAGGGTTTCCGCACACATCATGCTCGTTCCGGGAGGGTCCACTCCATGAGCCAAGAGGTCGATACATCAACTGACACGTAGTCCGGGGTTGACATATCCCAATGTTGCATCTCGTCAAAAGTAACACAATGCGACAGACGGCGCGTCAATCGGAAGCCCGGTCTGAGAGTTATTGGCTTTTTCATCCTAGGGGCCCGGTTGGTTTTTAAGTCAAAACCAACCTGACCGTACTCCAACTGCATCCAAACCTCGAGCGAAGTAGTCCAAAAGGTCCGTCTCACTTAGAGGAATCCATCAAAGTCAATGGCACGTCAATTGGACATTCAGAGCTCAAGTTATAAGCGTTTCCACTCCGAGGGCCCGGTTGGTTTCGTGTTTGAACCAACCCGGCCGAACCCAAAGTTCTCCGAAACATTGAGTGTAATATACTGAAATGACCGTCGCGATCCAAGGATCTCATCGCAGCTGACGGTGCATCGATCGGAGGTACATAGCCCATGAAATGGGAAAAAGAACGGAAGTGGTCTGAAAATGGGGGGTCTGGGCCCTGACCAACCCGGCCCAACCCCCCCTTGGTCGGCTCGAGTTGGGTCGACCCGAACCGGGTCAGGCCCATTAGGGCGCGGCTCGACCCGGTGGGCGCGGCCCGGACCAGGGGGCACGGCCCGGCCTGGCCTGGGCGGTCGGGCCCGGTGCGGCAGGTCCGACCCGGGGCGGCTCGACGCTAGCCTAGCGGGGTCGGCTCGGCGCTGGCCGAGCGGCCGCGCAAAGGGGGCACCGCCCCCTTGATTGGAGCTGCGACCCCCACGTTGGGGCCGCTCTTTGCCAGCGGGCATGGCCCGGCGCCGCGTCCCTTCCTCGGTCCCGCACGGCTATGGGACCGGACGCCTGCCGCCGCGGCTTCAGCCGTGGCGGTCCCTCCTGGCGGTGCGCTGGGCGCCCACCCTCCGGGCGGCCAGCCGGTGCCGGCCTCCGGAGAATTCCGCGGGCCACCGGAGTTGCTCCGATGGTCCGTTTTCAATTCCATATGCGCCGACGTTCATCTCGGGTCTCGCACTTTACTGCGGAATCATCAAACCGCCTCTGCGGCCCGTTCCGTCGACGCCTGTCGATTAAACAATCCAGAGAGCCTCCGAATCACCACAACGGCGCGGTACGACGATACCGTGCTTCCTTTTCTCGTGCCGCAACAAGTAAAACCAAAAAAAAGGGGGAAGAGGGTCGGTCGTGCTCGTATGGTCCGACCTCCTCCCGTTATTACGATAACAGGCATCCCAAACGACTATCAACAACTTAATCAAAGGCCGAGGATATAATCCACAAAAAAATTTAAATTAAACCAAACCCCTTACCTCAAGGTGTTGATAAACCAAGATCGTCGTGGAAAAAAGACGTCGCGGGAGACGGCGTCCCGGAAGAGGATCGTTGGCGTCGCCTCGTCGATCTTCGGGAAACTAGCGTTCTTCGTCACCCTTCGTCGGAGGCCGACGTTCTTCGTTGGCGACGATGTGTACTTCGCGTTCTTCAAGGAGGAAGATGAAGTTTCAAGGCTTTGAGCAAAACCTCACAATTCCTCTCGCACAACCAATGCCCCCCAATAAAATAAGGCGTAGCCTTATTTTATTTCTCACGCCAACTGTTTTTGAAAATCAAAAACAGATCATTAAATTAATTGATTTAATTGAAGAGTTTTAACCGCCCAATTAAAGAGGCGTTTAATAATTAAATAAACTGGAGAGTTGAATTTTCATTTAAGAGGGGGGTGCAGGTGAGTTACCAAATTTAATGCACATGGAAGGTAAAAGGAAATAAAGGGGTGGGGCTCGTGTGGAACCCAACTCACTAATATCCTACCTAGGAGTTAGGATATCAGTGGGTCCCACTCCAACCGCCATGCCTAGATTAACACTTCTTAGAATAAAAATAAAATCTGTTGCACAATTTTATTTTATTCTTTAGTTCACCCAAAAATTTTAATAACCTCACCCGAGCAACCGTAACTCCGGAAAAGGCGTTCCTAAGCAATTACTGGTGCTACGATTCCATCGGTGCCCTCGGATTTTGATTCCAAGAACTGGTTCAAAAGTTAGGAAAACCCGCTCATTTGTTCACTGAACGTACCCAAGCTAAACTTCGAAAAATTATTCCGGCCTCACCGGGCCTCGGAATCAGGTACCGTCAGAAACAACGTTCTTGTAAAATCTCCAAGAAAATTAAGAAAAAAAATTTCCCTTGAATTTTACGGGTCTTTACAAGATTAATTCAATGTTTCACTACCAAGAAGTTAGGTTTTACCTCTCCTTAACACTTACTTGTTGTGATTTAATTAAAAATATACCTACATTAAAAATATAATTGAATTAATTGAATGCACTATATAATATATGCGTGTTGGAGGGAACCTTTATAATTTAGGATTTTCAAAATTTTATTTTTTAACTTTTTTGAGACTTTTTCAAAATATCATGTGTTGGTTTTTCAAATTTTTTGTGTTTTTGAAAATTATGAGATGAAATGATTATCTTTTCCATTTTTTAAAAAAAATTCAATGAATTAAAGGATTTATCCCATGAAAATGAACATAAATAAATACTAAAAATGACTTTTTTTTCATGTAATACACCTTGATAATTTCATGAAATGACCTTTGAGTTTTGAATCTCATGACACATCTCACTATATGTATCTTTAAAATCACCTTCTCATGAATCTTTTGATAACTTTTTCATATTCCTTTCATTAAAATCATTTCTAGAGTGAGCCGATCAATGCTTGCTTCAACCAAAACTTGATTTATTTCTGTAAAAAAATAGAATTTGAGGTACTTGTGTTTTTAATTATCAAGTCATTTTTTTTGGTTTTAAAAGCTCAGTTTTCAAGAGAATACTTTTTATTCTTACCTAACATTACATTTAATCCTTTTATCCCTTATAATCCATGGACGAACTATTAGGTTAGACACATTAAAAGCTAAATTTCCCCATCCAACCTACTTTAGAACTGAAAATGCCTGATCTATTTGAACTTAAGTGTTGGGGGAAGATATGTTGTGGTGTGATACATAATATAGTTCTACTTTCGATTGAAAATTAAATTCTTAAAAAGTTTTTTTACAATTGAAAAATTTATTCTACTAAAATATATGACTTGTTGGAACTATTTAAATTTAGACCACCCTCACTACCATAAAAAATAGCTGTTCAAAATTAGAGAATATAAATAAACTTTTCAATTCTATTGATGGAGGTTGATTTGATATCAATGTTTTTTTACTGAAATGTTTAATGGTTTTTATAATTATTAAAATTTTCATGATTATTAGAGCTAACTTTCTGCTGAGGGGAGTGGGAATGAGAGCATACTTGAGTGAAAATTATAATCATGTGATTTTTCTTTAAAAAGAGTCAATACCTCTTTATTCTACCATATAGTTTTTGACATCTAAAACCTACCAACCAAAAGACACTGAAAACCCTTAAAATTCCTCATGATAAGCATATGTCCTTGACCCACATTGGGTGGATATGTAGGAATTTATCAATCCTATGGTGACTCTTGCATGGGTTTGGAGGAGAAAAGCCTTGTTGAGAATAAACATTTGTGTGATGAGGGAAAATTCACATGAGGTAAGATTTTTGTGTGTATGGGAGGATAAATTAAGTAGAAATGGATTGAGTGAGTTGAATGGATAACTTAAAATAATGATTCTTAGGATACATGATATATTTTTCTTCTTCGTGTTAAATTGGTAAATCTCATGGGCATGTGTTTTAAAAAAATGATTTGGTTTTGATGTCTACTTGTCCAAGAGTCTAAGTTCTAAGTGTGGGGGAATTGATAAAGATAATATTTCCATTATTTTTAGGTGAATTTCAATGATTTAGTACTTTATGATTTATCAATTTGAGTTTAATTTCATCATTTTTCATTTTTAGGGATATTTTTTTCTTAAATGTGAAAATTGCTGAATTCTATAATTTTAACTGTTTTTTATCACTTATCTTTTATGAGCATAAATTTTTAAACACTGATTAAAAATGAGTAATACTTTTTTTAGACTTAATTTTTTGTGGTTTTTAACTTCTTAAAATGGACTTAGTGATAATTATAATTTCTTAGGGCCTAAATAAATTACATAATAATGAATTTTTTTAGCAGACAGAATTGAACACTTCTCTTTAAATGAGGCATATCTCAGGATATAGGAAACCAAATGAGGTGATTCCGGTTAGATATGAAATAGTATTCAAAGTTTCATGTTCATATTAAAATTAATAGAGAAATTATCTCAATAATGTATCCATTTAACACATCAAAATAAAGGAATATGAAGAGTCTATTTATTTAGAAATAAAAGCTTTAGTAATTCCGATTTTTTTTTGTAAATTTGTAAAAAGGATATGAAGTGTCGAGGGTCGACAAACAATAAGATTATAAAAAATAATTAAGAATACCTCCTGTAAATTTTAAGCCAAATGTTGGGAATAAAAAAATAAATCTTTCAGAGGACATGTTATAGAGAATAAATTTTCTATTTTTTATTCATATCTTTTCTTGGTTTTGTAATGGATTCCTCTTCCCCTTTCTTCTAGGATACCCTTCACATGGAAGGATAAACTTATGAGTGATTGGGTTAGGGTATATTTTAATTTTTTTTAATTCTTGTGTCACTTCACTTCGTGTAATAAAATTCATTTATTTATTCCTTAATGTTGGTTTTAATATTATAATTGTAGTTTTTATAAAAAATAATAGTATTTCGTTTTATATTTTGTTATTGTTGTTTATGTAGTCAATGATCATTTTCTCCCTCCAACAGGCTCAAGTTTTTATATGATGGAATAAATAAAGGATTATGGGTGAAGCACTCATTGATCATTAGTACGTGTGGGAGTGGTAGTGAATATTATTGATTGTTTAGGATATACATGAACCAACCTTGTACTACCTAAGTCAATTGAGGGTATTCGTTGTAACTGTAACACATGTTGGAAGGAGGGTAAACCAAGAAAAGATATTGGAATGGTTTATTCTCACCATAATCCATAAGATCAAAACAAATGAAAGTAACATGTAACCCATAATAATGTATGAATGGTGACATATATCCATATATGACCAATCTCCATCTGAGCTGATCACATACACATAAATAGAAATAAAATAAAAAGACAAAACAATAATAAGGCTCTGATCCATCACTAATCCCCCACTTCTCCCCAAATATCTTACCCCATATTAGATATCATTATAGATCATATAATACCAATAATTTTCCCACCTAGACCTGTAACAAGTGTAAGGATACTCGATAACCAATGTACCATGTCCACCCGATCATGGTGTGAGTACATAACTCAATAGGGAACAACCAATGTGGTCTCATAAATAACTAGTAAATGCAATGTACGTGTATGTGATATGATCATATGAATAAAATAAATAAATAAACTATGAAAAGAGAAAATAAACAAACATCATCGACCCTCAGAATGATGTTACTCCCGAGGTCATCCATACCTATAAGTTATTGTGTCCATACAAGTTGAAAATTTTCAAGGGAATTTTAATTTTGAATTTGGTTGACTATCCATTTTATAAATTTAACTTAAAACCCTAAATCTAATGTTTTTAGCCTCTCAAATAAGTGTTTTTGGACCAGTAAATAAGTCCATATGTTGTTAAAGATGCTCATAAAGAAAGTAAAAGGCATCTGGGTGGTTGGGGGATACATTAGAACACTACTACAACCACCAAGATCCCACCACTTATCCAGTGGAGGGTTAAAAGGGTAAAATGACCATTTTACCCCTATATTTTAAGGGGTAATATCCGCCATTCATTATCCTACATTCAAATGGAAGGGGGTGGAACCCCCTCCCTCTCATCTTGTCCCATGTGTTTGGGTGTGGCGTTATAAGAAATTCTTGCAGCAGATTAAGGTTGGGTTCTCCTCTACTTCTTTTGTATCTTCTTCTCCCATAGTTTTTGAATTATTTCTTTTTTCAATTAGGGATTATAAATAAATTTCATAGGATAATGGTGAAATAACCCATTTTTATGGGGCTATTACTTAATGCACAATAAATACATCTCGTAACGATGTCCACTTATCACCATTCATTGATTCAATGAAGATACGGTGCACCAATAATTTATTTTGGATTTTTTTATTATGACCATTTTTTATGGAATCATCATTATATTTTAGTATTTTCACCCAAGGTGTGTTTGGGGGTTTGTTGAAAACCTATACCATGTGTTCATCTTCAGTCATAGTGTCACAAGGACACCCAATGAGAATTTAGGCATTATGCCTAAATTGAATTAAATTGTTTATTTCGTTAATAAATGATGATTTTGGTTTTTTTTCTATCCTAGCATGATTTAAGATGTCACATGTGATGGAATGTACCGGTTGGACATGGATGACATTGATTGATCCTAGAAAAAACTAAATGTTGAGAAATTAAAAAGTGATGAATCTTCTAATGAGGTAGTTGGTCTCATATACGTTCCCTTGAGTAATTATGCCTTATGTTATGTGGAATGTGGTATGTAGTCTCACGAATGAGACAATTTACCATATTAAATTAGATGGATTTATTTTTAAAATTATTATTTAGATTGGGAATTAAATTAATTGCTTTTATTAATTAATATATACCCTTTAACTTAGATTACTTATCTCGACCATCAATGGATGAGACCTTGGACCTCAATGCTAGCCTTACAAGGTTTAGACCCTCTTTGAGGGTGTGCCTAAAACATGAGATAATTGGATGAAATAAGTGTTATGACCCTAATGAGGGAACACAATCACATCATTAAATATGATCAATGACCTCAGTATGATTATACAAGAGGTGGGATTGGTTTAACAGTGTGACAATATGGAACCTTTAGACTCAATGAGATGGTCATGGGGTGAGGAATCCTTCTTCAGAATAATTTGACTAGGTGGATAGTCCTTAGGAAAGTCGATATGGTGTTGGTTATGTAAAACAACAGTGCATGATCCTGGATATGTAGGAGGTATATAGGATAAATCCATAGACTATTTCTTGAATGAATTAACTTCCAAAGGCCAACGAATTCGAGTGTGATCCTAGTTATTCCATGGGGAATAACAACCATCGTGGGGTGATTGAGTTCTGTGAGACTGGGAAGTTATAAGGGACCCATTAAGGGTGATGAAAGTTCTTGATAATAGACTAATCTTGATCAAATTCATGATTTTTTGGTTATATCAGATGTGGGTGTTCCATATAACCCGAATTGACCCAATAGGCTTGTTGGGGCTATGATATTTGATGATGGTCGTGGACATTCAACCAAAACTTGTGTTGTTTCTTGTTTTTATTCTATCTACATTCATTTTTATATAATGATATATATATTTTCTAAGATTTCATGGAATCATTTGTTTTGACCCTAGGGGTGGGTTCCTAGTGAAACTACGATCCATCGTGGAACTATAGGAATGTCTAGGATTCCCAAGAATCCTATGATATATGATGGTATAAGAATGTGTCACAAACCGAACCTAATCGGGGCTTGAGCCGCAACTTCCCCAAACCTTCCTCCATAGGAAAAGGGGTGGAGACAAGTGTAGAAAGGAATATCCTAAATGGGATACCTTTTCCTAATGTACCTGTATGCACACACCTGACCATATCAATGAAAAAGTGAAAAGTAATAATAATATAATGTTACAACAGCTGGAAAGTAAACCAATCTTGAAAAACATCTAGGGTGTGGAAAATTATGATAGTGAAAATAGAAAAGTAAAGAGAAAAAATACATTCCCAACTAGAATGATGTTAGTACCTGAAAAATCTGTAAATTAAAACACTAAGAGATCCCAACTCCCAATCTCCAAGCTACAACCACCGTATTTGGTTCAATGAACCCAATTTCTCTATGTTGTTCTGAAGTCACCATCAACCTATCCATCCTTTGTATATGACACAACACAAGCTAGAAAATCCCATTTATGGGTGATTATATAAATCCCCATTAGGACACCCTGAAAGCTAAAAGGGGTAGTAGTAAGAGGCATGGTAGTAATAAAAAGTGAACACTGAACATATCAACCCAATGTAAGAAGGTAACCCCATCCAACCATAGGGAGCTGAACACGCCGTGTAGGTGGACTATATGTCATGTATCTACCACACATAGCAAGATAGTATCAAAATATATCGACACAGATATATATATATATATGTTCTTAGTAAAAATGATCCCAAATGAGAGAGAAATGGGATCTCCATTTCACAGCCCTGCCCAGAAAGAGAATCATCAATAGTTCCAAAAGTCCATAAATGATGCCCAACATCCCACGTGTCTTCCCAAAAGTGATTTTGGGAAGGATCAAACCTCTATACTATGTTTCACAATAAAGGGGTCATTATATCCAAGTATAGGACCTATTCCCTAGTGTGTCAGGGGGTTACACTCTATCAGTATCCATAGAGGACTCGAGACCTAGTGTGTCAGGGGGTATACTCAGTAAGTATCTATAGAGGTCCCACACCCTGATTTATTAGGGGGGATCCAGTCTATATGTTGAGGAATTTCACCCGATTTCATTAGGGGGGCTCCAATTTGGTGTCACGAGGACCCATGCCCTATCTGATAGGGATGTTCCACTCAGTAGATAGAGGACCCGCTTCCATGATATGGGGGGGGGGTCCACTCTATAGGCCAAGGACTTGCACCTTGGTAAGTTAGGGGTTCCACTATATTGTCACCAGGACCCAAAATCTATCCAATATGGGTTACCACTTGATAGATAGAGAGCTCACACACAAGATTATGGTGGGTACGACTCCATAGGTTGTTGGTGATCCTCTTCCTGATCACTATTGTCGTCAAGTGCCACCTAAATAATAATCATGCCCAGAGCATCTCACATAATATTCTGAAAGACACAAAAAATGTATCCATCATGTTATACATATAAAAACACCCAGGATATGATACTCATGGGAAAATATTTGAGTTCAAATGAAGGAGATACAAGATATTAAAGTTTCCTCAAAAGGAACTAAGGGGTACACTACATATAAGGGGACCGACATGATGTGTGGACCCCCTCAATTTCTAGGAAATTTACCTATTGGTACACAAATAACTAAACATGTATCACTATGTGGCATGTAGGTACTCTACACGATGTTTCCAAGCCACTCAGGGTCCCTACCCGTGCACTTTGCTCATGTCTATGTACTTCAATACACGATGTGCCCCTAGTTGTGTCTTTCCACATGGGTACCTACCCATGTGCTCCACCACATGGATCCCCCAACAATGGAAGTGGTACACATTCTGTAGGAGGGATACATTCCATTCCATTCTTATCTTTCTCCAAACCCTAGTTGTCGTGACCGTAGGGGCGACTCGCCATGTGTTCATCGTGATGCATGGAAAATAGTCATGTTTTTTATAGAACTTTAGATCTGAAATCCTCACTTAAAATATGGATTATCAAAAACTTATATCACCTCAAAAATTCCCCTAATATGAAGATATAGTCACCATTAATCATTTCTAGCCATCCAATGGTTGGAAATAAGTTATGTCGACTTGTGGGGGTTCTCCGTATGCACCACAGACCACATTCATCACCCATCATCTCTGATTCGAATTCCATTTCAACAAATAAATCACTAAAAACATGAAAAACCTTTTTTTATTTCTCCAATTCAATGTTCCTTTCAGAAATCATGATTCCACTATGAATCTAGAGGTTTGATCATGCTCGATCTCGCTCAGAAATGTCGAACTGATACCTTATTGGCTGATCAGAGAAGAGAGTGAAGAATTTATGGGGGAAATGAACAATAAAAAAGGTTTATCAATCCTTGTCCAAGATTTATTATAAAAAAATAAAATTGGGATATCTAGGGTTAGAAAAAAAGTTCAATAACCAATTAAATTTCAATATGTGGGTTCATGAAAATGTTTGCAATTGGAGATGATCAATGAAAGGGGTTGACCATGCTAAAAAATTAATCAAATGGGGAAAAAGAACAAAATAAGAGTCCTACCTAGATATTGGATTGTACATAATTTAATAACACACTATAAAATGAATTGAATAAGTCATTATGTTCAATTCACTTCAACCTGCTTCAATGGGGACATTCATCATTGCCTATTCGATTCTCCAACGGAAGGAGGAGGAGAATGCTCTTGATTCTCCCAGGTCTTATGTGGCTAACCCTAGGATAATCACCATATTGTTTTATTTAAATACAAAACCATTTCATTAATTTAATGAATTAAATGAATTAATAATTTAATTAATCCACTAAATGTACCTCCAATGTACTTATTATTTGAATGCCTTGAGTTGATCTATTTTATGTCGCACTAAGGGTACAAAATGAATTTTGAACTCAATCGTGGTCTCAGATTTTTGATCCAAGATTCTATTTAATGGGTATCCCATTTTCCTTAATAAACATGATGTAAATAATATTAAACATATTTAATATTTTTATAAAATAAATTTCAGGCACATCGGGCCTCAAAATTGCACTTTGTCTTAGCGTCTAACTCCAAAATTATAAGTAGAGTTTTTTCAATTTTTTATAAGGAAAAAACTTGTCTCTAAATCAATCCATCCTTCAATATTTTTATCCCTAAAATAAAAAAAATAAAAAAATCAGGATATTGAGCCCATGTATGGATCTCCTGCTCTCAAGAACTCTCTTCGATGTTCTTGTGCTGCCACAACACTTGAAACAAGGGGATGGTCCATCCATGAAAATTCATCTCCTATCAATCATCGATCTCCATTGGGTGATCTAAAAAAGTGGATCCATAATCAATGTTCATATTACCGCAATCGAGGACATGTGTAGGGTCATGCATGTATCTCCTCATCTATAACACATGGAAGATGTCATGCTTCTTCTCTAACTATGGTGGTAGGGAGAGGCAGTAAGAAACCTCTCCAACCCTCTGCAAGATCTCGAATAGCCTCATGATCCTTTGGGATATCTTTCCACCCTAGCCGAACCTCCAAAATTCTTATCATGGGGAGACTCTATTGAAAACATAGACTCCATTCTCAAACTCCAAGGGCCTACAACAACGATATTTATATGATTTTTACCTACTATAATTTGTCCTCATCTACTCATAGATGACCTGGACCTTCTTTGTTGCTATATGCACCAGTTATGGACCCACAAGAGACGTCTCTCTAATATTATCCAGTATAAGGGTAACCTAAAGTGTCTCCTGTACAGGGTCGCAAAAGGTTTCATGCAAATATTAGAGTGGTAGCTATTCTTGTACACAAACTCTAACAAGGGAAATTGATCCTCCCATCTTTGGTTGAAGTCAAACAAGCAAGACCTTGGCATATAATCCAACACCTGGATAGTGCGTTTGGTCTTCCCATCTATATGGGGGTAAAAGGCTATAATCATTATCATCTAGGTGTCAATTTCCTCTTGCGTTCCTCTACAAAATAATGACGTAAATACGATGGGCCATTCATCACACCAAAGAGAACTACTTGGAACTCATAGTGTCTATAGCGACATCAAAATTCTTGCTTCGAAATATCAGCCTTCCGAACCCTCAACTGGTGGTAGTCAGACCTGATATTGGTCTTCAAGAACTATCTCATGCCTCCAAACTAGATAAATATGTATTAAATCCTAAAAGGGGTAATTTTTCTTTATTTTAACCTGGTTCATGTGATGATAATATGCACAATTCCATAATCTCTTTTCCACCTTTTTCAAGAACACCACTGGATATTCCCACTTGGATATACTAGTCCTGATAAAACCCTTATATCGAAGGTCCTCCAACTACAATCATAGCTCCTAATTTTTAGAAGGGTCCATATGATATTATTCATAAGATATCATATTGATACTTAGATATAAGTTGATATCAAACTCCTTATCCCACATCAGAGGTGGTCCTGGAATGTTCTCAGGGAAGAATTACATGAAATACTTCACAGCTAAAGGAATCCAGATGTATGATGAGCCTGCTTCACCAAGGGATATACTTTCCAATTGATGGGTGATAGGATACCACCTCTTAATCACATATCCTACTCATCCATCCATGTGATCTCTCTCAACCTTAAAGGTGAATGTCATCCCATCAGGGTGAAGGAATATGACTCGTCCGCAGTGACAGTAAATCTAGGATCAGACCATGGAAAACCAATTCATACCCAATATGGAGTTATAGGGTTCCATCGTGATGACCAAAAGGTTCCATGTGAACCTCTCTCCACCAAGCGATAGCTCACACTACTGGAAGATAAAAGATATAGAATAAGTGTTCCCTGTAGGAACCTCAAGATGAAGCCACTCGGCTAGCACCTCAACTGGGAGATCTATCTCTCACACCATTAGTATATATATAAAGTAATAACTCACATTTTTAAAAAAAAATATAGATTCAAGATTAGAATAAGCATAGATCATATGTCTAATTATCTCGTGTGTCACAGGGTCATATGTCACCATAGCCTAAATCTATATATGGCCCTAACCATTAGCTCCCTTATCTTGATGTGGGCCACCTGGTGGTGGTGGTAGAAGGATCTCATAGCATAATCAACCACCCACATCTCCTCCTCTTAGAGGTGCTGCAGGGATGGTGTAGGAAATACACACTGTGTAAATGTATTACATGATGTGTAATGGTGGTTCACAACTTGTCTAGGGCTGGTTCACGATGTGTGGATTTTTGGGGTTAAATAATAAAAAGGAAACACATTTTTAGTGAAACCAAACCATGAGGATTACATGATGTGAAAGGGTATTACACTTCATGTAAATCCCCAATGTAGTGAAGTTTTAAAAGTTATTTTCGGATTAATTTTCATTCATTCAGACATGGATTATTCTTCTTATCATTTTGGATGAACCTTAGGCACCCCGAGAAGTTCTCCGATACCACTTCCTCACTCTGTTATCTATTGGTTCTAGTGTTTTTTGGAAATATGTGGTAATCCCTTCCTTCTTTATTTGTTAGTTTTCTTCTGTTATTCTAAATAGATTCACTGTAGAGATGTTGTTTTATTTTGGGGTGTGTGTTGGGTCATGTTTTGATAATATTTGTCTATGGTATAGGTTTATCTACTGTTTCTCATGGTGAAATTGCATTTTGGGCGTTCTTCTTTTCCCTGAAGTGGGCAGTGAGTTAAAAAAAGCTTCTTTGGGGTAGGATATCCCTCATTTATCTTTATTGTGTATCATACGAGATGGGTTGTATTTTGTTTACCTATAAGTTTTTGTTGAGTTTACTTAATCTAAGATAAATAAATTGTTAATTTAAATTGAACGGGGTGAAGGGAGTTTTATTCTCACGTTTTTACATCTTTGATATGATTGTGATATTGTGATTGTTCGGGCATGATGCCCCATTGTAAAATTATGGTCATTGGGGGATTTGTTTATGCTAGATATATGTACTGTGATTTATACTTTTGTTGTAATTGTTGTGATATCACAATAAAATGGAAATTGGATAACCACTTATATTAGGATAATAAAATGGTTGTTCTAGGATTATGAATTGTGTGAAACACCCCTAAAATAAAGTGGAATGTGATAAAATCACCTTTGTAAATCTGTAAAATGATTCTTGATGTGTTGGGGTGTGTGAATATGCCTTTGGGATGGTAATGTGTGGTTGGGTCATGTGTGGCTGATGGTTTGTTCAGTCATGCTTTTGGGTGGTCATGGAGGTGGTTTTTTTGGATGTATTTTAGGGCAGTGAGGAGGTGGTTTGTTTAGCTGTTCTTTTGGGGCAGTGAGAAGGTGGGTTATTGTCTGTTATTTTAGGGTGGTAAGTATCCATAGAGAACTAGATCCTAAGTGTGTTAGGGGGTGCTACTCAGTATGTATATATAGTGGTCCCGCACCCTGATGTATTAGGGGGATCCACTCTATAGGTTGAGGAATTTCACACTAGTTCATCAGGGGGTTCCAATCTGGTGTCAGGAGGACCCATTCCCTATCTGATAGGGAGGTTCCGCTCGGTAGATAGAGGACATGTTCCCAAGATGTGGGGTGGGGGGGGGGGGGGGGGTTCCACTATATAGATCGAGGGCCCATACACTGGTAAGTTAGGGGGTTCCACTTTAGTCTCACAAGGACCCACACTCTATCTAATAGGGGGTTCCACTCGATGGATAGAGGACTCACGCCCAAGCTTATGACAGGTTCTACTCCATAGGTTTTTGGTGATCCTCTACTTGATCACTGTCATCATCGAGTGCCACCTAAAAAATAATCACACTTGGAACATCTCACAACATATTTCAAAAGAGACAATAGATGTATCCATCACGTTCTACACATAAAATCACTCATTATATGCTACTCATGGGCTATAATTAGAGTCCAAATGAAGTAGATACAAAGATTGAAGTTTCCTAAAAAGGAACCAAGGAGTACACAGCGTATAAGGGGACCAACATGATGTTTCATCCCACTCCATTTCTCAGACATGTCCTTATTGGTACACGTATCACTAACCATGTATCACTACATGGAATGTAGGGATTATACATGACGTTTCCAAGCCACTCGGGGTCCCTGCCCGTGCACCTTGGTCATGTCCGTGTACTTGAATACACGACATGCCCATGGTAATGTATTTACACATGGGTCCCTACCCATGTTCTCCACCACATGGTACCCCCATCCACAGAATAGGAACACAGTGTGTAGAAGGAATACATTCCATGCCATCATTATCTTTATTCAAACCCATGTTTTTGTGGCCATAGAGGATACATGCCATGTTTTCATCGTGATACATGGAATGTAGTCATGTTTTTTATAAAACATTATATCTGAACTCCGCACTTCAAATACGAACTCCACCGTAGATCTCACCTCCATAATTCCCAATATCTATGGATATTGTCACCATTAATCATTTCTATCCATCCAGTGGCTGGAAATCAATCATGTCGACTCGTGGGGGTTCACCGTATCCACCACACGCCTCTCTCGTCACCCTCCATCTATGATCTGAATTTCATTTCAACAAATAAATAAATAGAAACATGAAAACCCTTTGTTTATATCCCTTATTAAATGTTAATTTCATCACTCATGATCCCACTATGAATCTAGAGGTCTGATCAGGCTCTGTCCCACTTAGAAATGTCGAACCAATACCTTGTAGGACAATCAGTGAAGAAAATAAATAATTTTTGGGAGAAAGGCATAATCAATAAATGTTTAGAAATCGTTGGCCATGTTTTCTAGGACAAATAATACAATTGGGATATCTAAGGTTAGAAAAAAATTGAATAACCAATTAAATTTCTATATGTGGGTTCAGGAAATTGTCTGCAATTGGAGATGATCAATGAAAGGGATTGAACATGCTAAAAAATTAATCAAATGGGGAGAAAAACACAAATAAAGTTTTCTACCTAGATATTGGATTGTACATAATTGAACAATGCACTCTACAATGAATGGAAGAAGTCATTGGGTTCAATTCACTTCAATATGATTCAATGGGGAGATTCATCATCTTCTAATTCGATTCACCAATGAAAGGAGGAGGAGAACGCTTTGGATTTTACAAGGGTTTATGTGGATAACCCAAAGAAAATCACCATATTGATTTATTTAAAGAGAAAACTATTTAATTAATTTAATGAATTAATTAAATTAAAATTTTAATTAATCCACTAAATGTACCTCTAATGGATGGCTTATCCGAATGCCCTATGTTGATCTATTTTAGGTCACGCCAAGGGTAAACATCACGTTTCAGACTCAATCGTGGTCTCATATTTTTGATCCAAGATCACGTTTAAGGTATATACCATTTTATTTAAGAAACTTCATGTGACTAATATAAAATATATTTAATATTTCTATAAAATTAATTTTTGGCACATCGGGCCTCGAAATCACACGTTGTCTCAAAACCGGGCTCAAAAAATATATTTTGAAAATTTTAAATTTCATACAAGGAAAAAACTGGGTCTCTACATAATTCCCTACTTCAATATTTTTATTCCTGAAAATAAAAACTAAACAAAAAAATTGGGATACTGAGCCCATGTATGTGTCTCCCGCTCCTAGGAACTCTCATTGATGTTCTCGTGCTGCCACAAAACTTAAACTAAGGGGATGGTCCATCCATGCAGATTCCTCTCCTATCGATCCTTGATCACCATCGGGTGCTCTACAAAAGTGTATCCATACTTGATTTTAAACTCACCCCAATCGATGACATGTGTTGGTTGATGAATGTATCTCCTCAATTATAATACATGGAAGATGTCGTACTTCCACTCCAACTACGGTGGTAGGGAGAGGTAGTAGGAAACCTATACAACCCTCTAAAATATATCAAATAGCCTCATTAACCTTGGGGATAGATTGACTCCCTAGATGAACCTCTAAAATCCTTATCGTGGGGAGACTCTCAAGAAAACATGGACTCCCTGGTCAAACTCCAAGGGCCTACAACAATGATATTTATAAGATTTATACCTACTCTAATTTGTCCTCATACACTCATAGATTACCTAGACCTTATTCATTTCCATATGCACTAACTCTGGACCCACAAGATACGTCTCTCTAATCTCTATCTAGTATAAGGGTGACCTAAAAGGTCTCTCATATAGGGCCTCAAAAGGTGTCATGCTGATAACAGAGTGGTATCTATTCTTTTTCAAAAACTCTAACAAGGTAAAGGGATCCTCGTAGTTTTGGATGAAGTCCAACACACAAACCTTCAGCATATACTCCGACACCTAGATAGTGATCTTGGTCATCCCATCTATTTTGTGGTTAAAGGTTGTACTCATTATCATATAGGTCCCAAATACCTCAACTGTTCCTCTACACAATTATGATGTGAACTACACATCATGATCAAAGATAATAGTTGAGGGCACACCATGAAGGCCAAAAATCTCTCATACATACATCTACCTCAAACTCTCCACTAAACTCTGCTCCCTGATATAAATCTTCCATACATACATCTTCCCCAAACTCCCCACCAAAATGTACCAACATCGTGAGTTAGTCAACTATCACCCAAATAGTATCATGGCCATTTTCTATATGTTGAATCCATATGAAAAATTCCTTTTATATGACATCCCGCATCCAATATGGGATCACAGGGGGTCATAGAAAACCTGTCGGAACCTAGTGATCAACCTTCGTCTGCTGGCAGCTAAGGCACTGAGAGACAAGATCGATCATGATCTATCTCATGTCAGGCCACCAAAACTATCACCAAGGGTATCTGCACATATTTCCCACACCAGGATGTATATCTAGGGGGCTCTGTGGAATTATTGCATAACCTCCTCCCACATCATGACTAAAACCACCGTCCATTCCTAGAAAAGGATTACACGATTCCCTCCATTAGAATATCCATTTGGTGAATCACTTATGGATATCTGCTCATGCGATACCTCACAGTCTATGTCACCCAATTAGGACTCTCACACACCATAAGAGTAGAGGATTAAATACCATCAACTAAAAAAATATTGACCCTCCTTCTCCACCAGGGTTAGCTGCAAGGAAGCCAACTAATCAGAAGTATTTTTCACCAAGCAAGCTTAGGAATTCCTGCTAATGGAATATTCTACCATTTTTCCCTTCCCTAGAGTATAGAATATCTCAAAGTCATATTCCTATAGGAACTCCAACCAGTGACACTATTTTATGTTCAATTCTCTATGCGTAAAGACATACTTGAGACTCTATTAGTATGAGTAAACCAAAAAGTACTCTCCTGGAAGATAGTGCCTCCACATACTTAGAGAAAAGACTACTTCTGCTATATCTATGTTGTGATTTGGGTAGTTATACTAATGGGGTATCAACTTCCTTGGACTGTATTCAATAAATTCATACCTCTACATCAATGTGCAATTGATCCTATCTCTCAAGGAATCGAAATACACTACATACTCCATGATCTCCTCTGGTAGTCTCAACATGGGATCACTCATCAGCCTCAGCCTCAACTCCATGAAGTCTCTCTAGAACTTCACACTCCAAGTAAAAGGTTTCCATTTGTGTGTCAGGGTAGTCAAAGGGAATTCAATCCTAGATAAGTCTTCCAAAAACCATTGGTAGTAAACTGCCAAGCCAAGAAACCTCTACAACACTAACACAATCTTAGGTGTCTCCAAAAAAATCACTACATCAATATATTCCAAGTACATGACTAAATCATTCTTAGAAATGACACGATCCAGAAAGTGCACCTCATGAATCTATAACTGGCACTTCGAGAGATTACCATAAATTTGGTTCTCCCGAAGAAAATATATATAACTATCCTCAAGGGCTCGGAATGATCTATCCTTGATGTAGAGTAGATGAGTATGTCATAAATGAATACAACCAAAAAAATTTCCAAGTATGGCTAGAAAAACTAGTTTACCAAATCCATAAATACAATGGTTCATTCATCACACCAAAGGGAATCACCAGGAAGTCATAGTTTCTGTAGTGACATCAGAATTCTAGAGTCTGGATATCATCCTTGAGAACCGTCAACTGGTGGTAACCAAACATGAGATTGGTCTTCAAGAACTATCTCATGCCTAAAAACTAGTTAAGGAGGTATTAAATCCTCAACAAGGGGTTCTTTTTATTTATTGTGTCCTGGTTCATGTGAGGATAATCTGCACAACTCCATAATATATTTTCTTCCTTTTTCAATAACAAAACAAGATATTCTGTAACGAACCAAAGTTTCATTAATGGAAATCCCAGTTTATCTAATTAAATGTCTCTTTATGTAAAATGTTTATATAAAATTTCAAATTCTTTGGTTTTATGTTAAGAATTATGACCGTTGCTTTTATAGATGTTGAACAGTGATCACATGATTAGTATAAATATAGGGCTTTAACAAACCCAATTTACTCAGACAAAGGAAGCGATGGCCTCATCGAGTAGAATTGCTCCATACGAAGCCCATTTGTGGGGGCTCGGAAAAGAGGTGGCATCTTTGGGCTTCACTCTTGACCAATCCCAAGCTGAGCTTCATCATGTCAAGGTCGGACGATATCTTCTACGGGAAAAGTGGTAGTGGGAGTTGAAAGAGATTACCACTCGAGTGATGTTATCTGAGCCACCCCAAGAGTCTTTCACCATTGCACACCTTACCCTTAGGTCTTCTGTAGTTGTTTTAAGCGGTTATGTAACAAATCGCTAGTACTATGTTCATGTACATTATTTTTGTATATAATAATGAATATACTTTCTTGTCATCCTTAATACATTGTAAATAGTTTTTAAAGTATAAATAGTGTTTTTAGTTATTATTTAATTAAGAATTATTTTTTATTAAATTAATGGATTTTGAATTAAATAATATTTTAATAAAATATTATTATTATTATTAAATTAATTTTTATTAAATATAAATGATCATATAATTTTATGAATGCAATTGTAATTTTTATTAAGGTTTGAAAGCCATTGTTGTCAAAACCTGAGAATTTTTTATAAATGTTGATTTTTATTTTAAAAGTGAAAATTAAAATATTTAGAAAATTATCTAGATAAAATAAATGTTATTTATGGAATTAGGATGTCAAAATTATCCAACGGTGAATTTTTCATAATTTTCTGAGATAATAAATTATTTAGGTAAAAATTAAATATTGTTTAAATATATAATGTGTTTTATGACATCATAATGACCCAATAGTGAGGTAATAAAAAACTTTAAGCTTTATGTTCGGCCAATATATGTTCTAAAATTAAAATAATGTGATTTGGGTTTTTTTTACTTACTTTTCAAAGCATTAATGGACCCTTCAAGACTTATTAAACACCTTGTCTTTTAAAATTGTTTTCCATGGGAGTCTGACTCACCTCCACATAAGCAACCCTATTATTTTAAGAAGTTTGGACTATAGCCTTATAAAATTATTTTTCCTCTTCCCCTTTCCAAAAACCATGGGCAAAAACCATTGGCTGATTTGTGGTTTGGATTAATTTAATGTAAGGGGTCCCAAACCCAAATAATAAAGAATTCCTTCACCTTTCCTATATAAACCCACACAATCTCCCACTTCCTCCTCACTCAAAGCCTTTGGATTTCCTCCAAACTCTTCCCTACTCTCTCTAGAATCCTCCCAATGTGCCCCAAGCTCCTAATAAGCCTCTATCAAGCCTCTCTCAAGCCTTTGGAAGCACACTTCCAAGTAAGTGTTTTTTCTTCCTTTCTCATTTTTTTCCAATTTCCTTTAAGTTGTTTTTCTCTTTTAATTTCAATTATGAATGTTGGGGTATGGGTTTTCACCTCCCTCATACTTCAATCTTCATGTTTGAATGATGGGAGACCCCCTTTCTCTATCATTAAATGCCTCCCATTTACACCCATTACTATGCCGAAATTCCGAAAGGAACTTCTCTCTCCTCATTTACATTCAAGTAATACTTTTGTATCATGAATATAAATTCCATTAAAATTATTGGGACATGTATCTATATGAACTACTTACTATCCATTACATTTAAATATTATTAGGAACCCCTTTCTCTCTCATCAACCATTTTTTATGAATTCTTATGTCACGCTGTTACGCTGCCGAAATCACACCGATTTTCTAAGCGAATGCCATTGTGTAGTGAATACCATGCCCATTTCTCTATCAAGGGTGTTCACCTTTATGCACATTTACTTATTTATTATAAAGTTTCATGTATTAATTCCACATTCCTTTATCGTGGAATAAATGATTATGTTTTATGAATCCATGTTTTATGATCCATGTGGCACACTTATGCATGAAATGAAATGTTTAAGAAGGGTGCACCATTATAGAGTTACAATGCATTAGGTAAAGTATAGTATCATGATACATCATGTACAATGAGTATTGAATTATGATAATTCAAGTGCAACGAGGGTTTACTCGTGCTTCATGTGCAATGAGGATTTACTCATGCTTCATGTGCAATGATCTTTGGCTCATGCTAATTCCATGTTAAGTGTTGTTTCCACATTTCCATGTTATGATTATCATGATTTATCATGCCTTTATGTTCATGTTTCTCTTGTTATCTATTGATATGGATAATGTCTAACATGTATTGTACTCCTCATGTTATTCCATGTGTATTCCCTTACTGGGCTTTATAACTCACCCTTTTCTTATGCATGTCCTCAGGTTATCCCATTCAATGCTAAGTACGAGGGAATGTAGTGGTCATGTAAAGGAAGTTTTCAATAAAGATGTTGCACTTAATGTTTTAAGTTGTTATGTAATGATCCTAATCCATAAAGACAATAGACCTCACTATCATCCATGCTGTATCAAGTTAATGGTTTATGTAATTAATCATGTTTAAGTTTGTAATAAAAGAAGGGTTCTCATAGTTGGTATCAAAGGATAGGTTTAGTTATTTTTGGGATTAGGATTAGAAAACCCTAGTAAATCCTTAGAGACAAGACTAAGTATAATAAAAACATCCCAAAGTTTTGGTAAGTACTAAGTAAGTGGTTTATCAAACAAATACATCCCTGTCTGGATACGAGCAGGTAGAGGCGGCTCTGGAACAGATGTATCCTAGGGGTAAAACCCGAAAACACCGCTTTGAGCTAGACTCGAACAAGGACTAGTGCATGACAACAGGACATGCTGCACTCTTGGTTACGACACTCCCAGGGGATATGTTTTGATAAATTCACAAGCTTAGTATGAACCCTTATTAAGAGAATTAAAAAAATGCCCCTAAGAATATATGTTAGAAAGTAGATCATGAAAAGCCTAGGTTGAAGCCTATAAACTCATGAATTAAGGAAATAAAAGTTTATTTTTATGTCATCAACATTTTTCTTTGGATTACCCTTTATGTGTTACCCCCTAACTTTCCTTTTATTCCAGACAGTGGCCGGTAATAGGAGGACTCGGGCTAACAACCGGTGTGAAGATCAATGTGATGACTGTATTAATGAGATGCCCAATCCAATGGGAGCAGGAATCATGAAGTTTGTCATGCTTCACTCTCAACTAACTCAAGATTTGAATAGAAAAATGGGTCAAGAGGAATGTCCAAACCCCCCTAAGAAGGAACAAGTGGCTATCAAGAGCTTTATGAGACAAAGGACTCCTACTTTTAGTGGATCATCTGATCCCACGATCACGGAACAATGGATCAACTCCATTGAAAAGATCTTCTCCATCTTTCAATGTTCTGAACAAGAGAATGTTATCCTGGTGGCTTATCTTATGGAGGGTGAAGCTGATCAATGGTGAACGTTGATCAAAAATACGAAGCCTGAATAGGATATTGAGGCATTGGAATGGAAGGATTTCCAGATGATGTTTTTCGATAAATATTTTCCGCGCACCCTCCGGATTAAGATGGAAAGGGAATTCCTTCCCCTCAAGAAAAATGAAGAAGAATCTATTGGATCGTATGAGGAAAACATCACAAGGATTGCACGATATGCTTCCGGCTTTGTCGTTACCCCCGAATGCAAAGTTTACCACTTCTTTGGTGGTATGAAGCCTAGCTTGCAGAAAGCATTAGTGATCCGTGACTTCGAAAGCTATGAGGAAATTATCTGATGTGCCCTCAAGGTCGAAATGGAGATTGGGGAATCACAGGGGTATCATGGGGACAAGAAGCATAAGGTGGACTTCAATGCTGGTGGTCCGATGGATAAATCCAATGGTGCTAAGAAGATCTAGCACCCCACTTTCCAAGAGTGTGGAAAGAAGCACCCTAGAAATTTCCTCAAGGGGAAGAGGAAATGATTTATGTGTAGAAGAGAAGGGCACCTAGCTGTTAACTATTAGCAAGAGAGACCCGCGGCTGTGACAGAGGAGAGAAACGCTCCGTTCAAACCTCAATGCATTGTTCATTGCTACAAATGCAAAGAACTGGGGCATCTTACAAATCAGTGCCCTAATACAATGGTTTTCGGAGACAACCAACAACCTCCAAGGCAGCAAGGAAGATCTTTTGCAATCACTTCTTCCAAAGTGAACCCCGACAATGAAGTGGTGACAGGTACAATAGTTATTTATTCAAGAATAGTGAACATACTTTTTGATTTAGGTTCTACGCATTCTTTTATATCTCGAATGTTTTGTAGAACAATCCCAGCACCACCACAAATCATGGAAGTGAAGATGTCGGTGAGCACGAAAAATGGGGAAATCATTGCATCCCATGAATATAAGTCCTCCCATGTTATAATCTGTGGGTTGAATTTCCTGGCGAACCTCGTCATACTTCCTCTGGTGGAATTTGATGTAATTTTTGGCATGGATTGGATTTCCTTATATAGAGCCAACATAAATTGTCGGGAGAGGGAAATCACACTCCATATGGAGAATCGACCCCCGATTCTTTACAAGTGTAAAGAGGAAGATGAATCTCCTTTAGCTCCATCATCTCAAGCATGGATATTACTAACCTATGTGCACGCATATCTAGCTCAGATGATTGAGTCCATAGACAAAACCATCCTTGAAGAAATGCCTATTGTGAGGGAATTCATTGAAGTGTTTTCTGAGGAATTTCCTGGTCTTCCTCCTAGAAGAGATGTTGAATTATCAATTAAACTTATACAAGGGGCGCTACCAATATCCAAGACTCCATACAGAATGGATGTCGTGGAACTTGAAGAGCTGAAGAAACAACTATAGGAGAATTTGGATAAAGGTTTTATACGCCCAAGTGCTTCACCATGGGGTTCACTAGTCCTCTTCATCAAGAAGAAGGATGGATAAATGCGGCTTTGCATCGATTATTGTGAACATAACAAAATAACGATAAAGAACAATTATCATCTGCCATGGATCGATGACTTGTTCGATCAGCTGCATGGAGCACAATAATTCTCCAAGGTAGATTTTCGGTCGGGATATTATCAAGAAGGGTGAAGAAGGAAGATGTCCCCAAGACTACTTTTTGTACAAGATACAGGCACTATGAATTCATAGTAATGCCTTTCGAACTCACCAATGCTCCAGCAATCTTCATGGACTTGATGAATAGAGTATTTAGAGATTACCTAGAAAAATTTGTGGTAGTTTTTATTGATGATATTCTAATATACTCCAAAACCAAGGAGGATCATGAGGAGAATTTAAGAACTATACTGGAGACTTTGTGCTAGGAGAAGATTTATGAAAAGTACAGCAAGTGTGAGTTTTGGTTGAAGGAAGTTTCATTCTTGGGCCATATCATCACAAGAAATGAGATATCTATGGATCCATCCAATACATATGCAATTGAGGGATGGTCGAGGCCAACATTGGGAACGAATATCCGTATCTTCTTGGGGTTAACTGGAAATTATCGATGATTTGTGAGAAATTTCTCACGATTTTCCAACCCTCTTACCAAGATAACTGGAAAGGGAGTAAAGTTTTCTTGGAGTAATGAATGCGAAGAAAGCTTCAAGGAGTTGAAAAGGAGGCTTATCGCTATGCCCATGCTCACTTTACCCACAAGTGGGGAAATTTTTGTGGTATTCAGCGATGCTTCGAAGAAGGTATTAGGATATGTGCGGATGCAAATGATAAAGTGATATCCTATTCCTCAAGGCAGTTGAAAATCCATGAGAGAACTATCCAACGCATGATCTGTAGTTGGCGGCGGTGATCTTTGCCTTGAAAATCTAGTGACATTATCTCTATGGGGAGAAATGTGAGATATATACTGACCAAAAGAGTCTTAAATATATATTCACACAGAAAGAGATTAATATGAACCATAGAAGATGGATAGATCTCATCAAAGATTGTGATTTTTCAATACATTACCACCCTGGGAAAGCGAACAAGGTGGTAGATGCCCTAAGTAGAAAGGACCCAACGATTCTATAAATGATGAGAATTGAGAAGGATACAATCTTCTTAGAATTGATGAATATGGACATGGGAATCAAAAAGAAGGGAACATCATCAATCCTTTCACAAATGATTACTCAACCGTCTCTTTTGTAAAGGTTAAAGGATGCACAAAAGGATGATGTGGAAATTTAGGAAAAAGTGGATGCTATCAAAAAAGGTAAATCCTTGAAGTTTAATGTTAATGAAGAAGGAATTGTGTGATTTGGGAAAAGGCTATGTGTTCCATCACGTCTGGAGATAAATAAGGAACTTTTGGATGATTCACATAGTTCAAATTTCTCTATTCACCCAGGGAGCACAAAGACGTATCGAGATCTCTGAGAAAACTTTTGGTGGGATAATATGAAAAAGGAGATCGCTAAATATACATCAATGTTCCTGGTGTGACAGCAAGTGAAGGCAAAGAGGAAAAAGTCTAAGGGGATGATGCAACCATTGACCATACCAGAATGGAAATGGGAGAACATCACCATGGACTTTGTCACCAGAATTCCAAGGACATCCAAAGGCAACAATGCAATCTGGGTTGTTGTGGATCGTCTTACAAAGAATACACACTTCATTGCTATTCGGGAGTATTTTTCATTGGATCAACTGGCACAGATATATATTAGGGAAGTGGTAAGGCTTCATGGAGTTCCGCTATCTATTGTGTCTGACCGAGTTCCAAGATTCACCTCTAAGTTTTGGAAGAGTCTTCAAAAAGCTCCAAATACTGAACTAAACTTTAGTATGGAATATCATCCTAAAACTGATGGCCAATACGAGAGGACTATCCAAACACTTGAGGATATGTTGAGAGTGTGCTCAATGTACTTTAAAGGAGGATGGGATCAACATCTTCCTCTAGTTGAGTTCTCTTATAATAACAGTTTCCACTCGAGCATCCAAATGGCACCATATGAAGAACTGTATGGGGAAAGGTATAGAACACTGGCATATTGGGATGAGGTCGGTGAACGTAAGCTGATTGGACCAGAAATGGTTGAGAAAATGGTGGAGAAGGTGAAAACCATTCAGCAGCATATCAAGGTATCCTAGAGTCGACAGAAGAGTTATGTAGATTATCGTCAATGAGACCTTGAGTTTAAAGTTGGAGACATGGTTTTTCTACGTTTATCTCCATGGAAGAAGGTCATGAGGTTTGGAAAGAAAGGGATGTTAAGTCCAAGGTACATCGTCCGCTTCAAGATTCTTGATCATGTCAGGGCTGTGGCCTATCGACTAGAACTTCCACCTACCATGGCCAAATTACATGATGTCTTTCATGTATCCCTCTTAAGGAAGTACATACTGGACCCTTCACAAGTACTCTCTTCTGAGGTGGTACAGTTGGAGGATGATCTTTCTTATGAGGAGAAACTAGTGAAGATTTTAGATCGTAGAGAAAATGTTCTACAAAATAAGACAATTCCCCTCGTCAAGGTGATGTGGTGAAACCACAAGTTTGAAGAAGAGACTTGGGAATCGGAGGAAATGATGAAGCTAAGTTACCCACATCTGTTTTAGTGTGGGAAAAGGAAATTTCGAGGGCGAAATTTCTTAAGGGGGGAATATTGTAATGACCCAAAGTTTCATTAATGGAAATACCTCTTTATCTAATTATATGTATCTTTATGTAAAATGTTTATATAAAATGTCAACTTCTTTGGTTTTATGTTATGAATTGCGACTTTTGATTTTATAGCCGTTGAACAGTGATCACATGATTAGTATAAATATAGGTTTTTAACAAACCCAATTTACTCAGACCAAGGAAGTGATGGCCTCATCCAGCAGAATTGATCCATACGAAGCACATTTGTCGGAACTTAGAAAAGAGGTGGCATATTTGGTCTTCACTCTTGACCAATCCCAAGCTGAACTTCGTTATGTCAAGCTCAAATGAGATCGTCTACGGGAAAAGTGGAAGTTGATAGAGATTACCACTCGAGCGATGTTATCTGAGCCACCCCAAGAGTCTGTCACCATCACACACCTTACCCTTAGGTCTTATGCGGCTGTTTTAAGGGGTTATGTAACAAATCTCTAGTACTATGTTCATGTACATTATTTTTTATATAATAATGAATATACTTTCTTGTCATCATTGATACATTGTAAATAGTTTTTAAAGTATAAATACTGTTTTTAGTTATTATTTAATTAAGAATTATATTTTTTTAAATTAAGGGATTTTTGAATTAAATAATATTTTAATAAAATATTATTATTATTATTAAATTAATTTTTATTAAATATAAATGACCATATAATTGTATGAATGCAATTCTAATTTTTATTATGGTTTCAAAGCCATTTTTGTCAAAACCCGTGAATTTTCGATAAATGTTGGTTTTTATTTTAAAAGTGAAAATTAACATATTTAGAAAATTATTTAGATAAAATAAATTTTATTTCTGGAATC
Organism: Viscum album; assembly: GCA_963277665.1. NCBI lineage: Eukaryota > Viridiplantae > Streptophyta > Magnoliopsida > Santalales > Viscaceae > Viscum > Viscum album. The sequence goes on from OY728121.1 coordinate 887,649,031, forward strand.
AGGACATTGAAATTATCCAACGGTGAATTTTTCATAATTTTCTGAGACAGTCAATTTTTTTGGGTAAAAATTAAATACTATTTAAATATATAATGTGTTTTATGACATCATAATGACCCAATAGTGATGTAATAGAATGCTATAAGCTTTATGTTCGGCAAATATATGTTTCAAAATTAAAATAATGTGATTTTGGGTTAGTTTGACTTACTTTTCAAAGCATTAATGGACCCTTCAAAACTTATTAAACACCTTGTCTTTTTAAATTGTTTTTTCATGAGAGTGTGACTCACCTCCACATAAGAATCCCTATTATTTTAAGAAGTTCGGACTATATCATTATAAAATATTGTTTTCCTCATACCTTTTCCAAAAACCATGGGCAAAAACCATGAGCTGATTTGTGGTTTGGATTAATTTAATGTAAGGGGTCCCAAACCTAAATAATAAAGAATTCCTTCACCTTTCCTATATAAACCCACCCAAGCTCCCACTTCTTCCTCACTCAAAGCCTTTGGATTTCGTCCAAACTCTACCCTACTCTCTCTATAATCCTTCCAAGGTTCCCCAATCTCCCACGAATCCTCTCTCAAGCCTCTCTCAAGCCTTTGGAAGCACACTTTCAAGTAAGGGTTTTTTCTTCCTTTCTCATTTTTGTCCAATTTCCTTTAATTTGTTTTTCACTTTTAATTTCAATTATGAATGTTGGGGTATGGTTTTACACCTCCCTAACACCGTCCTCTTCATGTTTTAATGATGGGAGACCCCCCTTTTCTCTCATTGAATGCCTCCCATGTACACCCATTACTATGCCGAAATTCCAAAAGAAACTTCTCTCTCCTCATTTACATTCAAGCAATACTTTTGTATCATGAATATAAAATCCATTAAATTTTTTGGGAAATGTATCTATATGACCTCCTTACTGTCCATTACATGTAAATATGATGAGGAAACCCTTTCTCTCTCATCAAACATTTTTTATGAATTCTTATGTCACGCCGTTACGCTGCCGAAATCGCACCGATTTTCTAAGCCAATGCCATTGTGTAGTGAATACCATGCGCATTTCTTCATCATGAGTATTCAAATTTATGCACATTTACTTATTGATTATAAAGTTTCATGTATGAATTCCACATTACTTTATCTCGGAATAAATGATTATGTTTTATTAATCTATGTTGTATGATCCATGTGGCACACTTATGCATGAAATGAAATGTTTAAGAAGGGTGCGCCCTTATAGCGCTCCAATGCATTGGGTAAAGTATAGTATCATGATACGTCATGTGCAATGAGTTTTGACTCATTATAATTCAAGTGCAACAAGGGTTTACTTTTGCTTCATGTGCAATGAGGATTTACTCATGCTCCGTGTGCAATGAGCCTTGGCTCATGCTAATTCCATGTTAATTGTTGTTGCCACATTTCCATGTTATTATTATCATGCTTTATCATGCCTTTACGTTCATGTTTCTCTTATTCTCTATTGATATGACTAATGTCTAACATGTGTTGTACTCCTCATGTTATTCCATGTGTATTCCCTTACTGGGCTTTAAAACTCACCCTTTTCTTATGAATGTCCTCAGGTTATCCCATGAAATGCTAAGTACAAGGGAATGTAGTGGTCATGTAAAAGAAGTTTTCAATAAAGATGTTTTACTTCATGTTTTAAGTTGTTAAGTAATTATCCTAAGCCCCAAAGACACTAGACCTCTCGATCATCCATGTTGTTTCAAGTTAATGGTTAATGTAATAAATCATGTTTAAGTTTGTAATAAAAGTAGGGTTGTCATATATTCCCTCTGGGACACACTGGTCCTGATAAAACCCTTTTCTCAATGATCCTCCAAATGCAGTCACAACTCCTAAAGTTTAGAAGGGTTCATCTAATATTCTGCATAAGATATCAGAGTAGTCCTTGGATATAAGTGGATATAAAAATCCTTCTACCACATCAGAGGTGGTCTTGGAATGTCCTTGGGTAAGGAATCCATGAAATCCTTCAAAACTGAAGGAATCCAGATGCATGATGAGCCTGCTTCAACAAGGGATATACTTTCCAACTGATGGGTGATGGGATGCAGCCTCCTAGTCACATATCCTACTCATCCTTCCATGAGATCTCTCTCATCCATAAAGGTTAATATCATCCCATAATTGTGAAGGAATGTGACTCATCTGCAGTGACAGTCAATCTAGGATCTGACCATGAACAACCAATCCAAACCCAATTTGGCATTATGGGGTTCCATCATCATGGCTAAAAGGTTCCATGTGAACCTCTCTCCACCAAGTGATAGCTCACACCACTGACAGATAAAATATATAGAAGAAGTGTTCCTTGTAGGATCATCAAGATGAAGTTTCTCATCTAACACCTCAACTAGGAGATCCTTCTCCCACAACATGAGTATAGATATAATGTAATAACTCACACCAATGTCCACTAACATGGATTCAAGAGTAAAATAATCACTTATCATACCTCTAATCATTCCTTCTGTCATAAGGTCATAATCCTCCATAGCCTACAACTTTCCATGGCCCCAACCATTAGCTCCCTGAGCTTGATGTGGGCCACCTGGTGGTGGTGGTAAAATGATCTCATAACATCATCCACCACCCATATATCCTCCACATGGAGGTTCTGTAGATTTGTTGCAAGAAATACACATTGTGTAAATGTAGTACATGATGTTTAATGGTGGTTCACAACATGTCTAGGGATGGTTTACGATGTATGGATTTTTGGGGTTAAATAATAAAAAGGCGACACATTTTTCATTGAAACCGAACCATGAGGATTACACAATGTGAAAGGGGATTACACTTCATTTAAATCCCCAATGTAGTAAAGTTTTAAAATTACTTTTCGGATTAATTTTCATTCATTCAGCCATGGATTATTCTTTTTATAATTTTGGATGACCCCTAGGCACCCCGAGGAGTTCTCGATGACCTCTTCCTCCCTCCTTTATCTATTGGTTCTGGTGGTTTTTTGTTGGCAATCCATGGTAATCATGTCCTTCTTTCATGTTCAGTTTTCTTATGTTCTTCTACAGAGATTCACTATGAAGATGATGTTTTGGTTTGGGGTGTGTGTTGAGTTGTGTTTTTATGGTCTTTTGCTATGGTATAGGTTTATCCACTATTTCTCAGGTTTTGGTTACAGTTTGTGGGCATTCTCCTTTTCTTTTTGGTGTGCAGCAAGTCCGAAAAATCTTCTTTGGGGTAGGAGATCCCTCTTTATCTTTATTGTGTATCACGAACGAGGGGTTTTCTTTTGTTTACCTACGAGTTATGGTTATGTTTACTTAATCAAAGATAAATGATTGGTTAATTTAAATTGAAAGGGGGTAAATGGAGTTTTATTTTCATGTTTTTACATCTTTTATATGATTGTGATATTGTGATTATTCAGGCTTGATTTCCTACTGTAAAATTATGGTTGTTGGTGGATTTGTTTGCACTATATATATGTACAATGATTGATTCTTTTGTTGTGGTTATTGTGATGTCACCCTAAAAAGGAAATTGGTTAACCACTTATGTTTGGATAATAAAATGGTTTTCCTAGTATTATGACTAGTGTGATAACGTCCCTAAAATAAAGTGGAATGTGATAAAATCCCCTTTGTAAATCTGTAAAAATATTTTTAATTTGTCGTGGTGTGTGACTCTGCTTTTGGGATGGTGATGTCTGGTTTGGGAATGTGGGATGATGGTTTTTTGGTCATTCTTTTGGGTTGTCAAAGAGGTTGTTGGTTTGGCCATACTTTTGGGGTGGTGAGGAGGTGGTTTGTTTTGATGTGCTTTTGGGGTAGTGAGGAGGTGTTTTTTTGTCTGTTCTTTTGGGGCTGTGAGGAGGTGGTTTGTTTGTTCATTATTTTAGGGATGCGAGGAGGTGGTTTTTTTTATGTTTTTTTGTGGTGGTGAGGTGGTGGTTTCTTGTTCTAGATGCCCAAGTAGTTATGGAACAAATAAATGATTGTTTAATAATGTTTGAAATGACTTGGGTTGTCTTGGTTAATGGGATGGAAATGGTTAATGAATAATTAAATGATGGGTTGCGTTGATAAACGTGGTTGATGATAAATAATGAAATAATGGGATGATTAAATGGGAATTGATTGGAAATATGAAATTGGTTATGTGGATTATTGTGGGATATTATGCATTTAGAGGTGGCAAAAAAAGTGACTGTGTTTTGAGTTGGTTAATTTGTTTTTTTACCAATAAGTTGGGATTGAGTGTCTGATACTACCTATATATATATATATACTTTTATATTCTTGTGATTTCTATTCACACCCCATCCATTTTGAGCACTATGTGTCGACAACCACATAGTCACATGGGGTGTCTTTTTCCCGATATTCGGTGAGGAGTATGGATGGTTGGGTACCTAATCTTTCCTACTATCTCATTCATTAAAGGTAGGTATTTCATAGGTTGTGATGATCAGAGGTATATTAGTTCATTAGATGGTGGTTGTGATAGCCCAAGTGTCTGCACGAGATATGTGATAGCCTAGGTGTTTTCAGTTGAGATTTGTTATGGTCGTGATTCTGGGGAGGTGAGCCCAGGTGCCTGTGGGTGAGATGTGTTGTGTTCATGATTTTGGGGAAAATATTCTAGGTGTCTATGGGAGAGGTGTTTTGTGACTGTGATTGTGGGGCGATGTGGTATACATAATATATGGGAGTGCTATGACATATGATGTTGGGTGTGAGGGAGGCATACTAGTGGGGAAATAGGTTTGGGGTACCTTTATCAATGTGATTATATTATATTATATTAATTTTATTGTAGTATTTGGTGTGAATTCTTTGGTGAGACTGGGTTTCATTAGTATACATGTATAGGTGTTGTTTGGTTCTATTGTTTTCTCATGGGTTCATTAGTATGCCTCTTTCACTTATGCATGGGAGAATTTCATTTTATTACTGAGTATAATTTCATGATCATCCTATGTAAATAAAATTCCTTTCATGTTTCTAGGAGGATTACGTGGATCATTCTAGGTATTACTAGCTCGGACCTTTGGATATTTTTTGCGTTGCTACTTTAGCTTTACTTTTGGGTATTTACTTTAGAGACTTTTATCGATATTAGTTCTATTTATACATGAATATGGGGTGGTTTTGGATTTATTTTATATTATTTATTATAGATTTTTATGGATTATTCATCTTATATCCTAATCCTATTTATATTATAGAAGATAATTCCTCCCATACATGATATTTTTATACCCTTAGTGCTAGTCGCTAACCTAGGGCCTATTGGAGGTGGGACTTGAGGGTCATTATATCTCTCCCCTAATTATAGTGTCTTTGGATGGAGGGGTTTGAGATATGATCCATGTGAACTCACCAATCATAAGCATAGTATCGCCCCTCTCTGGGCTACCTTGATCCTCTGCACTTCCCCTTACCATATACCTGAGTCTGATCATGGGGATTTATCCTATGTTGAGATCCTACTAACTGGAGCCTTCTAGTTGCTACAGATGACACAAACCTATAATGTCTACTACCTGGAGTCCCTCTAATAGGAATTTCTTTTTCACTAGTGCCTTATCCAACACCCTACATATGTGGAGATTCCTAATGGAACCACGCTGGCACAAATTTATTTGAAGAGTCCCTACTCAAACTTTTAGGATTGGAAGTAGCCACCTTGGATCATGTTGAGAGAGTACTGCATAAGGTGTATGAACCTCATGGTGTACTCATCCATTGTCATCCCTCCCTTATGAATCTCCAGAAGCTCCTGAATTAAATCCGATCACAAATAAGAGGTGTATACTCCTCATGAAACAGCTTTAGGACGTCGAGCCATAAGAGTCTCGACTCATCATGAATCTGGGTAACAAGGCTCCACTAGCACCCATTCGATCCATGGAAAATGCTTGATTCAAGCATAAACACATTATCTGTTGGTGTTCGGATAATCATAAATACATGGACTATTGACTTTATCCAATCATCCACTTCCTAGGAATCTGGCTCGCCATGGAACCTCAGTGACCTATGACACTGGAACTTACAGAGTGTGTTAAGCCTGCACTTACCCTCAACCTACCCTGATGGTATGATCTACTACTCAATATGTGGGGGTGATTCTACTTGTCCTCTTAGAGGAATAATCTCATGGGATTGACCCTGAAATAAGGAATCATCACCCATCATATTTTCATCATGATATGGAACTGGTATCCCAACTGGCTAGTGTTGCGAAGAAATACTGATAATTCAATCAAGTAATACCATGGTATATATATAATGGGGAGCTAACTAAATAAGGATAGTCAAAGACTCAATCCTATATTATGCATGTACCATTGATCACTTCAACCAATGTATCAGTATACTGAGTTGACAAGCATGTAGTTAAGGTCCTAGTGAATGGATACATCGACCACCGGTATCGTCACTGGGTTCCCTAACATAAGAGACATAATCAAGAAACTTTTACATTATTTCCCTAAATCCCAACCAAATCCTCATAAGGGGACTACACCAAGCATCGTCCATAGGAATGAACTACTATGATACCAATCTATCACGACCCGACCTTAACTGGGGCTCGAGCCGCAACTATCCCAAGCCTGCCTCCATAGGCTAAGGGTGGAGACAAGCACCAGAAGACATATTCTAAATGGGATGCCATTTCCTAATGTACATGTATACACACATGACCATATCAATGAAAGGGTATAGAGAAATAATTATAAAAAATGTAATAGCTAGAAAGTAAACCAAGTATGAAAAACCTATAGGGTGTATAAGAGTACAATAGTGAAAAATAAAAATTAAAGGGGGAAAATACACACCCATCCATAAAGATGTCCCAACTTGAAAAAATTGGAAAGTAAAACTTTGATATATCCCATCTTCTAATCTCCAAGCTATAACCACAGTATGTGATCCAATGAACCCAGTATCCCTATGCTCCTCTAAATCCACCACCGAACTATCCATCATTTTCATAAGGCACGACATGTGTGAGAAAATCTCATGCCACGATGAGTATATACATACCCAGTAGGACACCCCAAATGATGAAATGGGGGAAGTAAGAGACATAATAGAAATAGATATATAGTAAATAGTTATCAATGAATAGCTCAACCCAAAGTAAGAAGGTAGCCACATACAACCATGGGGAGCTCAATATATTGTGTAGGTGGACTACACATCACATCTCTACCACCCATAGTTAGCGAGTAGAAAAATACATCAACATGGAAAAATATACATACATACATACAGATAGACACACACACACACACACACATGATCGACAAAAATAATCTCAAATGATAGAGAAAGGGGATCTCTATCTTGCATCCTAGCCCATGGAGAGAGTCTCTGAAACGCACGGCCGATTGTCGCCTATCGACCGGTCAAAGTTCCAGTGCTCTGCTAATGTGTATAGCAGCACTCGGGTCGAATCCTCGGCGATGGTACTTCGTAATAGTCGATTGTTTTTAGTTGATTGTATTTTGATTGGGGGGGGGAGGTTGTTTGCAGAGCTTAATTGAAATGTTTAATGAATGATGTTTAATATAACATGTTGATAAAGATTGGGGTGAGTTCATCATTAGGTTAGTTAATCTTGTGATATCCTTGAGTTTTGCTTTATATTGCATTTAAATTAACACCCATGACACAAGATGATGTTGATTAGAATTCCTAAGTGTTAAGGCTTTAATCCAAGCCTTAAATTAAATTAGGGTTTTAATCTTGATCAAATATTGTTTATGGTAGTGTATTTATGGTTCCAATAATCCATGGAAACCACACGTTAAACAAATCAAGTCATTAATCCATGACATGCTAAGTCCAACATACACAATGTTAATTCAACGAATACTAATCGAGCAAAAGCTCTCAATCGCTTAACATACCTAAATTAAAACTCACCCCAATGAGAAATTTACTAAGCCATTATGATGTTTATTAATCTGGTAATATATGTTTATGGTGATGAATTATAAAGAGAATAAAAAGAAAGGGACAAGATAAGAGTAGTGTGCCGAACACACACACGAAATATTTTGAGAATCAAAAATGGAATTTTGATTGAATGAGGAAGCAAGATAAGGTACTGTAATTTAAAATGATTCAAACTATTTTAAGACCATGAATATTATACTACAGAAGGTGGAGGAGAATAAGAGATATTGAAGAAGAAACTTTCATTAAAACAGAATTACAAAATAAAGGACTTACAAAATTACAAAAATGAAGAACACAAAAGTATGTGAAAACAAAGAGAGGAGGAAAGGTCTCTCAAGTGAAAACATGACTATGGAAGGTCCTCCCAAGCCTTTGGAAAAGCTTTGTTCGTGCCAATATGATCTCCTCTCTTCTGAAATGCCAACCCCTCTCAAGGAGAGAAGGAGAGAGTATTTATAGCCCAAGGAGTGGACTGTTTGCATTCCCAATCTATCCCTCCACTTGAATCTCCAATTTGGAAATACAGACAGCCGAATCTTCATATATCTCCTTCTTCAAAGATGTAGACAATAATGTTTTCCGACTACTCTCAAAATTTTGAGTCATTTGGACGTAATGATAAAAGGTTATGGCCAGTTGCATAAACAAACTTAAACTGTCTATTTCAATCCAGTCTTCTTGAAGTCCATAATGTGAAAGGGTTTTTGAATATTAAGATGCCATCAAATCCGAATGGTTTATTCAACAAAGTCGGCCTCCTACATCTCCTCTTTCACACTGAAAAATCTCAGCTCTCTTGGAAGATTACATCAGGATATATGTCATGCATACTATACTGATTTTCATTCTCGGCCAGAATGGTGGGCTGGACTTCAAAGATTTATTTGGGCCCCTTGTACTTGGATTTTGGCCATGAAATTTTTATCCAAGATGACATGTAGTGTCCCCCGAATTATGGTGGATAGGTAAGGTTTTTGGACTTCTGTATTGAGCCCATTAAATAAATCTTCAAGGCTGGTCCAGTTTGTTCACAGATTCTTTGGTCTTGTTTGTGAGGACCATATGACCCTTCAAATGGAAGAATTGGATCATGGTGCCTTCTAATGAAATGTTGTATATTGAAAGGAGAATCCTAAAAAACAGGAACCACACAATTTTGATCAGTATAGTGATAGTTATAATTAAAACATTAAACGGACTCAATTTGACTACTTCTAAAAATGCTCAAATATTATACTTAATATTAAAACATTAATATTTCACACAAATTATGCACATTTCATATAAAATAAGTAAAGGGGGAATATAATAAGTAATGAAAATATTAATAACATCAACTCCCCCACACTTAGATTTGAGCGTGTCCTCATGTGCAACAAATATAAAAACATGACAAAATCATTTTCACTCACCAACAAATATTAAAATTTTGTTTTCTTCAATCAGGGGAGGTTTAGACTATTTCACTCATCCATATTGAATTCCATCACAAATTTGGTTCACAATAATGCATCAGAAACAATTCATTTTTTCATGTTCAAGGTTTGAATTGGAAAATGTAGGCACTCAAAACTTACTCCTCTCAAGATGATAAAAATGTATTTTAGGAGGTTCACTCATTCACCAACAAAAAGTGAAAATCAAGAGTTTGTAAGAGCTCTCAGCTTCCATTCCCAAATCTAATGTGTACAAGAATCAAGATGTCTTTTAAGGGGGTTTTCAGTGGCTATGGGACGGTAGGTATATAATGTCCAAAGGAAAAGAGGGGTTAAAAACACCAACATGGAAAAATCAATGCACATTTTTTTTGAAATTTGATTTGAAAGGAAATAGAAACACATATTTACAAGGGAATGAATGTGTGATGAATGAAAAGTGAGGGAGTTAGAAAATGGAATAGGGTGAGATGATGGAATATGTACAACATGGAAGACTTCCAATAATGACACAATACAAGATGATTCAAGTGTTCTTTTTTTTTTCTTTTTTTCTTCTCTTTTTTTTCGAAAGTTGTGCTTGAAACAAGTCTCACAGTCATCTCCCAACCCATGTTTGATCTTCTCATGGAACTAATTTTAGTAGTTATAACACGATCAAAGGTTGATGATGAATGATTTTTGACCCACCCAAGACACAACCCATTCCTTTTTTTTCATTTTTTTTAATATAATTTTTTTCATTTTTTTGAACACTTTTCAATGACTTTTGTACAAATGAAAATTACACATATACACCCCAAAGCTCACAGAATTACAACCTCTCCCCCACACTTGAATGGATGCTTGCCCTCAAGCATATGATGACACATTGGAAATCAATGAAAATACGCCCAAAAATGAAGTCCATTCCCCCCACACTTAAATTTCAATAAATTGTACAATGAAAATCCATGAAGATGTTGGGTGGGACAAGGTATTAGGCTTGTAATGTGGCTATCAAAAGAAAGGTTTTCATAGGCTCAAAGGGGCTTTCAAAAGTAGGATCAATGTAAGGGTAATGGGAGGCTATTTGGCTATTCTGATTCTCATGTGGATTAGAAAATGCCTCTATCATATTAATGCACACAAAAGATGGAAATTCAGCTCGAAGGTCCACAAACTCAAGACTCACAATCAGTGGTGAAGACACACAATGAAAAATATGGCCATAGATGACCTTGGCATGAAGGCTAATGTTATTCCTCACGGTAGGGGAGAATCATTTTCCACCAAAAATTGTTCATTCAAAATGTTTGTTATTGACACATAATTGTTTACCCAAGTTTGAGATAAAAATTCAATATATTTGAGTTTAAAACAAGCCTTTTGACTCCCCAAAATGGTTGGACAGAATTTCAATATTGGATGATGAGTAATTTTGACACCCCTTTTTTTTGTTAATTTTCATTTTTTTAATTAATTTTTTTAAATTTTTTATTTTTAATGACACATCCACACAAAAGAGAAAATAGAAAAAAGGTTGTGGAAGAATGTTGTAAAAAAAAGAGATGGAGAGAGGAAGAAGAAGAAATAGAGAGAAGAAGAGAGGGAAGAGAGTTTGAGGAAAAAGAGAGTTAAAGGGAAAGAGGTGCCCCCTGGTTTGGATTTGGCGGGTCTCCATCCAGTGGTGGTTCTATTGAAGTGGATGGGATTTCGATGGAAGTCGACGTGGTTCTTGGATTGTGATACCTCTCATGGTGATGCTTTAACCGGTGTCCATTTATCGTGAATGTTCTTTTTGAAGAAGGGTCTTGGACTTGCACTGCACCAAATGGGTAAACGTTAGTAATAACAAAAGGACCTTCCCAACGAGAATTAAGCTTACCTGGGTGAAGTTGAAATCGAGAATTGAAGAGAATTACCTTTTCACCTTCATGAAATACCTTTCGAAGAATGTTCTTGTCATGGAGTGACTTTGCCTTTTCTTTGTAGAGAATGGAGTTCTCATACGAATCTAGTCGAAGCTCCTCCAATTCAGTCAACAGCAACAATCTTTCTTCACCAGATTTTTCACAATCAAAATTACATGTTTTGACAGCCTAAAATGACTTATGTTGGATTTCAACTGGTAAATAACGGGCTTTACCAAAGACTAGCCGAAATGGAGACATCCCAATGGGTGTCTTATAGGCTGTTCGATAGGCCCAAAGTGCTTCACCAAGTCTATCGGGCCAGTCTTTTCTTGTGGGCTTAACAATTCTTTCAAGCACTCTATTCACTTCTCTGTTAGAAAGTTCAGCCATTCCATTTGTTTGAGGGTGATATGCAGTGGATGTTTTATGTACAACCCCATTCTTTTTCAAAAGTTACTCCATGGTTCTATTACAGAAATGAGTTCCTAAGTCACTTATCAAAGCACGTGGTGTTCCGAATCGATGGAAGATATGGGTTTCGAGGAACTCACTCATAGTTTGAGCATCATCTTTCCTAGTGGGTTTGGCCTCGACCCACCTAGAAACATAGTCAACAGCAAGGAGAATGTAGGATAATCCATTGTAAGGGGGAAAATGTCCCATGAAATTGATTCCCCAAACATCGAAGAGATCACAGAAGATTAATGGCTTTTGAGGCATTTCGTTTCTTTTGGAAATTGTGCCAAACTTTTGGCAAGTGGGACATGATTGACAGAACATGTGTGAGTCCTTGAAGAGTGAAGGCCAAAAGAATCCAGAATCTAGGACCTTTTGAGAAGTCCTTTGTGGTCCAAAGTGGCCACCTCTAGGCATTGAGTGGCAGAATTCCAAGATGGAGGATTGTTCAGTTTCATCAACACATCTCCTAATTACCATGTCAGCCCCAGTTTTCCAAAGTTTATTATCTTCCCAAAAATAATGATTTGAATCACTTTTCATCTTTTCTTTTTGTTCTTTTGAAAAATATTCAGGGAAAACACTAAAAACCAAGTAATTGACAATTAGGGCATACCATGGTAACTTTGGAGTGAGAGATGAGAGGTGTTCAGTTGGAAATTCAGGATCAATTATTTCAGAATGAGAAGAATTAGAAATTCTACTCAGGTGGTCAGCCATAGGGTTTTCTTTTCCAGGTTTATCTTTTATCACAAGGTCAAACTCTTGGAGCATTAAAATCCATCTTATTAGCCTTGGTTTGGAATCACTTTTCTTAAGTAAGAACTTTAATGCTGAGTGGTCCGTGAAGATGATGATTTTGGCACCTAAGAGATAGGGCTGGAATTTATCCAAGGCAAAAACCACAGCTAAAAGTTCTTTTTCAGTCACATTGTAGTGTGATTGAGTTTCATCCAATGTTTTTGAGGCATAAAAGATGACATGAGGAATGTTTTCTCTTCTTTGACCAAGAACAGCCCTAATGGCCCTATCAGAAGCATCACACATCAATTCAAATGGTAAGGACCAATCTGGGGGTTGGATTATTGGAGCAGATGTGAGAGCAGATTTGAGTTCAATGAAGGCTCTCTTGCAAGCCTCATAAAAATTGAATGTGACATCATTTTGAAGTAAACGAGTGAGTGGGAGGGAAATCTTGCTGAAGTTCTGAATGAATCGCCGATAGAAACCGGCATGACCAAGGAAGGACCGAATGTCTCGAACTGATTTGGGTTCAGGAAGTGATTGGATCACCTCAATTTTGGCTGGATCAACTTGGATACCCTCTTGAGAAATTATGTGCCCTAGAACAATCCCATTTGAAACCATGAAGTGACATTTTTCAAAATTCAGCACAAGGTTGCACTTGACACACTTTTGAAGGACCAAAGAGAGTGAATGTAAGCAAGATTCAAATGACTCTCCATAAATGGTAAAGTCATCCATGAAGACCTCCATGCAATTCTCAATGAATTCAGAAAAGATACTCATCATACACCACTGTAATGTTGCAGGAGAATTACAAAGGACAAAAGGGATTCGCCTATAGGCATAGGTTCCAAAGGGGCAAGTGAATGTGGTCTTTTCTTGGTCTTGAGGTGCGATTGGAATTTGGAAGTAGCCGGTGTAACCATCATGAAAGCAATAGTGTGACTTTCCGGCCAATCTCTCAAGCATTTGGTCAAGGAAAGGAAGTGGGTAGTGATCTTTTCGTGTTTCAACATTCAATTTGCGATAATCGATGCACACACGCCATTTGTTTTTCACTCGATTTGTGACCACTTCTCCATGTTCATTTGTGACAACTATTATCCATCCCTTCTTAGGAACGACTTGAATTGGACTAACCCATTCACTATCAGAAATTGGGTAGATAATACTAGCTTGAAGAAGCTTGGTAATCTCTTCCCTAACTACCTCAAGTATTAGTGGATTGAGTCTTCTTTGAGGTTGCCTAATTGGTTTGGATGATTCCTCTAAGATGGATGTGATGCATGCAAAGGGCAGGGTTGATTCCTGGAATATCCTCTAGGGTCCAACCTAAGGCATTTTTGTTTTCCTCTAACACTTGAACAAGTTGGGACTCCTCACTTTCAGAAAGTGAAGCAGAGATAATGACAGGGTAGGAGGGATCATGGAAAAGGAATGCATACTTGAGGTGTGAAGGAAGTGGTTTTAGATCAGTTTCAGCCTTGATTTGAGAGCTAGACAAGTTAGGAGCAGAAGAAGGGATTCCAGATGGGTTTGGATCATTTTCCTCAACACTGTCCAAGGTGGAGCAGTAGAGATCAGAGTTGATGTGGGATTCAAGAGATTTTTCAAGTTCCTCTAGATTGATGGAGTCTATGAATGAGAGGTCCACATCAACTTCACCATTTATGACTTTGTTAATCATGGTGAAGATTTCACAAGATCCTTTATCATTAGAACGTGAAGAACATGGTGGATTGGGGTTCGATTGAATCTTAGAAGTGTCCTCAAAAGCATGGATTGAGAATGCAGAGTGATCCTCAGATAGGTATCGCATGGCTTGGAAAATGTTGAACTTGACCAGTTGGTCACCGAATTCCATGGATAAGATGCCTGAATGGACATCAATCTTGGTTCTCGCAGTCATGAGGAATGGTCTTCCTAGAATTAGGGGAGATCGAGAAGAGGTCATCTCACCTTCCATGTCAAGGACATAGAAATCAGCTGGGAAGATAAGATCATTGACCCGAACAAGAACATCCTCAATTATCCCCTCAGGACTGGTAGTTCTTCGATTGGCTAATTGAATGACAACACCCATTGGGTGCAAGGGACCTAGACCAAGGTTGGAGAAAATGGATTTGGGCATGACATTTATTGAGGCTCCAAGGTCTATGAGTGCATCATCAAAGTTGGAACTCCCTATTTGACATGGAACCGTGAAGGTCCCTAGATCTTTGCACTTCATGGGAATGGACTATTGGGTTGAAACATTTTCAATGTTCCTAAGTTGCCTCTTATGGGTGCACAGTTCCTTAAGAAACTTGGCATACTTAGGGATTTGTTTGATGGCATCTAAGAGGGGGATGTTCACTTCAACACGTATAAACATGTCAAGCATTTCAGGATCAGGTTCAAAGGACTTCTTAGGCTTGGAGATGGCTTGAGGAAAAGGAATTGGGTTCCTTAGAGGAATGGAAGGAGGTGAAGGAGTGGATTCAAGTTCCTTTTCCAGCTTTTTGTTCTTTTCATTTTCTAGATCAACATCGAAAGGGGAGGTAGAGAAATCAGCATGGGGCATAGCAATTTGCTTTCTCGATCTAAGTGCAATCTCACTTACATTACCCTTAGGGTTGGGTAATGGTTGAGCTGGGAGTTGGGATGAATTGGATGGTTGTTGCTGGCTTAGGTGGGATGCAAGTTAACCTATTTGGGTTTCAATGTTCTTGAGGCTAGAACGGGTAAAGGAAGCAAGATCATCTACAGCACTTTCCCATGGTTGTTTAGAAGAAGAGGCTTGTCCCAAATTGGGTTGTCCTTGATTTTGGTTCTTGGGAAAGCGATTGTATTGGGTGGGGAATTGGGAAGGATCGTTAGGATAGTGGAATCCAGGAGGAGGATTGTTCCTTTGGGGTTGAGGAACAAAAGGATAAGGTTGATGGATGTTACCACCACTTTGACCATATTGGAACTAGTTTGGATTTTGATTAGGGAACTGAGGAGGATGAGAAATGGGATTACCATACCTCAGAGGTGGGTTAAAGGTAGAAGAGAAGGGCTCAGAGTGGGGTTGGTTGAAGTTTCTAACAAACTGACCTGATTGTTGAGGGTTGAAGTTTCGCTGAGCATATGCCGCATTGAGCTCCATTGGACTAGATGAATCATATGGATCATCTTGAAGTTGTGGACATTTCTCAGTCGGATGAGATGGAGAGTTGCAGATTCCACAATTCTTGATAGGTCCATGGAATAATGACTGTGGAGAAGATGAGGTTGGGGCTTTGGTAGCCACTGCTAGTTGACGCACAAGACCTGTAAGTTCACTCATCCACTCAGTCATCTTGTTGGGATCTATGGATTGATTATCTTGGTCTTGTTTCACTTGAGCATGTGCTCGAGTATGGAATTGCTGCGTGTTTGCAGCCATGTTGCTTATGAGTTCTCGTGCAGCTGCAGGAGTTTTGTCAACAAGAGCACCGCCACTTGCGGCATCAATGAGAGTTCTCTCCATAGCCAATAACCCCTCATAGAAGTATTGGATCAGGAGTTGGTCAGGGATTTGATGGTGTGGACAAGTTTCCACAAGCTTTTTGAACCTCTCCCAATACTCATGGAGTGATTCATTAGGGAATTGAAGGATGCCGCTTATTTCCTTTCGGATAGAAGCTGTTTGGGAAGCAGGAAAGAACTTCTCAAGGAAAAGTCTCTTCATGTCAACCCATGATTTTATGGAACCAGGTGGGAGGTAGTAGAGCCAAGACTTGGCAGAATCCTCTAGGGAAAAGGGGAAAGCTCTAAGCTTGATTTGTTCTTCAGAAACCCCTTGAGGCTTCATGGTAGAGCATACTACTTGGAACTCTTTATGGTGAAGATGTGGATCCTCACCGGCTAGCCCGTGAAAATGAGGGAGCAGATGAATCAAACCCGATTTGAGTTCGAAGTCAGCTTCAATGTTTGGATATTGAATACCAAGAGGTTGGTAATTAATATCAGGGGAATCAAGTTCTTTCAATGTTTTTTCCCTAGGATTGGCCATTTGAATTTCAATTGGTAGGGCAATGATTGGTTCTTGGGTGATTTGGTTATCCCTAATGGTCCTCCTAAGTCGACGAAGAGTTATATCAATTTCAGGGTCAAACAAATCTGAGGGATTATTTGGAAGGCTACGGGGCATTCAGAGAGATTTTGGAAGAAAGAGGAAGACGGGTTTTTCTTTGTATTTTTTTTCAGTTTATGATTTTTAAGAGGAAGATGGGTTTTTCTTTGTGTTTTTTTTTTAATTTTTTTTTTAAATTTTTGTTTTTTTTGGGTTTTTTTTACAATAAACAGAAACGAATGACTACTTAAAGCACCATCCCCGGAAACGGCGCCATTTGAAACGCACGTCCGATTGTCGCCTATCGACCGGTCAAAGTTCCGGTTCTCTGCTAATGTGTATAGCAGCACTCGGGTCGAATCCTCGGCGATGGTACTTCGTAATAGTCGATTGTTTTTAGTTGATTGTATTTTGATTGGGGGGGGGGGGTTTGTTTGCAGAGATTAATTGAAATGTTTAATGAATGATGTTTAATTTAACAAGTTGATAAATATTGGGGTGAGTTCAACATTAGGTTAGTTAAGCTTTTGATATCCTTGAGCTTTGCTTTATATTGCATTTAAATTAACACCCATGACACAAGATGATGTTGATTAGAATTCCTAAGTGTTAAGGCTTTAATCCAAGCCTTAAATTAACTTAGGGTTCTAATATTGATCAAATATTGTTTATGGTAGTGTATTTATGGTTCCAATAATTCATGGAAACCACACGTTAAACAAATCAAGTCATTAATCCATGACATGCTAAGTCCAACATACACAATGTTAATTCAACGAATACTCATTGAGCAAAAGCTCTCAATCGCTTAACATACCTAAATTAAAACTCACCCCAATGAGAAATTTACTCAGCCATTATGATGTTTATTAATCTGGTAATATATGTTTATGGTGATGAATTATAAAGAGAAGAAAAAGAAAGGGACAAGATAAGAGTAGTGTGCCGAACACACACACGAAATATTTTGAGAATCAAAAATGGAATTTCGATTGAATGAGGAAGCAAGATAAGGTACTGTAATTTAAAATGATTCAAACTATTTTAAGACCATGAATATTATACTACAGAAGTTGGAGGAGAATAAGAGATATTGAAGAAGAAACTTTCATTAAAACAGAATTACAAAATAAAGGACTTACAAAATTACAAAAATGAAGAACACAAAAGTAAGTGAAAACAAAGAGAGGAGGAAAGGTCTCTCAAGTGAAAACTTGAGTATGGTAGGTCCTCCCAAGCCTTTTGAAAAGCTTTGGTCATGCCAATATGATCTCCTCTCTTCTGAAATGCCAACCTCTCTCAAGGAGAGAAGGAGAGAGTATTTATAGCCCAAGGAGTGGACTGTTTGCATTCCCAATCTGTCCCTCCACTTGCATCTCCAATTTGGAAATTAAGACAGCCGAATATTCAAATATCTCCTTCTTCAAAGTTGTAGACAATAATGTTGTCCGACTACTCTCAAAATTTGGAGTCATTTAGACGTAAGGATAAAAAGTTATGGCCGGTTTCATAAACAAACTTAAACTGTCTATTTCAATCCAGTCTTTTTGAAGTCCATAATGTGAAAGGGTTTTTGAATATTAATATTCCCTGAAATACGAACGGTTTATTCCAACAAAGTCGGCCGCCTACATCTCCTCTTTCACACTGCAAAATATCAGCTCTCTTGGATGATTACATCAGGAGATATGTCATGCATACTATACTGATTTTCATTCTCGGCCAGAATGGTGGGCTGGACTTCAAAGATTTATTTGGGCCCCTTGTACTTGGATTTGGGCCATGAAATTTTTATCCAAGATGACATGTAGTGTCTCCAGAATTATGGTGGAGATTTAAGGTTTTTGGACTTCTGTATTGAGCCCATTAAATAAAGCTTCAAGGCTGGTTCAGTTTGTTCACAGATTCTTTGGTCTTGTTTGTGAGGACCATATGACCCTTCAAATGGAAGAATTGGATCATGGTGCCTTCTAATGAAATGTTGTATATTGAAAGGAGAATCCTACAAAACAGGAAACACACAATATGAATCAGTATAGTGATAGTTATAATTAAAACATTAAACTGACTCAATTTGACTACTTCTAAAAATGCTCAAATATTATACTTAATATTAAAACATTAATATTTCACACAAATTATGCACATTTCATATAAAATAAGTAAAGGGGGAATATAATAAGTCATGAAAATATTAATAACATCAGTCTCCAATAGTTCCAATAGTCCTCAATGATTCCTAGAATCTAGAATTTTTTCCTAGAAGTAACTGTGGGAGGGCTCAAACCTCACCATTATGTCATATAGTCAAAGGGGAACAATCTCCAAGTAGAGGAACCATGACCTTGTGCATCAGGGGGGTTCCACTATGGTGTCATGAGTATTTGTGTCCTATAATATTACAAGGTTCCACTCAATATATAGAGGACCTGTGCCCAAGATGATGGGGTGTTCCACTCTTTAAGTCGAGGACTCACACCTTGGTGCTTCAGGGGGTTCCACTATGGTTTCATGAGGACCTACGCTCTATCCGATAGAGGGTTCTACTTAGTAGATAGAGGACCTGTGCCCAATCTGATGTGGGGTTCCACTCCATAGGTCATTGGTGACCCTCAACATGGTCATTATCGTCATCACGTGCCACCTAAATAAGTTTTATGATCAGAAAGTATGACATCATATCCCAAAATACACAATGGAGGAACCATCAGGTCCTACAAGAAAAAATAATCAAGATAGGCTACACAAGGGCCAAAATCCAAGTCTAAACTAAGGATATACAAGATAATGAAGTTTCCTCGAAAGGAACCAAGGGGTACATGGCATGTGAGGGGACCCATGCGGCATGTATTCCTACTCCATCACCTGGTTTTTTCCCTATAGTTACATAGATCACTAAACATATAGCATTTCATGGTGTGTAGGGAGTCAACATGGTGTTTCTAGGCCATTTGGGGTCCCATCCCAAGCACCTTGGTCATGTCTGTGTACTTCAATACATTGTGTACCCCTGGTCATGTCTTTCCACATAGGGTCCATCTCGTGTGCTTCACCACATGGCTCATCCACTCAGGGAATAGGTACATGATGTGTTTGAGGTCTACACATCATTACATCCTTATCTTTCTTCAAACCCTAGCCACCACGACCATAGGGGCTACACGCCACATGTTTATCATGATAAAAGTCATGTAGTCATCTTTTTCATAGAACTTTATATCTGAACTATACACTTAAAATATGGCCACTCTGCAATAGATCTTGTATCCAGACCACCCAAAACCAGTGGATCTATTTCTAATTCATAGTTTCAGGGTATCCAATTCCTGGAAATTGGTTTCGTCGAATCATGTGGATTTCTCATATGCACCGCACACCCTGTTAGTCTCATGTCCTCTGGAATTTGGATATATTTTCAACAAATCGATCACCCAAAACTCAAAAATCCAACATTTACATCATTTTTTCAATGTTACTTTCACAAAATGAGGTTCTGTTGTGAATCCGGAGGTCCAACCAGGCTCGGTCTCACCTGGCAATGTTGAACTGATACCTCAATGGCCGATCGATGAAGAATGAGAAGAATTTTTGGGAGAAAGGCATAATAAAAAAAGTTTTAACAATAATTGGTCAATAATTTTTTACCAATGAATAAAATTTCTAGATATAGGGTTATAAAATAATTTTATAACCAATTAAATTTCAATACTGAGGAATATGAAATTGTCCACAATTACCTCAAATCAAAGAAAGGGACTGATCATGCAGAATAATTTAATCAAATGGGGTGAAAACCACATATGAAGTTTCCTACGTAGATATTGAATCATTCATCATCAAATAACATTCTTTCCAACAAATGGAATAATTAGTTGCATTTGATACACTTTGATCTGCTTCGATCCAGAGATTTATCATCATCTAATTCAATTTTCCAACAAAAGGAGGAAAATAATGATTTGGATTATCCTCGGGTTTATGTGGATATCCCTGGGAAAATTTCAATAGATATTTATTTAAAAATAAAATCATTGTGTTTATTTATTTAATTAATTAAATTAATAATTTAATTAATCTACTAAACATACCACCAATATTTGGATTATCTGAATGCCTCACACTGATCTATTTTAGGTCGCGACTTGGGTAAAAATTGTGTTCCAGACTCAAATGTGGTATCAAACTTATGATATGATATTATATTTAAGATATATCTCATTTTCATTAATAAACTATGTGTGAATAATATTAAATATATTAAATATTTTTATAAAATTAATTCTCGACACATCGGGCCTTGGAATCACACGTCATATTAGTTCTTGGCTCCAAAAATATATGTTGAAAAATTTCAAAGTTTTATAAAGAAAAAACTAGGTCTATATAGAATTAAAGAGATACAAGGGTTCCTTCGAAATAGGTTATGTATATAAATTCCTACGATTCTAGGATTCTCTTGAGATGATTTGAGAACCACCTAAAATGCTTGGATTCCACTATTGAGGCATCACTGTTGGAATGCCTAAGATACCTAGGATTCCATTGAGGCAGTGAGGCCATTGTGAATTCCCAAGGTGTATGGGATACTAATAGGGATATTAGGTTTTGGGTGG
This sequence comes from Viscum album, assembly GCA_963277665.1. Classification (NCBI taxonomy): domain Eukaryota; kingdom Viridiplantae; phylum Streptophyta; class Magnoliopsida; order Santalales; family Viscaceae; genus Viscum; species Viscum album. The sequence continues at coordinate 887,670,232 of OY728121.1, forward strand.
GTGAATTTCCCCAAGAATAGATGTTTTCACTTCCTAAGGGAGACTTGAAAATCCCCCGCGATCGATTCCTAGGATAACCCCTAGGATTAGGTGGATACACTAGGATTTGATGTCGACTGAGGAGCCATGAGTTATTGGATTCCCAAATGAGATTCCCTATATCTGAGATGGTATTCCCATTGGATTGGTTAGGGTATCTCTAGTAATCATTCACTCCTAAACATGTGGATTTCATAGAGCCCTGTACACCTCTCTTGAAATTTGATATTGTCTTGAAGTGTGAAACACCCAGGTTACAACTATGGGATTCATCCTTTTGGATTGAGAGGAGTTGGATGAAAAGTTTCACGCTAGGGTTTGATGCTCATATGATGGAGGCATGTTCACGGTATCCTATAATGTGTACTATATATTCCCCTTATGGTGATGTATCATGCTCAGAGACATTCTGGGACTAGGCAAAGTATGTATGGTCAATTGGGGTTATGGACCTAAGAATTGATAACAGTTTTATTTACTTACTGTAGTCTATGTATTTTCCTAGTTTATTTTTATTTTTTCATATGAGCATATCACATGAACATATTAAGGCTTTTAATGTCTATACATATACCCGTTTTGGTAGTTCTATAATGAGTTATGTACTCACACCCAACTCAGGATGCTATTGCAATTAGGTACTAGAGTGGCCTCCACTTGGTTAAAGGCATAGGATGAGCTAAGGCCTGGTATAACATGATCGAGCAAGATAACACCAGTGAGTCTGGTCATTGGGAAAAGCTAAGACCTAGGTATGTATGTACGACTAGTGTTCAGTCTTTATTTTATTTTATTTTATATGCCTAATCAACCTAGTGAGCGATTGATCATAGTATGACAACATGATTATTTGAATCCTCTGTTTGATGCATTGAATTTTTTTATAGCTAGTTTTATTTATTTCATCCACTTATTTTTTCTACTTTGGATGATTTTTTGTGATTTTTTCTATTATTACACACTCTTATATGAGGGTATAGTCTCCTCACATTACTACCTAGACCCCTGCTGCTAGAAATTAACCTCTAGCATATGAGGAGGTGCACATGAGGCTTAGTTAGTATCAAGTCTGGAATACTAATCATTGGTTATTAGGCCAGGTATTTGACAAAATGGTAACATAGAAGTTTCTTTTCTTTTGTTTTACTATTTCGGGATATGGTAGTTAAAAATTTTGGGAATGTTTTGGAGATTATAAAACATAATCACTTCATATTCTAAAAAATCTTTATAAAAGTAACAAACTATCTTTTGAAAGGAATGATTCTTTTTTCATTATTAAATCTTTATCAATCTAATGATCCATTACACCCATAAATTCATCATATATATGGTAATATATCTTATTATTCAAGATAAAATCATAATTTTCAAGGTGAATTTATTAAGTTTTTTGTTACAACATCTTCTTCTCTATCATATACAACCATTATATCTCTTTTGTATGTAGCTCCACCTATACACTTTACATCAAGATTAAAAATATAATAAAGTGTTCTAAAAGTAGTTTTTTTTGAAAAAAAATGAAAATATTATTTTTACATACAAAACAAATTTATTCATAGAATTACACAATTCTTCTTAATGAAATTTAAATGTACCAAAATAACTAGTTTATTTATTTTATGATAAACTTATCATCCATATTTTTTTATATCTTTTATTTGACATCTTCAAAAACAAGGAAAATGAAAACTTAAATTTAACGTGTCATATGTTGAATCCCCTCCTAGAATATATTTACAATGTGTGTATTTAGAGCTTACTTATTCAATACTATTCATTTTTATGCACATATTGTATATTTATATACTTATATTAAATGCGATGTATCATATGAAAACATAAATGTGAGTTGTCACATATTTTATTTCATTTTTCACTTTGTAGTATATTAGATGTTTGTATCCATATTCATATATAATCCTATAAAATAAAACATACATTCATAGAAATATCATTCAAAATATTTATTGTTAGTTTAGAACAAGTTCTATTTCATTACACTATATGTCTATCTATATAACATGTTTTGTGAGGATATATTATGTTCTGTACTCTTTCTTAATTTTGTTTTTCTATTATTAATTGATATGTTTTGTATTATGTGCTATTATATTGAAATGTTTAGCACATAAAGGTTTCTAGGGAAAGAAAATTAAGGTAAAATACACTCAAGATTAAATATTTTATTAGGAAAATGTACCGATATAAGATTCAAGGTGGTATGATATGGTGGAGTTTGAGGGTATCCCAGGTATTAATGATCTTACAATCAAGAGAAAAGGATCCCATAATAGATTATATGATGAGGTTTTGGTCCTAACTTAATTTATAAGTTAGTTTGTCCGCACCTTTATCCACTATGAAAAATGAGCAAAGAATATCAACTTAGTGGTTTAGAAACTATTGTCAAGATCTTATTTGGTAGGAAACATATCGGGGGGTGTGTAGATAACCCAGAAGAGACACAAACACTAGAACTGATTTTGTTTCCACAAATATTGGGAAAATGTTATATAACTTTCACAATTGAATACAATTGAGAATAGCTATTACTTCAGTTGAAAAATAATTTCTTGGTCCATATAAGGTGATAATCTCTATCACCATGGATCCCCTCATATTATGAACAATTCCACCTCATCTCATGATACCTTGATCTCATTAAACGTCAATTTTGAGCTTCATGCCTATGTTGGGAGGCTTCCAGTTGTAAGAACCCGACTTTAATTGAGATTCCTTAGTCTTTATTATAGGTACTATTTTTCCCTGTGATGATTAATTCTTGTTTGGGTTTTACCATGGGGTTTGTTTGGGTGAAAATTTGAGAAAAATGGAAGAAAGAGGGTAGTACATGGGTGGCGTGTGGTTTACCCTAACCATGTGCCCCGGCCTAGAAAACCGTAAAACCTTTGACAGAGAACTTTTTCATGGATGGTGCATGGATTGTCAAACTATGTTCCCTATAAGGAGAAAGTGTTCACCCCCTAGAAGAGGTACACTATTAGAGTAAATTGTGTTCCCTAAGCATCAAACCATGTACACAGTTTTAATTAACTCAAAAAAATAGATTTTAAAATACCGGAACCCCTATATTAACCCCAAATTGACCCCAAACCATCCCCTAATGATTATCCTTGTCTTTGGAGGCTCCTAAATGATTTCATAGTGCTCCCAACATGCATTTGTGGTGATTCAATGTCTAGAATGAGGATATCCATCTTTCCTGATAAGAGGATATTATCCTATGTAGATGCCTTTTTCTCTCCTTAATCTCCCTCATCTTTTGGAGGGAAGTTATCCTTTTCTTTGTTGGATCAAGATCTAGGTTTTTTATATCAAGATATAGAATTAAAGGATCTTGATTTGTTCAATATTGGATTTAGGTTTTACATCTCGATCTCACACTATGTAGTTATTTTGTTAAAATTGGGGGTTTCCATTGGGCGATCATTCATCAATGAATTGAAGTAGGTGGTCTATAATTCAAATCCCAAATTCATGATTGAAATTCTGTGTATGTAATTTAATAATTTTAATTATATGTTTATAAACTGATTTCCTGATTCAGTTAATTAATTTGGTGAATTAATTAATTGAGGGAAATGTTAAATTTGGAATATTGGGATTATAAATTTTGAATTAATTATAAGGGAATTGATATTATTGATTTAAATGATTAATTAATGAATTAATCGAGGATATTTAATTTATGGAAATATAACAATTAATTGATGAATTAATTGGGTTTCTTGAATTGTTTAAGTTGTAATAATTAATTGATGAATTAATTATGAGATTTTTTGTGTTTTTGGATCTGATTAATTAATTACAGAATTAATTAATGGATGTAATGAGTTTATTTAATTGATGATTTAATTAATGGAGTAATGTTATTATTTAATTGTTGAAATAAATAATGGTGTTGATAGTATTAATTAATTGATGAATTAATTAATGGGTGTAATGTGATTATTTAAATATTGGATTAAATAATGGGATTTATGGGATTAATTAATTGATGAATTAATTAAATGATGTAACATTATTATTTAATTGTTGAATTAAATAATGATATTGATGATATTAAGGAATCTATGAATTAATTAATGAGAGTAATGTGATTATTTAATTGTGGATTTATTTATTTCAATTGACGTGAATAATTAATTTCTGAATTAATTGAAGGGATTGGATGTGATTAATTAATTATGGAATTAATTAATTGGATTTTAATGATAAATTAATTGATGAATTAATTGAAGGAGTTATATGTGATTAATTAGTTGTGGAATTAATTAATGGGATTGACGTGAACAATTAATTGGTGAATTAACTGAAGGGATTGGATGTTATTAATTAATTGTGGAATTAATTAATGAGATTGATGTGGAAAATTAATTGGTGATTTAATTGAATTATTTGGATGTTATTAATTAATTTTGAAATTAATTAATGGGATTGACACGAACAATTAATTGGTTAATTAATTGATGGAGTTGAATGTGATTAATTAATTGTTGAATTATTTAATAGAGTTGACGTGAATAATAAATTGGTGAATTAATTAATGGTATTAAATGATATTAATTAATTGTTGGATTAATTAATGGAGTTGGTTTGGATTAATTGATTGGTGAGTTAATTGAAGGATTTAATGATTTGATTGTTGATTTATATTAATTAATTGTTGAATTAATTAATGAATAGTTGTGATCAGGTAAATGGTGAATTTGGGATAATTAATTGAGAATTAATTAAGAAATATTGAAATTGGTAATTGAATAATTAGTTGTTTAATTAATTATAATATATTGAGTTTGTGAATTGAATAATTAATTGTTTAATTAATTATGAGATGTTGAGATTATGAGATGAATAATTGATTGTTGAATTATGTATGAAAATATTAAATTGTTAGATTGGAATAATTTATTATTGAATTTATTATGGGGATATTGAATTGATTAAGGTGGAATAATTAATTGGTGAATTAATTATGGGGATATTAGGACTGTTGAATTGGAATAATTCATTGATGAATCAATTATGGAGATTTTTATGTTTGTGGATTTGATTAATTAATCACTGAATTAATTAGTGGAAGTGATGTGATTAATTAATTGTTGAATTAGTTAATGGAAGTGATGTGATTAATTAACTATTGAATTAATTAATGGAAGTGATAAGATTAACTAATTGATAAATTAATTAATGGGATTGATGTGATTAATTAATTATTAAATTAATTAATATTATTGATGTAATAAACTAATTGTTGAATTAGTGTGAAATTGATGTGGTAAATTAATTATTAAATTAATTTACAAAAAGATAAAAACACGCAATTATTTCATTTGACTAATTAATTAGTTAATTAATTAATTAATTAATATGATATTGTGATAAATGTTACTTTAAATGGTTAATGGTAATGTGGACATTCATCCAAGTATTATAAATGGTAACATGGTCATTCAATTATGAATTATTAAATGGTTAATGGTAACATGGACATTCAGAAAAGTGTTATGAATGGTAACATGCTCATTTAATTATGTATTATTAAATGGTGAATAGTAACATGGAAATTCATCCAATTATTATGAATGGTAACATGCTCATCCAATTATGTGATTATGAAGGGGAGAATGGTAACATGGACATTCAGCCAAGTATTATGAATGGTAACATCCTCAATCAATTATGTATTATTAAATGGTGAATGGTATCATGGATATTCAGCCAAGTATTATGGATGGTAACATGGTCATTAAATTATAAACTATATATTATGAATGGTAACAATGAAATTATGATACATGATATTGTTTGGGTGTCCTCGGGAACCTAGTTGATATGTAGTTAATTGAAGAGTAAATAAATAAATGAAAACTATTAACTTTATTACTTGTATTTTGTTCTTTATACAACTGCATACATTGTTATTGATTGGATATTGTTTTAGACACCATTGGTGGCGGCCTAATGAGTTATACTCACACCCTACTTGGGTTTTCTGATTGGTACCTGAATAGATTATATGATTGAAGGGATGGTTAAGGGAAAGGTTCCTTTGTAGAGGGATGATTGGGATGGAGCATGATGAGGGAACTGGACTTGGTGTTGGGACTTTCTTAGAGGAGTTGTTATAGTCTTTATTTATTTTGGGTTTTTCATATTGACATATGAAATGTTCTTTCTAATGGAATTTATACTATTTAGTTTTTGATATTGTCTTTCTAGGTTTGGTTCATCTTGTGATGATGATATTATTCTTTTCATGTTATATCATTTCTGTTATTTATTTTATTATTTCCTCTGGTGTATTACTCTAAAGAAAAAAAAGAAATAAAAAGTGTATAGTATCCTCATGATTGATATTACTCTCACTTCTAGTTGGCAGCCTCTGGAATATGGGGAGGCACGCCTGAGATAATGTGGCAGTCTGATTTGAGGCACTGGTCTGTGGCACCCAAGTAGGGACGTTACAAAGTTTTATCAGAGCCCAATTTTATTTTATTTTATTTTGTCTTACTATTTGGGAAAGGTAAATAGTAGACTAAGAAGAGTCAGACCATGGTTATGAGCTTGTTCATGGGAGTACCTAATCCATGTATGGGGAAGAACCCAAGTACCCATGGTAGGATTGTTGATATTGTTGTTTGCTGTTACAAATGAATATTATTTCACATTAGGTGACACACTTGTTGTGTGATCTGATTATTGATGTTGAGGTTTTTTAGATTTGACTCATGTCTTGCTATAGAATGAGAGTTGATTTGTATGCATCATTTGGGGAACTCAGGATTATTGTAACATGCATCATTTTAGGCCCCCACAGAAAATGTGTTATGGGTAAGTTATTGAATTTGAACTATTTTTACTTGCTTGTTAAATCAAACTAAAAATGATTCCTCACATAAAATTGAGTAAGATTGTAAAGTTATAAAAGATAAGAATAAATGGGCATATAATGAGAAACATGAAAAGTGAGAATGAGTTTACATGTTATTAACCACGAACTAGGTGTAGAATGGTTAAGTGTAGTGACCATGCCTTTGCTTAGATCGTGTGGTGGGAAAAAGGGGGGATGACTTGTTGTGGTTTTGTGTAAATCCATATTATTAACTATGTTAATGTTGTGAAATGAGAATCATGTGTGTTGTTTATTTTTCCCCTGGTGTGGGTGGTTTGGGTAATGATAATTTCCTAGTTTGAGAATGCAGTGTAGGATGTATTAGGAACCATCTGGTTTTGGATCAGTGTGGTGGGATGTTAGTGGGAATGTAATACCAAGACATTTCACATATTATGATGTTTCCATAGTGGGAGGTAACATTAGTGATGGAGGAATTGTGTTGGTGTTAACCTATGACGTCTTATCATACTTTTTATTAGTGAAGATCATGTCCCCTACCTTGACATCATCTCGAGTACTCTGAGAAAGCTATGGCATTACACCCAGCTACCTTTTTTTTGGTTGAATATAGGTCCCCTTAGAGGTTGCACTTATGAAGTTGTATATATGGATATATATGATGGGAGGTATTCCATATATAGTTTATAAATGAGAAACTAGTAAGGAGCATGTTTAAATTCCCCGAGTAAAGGCCATGTGGGACTTGGAGGAGGTGGATGTACATCTATTCTAGGAAGTGTTGATAGAAGGGTTGTGTGACAATGTTGGATGTTTTCTTATGGTTTTTGGGTATAGTTAATTGGAAAATGAGTTGGGAATGTTGTGAATGTTGATCTTGAGATAGATGTGTCCTTTGATGAGCATCTGATAAGTGTGTTGGATCATAGTGAGAAAGTGTTGCAGGGAAAGACAGTGCCAATAGTTCCAGTATTGTGGAAATATGGGCATTTGCATGGGGGGAAATGGGATAGAGAAGTGGATATGGGGGTTTAGTGGCCCAATCTTTTTGAGTCGTAATTTTAGAGATTCTTGGGAGTACAGCTCGAGGATGAGCTGTTATAAGGTGGGGAGATTGTAAGAACCTAACTTTTCTAGAGATGCCTCAAGCTCGATTATAGGTACTCTTCTTCCCTGTGATGAGTACTTATTGTTTGGGTTTTACCGTGGTGCGTGTTTAGGTGAAAATTTGTGAAAAATGGAATAAATATTGTAGTGCACAGGTGGTGCATGGTTTTCTTTAACCATGAGCCTTGACCCAGCAAACCATGCAACCCTCGATAAAGAGGTTTTCCATGTATGGCGCACAGTTGGTCAAGTCGTGCACCCTATAAGGAGAAATGTTACCCCCCAGAATAGGCACATGGTTTGTCAAACCATTCACATAATAAGGAGAAACCATGTACCCCCTCCCCAGAAGAGGCTCACAGTTAAGATGCACGGTTAGAGGAAACCATGTGCCCCGAGCAGTAAACTATCTGCATAGTTTTAATTAACCCAAAAATTATATTTTAAAATACATGTACCCCTATATTAACCGAAAATAGACCCTACTCTTCCCCTAATTATGCCTCTCAGTTTGGAGTCTCTTAGATGATTTCCTAGGGCTCCCAACCTCTGTTATTGGTGAATCAATGTCCGAATTGAAGATCTGCACCTTTCCAAGGAAGATGATCTTATCCAGTGTGTCTTCCTTCCTCTCTCTCAACTCTCCCTCATATTTTGGAAGGAATTTATCCTCTACCTTATTTAATATAGATAAAGGATAGTTAGATCTTGATCTATAAATAAGGTATATTGATTTGTTCAATCTTGGATTTAGTATTCAGATATGGATCTCACACTATGTCATTATTCTGTATCAATTGGGGATTTCCTTTAGGTGATCCTTCATCAATGAATTTAGGTAGGTTGTCTATAATTCAAATATCAATGCATTGATTGGAATTATGTGTATGTAATTTTAGAATTACTATTATATGTTTTTCAATTTAGTTCTTGATCAAATTAACTAATTTGGTGAATTAATTAATTGTGGAAATTTGAAATTGGGGATATTGGGATTATAGGTTTTGTATATTTAACTACTGAATTGATTATGAGGTAATTGAGATTATTGATTTAAATAATTAATTGATAAATTAATTGGGGATATTGAATTAATTGAGTAGGAATAATTAATTGACAAAATAATTGAGGATATTGAATTTATTGAGATTGAGCAATTAATTGATGAATTAATTGTGGCTATTAAATTGTTTAAGATGGAATAATTAATTAAGGAATTAATTATTCGAATTTTTGTGTTTGTGTATCTGATTAATTAATTTTCAGATTAACTAATGTAAGTAATGTGTTTAATTACTTGATTAATTAATTAATGGAATAATTTTATTATTTAATTATTGATTTAAATTATAGAATTAATGGGATTAATTAATTGATGAATTAATTAAGGGGTGTAATGTGATTATTTAATTATTGAATTAAATAATTGAAGTAACGTGATTATTTAATTGTTTAATTAAATAATAGGACTAATGGGATTAATTAATTGATGAATTAATTAATGTAAATAATGTGATTTATTAATTGTGGAATTAATTAGTGTGATTGATGTGAACCATTAAATGGTTAATTAATTGAAGGGATTGGATGCGATTAATTAATTATAGAATCAATTAATGGGATTGACGCGAACAATTAATTAGTGACTTAATTGGATGCATTGGATGTGATTAATTAATGGGATTGATGTGAACAAATAATTGGTGAATTAATTGAAGGAGTTGGATGTGATTAATTAACTGTGGAATTAATTAATGAGATTGACATGAACAATTAATTTGTTAATTAAGTGAAGGAGTTGGATGTGATTAATTTATTTTAGAATAAATTAATGGAGTTTACTTGAACAATAAATTGTTGAAATAATTACTAGGATTGAATGGGATTAATTAATTGTCGAACTAATTAATGGAGTTGACATAAACAATAAATTGGTGAATTAATTGAAGGGATTAAATGAGTTTAATTAATTGTTGAATTAATTAATGGAGTTGATTTGGATTAATTAATTGGTGAGTTAATTAAAGGATGTAGTGATTTGATTTTTGATTTAGATTAATTAATTTCTGAATTAATTAATGAATCGTTGTGATCATGGAAATAGTGAATTTGGGACAATTAATTTAGAATTATTGTTAGATATTGAAACTATGAATCAAATAATTAATCACTGAATTAATTATGAGATACTGAGTTTGTGAATTGAATAATTAATTTTTGAATTAATTTTGAGATGTTGAGATTGTGAGCTAAATAATTATTGTTGAATTAATTTTGCAAATATTGAATTTTTAGTTCAAAATAATTAATTGTTGAATTAATTATGAGGATATTGAATTGATTGAGTTAGAATAATTAATTTATGAATTAATTATGAAGATATTGGGATTGTTGAATTGGAATAATTAATTGACGAATCAATTATAGAGATTTTCATTTTTTTTGGATTTGATTAATTAATTATTGAATTAATTAGTGGAAGTGATGTGATTTATTAATTGTTGAATTAATTAATGGAAGTGATGTGATTTATTAATTGTTGAATCAATTAATTGGTAAATTAATTAATGGGATTTATGTGATTAATTAATTGTTAAATTAATTAATATGATTGATCTAATAAACTAATTTTTGAATTACTGTGAAATTGATGTGATAAATTAATTGTGAAATTAATTTTCAGAATGATTTGTACATGCAATTGTTGAGTTTGATTTATTAATTTATTAATTATTTAATGTGGTATTTTGATATATGTGACTTTAAATGGAAAATGGTAACATATACATTCGACCAAGTATTATGAATGGTAACATGCTCATTAAATTATGTATTATTAAATGCTGAATGGTAACATAGACATTTGGAAAAGTGTATTGAATGGTAACATGTTCATTTAATTATTTATTATTAAATGGTGAATGGTAACATGGAAATTCTTCCAATTATTATGAATGGTAACATACTCATCCAATTATGTGATTATGAAATGGTGAATGGTAACATGGACATTCGAACAAGTATTATGAATGGTAACATGCTCATTCGATTAGGTATTATTAAATGGTGAATGATATCGTGGACAATCAGCCAAGTATTATGAATGTTAACATAGTCATTCAATTATGAACTATATATTATGAATGGTAACAATGAAATTTGGACATATGATATTTTTCGGGTGTCCTCGGGAACCCAGGTGATATGTAGTTAAATGAAGAGAAAATGAATACATGTAAAATGTTTACTTAATTGATTGTATTTTATTCTTTATACAACTACATACACATCTATTTATTGGATATTGTTTTAGGCACCATTGGTGGTGGCCTACTGAGTTGTACTCACACCCTACATGGGCTGCCTTATCGATACCCAAATAGATTATATGATGGTAGGAAAAGTTAAGGTCAAGGGTCCTTTGTTAGAGGGTTGGTTCAGATAAAGCATGAGGAGGGAACCAGACTTGGTGTTGGTACCTCCTAGTAGGAGTTGTTAGTGTATTTATTTATTTTTGTTTTTTTCATTTTGACATGAGGACCATAATTTATCATGGCATATCTACTATTCGGTTTTGATATTTTCTTTCCAGTTTTGGCTCATATTGTGATATAGATATTATTCTAGTTATGATATATCATTTCTGTTATTGCTTTATTATTTTTTCTAGTGTATTAATCTGAAAAAGAAAAAAACTGTATAGTATCCTCATGATTGATATTATACTGTCAGTGCTAGTTGGAAGCGTTTGGTGTACAGGGAGGTGTTGCTGAGATCATGTGGTGGTCCTATTTGGGGCTCTGGTGTATGGTGCCAGGGTTGGGATTTTACAATGTTGTATCAGAGCCTAGTTTTTTTTATTTTCTATTACTTTTTGGTAAAGGTAGATAGGAGACTAAGAAGAGTTGGACCATGGTTATGAGATCTTCCATGGGAGTAGCTAATCCATGTATGGGGGAGAACCCAAGTACCAATGGTGGGATTGTTGTTTTTTATGTTTTCTATTATAGATGAATATCATTTCACATTGGGTGACACACTTTTTGTGTGTTATGATTATCGAGGTTAAATTTTTTTGAGATTTGATTCATGGCCTTATATGGCTCGAGAGTTGAGTTGCATGCATCATTCTAGGTACTCAGTATTATTGTGACATGCATCATTTTTAACACGCATGGAAAATGGGTTATGGGTAAGTTGTTGAACTTGAAATGTTTTTCCTTTCTTTTGAAATCGAACTAAAAATGGTTTCTATCATGAAATTGAGAAAGATTATAAAATTATACAAGATAAGGATAAATGGGTGTCTAATGAGAAACATGAAAATTGAGAATGAGTTTACCTGTTGTTAACCATAACCTAGGTGAAGAATGGTAAAGGGTAATGATAGTGCCTTGGTTTTGACCGCGTTGTGGGAAAATGGGGGGATGAGGTATTGTTGTTTTATGTAAATCTATCTTATTAATTGTGTTAATGTTGTGAAATGATAATCCTTTGTGTTGTTTATTTGTCCCTTGGTGTGGGTGGTTTGCGTAGTGATAATTCCCTAGTTTGAGAATGCGGTTGTAGGATGTACGAGGAACCGTCTGGTTTTAGATTGGTGTGGTGAGATGTTAGGGGGAAGGAAATCCGAATAAATTCAACATAATAAAGTGTTTACATAGTGGTAGGTGACATCGGTGATAGAGGAATTGTGGTGGTGTTCACCTATGACTTCTTAGCGTACTTTTAATTAGTGACGATCATGTACCCTACCTACACATCATCTCGAGTACACTGAGAAAGCTATGAAATTACGCCTAACTACCTGAATTTATTTTGGTTGGATGTGGGTCCCCCTAGAGGTTGAGATTATGAAGCAGTATATGTGGAGATGGATGGTGGGAGGTACACCATTGATAGTTTATAAATGAGAAACCTATAAGAAGCATGTATAAATTCCTTGAGGAAAGGCCATGAGGGCCTTGGAGGAGGTGGATGTACATCATTTCCAGGTGGTGTTTATGGAATGGTTGAGTGCTAATGTTGGATGTTGTTCTTGTGGTTGTTGGGAACATTGATTTGGGAAATGAGTCGAGAATATTTCGAAAGTTGATCTTGAGACCGATGGGTCTGTTGAGGAGCATCTGATATTTGTGTTGGATCAAAATTATAATGTTTTGTAGGTAAAGATAGTGCTGATAGTTCCTGTATTGTGGGAATATGGGTGTGTGAAATTGGAAATATTGGAGAGAGAAATAGATATGAGGGTTCAGTGACCCAAACTCTTTGACTTGAAATCTTATCAATTCTTGGGATTATAGCTCGAGGATGAGCTATTTTAAGGTGGGGAGATTGTAAGAACCCGACTTTTCTCAGGATGTCTTGATCTCAATTACTGGTAATATTTTTTCCTTGTGATGATTAATTCTCATTTGGGTTTTACCATGGGGTGTGTTTAGGTGAAAGTTAGATAAAAATGGAAGAAAGAGGGAAGTGCATTGGTGGCACATCGTTTCCCCTAACTGTGCACCCTGACCCAACAAACCGTGCATCCCTTAACTTAGAGGTTTTGTAATGATAGCACATGGTTTGTCCAATTGTGCACCGTATAAGGAGAAACTATTCCCCCAAAAGAGGCGCACGGTTTTTCAAACTGTACACCCCACCCCCTAGAAGACGATCATGGTTAAGGTGTACAGTTAGGGGAAACCATGCACCCCAAGTAGTAAACTATGTGTGTGGTTTTAATTAACCCAAAAGTTAATTTTTTTTAAATATTTTAACCCCTATATTAAAACCAAATAGTCCCCCACTCATCCCCTAATGACTCCTCTTGGGTTTGGAGGCTCCCAAATGATTTCCTAGGGCTCCCAACCTCCGTTATTGGAGATTCAAAGTCTGGATTGAAGATATGCACCTTTCCCAGAAAGAGGATTTATCCCATGTGGATTCCGTCTTCTCTCTCCACTCTCCCTAATATTTTAGAGGAAATTTATCATATTCATTATTGAATCAAGATATAGTATTTTTAGATCATGATCTATAATTAAGGGATCCCGATCTTTTCAATCTTGGATTTAGGATTTAGATACGGATCTCGCACTACATCATTACTCTATTCAAATCTAGGATTTCCATTGGGTGATTGTTCATCAATGAGTTGAGGTAGGTGGTCTATAATTCAAATGTGAAAGTCATGGTTGAAATTATGCATATGTAATTTTAGAATTTTTATTCGGTGTTCTTCAATTGATTTCTTAATCAAATTAATTAATTTGATGAATTAATTAATTGAGGGAAATTTGAAATTAGGGATATTAAGATTTCAGATTTTGAATAATTAACTGTTGAATTGATTATGAGGGAATTGAGATTGTTGATTTTAATAATTAATTGATGAATTAATTGAGGATATTGAATTGATTGAGTTGGAATAATTAATTGATGAATTAATTGAGGATATTGAATAGATTGAGATAAAACAATTAATTTATGAATTAATTTGGGTTATTAAATTGTTTAAGTTGGAATAATTAATAGATGAATTAATTATGGTAATTTTTGTGTTTTTGGATTAAATTAAATAATTGTTAAATTAATTAATGGAAGTAATGTGTTTAATTAATTGATTAATTAATTAATGAAGTAATGGGATTATTTAATATTTGAATTAAATAATGGGATTGATGGGATTAATTAATTAATGAATTAATTAATGTGTGTAATGTGATTATTTAATTGTTTAATTAAATAATGGGATTTATGGGATTAATTAATTTATAAATTAATTAGTGCAAGTAATGTGATTATTTATTTATTGAATTAAATAATGGGATTGATGAAATTAATTTACTATTGAACTAATTAATAGTGTAATGTGATTTATTAATTTTGGATTAATTAGTGAAATTGATGTGAACCATTAATTGGGGTATTAATTGAAGGGATTAGATGTGATTAATTAATTGTGGAATTAATTAATGAGATTGATGAGAAAAATTAATTGGTGAATTAATTGAATGGATTGAATATGATTAATTAATTATGAAATTAATTAATGGGATTGATGTGAAAAATTAATTGGAAAATTAATTTAAGGAGTTGGATGTGATTAATTAATTGTGGAATTAATTAATGATATTTTCATGAACAATTAATTGGTGAATCGAGTGAACGAGTTAAATGTGATTAATTAATTTTTTAATTAATTAATGGAGTTGATGTGAACAATAAATTGGTTACATAGTTGCAAGGATTGAATGAGATTAATTAATTGTTGAATTAATTAATGGTGTAGATTTGGATTAATTAATTTGTCGGTGTAATGATTCAATTATTGATTTAGATTAATTAATTGTTGAATTAATTAATGAATCTTTGTGATCATGGAAATGGTGCATTTGGGATAATTAATTGAGAATTAATTATGATATATTAAAATTATGAATTTAATAATTAATTGTTGAATTAATTATGAAATATTGATATTGTCAATTGAATAATTAATTAATGAATTAATTATGATAAGTTGATATTGTAAGCAGAATAATTAATTATTAAATTAATTTTGAGGATATTGAATTTTTTGATCATAATAATTAATTTTTGAATTAATTATGGGGATATTAAATTGATTTAGTTGTAATAATTAATTGATGAATTAATTATAAGGATATTTATATTATTGGATTTGAATAATTAATTGATGAATTAATTATGGAGGTTTTTGTTTTTGTGGATTTGATTAATTGATTGTTGAATTGATTAATGGAAGTGATGTGATTAATTAATTATTGAATTAATTAATGGAAATGATGTGATTAATTAATTGGTAAATTAATTAGGGGATTGATGTGATTAATTAATTATTAAATTAATTAATGTTATTGAAGTAATAAACTAATTATTGAATTAGTATGAAATTGATGCTGTAGATTATTTTTTGAATTAATCTATGGAATGATGTGAACATGCAATAGTTGAGTATGATTAATTAATTGATAGATTAATTAGAGTGATATTGTGATATATGTTACTTTAAATAGTAAATGGTAACATGGAAATTTGGTAGGTATTATGAATGAAAAATTCTCATTCAATTATGTATTATTAAATGGTGAATGGTAACATGGACATTCAGTCACGTGTTATAAATGGTAACATGCTCATTCAATTATGTGATTATGAAATGGTGAATGGTAACATGGACATTCGACCAAGTATAATGAATAGTAACATGCTCATTCGATTGTTTATTATTAAATGGTGAATGGTAACATGGACATTCGACCAAGTATTATGAATGGTAACATGGTCATTCAATTATAAACTATATATTATGAATGGTTATAATGACATTTATACATATGATATTATTAGAGTGTCCTCGAGAACCCATGTGATAAGTAGTTAAATGAAGAGTAAATGAATAAATGTGAACTTTTTTTACTTTATTGCTTTTATTGAATTCTTTGTACAATTGCGTACACTGCTATTGACTGGATATTGTTTTAGACACTGTTGGTGGTAGCCTACTGAGTTGTACTCACATCCTACTCGAGTTGTCTGGTTGGTACCTGAATAGATTATATGATTGTAGGAAATGTTAAGGGAATGAGTCCTTTGTTAGAGGGATAATTGGGTAAGAGCATGATGAGGGAACCAAAATTGGTGTCGGGTCCCACTTGGAGGAGTTTTCAGTGTCTATTTATTTTGGGTTTTACACATTGGCATTTGGCATGTACTTTAGCATGACATATTAAATGTTCAGTTTCAATATTGTATTTTTAGTTTTGGGTCTTCTTGTGATGATGATAATATTCTGGTTATGTTATATCATTTCTGTTATTGATTTATTATTTTAGCTAGTGTATCACTCTGAAGAAATAAAAGAAAAAGGGTATAGTCTCCCCATGATCGATATTAGACCATCGCGGTTAGTCGGCAGCCTATGGCATCTGGAGAGGTGCACCTGAGGTCATGTGGCCCTCCAAATTGGAGCACTAGTGTGTGGCACCTGGGTCAGGATGTTACTGTTGGGACAAATTTGTGTATAAGGTTGTATTTGTTGTCAATATTTGTCAATGATGATCAAAATGAATGAGATTAAGAAGTACTCTAATGAAATGGAGGAATGTAAATTCATATGATTGTTGTACTGATAATAAATTCAAAGAACTTGTGTCAAAGGTGACACATTGTTTACAACAGTGAAGAATGGTGAGGTATAATACATCTAAGGATGATTGAAGAAGAATGAGTATTTTATGAAGACCATGAAATTCTTCATGATTTCATGAGAACCAAGAAAGAGCATACTTGAAGAATAGAATCCTATGATTTGCATGAAGTAGAGAATGAAGGTTGAAAAAGAAGAGAGTGTGGAAGGGCTTGGCATTCTAAGATGGCTGTGCATTTCACATTGTATCAAAATCTAACGTTGCTAAAGTTGATCTATCAAAGGATATATATCATGGTAGTGGATTTTGTGATGAAAGAAGAAGATTTGTTCATAGAAAAGAAGCATGAAGGTTATGGCTGAAGCATATATTGAATGTGGCGCTGTTCTCTAGTGTTTGCCAAATTTTTGGGCAAAAAAATTAGAAATTGAAGACATGGGTGGTTGAAAAAAAGGAGGTGTGTGCCAAAAGGAAGTGGTGCACAAAATAGGTGGATTGTGTGTGAAAATGTATGTGGTGCGCGAAAAAAAGCATGGTGCGTGAAATAGTGGAGCGAGGGTTTTTCGCACGATAGGTGTTTTAGAATCAGAACGTCGAAAAATGGCAAAGGTATGGGTTACATGAAAAACTAGAGCCATGCATAGAAAAATGGGAATGTGCGTAGAAAAATGTTATGCGCAAAATAGCAGGGTGAGTTTTTCGCTCAAGCAGTGTCTTGGATCAGAAATACTGAAAATTGGCAAAGGCAAAAATCGCATGAAAAATCAGAGATGTTCGCGCCATGCGCATGGAAAATCAAACTTGTGCGCGAAAACTTGGTTGCGCCCAAAATGCAGGTTTGATGTTTTATGTGCAAGATAGGCTTCATGTTCAGAATGATGAAAAATGGCAAAGTCATGAGGTGCATGAAAAATCCAGGTGGTGTTCAAGAATATAAGGAAGGTGCGTGTAATATAAAGAACTGAGAGATAGTTTTATGCGCAGGGTTAAAAATGCCTATAAATACAAGGTGAACCCCTCTCATTTTGAGAGGATCAACACTTAGATAAATCCTGATCTCTTATGCATGGAAAAATTGATGTATAGAGTGGTGGGCGAAAATAAGAAGAGTTACGTGAAAAAGAGATGTTTTGCATGAAAAAGAAGAGTTGCGTGAAAGGTTTTTTCATGCCAAAAGATATTTTTACATTAAAGACACCGAGAAGGGTGCACGAAAAATTTGGGGGTTTTGCAAGCCTTTGACAGGTGCTTGGAACTCTCAAAGATACTTCCTAAAGATGGAATAATTGTGAACCATTTGGTTTTACGAAGATAATTAGTACCGCACACACACGACTGGTGTTTAACACCCTCATTGTGATTTACGAAGAGAAGAAGAACGATTCATGAAACTAAACTCAGATCTACACAGAAATAGGGAAGTATACCGATACACTCAGGTGTCGGTATTGGGAATTAAAGGAAGAGAAGAATTATATTTAGTGCATTCAGTTATTGCACTAAAGTAGAAGATTGAATACAAAAGCACATCAATTCAGGACTCTAATGCAAGAATTGTCTCATGTTGAACAGGAGACAAATACTTCAATGCTTATCTATTGAAAAGACCTTCATGTCTATAAACTGAGTGGGACTTCACCAAAGGTAGTGAGCCAGGCAGAGTCAACGGGAGTGACCCGAGGGACACAGTAAGCTATCTCAGAACTTTTGTAAAGGTAGTGATCCAGGGACAGTGTGACTGTGCCCGAACCATTATATTCCACAACTAGTGAGAATAGTGGAATTAGGTACGACCGACAACCTGTTGGCATATGCTCCTTGGACATAGTCCTTAGTCATGAACCAAGTAAAAGTGTTGTGTCAACTCATTGCATGTGAATGTTTGATTGTTGATCGTATCCATCATACAGGTTTAAAAAGTTCTTACCAACATGGGAACAAGATCCGTCACATTAAGAGAAAAAGTTGACACCCTGATTCACCCCTCCCCTCTCAGGGTGTCCCGGGGTCGTACAATTACAATAGTAAACCCACTGAACCTAAATAACATCACTATCATCATCCAAGAGATATAGAAATCTGGACATAAGATTCCTAGTCAATGGAGACTTCTCCCTTTATTTAATCAATCAGCTAAGCTCTGGGATGAGTGACCTCACTTTCACTTTCATGTAAATATGAGATCATCTTCTTCCTTAATTCCTCCCCTTGTTCTTGGATGACCATATTTTCAAACAACCCGAAATAAATACCATGATGTGCT
This sequence comes from Viscum album, assembly GCA_963277665.1. Classification (NCBI taxonomy): domain Eukaryota; kingdom Viridiplantae; phylum Streptophyta; class Magnoliopsida; order Santalales; family Viscaceae; genus Viscum; species Viscum album. Next base: position 887,689,685 of record OY728121.1, read on the forward strand.
CTGTCTGGATCATGATGCCCATTCCATCTCCCAATAGTTTCCAAATTTTTCTCACCCAATCCACTTCAAAGAAGACATGGACTGCAGTTTCCACTTTTGGGAGCTAGTAACAAAAACACTTTGAAGCTAAGCCTATACCTTTTCACTGAGCTTTGTTTTCCATGGGAATGAAATCATTCTGAATTCATTAAACCATAAATTTATACTAATCTAGGATATCATTGCACCATATAAGACTTTATCATTCCAAAATTTCCTTTAAATCATCAAAATTATTCCAAAAATCTAAAACACAAAAAAGAACTAATGTCGTTCTGATGAAAATGCACCATCCTAGAACTCCTGTTAGTTGAATACTATTAAAGAGAGATTTTTTCTCAGTGTTACGAACAATTTTGATGAAATTGCGATGACTACCAACAATCTTGAAAGAAATATTTAGAATTAGGCATCCTAGAATGTAGAGGGAAACCCCATACTAGTTATCATTCCAAAATTAGAGATTGTCACATCCCACTATCCATCGAGCATGATTTTAAAAGTTGAATAAGTGCCCCCATATGTTTCTCCAAAGAGGTGAGACACAAAATTTCAGTTGAAATGTTGAATATCAGCCCTTATTATACATTCCAGGAATGAACCAAGACCTGAGGGATTTCCCTTTGATGAATTTTCATGCTAATTTCTCTCGCATGTTGTGCCTACTCTCGGTGATTCTTGTCAAGTTGATGGAACCCTCTGCAAATGGTTTATTCATTCTTAACCCATTGGCATAGTGTCACTTATGTTGCTGATTTGAGTATTTGATGAGGTAATTCATAGAGTTCACTATCTTCTAGATGATTGTCTTGGTGACACTAAGGAGATAGAGAGAACATGCATTAGGATAGTGACACTTATGTTGTTTATGCAAGTCCTTGATGAGGGCATTCATAATGTTCACTATCTTATAGATGATTTTCTTGGGAACTCTAAGGAGATAGAGAGAAATGGCATGAATATTGAACTAAGAGCACTATGGACAAATGTGATCTTACAAAAAATGAAAGGAAACCTTTTTTTTAATTATTGATGCCCATTGTAATAAGGTTAATAAGACCCTTAAAGTAATTGATGTGGATTCAGTTGTTCCTCAATGAGTTTAGTGAACCTGGGAATTCAAGCATTATAGATGTAATGTTTTACTTAGGGACTAAATTAAAATTTCAATTGATTTAAATATACTAAATGTTTATATTCATAATAGTGTTCATGTGCTCTATATTCACAGAACATATCTAAATTATGTATGATGATCATTTTATTTAAATGTTTTGAACACATATTAACATATATATTAACATGTTAACATAAATAAATATGTATAATAGTGTGTGTTTTTTACACTATATATATAATTTTTATACTATATATATATATATATATATATATTCTACATGAATATATATTTTGTGAAATATTTATATTATGTAGTGTGTTTGGCACACACTAATTATCCTGCAGAACATATCTTATGCACTAGATAAAAATGATGTTATTAAATCTCTAAAAAAATAAAATTTAACAATTATGATTGGCCAATTATATGTTCAACTATGAAAAATGACAACATAAAAGAACAAACATATGAATGATTTCATTGAAAAAGAATTACAATTATTTAATTAAAATACATTTTATAGAAAAATATTTTTTTAAATTCTACTAATTATATAATTGTAAAATATAAAACAAATGATTTATGGAATGAATTATAACTCAAGATAACCAATGGCCAGTTTTAAAACAATGACTAGTAGTTTTTTATTTTATTTTTGTAAACACCAAGTACAGTCAACAATTAAAATTCAAACTCACAAGGAACCGGGAAGGTGCACAAATAAATTTAAGGGAAATAAAAAAGGCCACACATCCTTAATAATAAATAATGTTACAAGTGATAATAAGGGTGTGAAACAAAGTGTAATTAACCCATAATCCCAAAAATGAGTTGATTCAGTGGTTTGATAAAGCCTTAGGCCTAAACTCTCCCCAAATAAGAGGCCTTCCCACAATATGATGAACTTTAGTTTTGTAAATTTCAGCACCACCATCAGTTTTTGAGGCCTTAAGTGTGATATAAAATATAAAACCAGCCTCAACTACTATGTTTACTTTAAAAAACTTATCCATTGCAAGCTGATCAACCTATACCATACCAGTTATTAATTAAATAACCCTCAATGTGTAGAACATGTCTATAAATGAACATATTTCAATAGATTCATCCTTCCTGGATAAAAATAAGTACCTTATAGGAATACCCTATTATTTATTCCTGCATACATCATAGGAGGAATCATACCTGGGGTGGATTGGTAAAAAATTCAAAGCATAACATAAATGATCATTATCTATTAACAAAAATATTTCTTACAAGTTTTTTTATATTCCATGACTGAAAAACGAGTGACATCAAGGGATTATTATTCATTTGGGTCATATTTTACAACCCCATAATAAAGTTGTTCTCTATAATTAGAGGAAATATCATATAACTTCACCATGAGATAAGTTCCACCATGAACCCAACATTAGATGAATTACAAGATGAAATGAAATACATACACTCTTAGATATTTCCATATGATAATTATTTTCTTATTCATGTACATATTCATCTTCACTATCCATAAACATATTTTTCCCATGAGTATATAATTTGGTTATATTGGTTAACAACAATATGGAATAATATAAAGATCATGTGATATCAAATGGGTTTTGCTAATGTCTTTTATCCTTATGTGCATCATCATTATCAAAATATTTTTCAAAAATTGAAAACCAATAGTTTCCATCAAAACCATTAGTTAAAGGTTGTTTCACATTAAGAAATGAAACTTAAAAGAAGTGATTTAGATGATATAAGGACATTTTTTATGTAAATTTAATGAAAACAGTCCACATAAGCCCAAGGAAAATGAAATGCAACCATTGAGGTAAAAAACTAAATGATAGACCACCACCTGACAGTAAAAAAAATAAATCCCAAAATAAAATGTGGAGGACAATAATCTCATGCAGGGCCATTCAAGGATAGTATCCAGAGAAAATATCAATTCATAGATGAGATTGTTTTTGTGTGGGAAAGCATGCCGGATACAATGGTTAAAAAATGCGATCTAAAAAAATTAAGAAGAGAAAACCCCATTTCCAACAAGCTTTTATGAATCCAAAGCATACCGATAATCTACACAATAAAAAAACCAATAATTATTTATCTTTTTTTTATTGTTTATTTATCTTTGTTTCAATGTTTATTTATCTTTGTTTTATTATTTATTTATCTTTTTTTATTGTTTATTTATATTTATTTTATTATTTATTTAACTTTTTTTATTGTTTATTATATCATTATATCATTATTTATGGTTAATAATTTTAATGTAATATGATATAATTTGATTTTTAAAAAAAATATTATTTTAATATATGAAAGTATTTTTTTCTTCATTATTTTAAAAAGCCTATCAAATTTTTTTAGAGGTTTATAGTTATTTCATATCATTTTGATCCCTACTTAACTATTTTTAGTCAAATACCCAACCGTAAGCCCTTCACAATAAGTGTATATATCGCAATAACATTTTCAATTAATTTAGTATATTACAATAAGGTTTTATCTAGACCAGTGTTTCTCCTTGGGAAGTTCTGGTTATTTTTTCATGAAGGTGAATGGTAGTTTGAGGTTGTGCGTAGACTACCAGAGGAAGAATAATGTGATAATCATGAATCACCTTGGGGAGCTTTGATTATTTTTTTCAAGGAGGCGAATGGTAGTCTAAGGTTTTTCATAGACTACCAAAGGATGAATCAGGTGATAATCATGAATCATTACCCTCTTTCTCTCATAGGTTATTATTAGAGGTTCACATCTATCTTCTCTTGGATTGTATCCCCATTAACATCCCTAATTAGGAAGGACCAAGCCTTTGTTTGGACCAATAAATTCCAAGAAGCATTCAATTTCCTAAAAGTGGAGCTGATAAGTGTTCTAGTTATTTAATGAGAGGGGTTTTAAGATGGGAAATAGATGTATGGATCCCCTTATTACTTTTATGGTTGAATCATCAACATATTTAATAAGAGATCTGGTAATATAGGTTCCAAGTTTTTTTATTGAGTATTTAGATTTTTTTAGATGAGCTTATAACTTTACACCTTGGTGTGACATCGCGTTTGGGATAGAGTTACAATAGGGTGCTTATCTGATTTTAGTGGATCCTAATCAAATGTTATATTCGGAGTTGTGGGAGTTGAGAATCTATATTGATGATCTGTTTCAAAAAGGATTTATTAGGCCCATTCTATCACTGTGGGGAGCTCCAATTATTTTCACCAATATGTAAAATGGAAGTATGAGATTTTACATAGACTACAATTGGATGAATTTGGGGATAATGAAGATTCATTACCCTCTTCTGAGGATTGATGATATCTTTGACCAATTGGGAAGGGCTAGCTGGTTTTTTAAGATCGATCTATAGTCTAGATATCATCAATTATGGGTAAACTATGTGGATATCTTAAAGCATACATTACAGTGTGAGTATAGAATTTTTGAGTAGGTAGTTATGTCATTTTGTGTTATGAATGCATTGGATAAGTTCAAGGGACTCATGAAATCTTCTTTTCATGAGTTTCTAGATTAGTTCATAGTTTTGTTCATTAATGAAATTTTCCTGCACTTGAAGTCTGAGGAGGACCATGTCAAGAAAAAGTGTATTTTTTTGCAAATACTTTGACACCACCATATTTAAGGGAAATTGTCCATGTATAAGTTTTTGATGTGAGAGGTACATTTTCTTGGACATGTAGTTTCTCAACACGAAGTATCAGTGGATTCAATAAAGGATGAAGTGGTCATTTATTAGATAGCACCCAAAAACATGGTATAGGTTCACATATTTCTTGGAATCATAGGTTATTACGAGTGGTTAATGTCTATATTCTCTTATATTTTTCTCCATTAACATCATTGATCAAGAAGGACCAAGCATTCATTTGGAATGATCAGTGTTAAACAACATTCTACTACTTGAAAGTGCAGCTGATAAGTGCCCTAGTTTTTCAACTGCTTAATAAAGGTGTGTTGTTTGAGGTGTTATATGATTCTTCTCATTTTTTCTTGGGATCAATCATGATGTAGTAGTGGGAAGTGATCTCTTATGGGTCTAGGATGTTATGTCCCCATGAATGTAACTATTCCACCCACGACCTAGGGATGGAAGCAGTGGTGTTTGACCTTAGGATTTGATGACATTACCTCATATAGAAATGCTTTTTAGTATTCATATATTCTTGAATATTGAGGTATATTTTTTCACTACATGACCTAAATCTCAAAAGGTGATGGTGGGCAGAGTTTCTCCCAGACCATGGTTTTAAAATCATTTATACACCAGGGATAATATATGTTTTGGTAGATGCACTGAGCAGGAATTATAATATTTTCATCTCAGAGTAGAGGAAGTTGATGATATAGGGTTATTCTTTTTGAATATAGTGGATCTAGCCTTATTGAAAAATGTGGAACAGTAGTAGTGGGGAGACCCAGAGCTAGTGGTGATGTGGGACTTGATCGTTCATAGAGATGACCCATGGGGATAATCAGATTATGGTCACATCATATTATATTACAAGGAAGGATATTTCTTCCATCATAAGTGCATGTGAGTTTCCTTAGTGAGTTTTATAGGTCACTTTTAGTAGTACATTCTAGCATAACAAAGATGTACCATGGAGTTTAGAAGAAAATTTGGTGTCCAAGCATGAAGTAGTCAATGGTGGAGTTTGTGGAATAAATTCAAGATTGTCATCAGTTCAAGGTAGAGAATCATATTTCTAGTGGTTTTTTGTGGCTCTTAGATATCCATGAGTGGAAGTGGGAATACAACTCGATGATTTTCATCACTGGGTTACCCTGAGATTAGGGATGATATGATGCTATATGAGTGGTCATGTATCAATTGATAAATACATCTTACTGTCTGGTGATCCAGGGGATGAGAACCTCGGATGTTCTAGTGATATGGTACATAGATAATGTGGTTTGACTCTCATAGAGTTATGAAGACCATCATTTACAAATGAGACCCTCAGTTTACTTTATGAGTTTAGAGAGGATTGTGATAGAGCTAATATTTACATTATTTTTATGTGTATTTAAATTATTTCATCCCCACTAATATATCAATTTTAGTCGAACAATTTGTGTTGAATTACATTGTTTTTTAATTGTAGGGATATTTTTTGCTTAATTTTGGAAATTGCTTAATTTTTTAATTTTAACTATTTTCTATCATTTCTATATTTCAAGAAAAACATTTTCAATATTGATCCAAATTGAGGAATTATTTTTTATGATTTATTTTTTTTGGATTATAATATATTCAACTTGTCTTAGTGATAATTATAATTCCATGGGGCCCAAATAAATCAGTAAATACCAAAAAAAATGAGGCTTATAGAATTGACCACTCCTCATTAAATGTGGAATATCTCATGATACAGTCAACCAAATGAGGTGATTCTTGGATATAAAATAAGACTAAAATGAACTTTTTCAAATTATAGTTCATAGAGAAATTCACTCATTAAAGTAGTTGTTTAACATGTCAAAATGAATTAATATGAAAGGTCTCTTTTTCTATAAAAAGAAAGATTAAGAAATTTGAGGATAAATTTTTTTAAACATTTCTAAAGGATTTGAAAATTTTAGGGTCAATATCTAGAACAATTCTGAATAATTCCTAAAAGTACATCATAGAGAGTTTTCTCTGGTTGGTGGGTAGAAAATTAGATAGTTTATACTTACCCCTTCAAAATTCTAAAAAAATATTTATAATGTAGTTAAATGTAATAATTTAATGTTTAATTAAATAAATAAGAATGAAATAATAAAAAAATACAAGTTTACAATTTTTAGGGTCATTTTGATCCCTACTCAACTATTTTTAAACTCATTACCAACCCCAAGATCATCACAATAAGTGTATTATCACAAAAATATCATCAATTCATTGGGTATATTGTAGAAAATATTCATTTTCAATGAAAACCAAAAGTGTTTGCATAAATAATGAGAGTTATTTACACTATGTCCTTTATAATTTAGTGAATATTAAAAAAATTTATAAAGTAAATTTAGTTATTCTCCCTGAAAATTAATATTTGAAAAGAATTTTAGAATAATTAAGAGCAGTGTACTACAAAATTGCAGATCTATGAGAAATAATAGTCTCTTCATCATTCTCATTTTTTCATTGGATTGTCTCTTCATTAAGAATAAAAATAAATATTTTGAATTATATTTCTCAATTTGTTTTTTTCTTGATGGTGCTTCATTTAATTTTCATGAGAAGTGTCTTATATATTATTTCAAATTCCTTTATATAACCTCTAAATTGATGGTTACATACAAGTCAATAGAGGAAAAATATACTTTATTTCCATGTTAGGAATAAGGGGTTTGTTTCTCAAGTACTGAAACAAAATATAGAAAGGGGAAATATAAAATTTTAGGCCGACCTTGATATTCATAGTAGTGAAATCATGGGGATTCATTGGACAAAAAATTCTTGTGTAATGGCCCAAACCTTTTAGGCCTTTCATTTGTATCTTTCTGGTTCTTGGGAGTTTCGTGAGGTATTTTGGTGGAGTTATGGAAGCTCAAAGTTGAGTTTTGTTCATTTAAGGGTACACCACACTGTGGTAGTGGGTTTGGTGGTGGTTGTTTTGAAGTTTGGTTGGAGTTGAGGGTGTGTACGACCATTTTGAGTTGGTTGTGTGGTGATTAGCATACCAAAAATAGTGAAGTGGATTGTCCATAAATTTTATTGAGAGTGTTTTTATGGTGGTTTCCCTATGTAAAATAGGATCTACAAAGATCCCCTAAGTGAGAAATGGTTCTAGTTGTGGTTCCTTGTAGGTGCTCCTATGAGAAATGATGAATCAAATTGCTCACCATACCATGGTACTTGGAATTGTGAGGTGAAACAATATGGTTATTTATTCTGCACTATGGTATAAGGCGTAGTGGCGGTCAAAATGGGTTTTAAGGTGTTTTTAAAATACCTGAGATTTAAGAATATCATGAATTGAACTTGGTCCCCTTGTTGTCTTGGTTGGAGAGGTTTAGCATGCTAGACTTATTAATCAATGGAGGGTAGATCTAGATCAAGAGGATGAATAGTGGTAGTGAACGCTTTGTGATTTATTTATTTAGAGATTTTTTAAGAATATGGGTGATTTAATTTATTTGGAGATAGGGAATTGGTTAGAGGAGTTTGATATTTCTTTTGGCTTGATTTGATCTTGATGTGATTATTGGGTTCCCAAATCAGTTCGTTAGCAGTGGGGAGAGGCACGCCAATGGTGGATATTGTATCTTAGGGATTAGAAGGAGGATAAAGTTCTATGGGATTATTTTTAACAGTATTCCTGGGTTGAGTTATTATCTACGATGGTTAAGGTGGTGAAGAGGTAAGAGTTTCTCTCTCTCTTGTAGGGGTGTATGAGTGTTCAGGATCCGACCATCAAGTTTAAGTATCTTATATGATTTTAACCTAAAATATTTATAGATGAGGAGTCATGATCCCATTGTTTGGATGAAGAACTACATCCCTCCCTTTATTATATAGCTTCTCTATATGGTTACCCAAATATTTAGAGGATTAGAAGAAGTTTGAGGTGACAGGGAGGGTGAATGAGTGTTCTAGAACTCCCCTATTAGCGGTTCACCAGGGTCCTTTTTGGAGTCATGAATCAGATGGGGGTTCATAGATGTCCGAAAAGTTGAGATTCTATTTGATAGGAAAGTGGTCTCAATAACTAGCATCATGTTTATCTAAGGAAAGTAGTTTTTATGACTATGGGGAGTTGTTCAGTTCAGTTCTATGGATGTGATGGTCATATAATTTATTATTAACAATGTCTATCAGCTCTAGGGAGTCGGTATGGTTTGGGAGGCCATGATCATTTCCAGTAGCAGCAGAAACAATTTCCCCTGATGTAGTTTTGAGAACAGGTCCCACCAATGTATGCCGAGTATCCGGTAATGTAGACATATTCTCAACCAGGAGGAGGTTAATTTAGTATAGGTAATCCCTAGGATTTCCCTCATCATTAGGAGCTCAGGACAGAGTATGGACATGGAGGTATTCAACAACGAGGTAGAGGACCTAGTTGGGTTAAGATTCATGTGATCGACAAGACAACTCGATAAGATCCAAAGGTTGTTTAATGTATTATTAGTTTATCATCTACCATGGTTTCTATTTTTTTGATTCTAGAGATTTGAACCCCTTTGTTGTGCCCAATTTGGTCCAAAAATAGGGATTGGATGTAGAGAGGCTTCCCATACCCTTGTTGTTATCGACACTATTTGGAGGTCAGGATATATTTTTTGATGTGTGTCGTAGATGTAAACTGATGATGGGGAAAATTAGTCCTTAGGGGATTTATTATTTCTACTGATACCCCCATAAAATTTAAATCTTATCATGTATTAGTTATATTTTATACATGTTGTCATAGATTTTTTCATGAGGATAATTGATTTTTTCTAATGTGGAAGAGTGGTGTGTGATGTTTTCCAATGAGTGGGGTTTTTATATGGGAAATAGGAGTGTGGATCCCCTTCCATATTTGATGGATGAATCATTGTCATAGTTAATGTGAGCTCTAGGAGTAAAGGATCAGATATTTTTTTGGAGTATTTGTATGTTTTCCCAAAGGAGGTTGTGACCCTACACCTCAATGTGACATCAAGTTTGAGATAGAGTTTCCACTGGGTGCTTCTCTAATTTCTATGGATACTTATCAAATTTCATATTTGGAGTTGTGGGAGTTGAGAATATATATTGATTATCTTTTTCAAAAATGTTTTATCTGGCCCAGTGTATCTCCTTGGGGAGCTTAGGGTATTTTATCCAAGAAGGTGAATGGTAGTATATGGATGTCTGTAAACTACCAGAAGATGAATTAGGAGATGTTCAAGAATTATTACCCTCTTCCCAGGATAGATGATCACTTTGAACAGTTGAGAGGGGCTAGCTTGTTATTTAAGATGGATATATGGTTTGGATATCATCAGTTGTTGGTAAAATATGAGGATATCCCGAAGACTTCTTTGTAGTGTTTTTATATACATTTCAATTACATAGGTATGTTGTTTGGTGTCATGAATGCATCAAATAAGTTCATGGTACTTTTGAATTCCATTTTTCATGAGTTCTTGGATTAGTTCAAAGTTATGTCTTTCAACAACATTATCATGTACTCAACTTATGATGAGGAGCATGCTGAGAACATGAGTATTATTCTACAGACTAATTTATACCACTAGATTTTTGGATAATTGTTCAAGTATAAGTTATGGAGGTGAGAGGTGCATTTTCCTGGACATTTAATGACTTTATATGGAGTGGTGGTAGATTTAGTGATGGTTGAAGTGGTTATTTCTTTGGTAGCACAAAAATGTTGTAGACGTTTGTAGATTTCATGGTCTCATAGGTTATTAGTAGAGGTTTGTGTCTGTCTTATCTTGGATATCAGCCCCATTAACATCCCCAATCAGAGAATACTAGGCCTTTGTTTAGACCAATCAATGCCAAACGACATTTGGATACCTGAAAGGGTAGCTGATAAGTGTCTTAGTTCTTTAACCACTTACGAAAGGTGTGATTTTTGAGTTGTTTTGTGATTATTATGATTTGGGATTGGGATGCATCATGATTTAGTGGTGGGTAGTGTTATATTCTAGGTCTAGGAAGTTACTTCCTCATGTATGTAACTATTCCACCCATGAACAAGAGATAACAATATTGGCATTTTCCCAGAAGATTTGACGACATGACCTCAACAGGGATCACTTTGTATTCTTCATAGATTACAATATCTTGAGGTATATTGTATATCATCATGGATTGAATATATAAAATATATGGTGTATGGAGTTTCTCTAGGACTATGACATTGACATCTCACACACACTAGGGATTTTAAATTTCATGGTAGTTTCACTAGGTTGGAAGTCATATAGCCTAGTTTGGGAGTTTGATGATGTTTGGAGGGTGATGAAGTAATTAGAATCTAGGAATCTTGGAGTAGAAGAGGTTGATGATAGAGGATGTATATTCTAGATGACAGTGGGAAAAACAGTGTCACAATTAGTAAAGGAGTCTTAGTGTGGAGACTTATAGGTAGGGGTGATTTGGGAGATATCATTAATAGAAATGACTTAGAGGGTTGGTCAACATCAGGTTACATTCCAAGGAAGGATGTTTGTTCCATCTAAGATGTGTGAGGGAGTCCTCTATGAGTTATATATCACACCTTTTTCAATGAATCCTATCATAACCAAGATGTATTGTGGTTTGAGGAGGGATATTTGGTGGTCAAGAATGAAGCAATCAACAATAAATTTTGTGAAATGATGTCTATTCTATTAGTAGGTTAAGGTAGAACATCTTGTTCCTAGTGATTTATTATATCCCTTAGTTATACCTGAGAGGAAATGAGAAGACATATCGATGGATTTTCTCATTGGGTTTCCCTGATCTCAGGGAGGATATGATGTTATATGGGTGTTCATGGATCAAAGTACAAAATCGGTTCAATTTCTAGTGATAAGGGATATGAGGACACATAATTTTTTTGAGAAACGGTACATGGATGATGTGGTTAAGCTTCATAGATTTATAAGGAACATCATTTTTGAATGATACCCTAAATTTATTTTGGGAGTTTGGAGTGGACTGCAACATGATTTTGGATCTCAAATGTTCCTTAACACTAAATTCCACCCCCAGATTAACAAACAGACTAAGAGGAGCATCTAAATACTAGAGAATATGTTGTGTGAATGTGTAATAGATTTTGGAGGATCATGGGTATGACACCAACATTTGGTTGAGTCTGGTTAAAATGATAGCTATCATTCATACTTCGATGTTACTCCCCTTGAGGTGTTATATGGGAGGATGTGTCAATTCCCATTATGCAGCATTGAAATTAGAGAGGTAGTAATTATTGGTCTTTATGTGGTGTTGATTGTGATAGAGAAGATATAGATAGTTCGTGAGAGGATAAAGTTGGATCTTGAATATTAGAAGTCTTGTGATGATTGATGGAGGATGCCCTTAGAGTTCAAGGTTGGGGACCATGTTTTCCTTGGGGGTTTCCATCATTACGGGAAGCAGAGGCTTGGATGGGGGAGAAAGTTGTCACATTAGTTTATTAAACACTTTGAGTTGCTGGGGTTCATTAGCGAGGTGTATTATTAGTTTGAAATTCTAGCTTTGTTGGATCATATTCATGAAATACTTCATGTGTCCCAGCTTCATTTGTATCTTCATGATGACTCTCATTTCATTGACTAGGGAGTTTTGGATATGGAGGATGATTCAATGTTCATAGAGCAGCCAATTGAGACCCAAGATTATTTGGAGAAGGTGTTTTGAGGGTGTTTCATCCCTTTAGATTGAGTTCTTTGGAGGCATGGTGGTTTGGAAGAGATTACTTGGGAGGATGAGTCATAGATGCGTACCCAATACCCAGATTTGTTTTCTTTTTACTGTGTTGTATGATGTTATGTTGATGATGTCATAGATTATTTGATGATTGGTTTTTAAGAATATGGTGTTCATTTAGTTCCATTTTGAGGGATTAAGAATTGTTCTTTCTTGAGAGGTATTTCATGGGGGAGTGTTTGTTGGTTTCTAGTAGTTTATACTACCTTATTTGGTTGGTTTTTAATATCATGTATGAAAATTGTTTTAGAGTTATCTAATGTAATAGTCCAAAGCTTTCTTACCTTTCCTTTGTGATTTTCTGAGTCTTATGGTTCTTATCAAGTATTTTAGTGGGATTCCAAAAGATTTAAGTTTAGTTTTATCCATTTAAGGGTACACCACACTATGGTAGTGGGCTTAGTGGTGGTTGTTTTAAAGTTCTCTTGGATTTGAGGGTGTTCCTATCCATTTTTATTTATTTGTGTGGTTCTTAGTGCACCATGACCGGTGAAAAAACTTGTCTAGATGTTTTGGTTGTCATGTTGGTATGCTGGTCACTTTGTGTGAAATAGGCTATATAGAAAATTCCATGGGTGCGAATAGTGACAAACATGGCACCTTGTGGGTGCCCCTATGATAAATGATGAATCAAGGTTCCCACCATGCTATGGTATTGGGTATAGTGAGGTGAAATAGCTTGGATCTTTACACCACACTATAGTGAAAGGCGTGGTGCTGCTCAAAAAGGGTTTTAAGGAATTTTTAAAACACAAGATATTTGAGGATCATATGTAGAGTATTCAGTTCTGCATTTGACCATAGGCCACAATGATGTGGTCAGAGTTCATGATGTCGTGGTGAATTCCACACATGATTTCTCTATACATAGGGGATACAACCTCCTTTTGTTTGAATTATTTTCCCTTCCCTTGACCCTCGGCCAACCTCTCATTTCCATTCGATAATATACACATTATTTCATCCAAATCAATGTTACTTCGATAAAGGTACCACTTTATTCTTTGTTAAATCCCTTATTACCATTCTTTTTTCCATTTATGGTTTTCCGGGTTAGAAACACCTCTTTGTGAGTATTTATTACGGTTGGTTCACTATGTATAGTCTCAAGTGATATTTTTTCGAATCCTATGGTGGTTGATCCTTGTTTATTGTGTGGTGATTCCTTGGGGATTTGGAATTCAGATAGGTAATTCATGTTATCTCCTTCTTTATATACAATAGTGAAACTATTATACTTTTGATTTCTATTGGGTGAATGGTATGAATTGTCCTAATAAAATATAATGACTAAAATAAAGTAACCATATGGTAATTGTGAAAATATCTTATTGTTATCATTTTTATTAATGATGATATTGTTTTTGATATCTTACGTTGTTCCTTGTTGTGATGGATATATTGGAAATACCCCTAAATTATTTAAACATTTGATACTGATTTTTTTAAAATACCAATATTGAAGTTCTTGTCTTTTGTTTTTTATGTTGTGTGCAGCTTAGTGTCTTAGTTGGTTATTGTGACTTGATGGCCTAGGTTGGTGGTCATAGTTTAGTGTAATTGGTTGGTTGTTGTGGTTTGGTGGCCTATGTTGTTGTGGCTTGGTAGCCTTGGTTCTTGTGGATTAGTGGTCATATGATGAAGTTACTGGTGTGGTCAGTGCTTGGTACTAATTTAGTAGAAATGGAACATTAATTGTATTGAATAATATGTTTTTATCATGGGATGAAATTATAATAATAAAAATGGATGTATATGAATGGAAATGGAATGTGGAATATGGGATGAAACCCTTCTGTGATGCTTGATTGATTTTTTTCATCTTACATTAATAATAGAAAATAGTGGAGTGGTATTAGTGAAACCCTATTGGTGATCATGGTCTTAAAATGATGTTAATATGAACCCACAGGTGTGGGATTATGTGAAGGATTATTATATACCATGTTCTTTTGTTACATTACACACCCCATCTGTGTTGAGTGCTACATACTAACACTCACATGTTTAGGGAAGGGTGTTTTTTCCAACATCTAGGATAAGGAAGATACAAATGGCCAAATTCTCCCTCTCTCCCCCTCTCTTCAGTAGTGATTCGTGATGATGTCAGTGATACACAATTTTGTGCGGTACCCAGTGGAGGATGAGGATATATGTGGCAGGGGTCATGTGTGGTAGGAGGAGGGAATGGGGTTGATATCTTACATGTTTAGAACACCCTATTGTCCCAATTTTTTTATATGATGATGTGGTATATGGAATAAGTTGAGAGATGGAATTTCATTTAGCAATGATATAGTTTATTGTATGATTTGTGAGATGAAATTTATTATTAATATGGTGATAGATGTGAAAGGGATGTGAGAAAATTATGTCTTCTCATTGGGATTTCCTATAATAATAGTTATCAGGATTTTACTAGAATGGTTCCCTTGAGGCATCATATGGGTATCCTTGTTGATGTATTTTGTGATGGGTAGAGTTGTGTGAATAGTATCACTTAGAAATACGTCTTTTCCAAGGGTTATAGAGATAACATGGTTGCTTTAGAAGAGGTTAAAAATAGATTAGAGCCACTAAAAACCATTTTTATAATGCTTATAATGTTTTTTGAAGTTGAGATAGGTGTCAGGTTTTTCTCAAAGTCTCACCTCAATTAGAACATCATTGCTTGGGAAGTGAGTTAAGTTTCCAACAAGGCATGTAGACATAGATTAGAATGTTGAATGTCTCAGAGAGGTAACATATCTGTTTAACCTACAATATTTTTTAATACCTCTTATAATGTGTTTCATGTTTCCCAACTAAATTCATAAGAACTGGATCAGTTCCACCTGTTCAAGTGGGAGGATGTAGAACTCAATATGATACCTTAGTGGTCGTATGACTAGTTCAGCTTTTGAATTAACGTGATAAGGGTGTCTACATGGAAAAACATTCTATTTTATTTGTGTTATATGAAAGTGAAGAATGGGATATCCAAGAGGCATGTGAGTGTGAGATGTTGGAGATGTATAAATTTCCTCATCTCCATGTGAATATAGGATCACAAGTGATTTATGGGGAAATTTTTTTTATGGTGGTAAGAATTGTGAAACCATTTTTTCACTAGTACATATAATTTTAGATTGTTCTCATGTCACGTTTTTAAAATGGTTTCCAGGAGTTGGAGGTAAATTTTTTTTGAAAACTAAAAGAATCTAGCTTAGCGCATTGTTTGGAAATTGGGTTAGTATTGACCATATGGTAACCATGCGAGGGAGGGTATTAAGTTTATAGGGATGTTCACATGGTGAGATCACTATTTTTATAACCATGTGGATATTCCAATGTAATAGTGTGAGTATATTTTTTAATGAACATTATAACCTCATGGTTGGTGTACGATTTGTCTAAATGTGTGACTTAACCATGTGACCCTCACAAACTTTTCAAAAATGAAATTTTACCCTAATTCCCTTGATCCTTTTTAATGAAAACTCATCCTAATTCCTCCATAGATCAGCACAGCCTCCCAATATCTGTCTATAATTATTCTCCCTTGGTTACTTAGATATTTATGATTGATCTTGGTCGATCTATTTGAGGTATGTATAGATTTTTGCCTATTTTCACCTCCTCTTTCTAGGAAAATATTCAACCTCTATTCTTCTCCATGTGATGGAACCATATAAGGATATTAATGGTCAAATATAGTGTTTATAATGACAATTGATTTTTTTATTATGGATATAAGGTTTTTAGGACTTTATATCTTCACTTCTAATATCTGTTTTCAATGGTGTTGTGATTTCTGTTTTCGTAAAGGTAGTTTTCTCTATAAAAAATAAATTACCATGGAATGCCTTATATTCTTATTTTATCCTTTATTTTGGTTTATGAAATTGAATTCTTTGATTTCTATGAGGGATAATCTTTATTATTTGATGGAAATGGAAAGTATTTTCATAATGGTTTTTTCTTTGAATTTTTTTATACAAATAACATATTTAATAAATTCCTCAAAGGTAATTTGGGAATGTAAATGATTTTTCATGCATGGAAGTAGTATATAATTGATTATGGAAAATGTTTTTTAAATTGTGGGAATAGTTTCTTGAAAAAAATGGTTGATTATAGAACATTGGGTAGACCTTGGGGTATATGGTTATATTTTCAAGAATATAATCCTTATTTCAGGTATAACGAACTCTAGGGTATGTGTTTATTAGGTTATAGTGCTTATTGGTTGCCTTGACTGAGGATCCCCTCTCACGACTCAACCCACTGAGGCCCACCCAGTTAGTGTTGAGATGAGCTATGATTTCCCCAAACCAAACTCCAATAGGTTTATATTGGTGAAAAATATTGAGAAGGCATAAAAAAATGGGATGGATTTTCCTATAGTACTTGTATGCACGCACCTAAACATCTCCATGCAAAGTGAAGAGGAATATAAATAAAGGACTACAACATCTAGAGTAAAACCATGCATGGAATAATATCTAGGGAACATGTCAGAGTATGGTAGTATAAAATAGGATGTAAAGGGGAAAAATCATCCCTAAATAGAGAGATGTCTCAACCTGATGACAACTAAATTATAGGAAAACTGATAGAACTCAACTCTCAATCTACAATCTCCAACCACCGTATGAGGTCAATAACCCAAGTATCACTATGCTCCAGAAAATTCATTTTCGATATTTCTATCATCTTCATAAGACATGACACATGCGGGCAAATCCCATGCAGTGGTTAGTATATACAAACATATTAGGATGCCCTGAATATTGAAGAGGGAGCAATATAAAGATTTGATAGAAGTGAGATCAACCCAAATTAAGAGGTATATGAAGACCCATTATATATAAATATATATGCTCATAAAGAAACCTAGTAGAGAAAGAAAGGGGATCTCTATCTCACAGCCTAGCCAAAGTTTAGGAGTCTACTCACAGCTCCCAAATTACATCACTAATTCCTAACATAAAATGCAGTCTCACTATAATTTGTGTGGATGGGGTCACTCATCGCTTCTTCACTCAAAAACCAAGGGATCACTCACTAATGTGGAGGAACTACACTAATCCATATCTTTAATATGGTGGGGTGCTGCTTTGTAGATAGGGGACCTCCAACCAATATTGGGGATTGTGATCTCTATCTATATAAAGTGTATGGGTGACCCACACCCTAGTGTGATAGGGGAGTGGAATCCTCGGAATCACTGTGATGATACTGCCCTGATCACTACCATCATCATGCATCACCTAAAGAATAATCATGCTCAAAAAACTTCTAATTATATCTTATATGCTACAATAGATGTCACCATCACATTCTGCACAGAAAAACACTCAGGATAGACTACCCGCATTCCACAATTTGATTCAAGACGAAGGATATATGAGAGGTAGAAGATTCTGGAGGGAATACATGATGTGTATATGGGTCCACATGGTGTGTGACCCTACCTCCCAGCCTGGTTATATTATCCTTTGGGCATGGATTATGAATCCATGTCATCATACACAGTGTACATAGGGTGTACACAACATATTTGTTCCACTCAAGGTCCTGCCTACATGTCCTTGGTTGTTCCCATGTACACTCAGAGTACAAAGCGTGTCAGACCATATGGGGTCCTTGGGTGTGTTCTATGGAGCACACAGATCAGGTAGATTTGTACATATACATGATGTGTTCCCCACTGTACATGGCATGTAGGACCACATGGGATCTTAGGTGGTACCCCCTATACATGACAATCTAGCTAGATAGGTGTCACATGGTGTGTGGTCTCTCCACATGGCATGTGATATTCAACTCAATAACAAACCCTATCTACTTTACATACCTGGACTACATAGTGTGAATTACTAAAAGTACACACCATGTATATCACGATTTTAAAGAAACTGAAGACTTCTATATCCAACCTTATCACAATGGATCTCAAAATTTTACTTCCTAAAACTCAAGGGAAATTCCTACAGCTGCCGGTTTCATACCTCTAGTGGTTGAAATTTGAAAAGTGACTACCTGCATGAAGTTCCACCCTGCGTCACATGCCCCTCCCATCACCTGATTCCACACCGAATCCCAGATCTATGGATCATCACCAGAAATCTATCCCGATACATCCATAAATAACTATCCCAATCATCATGCACACAAACACCACAAATCCAAGTGTTCGATCACGCTCGAACCTGCTCTATAAATATCAATCCGCAACCCCATGGGCCACTGGGGAAGAACTTGAATAACGAGTGGGGGGAAAGAATATGAACATAGGTGAAACCATCAATGTCCAAGTGGTCTTGGAAAAATATTATAGATCAGGGAAATCCAAGGTGATAACATGGAATAACAAGAATAAAATGAATAACAAAATTTAATTTGTATACCAGGCTTATACGAAGGATAAAATAATCACATATAAAAAGAAGAAAATTAATTTTATGATCAATATTTTTATAAAATGGGTAGAAACCACAATTTACGATTCTTAACATGATTTGGATAGATAATTGGTGAAGAGCACATTCACCAATGATGAAGAAGACCCACTACATTCGTTGCATCTTGATCCACCTCAATTTGATCTCCCATCATATTTAGATGTGTTTCTCCAATGAAGAACATAAGAGGATCCTCTCAAAGATCCCACAGTTATATGGATAACCTCAGTGAATTTCTATAGAAATAGTTATAGTGTGTTTCTTGAGGTTATGGGTATTAAATTAATTAATTACATTAATTAATTAATCAATCCACTTAATGTATCCAGTAATGGATACCTCAACCGAACATCCATCATTGACCAACCTTAGGTAATACCTAGGGTAAAACCCACATTAAAAAATCAACTATGGTCTCATATTTCCCATACAAGGTCTTGAACAATGGGAAAACATTTATTATAAAGGGATGAATGAAAAAGATATTAGTATATTTAGAATTTTTATTATATCAATTCCGACCTCACCAAGCCTTGAAATCTTACGTTTCCTCAACTCTTGGATTTGAAAAAAATATTTTAAAAATTACAAAGTCTTATAAGGGTAAAACTAATTCTCAACACTCTCCCATCCTTTAAGTATTTTCACCCCAAAAAGCACAAGATGCACAAAAAGGTGGGGATAATGACCTCGCATCTAACTCTCATTCTCTCAAGAGCTTGACTACACACTCCTATGCTACCACAACACATAAACCAATAGAATGGTCTATCCTGATAGGATCCTCTTCTATTTATCGTCTATCACCACTGGGTACTCCTCAAATGTGGATACATCCTCGATGTCCATCTCACCCCTGTAAATAACGTGCCTAAGATCATGTATTTATATCCTCATCTAAAACACATGGAAGAAATCATGCACCTGGTCCAACTATGATGGAAAGGCTAGTTAGAAAGAGGCCTCTCCAACTCTCCATAGGATATCAAATGACCTAATGAACCTCAAATATTTCTTGCCTCCCCAACCAAATCACTTGAATCCATAAAATGGGGAGATATTCAAGAAAAATTGGTGTTACTACTTGAAGTCCAAAGACCTATGACATCGATCTGCATAATATTTTTGTCAATTCTGGGATATCCTCCTCTACTATAGGATCAATTGAACTTTGTATTTCATTTTTTGCACCATATCTAGCCCAACAAGAGATGTATCACCAATATTAGACCTGGATAGGGGTGACCTATAGGGTATCCCATACTGGGACATGAAAGGTGCTATGAAAATTGTGGGGTGATAACTATTATTATAAGAAAATCCTTCCATGGAAAATTGATCCTTCTGGATCTAGACAAAGTTTGACACAAAATCTATATGCATATCCTCCAACACCTAGATACTGCACTAATTATTCCCATCATTATGGTCTTTGAACACTATAATCATCCTCAAATGGTTCAAGAATGCCTCTTGTAGGCCTCTCTATAAACGTGACATGAACCACTCATAATTTTTTTAAATAATAATTTAGGGTACCACATGGGAGTTGGACGATCTCCGTCATATACAGCTACCCAAAAATCCCCATTGAACTCCACTCCCTTATATCAAGGAGGCGAATCGACTTGGAAAGTCCATTAGCTACCACCCAAATGGAATCATGGACTCTCACTATCCACAAAATCAATATCAAAAAGTCTATAGATATGTGATTAAATTTCTACTTAGGGATATCAGGAGGAAGCATCAAACCGATAAAAATCTATCACTCAACCTTTACTTACTGACATGTGAGACACTGAGAGATGAACACAATGACCATCCACCTCATGTTAGTCCACAAAAATTATCTTTCAAAGTCCTTGTACATATTCTCCCCTCCGAGATGTACAACCAATGGAGAAGTAGGAAATTCCCTCCACACCTCCTCTCGCATCATGACCAGAACCATCATTTCTTCTAGGAAAAGGATGGAATTCTCCCATAATTTAGAGAATCCATCTAGTTCATCCCCTAAGGGTATCTAGTCATGAATAACCTCACTGTCAATGTATCACAACCGATCCACCATCATATATTAAATAAGCGTACGAGTTAACACCATCGAATAAAGAAAATTTTCACCCTTATCCTCTACCATGGATAGTTATAAAGAAGACAATTATTCAAATGCCTCCTCCACTAGGTGAGAACGAGAATTCCTACTAAGGGAATCTACCAACATGTTTACCTTACCAAGAATATAGAATATCTTGAATTCTTAGTCCTATAGTAACTCTAACCAATACCTCTATCTCATTTTATGATCTATCTAAGTGAAGATATACCTGAGACTGATGGTCTGAGTAATAAAAAAATACACTCCCATAAGATAATGCCTCTACATATTTACAGACAAGACCACTGCTTCCAAATCCAGGTCACGAGTCACATAGTTCTTCTCATGAGGTTTCCACTTCCTTGACTCATATGTGATCAATTCCTACCTCTACATTAACAATCAACTAAGCCCATATCCAAAGGAACTATAAAACAATACATACTCCATCACCTCCTTTAGTAGTCTCAACATAAGATCACTAATCAACCTTATCCTCAACTACTTGAAGGCTCTTTGACACTACTAGGTCTAGAAAAATAGTTTTACCTTCCACATTAAGGTGGTCAAAGGGTATGTTACTAAAAAATATTCACGCATGAACCACCTATAGTACTCCACCAAGACAAGAAAACTGCACACCTTCATCCCACCCTTGGGTGGATCCCAATAAAGAACTACATCAATATTTGTTGGGTCCACATCGAAACTATGATAAAAAAATACATACCTTAGAAATTGAATCTCATGGATCCAAAACTGACACTTTGAGAGCTTACCATAAATCGGGTGCTCTTGGAGTATGTCTATGACCATCCTCAAGTGCTCCACATGCTCCTCCTCAAATGCAAAGTGGATGAGTATGTCATCAATCAGAAAAACCAAAAAATGGTCCAATTATGGTTGGAATATCTAGATTATCAAATATATAAAAAAATAGTGGATTTTTTTCCCACTAAAAGGCATCATCAGGAATTCATAGTGTCTGTAGAAACAAAGGAACACTGTCTTTCGAATACCAACCTCGCAAAAGATTAACTAGTGGTAGTCAGACATGATATCAATATTTTAGAACCATCTCACACCTATTAACTAGTCAAATAGGTTTCGATCCTTGGAAAGGGTACATGTTCTTTATCATTACCTAGTTCATATGATGATAATCAATGTAAAGCCTCAATCACCTATCTACCTTATTTACAAAAAAACTGGAGTTACATTGGGGGACACATTGGGCCTGATAAATACATTATCTTGAAGGGCCTATGACTACACCCTCAGCTCCCAGATCTTGGTAGGGGATATCAGATATGTTATAGAAGATATCGGTGTGTTCCTAAGGTGAAGGTCAATACAGAAGTTTATCTCTTGCCTCAAAGTTTGTATCAGAACATCCTTGGGGAAGACGTCGACAAATTCATCCACTACTGAATAGAATTTTATTATTGAA
Organism: Viscum album; assembly: GCA_963277665.1. NCBI lineage: Eukaryota > Viridiplantae > Streptophyta > Magnoliopsida > Santalales > Viscaceae > Viscum > Viscum album. Next base: position 887,712,257 of record OY728121.1, read on the forward strand.
AATACCACTGATCAAAATGCTAAAATCATAAACTAATGGGTGATGGGTTGTATATTCCTTCTCAAAAGACCCACAGGTTCCTCCATGAGATATCTAACACCCATAATGGAGAATTTTGTCCCATCTATCTGAAGGATTTTAACTCATATATGATGACATTCAATCTGGGCTTGAACCATGGACAATCAATCCATTCCCAAAATTATCTCATATGGTTTCATCATGAAATCCAAGAGGTAACTTGAGAAACTCTCTCCACCAAGTGATATCTCTCACTACTAGTAGATAAGAAATATTGAAGAATTGTTCCTTATAGAAACTTCATGCCACAAATTCTGGGCTAAAGTCTCAAATGGAAGATTCATCTATCACACTAGGAATAATGAGATGAATAGATGAATAATAACTTTGTTTAATAGTATTGAGGAAAGAGTATAAGAAATAGGGATCATACCGTGGATCATCTCATGTGAAGCTTGGACATATCCCTCTACGGCATGCAACCACCCACGAACCCAATTTCTAACAACATGAGCCTCATTTGGGCCACCTGGTGGTGGTGGTAGCTCATAGATTCACCCTACACCAAATTATCCAACCTTCAGAGTATATCCTAATCCTCTATAAAAACCACCACCCTGATGGATACCCTGGCCACATTTGGTAGAACCCTGATCACATAATTGCCTCTGCTATGGGGGTACATCCACTATCTATCTATCCTTTTTCACATGATAGGTCAGGAAATCATGATCCAAGTTTCCACAATCATTGCAAGCTTAACACCTTCTCTTTCTTGGTTAACTGGATACCCCAAGTGATCCCTAAGTTGCTGAACCACATGTATAATTTCCCCCATATATATGGTTCCTCTATCAAGACCTTTACATTTGATGGTTGATAGATGTTATAGACAACTCTGCCACATGATGTCCACTACTGGCTCTAACTGCCCGGATTCCATCTTTTAGGAGGCTCTCATTCACTTGAGACTGCTCTATTACTCCATCATAAGTGGGAAGGCACAAAGAGACTATACTGGAACAAATTTATTTGCATACACCCTCATCAAACATACTTTACCGAAGAAGTCTATTCACACCATGTCAAATAGTACCATGTAAGGTCAATGAACCTCACAATATACTAAAAAATCATCATACTAACCTTCCAAAAATCGAAAACATCTTCAATATTAACTGAGTGTATGAACAAGGGGAAATAATCCGAATAGAATAGCTACTAGAATTTGGTTCAAGAGAGCATTTTCTCATCATGAGTCTGCATGAATAGAATCCGCAAGTACCCTGCTACTCCATGGAAAAATATTATCTACCAACACAACCATTTGATTAGTTGGGTTATACATGAGCCTAAACAATAAAATCACCAACTCAAGCCAATCCTCTACTACCTGGGGATCTAGATCACCGTGGAACCTCAGTGTCCTATGAGGCTAGAACTCACATAGCGTACTTGTCCTGTACACATCAATATCCCACTTTTTTAGATGTAACGGATGCTCGATAGGTGGGGGTGTTTATCCCTATTTACCTATAGGAAACACCTCATGGGACGACCCCTAATCTAAGGCCTCATTTCTCATTGGGTCGTAATCATGATCTTAAATTGGTAACCTAGCTAGATGTTTTCGCAAAGGCATCCTGAAAGAGATCAAGACATACCATGGTCAGATGAGAATATATATATATGGGTAGATAACTAAAGAATAAATTTTAAAGGATTTAATCTTATATGATATACGTACCATTTTAACTTGAAACTATTTTCTCAATATATCGAGTCACAAAGCAGGTAGTCAAGGTCCTAGTGAATAGAAATGGTAGTCGCTGCACCAAAACTAGGTTAACTGGCCTAAAATACACACTCAAGACACTTTGGAATCATTAACCTAAGTCCCAAATAATTCCTCATAAGGGGAAAACTACAAACATCATCCAAATGAATGAACTACTTGGATACCACTTTGTCACCACCTGACCCACTAGGGATCACCTGGCCAACGATGTGCTGAGTGACGACAACCCCAATCCCACCTCTAATAGGCTAGGTAATAGTGAAAAGTTCTAATAAGACAAAACTAAAATGGGAGGCCTTTTCTTAAAGTAACTGCACACACACACCCAAACATCGTCATGAAAAGTGCATATGAATATAAATAAATTAATAAAACATCTATAGTAAAACCATGCATTAAATAATGTCTATGGAATACATTAGAGTACGTTAGTATAAACTAGGTTGTAATGGGGAAAAATACACACCCAGCCAAAAATACATCTCAACCAGACAACAAATGGAATAAAGGACAACTGGTAGAGATTGGATCTTGGTCACCAAGTCCAGACCACCATTTAGGGTTAATACACCTAAGTATCTCTAAGCTCCAAAAAAGTCATTATCAATCTATTATCTTCTTCATAAGACATGATACATGTTGTAAATGACCATGCAGGGGTGAATATAAACATACTCAGTAGTATGCCGAAAAAACTGAAGAGGGGAAAAAATAAAGATATTATATACGGAAGCTCAACCCAAAGAAAGAGGGAAATGAAAACCCATTAGATATATATATATATATATAATCATAAATAAACTCAGTAGATAGAGAAATGGGATCTCCATCTTATAGCCCATCCAAAGTTTATGAGTCTACCTGTTTCTCCAAAAGTCCAGCTTAAATTCCTAGCATCAAATGAAACCTCACTAGAATCTGTGGGGAGGGGATCACTCCTTGATACCACACTCTATAATCAAGGGAACACTCACTCCCATGGAGGTCCCGTACCCCACCAGATCTCAAAGAATTGGGATTAATACTTTATAAATAGAGGAAATCATCCCATTGCGGGAGAGTGCCACCACTATCTGTATAGAGTATGGGGGACCCGTGCCCCGATGCGGTGGGGGAGTGCCAACCCTAGAATCATTCTGACGGTCCTGCCCTAATCAACACCATCATCAAGTGTCACATAAAAAGAAATCATTCTTATAAGACCTTAAATTATATCTCATATACCCCAATAGAGACCACTATCATGTTCTACATGGAAAAACTATTAAGGTAGGATACTCGTGGGATAAAATATGAGTACAAATGAAGGATATATGAAAGGAAGAAGATTGTAGAGGGAATAAATGTCATGTAGGGGGGCCATACAACATGTGACCTTGCCTCATTTACTGGTTTTGTTATCCTCTAGATATGGCTTGGGAAGGCATTTCATAATACAAGGTGTGTGTATAGGGTGTAAAAAGCATGTTTGAGACAATCAGGGTACTAACTATGTTTTCCTATTGTTACTCATGTACTCTTAGACTACGTGGCATGTCCAGCCACACGGGGTCCTTGGTCATGTGTGAGATAGAGCACAACTCGACTGGCTATGTAAATATACACGATGTGCGCCCTTACTTACATGATGTGTGGTGAAACATGGGCTCCTAGGTGTGTACCCCCTATACATGAAAATATGACCATATAGGGGTCACACAACATGTATTCCCTCTACATGTTGTCTGATGTTTATCTCAATAAGAAACCTTAGCCACCATAATGACTCAGACTAAATGGTGTGTGTTTATCAATGCACCCTTTGGGTATATTGGGAATTTCTAGAAACCAAAGAAGAATTCACGTGTCTTATTGATCCAACATTTATTAAATATATCCCACCTTTTAGTCACCAGAAACTCAAGGAGAATTCCTCTATACATAAAATCTAGCCCTCCAGTGGTTGGAAATTGGAAACCGGCTACCCACATGAAGTGTCATTGCACATCCTATGCGCCTCCTGTCTCATGATGCCACATTGGATCCCAAATATTAGAATCATCACCCAATATCCATCATAATACATTCATAAATCATCATACCGATAATCATTCACACAACCACCATGAATCTTGGGGTTCAATCATGCTCGAACGAACCCTAGCAATGTCGAATTATAACCTGCTAGGCTAGTGGAGAAGAACGCAAAGAACATGTGGGGGAAAATCACAGGAACAATGGTAAAACCATCATTGGACAATCATTATTGGCCAACGATAACATATCAGGGAAATCCATTGGGATAACATGGAATTAAAATAAAAAATTTAACTAAACAATTTAATTCATATATAGAGCCCATATGAAGGATAGAATAATCACATATCAAAAGAAGATAATTAAATCCATGACCAATCAATTAATAAAAATGGAGGTAACCAAAAATGATGAGTCCTACCTAAATTTGGATCAATAATTGGTGAAGAATGTGTTCTATAATGATGAGGAAGAACTTATGTGTTTGCGTCCTCTTGGACCACCATAAATTGATCTTCCATCGTCCTCTAATGAATTTCATTTAGGAAGAAAATTAGAGGCTCCTCTCAAAGATCCCACAGTTATACTAATAACCTTGGAGAATTTATATAGTAGCAATTATATGGAGGTATTTTAGGTTATGGATATTAAATAAATAAAATAAATAAATAAATTCATTCATTCATTCAATTAATGTATCTACCAATGGGTGCCTCAAACGAACATATGATGCTGACCAACCTTTGGTTGTGCCTAGGTTTAACCCTGCATTTTGGAGTCAAAGGTAGTCTCAAATTTCCCATCCAAAGTACCTAAAAAAGGGAAAACCATTTATTATAAATGGATGTGTGCACGTTATAATAATAATTTAATATTTTTATAATACCAATTCCGAGATCACCATGCCTAGAACCTCACACCATCTCACCGCCTAAATTTGTAAACATTATTTAAAATAATCCAAAGCCTTATAAAAAAACTAGGGTCTCTATATCCCATCATGGACTTAGGACAGACTATGTCAGCTATCGTTCCTTACCCGTTTTCATTATGTACACCCTTATGTTTCTCACACATTTAGTGATTTTTGGAAACTTTACATTGATGGTTATTATATGCATCCCTGATTTGTTTTTTTATTCATGATTACTTGGACATTTCCCTCTATATATATATAATGGATTTAATGTTATATTCTCTATTTATGTTGAATATGAAATTTTTTATAGAACTAATGGATGTATAGTGACAATCACTATATAGATTCATAGTGGTATCCAATTAGGATTTAGTTACCAAACCATATGCGGTCCTTCAGGAATATGTAGACATGTTTTTTTGGGACATAGGTAAAGGGAAGGAAGCTTCGTATAATGATACCTTTTCATATACGGTGTTTCTTTTTGATGAGTTTGGGACAGTGGTGATTGAATTTTATATGGAATTTGTCTCATGGAGTTGTGGATATCCTTATTGTTTGTCTTTCGAATATTATAGGTTCTAGATGTTTGGATCTATTCATCCACATCATATATCAATGGATCACTCATTAGTTGTTATGATATCTTTATCACTAATATTATTTGATATATTATGGTTGTCACATGTTTTCTTTTTTAGTTTACAATTTTTCTTATGTTTTTATATTTATACCCATGTGCTTATCCCAAGCCCATAGAGATCAAGAAAATTCTTCAGGTCTTATGGAAATCCAATTTGGGTGAAGTGTTAGGTTGAACAAGTTTAGTTCATTACACTTATTGAACTCTTAAAATCATCTTCAAACATCATCAAAAGGTTCTCCTTATCCTGATACATCAGTAAGTATTCTTGGTGAACCATTGATGGATTCTTTAACATCAATATATCTCTTTAATTCTAAATAACAGCTTCTTAAAAATTTTTCCCCCATACAAACACTTCATCTAGTATAGAAACTATTGTAAACTGTACTTTTTAATAATAATAATTACTTATCTTAAATATAGAGAAAAACAAACCAATATTCATAGTTTATGAATCGCTGCTATAAATTTTTCCAAGTAGGAACTCCAACCAGAATCTATCTCCAATTAGTAGCATATAATCAATATCCATTTTCCATTTAAAATATTAGCAACTTCATCATCTATTTACACACTATAAAACACATATTTACATGTTCATATCATCATGGTATCCTTTCTAATTGACAATGAATATAATTATCATTTCACTATTGAGATCTTCAGGATAAGAAATATGAAGTATATCACAACCAACATAGTTGAGAAAAATACAATAAATCTAACTTAATATAATAAAAAATGATTATAGTAGGTTTAGGTAATGATTAGATTCTCCAAGTATAGGTTAATGATAAAATTATCAATATGAAATAATAATGAATAAAAAACAATAATAAATTAATGATGATTTTATAAAACAATCCAACTTAGTTTAATCATCAATGTAACTTTCATTAACATTATTAATAACATAAATAATGATATATATGAAAATTTTGTACATAAATTAATATTTAGTTAATAAATGGAATTAAATAAATTTTACCTATCATAAAAATAAAAATACAGGATTAGAGTCCCATTACATGATAAAAATATTCTTAAAATATCAATGTGTGGTTGTTTTTATAACTAGGAAGCCTTTTTATGATCAATCATTCTCTTTGCTAAATTGAAAACTGATTTTAAATCTGTTATATAAAGTATAATGGATAAAAGGCCAGAACAAAAATTTGTAAGTGTCAGGATTGTGAAGCCTCTTAAATTCCCAGATTCATTCGACCATAATTAGTGGATTTTGAAGATAATCATTGTAATATGAAGGAAGTAGCATCCAGTGACTTTATAGGTTGAATAGATTGACTAGAAGATGTGAATATTCTAATGGGATTTGTGCAGTTATGATTTGAGTTCACCGGAAGGAGGACCAATCCTGAAGTCATATATGTGGATTGAGGTGATGTGTTCAATTTACCAGATACTTTTAAACTAGATGAGGATTATTACATGTAATAAAAATTCATTAATCCCAACTGATGGACCATAATAGAAGTCAGAGGTTAATGAAAATAGTTGATTGGTTTGAGCCCACTATAAAATGTGGGTGGGACTATGTGTTGACCTGTTATATGATAATTGAGTTTCGTGATCTACATGGTTGTCAAATTGTCGTTATTGTAAAAATTATTTTATATTTTTGGTTAAATGAAAAGACACAATGGTTCTTCTATGGATGTAGGACTCAATGTTTAAACCATTAAGATCATCTTGTTTCCTTGATTTTATTATCTATTATGTTTTTTGAATGTTTTTGGAGTTGTGAGTGAATGTGCTAGAGTAATGTGACTTAGTGTGGTGACTAAGGTGATTTTTTTTCTTAAATTAATAAATTTTTGTGAGAAATAATTCCTTTATGAACCTTACTTTTTCCAATGTGGTTCTGGTGACCGCACTTCCTATGGGTGAAGTTGGTGTGGGATTCTCAATATCAAATTGAGTCCACCTTAAATAAATTTTACTAAAAAATATTAAATTTCAAAATCAACATGTATATCAAAAAATTTATCCCCTATATAAATCTAAAAATATAATTTTTTAAGCTATAAAATAAATTTTTTACTTAATAAATTATCATATTCATCAAAACAATCAATGTTAACTTTTCCAATATAGTTATTTTAATTCCATCCCAATTTTAAAACATTATAAGTTTGATAAGTAAAGATTTATTTTCGATAATACTCATATAATTGGAATAGAGTCTAATATTCACAACATGAAAATACACATCAAATGCATCTTATATTTCGCTAAAACAATACTCCAAAAATCTTAGCTTGATCCATGGAACAAAAACAAAAACAAATGAAATTGTCAAAATATAATCATCCCAATATATTGAAATCTTCTAATCATGTCCATAATCATATCAACCATGAAATAGGTGGGATTATCTCATAATTATTTTAAGCTTATATAAAATTTCAAAATCTCTTAACATAAATATGTTTAATGATTGGCAGTGGAAGATATGTGTGATGTTATAAAATGGTTTGGAACACATTTGAATTGCATCCACTTTCTCTCATTCATAATTAAAAAGCTTAAATATATGGAAATTACGATCTTATTACCCAGAAAATATGAATTTTTTTATGTACATATCACGATCAAGTATAAAATAAATGTAATTCTATATTGTATAACCATCAAATCAAAACTTCTTCCTTACATTTGACAATTTTTTTCAACTATTTTATTCATTTTTAAATCCAAATAAAAAATTGTTTTCATTTAAATCTTATCATTTAAAATCTTATCAACATCAACAATTTTATTTGAAACCATCTTTCATAATAAAAATTAAATATAACAATAAAAAACTTGAAAAAATAGTCCATCATGAAATAATTTTTTACGAAAATTTCTATTTTTTAAATATGAATTCATTACATGGTTATAAATTTCATTATCTAATGTAATGAAACAAACATTCCAATAAATTTTTTATATACTAAAAAAACTATCACTTCATCAGCCTGAAAATTATTTATAAAATAAAAGATCAAGCTTTAAAAAAAAGTATCCTTCTTTAATTATTCAATATTAATAAATATAATGTGTTGTTACACCCACAAATTCATCATAAATACATTAATATTTCATATTATAAAAATTAAAATCATATTTTTCAGTGTTCATTTCCCAAATAATTCATTAAAACATCTTTCTCTCTATCATATACAACGATTATACCTATTTTTTATATAGATCCACCAATAAACATTACATCAAGATTAATAAAATAATAAAGCTGTCTAAAACATGGACATTTCAACAAAAAGTAAATGGTTTTTTCCATATATAAGAAAAATGAATAATGGAACTATAAAATTCTTCCTAATCAAATTTAAATGTACCCAAAGAACTACTTTGTCACTTTTATGCAAAACTTATCATCCATATTTTTTATTTCTTTTATTAAAAATATTTAACAACAAGATAAATGATAACTTAAATTGGATGTGTCATGTGTTTAATCACCTCCAAGAATCTATTTGCAATGATTTTATTCCGGACTTACATCTTCAATACTTGTGATTTATATGCACATAATAGATACTTATATATATATCTTAAATGTTATGTGACCTATAATAACTTAAATATCAGGTTTCACATATTTTGTTTCAAATTTATCCTGCCAATATATTGGATATTTTTATCCATATTAATATTTAATCCTATAAAATAAAGCTTACATTCCTAAAAAATATTATTTAAAATATTTATGGCTATATGAGAACAAGTTGTTTATCATTACATTCTATGCTTATCAATATAACATGTTTTTTGAGGATATATTATGTCATATACTTTTTCTTAAAATATTTTGTTTTTGTTTTTTTCCTTTATTAATTAATATTTTTTGTATTATGTGAAATTATATTGAAATTTATAGGGCTTAATGGTTTCCATGGAAATAAAATTAAGGTGAAATACACTCAAAATTAAATATTTTATTAGGAAAAAGTACCAGGATAAGATTCATCGTGGTCTGAAATGGTAGAGTCCGAGGGTATCCTCGGAATAATGAGATTAAAATCAATAGGAAGGGATATAATAATAGATTATTTGATGAGGTTTTCATCCTAAAATTATTTATGTGTATGGTTTTCAGAAGCATTATTCCCCCATGAAATGAGTGAATAATCTCTGCTTAGTGATTTATAATATGATTGAAATCTATGACTTTCTAAGAAGAGGATCAAGGGGGTGTGGATATAATCAAGAAGATAAAAAAATACTATAGCTAGGTATCTTTATAAAACTATTAATAAAATTCTTATTAACTTAAACAAGTCAATCCCATTGAGCATAGATCTTAATTTGGTTGTTATATAATTTCATGGAGCATAGAAGGTGCTAAAGGCTATCACCATAGATCCGCTTATATCACAAACAATGTTACCATCTCTCATGATACCCTGATCACATGGGACATCAATTTTGGAGCTCTATACCTATACTGGGAGGATTCCAATAGACCCATTGTCCCTATAAACATTACCATCATTATACAAGAGATGAATAAATTTGGTCATAATCTTATTGACCAATGGAGACTTCTTTCTTTGTTTAATCAACCCACCAAGATCACCTCACTTTCACTTTCATGTGAATATGAGAACATATTATTCCTTAATTATACCCCTTGTTTTTGTCTTCTAAAATAGTAAAAAACCCATATAAAAGACCATGATTTTCACCCTTTATTCCATTAAGGTATGATCACACACCTAAAACCACATAGTGAGAATGTTCTGGACAGAATCTCCTTGGATCATGATGACCATGAAATATCTTAGTAGTTTTCGTATTACTCTCACCCCCTCCACTTAAAAGAAGATGTGGAATGTATTTTCCACTTTTTATTTATTACAAGAAATGAATTTAAAATATAATAATATACATTTTCATTTAACTTTGTTGTCTATGGTAATGACATCATTTTGAATGCACAAAACTATAATGTGAGATTGGAATCTTGGTTGGATGTTGTGTTTTTGTGTGCTTGGTTAGTTATTGCATCTTTATGGCCTTAGTTTTCGTGGATTGGTGGACTTTGTTATTTTGGATTGGTGGATTTGTAATATGATAGTTTATATGGTTGATGATTGGTTGTGGTTTGATAAGAATGTAAAGATAATTTCCTTGAATAATATGAATTGTTATCAGCAGAACTTTTACTAATGAAAATGGATGTATATGTAAAAAATGGAAAACAGAAAATTGGATGTGGTCCTTTTTCATGATATTTTTTGTTTATCATTATTGGTATGAAATGTTGGAGTGGTATTTATTACACCCAATTGGTGATCAATGTTGTACAATGATGTTAGTATGAACCCATAGGTGTGGGCTTGTGTGGAAAATTATTATATGTTGTGTTATTGCATTTCTTTACACATGCCACCCAATTTGAGTACTATGTACCAACACCTAGATGCTCTGGTTAGGGTTTTTCCCCCAACATCTAGGATGGGGAGGATACATATGACTCAATACCCCCTCTTCCCCACTCTCTCTTTAATTGTGGTTCATGATGATGACGATGATACATAACTGGGGGCGGTACATAGTGGTGGATAGGTATATATGTGTTGGGTGTCATGTGTGGTTGGAGGAGGGAACAAGTTTGATGTCTTCCAATTTCATAATACACAACAACCTTTTTTATGGTATGATGGTGTGGTCTATGGAATGGGTTGAGATCTTGGCTTTCCCATTGAGATGGTGATAGTTGTTGATGAGATGAGAGAAAAGGATTTATTCTCATTATGTGAGAGTGAAAAAAAAATTGGGAGAGTGGTTTTGGGGAACCTTTCTATATTATTTTGAGATTAATTGAAAATTTTTGGATACGTGATTTGGAAAGATTGCAATATTTTGGTTGGGGGAATTGGTTGATCAACTAAGTACTTATTGGTTCTCTTGTTTGTCCACCAAGGAATTAACATAATCTTTTAAAATTTTCATGAGAGAACTTAGGTATGATCATACTGAGTAAACATATTATACTCACCCTATATATATATAAATATGTTTTATAGTTTTCCAAGAGGTTTTTGGTGATCAAGATGAACATTACTAGCTTGGAGTTTGGAGCAGTTGGCTTGCTGACACAAAAAATGGCATTGTTTTATTTTGGAGATACCTGTATTTGTTTAAAATATTGCATTATGAGTTTTATTTTATGATAATTTTGTTTAATTTATATATCATGGTATATTTTTTGGTGGTTTATGCTATTATATAAAGAAATATTTATGATAAATGCCTCCCGCTATGTGTGATTTACCCTAAGTGATAGTCATCAACCTGGGGCCTGGTGGAGGTGGGCTTCGAGGGTCACTCTCATTTCATTCGCCAAACCATGAGTGGTTAATAGTGGGGGATGTCTATGATAGAATGGTATCAGAGTTGTTGGTTAAGAGATAATATGTTGATTTAAGTTAATCATTAGTGATGACTGTAAGTGTTGGTAGGGAATTAGTTTTTGATGAACTTAGTATGTAATGTAAGAAAAGGAAATTAGTATAGGAACAGAATTTTAGGGACCATTATGATTCAATGAATGGAATTTAATATTTCTAATAATTCTAAGTGAAATGTATATTCTTATGGGGTAAATTCCTAGGATAGGTACTTGTATCATTCCTGCTTGAGTTATATTTTTATGGGTGGTTCAGGGGTTGAATAAGTGAAATGATAAAGTGAATCTAAATAAATTTATTACTAATGAAATTTGGAGTTTATCCTTTACTTTCAAACATATAGGCTAGTCACTATCAATGTTTTCATCATGTTAGAGAAGCTTAGTAGGTTTTCCCCATTTATCAATGGATGGTCAATCCCGATCAAGTGGATGAGTAGTGGCAGCTTACATTTTGTGATTTTTAGCTTTAGAGATTGGTGATGTTTGGAGGTGGAATATTTGATTTGGAGGAAAAATATAGGTTACAAGAGTTAGAGAATGATTTTGGACTAATTCGATTCTGATGTGAGTATTAATTTCCCCTATAATTCATTTAGTTGTAAGGAGAGGTGTCTCAATTGTGGACATTATATCTTGGGGATCAGAAGGAGGTTGAAGTGATATGGGATGATTTCTAACTAGAGTTCATGGTCGAGTTATTATCGAAAATAGAGAAGGTGGAGAAGATATTGGAGTTTCTCTCTCTTAATTAATGGAACATGATCATTCGAGATTTGGAAATAAAGTTTAAGGATATTTATTGATATTATATTTACATATTTATAGACAAGGAGTCCCAGTCAAGTCATTTAGAGGAGGTTCTATGTCCCTCCATTTTTTCTGCAGTTCCACAATTTGTTTTAAACATATATTTGGATTTTAGAAGAAGGATGAGGTGTTGGAGAGGGTACATGAGTGGTTTGGAGAACCACTATTGGAGGGTCAGAAGGGTCACATGAGGAGTATGTGGTTTGATGGAGGATTATAGATGTCAGGTCATTCTAGATTCCGGCCGGCAGATAAGTAGTCTCAGAAATCAGCCTCATGCTTCTCTAGGTGAGGTAGTTCTCGTTTGTCTACTGGGATTTATTTGGTTCTATATTATGGATGTGGGGGTTTTGGACATTATCACCAGTATATCCCATAATCCCCATGGATTTGTTATGATTTTGGATTACTGACTCCCTTTCAACCCTAAAAATATCAATTTTCCTCAAGGCATTATCAACAAAATGACCCACCAATTTATGATGAGCATCCTATCCAGTAGGTTTATACTCATCCAAGTGAAGGTGGAGTTGGTAGAGGGTATCCCCAGGATGTTCTGAGGCCCAAGACTAAGCATGGACATGGAGTTTATAAAAAATGATGCATATGATATGATCTAGGGTAGATACATGAAATTAAGGGGCCAACTATAGAGGATCAAGAGGTTTTTTGAGGTATGATCAGTTTATCACCTACCTTGGTTTTTTATTTATTTGATTCTAGAGATTTTCACTCTTTTATTATGCCTAATTTGGTCTAAACATTGGGATTGAATGTGGAGAGGATTCCCATACCTTTGGTGTCATCAATTCAAGTTGAATATCAAGCCATACTGTTTAATATGTGTTAGTAATGTAAACCAATATGTGTCAATGATGTAAACTGGTGAGTGGGGTTTTCAGATGGTAAATAAGTTTGTGGATCCCATTTTTTATTTGATGGATGAATCATCAACATAGTTATGGGGATCTCTTATAGTAGAGGATCCTAGAGTTTTTATTGGGTATTTGGATGTTTTACTAGAGAATTTTTTGACCCTAAACCTTAGTGTGACATTGAATTTAGGATATAGTTATTTCTAGGCGCTTCTATGATTTTGATGGATCCTTATTAGATGTTATATTTGGAGTTGTGAGAGTCGAGAATCTAGAACGATTATCTGTTTCATAAAGGTTTTATCTAAACCAGTGTATTACCATGGGGGGATTTGATTATTTTTTCTAATAAGTCTCATGGTTGTATGAGGTTGTTCATAGAAAACCAGAAGATGAATTAGGTGATGATCAATAATTGTTACCATATTCCGAGGAAACATGATATATTTGACCAGTTGAGAGGGGTATATGGGTTTTTAAGATTAATTTTTAGTCTGGATATCATCAGTTGTGGGTAAATAAAGAGGACATCCAAAAGACTACTTTCCAGTGTAGGTATAAACATTTCATGTTTTTAGTTATGCTAGTTGGAATCATGGAATCACCAACTAAGTTCACGAGACTCATGAACTCCATTTTTCAGGAGTTCCTATATTAGTTCATAGTTTTAATCATAAAAAACATTCTCATATACTAAAAGTTTGAAGAGGATCATGTTAAGAACATGAGGATTGTTCTATAGACTCTTTTACACCACTGCCTTTATGGAAAATTTTCCAAGTATAAGTTATATATGTGAGAGGTGCATTTTCTTGGACATGTAGTGTCTCAAAATGGAGTGGTAGTAGATTTAGTAAATGTTGAAGTTGTTATTTCTTGGGTATCACCAAAAAACATGGCACATGTTCATAACTTTCCTGGTGTTGTGGGTTATTACAAGATTTTTGTGTCTATATTATCTTATATTTCACCCGATTAACATATCTGATAAAAAAATACCAGGCCTTCATTTATATTGATAATTGATAAGAAATATTCATCTACCTGAATCCAAAATTGATTTGTGCCTTATTTCTTCAGCTACCTAAGGAAGTTGTGGTGTTTTAGGTGTTCTGTGATACTTCTCATTTGGTCTGGGGATGTGTCTTGATATAGTTACAAGATCTAATCTCTTATGGGTCAAGTAAATTATGTCTTTATGAATGTAACTATTCAACCCATGAACCAGATATGGTAGTAGCTGGGTATTATTTGTAGTATTGATAGATTTGAAGAACTTGAGGTATATTTTCTATCAGCATGACCTGAATCTATAAAAGTGATGATATATGGAGTTAATTTAGGAATATGGATTTGAGATCTCATATACACCAGGGATAGGATGTGTAATGGATGATTTGATGAGCTGGATTCTATTTGGAACATTTCTAGAGTTATAGTATATTTTGAGGATAATGGAGGAATTGGAAGCTATGGATTTTAGAGGAGATGAGGTTGATGAAAAAATATTCTTGTTCTAGAAGCCAGTGGATACCTCCTTATTATAGTAAGTGGAGGATTATCAGTTGGGATACCAAGAGGTAGAGGTGATGTGGGATCATATAATTCATGTATATGTCCTAGAGGGATTGTCAAAGGATGGTCAGTATTAGTTTATGATCCAATTAAATATGTTTTCCTATTAATGGTGCAAAAGGGAGTACTCTATGAGTTTTATAACTCAATTTTAGTAGTGCATCCAGGAATAACAAAGATTTATCATGGTTTGAGGAGTAAAATTTGGTATACAATCATGAATAGGTCAGTAGCGTTGTTCGTGGAAGAATTTCTAGTCTAATAGTAGGTTGAGGTAGAGCATCATGTTCCTGGTGGTTTGTTGCAGCCCTTAGATTTCCTTGAGTTGAAGTGGGAAGACATATTGATGTATTTAATCATTGGGTTATCACAATATCAAGGAGGATATTATGCTATATGTTTGATCATGGATCAAATGATATGTTCAGATCATTTTTTGGGGATTCATGAGGTGAGTGCCTTATATGTTCTGGTGTGATGTTATATGAATGATGTGGTGCGACTTCATGGAGTTCTACGGACCACCATTTCCAAAAAGGCCCTTAGTTTACTTCATGATTTTAGAGAGGATTGTTATAGAGATAATATTTATATTATTTTTCATGTGTATTTCAAATATTTAATCCCCACCAATTTATCAATTCGAGCTAAAATTCATCATTTTTTATTTTAGGAATATTTTGTGCTTCAATGTGAAAATTTATTTATTCTATAATTTTAAATATATTCTATCACTTTTGTATTTAAATAATATGTCTGTCAATATGGATTCAAATTGAGGAATTGTTTCTTGTAGGCTTTATTTGTTCATGGAATTGAACTTCTTCAACTAGACTCAGAGAAAATTATAATTTCATGGGATTCAAATAAATTAGTCTATCAAAAATTATTTTTGGATAAAAAAATTAACAACTCCTCATTAAATGATGCATATATAGGACAATAGGCATCAAAATGAGGTAATTTAAGTTCAATATAAAATAGTAATCAAGTTCACATGTTAAGATTAAATTTCTTGGAGAAATTCGTTCATTAATGAAGCCGTTTCACAAATAAAATTGGAGGAAGATAAAGAGTATCTTTATCAATAAAGAGTGATATTTAGTAATTAAAGAATATTTTTTTTGTAAAAATGAACAAAGTGTTTGAAAATTTTAGGCTCTATAGAAAAATAATTATAAAAACTATTAATAATACCCCTTAGTGAGCTTCAGTCAGTTGGTGGGCATAAAACGATAAAACGTTTGATGGACAGATTCTGGAGGAGAAATTTTCTATTTTTATTTTTCTCTTTTCCTAGTTTTGTAATGGATTAAACATGACCCTTATTCTCAGTTACCATTCACATGGAGTGGTAAACATTACAGTTATTGGGTAGGGGGAACTTTTTTTAATTCTTGAGTTCCTGTACTTCAAGGAATAAAATATGTTTCTTTCTTCTGTTAAGTTGGTTTCAATATTTTAACAGCGGTTTATATTATAAACTTGGATAATATTTGTTTTTAGATTCTGTTTTTGTTATTTTATTGGTTGATGGTCACTATCTACATTAATTAGGTTTTGGTTTATATATGATTGATTATACTAGGTCTTAGTAGTGATGTACTCATCGATCATCATTATGTGTGGGAGGGGTAGTGAACACTCTTGATTATTTGGGATAAACAAGAAACAATTGGGTATTACCTAAGTAAATTGTGGGTATTCACTAAAAATATATCCCACGTTTGAAGGAGGGAAGAAAAAGTTGACATCTTGGAAAGGTTTATTCTCACCAACACCATTTTACAAATAAAGTGATAGGAAGCAATTGTGGAGTCTCACTTTAATCAATTTAGCAGAAGAGGTTTTGATAACATCGAACTATGATGGAATTGAAATTATAAAACAACCCTAACCTGATCTCCATTATTATATAACTATTTCAAATCACATTATTTTTCAATATTATTTTAAACTCTTATTTTATTACTTTATTTTTTTTCAAAATAAAATAATTTAAACCCCACCTTTCAAATAATTTAAAGTGATAAACTTGATTTTTTCACACTCCTCTTTGGAGAAAACCTAGGTTGACCACTATACTGAATTTTTAACATATGAAATAATTCTGTTCCACATAACATGACAAAAATGTGTCAAAAATCAGCATCATTTCTGAGAATTCAATGATAATAATCTAATTTTAAATAGATTTATATTTTCAAATTAAAAATGAAAAAAATGTTTTACTCATATTGGTCTACATAAGATGGTGTTTCTTTATTTTCTAAATAGATCAACTATGCTTAAAGATTAATCCTCATAGAGGATGAATTCAAGTATATTATCCATGACCTTAAATATACCATTTAATCCCAATATTGGAGTGATATGATATATAATTAATATAAATTTTGGAGTACTACCTAGAATTGTATCGATAAATGGGTTTTCAACAAAAATAGTCTTCCCTATTTTCCTGTAATTTTCTAAATAAGTTTTCCATGTGAAAAATCAAGAAAAAGTGGTTAAAATGGTATAAACAACCAGTATTAATGCATTAAATATATGATACATTATATGAATATCCAAATGAAATAGATATCTCATAATTATCTAGAGTATCTAAAACCATAACCAAAGACAGAACAATAGCAATTGGAGGAAGATATTTCCCCACTCATCATTGAAATAAAAGATACTGAGGAGGTTGATAAGAAATTTTTAAAGATTCATTCCACCTCACTAAAACATTTCATAAGAGATTGATAAAGAATATTTTTCTACTAATTTACGTATGGGAGATCAACATTATTTGGATTAAATTTGGAATGAATATGAGGTGAAAAATGATATACCCATCTTTAAAAATGAAGAAAAATTAGAATCATTATGTCTTTATCTATCCTTGCAATAAAAATAAAAACCACCCAAGTGGTGGAGTTTAAAGAAATAATGGAGGAGCCTAACTGTTGGCCTCCAATAACTACAACTTAATTCTATGAAGCACATTCCTCTGAAGAAGAAATTAAAGATGAACTAACTCAAGGATATTATATTCTATTGAACTCATTTTCAATCCAGTTTTATTGAAACTAAATGGAGTATCACCTCTCATTGTTTTCAATTTTCATATTCCTACAACTCATGTTTTTTCCTTAGAGGAAGAGTAAAATAATATGCACTTGATAAGGAACATATAGAGATTTCCTATCATGTAGAAAATTTATTAGAGGGATTCCATGAGGATATCGAAGATGATTTTCCTAAATAAACTGAGAAACATGATTTTTATTCATCATATTTTTTCTTCAAATAGAATCACACTTTTAATTTCCCTTTGATTATTCCATTAATGCAACATACCTGAAGAAATCACTAGAGAATAAAGAAGAGGTTTTATAAGTGAAAACCAAGAAGAAGGGGGACTCATAAATTATCCTACCCCACTATGAAAGTGTAACTTTTTTCTAACATGGTGGATTTAGTTCACTTTTTTCATAGAGAACTCAACAAAAATAAAGAAGTAATGTGATGTGGATGAAATAAGTGTTGGTGGTTCAAATTAAGGAAATTACACCCAACATCAAATTTTAGATGACAACTAGTATTGCACTTATAAAGATAATAAAAACCCAAGGTCCACTTTGGGGTTGAATAAAGATCTATATTTCATTTATTTCCCTTTATCATTCTATTTCAATTTTCTTTTATTTTAATAATTTTTTGGCTTTCTTTTCTGATTTTGTTTTTAGGTTTTCCATGAGAATCACTTAGGGGATTAAATCAACATTTCATTACCAATAATTCAGGTTATACATCTCCTTAACACTTGCTTACTATGATTCAATTAAAAAACTATATATATGAAAATCTACTGGAATGCATTTAGGACACTATATAATTTAAGTGTGGGGGAGGAAACTTTAATAATTTAGGATTTCAAAATTTCTATTTTTAAACCTTTTTTTCTTTTTCAAAATATTGTTTGTTTATTTTTAAATTTTTGTTTTTTTTTGAAACTTATGATCTAAAATGATTATATTTTCCATTTATGAAACCCATGTCAATGAGTGAACCAATTTATTCCATGAAACCAAACATGAATGAATACTGAAAATGAATTTGTTTAAAGTTTAATAATTTGAGAACTTCATTAAAAAACCCTTGATTTTTGAATATCATGAAAAATCTCAATGTATTTATCTTTAAAATAAACTTATAATGATTCTTTTGAACCATTTTTTAATATTATTTACATTCATATCATTTATTTAGAGAACTGATCCATGTTTCTTCAACCAAAATTTTATTCATTTCTATAAAAAATATGGCTTTGAGGTACTTATGTTTTAAATTATAGAGTCATTTTTTAAATCTAACTGTTCAAGAGAATCCTTTTTATCCTTTATTTACTTTATATTTAATCATTTTATCCATTATAATACATGAAAAACCTATCAGGTTAGCCACATTAAAAGCTAATTTTCCCTACCCACCTTACCAGAGAAGTGAAAATGCATGATCTATTTAAACTTATGTGTGTGGGGAAGCTATTTTTTGGTGTGATACATCATTTGGTCATACTTTAGGTTAAAAATTAAATGCTTAAAAAGTGTTTTTACAACTAAAAAAAGGTGTTTTGATAAAATATCTGACTTGTTGGAGCTGTTGAAAATAAAATCACCCTCACTTACTTTAAAAATTAAGTTATTTTGGATTAGAAAAATATCAATAATAAATTCAATTCTGTTGAATTCATTTGAGTGGATATCATTTTTCATATTTAAATTCTGAATGGTGTGTAGATTTATTAATGTTTTCATGATTATTAGAGATGATTTTATGCTAAGGGGAGTTGGGAGGAGACCATATATGAATTAAAATTGGAATCATGCAATTTTGCTTTAAAAGGAGTGAAAACCTCTTTATTCTGCCTTAGAATTTTTCAAATCTAAAACCTGAAATATGAAATACACTGAACAACCTTATAAATTAGTCATGATTAACATATTTACTTGACTCACATTTGGTAGATATGTAGTACTTTATCTGGTCTATGGTGTCTCATGCACGAGTTTAGAGGAGAAAATCCTTGTTGAAAATTAACATTTGAACGGTGAGGGAAAATTTATGCGAGGTAAGTGTTTTGTGTGTATGGGAGGATAAATTAATTGTAAATGGATTGAATGGTATTAATGGAGAAACTAAAATAATGGTTTTTGATGATACATGACAGATTTTTCTTCTTGGTGTAAAATTGGTGGATCTCATGGGCATGTGTTTTTAAATTTTTTTGGATTTAATATTGATGCTTACTTGTCCATGTGTCCAAGTTATAATTGTGGGGGAATTGATAGAGATAAAATTTCCATTTTTTTCATATTCATTTCAATGATTTAATCCATTAAAATTTTTTCATTTTATTTTAATTGCATAATTTGTGGATATTAGGTATATTTTATGCTTAAATGTGAAAATTGATTAATTCTTGAATTTTAAATATTTTTTATCACTTAAATAAACTAATTATAATTTTTTAAATACTGATAAAAATTTAGTAATTCCTTTTTTAGGATTAATTTTTTGTGGGTTTCAACTTCTTCAACTTAAATCAGTGATAATTAGAATGTCATAGGCCCCAAATAAACTAGTTGATATGGGAATCATTTTTGGGAGACAGAATTGACCACTCCTTATTAAACTAAGGATATATTGGTATAAATGAAACCAAATGAGTTGATTCCAGTTGGATATGAAATATTAACCAAATTTTCTTCAATAAATTTCAATGAGAAATTCACCCATTAAAGCAGCCACTTAATGAATCAAAATATAGGGAGATGAAGAGTCGCTTCATCCAAAAATACAAATATTTAGTAATTGAAAAATAACTTTTCATAAAATTTCAAAAGGATTTAAAAATTTTAGGGTCTACATCCAACACTATTTTTAACAACTCTTAATAATACCTCTTTGTGCTTTTCATCATGATGGAGGGAATAAATGGAGAAACATTTCAGAGGATTGATTTTATAGAATACATTTTCTATTTTTTCATTATATCTTTTCTTTAATTGTGTAATGGATTTATCTTCCCCCTTATTCTAGGATACCCATCACATGGAGGGGTAAAATTTTGAGTGATTTTTAAGGGAATATTTTCTATTTTTAAATATTTATTTCCTTTACATAATAGAATAAAATCCATTTTTTTATTATTTAATGTTGGTTTTAAAATTCTAATTATAGTTTATATTACCAACTATGATCATTTTTTAATTTAGATTCCTTTATTGTTATTGGATTGATCAATGATCATTATCTCCCTTTAATGGATTCTAGTTTATATACAATGGAAAAAACTAGGGCTTAGTGGTGATGTACTTGATGATCATTAGTATGTGTGGGAGGGGTAGTGAAAACTCTTGATTTTTTGGGATAAATACATGATCAGGTATTACCTAAGTCAATTGAGGGTATTTTATACAAATCTACCACCCATTTTAAGGAGGGTAGACCAATATGAGATCCTTTAAAGGTTTATTCTAACCATCACCATTTGACCAATGGAGTGAGAGGAAGTGATTGTGGAATCTCACTTTAATCAATTTAGTATAATAGGATTGGATAACTTAGAAATAGGATAACATTGAAATTATAAAACCAATCCTAACCTCATATATCTTCTCATATCACTATTTTAATCATTTTTTATTGATTTATTTATCAATTTGTTTTTAATCTCTTGTTCTATTAAATTATTTTGTTTCCAAAATTAAAAAATTTCTAAAACACCGACTTTTCCCACTAATATAAGTGAAAAAAGTTGATTATTGTGTACTAATCTCAATAGAAAACCAATTTAGACAACTATACTGCATTTTACTTAGGCAAAAATTATGAATTCTACACCCCATGATAGGCATGTATCATATTGCAACATGATTTAGGCTCTCAGTTGTGCCTTAACACCACTTTCCACCCCATAAGAAAAAAATGCCGAGGGGACCATCCAAATACTGGAGGTTATGTTGAAAACATGTGTCTTGGATTTCAATATATAATGGGTATAACACCAAAATTTATTCAATTTTTCTTACAATAATATCCATCCTTTATCCTTTGTTGTTACTCCCCGTGAGATGTCATACAGGAGGTTGTGTCAATCCTCATTGTGTTGGATTGAGATTAGAGATGTGGTAATTATTGATCTTGATGTGGTGAAGAGCATGATATAGAAGATTTATATGGTTTATGAGATGATTAAGGTGGTTCAAGATCATTGAAATTATTATGTTGATCGAAGGATTAGGGCCTTAGAGTTTGATTTGGGGACCTTGTTTATCGTTCGGTTTCCCCTCTTCATGGGTAGAAGATGTTTTGTCAGGGGAGAAATTTATCACCATGGTTTATTGGACTCTTTGGGGTGTTGGGGTGAATTGGTGAGGTGTCTTATCAATTGGCGATTCCTCTATAGTATGAGTAATTTCTTGATGTCTTTTATGTGTCCCAACATCATTGGTATCTTCATGATGACTCCCATGTCATTGAGCAAGGATAGTTAGATATCAAGGATGATGCGATGTTTGTGGAGTATCAGATCAAAACCCAATACCATCAGGAGAGGGTGTTTTGAGCATGTTTCATTTACTTCGTTCATATTCTCTTATGGTTTAGTGGTTTATAGAAGATTACTTGGGAATAGAAGTTAGAGATACGTAACAAGTACTCGAAGTTGTTGGCTTCTTAATGTGTTCTATGATTTTATGTTAATGATGTAACATATGTTTTGATGTTTAGTATTTATGATTATGGTGTTCAGTTAGTGATAGTGTTATGGATCTAGCTTCATTCTTGTTTGAGTTTTATATACCAGTGGAGTGTTTAGTGGTTTCTAGTAGTTGATGTAGAGACCCGAAGCCTGACGTACATGGACATTACATTACTTTTGCGGAATACTTAGTACATAACAAACACACACACAAGGATCGTAATAGTTTAGTGTCTTTGGAAACTCGGAATATAATCTTCTAGTCGTGGTGAAGGATCTTCAACATCTCCCATAAATATCTTCCTTTTTTTAACCTAAAACCTTTATTTATATCCTGGGGAAAAGAAAACATAAAAGGGTGAGCTCAAATGATCAGTAAGGGTAAACAAAATAAATATCAATCACATCATATTCATAAGAACATAACATTTTGGAAATCTTAACCTGCAAAAGAGAGCATAATTTCATAACATGGGATATATCATAGTAGTGAAATGAAATCCCAATAATCATAACTGAAAACATGAAACATTGTGGCATACACACATAATCATAGAGAATCATATCTTATTAGTCAAGACTCATTGCCAAGACTATCTTAGTGGACAAAGTCCCTTTCTAAACCGAGTCACCCTCGTTTCAGTCCTGTTTCACTGAACCGTTATAACCTACCATTCCAACCATGTATATCTCATGAGATATAAAATCTTTACCCAATGCATTAGAGGGAGATATAGGTCCCACCCATCTCATAATGATACCATTCTTATGTGTGCCACAAAATAATAAATCATACATCATTTCATAACCCATGTAATAAAAATGGGAATCTTAAACATCGTGAAATCATAAAACAATTCATATAAGATAAAGGAATTCATAAAAATATAATTCCATCACAACATAATCAAATAAATTTAATAATAGGGATAAAAACAGAACCCTTTATTATCTTAGATGGAAAATAATTTTGATAAAACACTTGAACTCCATTCTTGAGGAAAATATCCTTTCTACTTCAAAAACACTTTTCCTTTCTTAACATGTCGTAAAATTACAAACTAAAAGAAGTTGATTAAAAATAAATTTGAAAACTTGTAAAGGAAGATTCTTTGAAATAATGTTTTAAAAATCCATTCATGCCGTATAAGTTAAAAAAAAATTCTTCTCGTACTTTTGTCGGAAAAGTTAAAAAGTACCTCGTATGAAAAACGACAAAATATTCCTTTCATATCTTTTACTAAAAACTCAACAAAAGGGAAAATTGGATTTAAACAATTTTAGATGGATGGAAATAATATTAAATATTGATGAAACATGGTTTTGGATGATAAAATACACCCCAGTAAATACCAAAGTTTAAACAATCTCGGATTAAAATGAGATTGTGATATTTCCCTTACCTTAGGTCCGATATGCTTCGTAAGTGTCCAAACCTCCTGTATAATGATTTAAATAATGTTATTGACTTATTCCAGAATCATACTCATTGTTATGATATCATATATGGTTCACTTATGACTTTATATTACCCGTTCTTTTGTAAATTCCATGTTAAAGAAGCGTTTTGGGTAAAATCATTTCATTTATCGTAGGTGTTTGGACTTGTTGTTCTTGACATTATTATTACTTATATCATGATTTACATACTTCCAGAATATAAAACATGATTTATATATCATATATATTCAGTATATATATATATAATATAGATAAATGAAATGAAACACACCGTTCATGGAGACGGTAGTTCGTACGTACGCATGAATGCTGTTTTCCTTTCCTTACTGTCTTGAATGGAAGTAAGTAGATGAAATATATATATACATATATACGTAAATCCAGTAGATTTATCATGTCATATATTTCATTATTATTCATTATATATACTTTATAATCATTCATGAATGGTTAATGTGGAGAATGAATCTCATCGCGTCGTGGAGACGGTAGTCCGTACGTACGCACGAGCGATGATATCGTTTCCATAATTATTGAATTGAATTGGAGTGGATGATACAATATATCAGAATAAATATTATGTTCTAATAACTATGTATAGTTATTCTTTACACCATTATACCCATCCATGTAAGGTGGTGGTGGAAAATAGATTTCACCACGGCGTGGAGACGGTATTCCGTACGTACGCACGCGCGGTGATTTCGTTTTCCGTAGGATGGATAGATGGTGAAATATGGTTGTTTCATAATTATAATAACATATCAGTATATTAGTGATACTGATGTTATTATTTCATAATGAAACAACCTAATAAGAAGGAGTGGAAGAAGAAATAAAGGTGAAAGAATCGGTAACGGAAATTACCTCTTCTTTGAAGCGCCTTTTTGAGACCACCTCTTAGGGCACTAAAATTGGTCTTTGAGGAAGACCAGAACCTCTAGGATGTTTCTAGGGAAGTGGAGAAGAGACTTTGGCAGGGGTTGGCCGAGCTTGAAGGCTCAAATTTGTGTAAGGAAGAGTGGGAGGAGGTGCCCTTTTATAAGGGAGGAGAGGGGTACCTTTGGAATAACTAAAAATATTATTTTATTATAAAGTCATGTTCGGTTTTAAATAGCTCCAAATTGATTTATTTAGAGGATATGGTGGGTATGGGTCGAAATCCACTCATCCAATATAATTTAGACAAGTTTAGGTTCCTATTTTAACCTTATCATTTAGATTTAACATTAAGTTAAATAATTTTACTTTTACCGTGTCTTCTTGTGTTCTTACACTATATGGTTAATAAACTTACTATAAGAAGCCAAAAGAACTCAAAATTGTTCATTATTAATATATATAACCTTATCTAAGTCATTTGGCCAAACCTTAGATTTTTAGGATTAAAATAACAATTAATAATATAATATTTGTTTTAAAAACTATTTTATGTCAATTTTGACACTATTTAGTAATTGATTTTCGTGAAAATCATAACAGAATGATAAGTTCGAAAAAAGTTAATTAAATCAATAATAACATGTCATATTAACCTATAAAATTAGTGTAATTCATAAAAAGTCTCAAATTATATTTATTTTGGTATTTATAACATCAATTATGTCAATATTTCATTAATAAGATAATTACTGCATCATTTTTGTGTCATAAATAAATTAAATTATTTGATGTCTAAAAATTACAAATAAAATACCATTATGTAGGAAATCTTTTTATCTTTCTAATTAATAATTACAATATAATTTATATTATGTATAACCCTATATTAAAAATGTTTTAGTAAATAAACATTGATTTTAACTCTTTTAACTCTTCTTTGAATTAAATAATAATAAATGTCCTAATCTAATCCAAGTGGGCCTAAATGGTCATATTTTATTCCTAAGCTTGTTTTTGGTCGAATTAAACTTATCCAATAGAATTTGGACATGTTTTAGGGTAATAATAATATCATTTTTACCCTTAATTACCCTATTTACTTTTAACCGGGGTAAAAAAAATTAAAAAGTTACTATTCACCAAAAAATTATTTTCATCTCATTGAACCACATTTTACTTACTGAAATCAACCATGTCTCTCGGATTTTTGAAATTCACTCACAGAAGTGGTAAAATTATGTTTTATGAAAAATTCAGTTTTTTTTAACTACCACTTAGTGGTTTCACTATTCATCAAAAATTGAAAGTTTTCAGAAAAATACCAAAAATTAGGCCTAAGCTATATTTGATATTATGAACTCAAAAATGATTTCTATTTTACAAAATTCAAAACATATCAGTTGCATTAATTAATTTAAAAATTAATTCCCGTCGTCAGAACAAAAGGCGTGTTTTTAAGAGATAATAACTATCAAAAGATTGACACTTGTTTATAACTGGTTTAAATGTGAAATTACATCCAATGACCAACATTGTATTAAATTGTAAAAATATATTCTAAATATACTTTAAAACCACTCAAATTAATAATTTATCACTATTAATTATTTCGATTGAAAAAGTTGTTTTTAATTAAAATTTAGTAATTTCCACTATTCATCAAAATATGAAAGTTATCCGAAAATTACCAAAATTTCACCCTAAGATAATTTCGATATTCCGAATCCAAAAATGAAGTCCATTTTGAAAAATAAAATTTACAAAACTTCAAAAAGTGGTTATTACTATTCATAACGGCTAGTTTTAATAATATTTTAATAGCATATCGTTGTTTAGTGAAACTCGGTATTGCGTACTACACACGCTATCGAGGAAGGTCGCGATTGCGTGTAATACAAGGCAATTCAAGGATGCGTGTTGTGAAAGCTCCTTTTGGTATAGCGTATTACACAAGACATTAATGAAATTGAAAAGAATATTTTTCATAAAATCTCGGGGTGTTACATTCTACCCCCTTAAAATGAATTTCTCCCTCGAAATTCGTCAGGGTTATAAATGGTTTACTACTCAAAAGTTTCTTTAATAGAAACCCACATCGTAAAAAATAATACCAAAACCAATCTTTAAAAACAAAAGTATGAAACGTAACGGTTACCCAAATAAACTAATCACTGGGTTTCCACATAGGTGAAAATATGGATATGGAAGAAAAATCTAACCATCATGTTCTGATGGAGAGTGGTAGAGAACATGGCTATGGAAAAGCCAACAATCACAAATCCATAAATTTGTGACGATCTAAGGTACCATCTGATTAATCGGATATAAGAGCACTAGGACAACATTTTTGGTTTTCAAGATCGTTTCTCTAAAGTTGAAGAATTTGAATTAGAATAAATACTTACTTTATTTTGGTACAATCTCATTGTTGTTCGTGTCTTGAACAATTTCCACTTCATCTCTTAAATAAATGAAGTTGAATTTGTTATTCGTGAAGTGTTAGCAGATCATGTGATAGAATGATGGGTCATTCCATCTGTCTCAAACAAAAGGTTAGCAAAAGTTATTAAATATACATAAGTCATTCTATAGTGAGATTAATCATATATGGTTCCTAAAATGGACTCATACTTCATATATCATACTGCTTAATATAATAAAACTAGTTTCTACTAAACAGGGACTTCCTGTAGGCCAGTGGTAGGCGATAAAGGCCAGTCGCACTTCGGTTGTGGGTTCGATTCCCACAGCCTTGTCCGACGCGATGGGCTATCGCCCGTCCTGCAGGTTTTCCTTTTTCTAAAACTACATTACTATAACATCCCATCAATAATATCGAAAAAAAACTTTAATCCTTAAACAATACTAACTTATGTCCAACATAGTCGATTCCAATCTTTAGGCTTATCCATAATACTGCTGTCCAATCTCATATTATTGTGAAAATGATTACCAAAGAGTTCATATAACAAGCATGTTAATACCATCATTGATCCCCGTATATCATGAGATATGTCTTGTTGGTCACATTCCAAACATTAGAAGGCCTTAATAATGTATTCTCTTGAAAAATGAATACCCATTGAACCTTAGTGAAAACATGAATGCAGTTAAAAGTTAACACTTTCCACATACCAAAATCCTCAAAAATTTTTATACTCAAACCATTATATCACTTAGTCCTTATATCAATCATGAGCTCATGAATACAATCAAACATCTCATTATCATCGTATCCCTTCATTATGCTCATATCATCTACATTCCAAAAATATCTGAATAGCCTTTCATGGATACTGGTACCATTAATAATACACTTTCAAAACTCAAGGAAAGACAACAGTGTAACAATCCTTAGATGTCTCTTTATTCCATAGTACCATGAGATTACTTATACAACATTACACATGATAAACATGTCATCATTCCACTACATTCTTAAACCATTGACCGAGCTTCAACAATTCTTTCATCTCACATATCATTTGTAGTCTCTTCATCATCAACAACATAAATACTACCCATATGACCATACTGATTCTCTTCATGAGACTTTCCCTTAGGGCATTGGTTTTCATAATGCCTGTACATTCCACATTTAAAACATTTAACCATTGTTGATGTCGTAGCAATACCATTATCCTCATCCCTGGTGTTAACTGAACCTTTTCCTTTGCACTTACTGGCTTTGTGTCCTTCTTTTCCACACCCAAAGCATCTTCCAGTTCCTTTGAAACATTCTCCTTGATGCCTCTTCCAACATGATTTACATAGGGGAAATTGAACTTTCTTTCCTCTATGATCATCATGAAACTCCATCTTTCTCTTATTAGCCGAGTCAGGAAACTTACCAAATTTTACTTTATTGATCATATTATGAGATTTCTGATTCGGCATAATAATGATGATTGGACTTCCAAATCCCATTTCATTTGGTTTCTCATTAATAATATCATTCCATTGTCCATCATATCCTCCAATATCGTGAATCATCTTGTTTCCAGCCATTTTCTAAAACCCAAAAAGAATAGTGTGAGAGGAAAAAATCATAATAAAGGGGGAGTAACCTCAATATCTAACATCTTTGGTTTAATCTAATATCGTTATCATAGTTCTAGGACTATATCCTATACGTATACTTATCCTTAGGGACATCCCTAGACATACCTTAGAAATATCTCTAGGGATCTCACTAACGTTTTCGCATCCTAGTTTCCAAAGGTTGACTAAACCTTTCCTCTGATACCAACGGTAGAGACCCGAAGCCTGACGTACATGGACATTACATTACTTTTGCGGAATACTTAGTACATAACAAACACACACACAAGGATCTTAATAGTTTAGTCTCTTTAGAAACTCGGAATATAATCTTCTAGTCGTGGTGAAAGATGTTCAACATATCCCATAAAGATCTTCCTTTTTTTTACCAAAAACCATTATTTATATCCTGGGGAAACGAAAACATAAAAGGGTGAGCTCAAATTATCAGTATGGGTAAACAAAATAAATATCAATCACATCATATTCATAAGAACATAACATTTTGGAAATCTTAACCTGTAAAAGAGAGCATAATTTCATAACATGGGATAAATCATAGTAGTGAAATGAAATCCCAATAATCATAACTGAAAACATGAAACATTGTGGCATACACACATAATCATAGAGAATCATATCTTATTAGTCAAGACTCATTGCCAAGACTATCTTAGTGGACAATGTCCCTTTCTGAACCGAGTCACCCTCGTTTCAGTCCTGTTTCACTGAACCGGTATAACCTACCATTCCAGCCATGTCTATCTCATTAGATATAAAATCTTTACCCAATGCATTGGAGGGAGATATAGGTCCCACCCATCTCATAATGATACCATTCTTATGTGTGCCACAAAATCATAAATCATACATCATTTCATAACCCATGTAATAAAAATGGGAATCTTAAACATCGTGACATCATAAAACAATTCATATAAGATAAAGGAATTCATAAAAATATAATTCCATCACAACATAATCAAATAAATGTAATAATAGGGATAAAAACATAACCCTTTATTATCTTAGATGGAAAATAATTTTTATAAAACACTTGAACTCCATTCTTGAGGAAAATATCCTTTTTGCTTCAAAAACACTTTTCCTTTCATAACATGTCGTAAAATTACAAACTAAAAGAAGTTGATTAAAAATAAACTTGAAAACTTGTAAAGGAAGATTCTTTGAAATAATGTTTTAAAAATACATTCATTCCATATAAGTTAAAAAAAACATTCTTCTCGTACTTTTGTCGAAAAAGTTAAAAAGTACCTCGTATGAAAAACGACAAAAGATTCCTTTCATATCTTTTACTAAAATCTCAACGAAGGGTAAAATTGGATTTAAACAATTGTAGATGGATGGAAATAATATTACATATTGATGAAACATGGTTGTGGATGATAAAATACACCCCAGTAAATACCAAAGTATAAACAATCTCAGATTAAAATGAGATTGTGATATTTCCCTTACCTTAGGTCCGATATGCTTCGTAAGTGTCCGAACCTCCTGTATAATGATTTAAATAATGTTATTGACTTATTCCAGAATCATACTCATTGTTATGATATCATATATGGTTCACTTATGACTTTATATTACCCGTTCCTTTGTAAATTCCATGTTAAAGAAGCATTTTGGGTAAAATCGTTTCATTTATCGTAGGTGTTTGGACTTGTTGTTCTTGACATTATTATTACTTATATCATGATTTACTTACTTCCAGAATATAAAACATGATTTATATATCATATATATTCAGTATATATATATATAATATATAGATAAATGAAATTAAACACACCGTTCATGGAGACGGTAGTTCGTACGTACGCATGAACGCTGTTTTCCTTTCCTTATTGTCTTGAATGGAAGTAAGTAGATGAAATATATATATATACATATATACATAAATCCAGTAGATTTATCATGTCATATATTTCATTATTATTCATTATATATACTTTATAATCATTCATTAATGGTTAATGTGGAGAATGAATCTCATCACGTCGTGGAGACGGTAGTCCGTACGTACGCACGAGCGATGATATCGTTTCCATAATTATTGAATTGAATTGGAGTGGATGATATAATATATCAGAATAAATATGATGTTCTAATAACTATGTATAGTTATTCTTTACACCATTATACCCATCCATGTAAGGTGGTGGTGGAAAATAGATTTCACCACGGCGTGGAGACGGTATTCCGTACGTACGCACGCGCGGTGATTTCGTTTTCCGTAGAATGGATAGATGGTGAAATAGGGTTGTTTCATAATTATAATAACATATCAGTATATGAGTGATACTGATGTTATTACTTCATAATGAAACAACCTAAGAAGAAGGAGTGGAAGAAGAAATAAAGGTGAAAGAATCGGTAACGGAAATTACCTCTTCTTTGAAACGCCTCTTTGAGACCTCCTCTTAGGGCACTAAAATTGGTCTTTGAGGAAGACCATAACCTCTAGTATGTTTCTAGGTAAGTGGAGAAGAGAATTTTCCAGGGGTTGGCCGAGCTTGAAGGCTCAAAGTTGTGTATGGAAGAGAGGGAGGAGGTGCCCTTTTATAAGGGAGGAGAGGGGTACCTTTGGAATAACTAAAAATATTATTTTATTATAAAGTCAAGTTCGGTTTTAAATAGCTCCAAATTGATTTATTTCGAGGCTAAGGTGGGGATGGGTCGAAATCCTCTCATCCAATATAATTTAGACAAGTTTAGGTTCCTATTTTAACCTTATCATTTAGATTTAACATTAAGTTAAATAATTTTACTTTTATCATGTCTTCTTGTGTTCTTACACTATAAGGTTAATGAACTTACTATAAGAAGCCAAACGAACCCCAAATTGTTTATTATTAATATATATAACCTTATCTAAGTCATTTGGCCGAACCATAGATTTTTAAGAATAAAATAACAATTAATAATATAATATTTGTTTTAAAAACTATTTTATGTCAATTTTGACACTATTTAGTAATTGATTTTTGTGAAAATCATAACAGAATGATAAGTTCGAAAAAAGTTAATTAAATCAATAATAACATGTCATATTAACCTATAAAATTAGTTTAATTCATAAAAAGTCTCAAATTATATTTATTTTGGTATTTATAATATCAATTATGTCAATATTTCATTAATAAGATAATTACTGCATCATCTTTGTGTCATAAATAAATTAAATTATTTGATGTCTAAAAATTACAAATAAAATACCATTATGTAGGAAATCTTTTTAGCTTTATAATTAATATTTACAATCGAATTTATCTTATGTATAACCCTATATTAAAAAAAATTTAGTAAATAAACTTTGATTTTAACTCTTTTAACTCTTCTTTGAATTAAATAATAATAAATGTCCTAATCTAATCCAAGTGGGCCTAAATGGTCATATTTTATCCATAAGCTTGTTTTTGGTCGAATTACACTTATCCAATAGAATTTTTACATGTTTTAGGGTAATAATAATATCATTTTTACCCTTAATTACCCTATTTACTTTTAACTGTGGTAAAAAAAAGTAAAAAGTTACTATTCACCAAAAAATTATTTTCATCTCATTGAACCACATTTTACTTACTGACATCAACCGTGTCTCTCGGATTTTTGAAATTCCACTCACAGAAGCGGTAAAATTAAGTTTTATGAAAAAATCAGTTTTTTAACTACCACTTAGTGGTTTCACTATTCATCAAAAATTGAAATTTTTCAGAAAAATACCAAAAAATAGGCCCAAGCTATATTTGATATTATGAACTCAAAAATTATTTCTATTTTACCAAATTAAAAACATATCAGTTTCATTAATTAATTTAAAAATTAATTCCCGTCGTCAAAACAAAAGGCGTGTTTTTAAGAGATAATAACTATCAAAAGATTGACACTTGTTTATAACTGGTTTAAATGTGAAATTACATCCAATGACCAACATTGTATTAAATTGTAAAAATATATTCTAAATATACTTTAAACCCACTCAAATTAATAATTTATCACTATTAATTATTTCGATTGAAAAAGTTGTTTTTAATTAAAATTTAGTAATTTACACTATTCATCAAAATATGAAAGTTATCCGAAAATTACCAAAATTTCACCCTAAGCTAATTTCGATATTCCAAATCCAAAAATGAAGTCCATTTTGAATAATAAAATTTACAAAATTTCAAAAAGTGGTTATTACTATTCATAACGGGTAGTTTTAATAATATTTTAATAGCATATCGTTGTTTAGTGAAACTCGGTATTGCGTACTACACACGCTATCGAGGAAGGTCGCGATTGCGTATAATACAAGGCAATTCAAGGATGCGTGTTGTGAAATCTCCTTTTGGTATAGCGTATAACACAAGACATTAATGAAATTAAAAAGAATATTTTTCATAAAATCTCAGGTGTTACAGTTGATGCTACTGTATCTACTTGGTTTGGACTCTTAGGGATTATAATAATTTTAGTGATATATAATGTAATGGTACTATCCTTTTTAACATTTACTTTATGTTTTTATGAGTATTAGGGTTCTCATGATGGATTTTGATGGTATTCTATAATATCAATGTTTATTTTTAACCATTTATCGGTACACTATGATGTGGTAGTGGGTGTGGTAGTGGTCGTTTTGATGTTCAGTTGTATTTGAGGGAATTTCTATCAGTTTTGAGTTGGTTGTGTGGTGATTAGTGCGCCAAAACCAATAAAACAACATGTATGGATGTTTTATTCATCATGTTGGTGTGGTTTTCACCCAATGTAAAATGGGTCATAAAGAAAATTCCATGGGTGGGCATGGTTCCATGTTTGGAACCTTGATGGTTCCCTTGAAGAAATGGTGAAGCAAGGATCTCACCACACCATGGTATATGGAATGGTGAGGTGAAATGGAATAGGGCATTGCACTATGCCATGGTGCAAGTTGTGGTTAGATACAAAATAATTTTTATGGAATTTTTAAAACACCCGATATTTTAGGATCTCATGAAAAATATTCGGGTCTATGTTTGACCATAGGACACCACAATGTGGTTAGAAGTCATGATTCCATGGTGAAGTCCACACAGTAATTCTCTATAAATATGGTACCTATCCTCCTTTGGTTTAAATTCATTTCCCTTCATTTAAACATTATAAAACCTCTACCCCTTCCACTATTCTCCCCTCATTTCCTTTGGAGAGTTTAGCCCCTTGGATCATATAGATCAATTTTTCTTGGATCAAGATAGTGTTTTCATCTCTTTCATCTCCCTTGTTCCCATTCTTCTATCTCAGTATGGTTTTTTTGATGAAAAACCTATTTTTGGTAGAAATTATTGATGGAGGTTCACTGTGCATAGGATTAAGTGGTATTAACTTCTTATCTAGTGGTGGTTGATACTTATTTAATTTGTAGTGATTCCTTAGGGATTCAGAATTTAGGTAAGGGGTTTGAGTTCTCTCGTTCTATATGTACAATTATGAAACTATCATGCTTTTTAATTCTATTGGGTGAATGTTATTTATTTTCCTAATAAAATATAATGACTAGAATAAATAAATTGGAGGTGAATTGTGCAAATCACATTATGCTACTAGTATTATAGATGTTTATCTTGTTTTTGATATCCTGTTTTATGCCTTGTTGTGATTGAATGATTAGGAATACCATTAAATTGGTTAAATATTTAAAGACATTGTAAAATACTAATCTTGATTTTCTTTCCATTTTTTTCATGTTGTGTGTGTCTTAGTGGCTTAGTTGGTCATTGTGGCTCGGTGGCCTTGGTTGGGTTTTGTGGCTTGGGGGCCTTGGTTGTTATGGTTTGGTGGTCAGAGTTTTTATGGCTTGCTGGACTTGGTTGTTGTGTCTTGGTGGCCTTGAGATGCAGTGATTTATGAGGTTGATGCTTGGTAGTGTTTCAACATGAATGGAATTATAATTGGATAAAATAATATAAATTGTTATGGGATGAAATTATAATAATGAAAAAGGATGTATATGAATGAAAATGTAAATTGGGACATGGGATGTGGACCTTATGTGATGTTTGATTGATATTTTTTTATTAATGATAGAAAACCTTAGAGTGTTATTGGGGACACCCTTTTTTGATCACATTCTTATTATGTTGTTAGTATGAACCCATAGGTGATGTCTTGTTCACGGAACTATTATATATATTTTTTCTTGTATTTCTTCACTCACCCCATCTGAGCCGAGTACAACATACTAACACTTATATTTGTTAGGTAGGGTGTTCATTCCAATATCTAGTATAGGGAGGTTACATATAGCCAACCACTCCTTCTCACCCACTCAATATTTAGTATTGGTTTGTGATGATGTAGATGATACACAGTTGGGGGTGGTACCCGGTAGGGGATGAGGATATATGTGGTGGGGGTAATGCGTGGTAGGATGAGGAAACAAGGTTGATATGCTAAACATTCATGATACCCCACTGCCCCAATTTTATGGTGTGATGGTCTGGTATGTGTCAGGGATTGAGAGATGGGATTACCTATAGCGATGATGTAGTTTATTAATAGGGTCATGAGATGATATTTCTTTTTGAGATGATGATAGTTATAGAAGTGATGAGATCAAATGATGTCTTCTCATTAAGTGAGAGTTAAAAACCAGTGTGGAATGTTGTTTCAAGGCACATTTCAATATTCTTCTGATACTACTTTACTATTCTTGGATGCATGATTTGGTCAATGATCCTTGGTGAGGCTAAGGGAATTAGCTAACCCAATAGGCTCTTGTTGGTTCTATTGTTTGTTTGTTCACCAGAGAATTTATATGATATTTTACAATTTACATGTGTTATTTTTGGTATTATCCTACTAATTAAACATGTTATTCTCACAAAATATATATAAAAATCAATTTCATAGATTTCTAGGTGGGCTTTGGTGATCGATTGAGACATTAATATCATGGAGTTTTGAGATGTTCAGTCACTACCACATGATTGTTTTCCTGGTATTGTTTTATTTTGGAGATGATTAAATTATTTCATACTCATGAATTGTGGGTTTGGTTTTATGGGATTTTGGTTTATTTTATATATCATAGTGGATTTATTGGTGGTTTATTCTATAATATAGGTAAATATTTTAGGGTAATGCCTCTAATTATGTGTGGTATTCCCTCGATGCTAGTCTATATCCCATGGGCCTATTAGAGATAGGATTCATGGGTCACTCTCATATCATATTCCATCCCAAAAGGGATTCCTAATGGGGGAAGGTCATTATAGATTATAATTTCTCATCTTCCAGTGGACGAGTTGGTGTGGTCAAAATATAAAATCTTTTAATGGATTGGTTCACCCAATCAGTTGATCATTAAATGATGGGATGGAATTTGGTTCACTGGGTGTTTTTGGTCATAGATGAGGTCACCACAAGAGATTGGGAATCACTGAAATAAATAGTGGGACCTCTATGAAAGTTAGAAGATAGTGTTACTAGTTGACCAACTAGGTCGCACTGTAAAGGTGGGGTGGGACCACATGTACAAGTGTTGAATTATCACTGTATATTAGTGATAGGATTGGAATAATTGTCAATTTTGGTTGTAATTACTTATAGCTTACAAATATAATAGAATATACAATAGTGTTCTCCCATAGAGATTGGATGTAATGTCCAAAACACATAATCCTTATATATGTTCTTTAGTTATTGTATGTTTTCTAAAATATGTGTGAGTTATGAGCTTACAAGAAGTGTTTACAAGGAATATTTAGTGTGATGAAGTAATTTTCTTTCACCTCATGCCATTATACAGTTCTTGGACCAGTTGTCACTACTTAACCTTAGGCGGACTTCCCCATATGCTAGAGGCTGTCGACCAACAACGAGAGTACAGGGTAAAATCGTGGGGAGACAATACCCCTATATCAGAGTGTGCGATAATAAATAAATCACAAATAATCATCCATAAGACCAAAATAAATGAAATTAATATATAACCAATAATAATGTATGAATGGTTACATACATACATACATACATGATTGATCTCATTCTAGGCCAATCGCATACACATAAATAGAAATAAATGAAAAAAAACAAAACACAAATAAGGATCTGCTCCATCACCAAGACCCTACCTCACCCAAAATATATGACCCCATATAAGATATCCTAATAAATCATATAATAGTATAACTTTTCCAAACCTCAACCTGTAACAAGTGTAAGGCTTCTTAGGTACCAATGTTCCATGGCCACCCAAGCATGGTTTGAGTGCATAACTCAATAGGCAACCACCAACGTGGTACCATATATAACCTGTAAAATCATTTTATGTGTATGTGATATTATTATCTAAATAAAATAAATAAATAAACTATGAAAAAATTAAATAAATAAACATCGTTGACCCTCAGAACAAGGTGACTCATGATATCATTGATACCTACAAGTTCTCATGTCCATACGAGTTTAAAAATCACAATGGAATTGTAATTTTGAATTTGGTTGAGGGGAAACGTCAGAAATTGAACATAGAACCCATAATTTGAACATTTTAGCATATAAAATATGTGTTATTGGAATTTTAAAGAATTCATAGCTGCGTAAAGCATGCTCATAAAGCAATTAGAAGGCGTCTGTGGTGGCCAGAGCTAAAGTAGAACACTACAGGAACCACCAAGATCCCACCAACAAGCCAGTGGGGGGTTGAAGGGTCAAATGAACATTTTACCCAATAGCGTTTAAGGTTGAATCCCCTACTTCACTCTACTATGTGCGAGTGGAAGGGGGTTAGAACCCCCTCCATCTCCTATTCTCCCCCATGTTTAGGTGTAGTGTTTTGAGAAATTTTAGCAGAATGGTAAGGTATTATTCTCCTATCCTTTTGTATATTCTTCTCCCATAGTTGTTGAATTCTAGTTTTTTTGGGATTCTAAATAAATTTCATAGGATAATTTTTAAATCAACTATTTGAAATGGGATTTTACTTGATTCACTATAAATAAATCCCATATCGATGTACACTTGCCACTGTTCATTGATTCAGTAAATATACATCGCACTAATAATTTGTTTAGGATTTTTTAAATTATGACTATTTAAATTGCTTATTTAATTTTAATTGGATTTTAGTATTTTAACCCAGAGTGTGGTCTGGGGTTTGTTGCAGGCCTCTTGTGGTTGTTCAGCTTTAGTTCTAGTGTGATGAGGACACCAAGTGAGAATTTAGGCATTATGAATAAAATGAATTAAACTTTTTAGTTAGTTAATAAATGTTGATTTTGGTTGTTTGGATGTCTTGGTGTGATTTAATACCTCTCATGTAATAGTGAGGAGTGGTTGGACATGGATGAAATTGATTAGTCCTATGAAAATATACTTGTCGAGAAATTAAAAAGTGATGAAGCTTCTAATGAGGTAGGTGGTCTCACATACATTCCCTAGATTAATTATTCCATATGTTATGTGGAATGTGGTATGTTGTATTTAAAATTAGGCAATTGAACTTGTTAAATTAGTTGGATTGATTTTTTGAATTATTAGTTATATTGGGAATTAAAAAATTAATTGTTTTTTACTAGTTAATATAGAGTCTTGAACTCAGATTACATGTCTCGACCACTATTGATCGAGACCTTAGACGTCAATGTTAGTCTTACTCGGTTTAGATCCTATTTGAGGGTGTGACAATAACATGTATTAATTGACTGAATAAGTGGGATAACACTAATGAGGGACCACAATAACCTCATTAGAGGTGAACAATGAAATTGGGATGATCATCCAATAGGTGGGATAGGTTTAACCAAGTTACACTCTGAAAAATTTAGACTAAGTGAGATAACCATGGATTGAGGGACCCTTATTCAGAAGAATTTTCCTAAGTGGAAAGTCCTTAGGAAGGTCGATAAGGTTTTGGTTACGAAAACCAACCTAATATGAACCTGAATATAGAGGAGGTCTTAGATCATACTCTAGACTATTTCTTGTATGAATTACCTCCCAAAGGCCAATGAAGTAAACTGTGATCATAGTTATGCCATGGGCCATAAAAACCATCATGGCGTTAGT
Organism: Viscum album; assembly: GCA_963277665.1. Taxonomy (NCBI): domain Eukaryota; kingdom Viridiplantae; phylum Streptophyta; class Magnoliopsida; order Santalales; family Viscaceae; genus Viscum; species Viscum album. The sequence goes on from OY728121.1 coordinate 887,751,555, forward strand.
GAGTTTCATGATACTGGGAAATGAAAAGGGACTCTTGAAGGGTGATTAATGTTCTTGATAATGGACTCATTATGATCAAATTCATGATTTTTGGGTAATATCAATTACATTTGTTCCACATAACCCGAATCAACCCAATAGGATAATTGGGGCTATGATCTTTGATGATAGACATGGACATTCAGCCAACCCTTGTTTTGTTTCTTACTTTTATTATATATCCTCATTTGTATATAATGATCTATGGATTTTCTAGGATTTCTAGGAATCATTGGTTGGGACACTAGGGGTCGGTTTAGTGGGACTATGATCCATCATGGCAATATATGAATGTCTAGGATGCCCAAGACTCCTATAGTATATGATGGGTATAGGAATGCATGACAAACTAGGGTTCCTTTAAAACATGATATGAAAAGGAATTCTTATGATTCTAGCATTTGTATGATTTAATTGGGTACTCTAAGGAGATAGAGAGAACGTGCATAGGGATAGAACCAGGATCACTATTGACCAATGTGATCCTACACCAAAGGAAGGTTATTTTTTTATTTGTTTAACAATGTTGTAATGCAGTTAACAAGACCCTCAAAGTGATTGATGTGGATTCTACTTAATGATAATGGATCCCCTAGATATTCTTATGGAAAAATATTTCTCTATACAGTCAATTGTTCTTCAATGAGGTTAGTGAACTCGGGCATTCATGCATTATAGATGTAATGTTTTATTCAGGGAATATATTAATGTTTCTATTGATTTCAATATAGGAATTTTTGTTTATTCAAAATAGTGTTTATGTGATCTACATTCAAAGAATATATCTAAATGAATTTTTCTTAAAATTATATTTTAATGATTTCTACACATGTTGACATATATATTCACATGCTAACATAACTAAATATGTATAATATGTGTGTGTGTTTTTAAAACAATATATATAATCTGCAAACTATATATATATATATATATTCTACACGAACATATATTTTTTGAAATATGAATTTTATGTTGTGTGTGTATTCTATGTGCATATATAATTTCTAAAATATATATGTTTCGTATGATATATGTATGTAGGTATAGTGTGTGTGTGTGTGTTATACACACAATTATTATCCTGAAAATTAAATCTTATGAACTTAATAAAAATTTTATTTCATGAAACATCCAAACAAATTAAATTTAATAATTATGAATGACCAATTATATGTTCAAAATTAAAAATTAACAACAAAAGAACAAACATATGATTGATTTTGTTCAGAAAGAATTCAAATTATTTAATTAAAATATATTATACAAAACAATATTATATAATTATTCAAATTATATAATTTTTAAATATAAAACAAATGATTTATGGAATGAATTAGAATGTAGTCTAACCAATGGACAATTTTAAAATAATGACTTTTAGTTTTTTTATAAACACCATGTACTGTAAGAAATTATAATTTAGACTCACATGGATTAGTGAAGGTGCACAGATAAATTTAATAGAAATAAAAAGATAACCACACATCCCTAATAAAAAATAATGTTATAAGCGATAATAAGGGTATGAAACAAAGGGTATTTAACTCATAATCCCTAAAACGTGTTGATTTAGTGATCTGGTAAATCCTTGGGCCAAAATTCATCCTGAATGAGAGGCCTTCCTACAATTTGAAGAAACTTTGTTTCATAAATGATACTACCACCATCAGGTTTTGAGGCCTCAAGTGTGATATAAATGTCACAACTAGCCATAATTACTATGTTTACTTTGAGAACCTCCTTCAATTCAAGATGCTCAACTTATACTATAATAGTTATTTAAAAACAACCATCAAAGTGATTAACATGTTTATAAATGGATAGATTTCAATATATTCATGCTTCATGGACAAAATAAGCACTCTATAGGCATACCCTATTATTTATTCATGCAGACATCTTAGGAGGAATCATCCCATTGGTTGATTGGTAAACAAATCAATGAATAACATAAACGATCATCATGGTCATCATCTATTAAATGAAATATTTTTATAGGTTTTTTTATATTCTATGACTACAAAATTAGTGGAATCAAGGGAGTATTCTTCATTCGGGTCGTATTTAACAATCCCATAAAACAGGTTTTCTCCATAATCATTGGAAATATCATAGCACTTCACCATGAGATAAGTCCCACCATGATCCAAGTATAATATGCATTACATGATGGAATGAAATACCTTCACTCATGGATATTTCCATATAATACTTCTTTACTTCTTTAGATTTATCTTCATCATCAACTTCATCTTCACTATCCAGAAATGAATTTATTAGACTAGTATATAATCAGGTTAGTATTGGTTATCAATAATAGGGATTAATATAAATAGCATGGGATATCAACCAGATTTTTCTTATGCCTTATATCCATGTGTGCGTCACCACTTCTATAAGATGAATCACAAATTTAAAACCAGTAGTCACCATCAAGACCATCAGTTAAATTCTGCTACACATCAAGAACAAAAAGTTAAAAGAATTGATGCAGATTATCTTAGGACATTTTTTCATGGAAATACAATGAAAGCAGTCCACATTAGCCTAAGTAAAATGGAATGAAACCATTGAGGTAAAATACTAAATTATAGACCACCACAAAATAGTAAAAAATAAAAAATAAAAAATACAATGTAGACAGAAATCTCATTTATGGACATTCATGAATTGTATCCAGATCCAAATATTTTTGAATACATGTGTTTGTGTGTGCGTGTTCATGCACAAAGGATACAATGGTTAAAAAATGGGTTCTCAATAACTTAAGAAGAGAAAATAAAATTTCCATCATTTTTTTCTAAATCCGAAGCATGTCGATCAATTTCACAACAAAAACCAAAAACCATAGGTTGATAACCACTTCAAGGATGTTATAAAATGTTTCAAAACAACTATATCTTTTAATCAATAGAAAGGACCAAACACTAAGAAAACCCTAGTAAAAACAAATATCCAATAAATAATATTAATACATTCATACAAACATATATTAATCCCACCTAATGAAACACTAGGTTGTGTACTTGAAATCATCATGATTGAATCGATGAGTGATTTCACTTTATTGCAAGAAACATGAAAGAGAAATAGTAAAACAACAACCTAAGACTGAACAACAATTTAACACTAAAAAAAAACAAATCTGAAATTTCTAAGCATCAATTAAATTTATTTTTAAACAAAAAACATGCTACAATAGAAAGGAAGTGAAAGCCTTACGATTATAAAGAGTCACCCAATGATAAGAGGGGATGAAGATGATTTGAATCATCAGATGGTGCACGATGATGTGGGGACAAAAAAGAATGAATTTATTTTAATGTTTAATGCTTAATGCTTAATGATTATATAATATGATGAAAATATTTATTTATAAATTTTTGTTATCTATTATATCATTATATCATTTTTACTATTATTAATTTTAATGTAATACGATTTGATTTTTTTTAAAACCATATTGTAATACGTGACATGAGAGTTTTTTTTCTTATAGTTAGAAATCCTATTACTAATAAATGATTTAAAAGACAATGGAATATAATAGTTTAATGTTAAATGAAATAAATAAGAGTAAATGTTTAAAAAATATAGGTTTGTAGTTTTTTAGGATCATTTTGATCCATACTCAACTTTTTTAGACTCATCCCCAACCCCAAGATCTTCACAATAAGTGTCCAGATCCCAATTATATCATCATGTCATTGGGTATATTACAATAAGTCTCCATTTTCAATGAAAAACCAAAGCATGTGAATAAAGAGTGTGAGCTATTTCCATAAACCCCTTTACAATTTAGTGAATAGTAAAAAAATATTTCAAAATAAATTTAGTCATTCTCCCTAAAAAATAAGATTGGAAATGAATTTTAGAAAAATTACGAGAATTTTTTTATAAAATTGTAAATGTATGGAAATTTTATTCCCCTCATCATTTCCATTTGTTTTCATTGGTTTTTTTCCTTCACTAAGAATAACAATAATGACTTTGTATTCTGTTTCTTAATATACTTCTTACTTAATGACACTTTATTTATTTTTTATATGATGTTCCTTCCACATTATTTTAAATTTCATTTTATAACCCTAAAATTTATGGTTCTTATCAGTCATTATAGGGAAAATATCCTCAATTTCCATATTATGAATATTGAAGTTTTTATTCAAGGGCCGATTGAAACAACCAAAAGGATAAATATAAAATGGTAGGATGACCTCTATATTTAGACTGGTGACATCATGGGACTTTATTGGTGGTAGGATTCTCCTATAACTGCTCAAACCTTTCTGGCCATTCCTTTGTATTTTTCTAGGTATTTGTGTACTTTTGAGGGAGTTTATTGTTATGCTAGAAGCTTAAGGTTTAGTTTTGACCATTTAAGGGTACACTATTCCATGGAAGTCGGTGTGGTGGTGACATTTTTAATGTTTTGTTGGAGTTGAGGGAGTTTCATGCCATTTTGATTTGGTTATGTTGTTATTAGTGCACCATGAACAATGAGAGGTCACCACATAGAGGTGAAGGTTACAAAATATTTCTCTATAAATAGGGGATGCAACCACCTTTGGTTATAATTACTTTACCTTCCTTCCACTCTTAGAAAACCTCAATCCCTTCCCCCATCCTCTCTTTATTTCATTTAGAGAGTAAAACCCCTTGGTTTGTTCATATTAATGTTCCTTAGGTTATGGTATCACTTTTTTAAGGAACCCACCTTGTTCGATCAAAAAAATCACCCAATATGGTCTGTTATAAGGGGAGTATCATCAAACAACCAAATAAGTCTCATTTATAACCAAAATAAGTCAAAACAATAGAGTACAACATCAAAGAAAAATAAACAAATCCATGAAACAAACAACAACAAGAAAAAATGGATAAACCCAAAAGAGAAATAATAAGAGACTAAAAAAAGTCTCGTGGTGACCATCCCTAACCTCTAACCAATATCACAAATCAGGTAATGACACTTGAGAGAAGATGATGAACTACATGATTCTCTTCCCTTTACCTTTTTCCTACAAAATTGCATCTACAAATGCCCAAAGGAAACATTAGTCTATGAGAACAAAGCCTAGTAGGATTTGAACAAACAATCTATATGAAATCCAATACCATGAAAACATTTCCTCTATATTTAAAACAAATCCAATTTATAAATCATTTTCATTAGATAAAACCATTCAATAAAACATCCTTTGTTTTATTTCAGAAAAGCCTTTTATATTCACACAAGAAAGGAATATGACAAGTTTGTAAGAAAATAGGTGAGAATAATTAAAACCATACATGAATACACCATAAGATAAACTAGTTAGGACCTAACCTTGAAATATACCATCATGTGTAAAATCATGTATGAATAAAAAATTACTACATTTGGGCTCTATACTAGGGTAATAATCACTCATACACAAAAAGAATCCTAAACCTGAAACAATGTGGAACCAGCTAATATCGAGTCCCACCACAATATGTAGATATCAAGCTACTTATCACCTAGTCACTGCATAAATAGCACCTATATAAAACCACTGGTGGTGAAGAACAAAACTAAGGTGACATGTGTATTTCCCAATACACCCAAGGTTCCCAATGTACCAAGTTTCCAAAACCATTTATTTTTTTTCACAATTTATAAATCATTCTCATATTAATAAATTACCTCTTTAATGCTTGAAAATACTTTTCCATAACAAAAATTAATTTAATGTATTTCACAAAACATTTCACAATAAAGCATTACTGTCCCCTTGCTTTAAAACCCATTTTAGAAACCAAACTTCCTTAAGGAATTTTATCACATCACAAAATGTGCACAATTATATTTTTAAATAAAAATCACATTAAAAACATATATGTTAAGAAGAAAGTCAATTTTGATGTAAAATAAATCAATTGAATACCAAAACCCAAGAGAATTTATAATAACATCATGAAATTCATTAATTTTCACCTTTTTATAGAGACACCAACCTCAAGAATAGAGATGAATCACCAATAATCGATCTCCCAAATCCTAGGGTTGTATCCGATCAAGAAGGGATTAAAAGGCCTTTGAAATACTCTATTGGGCTCTTAAGGTTTGAGAGAGAAAGGTGTAAGATCAAATGAATTCGAGGGGATTTTAACATTTATAGGCATTATATAATTTAAAATATTATAGAGAAGCCTCCAGAACCAAGCTGCAGAACCACCATACAATACCACAGATCCCCTTTACATACCGTAGTCACCCCCAAATGAATGGCCTTCAGAAACCATGAAGCATACCTCACCCAAATCCTATTCTTCTAGGATGAGGCTACAATGTGGCCTATGAACCAAGCCTTAGATACCCCTCAAAATGGAATAACCACTAAACACACCATCACTGAACTCTATGCCAAAAACACTGCCTCCACACCACAGGACTCAACCAAGTAAAAGGCCTAAGATGCAACTTTTTCTCCATGGTTAAACTATGATGAAATTGGTAGTCGATTATAAATATTTATCTAGGGGATCCATGTCGTAGTTATTTACCTACACCTCACCCATGCCTAAATTGGAAGAGGTGTAAAAATTCTTCCTCTAGGGAACTACGACACAACCTACTAGTCCACACCATAGTGAGACCAATCCACACTATAGATAATACCCTCCAAGACACAATCCCCTGTAAAATTCAAGGAAAACTCTAAATTACCTCAAAAACTCTGGGGAATAAAAGTAACAACTCTTAAACATAAAAAATAGAGCATACTCAAACCCAATTGGAACCCCAATTCTCCTTATCATAAAATATTTCTACCTCCAGAAAGCCTTAGGTCACTGTATAGACCAAGAAGGGAAGGATACCAAGAATCGATCTACCCTCTATATATAAATGAGAAAAAACAATATAGCAACTAGAAACTCGTTACCAAAAAAACATAAAGTCATTAAGCAACCATATTACCAAAATATCTAAGGGTATTCACAAAACATAATTGGAAAAATCCAACCACGCACAATAGGTTCAAAATCAAAGGAGAAAACTACTACTAGAAACACCCTTAAGGATCCTAAAAATGGATCACCAAAACAGGGAATTCACACAAGGATACCACAATGAAAAACAAGCATCAATAAGAAACAATAGGGATTTAACCTAAGGGTAACAGTGGGCATATGAGGGTGTTTAGATCTAACACCTTGTAGCACCTCCCCAAGGTAACTATGATGAGAAACATAACCCGAACGCATTCACAACCCAATTATAAAAAAAACTACACACCAAGTATACAATCATGAAACACAGGTGCTACCCATATTTAAGGAAACCCGTATAATTCGACCCATGGTCTAAACCACAAATGGGATAAATGGAACACCACCCATAATGGGAAACGAAAGAGGACCCCTATAAGCACCGATCCATGGATTCCAAAATAGAAAAACACTCCAAATTCAATGAGTACAAAACCTGAAATGGAATGTCATCCATAAAACCCTCAAACATTTCTTAAAATAAACAAGTAAATGCTCTCAAATAAATATCACACTATATTTTCCTAGAAAAGATGATCCCCACTACTTCAACCATCAAGGAAAAGTTCTTGGGTCTAAACTACTAGATATAACAAGCTATAAAGGACACACTAAAGAATAACTACCTTAGAAGAATCCAAGACACAACACTATGAGATGGAATTAAAACATGTGCATCATTAAAATAGGAATCGTTTTGTTCAAAATCCTATTTTGATAATTAAAGAACCATTAAAATTGGGCCTTCCTTCATTCAAAACTAAATAAAAATCATTTTAAAAATTCAATCCCCAATACCTTGCTCGACTTGTTTAATTTAAAAAATATTTTAAAATGTATTTCAATAAAACACCACTTATTTTTTTTCAAAAACACCAATCTAGATTGCAAAACAAATAAATCATTTTTCATTTTGAAATTGTTTTCAAATCAATTACCATTTTAAAATACACTCACCAAGGGTGCATGACCAAATATTCCACAAAATAAATTTTGAAATCATACCTTAAAATAGGAAACCCATATTTTCTACCACTTTTTTCACTTGATTATACGAATAAATCACACATAATGATATTTCCAAATCCCAAAATGAAGTCAGCTATTTCTAAAACATTTATTTAAATCAACCTCATTTTAAAAACAATCCCTAAGGCCTTGATTTAAAACAAAAAAAAAACATTGCGAAAACCATTTTTCACTAACACAAATTAATTTAAAATCACATGAAAAAAATAATAAAAAAATTCATAATTATAAAAATACTTATTCCATCACCCACCTTCCAACATTAATACATTCCCCAACTCCCTTCCCAAGAATTCAAAACAACATGGAAAAAACCTAACTTGGATTAGAATGAAAAAACACTAGAGCAAAAGCTAACCCCACTTCCAATAATTCAATGGAGACCCAGGTTATATATTTTTACGAAACAAGCCTCTAATGAAAATATTGATCTCACATAGGTATCCTCGCCATTTATATTTGATCTAAAATGGTGTAACAAAAAGAAACAACATCGATACAAGAGATAATCAACAAGGTAGATGAGGTTTCACATTTGACATAAAGGAAACCTCTTAGATCTCCACCATAAAACAAGTGAAGAAAAATCTTATATCAAAAGTTTAAACTAACCAATAGAAAAACTTGGTCAAGACTATGAAAATTAACCATCCACAAGAAGCATCAAAAAGATCATGAAGTCAAAAAACCCTAATGATATTTGGAAAGGAACAAGATAGATCACAAGATCCACCACATCTCACATAACCCAGAGACAGTTCCAATGATGACCTGACTCAATGAGAACAAATAAGGATCTTGTATTGGTTCATGAATCTGTATCTATGGAAACAAAAGTTTGTAAATCTCAACTCGGTGTTCCCCACTATCCCACCTATGTAAAATATCACCAATGGATATCTCATCCAACCAGTCATGAAAATAAATCTTGTTACCCATGCACATAATCAAAGTTCACTGTGTCTAGGGAACTAATCCTAAGCCCATGGTATAACATCCACCATAATTTAATCCTGGAGAATAATGTTTATATAGTGAAACAAAAAATGATATTTAAGAAACTCAGGATGACTACTGCCCTCAATAGTGAAACCTAAAGAGGATATCAAGATCACATCAAAACAAGTCTATCACAGAATCACAACCACTATAAAACTTATGAATTAAAACTCAAAGGAATAAAAAAACTCACGATACACCCAGGATTCCACTCTTCCAAAGGAACACATGAAAACCAATAAAATAGGTCCTTAAAAAGACATATAATCAACTAAGCCAACAGGATTATCTTATTAGGTCACAGAATAACATCATCTAGATTCATCTCAAAACCATGCCTCACTAAAACACAAAATGAGAAAGGATAACACTTTACTCTCTATTCAGAGTCTAGGAAAGACTAAAGATAAGAGGAAAAAGGATGACTCTCGAAGAAGGAATTACACCCCAACTCAAGACATCTCTAGAATACTCACTCAAACCACACAATATGAAATATACATTCAATAATTTTTTTAAATCACATTATATTAAACCTACCCAAATTAAAGGGTTAATCTGAAGATACATGTAAACAAAGAAAGCATATAATTTTAGAGGGGTTTCGATGAAAACCCACTCAAGGATCAGAAACCTATTTCAAAAAAAAATTCATTTAAAAAACCTTTAAAAATAAGTTGAAAATGGAGTTTCATAAACAATTGGTTTCATAATTAAACATATTTCATTACATTAGAAAGGAATAAAAAAGATTAAAATTTCACAACTTCTCAATTATAAGGTGAAACATCTTACTTGTCAAACAAATCATTAAATAATATTCATTTTCCTCTTGGGTTATTTTTTATATGTGTGAAATCCTTTAAGAAAACCACCATTCAAAAACCCATAAATTTTCATGTAATATAAATGTTATAAAACCACTTTTCCTTTAAAGTTGGAATATTATTTTTAATTTATAATCCATCTTTCAATAACCATTCATCCTTGTATATTACATGTTGAAAACAACCGTTTTTTCAAAACATTTAAATATTACTAAAAAAATTATTCACTCAAGTGAAATTATTTCAAGAAAATCATTAACCAGTTTTAAATCCAAAACATATTATATTTTCTCATGAATAAACAATCATTTCCAAAAAACATGTTCTAGAGACCAATCATCATTTCACATGAAATTAATAAAGCTTCACTTTTAAAAAAAAAATTCAAGAAATTCATTTTCACGTAACAAACTGGTTATTCCATCCTTTAACAACCAAATTATTTCATAATTCTTAGTCAAACTAATTCATTATACCAACATATACCAAGAACCAACTTTATTCATTTACATTTAGTGAGAGTCACCCAAAGAATACAAGATTCATGTGTTCTAGAAAACAAAATCATAGGGATCCAAAGTCATTCTTGACATTTCAATATGGTTGATGACCATGTTCTAAGTGTTCCACAACCACTTTAAAACATTCAAAACCAATAAACTAGTCACTTAATGGTTTGTAAATCCATAAAAATAAACTCCACCATTTGATTATTTTTTCTACTTACACCCCAAATCTAGTATAACTCCCAATGAAAATAACACATTCCAATCAGGATCATAAATCATTATTATAAATCATAACACATGTAAAACATAAAATAAAATAAAATAAATCCTTACTTCCTATGGTAAATCAAGTGGAATTACAAAGGGTGGGGATAAATCAACAACTCTCCATGTACTCCATGAGCCTAGACATGTCTTAGATACAGTCTACCAAACTCCTTAAACCAAACCCAAGAAGTTTCAAAACACTTTTGGTTGGGTAATACATCTAATAACATTTTGTAATGAACCAACCTGTGTTGATAAAAACACATCACCTGATATAGCCCTCCATAAGGTGATTATGATCAAACAACCAAACACGTTCCATGTATAACCAAAATAAGTAAAAAAATAGATCATGACATGGAAGAAAAAGATAAAAATATATGAAACATAAAATGTCAATACAAAATAACTAAACTTGAAATAGAAACAAAAAAATACAAAAAAACTCCCCATGTGACAATCTGTCACCTCCAACCCATCTCACAAAGAAGGTAATGAAACTCAAGATAATATAGAGAACTACATGATGCCCTTCCCTTTACATGTGTCATACAATTCCACATCTATAAATGTCTATTTCAGATGCTTTCACCAGGTAACCATGAATTTTCATTGAGAAGACACATGCCAGTTGTTACCCCACATTCCCACTTTCTAAAGGTGGGTAGCATTTGTCACTTCTTTAGTAAAGTTTCATCCTTGATCAAAATAGGATGATGGGATGTCAGTCTCTCATTATATGGATTCCTCCTTGGAATTTCTCACATAGTATGGTTATTCCTTAAATATTAAGACATTGTTCGTGAAACTCATTCCCTATGCCATCTCTTTGTGGACACCAATTAATTACACTTCTTATGTTAGGACATTCCAAAGGGTCCAGTCAGGGCAAAAACCATTGGTCAGGGAAGTAGTCATGCTGAGGCATCTGTGGAATGTCTTGATGCTGGAACATAGGAAATCCTATATTCTCTTTTAATAGATCTTCTCAATGGCACAAAAACCCAAGTAATTCCTTGTCAAATACGGGGAATTGTATGCCATAGTCATGTCTTTGAGGCTTTCCTCGACTTCCCATGTTTAACACAGAGTATGACATGAGTTTAACATCTTATAGAGATAGATTAGACTGATCAAAACACTGAAGTGAGTTAGTCAGATAGGATAATTACTAGGAGGGATTACTTAAAAGCATTTACCATGTGGATGGATTATAATGCCTTATGAAGGTGGACCTAGGGTGGCGTTTCCCAAAAAGGGAATATTTCACACCGTGAAGGCTGATCTGGACACCACAAAGGGAATATCATGGAAAGTAGGTCCCAAAAAATGGGATTGGATGGTGTGTCCCAATAAGGGAAGATTTTACACCGTGAAGGATGATTTGGATGCCTCAAAGTTGGGATCGGAGAAGGTGGGTCCCAATAAGGGGGGTCGAATGGTGTGTCTCAAAAATGGAAGATTTTACACCATGAAGGCTGATCTAGACATCACAAACGGTGGATCAGATAAGGTGTGTCCCAAAAAAGGGGACACTCAGGTTTACCATTGGATGTGATTTAACCTCAGATAGGCTTCCTACGTACATAAAAAGGGATCAAAACCCATGCAGTTTGAGAGGGTGAGGCATGGAATCGAGGTGTACCCAAAGGACAAAAAGTCGGGAACATGATGGGGAACACACATGGTTAGCATCCAATTGAATGATGTGACTCCACTAAAAAAAGTTTGTAGTGATGGAGTGATTGGTTGGGGCTTACAAAAGGTTAGATTCCTGTATGGATGGCGTAATCTCACTGAGATATGGAGGCCCAGTTAAGATCAGGATGGATATATAGGAAGTACAAAGGTGGTAGAATGAGTGGTATGGAAGTGGTATGAAGATGAAGGTGTTGGGATTGAACCTCAGGGAGGTTTCCTATGTATCCCAATGGATGGGAATCAAAGATGACATAGTTTTGAAATGGGGTGATGAGAGACCTGAGGAGGCGGCCCGTGAGAATGGATGCCTGAATGGGGACCCGAAGGAAGTAGAGCTTCTAAGTTATGGAATGAACTACTAAAACAAAAAACGGTTCAAGGGAGAGACTAGGATGGGGCATGAGTGATAGGATTGAACCTTAGGGATACTTCCTACACACCTTTCTGACAAATAGAAAAGATCAAAGTCCACGAAGTTCAAAATGGGGCACTGTATTGGGGTGTAAAAAAATGATAGTGACCCAGAGACATGCTAGGGATTAAACATGGTTAGAATCCCATCACAAGAGGGAAACTCTTGGTTGGATTATTATGGAGTGAGTGTTGGGCTTATTCATGGTTAGATACCCGTATGGATGGATTAAAACACCCCAGGGAGGCAGATCCATGAGATGTGTCCCAAAAAGTGAATATGTCACATTAGAAGGGTACGTCCCTAGGAGGGAGTACCAAAGTCTCCCAGTGGTTGGGATTGAATATCTACGAGGCTTCCTATATAAGAAAAAGGGATCAAAACCCACATAGTTTGAAGGTGGCATATATTTTAATGTCATGTGGGATGAGCAGGGAACCAATGTGAAATTTCAAGAATTGATGAAGTGTGAGGAATGAGGGTCTTGAACCTAAGAGAGGATTCCTACGTACCCTATATAGAAAATAGGGATCAAATTCCATTTAATTTAGAGGTTTTATGAAGTCTATCATCATACATGGAGGATGAAGGTGAAATGACATGAAGTATATTAAAATTTTGGGTAAGGGGGATTACTCAAGGTTAGAGGCCCAAATAGGATTTCATTTTCAATTCTTACTCTAATACCATGTGAGTCATGCTCAATGTTAATAAGAAAAGGTATAATCAGACCAGATGATCATTTTGTGAAAGGTGCGACTATGAGAGGTGGTGTGAGGCTTACGCATGCTTAGTGGTCCAAAGAGGAAATAAGGGATTACACATGGTTATCGGCCCATGGAGAGAGAGATTGGGACTTAATCACATGAGGAAAGCCCGAGGAGGATGTCTATATGTATGAGGAGGATATGGACATCATACAGGGAGCACCCTATCTAGGTGTTTTATTGATTACTTAATTAATTTTTGAGGCATACATGGTGACAAAGCACAATTAGAGAGAGAAGGAATGTGAGCACTGATGCTCATTATCCTTCAAATCTCCTAAGACTATTCATACATGCAGTGGTTACAATTTAACATCTTGTGTTGAGGATGTGGGTGATTGGTAGTTTAACATCCTCTAGCTTGGATTATGAAGAATCACTCCTTACTCATTGGACTTACATAAATTTCTCTGACCCGCACTTAGGGGTGGGGTGGAAAAAAATAAATTCCATGTGTTAATGAGATAGAGGAGTGGTCAATAGAGAGGACCATGTTAGCGTGGCTATGTGAAGAAGTAATAGTCGATAGCATGCCTATGTGAAGAAGAATAAGGTAGGTGAAAACAACATGAAACACCACTCAAGGAACCATGAAATCACTTTGTATGAACCTCTAGGGAACACATGAGTGGGGTTCACAAAAAAAAGGCTCAAAAATAGGGTCTTTGTGAATCTATGGTGCTTCATGAAGGAAGGTGATTCGAAAATCATGGAAAAAGGGATCACCGTGAAGGGGGGTACTTTGCGAAGCATGACAACCCAACATAGGAATGAAGTCTACATGTATTTGGTGGGTGATTTGAATAGGCTGAATCCTCCATGAAGTTCCAAGTTCCCAAAAGGGACTCCTACCTTCACGATAATCGTAGGGATTTTTGAAGGGCATCCCCACTTGGATTGGAGGTAAATTGGAGAAAAGGGAAATCTGGTTCGCAATGCTCAATTATCTTGAGTTATTCATTTTACAACGTGTTTGAAGATCATGGGTGATTCAAGAATTGAGATCTTGGAAGGAAAAAGGTCAGGGTATCAATGGTTTGGAGTAGGGGGAAGCCTTCTATTTATAGGAAACAGAGGTCAATGGAGTCCCGATGGTGTGTTGCGAAGGACATGGTGCTTCGCAATCAAGGGAGGCTCTATTGGAAAAATTGGACTCACTGAGGCTTCAATGATTTCCTTTGCGATTCCATGAAGGATGATTTGTCATACTCCCAAAGGATTCCATCATTTCCTTTACGATATTGTGGAGTCGGATTTTTCAGATTTGCAGAGGCTTCCATAATTTCCTTTGCAATGTCATGGAGGAAGATTTTTCGAACTTGTAAATGCTTCCATCATTTCATTTTCAGCATTGTGGAGTTAGATTTTTCTAACTCGTAGAGGCATCCATCATTTCCTCTATAGCGTAGTAGTGGAAGAGGGCTTCAAAATATCAGCTTTGTGAGGCATACCCTTGGTTAATTTTTGTTTCTTTTTGTATACTATCTTTGATCTATTTTGGGCATAGATTTCAGTTCCAACAAATGACCCACCTCAGAATGGGATCCATGGAGGAAACTAGGGTTGGATTATGTGTTTAAATCATGGAAGAACAAGTAGGTTGTTGAGCTTCATCACAATGAGTACATGCGGAGTGCGGGGGGTGATCGCCGCGAAGCTCAGAGCCACTGAGGGCGCCTCGTAGCTCGCCAAAAATCTCATAGGGCTTCTGCCTATAAATTTAGGGTAAGGGCCCCTATTTTTTCCACTTTTGGATCTATAAATTTTTAATTTATATCTATAATTTTGAATCTCTTAGAACCCCCATGAATTCTCTTTGTGAACCAGGTTCCTCGGATCGGTGCTTCGCTGGCGCTTTTAGTGAACAAAAGCATTAAGATCTCATTGTGCTCCTAAAATTGTGTGCTATGTGATCAAACATCGAGAAAGTTCTTTGGGAATATTATTCATGAATAGAAGGGAAATTTTTGAAAATTCCCAGATCAAATGGGAAATCTAGAAGCTTATTGAGAAGTCCTTGTAGATGCTGCTCGAAGGGAGGACATGGCGAACAACATCCAAATAGGGGAGTATGTTTGAAGTAATTCCGACCATGAGTCATTGACGATACTGATAACAGATGTACAAAATTACTACCCCCTATATAATAGATTTACATTATATGGATTTAGTCTAAGGGACAATGTGTTTATCCCCAATACGAGTAGGGATGAACCGGCTTACTGGTTCAGGGGCATGTCATGCCAATATCAGTGGTTTAGGGATGCCGATGAACATACGTGGAAGGACTACACACCAATCACTATCAACATCCTATATAAACATTTCAAAAATTTCAATGGGAAGGGTTTTTAACCATTTGTATCTTTACCACAACACCACACCATTATTAAGGAAGGCTTATAGAAATCAGAGGATGGGTGGACTGATAGGCGGGACCTATGCCAGGGCAGCGATTTCATAGATGAATGGGCCCAGTCCTACTGGGTCTATGCATGTTGTGATGAGTTTGGAGAAGATATTAGGTAAGTAGGCCTTTATGAGGCCACATGGGCTTTTCAATTTCACATCTACCAACCAAAGCACATGATGCCAAAGCTGCTGAGTAGGTGGTCATCAAGGACCAACACTTTTCATCTCCATCATGGGGAGGTCGACATCAACCTTTGGGATCTCCACCATATTTCAGGGATCCTAATTCTGGGGGTGATTTATTATGAGTTCCTCCTTTCAAAAAAAACATATGGGAGGATCCTCAGAAGATTCCATGACTGGAAAAGGTGATGATGGACATGGTGTCAGGCGATGAGAATATATTGGTGAGGGATTTCCATTTCAAGAAGTGGTTTGGAAGCTTCTTGAATTTTCCCTTGGAACATCCTGTTGAAGAGAGGAAGTGATGAGGAAGTTACTAACATGTCCCCCTAATTTTCCAAGGGGAGCCTAATGTAGTAAGGAGGGTTTTTACTGATTAAATTCTAGAGTAAATCCAGTGGTAGGTTTGGGGGTACAACATCAACACCGAGCATCAAATGATAGAAAGATTGGCGGGATTTATCTCTGCACTCATATGATGATGGGTATTTTTAGTCAAGGATGCAAACATGTGTGCACAACTGAGAACTTTTATCATGGATTCCATGCCGACGATGGGGCAACATGTCATCATTGGGACCCCAGTGTTGGAAAAATTATAAAAGGTTTTGTGGCATATTAGTGTGGGAAAGAAGCCACAGTGGTTATGACAACCATTACACTTACTGTATGGCTGGATAACAACACACATAATGGTTTAAGAATATCTGAACCCTATTTCCCCTACTAGGTAAGACTTTCTTCCAGCCATACTAAACACAGTGGGATGTTTTCCAACCAATATGGCTCTATCATTGGTGTTTAATAGAGTCTGGAAAGTGAATGAATTCAACTTCCACCCATTTCTGCTTCTAACAGGGGTATCCACCATTGAGGTCCAAGGGATAGAGAAGAATCATTCATATCTTATGGCCTTCTTAGGTGTAGTTATGGTGGCTTGGGTTGATGGAGAGCATATCAATGAGCCATACACCCAACACCACTTTCAGAGGTAGTTTTGGTGCATGTAGAGATTAACACTAAAAGTCTACTTGGGATTATTCCATGTGGATCATCCATGTGTGATGAGGGAAATGTGGCTCATCTTCACATGGGAGGATGGGATGATGTAGAACAAGCTTCCTCCACCCACTGCCGCTTAAGGGTTAGTTGAAGAGTATTCAAAAATATGGCAGATAGCCTATCTAGGGGATATGTTGAAGAAATGGACTATCTGTGTCGATAATGGGGTGTCTCCCCAACCCTATGTTTGGGGTTGATAAATGAGAAGAGCACGTCATGGTGGAAGATATGATTCAAATCATGGTGGAAGGGTTGTGGTAGTGGTAAGTCCAACAATCCTGATGTTTGTTCCAATTGGAAGTGGAGGTAAAGAAGTAGTAGGTGACCCAGTATCCCCAGCTGAGTAGATCCTGGAGGAGGAGAGGCCATCAAGAGGATTTCAAAGGATACCTACCCAGGCTCATAGGAAGCGGTTGTGCTGTGTAGACATACCGAAAGCTGTTGTCTACCGAGAGGCCTGGGAGGCCTTGGATGTTAACAGGAAATTCCTCATCTCTTCAGAAATATATGGAAACCTTAAGCACTTTGGATCAGTCCTTCTGAGGATCATTCATGACAAGTCTGTATTTCTTGTTTCTCTGGTAGAGGGGGAGCGATATGTAGCTGATATGGAATTCTTTGTTCACTCCCAAGTCACCCCACATCCAATGAAGTTTCATGTAAAATTACTTCTCCACAAAACATATATACTATAACTATCTATTGCTGAGTTTTCGGCAAGCTTCCCTCTTCCTAAGGGATCAGAGGACTCCTGGGAAGATGATGTTGATAGGGTAAACCCTTTGGAGGAAGGTGAGGTTGAGGCCAAAGATTCAAGATAATTCACTAACTCTTTTGATGTAAAACACTACTAGAGAATTGAGTAATTGAGGCCCCTGGAACGGGCGACCGCCATTGACGGTCGCTAAAGGTTACCAACAGCGACCGCCATCGGCGGTCACTAACCCGAAATAAAAAAATTTCGGCATAATCGCACCCCCCTCCCCAAATCATCCTCACACACAGCAAACCATCCTCCCCCAAATCCCTCCTATCGTGTAGAGACCCATTGCCGCCGCCCCTCCCTCTTGTCTGTTACTGCCATCGCACAAAGGTTTGTCGTCGTCACTGCACCTGGAGTCGCCGCCACCATCCATCCTCCCCCACCGCCACCCCTCCAACAGGCCTCAATGGACCTGTGCCTCCACCCGCTGCCTACACCGCCACACACAGATCCTTGGCCACATCCCATCTTCCCTCGTCACCGCCCCTCCCTCGCACCTCTCCCAGCCTCCACCTCCATCCCTTTCCCCACTCTCGCCTCCGACATCTCCCATCTACATATCTCGGTAGCCTAGGGTTCTAGGTTAGCATTATTTAATTTTGGGATAATTTTAATTCCAAGTATCTAATATGTGGATAATTGTTCTTCCAATTTCCATTATTACAAGAATCTTTACATCCCACTATTAAATATTAAGTGAACTCTCATCTCATTTTCTCTTTAGGTTAATCAAGCACATGATATACAATGATCTCTCACTGTTTTAAATCAATTAATGGCATGTTCATCAAATAATTTATCCTCTTTTAGGTTAATCTATTTCTTTTATTCCATTTATTAAATTATTTTACTTCACAATTGACTATCTTTCATGTTGTCATTGGTTTTATAGGTTAATCGTGCACAAAATCTAGATATTAAACAAGTATGTATTTTATTTTCTTTTTTTATTGAATTTGATTTCATATGTGTATGAATTTTGAATAAAATTGGCTTTTTTGGCTGTATTGCTTGATACCACTTCTCTTAGATGTATTGCTTGATTATCCTTTCTCTATTTTTCATGGTAGCTATACAGATGACGAGATGACCAGATTTTTTAGCATTGATTCGGTGTTATTAATACACTGTCAAAACCTACCCATTTGACACTATCTAATATTATATTATATACTGTTATACACTATCATTTTTAAATTTCTACTGTCATATACTATTATTTAATATTGTCTATTGTTATACATAGTTATTAAATATGGTCTACTATTATAAACCACCCATTAATGTTTTTTCTATAGTTATACACTGTCTTTTTCTTAAATACCAGGCGTTGTTGATATTTATTAATTTCAATGGTGGACCTACCCATTTATTTTTTATGTTGTGATAGATAATAAATCATAATATAATTTTTTTAATACTTCTTTGATTTATTATATTTCCCATTTACTAAAATGTTTTAGGAATAAATGGGAATATATTATTTTTCCTATATACTGTTTTATCTCATTGAAAGGTGCAAGAATATATTACTGCATACATTGTATCCCACATAGTGTGTTTTATCTCGCTGAAATGTATAGGAATATATTGTGTTCAATAAAATTTATTTACCACCATATTCTGTTCAATCCAATTTAATCTTTTTGAAAGTGGAATTTTTAAAACTTTCATTTAATTTAGATTGGCTATAAAGATACATTGAATCATTCATTAATGTGATGTTATACAGATATGCACTATTTTTCACCACTAGTGATGAAAGTTATTTTCTTGGAACCTATGTTTCTTGTTTGGTGCCTTAATTTTCATCATGCGGTGCTTCATAGAGATCAAAGATCTAAGACCAAGGATATTTTTATATCTTCTTCTAAAGATGGTTAGTTTACATACCTCATGCTAATGGTATTTTTTCATCTGTTTCATTTTGAAATATCAATAGGACTTCAAAGCCATATGTCTGTGGGGCGATCTATTCTGAGATAAGAGTGTTCCTAAAAAATGACCTTTTTGATTTGGATAATTAGGAGGAATACACTTTTAATAGATGTGGATATTAAAAGGCAAGGTATTGTGCTATATTTTAAATGTATATGTTGTGGAAATAATTTAAGGGATTTTACGACTCATATATGTACTAAAAATGATTTAGCAATAGGATTGTGGAGGAACTATGGGGATGTCATGGATATTTCTATCGATCATGAATTGTTTTAAATTCTCTTTAAATAATGGTTCTTATGGTCATTGAATAAATATGTATTGCTTATCAGTATATGTTTCTATATATACAGGTGTTGTCTTTTCATTTTAGTGAATGTTCAAGATTTTTTGCATAATTCTTTAACCTTATAAAGAGTTTAGAGACCGAGGAAGCTGGAAAGACTGATATATAGACATTCTTGGGACTCGAAGGCATGGGATGAGATAATTTGATTGATTATATTTATTAATAATGGTTTTTAGTATTTTTGTAAAAAAATAAATATATTCTTTTTTTTGTGTGGTGAAATTATGAGTATAAAAAAAGTATATTCTTGTGTGTCTTCATCTTGTAAAGATAATACCTTAAGAAAGGGGTTCATGTTATTCTAAAATTTCATTAAAAACATCATAAAATGCCACCACAAAGGTTATTGACTATAAAACTCTGTGAAGATAACCAAAATTATTGAGATAGGTTGGACACACCAATTCAACCATAAGTTGTGCAGGAGGATTCACCATATCATTCTCTCGAACATGTTCTAGTGGTTTGGGCATTGGAGCTCCTCTAGATCAAAGTATTTTAGACTGTAACATCCCATGGTGGAGGTGTAAAAAGTACCATAGTTGACTATCTCCATGAATTTCAGCTCTAATATCTTCCAGCTATTTAGAGAATGGGATGGCTATAGGATTCCATGTAATGGATAAAAATCATAGAGTTAATATTATATATGTTTGAGACTTTTTTGAAGCGACATGTAAATCTACCATTGATTATGATGTATAGACCAACTAGGATATTGTAGGGTGTCATGGGATAAGACCAATCTTTAGTTGGAATGTCAAGTTTTTCTTATTGGTTTTATGTTTGTAGGTTTCTTAGAAGAATTTTTTGCTGGTACAATGCTATAATTCACTAATTATTTACCTCCTGAAATTTCTCCTGGAAAGTTACATTATGAGATTTCTTATTACAAATTTTGTGTTCATTCCTAGAGAGAAAAGAGCCTATTTATATTTTCTTTATTTAATTGTTTTCCTGTATTATAGTTTTAGGTTGATTGAGAAAGGAGATTGGAAGGTCCAAATTTTCCTAAATACAGGTTATTTATATTGTGATTTTGGTATCTAGATGACACATATTTATGGTGATTTTGATGAGATGATATCACGATGATTGCATTTGAAGGAAGATCAAGAATGGAAATTGCATTCTTTTGGTTAGTAGTTTTTTGATTTTATATATCCGGTCTTCCATTTTGGTTTTTTTATATATCTAGTTTTCCATTTTATGTTTTTTTTGCTTTGGTTTATATTCATTTTGGTTTCTTCATTTTCATGTTTGTGTGGTCTTCTATGGCCTCCTGGCAAGATGGATGTCTCACGATCAGGAAAGATTCATTCAAAATTTAATATTGAATTAGAAATGCTCCATGGATCTTATTATTGTTTAGTATTTTTGAATCTACCTGGAATCATGAATTTATTATCTTTGAAGCTTGATAATAAGTCCTACGTACTTGCTATGAAAAATATGAATCTGTTAATCACTGTAATCTGATGATAACCACCCTTTGTAAAGTGAGATTACTTGAACCATTCAGTCAATGGTGAAGATTTATCACGTATCTTTATAATTATATTGGGAATTTCTTGTTTTTCCTTCTCTTCAGCTAGAATATTTTATTATCTATTTTTTAAATAGCTTGAATGGATCTTCTCTAAATTTTTACCATTTATGGTGACATGGTGTCTAGGATTTTCTACTTCTAAATGTTTCCTTGGATTTTTTATTTATCATGGCAGCATCTGATTTCAGGTTTGGTTTTTTTTAAAGTTGTAGTCTAGAGACCGCATATGGTGTCGTTCCAGGACCTTTTGCTTAAGGAGGAACCCTTCTACAACGACCCCAGGGTGAATTATGAATTTTGTTCACCTTATGTTCATTTTAATTTCAGTTTCCATCCACTTAATCGAAAGACACAAACATATTGAACCATCAGCACATGCTTCTATTTGCAGGATTTTGTTTTCTAGATCTTTGACTGCTTTCAATGTTCTGGTTTTTTTTTAAAATCCCAGGTTAGGAACCGCCTTAGACAGTCGCTAATGATGTCAAATTTTGCTGGTTTATAGTGACCGCTTTTGGCGGTTTCTATTGCTCCCATTGGTGACCGCTGCAGCGGTCAGCCGTGGAGGCCCTATAGCGACCTCCATTGGCAGTCACTATTAGCCTTTAGCGACAGTACAACGGCGACCGCCGTTGGCCGTCGCTGAGCAGTTGAAAAAGACCATGAGCGACCGCTTTTGGCGGTCGCTAATGGTCAATTTTATAGTAGTGAAATATAAATAATTCATTTATAGTATGATCTTATTCGTGCCATCCAATTTATTCAACTAACATTTTTCTTATACCGGAGAGAGTCATACAAAATATCCCTTCCCGCATGACAATAGAGATAGCTTCGGGACATATTTCTATGATTGCGGTGAGCACAGTGTCTAAAAGAGCTGTGGAAACCATGGTGGACATTATTGAATATTTGGAGCTACCAACCATATATGGGGGCCAAATATTGGGATTTTGATAGTGGTAACCCAAAAGAAGGATATGTTATTTGACCATGATAAGTCATATCCCTCATAGAGTCATATCTTCCATCCATAAAACTAGGCTAGCTGACATCATCTTTTTTTACAACATCTCTTCAAATGTCATGATCAATACTAGTGAGGATGGAAGGGATTCCCAAAGCTCTTTTTCCAATGGGGACACTGATTATTGTGGAATCATATGCCTGATCTAATCAAGCCATGACAACTACGATCATAGGTAGAACCACTAGTTGGGAAGAACCAGAACAAATCGAGGTGCGACCCAGTAATGAATATCATCCAAAATATATGGAACCCATCCCATCTGATAGGATGTAAGAGTAGGATCCTACCACTAAAATACTGGAGGTGTTCTCAGAATATGAACCTTTAGACCTGGAAGAGCTAGATGAGGCTGACTAAAATGTGGAGGATAGCCGAGCTATCTGTCACCGGTCATGGAAGCTGATCAAGTGATTCATTGATGACACCCCAGAATCCTAGTGGATAAGCTGGATGGGAAATATTATTCCTCAGTTGCACAACCTATGCATCAGAGGATTGGATACACATGGCCCACATAATCTAATCCGAGATTACCTAACTGATAAAGTAAAGGAGGGTGACCGCACCTTTGGTGTTGCTTGGCAGTGATTGAAGTCTGTCCGCATTAAGAAACTTCAGAAGGAAAAACAAGAGATCCAATGCTTAGAAATGTAGATGATCAATCACTCCTATTTTTTCATCACCCAATCAGAACTCATATTAATATTATGGCCCCAGTTGGTAGAGGAGGAAGAGCTGGAGAGGTGAGCATATCATGAAGTAGACGAAATCTCTGTTGAGTAGGATTAGGTATGAATCAAATATGATAAGTTGCACCCTATAGATGAAAAACAAGGACGAGAACTTAGTGGTCGACAACAAATCCTGTATATCACACGCCAAAGGGAGGTGAATCTGAGATTCTCCAATGAAGAGGCCAATTCATAGAGGATGTAATTTCTATGATTTATTTTTTATTCAGATTGAGTGCATGGATATCTTCCTACATGTTTTTATTACTGCATTTTGATCATATCTGTGAAAAAACAAACGATTAGTCCATAAGATCACGTGGGGCATGCTTAGTTTGAGAAATAGGGTATGACCACATAATCACTTAGCTTGGATCTTAGAATGGCTGTTAACTATCAAATACTCAGTGTATGACTGACTCTTTAGAGTATTCAAGGATGAAATAAGAGGTCGTAACTAGATAATAGGGTTCCTAGAACATCTAATTGCATTTCCCAGCGTACTCTAGGGCACAATCTGGATAACACCAAGGGAGTTAAAATCAATCTGAACAAAAGGGAAATGAGGAGTGTGAATTAAAACACCAAAAATTCATAATAAGGTGTGATGGCATGATGATAGAGGACAATTACTGACCATATTCATAACACAGTGTACATATCGCTTTAGCCTGCGATGGGGACAAACACATGAGGTCCAATCACTGACCGATTCTAAAATACGAGGCCTAACTCAAAAAACCATCTGATGTCTTCTCGAACATTGTCCCAAGATGGTAGGTGATCCTTAAGTCTAATAATCTATACTGTTAGTGGGTCCCCTCAGACATGAAAGAGGATGAGGATCTGAAATATAGGGTACACAAAGCATAGAGATGAAGTGATGGGTTGTTCTAATGGATTCTAACACTCTTGAAGTTATTCCACCATGATGAAAGGATATTGGGTGTATGCAAATTGGTATGAACAAAGATCAACCCTATCTTCTAGAGAGTATCGTCTTGAATTCCGAGAAATAGTTTAATATGCAAACAATGTGGTAGATGACCAACATTGTGGGGGAGGACCTATCATGTGAGGTCCTGGGATGCATTGAAGTTTCACAACATGAAATTGAGGACAATAAGAATGTAGTTTAGCATCATACAGTAAGGATGACACATGTAATAGTTTAATGTCATATAACCAGGACGTTGCACATAGTTTAAGGTCATACTTCTTGGACCCTATCCAATAGTTTAAAGTCATGATACATGGAATAGAAAATGGAAAAAGAAGGTTAATGGGCCTAGGGATGGACCTGAAGAAGAAGTGTCTAGGGGTCACTACATATCCCATAAGAATGGTAATCAATCCGTATATAGTTCTTAAAGAACAGTATGGTTAAAGACCAACACTGGTGGGGGAAATCATCTCTTGTGAGGAAGTTGAAGTGTCCTGTGATTATCACAGGACATCCTGAACTCGTTCAGGGTAAGGTCATAGTTTAAATTCATGCATTGAGGATAATAATTATGATGCATTTTGTTGAAATACATCTAGGAAATAGACATCCCAAAGAAGGAATGTGTGGTGTGGTACACAACCCGACATGAATGAGGACGAAGGAGTCTACATACCACACACTCTCAAAAGGGGAGATGAGTCCAAGGAGGCTGAAATGATGAGTTTATAATCACATATATGGACTTAGAAATGATATGTTTGGATGTTTCTATATATCCCCCTTATGTAAGAAATCAATATATGCGTAGCTCTTAGAGGGATTCTCCATTTTTCTTCATGTGGGCAGGATGATGGTGTCATAGTTTAAGGTTGTATGACAGGACCAACCCAAGTAATTTAAAGTCATATAGTACGGACATGACAGTTTAACGTCATGTGAGAAAAGGTAGAATAGTTTTATTTTATATCACTTGTAAGATGGAGATATTAGTTTATGGTCTGAGAACTCAGAATAAAAGGATATGTAGTCCCCAATGTTAGTATTACCTTACAAAACACCTAAACCCACGTGAGCCATGCTTGGTGTGGGAAACAAGGAGTTATGTTAGGCTTCCCCCATCATAGTGGAGTGAACAATAATGATTGATAAATGTTGGGTGGAAAATCCAAACCAGATCAATATTCCCTCTCAACATACACACATGTTTGGAGTGGAAACACCTGATGTATCGAAGGTCTAAAAAAACAAAATCAGGCATCACAATGTTCGATATTTTGGATACAATGAGGGTAGGTATAACAAGGGAGGATAACTGCTGACCATATTTTAATGAGAGTATCCATATCATGTGACCTGGGATGTGAACAAAAAAACAAGGGGTTGGCCACTGACTATAATCAGAATGTGGGACGTATCTCAAAATTTCATTGGAAATCCTCCAGGACGTTGACCAAGGATGGTAGGTGAGGCTTAAGGATAATCATCTATACCGTTAGTGGGGAATTTTTGATGTGAAAGATGATGGTGACCCAAATAAACGTACACATGAAGCATGGATATATCAGTGTAGTTGAACGTCATGCGATAAGGATGATTGTGAGGATGAGTTCTCTCGGGGAAGGTATATGGTGTATATATGATAAAGCTAACGTGAATGAACTGGAAAAGTTCTCAATTTCACCACATATATCTAGGATACCCAGTCCATGTGTCCAAGAAGATGAAAATTATTGTGGATGGACCACATATGGGATATCTAAGTGTTCCTATGTATCCCATAAGGATGGGAATCAATCCACATGTAGTTATGAGTATGGTATGGAAGATAGACAATACCAATAGGGGTTATATCCTATAAGGCAAGAAAATCGTATTTGTTATGCAGTCTAACCTCATGTGAACTTGGACACTAAAAATATTAGTTTAAGGTCATAGAATCAAAATCGTAAAGGTATGGGAGGTGTGGTATAATTCCATGAGGTAGCCTAACGTGAATGGGGATGGAAGAATCCCACATAAAACCACACCTTTCTGAGGATAAAACTTTGAACAAGAATGAGGTGAGAAAGGGTTAATGATCCTATAGCTAGACCCAGGGACAAAATTACTAGGTGTCGCTACATATCCCACACGCATGGTAATAATGCCAAAAATAGTTCTTCAATGTGACATGTCAGATAACTCATTACAAAGGAGAAAAATCTTCTCAGGTTAAGACATCACATGGCTGAGTAGTTTATCATCATACAACTCAGATACATAATATACAGTTTAACATCATATGATAAGGACGAATGAGGTAACACTTCCAAAATCAGGGAATGTTTAGTGCATCACTATAAGGAAACCCATTGTGAATGAGGACCAAAGTGGTCTCATACCACACCACACATATTGAGGACTTAAGTATATAACTGCATAGTTTAAGGTTGTAGAGTTTGGACTGTAAGAATACGTGGCTTTCATATAGGTTGAAACCTTATAAAAACCCCTAATCCCATATAGGCTATGATTGGTGTTGGAAAAAATGGGAAGGGAATATATTTACATCATATGGAAGAATATGATAAGGGAACAGAGGTGTGGAGTCAAGGATGGGCCCACAATGCTGATCCGCCCACTCAACATGTAGAAGTACATGGAGGGATAACACTGAGGATGTTGGAGTTCCACCTGAACATAAGGAGGTGGAAAGGAATGTGAATCATGAGACCAACATTTGGGAAACAATGGGTTTGGAATAATGATGGAGGGTAACTTCTCACTGTATTCGAGAAATAATATCCATATAGTGTGAACTGAGGTGGGAACAAACAACTCAGGGTCATCCACTGACCATATTTTCAATAGGGGACTTTTATCCAATTATTGTTTGAGATCCTCAAGGATGTTGGCCCAAGACTGCTAGTGATCCTTAAGGCCAAGAAACCATTCCATCATAGGGTCCTTTTTTATGTGAAAGATTATGGAGGCCCAAATTAAGTGATTCATGAAGCATGGTGGTGGACTAAAAGAATGTCCATCAATAATCCAGCACTCAAAGTCCCATACCATGATTAATCTAAGAATGATAATGATGAATGAAAGAGGATGAGGGATTTAACTAAAGTTATATTACTCTAGGAGATAAGTAAGGAAAAGGGGAAAAATGGATTGATGACCCTGGGGATGGACACGAAGAAAAAGTGAATGGGTGTTCCTATGTATCCTATAAGGGCATGAATCAAGCCTCTCATAGTTCTTGAGTGACATGAACTTTAATGTCATGTGGTGAGGATGAAGGGGAGAGAGGTATCCAAAAGGGTATGTGTATGGTGATGAAAAATTAATTAACATGAATGAGGCTGAAAGAAGTCCACACCACACCACACACATTATTCCCAGAAAGGAGTCGGTCCAAGTTGTCCAGAAGATATAATGGAAGGACCTGGGGTTGGACTCGAAGATGAAATGTCTAGGAGTTTCTACATTCCCCATAAGGATGGGAATAAATCCAAACATTTCTCTTGGGTTCCGTTCATTTTAGCATCATGTAGTGAAGATGAAGGGGTGAGAAGTATCCCGTGGGGAATATGTGATGTAGTAGTTGTAAGCTTGACATGAATGAGGAAAATAGAAGTCCACACCACACCATGTGATCCCGAGATACCTGGGAAGAGAGGCCATAAAGAGGATAATATTTTTGGTACCTAGGGACAGACCTGAAGACAATATGCTTGAGCATTCTTACATTTCCCATAAGGATGGGAATCAAGCCATACGTAGTTATCAAGTTTCGTGCAATTTAACATCATGCATGAAATAATAGTTTAACTTCATGATATATGAGAGGAAGAAAATGGGGATTTCAGTTTATTGTCATGAAGGACGATGATGCTGGGAATTTTCACATATTATAGTCCAGACATAGAGTTGGAGGAGCAACCCTAAGGGAGGATCATGATGCAGCCCTTACAAACCTGATGTGAATGAGGATAAAAAATTTCTACACCACACCACACAATCCCGAGACACTCAGTTAAAAAGATAATGAGTTATTTAATTTTAACATCATGTGGGGTAGATCTAACAATAGTTTAACATCAGGTTGGATGAAATATTTGTGGTTTAATCACATCAATACACATCCTACCGAAACTACTAAGCCCACCTGATCCATACTCGGTATGGTAAACAAGGAGTAGGGATAGTATTTTCCTGACACATGGAATTTCACATCAGGGGAAAAGAGATTCATGGTGAAAGACATCCCAATAACAATAACCTACCTTCTCAACACACATAGAAGCATGAAGGGATAATACCTATATTGTTGGAGTTCCACAATAACATAATAATGTGGAAAGAGGTGTAAATAATGGTACCCAAGATCTGGATCACTATGGGGATGGAGTGATGATGGAGGATAGCTGCTAACCATATTCGAAATGAAGTATCCATATCATGTTACCTGAGGTGGGTAAGGAAAACAACTTTCAGGCACTGACTATGTTCAAAATGAGGGTCCTATCTCAAAAAATGTTTTCTAAGGTCTTTTAAGATGTTTTCCCAAAATGGTAGGTGAGTCAAAGTATCATGAGGCCAATCCGTTAGGTAGTCCCTTTAGACATGAAGGAATATGAGAATCCATACAAAGGGGTTCTATGAAGTGTGGAAATAGATCGAGGAAATTACCATATGGAGTCCAACACACTGAGTTTTATGACACAATGCATTCAAGTACATCGTGGAAAGTACCTTGCTAAAATCAGGGTATGATATTCTGATACTGAAAACAGTTTAAGGTCTTATTACTTGGACCAAAAACTCTTAGTTTTATGTAATATAGTTTAGACCATATGTTGGGACCTTTACATTGGTCATATGTAATACGAAAAGGTGGTAAACCCAAAATGAATGAGGTTCAAAAGGGCTAGTCATCGTACCAAGTGTCCCTAGAAATGGGGCACTAAATTCTATGCAGTTTAAGATCACGCGGTAAAGATGTGGATGAGAAAGAATGATAAGATAAAGGAGTCATGTTGAGGCCATTGTAAAACCAAAATGAATGAGTAAAAAAGAGTCCACATACCA
The DNA here is from genome assembly GCA_963277665.1 of Viscum album. Taxonomy (NCBI): domain Eukaryota; kingdom Viridiplantae; phylum Streptophyta; class Magnoliopsida; order Santalales; family Viscaceae; genus Viscum; species Viscum album. The sequence continues at coordinate 887,781,161 of OY728121.1, forward strand.
CACTGTGATATCCTATAAGGATCGGGGTTGAGAGGCCGAATGAAGGGGAATATTTTTGGAGGATGAGACTGGGCTCGAAGAAAAAATTTATGTGAATTCCTACATATCCTAGAAGGTTTTGGAATCAAACCGTACGTAGTTATTGAATTCTATGTAGTTTAACGTCATGCGGTGAGGATGTAGGGTGAAAGGGGGAGGTACTCCTCAGGGAGGCACATGGTGTAACTATTTCAAAGTTGATGTGAATGAGAACAAAGGAGTTCAAACCACACCACATGCTCCTCAAAGAAAGCTTAGGCCAAGAGATCAAAATTGGATAGAATTGGGGCTAGACCGAAAGACAAAATGTTTTGGCATTCCTACGTATCCCATAAGGATGGTAATAAATCCATAAATAGTTATTAAAATGTTTTTCTGTTTAAATTCATGCAGTAAAGATGATGAATATTCCCATAGGGGAAACACGTGATGCAGTATTTGTAAATCCAGTGTGAATGATGACAATAAATGTTTGCACCACACCATAAGATTCTGGGACATTCATGTTAGGGGACCGTATAATGGAGAATATTTGTGGAAGATGAGGCTGGGCTTGAAGAAAAAATGTTTGAGTATTTCTATGTATCCTAAAAGGGCATGAATCAATATGTACATATTTCTTGAATCCTATTTAGTTTAACGTCATGCGGTGAGGATGTGACAGTAATTTAATATAATGCAGGATGAATTGATGCTATCCAGTTTAATGTATTGCAGCATACAAAAAGATTTTCACGTAGTTTAACATTTCAGGGGTATCTATGAAAGATATTTTTATTTAAAGTCTATGTGAATGGACAATATGGTTTGTTTAATATTTATAGTTTATTGTAATATAGGATGATCGTGCAGTTTAAAATTATGCGGTATGCATAATCACTCATGTGACGTACTTCTTGAGGAATTTGACATTTGGGGAAGGATTTACTATCTCTCAATCCATGGTGATTAGGGATTATTCACCATTGGGGTATTCCTTATAGATAATTTAAGGTCCCTCCCATTTTGGTCCCAACATTGTAAGCTTCATGCAGGGTATCATTGGCATAATTAGGGCCAATACCATGTCACCCTGAAGGAAGGAGTAGAGACAAAAAAATTTATTGAAAGCACTGAATATCTTGTTCTAAGGCCTCTCCAGATTGTGCAAGTCCTAGAGCCTATTCTCATAATGGGATTCCAGTTCAGCCAAGTGGAATTCTATTGCCTTGTCTGATGTATGCTGGTCATAGATGACTATACGGAGTAATGGAAACTGAATCTTGATGGGCATGACTGTCTTCATCCCATATACTAGGGAATATGGGGTCACCTGGGTGGAATTGTGAGTTAGTGTTCAGTAATCCCAGAGAGTGTTGTAGAGCTTTTCTAGAAAACTATTCTTATACTATCCAACCATCTTTAGAAAAATGTTAGAGAGGGTATTTTTTAATAACTTGATCTTCCCATTTTCTTGCACATGATAGGAAGAAGTATGGTTAGACATTGTGTTTTACTTGGTGTACAATTTCTTCAGCTCACCTACTCAGAAGTTGGTGCTATTATTATTGAGAATAGAATGAGGGAATTTGAATCAGTGGATGATTTTGGAGCTCACGAAATTGATGATAGAATGGGTCTTGAATTCCTTGAGTGGTATTTCTTCTACCCACATGGAAAATAAATCTATGGTAGTCATGGTGAACCTGAATTGGAAATATATCACCAGTGGGTATGGTCTCACAACATTGATTCCCCAAACCTAAATGGGATAGGAGTACTTGGGAGTATGGAGAGGTTCCGATGGATGATGCACAAAGTTGTCATGTATTTGAAACACACATCACCTCTTGGTGAAATAGATGTAATCAGGGATCAAAATAGGCTAGAAGTATCCCAACCTTTGGATCTAATGGGAGAGTTTCAGCCCTATTTGGTGAGCTCTATATGAACCTGCATGAACTTCCAATGTAACCTGGGAGACTTCATATCCTTGAAAACAATGGAGGATAAATCCATTTAGCCAAAAATTTTAAAGGATCTCTTAAAGGATGGGGCCACTCTGGATGGTGAACTATATTGCGCACTGAAGAATTCACTCACATTCAGCTCTATCTATCAGGAGATTTCTATGTTGGAGGTACTCAACAAAGGGAGTTTTCTAATCAGGGGCCTCTTCTACTATGGCAGGGGGACCTGGGGGATCTGATGTGGAATCACCGATGGTAAGTTGGATTACCTTTATTCTACCATCATCTTATAGAATAATGGGATCTATGACACTTCGATGTGCCACATGGATAATCAAATAATCCTGGTTAGGCTCTGTGAGAAAAGTGACAAGGCTGGAAAGTGCATCGGCTAAACCATTTTATGATCAAGGAACACGGGTAACCTATAGTAGAGAAGGGATATGGGCCATTAGTTTGAGATTGTGCTCTATTAGGGGTATGATCTCTGATTTCCTAATGAAATTGTAACCATTGATCTTATCGATTACTAGTTTAGAGCCCCCCTTTACATGTAGGTGGGGAATGTCAATCTCAAGGGCCATCTTGAGACCAGTGATAGAGCCTTGATACTCTGCATCATTATTAGTGTTTCCTTCTAAATAAAATAATGAGTAGGGAAAGATACTCTATGAGGGTGTGAGGAAAATAATACCCATACTTACTATGTTGATTTTGGAAACGTTGAGTCTTCTACCACTAGGACTCTGTGAGCCACCACTGAAGTGCATCTACCAACACAATATGACTTAATCCATTGAGAGGATGGAATCCTCTAAAAATTCAAGGTCCATAGACTATCTTGTGGGGGTTCGATGGGTGGTAAGAAAGTTTTCCAGTTCCTGAACATTGATATCTTTTTACGGAATGAACATTATCTTGAAATACTGAAGGATCACTACTCACCAAGCTAAATGACCAGTCAACATGGGGTAGTTTAGAATATAATTTATTAGGTCCCCAAGGGATACCAGATGAAAATCATGGTGTTTTAGGTAGTTCCAAAACTTTTGTATGGAAAATACCTGCATAAGGATGCTCTTCTTGATGGATAAATATCTGGTCTCTATATCGAGGAGCGTGTGTATGATATAGTATAGACCGCTCTGTATCCATTTACTATTCTTCTGGGTGAGAAGGGAACTGAGGAACCATTAAAGGGCAGTCACATAGAGGACCAGTGGATTTCTATAGATGGGAGGAATAAGAACTGGAGTCTGTAATAGATACTGTTTGATCTCATCGAAAGCAGACTGACACTCTTCATCCAACTTGTAGATAGATCCTTTATTCATGGGAAAGGAATAAAGGATTACACTTTCCAGATAGATTCACAATGAATCATAATATGTAGGCTAAGTGGCCCTATAAACCTTAGGTATCTCCAAGGTAACTTGGAGGAGGTATCGGACAAATGGACTTGATCTTCTATGGAACAATCTCGATGTCTCTATATTTGATGAAGAATCCATGAAATTTTCCTAATGGAACCCCGAATGCACACATTAATGGGTTCATATTCAGATAAAGGGATCAATGGAAGCCAAAAAATTTCTCAAGGTCTTTGATATGGTCTTGAATCTGGTGGGATTTGACAAAAAAGTTGTCCACATAGCATTCCACCAATGTCCTGAAAATCAGATTGAATATACATTGCATGGAAGGTTGATAGGTGGAACCTACGTTCTATAGACCGAAAGGCATTACATTGTAATAAAATTTACCTTGTGGTTCTATGAAGGTAGTGGATTCTTTAAATTTGTGGGCCATTCAGATTTGATTATATCCGGAATACCCATCCATGAAGGAGAGATCATGGAATCCAGTAGTAGCGTCGGTCAGTAGCTTTGTCACAGGAAGGGGAAAATCATCCTTTAGACAGTGTTAGTTGAGATCCTGAAAGTCAATGTAGACTATGATCTATCTGTTCTTCTTCCAAAAGGGCAAAATATTGTCTAACCATATGGGGTTATTGGAATTCCTTGGTGAATTTTTATTTTATGACCATATCAACTGTTTTCATGACCATGGAACCATGAGAGGGCAGCATATTTTTGGGAGGCTTCTTAAACCCGCAATGATTTACTGAAATACCTAGATGATGGATGAAAAACTGAGGATATATTCCTCACATATCATCATAGCTCTATGAAAATATATCCCAATGTGGTTTTATAAAATCCACATGCTGTTGTTGTTCTTCTTCAAGAATGACTATGCTGATCAATATTGGCTCCAGATCTATCTCAGTACCGAGATTAACCTATACCAGTTCATCAATAGTGGTGGAGATTACTTCTTTGAACACAGGATGGGAGTCTTATAAATCATCTTCATTGTACATGGTGATAGGATCATCAATCAGAGGTAACTCTTCTGAACTGGATGATCCAAATGAGATGCTGGTACTGGACTGAGCAGCGGTGGAATCTTCATTGGGAGCTTTGTTCATTGCCAAAACCATGGTGATTAAAACTGTTGACCCAGTCCCATCCATACATTGACCCATGGGGCAATAATTGATGATGTAAAAGTAGTAGTGGAACGTCATATTGAGTGGGTTCAACCCATCCCATCAAAACAAGAAAGTATATGGTTTTGTTTTTTTAATGTGGAAAACATCTCAATACCTTATAGGGGTATGGGGCCCTGGTATCACTCGAGCCTAATTCATATAGGAACATAGGGTGATATTATGGAATTCCTTGTACCTAGGAATTATCTTTCCCCTTATCCCACAGATGATGAATATTTGTCCCAAGTCTAGGGTCGTGGCCTCTAACCAGTGAATTGGTAGGATGAAAGCATCATCCAAATCTATCAATGAGTCAGCCATATCAGCAGTGTTCTCAACCTCATTGGCTTGAACATGATTTTCCTTGATCTTGTAATAATCGGTATAGATATAGTTGGATTCACAAGAGGAATAAGGAGACACATCACCTTGGAGAATTCCCACTTGACCATTGAGGTAGTATTTGAAGTATAGGTGATAAGAAAAGTGGACTACTTCATACAGGTGGAGTCAGGGTCTGTCCATGAATGCATTGTAGGCGGTGTCCTATGCGACAACCATGAACTCAGTGTTGGTGATAAGGACACTAAACTACGTTTTTAGGTGGATCTTTCCAAGCATCATTTGCTTTGTTCTATCATAACCTTGGAATTTTAGGTTAGGGGGATTCAGATCTGCTTCAGTCAGTCCCAATTTGTAGAGTGTCCGGGTCAGGATGAGATTGATCACAGAACCTGTGTTCATGAGAAAACGATAAACTTTCATGCCATTGAACTTTCCAATGATGTACAGGGGGAAAATGTGCCTTTTTATGGGAGAACCTTTATCTTCCCCTAAGAAGGAAATGATGCTCTGACATTCTACATGTTCGAATTCCTTAGCATGAAAGGAATCTGTAACCGTTACCTCTATTTTGAATTGGAGGGGGCTTCTTAAAGCCTCTGTGAGGGCTTCACACATATAATCAAAAAATTGGAGATCCTCAATGATCAATATCTTTGTAGGAATGATGGATAGGTTCTTGATTACATCATATTTCCATGATAGGTGTACATTTATACCAACATGAGGCTTTTCTAGGGCTAGAGGTGTGATAGGTACTACTGGATAAACTAGTGGATTATGATTGGTGTTGGGGGCGTCCCACTGCTCACTAGTTGAACCATGAAAAATCACTACCATATGACTATTAGATAGCTCAGTTTTATATATAACTGTAAACATATGGCCATGATATAGTCATGGTGGTTCTACCTAACCAAGAAGCATAAATGGTGGTGGGAGTTGATCTGACCAAATAGGATTAGAGGACTATGCATTCTGATCTATATGATGAGCTAGATGTTTAGTCTCAGTGGAATTCATGAATTTCCTAGAGGCACTATCCAATTAATTCTAATGATTCACATAACCACATCCATGTTTATGATGGCGCTGACTATGGACATCAGGTGGGTCTTCCTGGCATTCCTCGTCATCGAGAAACATGAAAGGTTCTACTTATTCAATGGTGTTCCTTGAGATGTACTCCTAATCATCACTTGAGGAATCCTTCAATACTGTATGGACTGTTGGAATGATTCCCATCTATGGAGGCATGAAGTCACTAAGATTATGGGATTGATTTGGACTCGGTGGGGGGACTTTACTTTCCATTGTGTTGTCGACACTGCCATTCCTGGAAGTGTAAGGCTGATATGTGGATGTAAAAGTGGTATCTAGAGGTAGCCCAAAAAATTATAAAGGTTATGTAAGATTCAAATGGTCCCAGATAATTCCATGGGCATGAGATAATTCCTTTTAATCCATCCAGCTGTCATACTTTTGGGACCTGTGACTAGAAACCTACTTTCATTCACCCTCGCTATCACTATCGAACTTGAAAGACACACATTCCACCTATTCTAGGGCAGGACCCAGTCTAACTATGTTGTTTTCAACTTGGTCCTAGATCCAATCCTTTAACACATAACACTAATTGAGTGTATGTATAGGGAACCAATGATAGGGGAAGTAATTGGGGTGATCAATGAGATCAACATCTTTGGGCCTCTTTTATTATGGAAACCATAGGATTCCTTTATCCTATGCACTCAGGAAGTAGCTAGGGACTTGAGCCTCATTAAATGAGTAGTTTCAGTTTCTCTTGTCTGGAAAAGGGGTCTTGGGGGTCTGTCCCTGTCAAGGGGATGGTTCTTGATGTGGAGGTTGAACCTTATTTTCTCGTCTAGGTGGTGGTGGCACATTACACTATGATGCCTTCTGATTTTGAGGTGGGTGATGCTTAGCCTAAGGCTCATCCCGAAGTTGTATCCTTTTTCAAGGCTATGGATGTGGCTCTTTTTGAAACAAATCTAGTGGCTCAGAGGCCTCTATTTGCACAAATGTAGTAATCTTGTCTTTGGAAGCTCTTATTTATGAAGCTATAGGAGGTAATGGGTGTTCCTTCTTGGCTTGCTGTAAATATTATTATAGGTTATGATCCTTGTTAGAAAAATCCTAGAATATTCCTAGGACGTTCTAAGTAATGAGATAAGGGACCAATTTACTGTTCACATTACCTAAACACATCATTAATATAATATCTTCGGTTAGTGGCATATTTAGTTAATATGTGAGGCCCTTCCATCTAGAAAAAATTTCTACAATGTGCTCTTCAAGCTACTGATTTCATTTTAAGAGGTCTATGATACTTGTCTTATGAGTGGGGGAGATGAATTGATACAAAATTTTCCGATAAAGATCCTACCAAATAGCTATATACCCAATGGGTAGTTGGATATACAAGACAAATGTGGGTCCTTCTAGAGTCTATAAAAAACACAGGATCTTGGAAGCTTCTTTCTATGCTGGGGTTCCCAACATGGTTTCACACCTTGAAATGATGTGGGATTGATGCTGTAGTGGGTCACCTGTCCCATTGAAAGGGGATAAGGTAGGATTTCTGAAGTCTGGGGGTGCTGGGATAACATCCACCTACACTGGAATTGGTTTACCATCTGGAAAGATCACCACATTTTGGTTTTCAGGAGCCTCACATAAATCAATAAGATCAACAATCAGGTCATCCTAATGGCGGTTCATGTCTTAGTGAGGATCCCTAACCACCAGTGCATTGGTGAGTTCTTCAACATGATTATCTGGCTCAGCGGCTCATGGAGAAGCTGGTGGAATGACACGAGGGGATTTTAGAGGTATAACCTATAAAGCAACAAGATGGAATTCTAGATGAGTAGCCTATAGTGCCACATCCCGAAGTGGATTCTCATGCATATAGGGTTGGTTCAGTGAGTCATATCATGGATGATTTCCATAAACACCAGATTCTACCTAGTAAGGTTGTGCCGGGTTGTTGAGGTCAATGGGATGTAACTCCCCAAGGAGAATATATGCTTGGCCCAAATTCCCCAATAGAAGATGGTGGGGATCATATCGGGGAACCCCATAATCCAATCTCTATTCCACCACTCGTTTGAAAAAAAAAATATTGTCAACAACCTTTTTTTTTCTGTAATCTGTTGGCATAGAACAACCTTTTTAGGATCATCTTCCATATTCTGTACTAAACTTGATGGGTTAGAAGGCTTTATGGTTCTTGAGATTTATTTAACCTTATTAATGTCTTGACGAATGGGAAATGAATCAAAAGTCTCATGGTGTCCAAGAAAATGTCTTTGTGGGTGAGTAACCATGCCCTAGGGACCCAACAGATGTTACATTTCCCAAGGGGTAAGTTCTCATCAATGAGTCCTACCTTGGTTTCATTCTCTGTGAGATCATCCATGTTTACCAAAACCATGCCTAGAGGAATTTATTCAAAGTCACTTGTAAATTCAGGTTGTCATAGGATATGACTGATGTGAAGGGAAGCATATTTCCCCTAGCCACGGATTTGGATCTGCGGGGAAGCCTCCTTGATAACTATGAAGAGCACAATGGAGCTCTGGACACATCACTACAAGAGGGTTCAATGATAACTAGGCATTTCAGGGTGCTGAGCCATTGGAAGCATGTCTAAATCAACCATACAAAATTTCTATCTGATATCATCAAAGTGTTCCTAGCTCTTGGGGTAAGCCAATTGTCGACCTCAAAGGTAGTGGTTTATTTCCCATAGAGTTTGGTAGAATCATGTGATTTTATACTAGTTGAGGGACTCCGAGACACCAAAGTCTAAAGGTTCAATCAGCTATAACATCTCTAGTAAGTCATCTACTTTGATAATGTCCCATAAAATTCATCGCTTGTACTTTGGGTTTGGTGTCTAGTTGCACCATTCTCTGTGATCTCTTTGTCGAGGTAGAGAATGATCCTAGTGATGATATAGAGGATTGCATAGAGAGACATTGGAAAGGAACCAAATCCCCCTCCTCTAATATGTTTCTATGTAGGGCCTCGGGGATTCACTGTATCTCACTTTCCAGGAGGAAAAAGATTTCATGTTGAGTTCCTTCCCCAAACCCCGACATAGAGGATTGGGGTGAGTGATCCATCATTGAGTCTCACTTTGCATCAGAATTTGAAAAGTGGACAGGTTTGACTTCGATCGGGAGCTTCTCAGGATTCTTCCTTTGATAGTGACAGTTCACCCTCATACCTAAGGGTGGTTCTTCAGGGCAAGGTTGATCTCAAACATGGGGAGGTCCTCCGTGTGAGTTGGTGTTGGAGTGGGGAGGGCCTCTACTTGGGTGAGATAGGTGTGGGAAGTACCCAGAAAAATATCGAATGGCACACAGGGAGGACCTATGTAGTTGGGAGTGATGGAGTAGGGAGGACCTCTGCTAAAGAATGAAAACACATGGGGAGGTCCTACATGGAGGCCATTTATATCAAGGGAATAACCTTCACTCTAACCAGATCCGACAATAGTGGTATGAGGAGGGTCTTCATACTTATCTGACTGGATGTGAAGAAGACCTCCCTGTCGATCATTGGTGAAGCGAGGAATTCTACTTTGGCCAGTAAAAACATGGGTAAGACCTCCACACTAATAGTTGACAGAGAAAGAATAACCATCTATCTTATTGATTCTTCCATGGGGAGGGCCTCTGCTTGAGCACGTGATGATGTGAGGAGGAACTTTGCATTGATAACTTGAGATATGGGGAAGACCACCATAACTGGAATCATAGGAATGGGGAGGAAATATGTGTCAGGTGTCAATAAGAAGGGAAGGACCTCCACTTGGACTGATGCTGAATAGAATGGGTACATCCTTCATGCTAAGTGCGGGAGTAGGAAGGACTTCCCTTTGGATGGTTATGGTATAGGAAGGACCTCCGTACTAGATATTGACATCGTGGGTTGGTTCGTGGTGGTTTTTGGTGGTGCCTAAATCCGGGAAAGTCCGGCCAACCTATCCGTGGGGAATCTAGGGTCTCAATCCTGATCAGTCATAGAGGTTACCGTAATCTATAGTAATAGGGAGTGGATGATACGTGTAAATGGTGGTGCGGTCCATTGTATATTTGGAATATGAAGCCCCCTGACATGCGTCCCCTTGAGCCTATGCCTGGTTTTGACGCCAGGTCAAACGGAGAGGGGCCAGTTGTATAGGGGTAGGGACAACCTGCTCCTTGGACTATGGGGCTAGATGGCGGTTTTGACATGGCCTTATGGGATCCCTCCTTAGTAGATCCCTGGCTAGATTCATATCCAAAATGGTTAGGAAATCCATTACCTCGTCAAAGTAAGGGAATCAATCATAAAAGAATTATGGGGAGAGGCTCCCGAAGAAGTTGAAGGTCATAGTGGGTAGAAGTGGCTCCCTACGCGGCCCTTGGGGGCAGTGGCGATGATGATGCACATAAGCCTCTAGATCTTGGTAGGCCATACCCCTTAATGGGATGACCCCCTCTTATTCATATTGTTTGATAATCATATCAATCACACTACTTTGAATAAATTTTGAGGGTGAGATGGGGCATGGGCACCCAGTGGCCATGGATGTGGGAGTATTAATGGGAGAGGTGGAGCCATGTGGGATTTCCCCATTTGCATTTCCCCTACCCCAAGATTGTGGGTGGTAAGTGATTGATTTCCTATAGTTGTAGCTTGGGTAGTTAAAATTAGGAGGATCCATCAGTAAAAATATTAGTAAATCAATTCCCAATTCCCCAACATCGTTCAGTCTTCCATGTTTGGAGAGAAATATCCATGCTAACAATTCCACAAACTGGAGTGCCCAACGATTAACTTCCCCAACTTCTAGTGAGTTCCATGCCAAACCCACTATGTGTATGGTGGGACCCAACACCAAATATCTATATCTAGTGTCATGCTCATCCACTGATGTATGGAATGATACTAACCCCCATATTAAATATAAGAGTTATATGTTGGGTTCACCATTTCTATTTCTGATGCTTTCATTGGGGCATCATGCATCATCATTGAGAAGTCATGTGATGGTTGTTTCCTCGTATTCTCGCTTTCCAAATTTGGGAAGCATTCATCACTTCTTCAGCGATGTATTTTCCTTGACCAAAATGGGATGATGGGATGTTGGTCTCTCCTTCCATTGATTCCTCCTTAGAATTTTTCACCAAGCCTGGGTCTCCCTTAAATTTTAAGATGTTGTTTTTGAAACTCATTCCCCATTCCATATCTTTGTGGACACCGATTAAGTATACTACTTCTATTAGGACATTCCAAAGGGTACATTCATAGAAGAAACCTTCAGTTAGGGATGTAGTTAGGCTGAGGTATCTATGCCATGTCTTGATGATGGAACACTGGAATACCTATATTCTCTTATAATAGATCTTCTCTAGGGAACCAAATCCCAAGGAATTCCACTTCAAATGTGGGTAATCATATGTAAGAAGAATGTCACCAACTTTTTCCTCAGATTAGCATGTTTAACAAAGGGTATTCCAGGAGTTTAATTTCTTTCGGAGATGGATCTGACTTATCAGAACATTGAAGAGAGTGGATTAGATAGGTAAATCTCTGGGAGGGAGTACCTAAATGATTTTACCAGGTGGATGGATCAGAATGCCCAATGAAGGTGGACCCCGGGTGGTTTTTCCCAAAAAGAAAAGATTTCAAACCATGAAGGCTGATCAAGATTCTAAAAATTTTGGATCATATAATGTGGGTTGCAACAAAGGGGACCAAATGGTGTGTCCCAAAAAGGTAATATTTCACACTAGGAAGGATGATCTAGACACCACAAAGGGTTGATCAAAAAATGTGGGTCCCAACAAAGGGAACACCAAGGATTACCATTGGGTGGGATTGAACCTCATATATGCTTTCTATGTACCTAAAAAGGGATCAAAATCCACATAGTCTAATAGAGTGAGGCATGGAATCGAGTTGTACACAAAGTAACAGAACTCAGGAACATGCTGGGGCTTACACTTGGTTAGAAGCCCATTGGATAATGTGACTCCACCACAAAGAGGGTTAAGTGATGGATCAATTTGCTGGGGCTTACACATGGTTAGATGCCCATATGGATGATGTAATCTCACTAAGATGTGGCGGCCCAGGTAATATCAGGATGGATATATAGGAAGTATGAAGTGGGTGGAATGAGTTGGATATAACCGGTATGAAGATTACAATGTTGGGGTTGAACCTTAGGGAGGTTTCATACGTATCCCAGTGGATGGGAATCAAAGACAATGTAGTTCTGAAATGGGGTGATGAGACACCTAAGGAGGCGACCCTTGAGAATGGATTCATAGATGAAGACCTGAAAGAAGTTGAAACTCTAGGTTCTGACATGATATCCTAAAATAAAAAATGCTTGAGGGAGATACTATTATGGGACATGAGTGATAGTAATTAACCATAGGGAGTCTTCCTACATACCTTGCCAACAAAGGGAAAAGATCAAAGTATACATAGTTCAAAATGGTGCATAACATCAGGGTGTGTGCAAATGACAGTGGCCTAGAGACATGTTGGGGCTTACGCATGGTTAGAATCCCATATCAAGAGGGAAAATCATCGTTTGATGAGTATAGAGTGATTGTGGGGATTATTCATGGTTAGATACCCATATGGATGGATCATAACACCTCAAGGAGGCTGATCTAGAAGAAGTTTCCTAAAAAGTGAGTATGTCACATTAGGAGGGTATATCCTTATGAGGGAGCACAAAAGTTTACCAGTGGTTGGGATTGAACCTCTAAGAGGATTCCTATATACCCTAAAGGGATCAAAAATCACATATTTCAAATGGGTAATACAGTTTAATGTCATGTGGGATGACCCGTGAACTGATGTGAAAGGGATGAAACATATATACTGTGAGGAATAAGGGGATTGAACCTCATAGGGGCTTCCTATATACCTTTTTTAGAAAATATTTAACAAATTCCACGTAGTTCAGAGGGTTTATGTAGTTTAATGTCATACATAATGGAAAAATGTGGGCCGACAAAAAGTAGATGGAACAATTGGGTTATGGAGCTTATACAAGGTTAGCAGCCCAAATAAGATGTAATTGTCGATGATTAATCTAAGACCATGTGCGTCATACTCGGTGTGAGAAACAAGAGGTAGCATCAGACATGACAATCATGTCATGGAAGTTGAAACTATGAGAGGTGGTACAGGGCTTACACATGGTTAGAGGCCCAAAGAGGAAACCGGGACTTATGCATGGTTAGCAGCCTATGGAGATGGAGATTGGGACTTACTCCATGAGGTAATACTGAAGGGGATGTCTAGATATACGAGGAGGATATGGAAATCGTACCTGAATCACCCTGTCAACGTGTGTCGGGGCTTATGTAGAGACTGCCAAAGGTGTGCATGGCAACAAAGTAAAATAGGAGAGAGAAGGCAGAAGAGAACTGATGCTCATTCTCCTTTGAATCCTCTTAGACTTGTAACACATGTGGTGGTCACATTTTAATGTCATGTAATGAGAATGTGGGATCTTTCCAGTTTAACATCCTACAGCTCGTATGATGAGGACTCACTCCCAACCTTTTGGACTTACATAACTTACACTAACCCATACTTGGGGGAATAAAGGAATAAACAATGGTAGGTGTTATTGATAAAACATAATTTTATTGAATATTTTATTGATAATAAATGAAATAATTTTCCCACATTTTTCTAAATTTGTTAATTTATATAATATTTGGGATTAGATCATTTATTTAGAAATTTGATGGAAATTCTAGTTTTACCCTTTTAAAATTCACTATAGTATTCTAGGCATAAATATTTTTATGTAAATTATTTTGACTTAACATTTGGTAACTGTGTTCCTGACTTAATTGGATACAAATTATATTCAGGACATGGGAGTTGTATCATGAATTTGAGTGGATTAAATGGGCCATGAAGACAAAGATGGACTGAACTATCCAGATTGGACATCACATCACCATTTTGGCTGTATCTTCTTCATCCGTGCTTGGATAGGGCCCAAATTTTGAGGGAATCTCTGAGACATGATTAATCATAAATAATACTTCTAGAATTATATATAATTCACGCATTTATGAGGTCAACCATGCGGTGAAACTGGGATTAAAATATTAGTCCAAATTTCCCTTTCACGTTTAATAACATTTTGTAACCCTAGCCCTCCCCATATCTATTTATAAGATTTTTCACTATTTGAGAGGTCTGGTAGAGGAATAGGGAAGGTTTGGACGAAAGGGTGTCTCTTGGGAGCCCCTAACGACTCTTGCAAGAAGTAACGCCTTGTGAAAACATCTCTTAAAAAAGGCTCTCCTCTCCCACATCCTCTTTGTATTTCTTTTATTTCATGCTTGTAATTTGATTTTTTTTCAATTAATCTTATGTGTCTTTCCCTTTTATTCTTCTTTAATCATCTTATTTATGTTGTAATAAATATTGGAGATGAGAATGGGTTTTACCCTTTCCATCCTTTTCTCATGAAAAACGTCTCTACGATTACCACACCGCCCATAGAAGTGTAGTTTTCTTAGTGATCGATCTATCTTCTACCTTCTTCATTTATTTATTTTGAATAAATGAGATACTGTAATTAAAATAATATGAATCATGAATTATGTTTGTGTGTTATAAGAAACTAAGTAATAAATTGAACAATTAACACAATAACACGTGAGGTCGAGTATTGTGTGAATTGTGAGAGTGCGATCTTAATCGTAATACAAGACCACATGGGATAAATTTGTAGAGTTAAAATATAATCCCTAAACAAAATTACTCCTCATTTTATAGAATGGATATGTGCCCTAATTTATCACTAACCATAATCTAGATTTAGAACATCAATCAAATCAGGGTGCTATGATTGCGTATTCTGAAGCTAGCCTAGGGTTTAAGTAATTTCATCTTTTTGGTTAAGTTAACTCCTGTAGGGTTTGAGGGTTAACAAATTAGGGCATCATAATTAAGTGGATATTAATTTAAATGATAATTATTAATAAGTAAATGAATAGGTATAGTTAGACTGATTATTCCTTTTAAAATATTTTTTAAAAAAAAATCTTATTGCTTCTTTTTAATCGAACTTCATTTCATAATTAAAAACAAAAAATTCAATCTTCTTCCAGAAAACTTATTATAGTTTTATAAATGATAAAAAACCCCCATAATTTCAGTTAGTGTTTTTATTATCTTATATTTTATTTTTAGAATTGATTTAAGAAGATTTTTTAATTTACTTCTTCCTTTGAGAGATGACCTTGGTCGGCCACTCTGCTGCAACCAAATACCCAAAAAATCAGACATCATTTGAGAGCGCTCATGACAATGCTCATCAAATTGGAGCCATTTCCAGGGAGGCAAGTAATTATTTCAACCAATAAGAGGTATTTATTTTATTTTACATTTTATTTTCTTGTTCTCTTCTTTCTTTCTTCTTTACCCAATCTGAATTTTTTTCCTTCTTCTTTTATTTTCTTCTTCTTCTATTTTAGACCATCAACTCACACTTACCATTTTTATTTTATAGTGGTAAAATTTCTTTCTTTTAATTTTTATTTGATTTATGACACAAACTTATCGTGAGGATATTTTTGATCTTGACCTTGATATTGAACGTAGCCTTCAGGCTCGAATCAGACATTCTCATTCTATGGGAAGTTTCAACATTCAACCAGTTGGAGAATTCCTCCACTCCCATAACATTGAAATTGGATGAAATTCCAATTCAAACATTAAAAAAGAAACAATGGCTGAAAGTAATGAAAATTAACTTAATATAACTATTTTAGAATTGGTTTCACCTGATATTAGTTATAAATAAAATTGAATTGCATACCCAAATCTTGAATCTGACATTGAACTGAAATCTGGGTTAATTCACCTAATTACAAAATTTCATGGCCTCTCCGGTGAGGATCCCAATAAACACCTTATGGAATTTTATGTAGTTCTATTAACCCTTAAACTATGAAATGTATCTGAAGATCAAATGTAGCACCCCAAACATTATATGGTATGTTTCTCTTAAATACACTGTACTCATTAGATAACCTATATTTCATGATTCACTGAGCCTCTATGGAACAAAACATGGTTACATATAGGATATAGCCATAACCACGCCATTAGTCTTAAATTTTTCAGCTCTGTGATTTGAATTTTAAAAATATGACATACACGGTTGTGTTTAAGATGATATTTAGAGTCTGTTAAAATTAACTTAATTTTTGGGGAATATTAACCTACCCTTATGAATATTAACTTACCCTTATGAATTGTAATATGATTCTTATGAATGGTATCTAAACCCTTGAGTGTATAAATGAATTTGGACACCTTAAAAATGAAGATGAGTATTTTAAGTGTTTATATATTTTGAATAAATAATGATTTAATTAAATATTTAATTGATCAAATTTAGAAAATTATTTTTGAAAAATGGACTTCATCTTTGGATTCTACACGTCGAAAAATGGTTAGGGTGAATTTTTGAGATTTTTCTAAAATACATGAATTTTTGATGAATAGTAAAATCTGATAATTCATGATAAATGCCAAATAATGGATTAATTGAGTCATTGATGATGATCTACTAATGCAATCCCAATTGATTCAGATTTACATGCATATATTACTGTTCTTGGTCATGGAATACTCACTATTGGTTGTCTTGGGAGGAAATAATAAATTTATGATTATAAAATTAAGAAAACTCCTCTCCCCTCCACTATATAAACCACCCCTCACCCCCTCTTCCTCTCACAACATTCAAACTTCAAGACTTGCCTAAATTCTGCCAAATACTCTTCCCAATACCTCTTACCATGTCCAATACCTTCTGGTCTCACCAAAAGGCAAAAAACAAAGGCCTTAAGGAGATTCTCAAGGAGGAGTACTCAAGAGGTGAACCTTCCTTCTATTTTCTTTCAATTTATTTTACAAAGTTCCATTATTTTATTCTCTCTTCTCACCTCCCCTCATCCAAATGCCATGATAATTCCAGTACCTTACATGTACTATATTTTAATTGTTCTAATTGAATATTTCATCATAATCTCTCCTTTTCTCCTCCTTTTATACAATAAATGCAAACACCGTCTGAGATTTGTAAATTTATCACAGTCAAGGAAGACGAGTTTTAAATTTTCATTACTATATTTAATACTAGTCATGAAACATTTTCAATGGTTTAACCAGGTTGTAATATATGTATTTTATCTTGATTAATGTTCTGGAATCCTTACACGTTCATAATATGGAATAATAATACAAAACAAGTTTATTGTGCACAAAACTACCAAGCCAAATCCAAGCGTTTATTTTTAACTCATCGAATGAGTCATACTCATGGTATATAACCAGAATCATTATAAGATCATTTATATCTCTTTAGTGTCACTGATAATGTATATTAACAATTCTGGATGTTTAACCATATTTCAAACAAACTACCATTCATGAATACAAGTAAACAAATCATGAAACCAAGTAAGAAAATGCTACCAAAACAATAAAATTGAATCTCTTAAACCCATAAAAGGCCATTAATGAGTCTAAATTTTATTATTCAGGAAGTTAAGAACAATCAAGAATATCTTTGAGCATAAGGTAAGGGATCCTCTCTCTCACTTTTGTTCAAGAATCTCCCCTATGGTGTGCCATTTTATTTTTAATTCCTAGTGATGGGGTATGTTTTTGAACCTCCCCCATACTCCCCTTGTGACATATAAATAATGTAATACCCTTGTAACTCTCATTAATCCCTCATAATAACACTGGTTACCATGCTGAAATGTTTGTAAGGGGTTTCTGATCTCACTTTCATTTTTGTGAGATTTTCATTGTTCACCTCTTATTTCTTGTATGTGGTATTTGTGTACATCCATTTGATATATAATAAATGATTATATTTATATTCATGTTATTCAATGATTCATTTTAGGGTTATTAAGTTCTGGTCATATGATTTGACTGATTACATTGTGGTAAGAGACTTTGTCTCAACTACTATTTTATTGTGAATAACTTGGTATTTTGCACCTAATAATCCTTATGTGGTGTACCTACTGCCCATTTGAGATCAATTTTCATTTGAAATTATATTTATATTAAATATCCATAATCTCATATAATGGATATCTTTTTTGTCTAAATCGTATACCAATTTACATACGGTGTTTATTTGGAAAGTTATTATGGAAATATTGATGAATCTATATACTCTACTCTATACGGATATTGAAAAGGCATATTTCCCTTGTATTGAATCAATGTATAAAGATTTATTTGGACATGCAGTGGTGGGTGGGGCCCTCTACATCCCCTCGATGCATCGGTAGGTCTCATGAGACAAATCAGTTGGCGACAAACCCTTCGAGTTTGTTTTTAAAAATCAGATGGGTTTCTACCCAAAGAACTAAACCGGTTTTATGGTATTATGTTTTAATATGCTAGATAAATGACGTAAAAATAATAATTTTTTTATTCATTATCAGTTATTACTATCCATCATTTTTTCACTATGAAAAAATATATGGATTTAGTTTCATTCTCAATTTATTAATGGTGTGAGTTTTCATTTATTCACCTTTCCATATTGATTATGTCAAATTGTTTACAATTCAGTTATTATTGTATTAATTATTCCACTATTTGTAACCCCTACAGAGCATTTGAGCTCACCCCTTTCTTTGTTTACCTCCGACAGGTGATGAAGAGAATATAATTTATTGAGTTCTTGTGGAAGCGATCTTGAGTTTTTGTTATGTATTGTATTTTGTACCCTTTTCCAATGTAATTTGAGTTACATATTTGTATCTAGTTTCTTCAAGACTACTAAAATGATCATTCCTTTGGGATTTTCATTCCTTCTAACCATGCCAATATAACCAATAATGCACTGGCTCCAGTCTATAGGGGTCAGGGCGTTACATTTGGTATCAGAGGAAGTTTATTAGGAAACTTGGAAACTAGAGTAGGAAATATATAGTAGGGAACAAATCCCTAAGGTAGTATTTGAGGATAAACATACAATAACGTCCTTGTATTTTGGTAAAAAATAGATTATGTGGATCTTTCAAGCAATATATCTCTATCTGGATACGAGCAGGTAGCGGCGTCTCTGTTATAGATGTATCTAGGGGTAAAACTCGAAAACACTGATTTGAGCTAGACTCGAACGGGAACTAGTACACGACAATGGGCCTTACTGCACCCTTGGTTACGAAACTCCTGAGGGATATGCTTACGATAATTTATATTTTCTTTACAAGACATTATAAAGGATTGAAATGAAAATTATTCCTCAAAGAAACCATTTTTCTGATTATTGGATTAGCCATGAATAGGATCTTGAACTTTGCTAAGTATTTTGTTAAGTTAAGATTATACATTATGATTCATACCCTAATCAAGTGTGTGAAATTATTTAGAAATGGAATCTAATGGATGAAGGGGAATCAATACTCGTGGGAAATGTTGGGATCTCCCCACTGAGCAAGTCAACCCAGTCAATGTTGTAGCATATCAGATCATGAACGTATTGGGACAACTTACTCAAGTTGTAACAAATAACCATTCCAAACCTGTGTTGGATCATTTCATGTGGTAGAAGCCCCCATATTTTAGTGGGACTACTAATCCAGTGGTTGCTGATCAATGGATCATGTCCCTTGAAAAGATACCCATGGTGTTAAGATGCAATGAAAATGAAAAGGTAGTACCAGCAGTATATTGTCTCAAGGGAAACACTGATCAATGGTGGTCCCTAATTCAAAATACCACAGAAGAAGAAGAAATATAAGATATGTAATGGAGTACTTTTAAGTAAATATTTTTGAAAAATATTTCCGTCGTGAGCAATGAACTGAAATGAAGAGGAAATTATTTGGCTTAAAACAAAGGGAAGAAGATAGTGTTGCGGATTATGAGGCTACCTTCACAAGGCCGGCCAGGTATTTCGTAGATTACGTACATGAATCGGCAGACAATATTGATCATTTATTTTAAGGTCTTAATCCAATTCTTCAAAGGGCATTGGCTTCTCAATCATTTTCATCATATAATGAAATTGTATCAAGTGCCATCAAAACAGAGAAGGAATTTACTAGATCAAATCTTTTCAAAGGAAACCAAGATAAAAAGTTGTACTATGATAACAATGGAAAAGGAAAAGTACCAAATAAGTGAAAGGGAACAAAGTTATTCCCATTATGTGAGAACTGTGGAAAGAATAATCTCGGGAAATTCTTGAATGGCATGGGAGTCTGCTATAACTGCGGAGAAAAGGGTCATCAATCTGATGAATTCAAGGGGAAGAAACAATTCAATGATGTTAAATGCTAAAATTTTATAGAGATTGGAAAATATGAAAATGAGTGTCTTAAGTGCCAAGGAAACTTGACGCAGAAAAGGCCAAGGGAGCAAGGGAGAGCTTATGCGATTACAACCATGGATGTTGAAGTTCCTAATGATATGGTGGAAGGTACTTTAATTATTTCCTCAAACTTAGCCAACACTTTATTAGATTCTAGATCATCGCATTCATTTATATCTTCTCAGTTTTCCAATAAAATTAGATATGTCCAATTTGATTTAATAAAGGAGTTTCCAGTCAAAAATACCAGGGGATGTATCATTTCAACAAAGGCATGTCGACTAGTACCCCTCCAGACACCAAAACGTTCTTTAGTTTCTAACCTTATCATAATACCAATGAATGAATTTGATATAATTCTTCATATGAATTGGTTGTCAAATTATGATACGAAAATTTATTGTAAGAAGAAGGAAGTTACAATTTTTGAAAATTGTGTAGAATCCCATGTCTATAGGGAAGAAACATCACCGCCTGATTCTTATCTAGAACCACCCCTAGTATCTCTATTGAATTCAATAATTAGAGGGGAAGATAAACCAATATCTATGAGAGAGGAAATAAATCTTCAAATTGAAGATGTGCACATAGTGCAAGAGTACATTGATGTATTTCTAGAGGATTTACCTGGACATTCTCCAGAGTGGGTTGTTGAGTTCTCTATTGATTTAATTCCTGTTGAAAGACCTGTATCAAGGACTCCCTATAGAATGGAAACTATGAAATTAGTAGAGCTAAAGAAACAACTAGAGTAATTGAGTGAAAAAAGGATTTATTTGATCTAGTGTTTCTCCATGGAGAGCCCCTGTCCTCTTTGTCAAAAAGAAATATGGGTCCATGAGGCGTTGCATTGATTACAGGGAAATCAATGCTATTAAAATAAAGAATAAGTATCCACTACCCTGGATTGATGATTTATTTGATCAACTTCATGGAGCTCAATAATTTTCTAAGATTGACCTTCGATCCAGATATCATCAGTTGCGTGTGAGGAAGGAAGATATTCCTAAGACAACATTTCAAACCAGGTATGGGCATTACGAGTTTACAATGATGCCTTTTGGACTGAAAAATTCACCCTCTATTTTCATGGATTTAATTAATAGAGTTTTCAAGGAATATCTTGATAACATTGTAGTGGTATTCATCGATGATATCC
Source organism: Viscum album (assembly GCA_963277665.1). NCBI lineage: Eukaryota > Viridiplantae > Streptophyta > Magnoliopsida > Santalales > Viscaceae > Viscum > Viscum album. The sequence continues at coordinate 887,802,631 of OY728121.1, forward strand.
TTGTATACTCAAAAATCTATGAAGACCATGAGAATCACTTGAGGATTATTCTGAGAACTCTTAGAGGAAATAAATTATATGGGAAGTTTATCAAGTGCGAATTCTAGCTTTAATCAGTTTCTTTTCTATTCCATATTGTCTCTAAGGATGGAATCCTAGTTGAACTTGCAAAGACAAAGGCAATCCATGATTGGACCATGCCAACAAACATAACCAAGGTACGCAGTTTTATTGGCTTAGCAGGTTACTATTGGAATTTCATTCAGAATTTTTCCCAACTGGCTAACCTGCTAACCAAGCTTACATGTAAAGGAGTTAAGTTTGTGTGGATAAAAGAATGTACATAATTCTTCGAAGAATTGAAAATAAGATTGGTCAATGCTCTAATTTTGAATCTTCCATCAGGAAGTGGTGGATTTATAATATACAGTGATGCATCAAAGAATGGGATGAGTTGTGTCCTTAGTAAAAATGATAAAGTTATTTCTTATGCATCTAGAAATTTTAAGGCTCATGAGAAAAATTATTCAACTCATGATCTTGAGTTATCAGTCGTAATCGTTTCTCTGAAAATATGGAGGCATTATCTCTATAGAGAGAGATGTGAGATTTATACAGACCAAAAGAGTTTGAAATAAATTTTCACACAAAAATAACTCAACATAAGGAAAAGGAGATGCCTTGAGTTACTCAAAGATTACTTTTGTTCAATACACTACCACCTAGGAAAGGATAATAAGGTGGCAGATGCATTAAGAAGGAACGATCATGGACTTCTGACTCAAATGAGGATTGAAAAAGATCATATATTTTTGGATCTAGTAAATATGGATATGGGAATTTTTAAGGAAATGGAAACATCTCTTCTCTTTCAAATGATTGATAAACCATCCTTATTAGAGAAGATAAAAATATCTCAATCTGATGATGAGAATCTGCACAAGAAAATTAATGCGGTCAAGGATAGGAGACTGGTTAACTTCGTGTATGAAGGAGTTCTAAAATTTGGGAAGAGGTTATGAGTCCCATTAGTACCTTAGCTAAAAAAGGGAACTATTAGATGATGCTCATATCTCACATTTCTCTATACACCCGGGTAGCATCAAGATGTATAGAGATCTGAAGGAATATTTTTGGTGGGATAATATGAGGTGGGAAATTGCTGACTACCTGTCAAGATATCTAGTTTTTCAACAAGTGAAGGTAGAGAGAGAACATCCCAAAGGAGTGATGAAACCTTTACCTATTTCTATGTGGAAGTGGGATAACATTACAATGGATTCTGTCACTGTACTACCAAGGACACCTAGAAGGAATGATGCAATATGGGTAATTGTTGATCGTCTCACAAAATCAGCACATTTCCTTCCTATAAGAGAAGAATTTTCACTTGATAACTTGGAAGGAATTTATTTTAATGAAGTTGTAAGAATTCATGGTCCACCTCTATCATCTGTATCCAATCGAGATCCCCGGTTTACATCAAAATTCCGGGAAAAGTCTCTAGAAATATTTGAATATTGAGCTTTGTATGAGTACAACTTATCACCCACAAACCGATGGATAGTCTGAATGGACTATTCAAACTTCAGAAGACATGCTGAGGTCATGCTCTTTTGACTTCCAAGGTATGTGGGATCAATACTTTCCTTTGGTGGAATTTTTCTACAATAATAGTTTCTATTCTAGTATTCAAATGGCTCCATATGAAGCATTATATGGAAAGAGATGTTGAACTCCAATTTTTTGGGATGAAGTCGGTGAGAGAAAACTTATACGCCTAGAACATATTGAAGTGACCAGGAAAAAGTTGAAGAAAATAGAAGCCCATATTAAAGAATCCCAAAGTAGGCAGAAGAGTTATGCTGAAAACTGGAGAATGGATTTGGAATTCCGAGTGGGAGATCATGCATTTCTTAAATTATCTTCATGGAAGGGTGTCTTAAGGTTCGGTAAGAAAGGGAAACTGAGCCCCAGGTACATCGGACCATTTGAAATTCTGGAAAGAATCGGAGCTGTAGCTTACTGTCTAGCGATGCTGCCAAATCTCTCCAGAGTTCATGATGTGTTCCACGTGTCATTGTTAAATAAATACATGCCATACCAAACGCTTTTACTCACATATGAAGAAATTGAACTGGAACCTAATTTTTCATACTATGAAAAGCCTATCGGGATTCTTGACACAAGGGAGCATGTATTGAAAAATTGGACAACTCATCTAGTAAAGGTTCATAGGAGAAACCAAAATATGGAGGAAGCAACATGGGAACCTGAGGATGTTATGAAGAAGAAATACCCACATCTTTTTGGTGGGATTTATACATAAAATTTTGAGGACAAAATTTACAAAGGAGGGAATAATGTAGCACCCCAAACATTATATGGTCTCTTTCTCTTAAATACACTGTACTAATTAGATAGGCTATATTTCATGAATCAAAGAGCCTATATGGAACAACACATGGTTACTTATCGAAGTTATCCATAACCTAGCCATTAAACTGAAATTTGTCAGCTCTGTGATTTGAATTTTAAAAATCTGACATACAAGGTTGTGTTCAAGATGATATTTAGAGTCTGATAGAATTAAATTAATTTTTGGTGAATAGTAACCTACCCTTATGAATAGAAACATAACCTTATGAATAGTAATGTAAATTATTTATAGTAATATGACTCTTATGAATGGTATCTATACCCTTGAGTGTATAAATGAATTTGGACACCTTAAAAATGAAGATGAGTATTTTAAGTGTCTATATATTTTGATTAAATAATGATTTAACTAAATATTTAATTGATCATATTTATAAAATTATTTTTGAAAATGGACTTCATTTTTGGATTCTACAAGTCAAGAAATGGTTAGGGTGAATTTTTGGGATTTTTCTAAAATACTTGAATTTTTTATGAATAGTAAAAATCCGAAAATTCACGATAAATGATAAGTAATGGATTAATTGAGTCATTGATGATGATATGCTGATGTAAGACCAATTTATTCGGATTCACATAAATATATTACTTTTTTTGGTCATGTAATACTCACTATTGTTTGTCTTGGGAGGAAATAATAAATTAATGATTATAATATTAAGAAAACTCCTCTCCCCTCCACTATATAAACCACCCTCACCCCCTCTTCCTCCCACACCTCTCAAGATTCAAGACTTGCCTAAATTCTGCCAAATACTCTTCCCTAGACCTCTTCCCACATCCAAGATCTACTGGTCTCACCAAAAGTCCAAAAACAAAGGCCTTAAGGAGATTCTCATGGAGGAGTACTCAAGAGGTGAACCTTCCTTCCCTTTTCATTCAATTTATTTTACAAAGTTTCATTATTTTGTTCTCCCTTCACACCTCCCCTCATCCAAATGCCTTGATAATTCCATTACCTTACATGTACATTATTTTCATGGTTCTAATGTAATATTTCATCATAATCTCTCTTTTACCCTCCTTTTATACAATAAATTCAAACACCGTCCAAGATGTGTAAATTTAACACACTCAAGGAAGATGACTTTTCAATTTGCATTAATATATTCAATACTGGTCATGAAACATTTTTAATGGTTGAACCAGGTAATAATATATTTATTTTTACCTTGATTAATGTTATGGAATCTTTAAACGTTCATAATATGGAATAATAATTCAAAACAAGTTTATTGTGCACAAAACCGCCAAGCCAAATCCAAGCGTTTATTTTTAACTCATCAAATGAGTCATCCTAATGGTATATAACCAGAATCATTATAAGATAATTTATATCTATTTAATTTTACTAATAATTTATATTAACAATTATTTATTTTTAACCATATTTCAAACAAACTACCATTCATGAATACAAGTAAACAAATCATGAAAACAAGTAAGAAAATGCTTCCAAAATAATAAAATTGAATCTCTTAAACCCATCAAAAAGGCCATTAATGAACTTAATAAGGTTATACCATATCAATAAAATGTTTATGAGGTTTTTGGATTATTAATTAATGAATCTAAATTTTATTATTCAGGTTGTTAAGAACAATCAAGAACACCTTCGAGCATAGGGTAAGAGATTCTCTTTCTCACTTTTGTTCAAGAATCTCCCCTATGTTGTGCCCTTTTATTTTTAATTCCTAGTGATGGGGTATGTTTTTGTACCACCCCATAATTTACTTGGGGAATATACATAATTTAATAACCCTTTACCTCTCATAAATCCCTCACAATAACACTCGTTACCATGCCTAAATGTTTGTAAGGGGTTTCTCATCTCACTTACATTTCTATGAGATTTTCATTGTTCGACACTTATTTCATGTATGTGGTATATGTGTACTTCCATGTGATATATAATAACATGATTATATTTATATTAATTTTATTTAGTTATTCATTTTTGGGTTATTATGCTCTAGTCATATGATTCGACCGATTAGATTATGGTAAGAGACTTTGTCTCAACTACTACTTTATTGTGACTAACTTTGTATTGTGCACCTAATAATCCTTATGTGTTGTACATACTACCCATTTGAGATAAATTTTAATTTGAAATTATATTTATATTAAATATCTATAACCTCATATCATGGATATGTTTGTTGTCTAAATCGTATACCATTTTACATGCGGTGTTTATTTGGAAAGTTATTACGGAAATATTGATGAATCCGTATACTCTACTCTATACAGATATTGAAAAGGCGTATTGATATTATATTGAATCAATGTATAAAGAAGGATTTGGACATGTAGTGGATGGTGGGGCCCACTAAAACCCCTCAATGAATTGGTAGGTCTCATGAGACAAATCAGTTGGCGACAAACCCTTCGAGTTTGTTTCCAAAAATCAGACAGGTTTCTACCCACAGAACTAAACCGTTTTTATGGTATTATGGTTTCATGTTCCAGATACTTGATGCCCAAATAATAATAATTATCTTTATTCTTTATCAGTTATTACGATCCATGAGTTTTTCACTATGAAAAAATCTATGGATGCAGTTTCATTCTCAGTTTATTTATGGAGGGAGTTTTCATTTATTCACCATGCCATATTGATTATGTCAAATTGTTTACAATTCAGTTATTATTGTATTCATACTTCTGCTATTTGTAACCCTTAATGATCATTTGTGCTCACCCCTTTCATTTTTTACCTCTGAAAGGTGATGAAGAGAAGATCATTTGTTGGGTTCTTGTGGAAGTGGTCTTTAGTTTTTGTTATGTATTGTATTTTGTAACCTTTTACAATGTAATTTGAGTTACATCTATGTATCTAGTTTCTTCAAGACAACTAAACTGATCGTTCTTTCTGTATTTTCATTCCTTCTAACCATTACAATATAACATGTAATGCACCAGAAACAGTCTAGAGGGGTTGGGGCGTTAGATCAAATCAAACTAAGGGCATTCCCATTTTCACTAGATGAAGCTGAAAAAGATTGGATGTATTATTGACAACCTGAAGATGTAACTTGTTGGAACGATTTGAAATCTCTTTTTTTGAAAATATTTTTTCAGAATTAAGGAACCCTTCCATTCGTACAGAGATATCAGGGTTCAAGCAAGCACAAGGGGAGTCAATGTATGAGTACTAGGAGTGATTCAAAAAGTTGTGTGCAAGCGGACCACAACACTAAATCTGTGAGAAACACCTCATCCAATATATCTATTAAGGACTCACTACATTGGAGAAGATCATGGTGGATTCCATGGAAAGGGGAGCATTGGTGGACAAGACACCAGTATCCTCACGTGCAATGATTAAAAAAATGGCTCAAAATCCCAACAATTTGATGATCGAGGTGCACCATAAATAAACTGAGAATAAATACAAAGGGGAATGTCAGTGCTATCACATTGAGATGTGGGAAGCAAACAACTGATGCTTCTCCACCTACCATTCCACCGGGATTCACCTCAACTCTAGAGAAGCACCATTCAAAACCGTCTGATGAGAAACCCAAGGAGAAAGATAAAGGTAAGAAAAAGATTAATGATGTTCCACATAAAACCCTTCCTTTTCCAAACAGGGTTGTTCAAACCAATAATATGGCTAAAGAGGCAATTAAAAATGAGGGTTTGGAAACATTAAAGCATGTAGAGTTAAAAATCCCCCTTATTGAGGCCATTAAGAAAATCCCAAGGTATGCGAAATTCTTAAAAGAACTTTGTACCAATCAAAGAGGGCTCAACGGAAATGAGAGGATCAATCTTGGAAGGAATGTGTCAGCACTCATTACACCAACTCTAGTGATTCCAACAAATTGCAAGGTTCCTGGTACATTCACCATCCCATGAACCATAGGGAAGTTACACTTTTCTAATTCTTTATGTGATTTGGGAGCTTCCATAAATGTGATGTCTCACTCTATATTCTCTTCTTTACAGTTTGGTGAGTTGAAGCCGACAAGAGTAGTGCTGAAATTGATGAATAGAGCTACAACATATCTAGTGGGAGTCCTTGAGGATCTACTCGTTTGGGTAACAAAAATGATATTTCTAGCATACTTCTATGTTCTTAACATGGAGTATGATCAGGTAAATTCACATGCTCCCATTATCTTAGGTAAACCCTTCCTCGAAACTACAAAAACAATCATAAATGTTCATGAGGGTACACTTTCCAAGGAGTTTGGAGATGAAGTTGTGATATTTAATATTATGGATTCCATGAAGTACCCCTCAGAGGACAATTCTGCTTTTGTTATCTCCCATTTTGAACCACCAAGTAAAAATCCCATGGATTTTGATTGTCATATATTTAAGGAGATTATGAGAATTGGTTCTTGTTTGATGTCTAAGAGCACTTCCAAACCCATTTCTAATGCATAAGACTATCTTAGATTTTATTTTAAAATGGATTCATATTTTGATTTTGATCATGTGAACTCTTATTATGAAATGGATGGTGAGTATGCTGATGTATTTGATGCTTTATTCTCTGATTTTGATGATGTATATTTGGATACTGATGTTCATTGTGAACATATTTCAGTTCCACCAATTTATCCATCCATACATCACCACCTACATTGGAACTCAAGCCATTACCACCAAATCTAAAATAATCATACTTGTTAAGTGGTGATAAATTATAGGTTATAATTTCTAACAATCACTCTTTTGAACATGAAGAAATACTTTTGAATCTTTTGAGGGAGAACATTAGGGAAATCGGGTGGACCATGGCTGACATATCAGGTATTATATACTCTATTAACATGAAAAGGATTCTTTTCTAGGATGTGGCTAAAATGGTTAGGTAGCCACAAAGGAGACTCAATAAAACACTTTTGGAGGTTGTTAAAAAAGATGTTGAAAAATTACTCGAGGAAGGTATAATATTTTCCATTTCAGATTCTCAGTGGGTAAGTCCTTTTCAGGTTGTGCCTAATAAAAGTGGTGTTACAGTTGTTAAAAATGAAAAAAATGAGTTATTTCCAATGAGGGTGCAAAACAATTGGCATCTGTGTATTGATTATCGGAAACTAAATCAATCCACATGCAAAGAACATTTCCTCCTCCCATTTATTGATCAAATGCTCGAGAGACTAGCTGGGAAGACACATTATTGTTTCTTATATGGATTTTCTAGATATTTCTAGGTTCCTATAGCTCCGAAGGATCAGGAGAAGACTACATTCACCTATCCATTCAACACATTTTCTTACCGGAGGATGCCATTAGAACTTTGTAATTCCCCAGGGCATGTGGGAATTTATCGGCGCTTCATCAAATATTTTAATAAGATTTCTCTTCCTTTGTCACGATTACATCAAAAGGATTCTCATTTTGTGTTTGATGATTCATGTAGGGAAGCATTTGATGAGCTGAAGAATTTCCTGACCACTCCAACAATCATGCATCCCCACAATGGGACAATCCTTTTGAGCATATGTGTGATGAATCCAACTTCGTGGTTGGATTTTTCTTATCACATAGGGTGTAGGGACGTTCACATGTGATTGCTTATGCTTTGAGGACATTAGATTCATCCCAATAAAACTAAACAACCATGGAAAATGAGTTTCTTTCCATCACATTTTCTGTAGATAAATTCTGTTCATATTTATTGGGCTCTAAAGTATTTGTTTTTTCTGACCATGAAGAACCGAGGAACCTTTTGAAAAATCCAGACACAAATCCCAGACTTATATGATGGATGATCCTTCTTCAAGAATTCGATATTGAAATAAAGGTCAAGAAGGGGTCAGAAAACCTGGTGGCTGACCACATGAGTGAGATTACTCACACACTAGAGGCTGACACCTTGACCTAGGTACCACTACCAGACACTTTCCCCAATGAGCATCTTTATTCCATCTCAGGTACACATCCTTGGTATGATGATTTAGTGAACTACCTTGTCGTATCCAAAATACACGCAAATTTATAGAAACAAAAAGTAAAAAAATTAAAAATTTAGTCTCGATATTATTTGTGGGATGATCCATACCTGTGGCGCATGTTTAGTGATCATGTTATTAGGAGGTTTGTTCCTGATCATGAATTTGAGTTTGTTCTGCAATTATTTCATACACTTGCTAGTGGCGGACACTTTGGACCCAAACTGATAGCTAGTATTATTTTAGACTCTGAATTATATTGTCTTAGCTTATTCCATGATGCTCATGTATATTGTAAGTCATGATCTCGTTTCCAACACAATGGGAACATTTCTAGGAGACACAAGATTCCCAAACAACCCATAATATTTTGTGAGATTTTTTATGTGTGGGGAATTGATTTAATGGGTCCTTTTCCTAGTTCATTTGGTTTTTTTATATTTCGGTTGTTTTTGATTGTGTGAGAAAATGGGTGGAGGCTAAGGCCACAAGGACAGATGATTCTCATGTTGTAGTGGACTTTGTCAGGACACAAATATTTTGCAGGTTTGGAGTACCAAATGTCATCATTAGTGACCAGAGGACACACTTCTGAAATCGGAATTTGGCTTCCCTTATTCGGAAGTATGGGGTGACACACAAAACATCAACAACATACCACCCCCAAAAAAATGTACATGCTGAGGTTTCAAACCCTGAATTGAATTTTTGTGTGGAGAAGTGTAGTTGAAAAGGTAGGATTGGAGAAATCACTTGGATTATGAATTGTGGGATTATAAGATAGTATACAAGACTCCCATTGGTATGTTCCCATTTTATATTGTCTTTGGGGAGGCCTTTCATATCCCTGTAGAAGTCTAGCATCATTATTATTGGGCTATAAAGAAATGCAACATATATTTGGCCAAAGATAGAATCCAAAGGAAGCTGCAAATTCAAGAGATTGAGGAGATTATATTGTCTTCATATGAGAACTCAAGGCTCTAAAATTAAAGGTCAAAAGCATCCCATGATAGAATCATCAAACAAAGGGAATTTCATTTTGGAGAAAAATTCCTTCTCTACAGTTCACGACTAAAGCTTATGCCTGTTAAGTTGCATTCCAGATGGTTGGGTCCTTATAGTGTATCTAATATTTTTTTTATGGTGCAATGGAGATCACTCAAGAGGACAGTAGAAGGATCTTCACAGTCAATGGGAAACACTTGAAGAAATACATTAAGGAACTTTCTACTGATGCAATGGATTTCATCACACCGCCTGACCCCATTATCACTTGAGCATATCAGGCTGTTCCTAACCCTTTCACTTTTATATTATTTTTCCTATTTAAAATTCTTCTTTTCATGTGTACATATCATCTCATAGGATCACATTGAGAACAATGAAATATTTTAAGTATGGGGGAGGGGACAACATTTTGGGGTAGATATTTAGGATTTTCATTTGTGTGTTTTGTTTGTATTTTCTATTAAGTTTTTGGTTAAAATATTAAAAAAACAAAACAAAACAAAAAGAAAACAAAAATATCAATATATATATATATCAAGTAACATTCTCAAGTGGAACATATAGAAAATTCTTGTTTTCAAAATTCATTAGTAGAATGATAAGCATGAGTAAGATTTCATCATCAAGGGTTGATTTTTATGAAAATTGCAGTCATCGATGATATGAATGGTTGTTTCATTGTAAAACCTTTTAGATTTTGACATCATTATTTTTGATATATGTGCATGGTAAATTATGTCATTGATTTATTCACACAATTTTTCACTCAACCATGACTTGTGAAATTTTTCCTACTCAATTGAAGGTATCATCAAGTTAGGTAAAAAAAATCATTGGTTTATCCATACGTTTGTTTCTCTTCTGATCAGTTTCATTACTGTACGGAATTGACCTATGCATGTGTACCTGTCATCCGACTGTTGTACGCCCTCACAAAAAATGGGTTGTGTCTTAGACAGGTCAGAAACCACTTTTTCTCAACCTTTGATATTCTTATAACTATTTCAATTAGTGTTGTGAGGATATCAAACACAGGTTGAAAGTTGAGTGTGAGATTTTTTCCAAGTGAAACATAAAAAACAGAAATAATTATAAATTAGGGGAGGGATGAAATGTACAACATATGAGTATATCTATATCGAGAGCTTAAGGTTTGACTTTCGGGAATGATTAAGTGAGTGGGTATTGAAATTAGATTGCAAAAGAATGTAGAACATGTTTCATGAATTAAACCAAGTAAGAATAATTGTTTTACATGACCTGAATATACTGAATAAAGGGACTATTTATGATCATGGAATGGCTGACAAACACACACATGTGGAGAATTAGGGGCATGGTAAACCCATGACTTGTTTTGCTATTATTTGTGTTATGAATCTCACTGGATTTCGTTTTGACACAATTTATGGGACAATGAATTCAAATTTTATTGATATTGATTGTTGATGGGATTATTACATTTCCTACATTTCTAATATGGATTGAGAAATATGAACATGCATATCTTGTGACAATTTTCTCGAATACATGATATAAGGATTTTCCCAGGAGTGAAAAAGGGTAAGTGTGGGGGAGTGGATAAAACAAAATTTTATTGAAGATTTTATTGATAATACACTACAACAAAAACAGGCTTTATCAGTGCTCAAAACGAGATTTATTAGCAATAAAAAAGCACTATAAAGTTCAGCACTGATGGGGGGGGGGTCCCCTTTATCAGTGCTCAATAAGCACTGATAAAGGAAGCCTTTATCAGCTCTAAAAAAGTACTGATAATGGAAACCTTTATCAGTGATAAAAATGCACTAATAAAGGGAGACTTTATCAGTGCTAAAAAGGCACTGATAAAGGACCCCTTTATCATCGCTAAAAAAACGCTGATAATTTTTTTTTATTAGTGATCTTTTAGCGATGATAAACTGATCCTTTATCAGCACTTTTTTAGTGCTAATAAATGCCCTGTCTGCTGCAACAAAATTTTTTGCAGTAACACACCAAAACAACACCTGCAAAAAATTTAGCATCTCAACAAGTAAGTATAACCCTACAAAATTAACACATAAATCCTAAGTTAACTACACCAAGTACACCCATAGAAAAATTATACCCATACACCATTAACACATAATTCATAAGTTAATTAAATAAATAAAGAATTTAATTCAGAATTCAGGGGGTTGGGGGGATGTTCAGGGGTTTGGGGTGTCTATCCAAGGGGGGTAGGGGGTGTCCGGGGGGATGGGGGTGTCCAGGAGGATAGGGGTGTCCAGGGGGAGTGGGGGGAGGGGGTCTAGGAGGGTGGGGGGTGTCCAAGGAGGGTGGGGGTGTCCAGGGGGTGGGGGTGTCTAGGTGGTGGGGTAGTGTCTAGGAGGGGGGTTGTCTGGGTGGGGGGGGGGGGTGTTGTCCATGGGGGTGTCCAGGGGGGTGGGCTGGTGTCCAGGGTGTCAGGGGGGATTTCCAGAGGGTGGGGGTGTCCAGGGGGTGGGGGCGGTCTAGGGGGTTGGTGGGGTAGTCCAAGGGGGGTGGGGTGGTGTCCAGGAGGGTGGGATGGGGGTGTTCGGGGGGATAGGGGTATCTAGGGGGTGGGGTGTCTAGGGGGGTGGGGAGGCATTCCAGGAGGTTGGTGGGGATATCCAAGGGGGGTGGGGTGGTGTCCAAGGAGGGGGGGGTGTCCAGGTGGGGGGGGGGGGCTGTCTATGGGGTGTCCAGGGGGTGAGCTGGTGTCCAGGGTGTCAGGGGGGGAGATTTCCAAGGGGTGGGGGTGTCTGGGGGGGTGGGGGCGGTCCAGGGGGTTGGTGGGGCTGTCCAAGGGGGTGGGGTGGTGTCCGGGAGGGTGGGGGTGGCCATCCATGGGTGGGGTGTCCAGGTGGTGGGGTGGTGTCTAGGAGGGGTGGGGGTGTCGTCCAGGGGGGTGGTGGTTGTCCGGGGGGGGAGGGGTTGGGGGGGATATTTGAGGTGGGGGGGGATGTCTATGGGAATGTCCATGGGGGTGGGGGTGTACAGGGGGTTGAGGGGGCTTTCCAGGGGGAGGGGTGTCTAGAGGGGTGGGGGTGTCCATGGGTGTGGGTGTCTAGAGGGGTGGGGGTGTCCATGGGTGTGGGTGTCTAGAGGGGTGGGGGTGTCCAGGGGGTGGGTTGGTGTCCAGGGGGGTGGTCCAAGGGGTTGGTGGGGCTGTCCAAGGGGGGTGGGGTGGTGTCCAAGGTGGTGGGGGTGGGGGTGGCTATACATCGGGGTGGGGGTGGGGTGTCCAATGGGGGTTGGGGAGGTGTCCGAGTGGTGGGATGATGTCTAGGGGGTGGGGGAATCCAGGGGTTGGGGGGCCGCACCATGCCTCGGATTTAGATGAGGTTGACTCATACACGTCTCAAAGGACCCATGGATCATTCTCAAAAAGGGTAAACAAAATCTAAATATGTTTGGTTAGATTTGCGTACATCAGTTGTTGTTTTCACTTAAAATTCTGTCCATTTTAAACCAAAGAGAGACCCTTTGAGTGAAACCGGCCACACCATGCCTCAGATTGAGGTGGGTTTGACTCGTACATGTCACAAAGGACCCATAAATCATTATATTAAATAAGAAACACAATCCAAATGTTTTTGGTCAGATTTTCGTCGGTCAGTTGTTGTTTTCACTTAAAATTGTGTCCATTTTAAACAAAAGACTGACACTTTGAGTGATACCAGCCACACCGTGCCTCAGATTGAGGCGGGGTTGACGCGTACATGTCCCCAACGCACCCATGTATCATTATACAAAGTATAAACACAATCAAAATGTGTTCGGTCAGATTTACGTATGTCAGTTGTTGTTTTCACTTAAAAATATGCCCATTTTAAACAAAAGAGAAACACTTAGTGTGATACCGGCAACACCGTGCTTTATACTAAGGCGTTGTTGACTCGTAGACATCCCCAAAACACCTATGGATCATTATCATAGAGGATGAACACAATCCTAATGAATTTGGTCAGATTTGTGTATGTTTGTTGTTGTTTTCACTTCACATTCTGTCCATTTTAAACAAAAGAGAGACACTTTGAGTGAAACCGGAAACACCATGACTCAGATTGAGGCAGGGTTGACTTTTACATGTCAAAAAGGACCCATGGATCTCTCTCCTAAAGGATAAACACAATCTTAATGCATTTGTTCAGACTTGTATACTTTATTTGTTGTTTTCACTTAAAATTCTGTCCATTTTAAACAAAAGAGAGTCCCTTTGAGTGATACCGGCCACACCGTACCTCATATTGAGGTGGGTTTGACTTTTAAACCTTAAAAAGGACCCATGGATCATTCTATTAAAGCATAAACACAATGAAAATTCATTTGGACAGATTTTCGTAGGTCTGTTGTTGTTTTTACTTAAAATTGTGTCCATTTAAAACAAAAGACATACACTTTGACTGATACCGGCCACACTGTACCTCAAATTGAGGAAGGGTTGACACGTACACATCCCAAACGCACCCATGGATCATTCTCCTAAAGTATCAATACAATAATAATGTGTTTGGTCAGATTTCCATATGTCAGTTGTTGTTTTTACTTAAAAATCTGTCCATTTTAAACAAAAGAGAAACACTTTCAGGGATACCACCCACACTGTGCCTTGTATTGAGGCGGGGTTGACTCATACATGTCCCCAACACAACCATGGATCGTCTCATAAAGGATAAACACAATCAGAATGTGTTTGTTCAGATTTGCATACGTCAGTTGTTCTTTTCACTTAAAATTCTGTCCATTTTAAACAAAAGAGAGACACTTTGAGTGATACCGGCCACACCGTGCCTCAGATTGACATAGGGTTGACTTGTACACATATTGAAGGACCCATGAATCATTATACTAAAGGATCAACACAATCCGAATGCGTTTGTTCAGATTTTCAAATGTCAGTTGTTGTTATCACTTAAAATTCTATCCATTTTTTTAAAAAATAGAGACCCTTTGAGTGATACCGGCCACACCGTGACTCATGTTGAGGTTTGATTGACTCATACACGTCACAAAGGACCCATGGATCATTATATTAAAGTATAAAAACAATCCGAATGCGTTTGGTCAGATTTTTGTAGGTCAGTTGTTGTTTTCACTTAAAATTGTGTCCATTTTAAACAAAAGACAGACACTTTGAGTTATACCGGCCACACCATGCCTCAGATTATGGCGGGGATGACTCTTACATGTCCCCAACGCACCCATGGATCATTTTCATAAATTATCAACACAATAAGAATGTGTTTGGTCAGATTTCCATACGTTAGTTGTTGTTTTCACTTAAAAATATGCCTATTGTAAACAAAAGTGAAACACTTTGAGTGATCCCGGCCACACCATGCCTCAGATTGAGGATTGGGTTGAATTGTACATGTCACAAAGGACACATGTATCGTTATCCTAATGGATCAACACAATACAAATTTTTTTGGTCAGATTTTTGTACGTCAGTTGTTGTTTTCACTTAAAATTCTGTCCATTTAAAAAAAAAGAGACCCTTTGAGTGATACCATCCACAACGTGCCTTGGATTGAGGCGGGGTTTAATCATAAACACCAAAAAGGACCCATTGATCGTTATTTTAATGGATCTACACAATCCTAATGTGTTTTTTTGGATTTTCAAAGGTCATTTATTGTTTTCACTTAAAATTGTGTCCATTTAAAACAAAAGACAGACACTTTGAGTGATACTAGAAACATCGTGCCTCAGATTGAGGCGGGGTTGACTCTTACATTTCCAAAATGAACACATGGATCATTATCCTAAAGTATAAACAAAATCTTAATGTGTTTGGTCAGATTTTCATACGTTAGTTGTGGTTATCACTTAAAAATGTTTCCATTTTAAACAAAAGAGAAACACTTTGAGTGATATCGGCCACATCGTGTCATGTATTAAGGCCAGGTTAACTCGTACACATCCCCAACGCACCCATGGATTGTTCTCATAAAGTATAAACACAATCCGAATGTCTTTGGTTGGATTTGCGTACGTCAGTTGTTGTTTTCATGAAAAATTCTGTCCATTTAAAAAAATAGACACACTTTGAGTGATACCGGCCACACCGTGCATCATATTGAGACGGGGTTTACTCGTACATGTTGCAAAGGACCCATGGATCGTTATCCTAAAGGATCAACACAATCTGAATGCATTTGGTCATATGTTTTTACGACAATTGTGGATTTCACTTAAAATTATGTCTATTTTAAACAAAAGTGAGACCCTTTGAGTGATACCGGCCACACCATGCCTCGGATTGAGGCTAGGTTTACTTGTACATGTCACAAAGGACCCATGGATTGTTCTCTTAAAGGATCAACACAATATGAATGCGTTTGGTTGGATTTTTTAGGTCATTTGTTGTTTTCACTTAAAATTGTTTCCATTTAAAACAAATGAAAAACACTTTGAATGGTACCGGACACACCGTGCCTCAGATTGAGGCGGGGTAGACTTGTGATTCCATTATAAACTATTCTTCTTTATTCACTTCTTTACTAAAATCAACTTTCACAAATCCCCATTCATATATTTTAACACCACTATTGTTATCAACCCATTTGCATTGAAAAATCATCAATTGGAATGTCGTATAATCCAACTCCCATATTTGTTTGATAATTCCAAAGTATGACATATTTGCATAAATTGGATTTCTATACTTACTACCAGAAACATGCATCGCTTCATCCACTAGTGTAACTCCACTATTTTTTATGGTACTATCTTTATCATGTTCATCTGTATAGAATGTATAACCATTAATTACATAACCATTGTAAGATAATACATACACACTTGGTCCGATGGCTAGCCATCGAAGTCGTTCTGAAATTGAATTTGGATTTTCATCCAAATCCTTAAAAATATAGTCCTAAAACCATCCTATAAACGGGTGATTATGTGTATTTGATAACCGATTTTTATCCCTTGATGGATTCAACTGCCTCAGAATTTCTTTGTGAGTTTCAATATATGGAGAAACCTCCCAACTATTATGAAAAACATAAAGTTGGGCATGCTCCCCGATCTGTAATACTGATTGTCACAAAATCTCTTCCATAAATTCCCTCACCCTCAATGCATCCAGTGTGATTAGATTTCAGGAGACCAATGCTTTCCACATCAGATAGGTATTCGGTACAAAATTCAATGGCTTTCTCAATAATTTATCACTCCACAATACAACCCTCTGGAAAACTTTGATTTTTGACATACCATTTCAAAATCATCATATACCGTTCTATGGGGTAAATCCATCTATAGTGCACTGGACCACAAAGTCAAATCTCTCTCCCCAAGTGAATCATCAAATGAACCATCATATCAAAGAATGTTGGTGGTAAGAACATTTCTAATTAACATAATATGATGACAATTTCTTTTTTCCACAGATGGAAATTTCTCCGGGTCCAAAACTTTTCTACATATAGATTTGAAAAAGAAACAAAGTTTGGTTAATGTATGAAAAAAATTCTTGGAAAAAATGCAACATAAAGTTATAGGGATTAGATCATGCATCAAAACATGGCAGTCATGTGATTTCAAACCTTTTAACTTCAAATAATTCATTGACACAATGTTCTTGATACTTGATGAATACCCCTATGAAACATTTACATCATTAAAAAAGATGAAAAACTGATATCTCTCCTCCCTAGAAAGAGTATAAGCAGTTGGAGGAAGAAAAATTCGATTTTCACCCTTCACGAGAGCCAACTCTTCTTGCATTCCCATGTCAACCATGTCCAACCTTGCCTTAATTCTATCCTTTGTTTTTACAGGGTCAATTAGCAATGTTCTGATAAAACTGTCACATACATTTTCTTCCACATGCATCACATCAAGAAAATTTCTGATGTACAAACAATTCCAGTATGGTAATTCAAAACAAACTGATCTCTTTTTCCAACTGATTTTCAAAAGGTTTTTCGATAATGGTTTACCTAAAACAGTGTTCACATCTTTTACTTTCCCAAACAACTGATCACCTGTTAGTGGAGACGGTGCTTCACGTTGTTCTAAACTTCCATTGAATGATGTCATCCAAGATCGGTACTTATGTTGATGAGGTAGAAATCTATGATGTCCTAGAAACACATATTTCAATGAGTGTTTCAACCTAATTGATTCTTTATATTCTTCGCACACAGGACACCCTTGTGTTCCTTTAATGCTATAGCCTGAAAAATTTCCATAAGCAGGGAAATCATTTATTGTCTCATAAAACATTTCCCTCAACATGAAGTATTCAATTTTATAAGCATTATAAAATATAACACCTGAATCCCACAATAACTTCAAATCCTTGATCAAAGGAGTCAGATAAACATCAATATCGTTATCTGGTTGTTTTGGTCCTGATATAAGCATATATAACATGAAGAATTTTTTCTTCATGCAGAAACAGGGTCGCAAGTTATAATTTAACAACATAATAGGTCATGTATTATGAGTTCTGGTTTGAAAACCAAAAGGATTCACTCCATCTGTAGATAAAACAAGATGAATGTTTCTCAGTTCTTTTCCAAATTCAGGATACTCATGATCAATTTTCTTCCATTCAGGAGAGTCGACCTGATGACGTAATTTCCCATCTTTATTTCTTTTATCTACATGCCATGACAATTGTCTTGCAGTTTCTTCCCTTCTATATAGACACCTAAACATTGGAATGATTGGAAGGTACCATACAAATTTTGTAGGATTGTATTCATCTTTCTTGTATGGAGAATCCCCACACTTTGGGCATTCTATAAGTGATTTTTTCTCCTTGAGAAACAATATTCAGTCTTTTAGGTAGGCATGTATTCTTTAAGAAATCATACCCATCAAGCGTAGCATTAATTTAGATTCATATGTCTGTCTTGGGAGCTCATTACCTTCTAGGAGCATGTCATTCAAGAGAGAAAGTAGTTCCGTAAAACTGACATCACTCAATCTGTTGTCTACTTTCAATTTATACAACTTTAGTATAACTGACAATGCAGTATATTTAGTGTGACCAACATACAATGGCGCCTTTGCACAACTCTTTAACTTCCCATACAATTTTGGGCAATCACAGAGTTCATCTTCAATTGTCATTGTCATTTACTCAATACAATCTTCATCATCATTCACATCTGTAATCATGTCCTCCATACGGTCTTCTTCATTATCCATATTTTCATTCATATCTGATGATCCATAAAACACAATTTTATCCTAGCCAGTAGCTACATTTTCTTTTTCTCTGTGTTTATTCCAACATTTATAACTCCGATATATTCCGTGACATATCAAATGTTCTTCCAAATCCTCTGATGTATGTAGTCTAGAATAACAACAACGTAAACATGGACAAAGGATATGAGAAGGATCCTTTTCGTGATCCTTTTCGAACTTGATGAACTCTTTCACTCCATTCTCATACTCTATTGTCAAATGATTAGAATCCATCCAATATTTATTCATCTCCATCCTATTTGAATATCAAATAATAGTATTTATGGTTCAAGTACACAAAACAAGACTTCCAAATACAGTAGAAGAGAACCACTTACTTATAAAAATAGAGATTAATAGAGCCTAACCATTTCGAATAAATATTTTGATATCAACAGAACCAGGATAGACCCCCCATCAAAATCAACATAGTTTCCAAACACAAATGGGCTCACGGGGATAATCACTTGTGTCAGAAATGGTAAAACTCACACGACATCATCCTCTATGGCTCATCCTCCTCTATCGAGTCAACCCTTCTATGATCAACTAGTCTATCCTTTTATACCTCACCATCCTAAAATACATATGGATGAAAACTAGTAGCCAACTCTATATGTAAAGAAAGGATTCTCATAATATCTACAATTTGGAATTCATTAAATATAATTACTTTAGATTCATTATAGTTTCCTCAAATCACCCCAGTACAAATACAAGAATAATCAAGAATGATACATCTACCACTCCTAGGTCTCTTCCCTACATTCAATAACATCATGCCTAATATTTTTGGTAAGCTCAAGTTACTTACTTTAAATCATAGGGGGGATAATCACTTGTGTCATAGATGGCCTACAATGTCATTCCATATGAAAATTTTAACAAATATTATTGACCTATCATCCCATTCAATCCTCATGAGTGTATAATTTCAAATTCCATCTTAAGTGTAATATCAAAAGAATATATATTAATAAATTACCCCACATCCACTTCCCCACTAATCTGGTCATTCTCACACTCTAATGGAATATTTCCTGTGCTTCAACCCCTTCTATATAATCTCATAACCATATATCCACACATACACATGTCACAAATACATAAAAAACCATATCCACATCACAACCACACATCACATCCTCATCACAGTATGATATCATGAACATGAAGGAAATAAACATCATACTCTCCTCCTACAATGCACAACCCCCACTATGTATCCACACCAAATACACATAATCATGTCAAAAAGAATAAACCATGATGCCATCCATAAAAACCATAACAAAATAGTTGATATACTAGTGGAAAATCCTATTCATCATCACCATAAATATATATGGAGTGTTGGTTCAGCCGAATGGAATAAAAAATACTCATAGTGGCTATACCTACTCCTAAATTAGGTATTTTGAATATCAAACTCCTTGATCCTGAGCTGGTGTTAACCAAACTAAAGACCGATCTTAGAGAACCACTCCCCCTTTATAAGATCTAATAAATCATAAATATAGGTCAACATATACTTTTTATTGATCATAACCCGATTGAGATTCTGGAAATCAACACACAAGAAAAGGGTTCCAATGACCTTCTTGGTGAAAAGCACCAGTTCTTCCCAAGGCAACACACTAGGTTAAATAAAGAATTTGGAAACCAATTCATCCCAATTATTATTTAGTTCTTTCAATTTAACTTGTTCTATATGGTAAGATTGAATAGATATTGGTTTTGTACCCATCAACAGGTTGATAGAGAACTCCACCTCCCTCTCTAGTGGTAGACTAAAAAAGACTAAAGGAAACACTTTTGGAAATTAAATAGCTACTAGGGGAAGTTCACTATAATAGGCTTCTTATCCATTTCAATAACATAAAAGGATATTATCCCACTCAAATCTCAAAGAAGAGGTCTAGATCGTCTAGACCTCATGTATGATTCTCTATGGAAAACATGGAATTCCCCATTGGGGGCAGTGAAGGACACCCATTGATGATAATAATAAATCAAAGATTTATTAGAAACTATCCAATCCATTTTGAGAATAACATATAGTGGAATCATTTTAAGAACCAAAAAATATCATATGATGAAAATCTCTGAAAAAGAGAAAGCGTGAGAGGGGAATCAGAGACCTTACTCCCCCTTTATCAAGAGAGATGTTACAATCTGTAACACCCCGAGATTTTATGAAAAATATTCTTTTTAATTTCATTAATATCTTGTGTTGTATGCTAAAACAAAATGATATTGCACAACATGCATCCCGGACTTGCCTTTCATTACATGCAATCACGACCTTCCTCGATAGCGTGTGTAGTACGCAATACCGAGTTTCACTAAACGAGATATTATTATAATATTATTATGAACTAGCCGTTATGAATAGTAATACCCACTTTTTGAAATTTTAAAAATTTATCTTTAAAAATGGACTTCATTTTTGGATTCGGAATATCGAAATTATCTTAGGGTGAAATTTTGGTACTTTTCAGATAACTTTCATATTCTGATGAATAGTGAAAATTACTAAATTTTAATTAAAAAAAACTTTTTTAATCGAAATAATTAATAGTGATAAATTATTAATTTGAGTGGTTTTAATGTATATTTAGAATATATTTTTACAATTAAATACAATGTTGTTCATTGGATGTAATTTCACCTTTAGACCAGACATAAACAAGTGTCAATATTTTGATAGTTATTATCTCTTAAAAACACGCTATTTATTTTGACGACGGAAATTAATTTTTAAATTAGTTAATGTAACTGATATGTTTTGAATTTGGTAAAATAGACATAATTTTTGAATTAATAATATCAAACATATCTTAGGCCTAATTTTTGGAATTTTTCTGGAAACTTTCATATTTTGATGAATAGTGAAACCACTAAGTGGTAGTTAAAAAAACTGAATTTTTCATAAAACTTAATTTTACCACTTATGTGAGTAGAATTTCAAAAATACGAGAGACACGGTTAATATCAAGGACTAAAATGTGGTTCAATGAGATGAAAATAATTTTTGGTGAATAGTAACTTTTTACCTTTTTTTTACCACGATTAAAAGTAAATAGGGTAATTAAGGGTAAAAGTGTTATTATTATTACCCTATCACATTTCCTAATTCTATTGGATAAGTGTAATTCGACCAAAAACAACCTTAGGAATAAATTATGACCATTTAGGCTCACTTGGATTAGATTAGGACATTTATTATTAATTTATTTAAAGAAGGGTTAAAATAGTTAAAATCAATGTTTAATAAGTAAATAATTTTTAATATAGGGTTATACATAAGATAAATTAGACTATAAATATTCATTAGAAAGATAAAAATATTTACTACATAATGGTATTTTATTTGTAATTTTTAAACATTAAATAATTTAATTTATTTATGACACAAAGATGATGCAGTAATTATCTTATTAATGAAATATTGACATAATTGATGTTATAAATACCCAAATAAAGGTAATTTGAGACTTTTTATGAATTAAACTACATTTATAGGTTAATATTACATGTTACAATTGATTTAATTAACATTTTTAGAACTAATCATTCTGTTATGATTTCCACAAATATCAATTACTAAATAGTGTCAAAATTGACATAAAATAGTTTTTAAAACAAATATAATATTATTAATTGTTATTTTATTCCTAAAAATCTAGGATTCGGCAAAACGACTTAGATAAGTTTATATATATTAATAATAAAAAACTTGGAGTTATTTTGGCTTGTTATAGTTTGTTTATTAACCTTATAGTGTAAGAACACAAAAAGACACGGTAAAAGTAAAATTATCTAACTTAATGTTAAATCTAAATGATAAGGTTAAAATAGTAAACTAAACTTGTCCAAATTCTATTGGATGATAGGTTTTTGACCCATACCCACCTTAGCTTCTAAATAAATCAATTTAGAGCTATTTAAAACCGAATATGGCTTTATAATAAAATAATATTTCTAGTTTTTTCAAAGGTGCCCCTCTCCTCCTTTATAAAAGGGCACCTCCTCCCTCTCTTCCTCACATCACTTTGAGACTTCCATCTCGGCCAACCCCTGCCAAATTCTCTTCTCCACTTCCCTAGAAACATCCTAGAGGTTTTTTTCTTCTTCAAAGACCAATTTTAGTGCCCTAAGAGGAGGTCTCAAAGAGGCGCTTCAAAGAAGAGTTAAAGTCCGTTACCGATTCTTTCAACTTTATTTCTTCTTCAACTTCTTCTTCTTTAGTTGTTTCATTATGAAGTAATAACATAAGTATCACTCATATACCGATATGTTATTATAAGTATGAAACAACCCAATTTCACCTTCTATCCATCCTATGGAAAATGAAATCACCCCGCGTGCGTACGTACGAAATACCGTCTCCACGCCGTGGTGTAATCTGTTTTTCCAATACCACCTTACTTGGATGGGTATAATGGTTTAAAGAATAAATATACATAGTTACTATCAAATAATAATGATTCTTATATATTGTATCATCCACTCCAATTTTATTCAATAATTATGGAAATGATATCATCGCTCGTGCGTACGTACGGACTACCGTCTCCACGACGCGATGAGATTCATTCTCCATGTTAACCATTAAAGAATGATTATAAAGTATATATAAGCAATAATAATGAAATATATGACATTATAAAGCTACTGTATTTATGTATATATATATATGTATGTCATCTACTTAATTCCATTATACTCAATAAGGAAATAGAAACAGCGTTCATGCGTACGTACGACCTACCGTCTCCATGAACGGTGTATTTATTTCCATTTATTGATCTATTATATATAAGTATATTATGAATATATATTATATATAAATCATGTTTTATATTCTGTAATTAATTAATCATGATCTACGAAATCATATGAATAATTACAAGTCAAATCACGGACCATAAATGAATTGATTTTACCCAAAACGCTACATTAACATGAATTTACAAAAGAACGGGTAATATAAAGTCATAAATGAACCACATATGATATCATAACAATGAATATGATTATGTAATAAGTCAATGACATTATTTAAATCATTATACAGGAGGTTGAGATACATACGAAGCATATCGGACATAAGGTAAGGGATAATTTCGCAAATCTCATTTTTATCCGAGATTTCATATTCCTATGTATTTACTGGGGTTATTGTTATCATCCATGTCCATGTTTTAAAAAAGTGTTTTCATGTATGTTTAATGTCCTTTTTACCCATTTTTTACTTTTACTACATGGTATGTATGGAATCTTTCTTTTACGAGGTACTTTTTGACTTTTCTGACAAAAGTATGAGAAGAATGTTTTTTTAACGTATACGGCATGAAAGGATTTTTATGGTTTTATAAAGCCTTATTTTCATGAAGCTTCCTCCAAAATATTTCATGCCTATTTTCAACAAAATTCTTTTCTTTTAAAATTGCATGACATTTTTTGAAAAGAAAATTATTTTGATGAAGAAAGGATATTTTTCTCAAGAATTCATTTCAAGTGTTTTATCAAAACCATTTTTCATCTAAGATGAAATTATTTCATATGTGTATGTTTCAAGTATAATATCTCTATTATTTACATGGTTTAACATTCCTTATTATGAAATGATATCCATTTCTTTATATGGTTTATGTAATGATGGGATGATGTTTGTGAGACCCATTTTATTTATTGGGTTATTATGAATGACGTATGTTTATTTTGTGGAACAAGTAATAATGATTTCATTATGAGATGGGAGGGACCTATATCTCCCTCCAATTCATTGTGTAAAGATTTATATCTCATGAGATAGACATGGCTGGAATGGTAAGTTAATCCGGTTCAGTGTTACAGGACTGGAATGAGGAGTGAACTCGATTCAGAATGGGACTTTGTCCACTATGATGGTCTTGGCAGCAATGCATTGGCTACTATGGAAATCATAACATGTGCTTAATGGTTTCCACAATTACATATTTTATTCCCATGCTATTTTATCATGATTAATGTTTCTTTATGATCTATTCCTTATGTTCTTCCATGTTTTATGCCATTGCTAAATATTTTGTTGTTTAAACATTATGTTCATGTTTTTAAGTTCAAATGTATATGATTTGTTTTATTTTATCCATGCATAACCTTACTGAGAATTTCAGATCACACTTTATATGTTTTCTTTTCCCCATGATATAAAGAAAGGTTTTAGGTAAGAAAATAAAAGGGGAAGATTTTTATGGGAGATGTTGAAGATCTTTCACCACGATTAGAAGATTATGTTCCGAGTTTCCAAAGACACTAAACTATTACGGTCCATGTGTGTCTGTTTTTGTTATGTATTAAGTATTCCGCAAAAGTAATGTAATTTCCATGTACGTCAAGCTTTGGGTCTCTACATTTGGTATCAGAGGAAAGGTTTAGTCAACCTTTGGAAACTAGGATGCGAAAATGTTAGTGAGATCCCTAGAGATATTTCTAAGGTATGCATAGGGATGTCCCTAAGGATAAGTATACGTATAGGATATAGTCCTAGAAATATGGTAACGATATTATAATTTAACCTAAGATGTTAGATATTGAAGTTACTCCCCCTTTATTATGATTTTTGCCTCTCACACTATTTTTGTGGGTTTCAGAAAATGTCTGGAAACAGGAAGATTCACGATAATAGAGGATATGACAGACAATGAAATGATATTCTTCATGAGCAACCAAATGAAACAGGATTTGGAAGTCCAAACATCGTTATTATTCCAAATCAGCAATCTCATAATATGATCAATAATCTCAACTTTGGTATGTTTCCTGACTCAGATAATAAGAGAAAGATGGACTTTCATGATGATCATAGAGGAAATAATGTTCAATTTCCCTCATGTAAATCATGTTGGAAGAGGCATCAGAGAGATTGTTTCAAAGGAACTGGAAGATTCTTTGGGTGTGGAAAATAAGGACACAAAGCCAGTAAGTTCAAAGGAAAAGGTTCAGTTAACACCATGGACAAGGATAATGGTATTTCTACAACATCAAAAATGATTAGATGTTTTAAATGTGTAATGTACGGGGATTATGCAAACCAATGCCCTAAGGGAAAATCTCATGAAGAGAATCAGCATGGTCATATGGGTAGTATTTATGTGGATGATGATGAGGAGACTACAAATGATATATGAGCTGAAAGAAGTGTTGAAGCTCAGTCAGCTGTTTTAGAAGGTAGTGGAATGATTGTATGTTTATCGAGAGTTATGTTGTATAGTTAATGGTACTATGGAATAAAGAATCATCTAAGGATTGTTACACTATTTTTTTTCCTAAATTATTTGAAAGTATATGTTGAATGGTACTAGTAACCCTGGAAGGTTATTCAGATATTTTTGGAAAGTAGATGATATGCGCATAATTAAGGAATAAGAAGATAATGAGATGTTTGATTGTATTCATGAGCTCATGATTGATATAAGGACTAAGTTATACCATGGTTTGAGTATATATAATTTTTAGGATTTTGGTATGTGGAAAATGTTAACTTTTAACTACATTCATGTTTTCACTAAGGTACAATGGGTATTCATTTTTCAAGAGAATACATGATTAAGGCCTTCTAATGTTTGGAATGTGACCAACAAGACATATCTCATGGTATATGTGGATCAACGATGGTATTAACATTCTTGTTATATGAACTATTTGGTAATCGTTTTCACTATAATATGAGAGTGGACTGCAGTATTATGGATAAGCCTAAAGATTGAAATGGATTGTGTTGGACATATATTAGTATTGTTTAAGGATAAATTTTTTTTCGATATTATTGATGGCATGTTATAGTAATGTAGTTTTAGAAAAAGGACAACCTGCAGGACGAACGACAGCCCATCGCGTCGGACAAGGCTGTGGGAATCGAACCCACAACCGAAGTGCGACTGGCCTTTATCACCTACCACTGGCCTACAAGAAGTCCCTGTTGAGTAGAAACTAGTTTTATTATATTAAGAAGTATGATATATGATGTATAAGTCCATTTTAGGAACCATATATGATTAATCTCACTATAGATGGACTTATGTATTTTTTGATAACTTTTCTAACCTTTTGATTGAGACAGATGGAATGAACCATCATTCTATCACATGATCTGCTAACACATCACGAATGAAAAGTTCAACTTAACTTCTTTAAGAGATGAAGTGGAAGTTGTCCAAAGAACGACCAACGGTGAGACTTTACCAAAATCACGAAAGTATTTCTTTTAATTCCAATTTCATCAACTTTAGGGAAATGATCTTGAAAACCAAAAATGTTGTCCTAGTGCTCTTATATCTGATGAATCATATGGTACCATAGATCGTCACAAATTTATGGCTTTTTGAATGTTGGATTTTTCATAGCCATGTTCTCTACCACTCTCCATCAGAACTTGATGGTTAGATTTTTCTTCAATATCTATATTTTCACCTATGTTCTCCTACGTGGAAACCCATTGATGAGTTAATTTGGGTAACCGTTACGTTTCATACTTTAGTTTTTAAGCCATGTTTTGGTATTCCTTTTTACGATGTGGGTTTCTATTAAAGAAAATTTTGAGTAGTAAACCATTTATAACCCCGGCGAATTTTGAGGGTGAAATTCATTTTAAGGGGGGTAGAATGTAACACCCAGAGATTTTATGAAAAATATTCTTTTTAATTTCATTAATGTGTTGTGTTGTATGCTACACCAAAAGGAGATTTCACAACATGCATCCCCGACTTGCTTTTCATTACATGCAATCAAGACCTTCCTCGATAGCGTGTGTAGTACACAATACCGAGTTTCACTAAACGAGATATTATTATAATATTATTATGAACTAGCCGTTATGAATAGTAATACCAACTTTTTGAAATTTTATAAATTTTATCTTTAAAAATGGACTTCATTTTTGGATTCGGAATATCGAAATTAGATTAGGGTGAAATTTTGGTACTTTTCTGATAAATTTCATATTCTGATGAATAGTGAAAATTACTAAATTTTAATTAAAAACAACTTTTTTAATCGAAATAATTAATAGTGATAAATTATTATTTTGAGTGGTTTTAAAGTATATTTAGAATATATTTTTACAATTTAATACAATGTTGTTCATTGGATGTAATTTCAAATTTAAACCAGACATAAACAAGTGTCAATCTTTTGATAGTTAATATCTCTTAAAAACACGCTATTTGTTTTGACGACGGGAATTAATTTTTAAATTAGTTAATGTAACTGATATTTTTTGAATTTGGTAAAATAGAAATAATTTTTGAATTCATAATATCAAATATAGCTTAAGCCTAATTTTTGGGATTTTTCTGGAAACTTTCATTTTTTGTTGAACAGTGAAACCACTAAGTGGTAGTTAAAAAAACTGAATTTTTCATAAAACATAATTTTACCACTTCTGTGAGTAGAATTTTGAAAATCCAAGAGACATGGTTAATATCAAGGACAAAAATGTGGTTCAATGAGATGAAAATATTTTTCGGTGAATAGTAACTTTTAAATTTTTTTTGCCACGGTTAAAAGTAAATAGGGTAATTAAGGGTAAAAGTGTTATTATTATTACCCTAAAACATGTACTAATTCTATTGGATAAGTGTAATTTTACCAAAAACAACCTTATAAATAAAATATGACCATTTAGTTCCACATGGATTAGATTAGGACATTTATTATTAATTTATTTAAAGAAGGGTTAAAATAGTTAAAATCAATGTTTAATAAGTAAATAATTTTTAATATAGGGTTATACATAAGATAAATTAGACTATAAATATTCATTAGAAAGATAAAAATATTTCCTACATAATGGTATTTTATTTGTAATTTTTAGACATTAAATAAGTTAATTTATTTATGACACAAAGATGATGTAGTAATTATCTTATTAATGAAATATTGACATAATTGATGTTAGAAATATTCAAATAAATGTAATTTTAGACTTTTTATGAATTACACTAATTATATATGTTAATATGATATTTTAGTATTGATTTAATTATCATTTTTCGAACTAATCATTCTGTTATGATTTTCACAAAAATCAATTACTAAATAGTGTCAAAATTGACATAAAATAGTTTTTAAAACAAATATAATATTATTAATTGTTATTTTATTCCAAAAAATCTAAGGATCGACCAAATGACTTAGATAAGGATATATATATTAATAATAAACAACTTGGGGTTCGTTTGGCTTGTTATAGTATGTTTATTAATCTTATAGTGTAAGAACACAAAAAGACCCAGTAAAAGTAAAATTATCTAACTTAATGTTAAATCTAAATGATAAGGTTAAAATAGTAAACTAAACATGTCCAAATTATATTTTATTAGAGGATTTAGACCCATCCCCACCTTAGCTTCGAAATAAATCAATTTGGAGCTATTTAAATCCGAATATGGCTTTATAATAAAATAATATTTTTAGTTTTTCCAAAGGTT
The DNA here is from genome assembly GCA_963277665.1 of Viscum album. Classification (NCBI taxonomy): domain Eukaryota; kingdom Viridiplantae; phylum Streptophyta; class Magnoliopsida; order Santalales; family Viscaceae; genus Viscum; species Viscum album. The sequence continues at coordinate 887,831,693 of OY728121.1, forward strand.
CCCCTCTCCTCCCTTATAAAACGGCACCTCCTCGCTCTCTTCCTCAGACCACTTTGAGCCTTCAAGCTCGGCCAACCCCTGAAAAATTTTCTTCTCCACTTCTCTAGAAACATCCTAGAGGTCCTGGTCTTCTTCAAAGACCAATTTTAGTGCCCTAAGAGGAGGTCTCAAAGAGGCGCTTCAAAGAAGAGGTAAAGTCCGTTACCGATTCTTTCAACTTTATTTCTTCTTCCACTTCTTCTTCATTAGTAGTTTAATTATAAAGTAATAACATAAGTATCACTAATATACTGATATGTTATTATAAGTATGAAACAAACCAATTTCACCTTCTATCCATCCTACGGAAAACGAAATCACCGCGCGTGCGTACGTACGGAATACCGTCTCCACGCCATGGTGTAATCTGTTTTTCCAATACCACCTTACTTGGATGGGTATAATGGTATAAAGAATAACTATACATAGTTATTATAACATAAAACTAATTATTATATATTTTATCATCCACTCCAATTTAATTCAATAATTATGGAAACGATATCATCGCCCGTGCGTACGTACGGACTACCGTCTCCACGACGCGATGAGATTCATTCTCCATGTTAACCATTAAAGAATGATTATAAAGTATATATAAGCAATAATAATGAAATATATGACATTATAAAGCTACTGTATTTATGTATATATATATGTATTTCATCTACTTAATTCCATTATACTCAATAATGAAATGGAAACAGCGTTCATGCGTACGTACGGCCTACCGTCTCCATGAACAGTGTATTTCTTTCCATTTATCGATATATTATATATATGTGTATTCTGAATATATATTATATATAAATCATGTTTTATATTCTAGAATTAATTAATCATGATCTAAGTAATCAAATGAATAATTACAAGTCAAATCATGCACCATAAATGAATCGATTTTACCCAAAACGCTACATTAACATGAATTTACAAAATAACGGGTAATATAAAGTAATAAATGAACCATATATGATATGATAACAATTAATATGATTATTTAATAATTCAATGACATTATTTAAATCATTATACAGGAGGTTCGGATACATACGAAGCATATCGGACATAAGGTAAGGGATAATTTCTCAAATCTCATTTTTATCCGAGATTGCTTATTCGTAAGTATTTACTGGGGGTATTGTTATCATCCATGTACATGTTTTATAAAAGTGTTTTCATGTATTTTTAATGTCTTTCTTACCCATTTTTGACTTTTACTACATGGTATGTATGTAATCATTCTTTTACGAGGTACTTTTTCACTTTTCCGACAAAAGTACGAGAAGAATGTTTTTTTAACGTATACGGCATGAAAGGATTTGTATGGTTTTATAAAGCCTTATTGTAATTAAGCTTCATCCAAAATATTTCATGAATGTTTTCAACAAAATTATTTTCTGTTAAAATTCCATGACATTTTCTGAAAAGAAAATGATTTTGAAGAAGAAAGAATATTTTCCTCAAGAATTCATTTCAAGTGTTTTATCAAAACCATTTTTCATCTAAGATGAAATTATTTCATATGTGTATTTTTCAAGTATAATGTCTCTATGATTTACATGGTTTCACTTTCCTTATTATGAAATGATATCCATTTCTTTATACGGATTATGTAATGATGGGATGATGTTTATGAAACCCATTTTATTTATTGGGTTATTATGAATGACGTATGTTTATTTTGTGGAACAAGTAAGAATGATTTAATTATGAGATGGGTGGGACATATATCTACCTCAAATGCATTGGGTAAAGATTTATATCTCCTGATATAGACATGGATTGAATGGTAAGTTAATCCGGTTCAATGTTACAGGACTGGAACGAGGAGTGAACTCGATTCAGAATGTGACTTTGTCCACTAAGATGGTCCTGGAAGCAATGCCTTGGATACTATGGAAATCATAACATGTGCTTAATGGTTTCCACAATTACATGTTTTATTCCCATGCTATTTTATCATGAATAATGTTTCTTTATGATCTATTCCTTATGTTCTTCCATGTTTTATGTCATTGCTCAAGATTTTTTGTTTAAACATTATGTTAATGTTTTTAAGTTCAAATGTATATGATTTGTTTTATTTTATCCATGCTTACCCTTACTGAGCATTTGAGCTCAACCTTTATATGTTTTCTTTTCCCCAGGATATAAAAAAAGGTTTTAGGTAAAAAAACAAAAGGGGAAGATCTTTATGGGAGATTTTGAAGATATTTCACCACGATTAGAAGATTATGTTCCGAGTTTCCAAAGACACTAAACTATTATGGTCCTTGTGTGTCTGTTTTTGTTATGTATTAAGTATTCCGCAAAAGTAATGTAATTTCCATGTACGTCATGATTTGGGTCTCTACACAATCTCTATCACATAAGCCATGATCTCTATTATAAGTTTCAATAGTTCTATATTGAAGTTTGATATGAAATAATTATGGGAACCAATATCAAATAAAACATACACTAAAGAAAAATAAATGGAAATGGTGCCTCTCACTATCGCATGACCCACATCAGTTCCTACTGGAGATTAATCCACTTCATGAAGTTGTTTCATTCCTAATACATGTTTCTAAGATCCCATTATTCTTGAATAATATTACTATGATTTGGTACCCCTCAATATTTATGATTCCATTCCACTACACAGAGTAGTAAAAACATGTAAAACCCTCTTCAATTGGTTTTAATGTCTGTACGAGATGTAAATCATCAATGATTCCATGCAATAATGTTTTGAGTGATCAATCCTTCCACATTGGAAAAAGGTATTTGGCCTTTACTAGACACTATAGATGATCTGGAGGAAGTTTTTTATAAACTACCACCACCACTATTTTCACTATGAGGATCATTCTACATTCTATTCCACTTATAGGAACCACTAAAACAACCACTAAGAATATAAGTAACTCTAGTTAAACCTGAAATAATAGTCATGAAAAATTTCTTCCATCACATCCCTATCTAGAACATCAAAATTTTAGGTAAACATTAGCATAAATACTTGATATTGGATATCTGATCGAATACCCATATAAAACCTTTGGGACCTAAGCTTCTTGTTTGACACCACTTCAAGTGAAAAATGAGCAAATTTAGAAAAATTATTAGAATATTGAGTCAATTTATAATAACCTTATATGAGGTTGAGAAACTCCAAGGACTTACCCGATACCATCGAATCTAGATATAATTGCTTCATAAAAAATTTCTTGAAGTATTTTAAATCTAAGACCCCATTTAGCTTAACTATAACTATATAATACCATCATATCCTTCTAGACCCCCCAAGATTGAATATGGCGCACTTTACATTAATGGAATATGACATCTCTAAAAACTCAAATAACCTTTAAATATTTCACAACCAATACGCTTTCCCCTAATGATCATTTGTTCTTTAGAAGGATGGTTATTTTAGATGAATAAAATCCTAGGTCTGATCTCCAATATTTTCTCTTTGAGGTGCCACCACTTTAGCCTAAATGGGGGTTGGTGAGGCTCCCTATACCATAGAACTAACTATGTGCACTACTTCCTCTATGACATTCTATTTGATAGTATGATTCTCTTTTTTGGTTCATTTGTAGATCCCTCATAAAGCATGATTATAAGTCTTATTAGGGGCATGGTACTATACAATATTAATAGAAAACAAGGAAACATTATTCAAGAGACACAAGAACATCAACTATATCAATTATAACTCAACCGGGGAACACAAACCTCATATTAGGATTTGGGAAAATTTTATAATTAGATTTATTAATTCCTCAAAGACACATTTTTTCAACCACCCATGGTAACTTAAGGTTCAACAATATAATAGCTATTCAGACACTCTCTCATAACCTAATAGTTAAGTCCCAAAAATCATATCTCTTACCTACCATGTCATATCCAATGACATCAATCAAACATTACCCTTATAATCATAGTGATAAATACCCTATACATAGTAGCATAAAAGGGAAAACATATAAGAAATTCACACTAAAAGTCCTATGTATGACCATTACCCATTAAAACCATAACCGAAAAACACAAAAACAAAATTAGCATTGTATTCACATCCTTCCTAAGAAGAAATTTCAAGAAGATAATCAATAAAAATAGAAAAGAAATTCACCTTAGAGGAGGAGAAGTAGGGAACCTTCTGCGCTATGTCAGGAGGGTAAGGATCGACGACCAGAGGTGGAGGTGCGTGAGAGGAGCCTCCAACTGAAGAGAAATGGAAGAGTAGGGTTCGAGGGGAGTAGGGTCGAGAAAAGAGTAGGAGAAGTTGGGTTTGCAGGGAGGAGGATCCACCTAAGGGGTTCGAGGGGGATGATTAGGAAAATAGCTAGCAGTGGAGGTCCAATAATGCAAAGATTGGGGGTGGTGGAGGTCTGGAAACATGAAGGTCAGGGGGTGGCAGAGAGGAGTCGTAGGGTTACAGTACCACGAGAGCTTTCGGTTGGGATAAACCGAGGACACTGTGCGACCGATTTTATAAAATATGGGACTACGGTTTTATCAGCGCTAAAATTTTAGTGCTGATACATGCCTTCTTTATCAGCGCATTTCTAGCATTGATAAAGGATCTCTTTATCAGCACCTTTTTAGCACTGATATAGGGAATATTTATCAGCAATTTTCTAATGTTGATAAAGGGATTCTTTGTCATCACTAGAAAAGCACAGATAAAGAATACCTATATCAATACTTTTCTAGCGCTGATAGAGGGCTTCTTTATCAGTACTAGAAAAGTGCTGATAAAGATTCCCTCTATCAGCGCTACAAGTTTAGCACTGATATATGGATTCTTTATCCGCAGTTTTTTCTTAGCCCTAATATAAGGTGGTGATTCCCTTTTTCGTTTTTGTAGTACTGATAGATAAAATAATTTCCTCACATTGTGCTAAATATGTTAATTTATAGAATATTTGGGATTAGATCATTCATTTGGAAATTTGATGGAAATTACTATTTTACCCTTTAAAGATTCACTGTAGTATTCCAGGCATAAATATTTTTCTGTAAATTATTTTAACTTTAAATTTTGTAACTGTGTTTCTGACATAATGGGATACAAATTCTCTTCAGGACATGATAGCTGGATCGTGAATTTGAGTGGAGTAAATGGGTCATGAAGACAAAGATGGAGTGAGCTATCCAGAGTGGACATTACTTCACCATTTGGGTTGTATCATCTACATACGGTCTTATATTGGGAAACAAATTTATGGAATCTCGACAACATGATTAGAAACAAATAATAATTGTATAAGTCCAGCTAATTAGTGCGTTTAAGAGTTAAAATATTCAGTGGAATTAGGATTAAAATATTTGGCCAAATTTACCTTTCACATTTAATAATGTTTTGTAACCCTAGCCCTCCCCAACTCTATTTAAAAGTTATTTTCACTCTTTGGGAGGGATGGTTGAGTAATTGGGATGGTTTGGCCGAAAATGTGTCTCTTGGGATCCCCTCACAACTATTGGAAGAAGTAAGGCCTTGTGCAAACATCTCTTCCAAAAAGGCTCCCCTCTGCCACCTCCTCTTTGTATTTCTTTTCGTTCATGATTGTAATTTGAATTTTTATTCAATTAATCTTATGTTTTCACGTTTTATTCTTCTTTAATCATCCTATTTTGGATGGAATGAAGAGTGGAGATGATATTGGGTTCTACCCTTTCAATCCCTTGTTCATGCAAAACGTCTCTACGATGACCACACAGCCCATAGAAGAGTAGTTTTCTTAGTGAATGATCTATCTTCTACCTTCTTCATTTATTTATTTTGAATCAATGAGATACTATAATTCACATAATATGATTCATCAATTGATTTTTTTGTCAAAGAATCTAAGTAAGCAATTGAACAATTAATGCAAAAACACAAGAGGTTGAGTATTTTGTGAATTGTGGGAGTGCGATCTTAATCGGTAAAACAAGACCACACAGGATAAATTTCTAGAGTTAAAATATAATCCCTAAACACAATTTCTCATCATTTTCTAGAATGGATATGTTCCCTAATTTACCACAGACCATAATCTATATTTATAACATCAATCAATGCAGGGTTTTATGATTGCGTGTTCCGAAGCTAGAATAGGGTTTAAGTAATTTCATCTTTGTGGTTAAGTTAACTCCTGTAGGTTTTGAGGGTTAAAAAATTAGGGGATCATAATTAATTGGATATTAATTTAAATGATAATGATTAATAATTAATTGAAGATGTATAGTTAGATCGATTACACCTTTTAAAATATTTTCTAAAAAAACATATTCTTGTTGAGTCTTTTTAATCGAACTTCATTTCAAAATTAAAAACAAAAAAATGCAATCTTCTTCCAGAAAACTTATTATAGTTTTATAAATGATAAACCCCCCCCCATTATTTCAAGTAGTGATTTTATTCTCTTTTATTTTATCTTTAGAATGCCTTTAGTAAGTTTTTTAATTTACTTCCTCCTTTGAGAGACGACCTTGGTCTCCCACTCTGCTACACCCAAATAACCAAAAAATAACACTTAATTTGAGAGTTCCCATGACAACACTCATTAGTTATCGAGGTAGAGGAGTTATTAATAGAGGGGTCCATGTAAGCGTGGATATGTGAATAAACAAGAGACGATAGCATGCCTATGAAAAGAAGAAAAAGTTAGGGCAACACAACATGAAACACCACTTGGAGAACCATGAAATCACTTATTATGAGCCCGGAAGGCTGCATGAGAGAGGGATTCATGAAGAAAAAGGCCTAAAAAAGATGGGATTTTTGAATATTTGGCACTTCATGAAGAGTAGGTGCTTCACAAAGGAAGGTTCTTCACAAATCAGTGAAAAATGGATCTTTGTGAAGGGAGGTACTTCGTAAAGCCTGATGAACCTACTGAGGCATGAAGTCTGCATGTATTTGGTGGGTGATTTGAAAAGGATGAATGATTTGTGAAGTCCCGAGTGCCCAAAAGGGACTCTAACATTCACGATAGACATATGGAATAATGAAGGGAATCCCCACTTAGATCAAGGGGCTGGTTCATGATGAGGAGGTTGAACCTGATTTTCTCGACTAAGCGGTGGTGGCACATTACGCTATAGTGCCTATGGATTTTGAGGTGGGTGATGCTGAGATTGAGGCTCGGCCTGAGGCTATAGCTCTTAGTGAGGCTATGCAGGTGGCTCTGCCAATAACAAATCTAGTGTCCCTGGGGCCTCTATTTGTGAAAATGTAGAAATATTGGATTTGGCAGCTCTTCTTGTAGGAGCTGCAAGAGATAATGGGTGTGCCATCTTGGATGGCTATAAAGATTCATCTAGGCGCTAATCATTGTCATAAAAATTATACAATCTACCTGCGATGTTTTGAGTATTGGGAGAACAGACCAATTTATTCTTCACATTCCCTACACACATCATTAGTAGATTCTCTTGAGTCAGTGGAATATCAAGTGAATATGTGAGGTCCTTCCACCTGGAAACAATGTATAAAACACACTCCTCTAGTATCTACTTTCATTTGAAGAGGACAAAGATAATTCTCTTATGGGTGGTGGAGCTGAACTGATACAAAATTTTCCTATGAAGATCCTCCCAACTAGCTATAGACATAATGGGTAGTTGGATGTAAAGGACAAATGCGTGTCCTTATAGTGTCTATACAAAAACATGACCTTGGAAGCTTCTTCTTATGCTGGGGGTTACCAACATGGGTCTACACCTTGAAATGATGTGGGCCAGATGCTACAGTGGGTCACCTGTCCCGTTGAAAGGGGAGGAGGTAGGATTTCCAATGCTTGGGGGCGCTGGAATATCATCCACTGATCCTGGATATGGTTTACCATCAGGTGGGATCACCACTTGTTGGGTTTCAAGAGCCTCAAGGAGATAAATAAGGTCAGTCATCAGTTCATCCTAGTGGGGGTTTCTATCTTGGTGTGGATCACTAACCACAAGTACATTGGAGGGTTCTTCAACATGATAAGATGGATCAGCGACTCATGGAGAAGTTGGTGGAATGACCTAATGGGATTCCTGAGTAATAAATTGTAGATAAACCATAGGGGATTTTTGAGGATTGGTCTATAGAGTCACATCCTAGAGGGAATTCTCATGTAGCTCGGGTGGGTTTAGCGAGGCATACCGTGGATGATTACCATAAACAACAGCTTCTTCCTAGTCAGCCTGTGCAGGGTTGTCGAGATCAATGGAAGGTAACTCTATAGGGAGCATTTTTGATTTCCCATATAGCCCCAATGGAAGACGGTTGGGATCATATCAGGTCATCCCATAATCCAGTCTCTGTTTTTCCACATGTTCAAAAAAAAGTTCATCAACAATCCTTTTCTGTTCTGTGATTTGTTGGAATAGCACTACATTTTTTGAATCATCTTCCATCTTCTAAACTAAATTAGATGGGTTAGAAGTCCTGATGGTTCCTGAGTTCTCTTTAACCTTGTCGATGTATTGACCAATGGGTAATAACTCAAAAGGCTTAGTGTGGGAAAGAAAATGTCTTTTCTATTGAGTAACCATGCTCGAGGGATCTAGTAGGCGTGTCATGGACCTAGGGGTAAGTTAGCATCAATGATTCATACCTTGGTTTCCTTCCCTATGAGATCATCCATGTTTACCAAAACAATGCATGGAGGCATGTCTTCAATGTCACCATCAAGTCAGGCTATCTCAGGATAGGACTGAAGTGAAGGGAATCATATTGGCCCAATCCATGGATCTGGATGTGCTTGGAAGCCTCCTCAATAACTATATAGAGTACAATGAAGCTCTAGACACATCACTATAGGAGGGTTCAGTGATAAATAGGAATTTCAGGGTGATGATCCATGGGAAACATGGATAACTCAACCATATGAAATTTCTAGCCGATATCATCGAAGTGTTCCCATCTCTTGGGGTAAGCCAACTGTTGAACTCGAAGGTGGTGGTGTGTTCCCCAAAGAGTTTGTCAGAGGTATGTGATTTCATCCTTGTTTAGTTAGTCCAAGATGCGTATGTATGAAGTTTCAATCATCCAGAACATCTCGAGTAAGTGATCTGTTGTGAGAATAGAACATAAAATTCATCTCTCAGACATTATGTCTGGTGTTTGGTTTACCCATTGTTCAATTGGGGGTGGTTGAGGGACCAAAAATAGCATTGATGTAAACTATTATGGAAGAGGACTATCTAGTGGAGAGTATGGTGCATGGGATAACATGTTGAGTTCCTACCCCAAACCCCGAAACATAAGATTGAGTTGAGGGCTCCATCATTGAGTTGGAATATTCTTCATAATCTAAAAAGAGGATAGGTTCGACTTCGATAAAGAGCTGCTAAGGATTCTTCCTTTGATGGTGAAGGTTCACCCTCCTACCTCAGGCTGGTTCTTTAGGGAAAGGTTGATCTTCTACATGGGTAGGTCCTTCATGAGTCTTGGTGTTGGAGTGGGGAGGGACTCTTCTTGGATGAGCTAGGGTGTGGGGAGCACAAGGAAAAATATCAAATGACACATGCAGAGGACCTCCTTGGTTGGGAGCACTGGAGCGGGGAGGACTTATACTAAATCTTGCAAGCACATGGGGAGGGACTCCATGGAGGCCACTTGTATCAAGGGAAGTAAATCCATGCCAATTGACTCCAATAATAGCATTATGTGGAGGGACTTTGTTCTGATCTCACTGAACGTGAGGAAGTCCTCCGTGTTGATCATTGGTCAAGTGAGGAGGAATTATTTTATGTCTAGTAAAAACATGGGTATGACCTCCACACTGATAGGTGAAAGAGTGATAAGAACCATCTCTCTTGTTGATGCTGCCATGGGGAGGGTATACTCTTTAGCTAGTCAAGACGTGAGGAGGACCTTTTCATTGATAACCTGATATATGGGGAATACCTCCATACCTGTAATCATGGTCATGAGGAGGACATCCATTTCTGGTGTCAATAAGATGGGGAGGACCTATACTAGGACTAAGGCTGAAAGCATTGGTACGACCTTCATGTTGAGTGTGGGATCGGGTAGGACCACCCCTCTAGCAGGTTATGGTATGAGAAGTACCTTCGTATTGGATCTTGATGCCGTAGGTTGGTTCGCGGCGGTTGTTGGTGGTGCCGACGACTGGGAAAGTTTTCCCAAACTATCCATGGGGAATCTTGGGTCTCAATCATGAACGTGCATAGAGTTTACCCTACTTTACAATAATAGGGATTGGATGATATGTGTTAGTGGTGTCATGGGCCACTATATCTTTGGATGATGATGCCCCTTGACTGGCGTCCTCTTGAGCCTGCGCCTAGAATTGACATCAGGTCAAACGGACTGGGGCCAGCTGTATTGGGTTAGGGAACACTTTCTCATCATCATATGGGGCTAGATGGTAGAATTGACATAGCCTTTTTGGATCCCTCCTTGGTGGATCCCTATCTAGAGTCAGATCTAGAATGGCTCAGACAACCCTTACCTAATCAGAGTATTGGAATTAATCATAACAGTTACAGGGAGAGGCTCTTGAAGTGGTTGAAAGTTAGAGTGGTGAGAAGTGGCTCCATATGTGGACCTTGTGGGCAGTGGTGATGAAGAGGCACATAAGCCTCCGAATCTTAGTGGGACATATAACTCATTGGGATGACCCCCTCTTGTTCATATCATTTGATAAGAATATCAATCACCCTCATTTGAATAAATTTTGAGGGTGAGATGGGGCATGGGTGCCAAGTGGCCATGGATGTGAGAGTTGTTGTGGTGTAGGTTAAGTTTTTCACCCCATTGGAATTTCCCCAACCCCTATGTCTATGGGAAATGTGTGATTGGTTTCCTACGACTGTAGCTTGGGTCCTACAAATCGGGAGGATTCAGGAATCAATACAGATATTAGGAATGAAATTTCTAATTCTCCAACGTCATTCAGTCTTCCATAGTTGGAGAGAACAATCCATGATAACAATTCCATGAACTGGAATGACCAGTAATTATCTACCCCAACTTCTGGCGAGTTCCATTCTAGACCAAATATGTTTTTTGTAGGACCCAACACCAGATATATGGATCTAGTGACACACTCATTTGTTGATGTCTCGAACGCTACTAACCCCCATATTGTGGAGAATAGTTACATGTCAGGTTCACCATTTATATTTCCAATTCTTTTACTAGGGCCCCACACATAGTCATTGAGAAAAAACATGACATTTTTCCCCACATTCCCACTTTCCAAATTTGGGAAACATTCATCACTTATTCATTGATGTTTTCTCCTTGACCAAAACATGATGATGAGATGTCGATCTCTCCTTCCATGGATTCCTCCCTAGAATTTTTCACCTAGTCTGGGTATCCCATAAAGATTAATACATTATTCATGAAACTCATTTCCCATTCCATATCTTTGTGGATGCTGGTTAATTATGATGCTTCTATCAGGACATTCCAAAGGGTCCAGTTAGGGAAGAAACATTCAGTCAGGGATGTAGTCACAATGAGGCATCTATGGAATGTCTTGATGCTATAACACCATAATACCTATATTATCTTATAATAAAGCTTCTAAAAGATTCATAATCCCAAGTAATTCCAAATACAATGTGGGGAATCATATTCTAGAGGTATGTCTCCAAGGTTTTTCTCAGATTCCCATTTTTAACATAGGGTATTCTGTGAGTTTAACATCTTGCAGAGACAGATCTGACTGATTAGAACACTGGTGATAGTAGATCAGATAGGCGCATCCCTTGGAGGGAGTACCTAAAAGAGTTTACTAGATGGATGGATCAGAATTCCAGATGAAGGTGGACCTAGGGTGGAGTGTCCTAAAAAGGGAATATTTCACACTGTGAAGGCTAGTCTGGACACCACAAAGGGAAGATCCAAGGAAGTGGGTCCCAACAAAGGGGACTCGATGGTGTTTCCAAAAAGGGAATATTTTACACCATGAAGGATGATCTAGATGCCACAAAGGTTGGATCAGATAATGTGGGTCCCAACAAAGGGGACTAGAAGGTGTGTCCCAATAGTGGAGATTTCACACCCGGAAGGCTGATATAGACACCACAAAGGGTGGATTAGAGAAGATGGGTCCCAACAAATAGGAAACAAAGGTTTACCAATGGATAGGATTGAACATCAGAGAGGATTCCTACATACCTAAAAAGGGATAAATTTACAAGTAGTTTGATATGGTGAGGCATGGAGTTGAGGTGTACACAAAGGATAGAAACTCAAGAACATGATGGGGATTAAATGTGGTTAAAATCCCATTGGATAATGTGAATCTAATGAAAAAAGGGTGTATTGATGGGAAAATTGGTTGGGGATTACACATGGTTAGATTCCCATATGGATGGAGTAATCTCACCAAGATGTGGCAGACTAGGTAAGATTGGGATGAATATATAGGAAGTATGAATTGGATGGAATGAGTGGGACAAAACTAGTATGAAGATGATGGTGTTGGGATTGAACCTCAGGGAGGCTTCCTACAAATCCCATTGGTTGGGAATAAATTTTTTTGTAGTTATGAAATGGGGCAATGAGACACCCAATGAGGCGGCTTGTGAGAATGGACGTATGGATAGGGACCAAAAAGAACTAGAACCTCTAGGTTATGAAATGATATCCTAAAACACAATGGATCGATGGAGAGACTAGGATGGGACATTATTGATGAGATTGAACCTCAGGGAGGCTTCCTACATACCTTATTGACAAAGGGAAAAGATTAAAGTCTACATAGTTCAGAATGGGACGTAACATCGGGGTGTGCACAAATGACAGCAATCCAGAGACATTATGGGGCTTACACGAGGTTTATAGACCATAACAAGATGGAAAATCTTAGTTGGGGGAGTATAGAGTGAGTGTGGGGATTATGCATGGTTAGCTTCCCATATGGATGGATCATAACACCTTAGGGAGGCCAATCTGGAGATGTGTCCCAAAAAGTGAAGATGTCATGTCAGGAGGGTACATCCCTAGGAGGGAGCACAAAAGTATACCAGTGGTTTGGATTGAACCTCTAAGAGGATTTCTATATATCCTAAAGGGATAAAAACCCACTTAGTTTAAAGGGGGAATATAGTTTAATGTCAAGCGGGGTGAGCAGTGAACTGATGTGAAAGGGATGAAATAGATGAAGTGTGAGGAATGAGGGGCTTGAACCTTAGAGAGGCTTCCTACGTACCATGTTTATAAAACATGGATCCAAGTATACATTGTTCATAGGGTTTATGTAGTTTAATGTCATACATAGAGTACAAAGGTGAACTGACGTGAAGTAGATGGAACTGCTGGGTTATGGGGTTTACATAAGGTTAGTGGCCCAAATAGGTTGTAATTGTTGATGCTTACTCTAAGCCCATGCGAGTCATGCATAGTTTGAGAAACAAGAGGTAGAATCAGACCTGAAAATTTTTCCATGAAAGGTGAAACTACGAGAGGTGGTGTGGGGATGACACATGGTTAAAGGCACAGAGTGGAAATAGGGGCTTACGCATGGTTAACAGCCTAAGGATATGGATACTGAGACTTAATCTTGGAGGGAATCTTAGGGAGGATGTCCATATGTATGAGGAGGATTTGGAAATAATATAGGGAGAACCATCTCATGGTGTGTTGGGGGCTTATGTAGAGACTGCCTGAGGCACACATGGAGACAAATCACAATGGGTGAGATAAGGTAGGAGATAATGAATGCGTATTTTCCTTAAAATCCCCTCAAACTTGTCACAAATGTGGTGGTCACAGTTTAATGTCATGTGTTGAGGATGTGGGTGCTTTTCAGTTTAACATCATGCAGCTCAAACGATGAGGTCTCACTCCTCACCCCTTGGACTTACATAACTTGCATTGACCGACACTTGGGGGCAGGAAGGCATAAGAAATTCCAGGTGTTAATGAGGTAGAGGAGTGATCTATAGAGGGGTATATGTTGGTGTGGCTATGTTAAGAAGCAACAGAAGATATCATGCCTATGAAAAGAAGCATAATGTATGGAAATACAACAAGAAACACCACTCGGGGAACCATTAAATCACTTATTATAAGCCTATAGGGATGAATGAGAGAGGGGTTCATAAAGTATAAGGACTCACAAAGAGTGGATTTTCAATGATCTAGTGCTTCCTGAATAGGATGTGCTTCACGAAGCATGGAAAAATGGATCTCCACGAAGGGAGGTACTTTGAGAAGCATGATGACCCAACTGAGGCATGAAGTCTATATGTATTTGGTGGGTTCTTAATAAAGTCTGAATGCTCCGTGAAGTCCCAAGTGACCAAAATAGACTCCTAAATTCAGGATAGACATAGGTCTTCATGATGGGAATCCCCACATGGATTGGAGGTAAATTGGAGAAAAGGGAAATGTGGTTCTCAAAGCTCAAGTACCTTGAGTTACTCACTTTCAGGCTGGTTTACAGAGCAAGGATTCTTCATGAATCAAGAGCTTATAAGAAATATGGTTAGGGTATTAATGTTTTGGATAAGGGGGAAGACTTTTATTTATAGGAATCAAAGGTCAGAGGAGTCCTGAAGGCATTCCATGAAGGACATGGTGCTTCATGATCAAGGGAGGCTCCATAAAAAAATAGGACTCGCAAGGGATTCTGTCATTTCCTTTGCAGTGTTGTAGAGGTGGATTTTTTGGAATCCCAGAGGCATTCATCATTTACTTTGTGGAATCATAGAGGTAGATTTTTCAGACTCGTAGAGGCTTCCTTCATTTACTTTTCAGCGTCATGGAGGTGGATTTTTAGGAATTGTAGAGGCTTCCATCATTTCTTTTGTGGCATTGTGGAGGTGGATTTTTTGGACTCACATAGGCTTTTTTCATTTCCATTACAACATTGCAGAGGAGGAGGGATTCACAATCCAAGCTTTCCTAGGGATACACATGGGTAATTTTTTTTTTATAGAATCTATTTGATCTATTTTGGGCATGGATTTCGGTACCAAAAACACTTAAAGTCAAAAATAGGGTGTGAGAACAAATCTTAGTAGGATTTCAGCAAAGAATATATATAAAGTTTAATACCATGAAAAAATTATCTCAAGATTTATAACAAATCTAGTATATAAATCATTTTCATATGATAAAACCATTCTATAAAATGACATTTGTTTTTTTCATTAAATCCTATCTTATTTACATAAGCAAGGAATATGAAATGTATGCAAGAAAATAGGTGAGAATAATAAAAACCATCCATGGATGCACCATAAGGTAAAATAGTGATCATACAACCATGAAATATACCGTCATGTGTAAAACCAAGTATAAATGAAATGGCATAACAATTGGGCTCTAGCCTAGGTGTACAATCACTCAGATATAAAAATAATCCTAAAAGTGGCACAATGTGGATTCAACTAATATCAGGTTCTACCACAATTTATCAATATCAAGCTACTCGTTATCTCATCACCACATAATGATCACCTATAGAAAACCTCTCTTGGTGAAACACACACACTAAAGTGACATGTCCATTTCACTATGCACCCAAAGTTCTCAATGTAATAAGTTTCAAAAACCATTTAAAAAACGTGATCAAAATTTATAAAACATTTTTAATGTAATGAATTTATGTTTAGATACTTGAAAACCACTTTCCATATCAAAAATACCCTTAAGGGGTTTCAAAAAACATTTCACAATGAAGCATTATCACTCCCATGCTTGAAAACCAATTCTCGAATCAAATCCAACTTAAGTAATTTCATATCATCAAAAAAAGTTCTTAGTAACATTTTTAAATAAAAATACATTTAAAAACAAAGATTCAAAAATTAAATCCATTTTTATGGTAAAATCAATCAATTTAATTACATGTTCTAAAAGAATTTACAACTACATCATGTAATTCATTAATTAACACCTTATTATAGAGAAACCTACCTCAAGAATGGAGAGGAATCACCAATAATCGATCTCCCAAAGCTTGATGCTGAATCAGATAAATAAGGGATGAATAATAATTCGAAATACTCCATTTGTTTCCTATGGTTCAAGAGAGAAAGGTGGAATATTTATTGAATTCAATGGGATTTAAACATGTATAGGTAGTTTGAAGTTAAAATACCACAACACAACCTCCTGAACTATACTACAAAAATGGGGAAAGATGGGAAGAGTGGAAAGGGAATAGGCTGCTATCCAGAATTTCTAAATACATGCTGATTCATTTGGAAGTATTTCAGGATTATTATCATTGGGTTATTGGATGAAGAGATATCAGTCTTTGGAAGGACAACTGGGTGGGGGAGATTTTTTTCTAGGGTTTCCAATTCCTGACATTTCTTTCAAGGAGGCTAGAAAGCATCCAACCTTGATGTAGGATATCCTTAATGACTATCAAAAGGTGATTTTTGGAAGAATATTATTGGTTTATTCACCAGACCAGTGTTGTTTAAAATGTTACTCTTCTAGTCATTTATCCAACTAGGATTATAGATTCATTTCTCATGAACATATCACATAGGATGTGTGGGCTTTGAAACTATGGTAAAAATGACCCCCGTCTAAAATGAACTTTCCCATATGAAACATCAAGAACCATGTTGTTCCCATGGATGAAGATGTTTAGTTCAAAGGTTTAAACTTGTTCTCTCTGTTCTTTTGTTTCACCAGATATCATAGTGAATCCACACCGGATCTATTTTCTTAGAGTGAATGGGAAAGTGGATTATGGTCCTTAGTGTGGTTTCATAGTATGGATGATGGGAATTATGTTTCTGATTTTATCTTAGAATGGATTCAATGTGGGGGTTCTCATGATCTAAAAATTTAGGTATGTTCCCTCACGTCAGTGATAATTTGTTGGTATCTCTGGAAAGCCCAAAATGTAGTGAGGGAGGTCATTCATCGATCCTACATTTACCTCTAGTTATGAATGAAGTAACTAGTAGTATAATTGGGTCCACTTATTAGAGGCAGGGATAAATCTTCTTTATTATCCATATTCCTTCCTAGGTTACTAGTGGTTGTAGTAATTCCTCAGGCAGTATAGGGTAAATGGGTCTTATGGATTCCACCATATGGGGGTTTGAAACTAAATTTTGATGGATCCTTCATGGATGGGATCATGAGGGGAGGTTTAAGGGTGAGAAATGTTAATGGTTCAGTTATTCTTAGTTTTATTGCTTTTTTTCTGCTTAGAAAATTCCTTGGGTGTGGAGGTAAGAGCTATGATCACTAGAATTTATCATTGAAAAAGGTTTAATATTATGGTTTATGAGATTGAATCCGACTAAAAAGATCTGGTTTATATCCTTCATGGGACAAAAAATCCACCTTGGGATTTGGACTATTATGTTGGGAAGTGTAAATTACTTATCATGTAGGACAACACTACTGGGAATGTGTGGAGAGATCAGAACTTTGTGGATGGTGGGTAATCTTGAATAGGTAGATCAGATGAGTATCTCATTATTTATAATAGCATTGGATCCTTTCCTTTTGAATGCAAGCAGACTATTAAAGGAGATGTTCTAGGGATGCATCACTACAGGCCTCCATAACTTGCTACACTCTTGTTTGTATTTTGTTTTTGTATGACTTTATTTTTCAGTAGTAATTTAAATTTTAGTCATGTCATAGATCCCCCATCCACACAACATTCACCTCTAACCAACCAGTATCTGAAAACCATGGAAAATACCTCACCCATATCTTATTATCTTGGTAAAATGCTACAACTTATACCATGAACCACACAACAAATACCCCCCAAAATGGCATAACTATCGAACAAACCCCCGCAAAACTCCACACCACTTGCTATTCTTTAAAACCATATGACTCTATCGAGAAGAGGTAATTCTTTGTGACCTACTCTCCTTGGTGAAACTATGATAAAATGGGCAGTAGCTCCAAATCTCTATCCTCTATTTCCATGTTAGGAATGGTGAAGTCTATTTTTTAAGTACCAAATTAAACAACCAAAAGGAGAAATATCTAACGTCAAGATGAAATAAATATTTATATTGGCGACAAAATGGTACTTTAATGGTGTTAGAATACTCTTGTAATGGCCCCAACCTTTTTGGACGTTCCTTTGTACTTTTTCGAGGCTTGGGGGTCATTTTAGTGAGTTTTTGGCATTATAGAAGCTCAAAGTTGAGTTTTTTTCCATTTAAGGGTACACTACTCCATGATAGTGGGTGTGGTGGTGGCTGTTTTGATTTTAGGTTGGATTTGAGGGTGTATATGTTCGTTCTAAGTTGGTTGTGTGGTGCTTAGAGCACCACATCTAGTGAAATGTCTTGTCCATTCATTTTGGTGGGTTTGTTGGTATGGTGGTCACTCTATGTAAAATGGGCTCTCTAAAAATTCCCTATGTGGGTGTGGTTCAAGATGTGGTTCCTTAGAGGTTCTCTTATGAGAAATGGTGAAGAAAATAGTGCACCATATCGTGGTACATGGTGGTATGAGGTGAAATAGATTGGGTATTTACACTATGTAATGGTGAAATGTGTGGCACCGGTGAAAATAGTGTTTAAAGTGTTTTTAAAATTCCCTTGATTTTAAGATCTCATGCATAGATCTCAGTCCACATTTGACCCAAGGCCACCAAAGAGCGATCAGAGGTAAACACATCATAGTGGAGGCCACACATGATTTCTCTATAAATTGAGGACTTTACCACCTTTTTTCATTTTTTTTATATTCCCTAAACCCATCATCCATCCTCTATTTTTTTTTCATTTAGAGATTCTAACCCCCTGGTTTGTCTGGATCAATGTTCATTAGATCAAGATATCACTTTCCTCTCATTTATCTCCCTTTTTCTTGTTATTATTTATTTCAAAGGTTCGTTTAGTGATAAACATCTATTTGGGAGTGAGTATTGATTTTGGTTTGATGTGCATCAGCTAAGGTGGCGTTTCCTTCAAATCTAGTATGGATTGATCATTGTTCATTATGAGGAAATTCATTGGGGGCCTCAGAATTAAGGTAGGGAATTTTAGTTCTCTCTTTCGTTATATGATATTGTGAAATAATAATACTTTTTATTTCCATTGAGTAGATGTTATGAATTTACCTAATCATAGATAATGTCTAAACTAAAGAAATTGGATGGTAATTGTGTGAACCGTATGATGTTATCAGTTTTATTGATGATGTTATTGTTGATGATATCCCATTTTACACCTTGTTATGATGTCATGATTGGAAATAACCTTAAATTGGTAAAATTTTTAATGTTTTTAATTGTAAAATATTACTCTTTATGTGATTTACACATGTTTTTTATATTGTGTGTGTCCTATTGGCATGCTTGGTTATTTTGACTTGGTGTCCTTGTTTTCTTGTTGTGCCTTGGAAAACTTAGTTGTTGTGTCATGGTGGTCTTGGTTTTTGTGGTTTTCTAGATTTTTAATGAAATGTTTGATGTGATTTTTTATTGGTGTGATTGTGGTACTAATTGAATGATAATTATCTTGAATAATATGAATCTTTATAGGATGAAATTATACTAATAAAAACGGATATATATGAATGGAAATGGAAAATGGATTATGGGGTATTTCCCTTATGTGATGATTTCATGATTTTTTCTCTTTTCATTAGTGGTATGGAAAACTAGGGTGGTATTGGTGAAACCCTATTAGTGATCATAGTCTAATTATGATATTTGTATGAACTCATAGGTGTGATATTTTCTGCAAGATTATTATATGTTCTTCTCTTTTCTTTCTTTATGCACCCCACCAGATTTGAGTGCCACATACTAACAGACAAATGTTCTAGGAAGGATTTTCTACAACATCCAGGATGGGGAGGATGCAGATGAATAACTACCCCTATCCTCCCCCCACTCTCTTCAACAATGGTTCATGATGATGTTAGTGACACTCAATTAGGGGTGGTTCCTAGTGGTGGATGCAGATATATGTGGTGGGGGTCGTGTGTGGTAGGAGGAGGGCATGGGGTTGATGTCCTACACATTCATGACACACTAATTCCCCAATTTTATGGTATTATGGTGTGATATGCGGTACATGTTGAGATCTAGGTTTTCCTATGGAGATGATGCAGTTTATGGAACATGTTGAGAGCCAGGATTATTCATTAACATGGTGATAGTTGAGTAAGGAATGGGAGAAAAGGATTTATTCTCATTGGGTGAGGGTGGAAAAACAAATGGTAAAGTGGTTTTGGGGAACATTTCAATATTATTTTGATACTACTTTACTATTTCTAGTTTCCTGATTTGGCGTTCTATCATTAGTGAGTTTGGGGGGAATTAGCTAACCCTCTTGGTGCATGTTGGTTCTACTATTTGTTCACTGAGTCATTAGTATAAAATTTTTACATTTTCATGATTAACATGGGTATTATCCTACTATGTATACATATTATTCTGTCCCCATATATGTATAAATATTTTTTAATGTTTTCCAAGAGGGAGTTGGTGATCAAGATAAACCTTTCTAGCTTGGAATTTGGAGTAGTTGTCTTATGGCACCTAATCGTAGCTCTTAGTGGTTGTAGACTTAGTCTAATTGTAGCTCCTAACATTTTATCCTAATAGTAGACCCTAAGGGTATCATACATAGTCCATAGGTAGGTTCTAAAGGTAGAATATTTAGTCTAGCAGTATATTCTGATGGTAGATCCCAATGATAGCTCCAGATAGTAGTAGACTTAGTCTGTCGGTAGCTTCTGATGGTAGCTTCTAGTGGTAGCTTATGATGGTAGCATATAATAGTAGTTTCTAATGGTGGCTTCAAAAGGTACCACCTGACAATAGATACTGTGAGTAGCACCTGAGATTAGCATGTTCTAGTTTTTCTATAATTTACAGTTTTTACCATTTTACATTCTTTTTAATGTAAAAAAATTTTAAATCCATAATCAAGGGAGTTAAGACCTGTTTCAAAATAGGATATTTATATCCTTCATTTATTAAAAGTACATATGTTTTAAATGGTTCATCTTTGTGTAATTTAAAGGGATCAACATTAATGTTCAATCAAATTCATATTTCTGATCTAAAATACCAATTTCTTCATATCTTTTAATTCTAAAACAAAGATCTTTCCTTCATTATTTCCTAATTTCTTTTTCTTGAGAAGGTATTTTATAAAGCCTTACCCTTGGAGTCATGAAACCTTATTTCCATTGTTAGTTTATGTTCTTCCTATAAGCGGTTCAATTTTGTTCATAAAACTGATATTTTTGGTGCAGTAAATCATGTGAATATTCTTCTTCCAGGTATAGAATTCTATCATTTTTATTCAATTTTATCATGCAGTGGAGTTATTTTTTTATTATACTTAGGAATATAGTTTTCATCAAGTTTAATGAAGATAATTACTCAATTAAATTATAATTTCTGGATAAGGGGAAATGCTTCATATGCTTTTATAACTTTTGGATATTATGATATTGAATTTATCCATGTTTGTTTTACCACTCAAAATCATGGTCATTGGTAGCCCTTATTTTTTCTTCATTGATATATATTTTGAATCCCATGTTGAGTGGTTTTTGTGATTCCACCTTGAATAAATGGTTAAAAAAATATAATTTTCTAATAAATTGGTTACACCTGGATAGATGGATTGTGTGAGAATGGACCTAAAATAAATGAAGTGGAAGAAATGGACAACACTTTGATAAATCTGGAAAATGTTATGTGATTATGTGACTACGTTTTGTTGAATGTGTGAATTTGTGATGTGTGGTTGTGGTAAATGGGGATGTTGGGATATGTAACAATGTTATGGGGTGATGGTTATCGAAATTGGTGGTGATGAGGTGATTGTGATGTGGTGGTGGTTGCGTCCATGATGGTCACTGTGTGTGCTTGTTGGCATGAAGATGATGGGGTATTTATTGTTATAAGATGATTCATTATGCTTTTTTACATGTATTAATTCAATAAAATTTTTAATAATGAATTGAATAATAATGGGTTGTATAGTTAAATGGGATTGATTTTATATTATAATAATGGGATGGAATAATGAACCAATGGGTTTGAAAATAATCTTTCTATCTTAAATGGTTTTGGTTAGGAAGTGGGAAATATGGAAAATGGATTAATGTAAACCAAAAAGTAAAATACGAAATGTGTCTTTGGGATTTTTGTGTGGGGTTTTTCAATTATAGGTGGTAATGGAATTAGGTAACATTGTGAGTTGGGATGGGTCTTGTGTGGTGTACCCATAGGCTGGTCTTGTGGGTTATTATATTATAAAGACATCGTATTTTACTGTGATTTTCTATATGTAACCGACACATGTGAAGAACTATGTACCGACACCCATATATGTGTTTGTTTGGATTAGGGTGGGATGTTTTCTTCAACATCCTAGTGGTGAGGATGTATGGTTGACTACCCCCATATTTCTCACTCTCTCTTAGAGTCGAGGTTGATATGCATGAGTTGTGATGGCCAGAAGTCAAAAGTGAAATAGTGGTGTTGTGGTGTGATGTATGAGGTGTCTGTGGGCTTGATGGGAGATGATGAGATGGCTTATAGTGGGGGTAGTTCATAGTAGGAGGTAATGAGGATGATGTCTTTCATGTTCATGATACTTCACTACCCATATTACTGTTATGGATGAGATGTGATATGATGGCCCATGTGTTTTTAGGAGAGGTGTGATGTGATGACCTAGGTTTCTATGGGAAAGATGTGATTTGATGTGGTTGTGTTGTGGGAGGTGGTTTAGTGTTATGATATAAAAAATACATGTGAGTGGAAAGATGTACAATATTGGGGTGTGAGAGTGTTAAATCAGCGGGAAAGTGGTGTGAGGTACCCTTTATCAATATGCTTCCTATTATACTATTATACTAGGATGAGTTATTTAGTGATCGTTCCATGGTGGAGATGGGGATTGGTTAGTTGACCAATTTAGGTGATGTTGGTTATGTTCTTTTATCACTAGTGTATTAGTATGCTTCTTTAATATATACATGAGAGTCTTTGGTTACCCTACTGAGTATACTTGTATACTCGCCCTATATATATAAACTTATCTTCAGGTTTCTAGGACTATGTGGACTATGCTGGACACTACTATCTTGGACCTTTATACTTTTTTTGTGTCACATCTTTAGCTTTTACTTTTCGGTATTTACATTTAGAGGATTTTAAATGTATCAGATTTATTTATACATACATTTTGGGATGGTTTTAGTTTCCTTTATATTATATCATAGAGTTTATTACAATTGATTCATCCTATCTTCTTATAATATATTATATTAGAGGGTAATGCCTCCCATTTATAATAAGTTTTTACATATTCTCAGTGCCAACTTCAAACCCAGGGTATATTAGAGGAGGGACTTGAGGGTCATTATCTCTCTCCCTTTATTGTAGTATCTTTGGTGTGATGGGGTTGTGGAAGTTTAAACTCATGAATTATGAGTATTAGTATATGATATTTTGGTTTATTTTATATATCATGGTGGATTTTTTTGGGGTTTATGATATTATCTAGGGAAATATTTGAGGTTAATTCCTTCCATTAATTTTGATTTGCTGTCAGTTTTAGTTGTGAACCTAGGGCTTATTAGAGGTGGGATTTCAGGGTCACTCTCATTTCAACCACTGACCCATGAGGGGTTCCCAATGGGGTAGGTCATGAGAAAGTGGTATAATAGTTTTTGGTTGAGAGATAAGGTAGTGATTAGATTTAGTCACATGTGACTACTATATGGCATGGTAGGTCACTAGTTTTGGATAGGATTATTGTGAAATGTAAAGAAGGGGAAATGTATCAAATATAAGATTTTGGGACCCCTATGATTTTATACATGGACCTTAATCTTTCTATGTATACCAAGTGAAATGAATTACCTTTTAGGGTAGATACCTAGGATAGATATATGAATCATGATTTCTTGAGTTCTATTTGCATTCCGGGTGGTTCAGAGGATGATTAAGTTAAATGATAAAATGAATCTAAATAAATCATTTCCAAAGAACTTGTGAGTTTATCCTTTATTTTCATAGATATTGTATGGTCATAATATTTATGTTGTTTGGTTTAGAGTGGTTTGATAGGATGGCTCTATTAATTGATGGAGGGTTGATCATGATCTTGTGGATGAGAAGTGGCAGCATATATTGCATACTTTTTTTCTTTATCAATCGAAGAAGTATGGGGGAGGAAGCTTTGATTTTGAGACATATCACTTGTTGGAGGAGTTAGTCATTTATTTTTGAATGATTTGAGCCCAATGTGTGTACTGGGTTCCCCTAGCGATTAGTCAGCTGTAGGGAGTGGAGCGTCAATGGTGGAAGTTGCATCTTAGGGATTAAAATAAGGCTAAATTATTATGGGATGATTTCTAGAAATAGTTAATGGTTGAGTTCTTATCAATGATGACATAGGTTAAAATGAGTAATGAGTTTCTCTCACTCTTGTAGGAAACTATTAGTGTTCAGGAGATAGCCATAAATTTTAAGGATCTTATGTGATTTTCTCATGAAATATTTCTTGATTAGGAGTCCTAAGTGTGTCTTTTAGAGGAGGAATTTCATCCACAACTTTATTTTAAAGTCTATAAATTTACAGTACCCACATATTTGGAGGTGTATAAGAAGGTTTATGTGATGGAGAGGGTATATGAGTGGTCTTAATCACCCCTATTGGAGGTTCAACAAGGTCTTATGAGAAGTAAGGCATCAAATAGCGAGTCATAGATGTAAGGATAGTAGAGATTCTAGTCAATAGGAAAGCAGTATCAGTAATCAACCACACATTTCTCCTAAGAATACAGTTATTATATGTATACTAAGAGTAATTTGGTTCAGTGCTATGGATGTGGGGGTAATGGAAATTATCTGTGCTATTCCTTATCTATCTCATGGGGTCGATATCATTTGGGAGGCCGAGATCCTTTATAGAAGAAACAATATCAATTTCCGTCAAGATAGTATCAATAGTAGAGCTGACCAATGTATTTTTAATGTCCTTTATAGTATACTTATGATCATTCAAGAGGAGGTGGAGTTGGTAGAGGTAATCCCCAAGATGTTCCTCATCAACAGGGGCCTAGGTCAGAGCATGTACATAGAGGTCTTCCATAGACATGTGGAGGACCTGGATGCAGGAAGATGCATGAGATTGAGGAGCCAAATCAAGAGGAGCAGGAGGTTGTTCAAGTTACTATCAGTTTATCATCTACCCTGGTTTCTAATTTGTTTTACTCTTGATATTTTAACTCCTTTTTTGAGAACACTTCGTTTTGAGCATTGGGATTGAATTTGGAGAGGCTTCACATACCCTTGGTGTTATCGATGTCAGTTGGAGGCCAGGTCGGATTGTTTGATGTGTTTTGGGGAAATAGACTGATGATAGGGAAACATCATTATTTGGGGGGATTTCTTATTTCTGGAGATACAACCAAACAATTTAATTCTTGGAATGAGTTGGTTATATTATCTATGTGTAGTCCTAGATTTTTTTGGGAGGAGAGTTTAGTTTTTTGATTATGAAGGGTGGTGTGTAGTGTTTTCTAGTGAGGTGGGTTTTTGGATGGGTAACAAATGTGTGGATCACCTTTTTTTCATGGATTGATGAATCATCAACACAATAAATGGGAGATCTGGAAGTAGAGGCTCCTATAATTTTTCATAGTATTTAGACTTTTTCCTAGAGGAGGTTGTGACCCTACACCTTGGCATGAAATCAATTTTGGGATAAAGTTACAATTGGGTGCTTCTCTGATTCTGATGAATCCTTATTAGATGTTATGTTCGGAGTATTGGGATTTGAGAATATATATTGATGATATGTTGTAAAAAGTTTTTATCTGAACTAGTTTATCATTATGGGGAGCTCCAATTATTTTTTCCAATAAGGAAAATGGTAGTTTGAGGGTGTGTATTGAATCCTAGAGGATTAATCAGGTGATGATCAAGAATCATTACCCTCTTTTGAGGATATAATATCACTTCGACCAGTTTAAAGGAGCTATCAGGTTTTTTAATATCGATCTATAATTTGGTTATCATCAGTTATGAGTAAAGGAGGAGGATATCCTAAAGACTACTTTCTAGTGCAGGTATACACATTTCAAGTATGTAGTTATAGAATTTAGTATCATGGATGCACCAACTAAGTTTATGGGAATCATGAACACCATTATTCATGAGTTACTAGATTAGTTCATAGTTGTTTTCATCAACATAGTTCTATTGTTCTCAAAGTTCGAGGAGGAGAATACTAAGAACATGAAGATAGTTTTATAGACTCTTTGACACCTTGATTTTATGGTTAATTTTCAAAGTATAAATTTTGGATATGAGATGTCAATTTTCTTGGATATGTAGTGTCTCAACATGGAGTGGGTGTGGATTTGGTGAAGGTTGAAGCAGTTATTTAATGGGTATCAACCAAAAACATTGTATAGGTTTGCAACTTTTTTTGAATCATAGGTTGTTACTTGAGATTCAAGTCTATCTTATCTCAAATTGTTCCCCTTTAACATCATTGATCAAGAAATACAATGCCTTCACTTGGACTAATTAGTGCTGAGCAATATTCGACTACTTGAAAGAGTAATTGATCAGTTCCCTAGTTCTTCATCTACCTACAAAAATTGTGTCATTTGAGGTTTTCTATGATGATTCTAATAATGGATTTGGATATATATATATATTGATGTAGTAGTGGGTAATGATATCTTATGGGTTTAGGTAGTTAAATCCTCGTGAATTTAACCATTCCCCCAATAAACTAGAGATGTAAGGAGTGGTGTTTTACCTAAATATTTGACTACGTTACCTCATCGAAGGACACTTTGTAGTCTTTATAGATTACAAGATGTTGATGTGTATTTTTTTCTCCGCATGTCCAGAATCAATAAAATTGATGGTGGATGGATTATCTCGAGGACTATGGATTTTAGTACTCTTATACACTAGGGATAATATATGATATTGAATATACACTGAGCAGAAAGTTATCGGGAGCAGTTTGAGAGTCATAGGATGTTTGGAGGGTGATGGAGGAATCAGAATCCATGTATCTTAGAGTAGAGGAGTTTGATGAAAAAGTATACTTATTTTATAAGACAATTTATCCTACCTCATCATAGTAATAGGATGAGTCTCGGTGGATATTACTAAAGTTAGAGGTTATGTGGGATCAGATCTTTCATGGAGATGACCTAGAGGGATGGTTAGGGGATGGTCAACATCAACTTATGTTCAAAGTAAGAATGTTTGTTCCATCGATAGTTGATGAGGTATTCCTCAATGAGTTATATTTCTCACTTTTAGTAGTGAATCCTAGCATAAACAAGATGTATAGTGGATTTAGGAGACATATTTGGTGGACAATAATAGAGAATCCAATGGTGGGGTTTGTGGTGTATTTTCTAATATATCTGTATGTTATTGTAGTCCTTCATGTTACTGGTGGTTTTTTGTAGTCCTTAGATATCCCTGAGTGGAAGTGGGAATATATCATGATGAATTTAGTAATCAAGTTACCTTGAGATCAGGGAGGATGTGATAATATAGGGTTGATTGTGGATTGAATGATAAGGTCAGATCACTTTTTGGTGATCTAGGAGATGATTACCCAAGATTTTCTAGAGAGACAATAAATAGATGAAGTGGTGTGTCTTCATGAAGTCCTGAGGAGCATCATTTCCAAAATGGACCCTTATTTTACTTCATGAGTTTATATAGGATCATGATAGAGTTAATATTTACATTATTTTTCATGTGTATTTCAATGATTTAATCCACACAAAATTTTCATTTTGAGTTAAATTGCATCATTTTTGGATTTAAGGTATATTTTGTTGTTAAATATTAAAATTTCTTAATTCTATAATTTTAACTATTTTAAATCACTATTATATTTCGAGCATAAATTTTTAAATATTAATATAAATTGATAATTTTTTATAGGATTTATTTATTTTTGTGATTTTACTTTTTCAACTAAACTTAGTGCTAATTATAATTTCATAGGGCCCAAATAAATCTATCAATAAAGGAAACCAAATGAGATGATTCTAGTTGGATATGAAATAGGACTAAAAGGTCAATTTTTAAATTAATGTTCATGGAGAAATTTTGACATTAAAGCAACTGTTGGATGCATCAATGTGGAATAAGATTAAGAATATCTTTATCTAAAAAAGTGAGATTGAGTAATTTAGGAATAGTTTTTTGTAAATAAGTCCAAAAGATTTGAAATTTTGAGGAATGATTGACAAAATAGTTATAATTAACTCATAAGAAGAAATATTAGCACGTTTCATCAAGATGGTGGGTAGAAAATGATTTCTTTAACAAATAGCTTCTAGAGAAGAAATTTTCTATTTTTCCTTTTCTATATTATTATTTTTATAATGGATTAATCCTCACCATTATTCTCAACTACCATTAATATAGAGTTGTAAACATATGAGTGATTGAGGAATATGATTTTTTCTATTTGTAATGATTGAGTTTCTACACTTCATGGATAAAAATCCATTTCTTTATTTTGATAATTTTGTTTCAATATTCAAATAAGAGTTTATAATATCAAGTACAATCATATTTGGATTTATATTTTGTTGTTATTATTGTTTTTGTTGATTTTTATTATCACCTTCAACTAGGTTTTGGTTTCTATATGACCAAATGGACTAGGGATTAGTGTTAATGTACTCAATGATAGTCATTATGTGTGGGAGGGATAGTCAACACTATTGATTGTTTGAGATAATCCAGACACAATTGGGTGTTACCTACGTCAATTGAGGGTATTATTTATAAATTTATCAAACATGAGAAGGAGGGTAGACCAATTTTAGATCTTGGAACTGTTTTTTCTCACCATCAACATTTTACAAAGGGAGTGAGAGGACAGGATTTTGGAATATCACTTTAATAAATTTAATGAATGAGGATTGGATAACTTAGATCTAGGATAGAATTTCAATTTGAAAACCATACCTAAAATTATATCCAATCACATGTCATTATTTTTAATAAATTTCTTCATAAATATATTTTTAATCACTTATTTTACTACTTTTTTTGTTTTAAAAATCAAAAATTTTCAAAAACACCCCCTTTTCCATTAATTTAAAGTAAAAATACTTGATTATTATGCACTCCTCTCTGGTGACAACCAAGGTTGACCAATAAACTGAATTTTAACTTAGGTAATGACTGTTTTTTCTACATCCCATGATAGACACATGTCAAAAAATGGAATCATTTTCATGGAGGTAGTTCCAAAAATCTAATTATAAATATCAATTTGTTTTAAAATTAATATTGAAATTAAAAAAAAGTTTAACTCACCCTAGTCTATGGAATATAGTGTTTCTTTATTTTATAAATAGGTCAATGGATCTTAAATCGAATTTTTCATAAAGGAGGAATTGAATGAGCTCATCCATGACCATAAAGAGACCCTCAATTACCCAATATTAGAGGGATTTGATATTGAATTAAGTGAACTCTAGGATAAATTCTTTTAATTTTATCAAAAAATGGTTGAGGTCAAAAAATAGACTTCCTTGTCCACCGAAATTCTTATAAAGAAATACCACAAGTTCATCATCAAGAACAAGTGGTTCAAAATGCTATAAAAGCCCAGTTTCAATTAAATAGAAGATAAAATGGATGAATTTCCAAATATAACACATAGCTTGTGAGTATCGTGAGAAACTATAACCAAAACCAAATATAGAACCATATCCAGTGTAGGAAGAGATTTCCCCACTCATATTTGAATTAGAAGAACATAATGGGGTATAGATGGAAATGCATGAAGATCCATTCCACTTCACATAACCATTTCTAGGTGATATTGATTAAGAATATTTTTCTTTTAATGATTATACGTGAGATAAACAAGATTTGGATGAATTATAGAATTAATATAAATTAAAACATTATGTCCTCATAATTAAAAAGTAAGAATAATAAGCACCATTATATCTTTCTATAGGCTTGTAAGAAGAATAATAATCACCCAAGTGGTAGAGTTTGAATTAATAATGGAGGATCTTGAATACTTGCCACTAAAAACTACCACTCAAGTCCAAGAAGCACTTTCCTCTAAATAAAAAATTGAAGCCAAACTAACTCTGGGATATGATATTTTCTTGAACTCATTTACATTAAATTTTATTGAAACTAAATTGAGTATCACCTCCCATTTTTTTGATTTTTTATATTCATTTAATTTATGTTTTCCTTGTAAGAATATGAATAAAGAAAATAACCTGACAAGGAATATATTGAGATCCCCTGGCACGTTGAACATTTATTTCAGGTATTCCATGAGGATATCCAAGATGATTTTCTTGAGGAAATCGAGACACATGATGCCTGAAATAAAGTGGAATATTTTTATTTTGATTCATCATTTTTTCTAAATAAAATTACACTCTCAATTTCCATTTGATTATTCTATTGATGAAACACACCTAAATAAGTAATTGGAGAAGGAAGAAGAGGTTGTGCAAGTGAAAAAAAATTAGAAGGAGGACTCATACCTCTTCCTAACCCCACCATGAATGTTGTGACTTATTTTTAAATTGGTGGATTTAGTGTAATATTTCTATGGAATACTCAGAAACAACAAAGAAGGAATGAAAGTTGGAATAAAGATGTGTTGGTGGTCCAAAAAAGAAAAGAAACTCCTCCCAGTATAATATTTCTGATAATATCTTGTACTAATATTATAGAGGCAAGCAAAACTCAAGGCCCACTTAGGGGTTAAACTTGAAATTTTTTTGTGATTTGTTGAATATTATTTTTTTCTAATAATTTGAGATGAAAAAAAGTAAATGAGTTTTAAATGTGATGATTTTTGAACTCTTCCTAAAGTCCAAGACATGTTCCAAAGATGTTTTGTTTGGGTATACAATTTAAAATATTGTTTGGAATAACTTTAGGAATACTTGTTGTCATGAATTATATACTTAGATTTACCTAAATATTATTTTTAATTATCCTTACCAGAAAATGTGTCCAACAACATTTGATATAGGAGCCAACTCATCCACACATTCTGGGAGGAGGTCCTCAACCACACATGGAATTTGAATCATAGAGACCACATGGCTATATGGAAGTGTTGGTCCATATAAGGATGAAGAGAGCGTGAGCTCATGATAGAGCACACGAGGCTTGGGAATGTGGGCCAACATATGAAGACCCAACTAGTGAGAAGTCTGTTTGTGAATGTGTGTCTAAGAGATGACCTCAGAGTTGTGTCTTATAGCTTTACTGGCACAAATTTTATTATTAAGAATATAATATATGATTGAATGATCGATTTGTGACAAACATTTTTTGGTTACTTTTCATTCATCTTTAAAACATAAATAAAGAAAAATCACTGTTTGATTTTTTGTGACTATGTTGTTTGATCAAGACACTTGATGTTGTATTCATCATTATCTACCCAAGTTTATTTTTTATTCATCAAAATTTTATCACTTCATGATTTCATCAAGACATTATTATCAAGTTGATCCCATGAAAATGATATGTTTCATCAGTAGAAGACATCACATGTCGAGAACTGTTGTGTGAGATATGATAAATTTCAAACCAAATAACCAAGAAAATAAATAATGTGATTACATGATAATAAATCCATCACATGAAGTCATTTCATAAAAAATTATTCAAGGTGAAAGTTTGTTGGAGTCAGTGCAATGAGTGGTTTTCTATGAATTTTGGAGCTCTAAGTCGGTAGAAGTTTTCTGTAAATACTCATGGACCTAACCATTCATAATTATAAGATAAACACATATCTTATAGATTTTATTGAGAGAGAAATAGAGAAAATAAAGTTCATTGTACTCACTAATAAATTCCATGCATTCATGCTGAGTCTTTCTAGACCTTCATTTTCTCATGATGATGTTTTGATTTGTTCACGCGAAGGATAAGGCAACCCGTATAATTTGTTCATGTGAATAAAATATAATGCACATTGATATATTAATAAGATATTAGGTTCACATGATAGGGTTACGTGAATAATTTACAATAATACCCTATAAGAAAACCATGACGATTCATTTATATTGTTTACAATGACGTAGAAGACAACATATGTGCTTGAATTTTCACAAAGGAAGAAAATAGTGAAGGTATTTTTGAACAGAAAATCATGTGAAGAATATGTTAAATAACATGATTAAAATAATATGAATTAATGAGGTTAATTGTGAAAATGTAAGTGTTCATGATGTATAAAATTTTTCATTCACATTAAATAACACATTCATGAAAGATTGTGTATTTCAGTTTTTCACAAAGTAAATTGAAGAAGATTGAGAAAACCATGTATTGTATTATATATGAATGAAGATTGAGAAATGCATATAAAATATATATTTCATGAATAGTGTAAATTAAATTTCATACTGAAGCTATATAGAGTTTCAAAAGGCATTCATACCTAAGTATTCAGTGTTAGTGTGGTCAAGAATTCATCCGACAGAAGGATGAATTTTTGGATCATAGTTGCATTGAGGTAACTGATAATTTACAAATGATATGAATTATTAGGAAGTTCTAAAAATCCTAATTATGAGCTATTAAAGGTACCTAAAATTTCACATGATTAATTCAGAACTAAAAAGCTCGCGGTGGATGATCAATAGATCATCTTGTAATGGATCTAGTAAAGAATAAGGATCTTGTAACTGGGGGTATACCTAGTTGTTAAAGAGGCCCAAGAGATTGGGGGAACTAGCCAATCAAACAGTGGTGGGGTCTAACCAACCAAGGAATAAGAGTTGGTTTACTAGGGGATAACTAGGATCAGATAGAGGATTGACTACTAGGGGTATAACCAGTTTCTACCTAAATCATTGTAATTGATAACAATATTACAACGGAAAATCTAAAACTTTGGGGTATAATTGTTAGAAGTAAGGAGTTGGTATAATTTCTGAACCATTTAAAAAAAATTTGTGTTGTGTTTCATTTACTTTCTTCATTTCATACAATTGGAGTTGGTTCCCTAGATCCAACTACTTTTTTACTTTATATTACATGTATATTCAAATAAGTGAATATTAATTTAATTAACTTATCACATATTGATTGTTATTCTACATAACATTGATGTGATAATGTCCAGGGTATCTACTATATTGATAATGTTATAACATTTCCCCACTATGATGAAAAACTTGAATTTACCTGACAATACTCTTAAATTATAGTACTATGTTTAGATAAAATACTTAGATGGGGTACATAATATATAAAATGTCATGTGTGAGTACTCGTAAGTGGATGAGACTTTATCTCATGAAGTCCACACTTGGTAATCTTCAATATGGTAGGTAATGTGAATAGACCCTCCTGTAGGAATTCTATATGTTTTGGTGTTATCAAATATTCCTATATGAAATCATGCATAATGGTCCATAGACATTAAGATTATCATTAATGCATGTCATGAATCACACACTTAGATTTTCTGATGAAAAATGTGAAGAAATATGTTTTCTGGGAGGTTGGGTACATTGGGTGCATCTTTAATGACATATTATTAATGGATTAATAGAGGAAGGATTTTTCTCTTCTATATTTATTGAAATTTATATCTCATTCCTTTTATTGAAATATAATTGCCTCTTAAATTACATATACCATGGGGTAATAATGTTTATTTATGATTGTCTAATAAATATGTATCAAGAAAATAGTTTAATGACATAGATGTGAAACCTTGTTTATTATATATTGAGCCAAATGGATTACATTACATAGTGGTCATTTGAATATGATTGTTTTTATTACAACATTAAGTTCTTTCTCCTCGGTGTGTTGACCCGTTGCTAGAGAGTAATCATTGAGTTTATGCAAGCCCACCTAATGCCAATGATAAAGAATCCTAGAGTGTCAAACACTTTCTATTTTCATTGATATCATTTGAATTACATTCTACTTTAACTAAATGAATTAATATTATTCTCAAGGACGAGGAATAGTTTTATTCAAGTCTTATTGATCGCATAAATTAAATAAATATTTATTCACCAGATTATGAATTAAATATATTTATTTATTTTATTGAATATTTAATAAAAATTTATTTACTGTTTTTGGAAAAAAATGATTATTTAATTTAAAAAGTATTTTATTATGGTATTGAATAAATGTTGTGGAGTTTAAAAAGACTAATACCACATCTAATGATGTATATTTATTTTCAAGTCGGTAAATAATATGTATCACTACGCAAGTCAGCAAACACAGTAAAAAAATATTATAATTATTTTATAGCATGGGGTTTTATAATGGTTATTTTATTATTTAAGGTTTGGTACACAATTAAATAATATTTTAACCTAAAACTTATCTCTGAATATAGATATTTATGTCTATTGTGTAGGGTTAATCGAGATATAGAGAATAATTGTGCACAATGAAATTCTCTATCAACTCCTCTTTCTCTCTCCCTCTCAAGAATGTGAAATGAAAGAGATATTTATTTAAGACCAAAGGACGAGTGATCAAGAGAATAATGCATGGAAATAAATTCTTCATGCTAGTGCATGAAAAAATATTGGTATTTTTCAGAGATCAATGGAGAACATGTGGATCAATGCTAGCAGGTTTCTATCCTTGGATCCTCACATCACAACAAAGGTAGCCTGAAAAGGATCTTTCAAAATAACAACCTCAACAAAAAATAAAGGATCCAAATAAGAGGTATATACTTATTCAGATATAAGTACACAAATTATAAATATAACATGAAAGATCCTCTCTAGGGGTTTTATGCAAAAATATATTTTAAGAAAATTAATATATCTCCACCCCTGCATGATTCCTCTATTCTCAGAACCTTCAAGTGGCATAGAAGGGTCATGTTTTAAAGTTATAATCATATATTTTATTGTTGATATATACACAATCATGTTTGTATGTTTCATTTAATATTAATCGTTATTTAATTGATTTGAATTAACATATTATTTTACATGTTAATAATGTTTATTTAGTGTATAATTTTCTTAAAAGTCTAATAATAAATGAATAATGATCGAATATTTTATTGGGAAGTGCCATTTTTTTCCATTAATACTGGGTTACACGGTGTGTAGTTGGAGTATACACAGTGTACCCATGTGCACTACACCTTGATGTGTTGTGGGATATATGACACATCGAGAATTTAATTACATGTTGTGAATTTATTGCACTCCATGGGTTGACCTGGCCATCCTGACACATGGGATATTGGATTACACAACATGAAGTTGGTGTACACACCGTGTAGTCTACATGGTTTAGTGGAATAGATTGCACAATCAGTTTGGTCATTATACACGGTCAAACAATGTGATACATATATCCTAGAGAATTTATGATATACCTGACATGTATGCGGTGTACACGCCATGTAGTTCATCATTACCTATGTTTGAAACACATGTGGATCCATTCAATGAGAATAATGAAGACACAACATATGGTATACATGGTGGGTATTTGGCTTGTACATGCTATGCAGTCCCACCGGGATACACGCATAAGCCCTAACATTTATTCTAGGAACATGGTAATTGGATACATGGTGTGTAGTAAACATGTACATGACATGCAGTCTGGATGGATTAACGCACTAAATCCCCAGGAATGAGACACATATATATGATAACTGAGGTACAAAACAAGTAGCAGGTTCGTAAACATCATGTATTTTCCCAATAAATAGTGGAATTAAATTGCATTAAATTGACGATTGTATCATTAAAATCATATTTTATTGATAGGAACCTATTGTGTTGGTTTTAAAGAATTTTAAATGCTCAATTATTTTATTGTAATAATTGGGTCTTCCATTTATTTTCCAATAATTCCCTATTGATGGTTATCACTAATAGGATTCACATGGTCATTAAGATGGAAGATAATTAATTTAAGTGTGTTTATCTTAAAAATAAATAAATAATAATAAATAAATGTTAACTGGTTTACTTTTGTGTATGTGTTACATGATTGACCATTCCTAAGCTAGTCAAAGATTATTATTTTTGTTGGAATTTATTTAATTTAATTTATTAAATGGGGTTGAAATAATAATTATTAAATTAATTTGATTCCCTACATGTCATCCCTCCCTCTATTATTCTATAGGACCTGCATGTACAAGGATATTTATGTAAACCCCCTTTAACCAATCCTTTGGTTCCCCTCACCTTCAAGCGAGTTATAAATACTTGTAATTAATGGAGTTTCCCAAGGCATGTAGAGGTTGTTCAAGAAAAAACCATAATGAAGTCAACCCAAGTGTTACATATATAAAAATATGGAATCTTGTAACTCATTATAAATCCAAAAATAGGAGTTATTTCCCTTAGGTCATATATTGATTTAATGTCCACTCATTAAATCAACAATCATATATTCTCATGAATAGGTCATTTAATTAATTATTTATTTATGTATATGAATTATTTATTTTATGGATTCAAGACCATGATCTCATAAATAAATGAATTAGTATGAAAATATGGAATTTTAAAAAATGGATTATGTATAAATGTTTTAATTAATTAAATAAAATCCACTTAATATTAACATGAAATGTAAATGATAAAACAAGATAAAATTTATGCATAATAGATTAAAACCCCTCAACTTAATAATAATCCATTTTATTCCTTCTATTACTTGATTATTAATTTAACCATAAAACTAGGTGTTTACATGGCCAAATTATGGACATTTAGTTTTATCGAGGAGTTATCATGAGGGTTTTGGGTTGCCTTAATCAAACTTGTATCGAATTTTATAGAAACATTTTGTTAATTATGATTTTCCAGGCAATTATTGAGAAAATAAAATTCATGATTTCAGGATTGGGGAGTCCACTCAAAAGATCAAGGAGCTCCAAACCCATAGTTTTCAAGATATCTTACCTAAAACCTTCATATGGTTTTTATGGATGAAGTTTGGATCATTAAGAAAGTTAATATGGATACCTTCCATTATAATGTTCTGGAAACTATACATTCCAAGTTCAATGGTGAGGGATATTTGGGTCTTGATAAAATAATGGAAGACTTAATAAAAGTAATATTATTATTTTGTGTCACATAATTTGTAATCAATTGAAATAGTAATCATCTATTTTAATTATTATAGAAAAATGGAATGAAAAACCACAAAATCAATAGGATCATTCCTTAATTTATGGTATATCCTTACAAATAAAAACTTCTAGATATGGTATAATAATTTATGATATTTATTATTATTCAAAAAATATTATTATTTCTTGGAATCCCCTAATCCTATTTTTCCACCCCAACAATTGAGCGAAGGTGAAAAGGTTTCCTACCATATATTTGAAGAGGATGCTACCTATGTCTGTTGTATCATATTATCAAATATTTCTAGAGATTTTATGATAATAAATGAATATATGGATTCTTACACCATAATATATCATATTCTATCTCTTGAGAAAGATAAGGAAAGGATTAAAATAAATTAAATTTTAAGTGCACTATATCTATGTAAACTAGAAGAATGAAATCTATCTACTGATTATACTTTTAAAATGCTAGGTGTAAGAACCCAGATCTTTGTTTCAGGTATGTCTTTCCTTTTTCTGGAGTTTTTGAGAAAAATAGAATTTTTGGAAATTTTTGAAGTACACGCCGTGTACTCTTTTTCCGCTTGAAGCCGTGTAATGGCTGTGTCTGGGCCACACACACGGTGTGTAGGGGTGATGTGGAGGCCAATTTTGGTAAAGTACAGAAAGACCGAGTACACGCCATGTACTCTAAATGTACACGCCATGTAATTTCTTTTTTCATTAAACGGACCGGGGTCGTGCCTGATCTCCATAAACATCTTCTTCTAGGTCCGCTTCGACCGAGAGATTTTGTATATCCGCAAAACTTCTCTGGTTTCCCGAGCCTCCATCTGTTGGTTGATTTGACCTCCGTCGATTGCGTTGGAACCGCAGCGGTGATTTATTCTTTCTTCTTGATTTTCATTCCTTGTTTCTTCCTCTCTCTCATGTTATTGAAGGATGAGCGTTTTGGACGTTATCTCAGATCTACGATGTTCGGGGGAGAATCAATCGTCGTGGTTCAAGTATATCAATCTCCTAGGATTAAGGTAGGTGGTTTGTGCCTTACCGTTCAAATTCCTTGAGTTTTATGTGCAAATTTCACCAATACTCATGAATTGGGTATTTCGTGTTTACTGTTTTACCCCTATTGTTTTACTGCCTTTCTAGAATCCTTGCTTAGAGGTAAATTGAACATGATTGAGGATAATTTGTTGTTCTTGGATGTTTTTCCCATGCTTTTCTCTTTTTACAACCTTTGGGTCTTGTTAGCCTTTGGCCATTATGACTATTTCCATGCCTTGTGTCTATAGGATGGAGTTTTTTGCAATACATATTTGTTGCCTTGTAAACTATTTATCCAAGTAGTTCTATAGGTGTAATTTTGTTTTCCAAGTAGCTCTATAGGTGTACTTTGGCCTTATAGAAATATTATGCACTGACTGGCATGAGGCTAGGAGAACCTGGTGCTATAGACTATAAGGGATAGACCGAGTGAGCTTCCCAGAGAGTCTTTGACATTATAGACTACAGGAGGGTAGACCGAGTGATCTTCCTTAGTGAGTCTTAGACATTATAGGCCATAGGGGATAGACCGAGTGATCTTCCTAGAGTGCCTTTATATTTTATAGACTATAGTAGGGTAGACCGAGTGAGCATCCTCAGATAGTCTTACCTTGTTTGATTTCTCTTTAAGAACCTTCCCAGGATAGAGGAGGAATTGACCGAGTAATATTCCTTAGAGAGACTATGTATACCTGAGGCTATAGGAGGAATTGACTGAGATAGCTTTCTCAGAGAGTCTCTATACCTTGGGGATAAGAGGGTTAGACCGCGTGATCTTCCTCAGAGAGTCTCTGAAAACCCTAGACTATAAGGGCAATTGACTGAGTGTGCTTCCCCAGAGAGTCTCATAAATGTTTATGACCAAACCAGAGGGGTTAGGCTGAGTGCACTGCCTAGATGGTTGTGGTACTTCATAGATAGAACCAGAGGGGATGGCTGCAAGTACTTCCCAGAGGGTTTCCTGCATGTTAGCTGTTTCTTCCTTGCTGTTGTTGGTTATGGATTGATTACTGTTGTGTATCGCCCTTCTTTACTGCTTACTATCTACTGCCTACTACTTTGTTGTTACTGTTTACTGCTTGTTGTACTTTTACCTGCCATATACTCACTGACTGTTAAGCATAGATATTTGGGTGAATGCCTACTGAGATTTAGTCTCACACCCTGTTTGGGTTATGCTTTTAGGCCCAAATAGACTATGTTGTTGCATGTATAGACAAGGGAAAGCGCCATTAAACATCCGGTACTTGATTTCTTGGAGCAGGAGAGCATGGGACCAAGATTTGGCGTGCGATGCTGAGGAGCTGTTTTATTTTCTTTTGTACTTGTTTTGGTACTGTGGTGTTTTCCAGCATTGTGAATTGTTTGGTTGCTTTCCTAGATATGTATCATGCATCATTTCATATATTCATATGTTCTCCAGTTTGTTGATTTAGTATTCCACTATTTATATTGTTGGTTATTACTACTTCCACTATTGGATGTTTATTTTTCTTCCACTTTGTACTCTACCAATGAGGGCATAGTTTCCCCACTATCACACCCAAGGCCATCGTTTCTAGTCGACAGCCTCTGGCGTTTGGGGAAATGCGCTTGAGGCCTTGCGGCGAACCGGCTCGGAGCCCCGGTTAGTGGCATCCGGGTCGGGACGTTACAAAGTGGTATCAATGGAACTCTTTTCTCTTGATTTACTTTTTGAAGAATTTATCTAGGGATAGGATGGATTCCTTACTTGGTAATGAGTTGTGCCCGGGAGTAGCTAACCCGTGTATAGGGAAAATCCATACTACCTCATTACTACAATTTTCTGGTTTTGAGATTTTATGGTTGATATGATTTCACCTAGAGTGATTCACCTGACGTGAATTGTAATTATTGTTTGGCTATTGTGGTTCTATTTCTGTCACAACCCGATGAGATTAGGGTATTCCATCTCATGCATCACATAGGCACTTGTCAGAAATCACATTCCATGCATTCTTGCCATGCCATCTAGGGTGCATTAGCGATTGCATGTTGTTGTGATAGACTTGGTGTAGATTATGCATGCTATTATGATAGATTCTTTGATAGAATCTCTACTACTGATAGAGGATTGTTTGTATTGTACCTAGCTTATATGAACGCCATGTTTTGGTTCTTGAGGTGTTATGGTCCCTCTTGAATTGGAAATTGGTGGATCGTTGACCTGTTTTTCCTTATATATGACTATAGGAGATGCCAAGCTTTGACTCATGGGGAGAATGGGCCCTCACGGGTCAAAATTTGGCACCTCCTTGCTATGTTTTCTATGTTTTCTGGGATTCTATGCAGTTTCTGAGCTACTTTCTAGAAAAACCTAGAATACATGGTGTGTACTTTCTGGATACACGTTGTGTAGTTTCAGGCCGTGTCACTAATCGTGTGAGTAGAAACATAGTGTCGTGAATATAACTTCTGGAACACGCCATGCTGGTAAAGAACACACTGGGTATTTTAGAGTCGTGTACCCGTCCGTGTCACTAACAACACGGTCGGGGAAGATCGAGTAGAACACTCCATGTTGGCAAGAACATGTTTTGTAGTTTAGAGCTGTGTACCCGGCCGTGTCACTAACAGCATGGTTCAGGGAAGCTCAAGTAGAACACGCCGTGTTGGTAAAGAACACACCGTGTAGTTTTGTCCCCGGTACCCGGCTATGTCACGAACAACACAGGTTGGTGTTATCTTCCCCTATACACATCCTGTTTGTTCGAAACATTCCGTGTAAGGGAAGCCATGTAGACGACCATGTAACTAACAACACAGGCCGCCGAGATCTTGTCTAGTACACGCCATGTCCCTAGGGAACACGCCGTGTAGTCTGGGGTTATTTTGGACTGTGTGGGTTAGCCGTGTAAGGAGAATCGGAAAGGGATTTAGAGTTCAAGTACACACCGTGTGTGGGAACAACGTGCCGTGTAGTTTGGGGTGTTACACGACCAGTAGTGGAAGGAGTACACACCCATGTTAATGTATTTAACAGACACACCATGTAGTTTTTAATACATGCCGTGTAGTCATGGTTTGTGAAAACTTGATGTTCTTTCCCTTGTTCCAGTTTTTTACTCCTGTGTTTTCAATCCTTGTTAATCCTGATCTAAGGTGTGCTTTTGATCTTTCAGAGCTATGCCTCTTCGATGTCCTCCAGTCGTACATCAGTTTCCTGACGGTGACCAGACACCGGAAATGGACGATCAGGGACCTCCTGCTGATCCTCTTTTTGTGCCAGACTTGGCACCAGCAGTTATTCCCGTTGTAGGCACCGATACGTAGTTCAGGGAGGACTTCCTAAGGATGTTGTAGAATTTTCAGGGAGCGCCGCCTTCTGCCCCATCGATGGCTGAGTTGACGTGGGTTTTCCAGCAACAGCATCCTCCTACTTTCTCAGGGGATGGAGGACCCCAGGCTGCAGAGTCATGGTTCGAGGAAACCCTGACTATCTTCGAGAATCTGGAGATACCCCTAGAGAAGAGGGTAAATATTTCCACCTATATTCTATAGGACACCGCCAAGAGGTGGTGGGAGGTGATCTCACAGTCAGGATGCCAGTAGGGTATGTCATGGGATGGGTTTTTATGCACCTTCTATGACTACTTCTATCTGGTGACCCTGAGGGCTGATCGAGCCCGGGAGTTTATGAGTCTGCAGTAGGGTACTATTTCTGCCATGGAGTACTCGTCCCGTTTTACTGAGCTGCAAAGTTTCACACCAATCCCAGCGGGTTATGAGTTGTTCCTTGCTAGGAAGTTTGAGGATGGTCTCAGGCAGGAGATCTGCCCCCAGGTGAATATCTTCTAGTTGACTTCTGTATCTTATATCGTCAACCAAGTGCTGATCACTGAGTGCAATCTGAGAAACTCTAGGGAAGTGAACCCCGGAGGTTCATCATCCAGAGATGGTGTCCCTCCTACGGTTACTAGGAAGTGTCGCAGAGAGTCTTCTAAAGGAGATTGGGGTTCGCGGGGTGTGTCTTCTGGCAGCCAGGTTGTATGCAACCAGTGCGGTAGGAGTGGGCATACTAGGCCTTAGTGCCAGAGGGATCTGATGGAGTGCCGGTCTTGCGGCAATATGGGCCATCTTCAGTGCTTTTGTCAGATCTTCACACCTTCAGCTGGTGGTAGGGGTTCCTCTATGACCCCGCGTTCTGGAGATGCTTCACCAGTTTCCCACTAGTCCGGGAACTGGAGTTCTTACGGCCATTCGGGCTGAGGTGGAGGTTGCGGCCATGGTGGTCAGTCATCGAGTCATCAGCGACAGCAGAGTGGATCATCTTAGAGCGGTCAGTCAGGGGTGTAGGGCCGTGGTACAGGCCAATCCTTCGTCGTGGGGAAGACCTATTAGGAGAAGGATCTCGACCTTTCTACAGTTCGAGGTACGATCTAGGTATCCTCAGTTTTATCTTCATCTCTTTTCGATACTGGTGCTTCCCATAGCTTTATCTCTGTTGCGGTTGTGGAGAGACTTGGGCTCTGTATCTTTTTGTCTGCCGACTTGTTGACTCTTGACATGCGGTTGGGAATGAGGATATCTAGCGTACGTCAATGCAGAGAGTGACCTCTTGAGGTTTCGGGGTGTCACTTCTTATGGGACCTCTATGTCCTAGAGATGTCGGGCTATGGCGTTATTCTCGAGATGGACTGGTTGGTTCCTTTCCAGGCAGTCGTTGATTTCTATCAACGTAGGGTGAGTTTCGTATCACCAGAGGGCGGATTGTTTCTTCATAGTGGCGAGTGGGATGTCCAGGCGGGTCGAGATGGACCCAAGCATCATGGGATAGAATTTATGGCCCAGATTGCTAGTCATTATCTGGATGACCAGAGGACTTCACAGTTATACTTTCCTCAAGTGGTGTATCGTTTCAGGGATGTCTTTCTAGAGGACTTTTCAAGTTTGCCTCCGGAGAGCGAGGTAGACTTCTCGATTGAGCTCATGCCAAGAGCAACACCGGTGTCCATTCCTCCTTATAGGATGGATACACCTGAATTTCAGGAACTCAAGAAGCATTTGGAGGAGTTTCAGGCAAAGGGTTTCATCCGACCCAGTACTTCTCCTTGGGGTTCGCCAGTCCTGTTTGCGAGAAAGGCAGATGGCACCCTTCGGCTTTGTGTGGTTTTATCAGAAGCTGAACCAGTTGACGATCAAGAACCGATATCCCTTTCCAAGGATTGATGAACTCTTTGATCAACTTTGAGGAGCTCGGGTGTTCTTGAATATCAACTTGAGGTCCGGTTATCTTCAGTTGCACGTTACACCATCAGATATACCTCTTACAGCCTTCCGGAGTAGGTATGGTCTATACGAGTATACAGTCATGCCGTTCGGTCTCACGAACTCGCCTATAGTTTTCATGGAACTGATGAACCGAGTGTTCCATCCATACTTGGACTCCTTTGTCATGGTCTTCATGGATGATATCTTGGTGTACTCTCACAATCGACACGACTATGCCACACATCTTGAGATCGTTCTGAGTACACTGAGAGACCATCGGTTGTATGATAAACTCTCAAAGTGACACTTTTGGATGGATTAGATTCACTTCCTGGGTCACATCATCTCAGAGCCTGGTGTATCTGTGGACCCAGAGAAAGTGGGAGTTTTAGTTTCCTGGGATCAGCTGAAGAACGTCTTTGAGGTGCGATGTTTTCTAGGGCTGGCTGGATACTACAGATGCTTCAT
This sequence comes from Viscum album, assembly GCA_963277665.1. NCBI lineage: Eukaryota > Viridiplantae > Streptophyta > Magnoliopsida > Santalales > Viscaceae > Viscum > Viscum album. The sequence goes on from OY728121.1 coordinate 887,875,535, forward strand.
TCAGGACTTTTCGCACTTAGAAGAACCGTTGAAAGGTCTGAACAAGAAGGGGGCGAAGTTTTTTATGGTCATATTCTTGTGAATCTTCCTTTCATAAGCTTAAGGGGAGGTTTACTTCAGCACCGATACTAGTCTTGCCAGATCCGGGCAAGGGCTACACTATTTACTGTGATGCTTCAGGTATTGGGCTGGGAGATGTGCTTATGTAGGGAGATGGAGTCATTGCGTATGGATCTAGGTAGTTGAGGTCACACGAGAGATATTACTCTATGCACAATCTGGATTTGGCAACTTTTGTTCATGCCTTACGCTGTTGGAGACACTACCTTCTGGGAGAGCACTTTTTGGTTTTCACCGACCAAAAGAGTCTCAAGTATATCATCACTCAGCGTGATCTGAATCTGAGACAGCGTAGGTGGGTTGAGTATCATTAGTCCTTTGACTTTGAGCTCACCTATACGCCGGGAAAGAGCAATGTAGTGGCAGATGCGTTGAGCAGAAGAACTCAGATTCAGGCAGTTCAGGAGGACAACAGTGAGTGGTAGCCTATGGCTCTGTTCTCTGAGATGCACTTGGAAGTCCATGACTGGCAGGGACAGACTATCCTATCTTCTGTAGTTTTTACCTATACACTTCTTTATCGGGTATGGATGAGGCAGCTATCAGATTCGGAGGCCTTAGTCCTGCAGGAGAGTGTGTCAGGAGGGGACCCTCTTCCTGGATGGACTGTGGGAGAGGATGAGATCTTGCATTTCTAGGGACGCATATGGGTGCCAGAAGACATACATGAGGAGATGATGTTGGATTTTAATTCCTCAATTTGGTCAGTTCATCCTGGTGTCACCAAGATGTATCATTCTCTACACCGCCAGTACTGGTGGCCAGGTATGAAGAAAGATGTTGCTGGTTTTTTCATGAGATGTTCTACTTGTCTGCAGGTGAAAGCAGAGCATCAGCGACTAGTAGGTATTTTAGAGTAGTTACCCATTCCCGAGTGGAAGTGGAACTATGTCACGATGGAATTCATGACTGGGTTTCCAAGGCCGCCACAAGGAAATTATGTTGTTTGGGTTGTCGACGATAGGCTTACGAAGGTTTCTCACTTCTTGCCGATCAAGGAGACCTTCAGTGTTGATGATCTGGGACGGTTGTACATCCAAGATATTGCACGTCTATAAGGAGTTCCACACTCCATTGTTTCGGATAGGGATGCATGCTTTACTTCTCGGTTCTGACAGGGGCTTCAAAAGGATTTGGGTACACGTGTACTTTTGAGTATAGCATACTATCCCCAGATAGATGGCCAGTCCAAGCGCACAATCTAGGTGCTTGAGGTTATGCTCCGATCGTGTGTTCTAGACTTCAGCAGTTCTTGAGAGAAGCATATTCCTCTTGTGGAGTTTTCCTACAACAACTGTTTTCAGGTGACCATTCAGATGGAACCTTACGAGGCTTTGTCTGGTAGGCCATGCCGATCACCCTTATGCTGCCTGGAGGTAGGAGAGGCAGCTCTGCTGGGACCTCGTCTCGTTCAGGAGATCTCAGAGCCGATAGAGTTGATTCAGAAGAGGATGTATACAACACAGTCTCTATATAAGTGTTATGCTGATCAACGAAGGTGACCTCTGGAGTTCGAGTTCAGAGATTAGATTTTCCTGCATGTCGTACTAAGGTTGGGACACAAGAGGATTCGGAGATAGGGTAACCTTTCACCATGGTACGTCGGGCCATTTGATGTTTTGGAAAGAGTTGGGCAAGTTGCCTATCGATTGCAGTTACCTCAGAGGTACCGGTCCATGCATGACGTCTTCCACGTCTCTCAGCTCCGATGTTACTTTTCAGACTCGTCTCATGTCTTCCAACCTGAGGAGGTTGAGCTTGAAGTGGATGCGTCATTTGTGGAGCATCCTATTCGGATTTTCGATCATAATATGAAGGTTTTCCTAGGCCGATCTGTTCCTCTGGTACATGTGATATGGATGAACAAGCGAGTACATTATGAGACTTGGGAGAGGGAGGCCGAGGTTCGATCGCAGTGGCCGGAGCTGTTCAGGGTTTCTTCATCTACGCCTATCTAGGGAAATTCAGGGACAAATTTCTTTAAGGGGGGAAGTTTGTAAGAACCTGGATCTTTGTTTTAGGTATGTCTTTCCTTTTTCTAGAGTTTTTGAGAAAAATTGAGATTCTAGAAATTTTTTAAGTACACGTTGTGTAATTTCTGAGTACACATCGTGTACTCTTTTTCCGCTCGAAGCCGTGTATTGGCCGTGTCCGGGCTACACACACGGTGTGTAGGGGTGATGTGGAGGATGATTTTGGAAGAGTACGGAAAGACCTAGTACAAGTCGTGTACTCTAAAAGTACACACTGTGTACTTTTTTTCATTAAACGGACCGGGGTCGCGCCTAATCACCATAAACGTCTTCTTCTAGGTCTGGTTCGACCGAGAGACGCCGTACAGCCGTGAAGCTTCTCCGGTTTCTCGAGCCTTCATCTGTTGGCCGATTCGACCGCATTCGATTGCATTGGAACCGAAATGGTGATTTTTTCATTCTTCTTGAGATTCATTCCTTATTTCTTCCTCTCTCTCAAGTTATCTAAGGATGAGAATTTTGGACGTTATCTTAGATCTACGATGTTTGGGGGAGAATCAATCATCGTGGTTCAAGTATATCGATCTCCTAGGATTTAGGTAGGTGTATCGTGCCTTAGCATTCATAGTCCTTGATTTTTATGTACCAATTTCACCAATACCTGTGAATGGGGTATTGTGTGTTTACCGTTTTACCCCTGTTGTTTTCCTAACTTGCTAGTATACTTGCGTATAGGTAGATTGAACTTTTTGGAGGATAATTTGATGTTCTTGGATGTTTTTCCCATGCTTGGATCTATTCACAACCTTTTGGTCTTGTTAGCCTTTGGCCGTTATGATGATTGCCATGCCTTGTGTTTATAGGATGGAGTGGATTGCAGTATATGCTTGTTTCCTTATAGACTATTTGGAAAAGTAGTTCTATAGGTGTACTTTGGATATCCAAGTAGCTCTATCGGTGTAATTTGGCCTTATAGCATTATTATGCACTGACTGTCACGGGGCTGGGAGAACCTGGTGCTATAGACTATAAGGGATAGACCAAGTGAGCTTCCTAGAGAGTATTTGACATTATATACTATAGAAGGGTAGACCGAGTGAGCTTCCTCAGTGAGTGTTAGACATTATAGGCCACAGGGGATAGACCGAGTGAGCTTCCCAGAGTGCCTTCATATTTTATAGACTATAGGAGGGTAGACCGAGTGAGCTTACTCAGAGAGTCTTACATTGTATGATTTCTCTTTGAGAACCTTCTCAAGCTAGGGGAGGAATTGACCGAGTGAGCTTCCGCAGAGAGTATGTGGTATACCTAAGGATATAGAAGGAATTGACTGAGATAACTTCCTCATAGAGTCTCTAGACCTTGGGTTTAAGAGGGTTAGACCGTGTGATCTTCCTCAGAGAGTCCCTAACTACCCTAGAATATAAGGGGAATTGACCGAGTATGCTTCCCCAGAGAGTCTCATAAATTCGTATGACCAAACCAGAGCGGTTATGCTGAGTGCACTATCCAGAGGGTTGTGGTACTTCTTGGATAGGACCAGAGGGGATGGTTGCAAGTACTTCCCAGAGGGGTTCCTGTATGTTAGCTGTTGCTTCACTACTGTTGTTGGTTGTGGATTGATTACTGTTGTGTATCACCCTACTTTTCTGCTTACTGTCTACTGCCTACTTCTTTGCTATTACTATTTACTGCTTGTTGTAATTTTACCTTCCATATACTCACTGACTATTAGGCACAAATCTTCGGATGAATGCCTACCAGGATTTAGTCTTACACCCTGTTTGGGTCATGCTTTTGGGCCCAAAAAAACTATGTTATTGCAGGTATAGACAATTGCAAGCGCCCTTCGACTTCCGGTACTTGATTGCCTGGAGAAAGAGAGCATGGGACCAAGCTTTCACTTGAAATGCTGAGGAGCTGTTTTATTTTGTTCTGTGCTTTTTTTGTACTGTGGTGTTTTCCAGCATTTTGACTTGTTTGGATGATTTCCTAGATATGTATCATGAATCATTTCATATATTCATATATGCTCCAGTTTGTTGATTTAGTCTTCCACTGTTTATATTTTTGGTTATTACTGCTTCTGCTATTGCATGTTTATTTTTCTTCCGCTGTGTACTCTACCAATGAGGGCATAGTTTCCCCACTATCACACCCAAGTCCCTCGCTGCAATTCGGAAGCCTCTGGCATTTGGGGAAATGCACTTGAGGCCTTGTGGAGAACCGGCTTGGAGCCCCGATTAGTGGCATCCGGGTCGGGATGTTACACTAGGGTATATTGATCAGTTAGAGAAATTGGGATTCCACTTGGATAATAAATTATCCATTAAACATATCTTATTATCTATACCACCAAGATTATCCTTAATTGTCCAATCTTGGACAAAAAAAGTGAATGTCACTCAGGATATTTTTTTCTATACTTCTCCAAGAGGATAAGGACTCGTGAAAACCTGTTTTCCACACCTTATGATGAGAAGTTTGAAAGACAAGGATAAAGATCCCATGGTTAATCTAAATCCAAAATATCCTTTATGGAATCCTTCAAAAAGATAAAATATTTAATTGAATAATAATGAATAGGAGGATATTTGCTTCTTATATGGAAATAATGGACACTATGATAGAAATTACAATAAATTTAAGAAGTAATAATTTTCATCCACATTAGGTATATTCATCGTGTTTTTATTCATTTCTTGTGTATTAAGTACAATAATCTTACAACATAAATTTATTTGAATATAGTAAAAGAACAAGAATAGAAAGGTTATAGAGAATCCTCAAAAGGAGATGATAAGGGGTGATTCCTATGTCATATAAGGGGAGATCACTATTTATCATTACCAAATATATTGATTCAAGTTTTTATTAAGTATTTCCAAAATATTACCTCAGCATCTATCTAGAAAAAATGATACATTATTTATTTTTTGATTAACTATTATCATGGTACTTTATTACTAAACTAACAATTTAGTAACTCTTGAATCAAATATAACCATTAAAATGAATTATGAAAATAAAATATAATAATCTTAACCAATTATGGAAATATAATTATTTTTCAAATAAAACTCAATGTAGTTGACTTGTTTATTTCCATTTAAGTATTTTTTGTCTTAATTAAGCTGAGATACTGTATATAGTAACAAAAAACTTATCATGTTTTTGATAAATAAACATTTTAAATAAAAGAATGTTATAAAACCTTAAGATTATGTTTAAAATATTCATGTGAAATATTCCAAATCTAAAGGTAACTTCATATACTATTGAGAAATTTTATAAATGATTAGTGAAGTAAACGAGTTCACCTAGTAAAAGGAATATTTGTTCTGGTTTTTCAGAGTATATATTATCCATGTAATAATTGATCATATATGTGGAGTAAATGTTATCCCAACCCACATTTCCTTATATATATAAATGATATGATGGTAGTAAAAGTAATATCGATGATGAGTGTTATATATATTGAAAATCTTCCATTAACCCTTTTCAAGACATATTTTTATAAACATAACTGAAACAACTAACCATATTACAACAATATTTTCTAATGGATATCATATCAAATACAATATAATAAGAATAAATTAGAACACTAAAATAAGTGTTTTTTGAATTTTTTTGTTAAAATTAATCCGTAGCCACAAACAAACATCAAAACACTAAGGTGTATATGAGTTAATGATCCTAATTCCATTGAGGATAATAATGTCTAGTAAAGATTGAATATATTTAAATAAAGGAAACATAACTATTTAATTATAGTGGAAGAAGACTTAACTTATAGGGATAATGATTTGGATTCACATGAGTTGGCTAAGGAATACTGGACTCCACTTAGTATAGTGGGAGGAGTAGTTCCAATGACACACATTGTATTGGAATTCATAACCAAAGAGTTGGTTCTTATTCCCCATGGTGGGAGATACATGTATTATTATTCTATAATAATGATTCCTATAAAGAAGAACTAGATGGTAATATGCTAAGTTTGAAAAGTATATATAAATTCAAGTAATAGACACCATGTATCAAGATTTAGGACTCCGTATTTAGAATGTTTCTAAGACATGATACTACTGGTGTGTATTCAAGAGATTCTATACATGGATGATACAAGATAGTGTGAATATATACACTATGAATAAATTGGATGAATTCCTTGGGTCTTGAGAAGTGAGAATACTAGTGATCAAGGGAATTGAACACTTTTCTTTATTTAGTTCAATTTTAACTAGTGTCACCAATAAGGATATAACAATATGCAAGAAAAGCTTATTACATCCAGTGGTTTCCATATCCACAATATCTGATTACATTGCATCTTCTGATAAATATTAACAGGAGATTTAGAAATGTCATATTCCAATTTTTAGTTATGCTAGAAGAAATAAAACTGTCATTTTATGATCAAATTTGAATACAGATTTAGTTATGATTTCATAATTCGAATATGGGAACCCAAGGTAGAGACTTGGTTATTTCACTACATCAGGAATTTTCTCAAGATAGTGATGTTACAGTAAAAAAAATTTCCACAAATAAATTTGGATTTTTGAACCCAATCAATGAAATCATGATAGGCGAAGTAGTTGTTTCCATACACATTGGAAGCATGTTTTTACATGTGATAACTAACCGTTCATTAGAATTTGGATCTATTGAAATTGAGAGTCTATTGGAGTTAGTTCCTTAGAGACAAATAATTTTTACTTTAGATTACATGTATATTCAAATAAGGGAATATTAATTTAAATACCTTTTCACGTATTGTTTTTTTATGCATAACATTGATGTGATAATGTCTAAGGGAATCTAGCACACTAATAAGGTTGTAGAATATCCGCTCTATGATGAGAACAATGAATTTTCATGATGATATTCTCAAAATAGAGTTCTATGGTCGGATAAAATACTATGATGGGGCACATAGTATATACAATTTTAGGTGTAAGTACTCATAAGAGGATGAGACTTTATCTAATGATGTTGTCACTTGGTCATATCTAGGATGCATGTTTATGAGAACAGATGCACCAGTAATAATTCCACATGTTTTGGTGTCATCAGATATTCCTATCTGCGAGCATGTGTAATGGTCCTTATACTTTAAGATTATCATTAATACATTTCATGACCCACAAAATTATATTTTCTAATGAAAATCATGATGACGCATGTTCAAAGTGATGCAGGGTGCATCAAAAATGACAGGTTGTTAATGGATAAGTTGAGTAAGTATTTTCCTCTTCAATCTTTATGGAATTTGATATCTCGGACCTTTGATTGAAATATAAATAAAAAATAAATTCCATGGAAATGGTGTAACAATGTTTATTTTAGATTCAAAAAAATATGTATTGAAAAAATAGGTTTATGGAACATATGTGAAACCTAATTGATTAGATATTTTGAAAAAGTCATTATATTACATAGTGAGCATTCATATGTGGTTGTTGACACTGTGAAATTATGTTCTTTCTCTTGGGTGCCTTGTCCTATTTCCAGACATTAATATTGAACTTTAGGAAATCCGTCCTAATGTAAACGATGAATAATCATCGAGGGTTACACATTATTTTATTCCATTGATATCGATTAAATTATATTTGAATTTAATTAATGGAATAAATATTATTCTCAAGATTGAGGAATAATTTTTTTCATGTTTTATCAATCGAATAAATTAAATAAATATTTATTCAAGAGATAGTGAATAAAATATATTAATTTATTTTATTAATTATTTAATAAATATTTATTTACTATTTTGTGAATAAAATATTTATTTAAGAGAAAAAGATATTTTATATTGGTATTCTTTAAATGTAGAATAGTTAGAATGGACTAAGACCACATCAGAAAATGAATTATTTACAAGATGGTAAATAATATTCATCATTACAAAATATAGAGCATGCCATAAATAATAATAATATTATTATTATTTTTATAGAATTGGGTTTTATAATGGTTATTATATTATTTAAGGGTGGGTATGCAATTAAATAATATTTTAACCTATACCCAAGCTCTTTAAATAGATGGTTATGTCTATTATGTTGGGTTAATCGTGATATGGGGAATTGTTGTGCACAATGAAATTTTATCTCAACTCATCCTTCTCTCTCCCTATTAAGAACGAAAAATGATGGAGATATTCCTCCAAGACCAAAGGAAGATAAATCAATACGAATAATGAATGATAATCAATTAACTATGCTAGCACCTAAAAATTGATTGGTGTTTTTCAGATATCAAAGGAGAATGTGTGGATCACTACTAGAGGGATTCTACCCGTGGATCATCACATCTTAATGAAGGAAATCTGAAAAAGGACTTTCCAAAGATCAACATAATAAATGAACAATGGATCCTAATATGAGGTATTCAATTTATTCATATCTAAATAAATTAATTAGAAATTTAATGTGAATTAAATTCACTTAGGGTTTTGGGAAAAAAATATTAAAATAAATTTAAATTTATCACCCACCACTATAGGCTTTCACTACGCCCAGATTCTACGCATAGAGGATCCAATCATCTTAATAGGTTACAAATGTTAAAATTAATATTAGGTAAAATGACAAGAAAATAATTTAGTAAAATTGGTCCCACCTAATTCACCCCCTCTCAATAGAAGTGGTAACATTTATGATCTATGTTTTTAAGGAAATTTGGGATGAAAAATTGCTGATGGAAGAAGAAGTTGATGCAATCGAAGAAGCATTGACTAAGAAGGTTTATAAATGAAAAACTCTATTAAAACATAACAAAGTAAAGGAAGGTTATTTGATGATATATAATGAAAGATTCTCCATGATTGAATAAAAAAAATCAATGTCACATTGAACCAAAAAACTTTCATTGATCAAAGAATAATTGAAAAGGAGTCTATGTGAGAAGGATGTGGGAGAAATGGGTTTTACAGAAATTTTCCATGCACATGAAAAGCTAAAAATATATCTATAAAGTTCAAATATTCTTAGATAAAGGTTAAAGAAAAAATTAATTAAGGATATTGATAGTTTGTCACTAAATGAAAATCAGGTGCATGATGATCAGATTTTGAAGATTAATATTTAGCGGGAAGAAAGCCAGAAATCATTTAGAGATGAGAAGATTTTTCTCAAATTAAAACTTATTGAATTAGAAGTGAAGTAGATAAATATGGAAGAGACACAAGTTGAGACTACCCAAGCTACTGAGAAAATAACTACTTCCAATAATTTTTCATATAAGAGTCTTATATCTGAGAATACTCAACCTAGTTGAATGAAAATCTTGAGATTATCTAAGGACAAATATTATGAAAACTCACTAAAAAAGGTAACCCTTTTCCATAATAAATCCATGAATACTAATGTTGTTTTCATGACTTGTGTATATTCATATTTAAAATGTATAAAAATACAACTAAATAAAAATTCTTACGTATACCATACAAATTTAAATATTGATGTGAGGAAGTGTAAGAATTCTTGTTCCCTGGAAAAAGTACAAAATAATAAATCATAATTTGTTACCTATTTTTGGTGTTGTTTGAAATTTGGGGATGAGACAATAATTATTTCCCACAACATTTCTTTGTAAAAAATTAAATAATACCAACATTTAGGGGGAGAAAATCTAAAGAAAATAGGAAACCTATACAACCAAAGTAGAATACCCCTGAAAAGAATCAGTCTTTTAAGAATAGAAGTAAACTTTTTAAAGATTAATGTGAGCATTGAAATAGAAATGGTCACTGTTGTGATGAGTGTTGGAATGTACCAATCATGCAAAAATCATCTATTGATGTAGAGATAATGTGGTAAAGAAAAGTGGATTAAGTAATAAAATAAGATGATCGGTCAACCGTGAGATGTAAAAAAAGAATAATATTTTTAATCAAAAAATCACAAAAACGTATGTGAAGAATAATGTGAATAGTGTCACCCTAAAGAAAATATGCTTATAATATTTCATTAAAGGTCACATCATGGACCATTGTGAATGGGACATGATCATAAATTCTAAAGGATTCAAGCTAGAATTGAAGAAAGAATCAATCCAGAAAAGAAACACAAGGATTGATTTGGTTAAAGACATATCTGATGAATAATAATAAATGTTTACTAAAAAGGGAAACTTGATGAATGGTACATATGTTTTTTATAGGTGTAATAAGTCTAGTAATTCATCTAAAAAATTATTGACATGGTTTCCTAGATAATAAAAATTATTAAACAAGAAAGGGACATCACCTATGACTTCTAGAATTGAGAAAAAGAAGTATATACACAAAGTAAAGAATAAGAATGTTCCAAAAAAATTATTGATCACATGACTAGAACAATTTTAAGAGGCAAGAAGAATAGAGAAAGAATTGAAAATATAAGAATTATTGCAATAAAATGTGAAGAATCCTTTTTCTTCTAAAAAGATTGATTGGTTGAGAAGTAACTCTTTTCCTTATTTCGCCAACAAAGGATCATTGATGAACCACATTATTCCCATATATAAATTGTGTTTTTTTCTTTAAGGGAAGTGAAGGTGAAACATGTATTCATGGGGAGACCTTAATTTCATGAAATCTGTGAACATTTTATAGCTAGAGGGTTTTCCATCGTGGAGGAAAATGGGAATTATGTTTCCTCCTTAATAATTTTCTAATAATCTCAAAAGATTCTTGGAGTTCATTCATAATGAAAGTAAATCATGATGAAGAAGCATAAATTACATCTCTTTAGGGGGGAAATATTATAACAAACACCAAATATCTCTTTCTTAGATAATATCTTATGAATATGTGACATTTGATGAGGAATGCATCTAATAATTTTATATGTTAAAAGTACGATGTTTGAATCTTGTCATCACTAAGGTATACTGGTTAAATTATATTATTTTCATGATAAAAAATCAATTCTAAAATAAAGATGCATATTAATTGATGACTATTGAATGTTTTTAATCTATTTATTGAGATTAATTTAGTATATTAGTTGTAAATTTTCTAAATAACCCCTAAAAGATTGTTTTAGTATTGGTATCACATGATAATATTTATTGACAATATTGGTCTTAAATTTTACCACTCTTGTTTTTAAATTTCTAATGTATCATGTAGACTTAAAGTTGATTAATTGTATCACTTTGATAATTTATTAGTGACTTCATCCTTCTATAGAGTATATAGTATTATAATTTTAATGGATCTTTCCTTTTTGGCCCGCTACTTTTTTGGTTTTATGGTTGGAAGGTATTTATAAGAGATTTCAGGGGTGTTTTATGGAGGTTGGAGTTGTAGAAGTACCACAACAAGTGATTCATTATTTGAAATGGGAATTCACAACCTGAGTTGATGATTCACGAATTGTGTATATAGTGAACTCACAACTTTTGTGTTATGTTAGAGCGGTCTGTGAAATGGATTCATGTTGTGAAAGGGTAATTCAAGATGTATATTAATTCAGGATAAGGTTACATAATTTTTGGAGAAAATGATGATTTGGAAAATTCACACCCAGTATGGTTTCACAGATTATATTTCATGGGCCCCATAGAATTCATGATGTGAATTAGGTAATTTATACGGTTTTTATAAATTTTTTTCGGTTGATTCTCCTATCATTTTTCCACTCCTTCTATTGGTTGTGGTAAACCCCTAGGTGTTTTGGGAGGTCATCCATCCAGTCTTCCCTTAAATATATCCTCGGTTTTCGGTGGTTGAGTTTTGGAGATATGCAGTGAGTTGATCTCTAATCACTGTTGTTTTTCTAGCATTCTTTCTTTAAAAAGAACTATGGTGATTCTATTTTGATCTAGGCGTGCATTGGGTTTTTTTTTTGACAACCCTTCTGTTTGATCTAGGTTTCATCAGAGTTTCCAAGTTCGGTTGTGGTTTCTAGGAAATTTATTATTTTCACTATGGTGTAAAATGAATCAAAAAATGCTTTATTGAAGAAGAAGATCCTAGTTCTTACCTATTTATGTGCTATGTGTGAGATTTTAATGGTTGTTCTTTCCTTTAGGTGGATAGTAAGGGTCAATATAATCATATAATAAATTGATGGGTATGGGGGGTATATCACATTCTTTACTACTTTGATATTTTTTTTGATGATATTGTGCATAATTGTGGCCAATACTAAAAATAACAATTGTTAGGAGTCTTTTTTACATTACAGATGACGTATGTAGAGACCCTTACTGTGTTTTGGTTTGATCACACCCGGAATAAAAGGATAATTAACATATATTTGGATAATAAAATAGTTTCCCTTGAAATACTAGTTTGTGTGATAATACTGATGATAAATTAATAAGTAATGTGATAAAGCCACAAAATAATTTTTGTAGTTGGAATATGTTTCAATTGATTACGGTCTCTTTGTAGTGTGTCTTTTGTATTGTGGGTTGTCATGTTGTGGAGGTGATGAACAATTGGACTAGGTGATTTGTGGGGCTATGACATGGTTATCGGTTGGCATGGATATGATGTGGGCAGTTGTGTGATGAGGTGTGCATATGTTTTGGTGTGTAGTGATTGTGGTGTATATTGTGGTTGTGGTGTGAAATGTGGTAATGGTGTGTGATGTAACACCTCAAGATTTTGAAAATAAATTTATTATTTAATGCATGAAACACTATGTCTCTACAAAACACCACATTTTTATAACCTAGAAAATAAACATAATTTTTCCACCTATGTGTTTTTAATTTCAAAAAACTGACATACACAGTTGCTTTTAGTAAGATATTTAGAGACTGATAAGACAAAATTAATTTTTGGTGAATTGTAACATACCCTTATGAATAGTAATATGTCCATTATGAATATTAAATCATATTATTATTTTATTTTATTAAGGCTATAAGATAATGAGGTCTTGATTAATTTTTCATGGTGATATAAAATGAATTATAGTTTTAAAATTGTTATTTTTTGAATAAATTCTGATTTCATTTTATCATTAAATTAATAATATTTAGAAAATTATTTCATAAAATGGAGTTAATTTTTTAATTCTACACGTCAAAAAATGGTTAGGGTGAATTTTTGGGGTTTTTTCTAAAATACTCAATTTTTGATGAATAGTAAAATATGGTAATTTACCGTATATTTACATTATCAGTTAAATTAACTATTACTAGAATCATGCATGATTTATGAATACTTGGTTTTAACTCACAAGCACATATTACTATTCTTGGTGAAAATAATCAATACTATTGGTTGTCTTTGAAAAAATAATAAAATAATGAGTAAAATAATGGGAAACCCCCCTCTCCTTCACTATAACCCCCCTCACTCCCTCTTCTCTTCACTCCACTCAAGACTTATTACTTGTCTAAATTATACTAAAATATCCTCCAAAGATCCTTCCCCACTTCCATAAGCCCTCAGTCTCACAAAAATACCAAAAACTCTTCCCTAAAGAGGCTCTCAAGGAAGATTACTTCAAGTGGTAGATTCCTCTTTTCATTTCATTTATTTCAATTTCCTTTATTTTCTTTTTTCCCTACCCTAATTTCATCAAAATATTGTGATCACTATAGTAACATAAATTTACTATAATGTTTTTATGATCAAGGAATAATTCTTCATCATCTCTCCTTTCAACTTCTTTTATAATAGAATTGAGAACACCATCCAAAATGTGTTAATTTATCACATTCAAGGATGACGAGTTTTAAATTTCTGTTACCGTCTTCAATTATGATCATGAAACAATTTCTATGGTTGAAAAATACTAGAATAAATTTATTATAACTTATTTATGGTTCTGGACTCCTTTTTTACACATGATAATAATTTATAAATTAAAAAGAGTTTGTTGTAAACAAAAACTGCCAATTAACCCAAACAATTGTCATTAAAGTTTTATATAATGATTCTTATTAACTCAAAATAAACAAATAAATTTTATGACCATTTAATATTTTGTTTTATCACTAAAAACATAAAAATTATATTCTGGAAAACCATTCTCATTCTATATGTTTATCTGTACATGAATATAAGTAAACTGATCATGAAAACTAAGGGACAAAACACTCCCAAACAATGAAATTGAATCTCTTAACCCATAAAAAGTCCATGGATGAAACTAATAAGGTTATAAAAAATCAAATAAATGTATATTGGGTTCTATACTAATTAATTTATGAACCAAAATTTTATTATTCTGTTCATTAATATCAAGTGAGGAACACCATCAGACTTAAGGTAAGGGTTTTCCACACGAACCTCCATTTTCATTCGGGTTACTTTTATTATCTACTTTACTCAATTAAATTATTATTATTTTTTATTTAGTCCTTGTAAATTATGTTTTAATGTTTCATATATGCGTACCAACCATAATCCTACCATTATTTATGTGGAATTATATATTTTAAAAGGATAGTTCAAACATTCTTCACGAATACAAGCTCGACTCAAGGGAATTTCTCAAATTCTTACTTATTTTCAAGGGAAATATATAATATGTATTTAGAAGAAATTATTTTAATAAAAAAAACATTTTATTATTAAAATACTATCTTAATTCACATCGGGTTTTATACACAGATTTTTCCTAAAGAACTCCTCTTTTTAGAGTAAAAGAGTATTTATCTCAAAAATTACTCGATGATTTTATAAGAGTTTTTTCATCTATTTCAAAAATATTGTCAATTATTATGTATTATTAAGACTAATATTATGTTATGTCATATTAAATATTATATTTAATGGTTTATGGTCAATTTTACTGTGGATTTACTATCTTGATACCATTCATCTTACTACTCAGAATGGTTAGTGATTATGTTACTGATTGGGGAAATTTATTTACATATCATGTCAATGGGTTATTTATGTTTATCCAAATTCATATGAGGAATTAATTGGACTTATTATGTAATGTTTGGGGCCCACTATAGTCCCTATATGCATCGGTATGTCTCATGAGACAAATAGATATGGACTTGGTCGGGGACTTCCCCATTTTTAGATATGGTTTTGGCTATGGCCTTAATAATTTTAGGATGTCTTAGAAAAGGACTTGACGGTATGTTTCATAATGTCCATAATATGAATTTCCATCATTATGAATTTTGAAATTAAAATTTCATGAGGTTATTCAACAAGTAGAATACCCATGATTATGTTTTATTATGGAAATATTTACTCAACTCTTTTTTCTCCAATATTATGTTCACATTTTTCTTTTAAAGGAATGTGTTTTCAATTATTTCCCATTCCAAATGTTTATGTTATCTTCCACTGTATTTCTTACTCTTAATGACCATTTGATCTCACCCCTTTCTTATGTTTAATTTTCTTAGTACATGAAGAAGTTTATTATGAATGACTTATTGAGATAAAATTTTAGTTGTGGATGTTCCCAATTAAACTTATATTTTGTATTTATTTTCAAGTTGTAATTTTGAACTTATGTATGTATCTTGTTTCCGAATTTAATAAACTACTCTGTCATTCTGGATGCATATTCCTTGTTTATATGCCAATGTAGTATAACAAGGCACCTGCTTCGAGAAACTGGGGTCGGGTCATTACAATTGGTATCAGAGGAAGCTTAGTAGAAAACATGGAACCTAGATTTAGAAAATATAGATTTGGGAAAAAACCCTAATATATTATTTGATGATAAACATACAATAACATCATACAATTTTTGTTAAGGAATAAATTATGTAGATATTTATACAAAATACATCCTTTTGTGGATACTACACGTGGACATGGTTCTGGAAAAGATGTACCTAGAAGTGAAAACTCCGACATAGAGTTTCAGGCTTGGACAATGGTATCTTGTTACATGACAATGGTCCTTACTACGCTCTTGTTTTGGCACTCCCAAGGTATATTCTTAGGATAATTCACATTTTCTTTACAATCCATTATTAAGAATTTAAATGTAAATTTTTCCTCAAAGAAACCATGTTTAGGATTATGGGATTAGCCATGCATAGGATTTCAACTTATTAAGATTATTTTATCTAATTTTAGATAGTACATTATGATTCATAACCTAATATAGTGTATGAAATTATTTAGAAATCATTCATAGTGAAAGGAATACACATATCATAGGTAGGGATTTCCCTCCTGTGCAAGATAATGATTTTGGATCTAGAGCTGGGACTGGTACATAGAAACTTATAACTATACTAGAACAACATACTCAGGTTATGAATAATAACCTTACCCATATAGTTCATATAGATCCACAATGTGGAGGAGCAATGTTAGATTGCTTTATGTGAAAATATCCTCCATCATTTAATGGGAATACAAACCCATTCATAGCGGAGTAGTGGATAAATTCCTTAAAGAAGATATTCCTCACCCTGGGATGTAACAAAAGGGAGAAGGTATTCATGGCAGTTTATCATTTTTTAGGAGATGCTGATCAATGGTGGTCACTAATTCAAAGCAGAAATGATGAGAAAGAGATAGAAAACGTGCAATGAAGGCAATTTAAAGAACTTTTTTTAGAGAAATACGTTCCTTGTGAATAGTGAGCATATATGGAAATCCATTTTCTAAATTTGAAGAAAAAGGAAGATGATAATGTTTTAAAGTATAAAGCTAACTTCATAATGTTAGAAAGGCATTATGTGGTCTATATACATAATCCAAGGAGAAATATTTATCAATTATTTAATAGCGTAAATCCATTCCTTTAGTGGGTTCTGGTCTACCAAACATTATCATTTAAAGATGTAGTCTCATGTGTTATCAATATGGAAAAAGAGTTCTCTAAGTCTTCTGAATTTAAAAGAAATCAAGAGAAGAAGAGGGTTTCTAAAATTTTTTGAAAAGGAAATAAGGAAATGGGGAAGAAGGTTAGAGTTGACTTTCCACCCTATGATAATTGTGGACAGAAACACACTGGTGCCTACTTAAAAGGAAAAGGGGTGTTCTATAAGTGTGGATAGAAAGTCCATAATTCTGGTGTTTGCAAAGGGAAGAAAGAAAATATTAATGTTTAATTCTCTAATTGTAGGGTTATGGGACACTACACTAATTATTGTTCCAAAAATCAAGGAAAAATGCCACACAAATGGAAAAGGGAGAAGGGAAAAGCTTATGCGATCACAAATACTGATATTGAAGTTCCTAATGATGTGGTGGCAGGTAATTTAATTGTTTCCTCAAACTTATCCAATGCTTTATTGAATCTAGATCATCACATTCTTTCATTTATTCCAAGTTTTCTAGGAATATTAGAAATTTCCAATTTGATTTAATAAGGGGGTTGTCGGTCAAAAATCCTGAGGGAAGTATCATTGTAACAATGTTGTGTTAGGAAATCCCCATTATAGAATATAAATGTTCTTTATCTACTGATTTTATTATCATACCCATGATTTAATTTTATATAATCCTCGGTGTGGACTGGATTTCAAACCATGATGCGTAAATTTATTGCAAGAAGAAGGAGGTTACAATTTTTGAGGATGAAGTGGAATACCTTATCTTTAGGGGAGAAACATCACCATAGGATTCTCATCTAGATCCACCCTCAGTAGATCTACTGAATTCTATTATTGGGTAGGAAGGGAATGAAATAACTATGGGTGAGGAAAAGAATGTTCAAATAGAGGACATACCTATTGTGCAAGAATATTTTGATGTCTTTCTAGAGGATTTACCAGGACATCCACTACAGTAGGAAATTGAGTTTACCATTGACTTAATTTCAGATTCAAGGCCCATATCAAAGACCCCTTATAAAATAGAGATTGTGTAATTCTTTTAATTGAAGAAAAAACTAGATGAATTGAGTGATAAAGGATTTATTCACCCCAAGTGTTTCTACATGGGGATCCCCTATTCCTTTTGTTAAGAAGAAATATTGATCTTTGAGGTTATGCATTGACTATAGGGAGATCAATGCTATAACAATAGAACACAAGTATACCCTACCTGGCATTGATGATTTATTCGATCAACTTCATGGAGCTCAATATTTTTCAAAGATTGACCTCCGATCTGGATATCATAAGTTTCTTTTGAGGAAGGAATACATTCTAAGAACCACATTTCGAACCAGGTATGGGCATTACAAGTTTACAATAACACCTTTTGGACTGACTAATGCACCCTCTATTTTCATAGATCTAATGAATAGTGTTTTTAAGGAATATCTTGATGACATTGTGGTGGTATTTATTTATGATATCTTGGTACACTCCAAAAGCTATTATGATCATGAAAATCACTTGCACACTATTATGAAGACTCTTAGAAGAAATGAATTATATGGGATGTTTAGCAAGTTTGAATTTTGGATTCAATAAGTTTCCTTTATTTGACACATTGTAGGATGGAATATTTGTTGATCTTGTGAAGAAAAAGGCTGTGTAAGAATTTCCTACTCTAATGAACATAATTGAGGTACTTTGTTTTATTGGTTTTGCAGGTTATTATCAGAATTTCATTCATAAATTTTCCTGTTTAGCCAACATGATGAACAAGATTACACGTAAAGGCGAAAAGTTTGAATGGAAAAAATAACTTGAGGACTATTTCAAAGAATTTAAGATGTGATTAGTTAATTCATCAATCCTAACTCTGCCATCGAGTAATGATGGGTTTGTGATCTATAGTGGTGAAATGATGAAAGGAATTTGTTGTGTCCTTTGGAAGAATGATAGATTTATTGCCTATGAATCAAGGTAGTTAAAAGTTCTTGAACAAAAATATCCTAATCATGATCTCAAGTTAGTAGTGGTATTATTTTCTATAAAGATGTGGACATATTATTTCTATTGTAAAAAACGTGAGATATATTCGGATCATAAGCGTCTGAAATATATCTTCTCAATTAAAGAACTCAACATGAGGCAAAGGCGATGACTGGAACTACTCAATTATTATGATTGTTCCATACAACACCACCCCAGTAAAGGAAAATAAAGTAGTTGATGCATTGAGTATGAAGGATCATGGAGTTCTCAAAAAACAAGGATAGGTAGGGATCTTTTGTACATGGGTCTAGTCAGGATGGATATGGGAATTATCAAAGATGGTGAATCATTACTACTTTTTCAAATGGTTTCCCAACCATAGTTTTTGGAAGGAATTAAAGCTTCACAGTCTAATGATGAGAATCTTCAAAAGAAAATTAATGCTATGAAAGATGAGAAGTTGGCTGACTTCATGTGTGAAGATGGAAATATGAAATTTGGGAAGAGGCTATGTGTTCCCTCAATACCCGATCTGAAAAGGGAGTTATTGGATTATCCTCATAGCTAAAATTTCTCTATAAACCATAGTAGCACTAAAATGTAAATATATTTGAAAGAACATTTATGGTGGGATAACATGAAGAGGGGAATTTATGATTATGTATCAAGATGTTTAGTATGTCAACCAGTGAATTTCTAACAAAAACATCATACAAGAGTCATGAAACCTCTACCTATTACTACATGAAAATTGGAGGTCATGACCATGGATTCTGTTACTCGATTACCCAAAACTCTAAGAAACAGCGATGCAATATGGGTAATTACTGATCGAATTATAAATATTCACATTTCCTTGCTATAAGGGAGGATTTTCCACTAGATAAGCTTTCACGACTCTGTATCAATGAATTTGTGAGACTTCCTTGACTAGCTCTCTCAATTGTGTTTGATCGTGATCCAAGATTTACATCGGAATTATGGAAAAGTCATCAGAAATATTTGGATACTGATCTTATTTTGAGTACTAATTACCACCCAAAAACTGACGGGAAATTAGAAAGGATGATCCAAACCTTAGAGTATGTGGTGAGATCATGTTCACATGACATTAAAGGTATGTTGGATCAATATTTATCAGTGGTGGAGTTTTCCTACAATAATAGTTTCCATTCCTATATTCAAATGGAACCATATGAAGCATTGTACAGAAATAGATGTCGTACACCAACATATTTGGATGAAGTTTGTGAAAGGAAGTTAGTGGGCCTAGAGCTCTTGGAGAAAACAACAGTGAAGGTAAAGACTATTAAAGGCCATATCAAAGCAACTCAAAGAAGATAAAAAAGCTATGCTGATAATCGAAGGAAGGATTTGGAGTTTCAAGTGGGAGATTATGTTTTATGAAATGTATATCCATGGAAGGGTGTTATAAGATTTGGGACGAAAGGGAAACTGATCCGTAGGTACATAGGACCTTTTGAAATTATGGAGAGAATTGGAGAAATTGCATATCATTTGGCTATGCTGCCTAGCCTGTCTAAAGTACACAATGTGTTCTATGTCTCATTACTGAGAAAGTACAAGCCAAACCCAACACATGTCCTCACTTATGAAGGTATATAATTGGAACCTAACATATCTTACTATGAAGAGTCTATCTAGATTCTAGACTCTAAAGAACAAGTGTTGAGGAATCAAATTACACAACGAGTAAAGATACTTTGAAAAAAATCATAAAATCAAATAGGCAATTTGGGATCTTGAGGAGCTTATGATGAAGAACTATCCAAATATTTTTGTGATATAATATTCTTTTAATTTCTAGGAAAGAATTTTTGTACAGAGGGGATAATGTTAGACCCCAATATTTTGAAAATAAATTTAGTATTGAAGGCATTAAACACTGAGTCTCTACAAAACAACACTTTTTTATAACCTAGCTAGTAAGTATAATTTTTTCACCTGTGTTTTAAATTTTTAAAAACTAACATAAATGGTTGTGTTGAGTAAGATACTTGGAGTCTGATAAGACAGAATTACTTTTTGGTGAATAGTAACATACCCTTATGAATAGTGATTCAAATAGTAGTATTCCCTTCTGAATATTAAATCATATTATTATTTTATTATAATAAATTTATAAGATAATGAGATCATGATTAATTTTTCAAGGAGATATAAAATGAATTATAGTTTTAAAATTTTTATTTTTCGAATAAATTATGATTTTATTTAAAAATTAAAATACTAATATTAAGAATTTTTTTTTCAAAAAATGAAGTTTAATTTTTAATTCTACACACTGAAAAATGGTTAGGGTAAATATTTGCGATTTTTTTGAAATACTCAATAATTTTCTGAAATACTCAAAATTCTAAAATACTCATAAAAAGTCCAAAACCTCTCCCCTAAATAGGGTCTCAAGGAAGATTACTTCAAGAGGTAAATTCCTCTTTTCGTTTCTTTTATTTTAAGTTCCTTTCTTTTCCTTTTAATTCCTCACCTAATTTAATCCAAATGTTGTGATGAATCTGTTACCTTATATGTGCTATAATTTTGTTATTATAAAGGAATAATTCTTCATCATCTCTCTTTTCCCCTTCTTTTATACAAGAATTTAAAACACCATTTGAGATGTGTTAATTTATTACATTCAAGGACAATGAGTTTTCAATTTCTATTCGCGTCTTCAATTAGGGTCATGAAACCATTTTTATGGTTAGAACAGACTATAATAAATGTATTATAAATTATTAAGGTTCTGGAATCCTTTTTTACACATGATAATAATTTATAAATCCAAATGTGTTCGTTGTGAAGAAAAACCACCAATTAACCCAAACAATGGTCATTAAAGTTTTATATAATGATTCATCTTCCCTCCAAATAACCAAATGAATTTTATGACCATGTAATCTTCTGGTATTTAACTAATATCTTAAAAATCCTATTCGGGACAAAAATTCTCATTCTACATGTATATCCTTACATAAATATAAGTAAACTAATCATAAAAATGGATGAACAAAACACACCCAAAGAATGAAATTGAATTAATTAACCCATCAAAAGGACAATAATAAACCTACTAAGGTTATAATAAATCAATTACATGTAAATTAGGTCCAGTAATCATTAATTTATGAACCTAAATTTTATTATTCATGTCTATAAGATCAGGTGAGGAACACCATCTGACTTAAGGTAAGGGGTTTCCACCCGAACCTCCATTTTCATTCGGGTTACTTTTATTATCTACTTACCTCAATTAAATTATTATTCATTAATATTAACTCATTATAAATTATTTTTTAATTTTCTATATATTTTTACCAACCATAATTCTACCTTTATTTAAGGGGAACTATATATTTTAAAATGATCTTTAAAAAATTCTTCCCAAATACAAGCCCGACTCAAGAAAAATTCTCAAATTCTTACTTATTTTCAAGGGAACTATATAATATGTTTTTTAGAAACCATTATTTTTATAAAATAAATCATTTTATTATGAAAATAATATCTTACTTCACTTCTGGTTTTATACAAATATTTTTCCCAAATAACTCTTCTTTTCATAGTAAAACAGTATTTATCTCAAGAATTACTCGATGATTTTATAAGAGTATTTTCATCTATTTCAACACTCTTGTTTATTATTATTTATTATTGGGAATAATATTTTTTGATATCATAATCCGTATTATATTGAATGGTTTATGATTAGTTTTACTATATATGTTTTATTTTGATACCATTCATCATACTACTTAGAATGGTTAGTGATTATGTTACAGATTAGGGAAAGTTATTTACATATAATTTGTATGTGTTATTTATGTTTTTCCGCATTCATGTGAGGAATAAATTAGAATTATTATGTTATGGTTTGGTCCCACTATATCCCCTCTATGCATATTTATGTCTCATAAGACAAATAGATTTGGACTTGGCTGAGGCCTTACACATTTTTAGATATGGTTTTGGATGAGGCCTTAATCATTTTTAGATGTCTTGGATGAGGCCATGGTGGTATGTTTCAGAATGTATATAATATGAATTTCTCTCATTATGAATCTTGTAATTAAAATTTCGTGAGGTTATTCGACTAGGATAATACCCATGATTATGTTTTATTATGGAAATATTTACTCAGTTCATTTTTATGCCATATTATGTTCACATTTTTCTTTTAAAGGCATTTTTTTTAAATTATTCACAATGTTGAATGTTTATTTTATCTTTCTATACATTTCTTACTCTTACTAAGCATTCGAAATCACCCCTTTCTTATGTTTCATTTTCTCATGAAATAGATAATTTTATTATGAATGACATGCTAGGTTAAACTTATAGTTGTGGATGTTCCCAATAAAACTTATATATTGTATTTCATTTGAAGTTGTAATGTTTAACTTTTATATATATCTTGTTTCCAAATCTAATAAACTACTCATCCCTTCACGATTCATATTTCTTGTTTATATTCCAATGTAATAAAATAAGGCACTGGCTCCAGGCAACTGGGGTCGGGTCCTTACATGTGATGTGGCTATTGTTGTGGTATGTGGTGATGGTGTTTTGTGGAGGTTGTGTAATGAAATAGTTGTGGTATGAAAAGTATGATACATGGGGATTTCATGGTGATATGGTTTGGTTGACAAGGTGCAGTAATGATGATTGATATGAGTTGGTATAGTTTGTATGTGGTATGGTTGTGCTAGTTACTCAGATATCAATGGAGAAAAATATGAATGAATAAATGAATGGGCTGGAAATTGAATATAATAATATGGAAATTGATTGTGGTAAATAGATTAAATTAATTGAATAAATTACTGGTTTGTGTAAATTTGAAAATACTTGAATTATCAATGAATTTTATCATAACTTGATTATATGGTAAAGTGGTGAAATTGTATAAAAAATTGGGAAATATTGTGTGGCTTGTGTGGTGGCGGTGTGGAATGTTGCATATAGTGGTAGAAGTAATTTCAATATTAAATATATGGTATGGTGGTGGTGATGTGATATCAACAAGTGCAGTTGATGTAAAACCATAGTTTGGGTGTTTTTCATTGTTTATATATGTTATATGTTTATGTTATTTCTTTACACCCCCCCTCCCCCGAGTTGGATAACTATACTAATGATCAGAGGTTATGGGTTCTAGGTGTTTTCCACAACATCCAAGATGATGGTGATATATATGGCTAGCTACCACCTCTTCCCAACTCTTCTTTCAGCAGTGATGTGCTAGGTGTCTTCAGATGAGATGTAAATTGATGGCCCTAGTGTTTTCTCGTGAGGTGTGACATGGTGAGAGATGGGGAGATGTGATATATAGTGGGGTCAATCGTTGTAGGATGAGGGAATGAGGTTGATGTACTTCAACTTCATGATACCCTACTTCTCTAGTTATATGATGAAATGTGATTTGATGGACCATGTGTCTTTGGGTGAGACATAATGTGATGGTCTAGGTCTCTTCAGGAAAGATGTGATGTGTTTTTTTTATGATATAATGATTCAATATGCTATCACCATTTTCTAGATGTTTTGATAGTGGGGTAGGTAGGTATGTGTGTTAACCAACATCATAGATGGATATTATGTGATGGTATATGTATAGAAAATATGGGTGTGTAAGATATTCAACATTGGGGCATGAGAGTAGAAAATCAATGAGGAAGCAGTAGTGGGGATCCTTGCTTTGTTATAATATTGATGCTATATTATTTTATTGGTTGTGTGATTTTGTGAGAGATCCATGTGAGGATAATATTGGTTAGATGAACTATATATGTTCATGTTGGTTATGTTATTTGTTCATAGGTGCATTATCATTCTCTTTTCACATGTTCACAAAATACCTTTGTTATATCCCTAATGAGTGTACCTATTATGCTCAACCTGTACATATAAAATGTTTTTTATGTTTTTAGGAGGACATTGAGGATCGATTTAGACATTACTAGATTTGTTTGGAGGTCTTGTTGAGTTGTTACCATAGACTTTCCTTTTGGTATACTTTGAAACTTTCTTTGTACTTGTTTATTTTTCTCATGCATTGTGAGTTGAGTTTTGGTTTACCTTAATATTATCTACTAGAGTTTCTTATGTGTTTTTTATGCCATCTATGGATCCTATTTTATTTATTGAGGGAAATTCCTACCATTTTGCGATATTTTTATACCCTCGGTTCTAGTCACCGACCCAAATAACACCATAGATGAGGCTCATGGTTCATTATCTCTCTTCCTTCATTGCGGAATCATTGGATTGAGGGGTCATTAAAGAGTGGTATCAAAGGTTTTGGTTGAGAGATACGATGGAGTATGGAGTTATTTACTATGATAATTTCATATATTGGTCAGGAAATATTATTTGTTGATCTTGGTGTGTGACATTAGCAAGGTAGACAAGCTAGGACATGGGATTATAGGGCCCCTCATGATCCAATGTGTAGATTATGTGCTTATTGGATGACCAAATGAGGTGGACGTATATCTAGGGTGGAGACCTAGGAGATGTAAATTCATCATGATTTTATTTTTTATATCAGAAATGGGATTTTGTGGGATAATAAAATGAATTAATTAAATAATCTTTGATAAATTTCATGCTACAAGTCTTAGGTTGTTCTCCTTACTTTTCAAGAATGGATCATGTTCATCATCCATAAATATCTTAGAAATTTGAGGTTTATAGAGATAATATAGTTGATCATTGGAGGATTTATTTAGTAGAGTAGGATGAGGAATGAAAAATGATTTTGTGTTCCTTTCAGTGGTAGAGTTTGGGGATGTATGGGGAGCATCTCTAATCTAGAGAAAAATCACTAGATAGAGGAGCTTGATATTTCTATCAGTCTAATTCGAGCATGGGGTGAGTTTTGGGTGATTTTGGAAGTCATTCTAATAAGGGGAGCTCCATGTTAGTGGTGGATGCAATTTCTTAGTGATCATAAAAAGGTAGATGTGTTGTGTCTCGAATTTCAAAGGGATTTCTGAGTGGAGTTTATGTCATCTATAATGAGGGAAACCAAGAGGTAGCATATGTTCTCCCAAAATAAGGGTAGATTTAGTTTGTGGTATATTAGGATGGCGAGCGTGAGCGCGGCAGGAGGATGGCGATGGCGGTGGAGTTCCGGCACCGAACCCTAGTTCATGAACGAAGATGAATTTCCCCCCCTCCCAGGATGTGGGCGGGCGGAGGATGTTCTTCCCCGACATCCGAAACCTCGAGCGAAGTTTGTACCCTTTTCTAACCTTAACTTTATCCCTGATTTCCCTTCGATTACTTTGGGTTCGAAGGTCCCGGATCTGCATCTTGGGTACCCTCAACTCTCAATTTCTGTTTCAGAGTTCTCCTCGGCGTCGAATCTCCTGAATCTGACTCTGATCGCACGATTTAATCAGCAAAGACCGTCGATTGATGATTTTGATAGGTTTGTGTTCAGTAACTGGGATTTTCAGGATCGCGCGGTAGTGGGATTGCTTGACAAGAATCAAATAATGATCAGATTCGCCTCAGAAGACGACTTGGTTCGCGCTTGGTCTCATGCTCCTCGCCGTTGCGGAGGATGTTGTTTTTCCCTCCTTCGATGGACCTTCGATATGTGCATGAATCAGGATTCACCCTTAGCTGCCTTATGGGTTAGTTTTCCTCATCTTCCGTTGCCATTTCAAAATCCCTCTATAATTCGTATGCTCGGAAATTTGGTTGGGCGTTTTCTCTGCTCTGATGCTCGGACTTCATCTGTTTGTCATCCGGTCAATCCACGGCTCTGTGTGGAGGTGGACGTCTCGAAGCCGCCTGTCGAGTGGATTTGGGTCACGGTTGGTGAGGAATTCCGCTGGAAGCAGGCGGTCGTTTTTGATTCGTGGGTTGAGTTTTGTTCGGGGTGTCACCGGTTGGGTCATCGGGATGGGAACTGTTATGGTGGAGCAACCTCAGCCCCGAGTGAGCACCGTGCTAAGGGTGCTGGTAATGGGAAGGAAGCTGGTGACTCCCAGGCTGGCAATGGCACGGGTGGAGTGGCTTCGGAAGGTCCAGTTGCTGCGATGGGTTTTGAGGGACGGAAGCAAGTTTTTAGTTCTGCTGCATGTGAACTGAACGCTGTTGATGGGTGTTCTGGAAATGGTGTGGGGCATAAGCCTGTTTTGGCTCGAGATGCATGCGCTTACAGTGCAGGGCTGTCCAGGAAGGGTGCTGGGAGTGCTGCTGAAGCTAATGCATGTTCGAAGGATTCTGGGTGTGCTGTTAGTGTCGTTGATGCTATTGACAGACCGAAGGAGGATGGGAGGAGGCCGAGTCCGGATGGCTGGAGTCTCTCCAATGCTGCTCCTCCTCCTAAGGAGTCCATGATGCATTTGCAAGCTCCTGGATCTGGAAATGGTGTACATACATGTAATATGATTCAAGCTTTGGCGACTGAAGAAGCCGTTAATGGGGAGATGAATTCCACAATGGAAGTTGAACAGGTCCTGCAAATTGCTCCAGTTGATGCAGTGAAGACGTTAACTGGTGGACAAGCTCTTGAAGGGCAGCCACATTGCTTGGAAATGGTTGATTGTAACAGTTTTCCTGCTGCTCGAGAGGTTAATGATATTTCGTATGGTGTCATTTCTGGGAAGTGGGGGGATGTGTCGGACAATGAAAAGGACAATGAAATGACCAGGATGTCATATAGTGAGATACTAAAGGATGGTAAGGGGAAGAAGGGAAAGGACGTGTCTGCTACTCCAAGCTGTAGGCCGAGGAAGGAATACTCGGAGCTGCCGAAGACAATCTCCACTCGGTCCTCCTTAAAACAATCTTCGAAAGAGTTGATTTCGTTGGAGAAACTGAATCTTCGCAAGAAGTATGCCAAGATTCTTAAGCATTATGAAATATCGGAGTGGGAGTCAGCTACGGCAGAGGATGTCTATCCTGGGGGCGGGAATGAGTATGATATGTATGATATGTAACTGATCTTTTCTTTGTGTTGCGCATTTTCTGCACTTTTCTTTATTTTAATAAATAGTCAGGGGCTCTCCTCTGACCACCTTCCTTGGTATATTAGGATTAGGTTTGAGGAACTCCTACTATTTTCCTTTGATTTTTTCCTAGACAAGGATTCCAAAGTGCAGTTTATGGAGGAGGCTTCACCCACATTGATCAGGTACATGGTCACCCCACTCATGGTTCCTATGTATCTAGAAGTGATGAAGAAGGTAGAGATGATTTAGGGGGTATTTTATCTTGTAGTTTATCCATGATAGATTGGATAGTAGGGCCTTTCATTGAGAAGAGGTTTAATAACTGATTCATGGGTGTTCAATAAGTCAGGGTTTTTTCAGTGGGGAACTGTTCATGGAAGTTCCTTCCCCACACTTTAGGGAAATGTGGTTTACAAGAACCTTTCAAGGGATTATTGTTTCCATAATATTTATATTATGGAAATTAGAACCCTCAATTTCAGTTTCCAACCAATTAGGGATTCTTGTTTTAGATTGGAGGCATGGATCCTTTTCAGTAGTACTAGATTCCATTGAGGTAGTTTCTGTAGTAGGGCCACAGATGCTGATTAAAAAGTTGAGGGTCAATGGAGTTGACATAGGTAAGCCTTGTGATGGTCCCTATCCATAAGAAAATAGGAAATAGTTTTTTCACAGAGTCAGGTAACATAGGGGTAGAGGAGATGGGTGTGATAAGATGCACAGGTTTGAGGAAACAATTCCCACAATTCTAGGAGTTGTTAACGATATGATCAGTTTATCATCTACCATTGTGTGAGCTTTTTTTGATTCGAGATCCAGATAATTCATTGTTTCTCCTACTTTTTTCTATGATTTGGGATTAGACATGGAGAGTCTTTCAGTTCCTTTGTTTTTATCTATGCCAGTTTGATGTTAGGATTCTTTATTTGATGTGTGGTGGGGATGTAGGATGGTGTTGGGGAAACACTAGTCAGTGGAGTACTTCTTCTTTATATAGATAAAACCATATTATTTTATCTGCATCATGTATTTTTTATATTTTTTGCATGACATCAATGAATATTTTCATAGGATAGTTTTTTTTCATATGTAGAGGGACAAAAAGTGGCGTTCGATAGAGAAAAAGGTTATCAAATAGGTGGTAGGTAGATGGAGCCTATTTTTTCTCAGTTTTTGGAGCTGTTGGTGGAATATCTGGTAGAGGGTGTCCCTAGGTTTGTGGAGGAGTTTTTGGATATTTTTTCAGATAAGGTTTTTACCCTACCTCAATGACGTGATGTTGAGTTTGGGTTATAGTTGCAACCTTGTGCATCTCTAATTTTGATGTCTCTATTTCATATGGAGCCTAAAATGTTTTGTCAGTTGAGGTTATAGTTGTATGATATGATAAAAAAGGTTTCATCCCATCTAGTGTGTATCTGTGGGGTGACCCAGTGCTATTTTCTAAGAAGGTGGATGATATTATGAGGCAATGTATAGACTAATGAAAGTTTAATTAGGTAACATTCAATAAATATTACCCTCTTATAAGGATTGATTATTTGTTCGACCAATTGATAAGAGATAGATATTTCTGAATGATTGTTCTTCAATATAGATATCATCAGTTAATGGTGAAGGATGAGGATATCCTGATGACTACATTTAGGTGCAGGTGTGAGAAAATTGGGTTTGTAGTCATTTCATTCAGATTTACAAACACACCTTCCGTGTTCATGGGGCTTATGAACTCCGTGTTTCATGAGTGTCTAGACTGATTCATCATCATATTTGTCGATGATATCTTGATCTACTTGAAGTCATAGGAGGAGAATTCCGAGTATCTAAGATCTATTTTGTAGGTCCATTGACACTACAAGATCTATGGAATGTTGTACAAGTGTAACTTCTAGATGTGGTAGGTTTAATTAATTAGACATTTAGTGCCTCTATGGGGTATGGAAGTGGGCTTATTAAAATTTGAGGTGGTTGTTTCTTGGGAAACACCAAATAATGTGGCAGAGTTTCACAGTTTCCTTGGTCCCACAGGCTATTACTGGAGGTTTTTTTCCTAATTTATATTGATTTTTAGGCTCTCTTATAGCATTGACCATGAAATACTAGGCTTTTGTATGGACAGATTAGTGTCAAACAGTGTTCAGTTAACTGAACGAGAAGTTAGTCAATTCTCAAGGGCTTTAGTTTCCTGAAGAGGGTGTGTTATTTGAGGTTTTTTTGTATTTCATCCCATCTATTCTTGGGATGCATATTGATGGATCAGAGGGTATCAATATCACATGGTTCTAGGAAGTTATGTTCCCATGAGCATAAATATTGCACCCACAATCTATAATTGTTAGTTATTGTGATTTACCTAAATTTATGGTTGTACTATCTAATCGGTGAGAAATTTTTGGTTTTCATAAACCACAAGAGACAGAAAAATATCTTCACTCAATGATATCTCAATTTTTTCCACCAGGCGTCCATGCATTTTTTTTCAGTATTACAATTTTGAGATCTCTTACACAACAATAAAGGGGAATGAAGTTACTGATGAATTGAATTAGAAGTCCTATGGGTATTTGAATCTGGATTTGGGGATTCTTGGAATGAAATGGAGTATCATGCAATAATATATCTTGATGACAGATGGTGAAGTTTCTATGTTCATATTTATTTGATGACCATGGAGTCATCTTTGATGTAGTGGGTGGATGAGTCTCAATGGGGTAACTCAGAGGCATAGGTGATGTGTGATTGTGTTGGCTCTGGTGATTCTTTTGAGGTATGGTCAGAGGATGGTCAGAACTGGGTGTTGTTGTAGGGGAGGTTGTTTATCATATAGGTGATGCATGATGGGATTCCACATGAGTTTCAAATATCACCCTTAGTAGAACATCTTGGTGTGACAAATATTTATCATGGATTGACTAGTTAGATTTAGTGTCCATGGATTAAATGTTCAGTGGCAGAGTTTGTGGTGAGGTGTCTCATATTTCAATAGGTGAAAGTAGATCATCATGTTCTTAGAGGTTTTTTGTAGTCCTTGGATGATACCAAGATGAAATGTGAGTACATATTGATATATTTCATCATAGGATTACCTTGAGACATAGTAGGTTGTGACATTGATAGTGGACCAACTGATGAGTTCAACTAATTTTATAGTGATTATTGAATCAAATGTCATGGATGTTTTAGAAAGGAGGTATGTGGATTAAGTGATTAGGATTTTGGAGGTACCCTGGACCATTATCTCTAATTGGGATCCTTATTTTACCTTTCATGTCTATAGGGGATTACAACATATTCTTTAGCTCCTAGATACATCTTAGCACTTCTTTTTATCCTCATATAGATAGGAAGAATGATAATACCATACAGATTCTAGTAGATATGTTGTGCAATTGTATCTTGTACTTTGGTGGATCTTGGGTACAACACCTAACTTTGGCTAAGTTTTTGTATAACAACAACTATCACTCATCCATTGGAATGTTACCATTTGAGGTGTTTCATGAAATACCATGTCATTTTCTATTATGTTGGATGGTTTTTAGGGATTCAATAATTCATGGTCCTGATATGGTCTAGGGAATGATTGAAAAGATCTAGTTGGTTCAAGAAAAGATAAGGGTATCATAGGACTGTATAAAGGCCTATGTTGATTTTAGGTGGATGCCCATGGATTTCATGGTTTAAGACCATGTTTTATGGAGAGTCTCCCCTAAACATGGGTAGTGGAGATTTAGAAATGAGATAAATATATAACATCTCGGCAGGACTCACTTGATAATAGTATCCAAACCATTGGTCACATGATGTCAAGCATGCCTCCCCGTATGCCAGAGGCTTTCAATTAGCAGTGAGGATCTGTGAACATGCAGTGGGGAGACTAGAACCTCTTTTGGCAGAGTAGATGTGTGGTGAGATAACATATAATAGGGGGATAATAATAAATGAAAAATACATAGTGGAAGTAAAGCATCCAAATCATAATAATAAATAGGCCCAACTATGGAACCATATACAAAATCATAAGTATTCAATGTTTCTAAATAAAAGAAACATGAAACATGGTAGTAGGAACACATATATAAAACTTTATAAAAAGAACCAATATATTATCCCCAGATAGCTTCATGATCCATAGCTCAGTCCTGTGATCCCCCACTCCCATTCTATAATCTGTCTATCATCAACAAATAGGTTCTTTCCCCTATCCCTACCAACATCCATGAAGTCTTTTAGGGTACCAAATAGTGGCCTGAAAAGGGTGTGAGATATAATGAATAGGCCACCACCAACATTTTATATAATTATAAATCATATGAATATAAGATGAGGAGTGTGAATATATAATAATGGTAAGGTAGTAATGTAAATCGTAAGGGTCATCTCTGGTTCCTAAAGGACACCAATCTAACACTACCTGCTTTGGCCCATGTCGAGAAAACCTCTGAAAAAATGTCACTATAAACATATACATATATGTGTGTAAATGTGTGTGTTTGTGTGTGTATATATTATATATATATTTAGTGACATTTATAGACATATATGTATATAAGAAGTGCTATCCAAGACCCAAGGTGTAACTATCACGACTCGTCCTCGGGGCCCGTGCCGTGACTACCCCAAGCCAGCCTTCCATAGGTGAGGGGCTGGTGACTAGCACCAAAGGCGTAAATCCCAAAAGAAGGGAAGACATTGCCTTTATGAAGTAACATACACAACAGAGTATGCAAGTGAAGTAAGAACTAGTAAAACTGATTACATGGTAAGTTCTGAAAAAAGTAAATGGGCCAGTATACAAACCCAACTGAAAGTACAGCAAACTGAAAGGAAAGTACAACAACAGTAAGTAAACAGAAACACCGAGTCATCCTCCGGGAGTCCCACCTAAAGGGCGGGTACAGATAGCCTCTTAAGCTCCTCGGGTCCGGTCGTCCGCTCTGTATGCATCCCGCCAAGTAGTCCACCTCCGGGTACCGTCCAGGTCCACAAGCCCCCACATCAATTAGTGTTGTCCATCGCCTACATCCAACGCAACATAGTGCGGGCATAGCCCATGCAGGGGTGAGTGCACGATACTCAGTAGGAACCCCAAGACCCCTGAAGGTCTCTCAGAATTCACGAAGGATAAACCACAAAGGAAAGATACAATCATGAAGTATCAAAAAACTCTACTTAGGTATATAACCATACATATTCTTAATTCATCAATTATAGTTCGGATCCAGCTCCCGAGCCCAAGAACAACCCAGTCCACATAGGAAAGAACAACCCAGTCCACACAGGAAAGCACAACCCAGTCCAAACATGAAATTCAAGTCAACCACATCAATGATAAATATTTAGAATCAAGACTCAGCTCACACAGGTATACACTTCGTAAGGCGATAGAGATGATAAGATGTAGCCACTGATTCATCTAACCTATCAGACCCACATAGGATACAAGACCAGCTAAGTGTTCGGCCCCACAGAGGATACAAGACCAGCTACTCTACCAGACCCACATAGGATACAAGTACAGATTCAAATACTGTCGGACCCACAGAATATACAAGAACAGTATTCATCGCTGTCAAACCCATGGAGGATTCCGGTACGGTCTTCATCACTTCCCAACCCACGAAGGATCCAAGTACAGTCGTTCTCGCGGCCGAACCCACGAAGGATCCATGTACAGTTGTCTTCGTCGCAGTCGCATCCAGTTCTAGGGTTCTCGCACACAAATGCTTGATTCTGGGATGATACGCTCCTCGAGCAAAAGAGAGTCGATACATCAACTATAACGAAGTCCAGATTTGATGTATCCCAAAATTTCGTTTCGTCAAAAAAAACCAAACGCGTCAGACGGTGCGTCAATTGGACGCCCGGTCTGAGAGTTATTGGCTTTTCCATTCCAGGGGCCCGATTGGTTTTTAAGCTAAAACCAACCCGACCATACCCTAGAAATGTCCAAACCTCAATCGGAGTAATCCAAAAGGATTGTCTCAACAAAAGGATACCAACGCAATTGACGGCATGTCAACCGGATGTCCGGTCCTTGAGATATGAGTGTTTCCGCTCCAAGGCCCCGGTTGGTTTCGAGTTCGAACCAACCCCGCCATATGAAAATTTTGCCAAAACCTCAACTGCAATATACCAAAATAACCGTCTCGATCCAAGGATTCATACCCAACTGACGGTGCATCGATCATAGGTATGTAGCACAAGTAATGGGCAAAAGACCAAAAGTGGTCCGAAGTGGGGGGTATAGGCCCGGTCTGACCCGGCCCAACCCCCCTAGGTCAGCCCGATAGGGTACGGCCCAGCCCGGTCCACGCGACCCACCCCGGCTCGGTCGGGGGGCGTGCTGGCTCGGCCAGCGGGCAGAGAAGGGGGGGACGTGGTCCCCCATCCCTTTGCTCTCTACGGACGTGGCGGGTGTCGCGTCTCCTCCGGATCCCACGTGGTCGTGGGATCCGGCCGCCGCCTCCGGCCGCCGGCGCCGCCACGTCAGCGGTCCGCGCTGCTGGAGTTTTCCACGGGCCATCGGAGTCATTCCGGTGGTCCGTTCTTGCTCCTGTCTACACCTGTGGTCATCTCGGAACCCGTACTTTACTGTGACGGCCTCTAATCACCAAACCGGTCCCGTTTCGTCCTCGCTAATTATTCCACACATCGGGAACAAAATAGCGGTGTGTTCGGGCTTTTTCGTTAGCCCGCGCCCACCGTGTTAGTGGTTTTAAGAAAACACCATCAATAAAACACGCCATGCCAAGGGTATAGAAATAACACATAAACAAATTATACCAAAAAACCCTACCTAAACAAAGAAGGCATTCGTCGGCGTCGCGGTAGATGGCGTCTCGGTGGACGGCGTCGCAGAAAAAGGGGTTTGTAGGCGTCGACGGAAAACCCTGAGGAGGAAGCGGCATATCCTCTCTTGTCGCGGAGAAGAAGATTTGGTGGTGCGTCGTCAATCTCCGAGGAACCGGCGTTCTTTGTCATTCTTCATCGGAGGCTGGCGTCGATGGCATTTCATCTGAGCTTCCTCCCGTGGGTTCTCAACTCATTTTCCAAAGGGTTGATCAATAAAAGAAATATTCCTCACGTTGTGTTCATTATTATGGTTCATTAATGAACCTTAATTAATGAACCAATTAAACACATGGGCGTTGCTGTTACACAACCAAAGGGACGAGTCATTAAATGGCCCTTATTTATTGATCGCCGTTACACTACGATTCCGCCAACTATCGCTCAACGGTGGAAGAAAAGGAATAAAATAACTTATAGTTATTTTATTTTATATAATTATTTTTCTGAAGGTCTAAAAACTTATCTGTTTTGTCCGACCCTTGTCAGTTGAAGTTAAGCTTCGCCTAAGAGAATCCCGGCGCTGAAAATTCATCGGTTCTCTTGGATTTTAATTCCGAGCACCGGTTTAAAAGTTAGAAAAACCCGTTCGTTCGTTCACTGAACGTACCAGAGCTAAACTTTGAAAATTGATTCCAGGCACACCGGACCTCAGAATCAAGCACCGTTAGAAACCCTGTACTCGTAAAATCCCAAAGAATTTATGAAAAAAAATTCCTTGAAATTTACGGGTCTTTACATTACTACCACCTCAGGGCTTTACGTCCCCGTAAAGATACATCATAAACTAGGGAAAAAAATAAGGGTACTGAGCATGCATCTGAGCCTTCCGCTCCCATCTGCTCTCCTAGAGGTTCCCATGCTACCACCTGATACACACTAGAGGAATAGACCATCCACGTAGGACCTGCGCCTATCGATCCTCGATCTCCACCGGGATCTCCGCAAAAGTCTCCCATTCATCGATGTCCAGCTCCCCATGGTCAATAATATGCATTGGGTCGTGCACGTATCTCCTCAGCTGAGATACGTGGAAGAAGTCGGGCACCCGATGCAACTGAGGTGGAAGGGTCAGGCGGTAGGCCACTTCACCTACCCTGTTGAGGACCTAGAAAGGTACAATGAAGCGTAGAGATAACTTGTCTCCGCGTCCAAATCTCGATAATCCACGTAGAGGTGAGACCTGTAAGAAAACGTGGTCGCCATCCTCGAACTCCAGTGGTCTCCGCCTCCTATCAGCATAGGACTTCTGTCTATTCTGTAAAATCCTCATCTGCTCCTGGATGATCGGCACCTTCTCTGTCTTAGCCCGAACCATCTCTGGTCCTACAAGTGCTGACTCCCAAGGGTCAGTCCAGCATAGAGGTGATCTGCAAGGTCGGTCGTACAGTGCCTTGTAAGGTGCCATCCCGATGGTGGAGTGGTAGCTGTTGTTCTAATCAAACTCCACCAAGGGTATGTGATCCTCCCAGCTACGACCAAAGTCAAGGACACATGCATGGAGCATGCCCTCGAGTGTCTGAATGGTCCTCTCTATCTGGCCATCTGTCTGCGGGTGAAAGGAAGTGCTCAGGCGTAGCTGCGTCCCAAAGGCCTCCTGCAACCCCTTCCAAATCCGGGAAGTAAAGAGAGAATCTCAATCAGAGACGATAGATGATGGAACACCATGAAGCCATACAATCTCTTGAAGGTAGAGGTTTCCTAAGCTCTCTATTGAGCCCTGCTCTCTGATCGGTAGGAAGTTGACCGACTTGGTGAGTCGGTCTATGATCACCCAGATGGTGTCATGTCCTCTGAAAGTACGTGGATGCCCAATCACTAAATCTATGGATATCCCATCCCACTTCCACTTCGGGACCTCTATGGGCTGTACCAATCCTGCAGGTACCTAGTGCTCTACCTTCACTTGCTAATAAGTGAGGCATCGAGAAACGAACTCTACCACAACCTTCATCATACCCGGACACCAGTACTGTCGTCTGAGGTCCCGGTAAATGTTCTCTACTCCAGGATGTACCGCTAAAGGGGAAGTGTGGAACTCCCTTAGCACCTACTCCTTCAGTGCAACTGGCACCATGATACGTCCTCTGAAAAGGATGACGTGCTCTCCTCCTATAGAAAATCCATCAGCTGCCTGCCATGTGGATATCTGTGCACATCGCGTCTCACAGTCAACATTCCAATGTTGTGACTCTCTGAACCACTGAAGAAGTGGAGGAGTGACTGTGAGGGACTGTAGGAAGGATTCCCCATCTCTATCCACGAAGTATATCTGCAACACGGCTAGCTTCTCCATCGCCTCTCCAAGTAGCTGAATTCCCGATCTCCTGCTGAGAGCATCAGATACTACGTTCCCCTTACCAGGAGTATAGACTATCTCAAAGTCATAGTCCTGGAGGAACTCAAGCCATCACCATTGTCTTATGTTCAGGTCCTTTTGTGAGAAGATTCACCTGAGACTCTGGTGGTCAGAGTATATTGTAACGCGCTTTCCCATCAGATAGTGTCGCCACATCTTCAGGGAGAAGAGCACTGCTGCTAATTCCAGGTCATGAGTAGCATAGTTCTGCACGTGCTTCCTCAACTACCATGAACTGTAATCGATCACTGCTCGCTCTTGCATCAGGACACGCCCGGGTCCAGTCCCTGATGCGTCGCAGTAAACTACGTACCCTACGCCCACCTCCAGTAGCCTCAAGATGGTCGCACTGGACAATCTCCGCCTTAGCTCCTGGAAGCTCTGCTGATATCTGTCTTACCACACGAAGGGTTTCCCCTTCTTTGTCAAAGCTGTAAGCAGTCCTTCAACTCTGGAGAAGTCTAGGACAAATCTCCGATTGTACCCAACCAGACCTAGGAAACTCTGCACCTCCGTCACGCTCCTGGGTTGCTCCTAAGCAAGTACCGCCTCGACCTTCGTGGGATCCACTACATCTCCCACCTCTGAGATGACCTACCCCAAGAACTAAACCTCTTGAAGCCATAACTGGCACTTCGAGAGCTTACCATAAATCTAGTGCTCTCAGAGTGCATCCGGTACAACCCGTAGGTGGTAGGCATGCTCCTCCTCGATCGTCGAGTAAATCAGTATGCCGTCAATGAATACTATGACAAAAAGATCGAGGTAGGGCTGGAAGATCTTTTTCATGAGACTAATGAACACTGCTCGAGCATTGGTCACACCGAAGGGCATGACCACGAACTCATAGTGGTCGTACCGACACCTGAAGGTCATATTCTGTACATCCTCATCCTGAACTCGGAGCTGATGATAGCCTGACCTGAGGTCTATCTTCAAGAACCAACG
Source organism: Viscum album (assembly GCA_963277665.1). NCBI lineage: Eukaryota > Viridiplantae > Streptophyta > Magnoliopsida > Santalales > Viscaceae > Viscum > Viscum album. Next base: position 887,913,481 of record OY728121.1, read on the forward strand.
TGCTCCTTTGAGCTGATCAAAGAGGTCATCAATCCTCAAAAGCGGATACTTGTCCCTCAAAGTTACCTAGTTCAGGCGACGGTAATCGACACATAGTCGCAAGCCCCCATCCACCTTCTTGGAGAATAGGACCGGAGAAGCCCAGGGTGAAACACTGGGTCAGATGAAACCTTTCCCCTGTAAGTCCTCTAGCTGTACCCGCAGCTCAAGAAGCTCGACGGGAGCCATCCGATATGCTGGAGTGGATATCGGTGATTTCCCAAGGTACAGGTCTATATAGAAATATACCTCCCTGTGAGGAGGTAGTCCTGGAACATCATCAGGAAAAATGTCCACATACTGATCCACCACAATAGGAAAACTCAGACTCCAGACGTCAACTGCTCTGAGGATGAGACTAGCCAACTGATGTTTGATCGGCTTCCCTCTCCTCTGCATGAGTCCATCCTGTGCTGATAAGGTTCCCTTCTCACCAGTGAAGGTGAAACTGGTCCCATTTGTGCAGACACACCGCACCTTGCGCCTAATACAGTCGATCTGGGCATGGACTATAGATAACCAATCCATACCCAAGATGACGTCGTAAGGCCTCGACTCCGCTACAAGAAGATCCCATCCAAAGCTCTCGCCCCCTAGAGTAATCTCAAACTGCTAGTACCAGTGCGCAATCCTCGAGTCTTCTCCCGTAGTAGTCTCTAGCCGCAAGGATCAAGCCAACGGCTCTGTCGGAATCTCCGAGCTCCGAACAAGGGCAGCGACAATAAAAGAATGACTTGCACCTGTGTCTATAAGAACTGAATCAAGGGTGTAGTAGACCCAAATAGTTCCTCGAATCATCTCAGGTGCGCCGTGGTCGTAAGCCTCTACTGCCTAGAGCTGAGCCTACCTCTTCCCGCCAGATCCTTGTGGTCAGGGTGGACCTCTTGGGGGTGGTGGTGGTAGAGCCTCGAAGTGTCGTCCACCACCCGCTGCTCGGCCTTCTCCTCTTCCTTGTCCACCTACTCCCTACGGAACGCCATGATAGAACCTCTGCCTCTGCCTGGGAGGTACCTCCACTATCTGCTGCTTGTCTGCATGGCGGGTCAGGAAGTTACGAGCCATGTGGCCCTGCCCGCCACATGCATAACACTGTCTGCTCCTCGGAAGGCTGGCTCTGTGCCATGCTCCCCGCATAGACAAACTTGTGTCCTGAGGTTGCCCACCAGATGGCCTAGTCCTCTTGGACCCCTGCGTCATCTGTCAACTGCCATCTATAGAAGACTCTGCTCCAAGCCATCCTGCGGTGGGTCTCGCTGCTGATGGCTGCTCGGCAAGAAAGATCTCCACTAGCAGGGCTTTCTCTAGCACCCCTGCCAAGGTCGGGATGCTGAGTGGAATCGTCAAAGCTCTGATCTCATGCCTCATCCCCATATCAAAGGTCCGGGCCCGGAAGAATGGGTCTCGTACCATGTCTGTGGAGTAGTGCGAGAGGTAGGTAAATATCGCTGAGTACTGGGCTACTGACATGCTGCCCTGCCGCAGCTGTAGTAACTCTTGGATGCGCACCACACAGAGGGTGGATAGAACAAACTCTGAGCGAAAGAGGCTCTTGAAGTCCTTCCAAAGTAGAGATGCCTCATCGTGCACCTGGAGCATCAGGCTCCACCATCTACCTACTTCTGCGTGCAGGAGACTTTCGGCAAGGATCACCATGAGGTCTGCTAGTGTCCCTACCAACCTGAAGACTCTGACGATAACCTTCATCCAATCCTCGGCTGCCTGAGGATCCGTCTCTCCATGGAACCTGGGCATCCTCTTCCTCTGAATCTTGTGAAATGCGCTCAGGCAGCGTGCACTCTCCGCCGCTGGGGCTGGTAGCATCGGTGGCTCGGCGGGTAAAGGTACCGCTGGTGCCTCCGCTGTAATGGGGCCCTGCACCGAGGCCTTGTCGCTCGGTGGGCTACCGTCTCCCACAAATCTCGGAACCCTAGCTGGCTGCCATCGTGGGGCCATCCTGAAAAGAAATAGGTGCTCCACGGTTAATACAGTATACCTGGTGAGCTGACACAAAGTAATCACAAAGAAAATTTTTGAAAATAAACACACATGCAATCAGTGTTTTCATACACTGAGTCGGAAATCAGAAGTCAGGGTCCTGGTGTATGGATACGCCAGCCACCACCTGAACACTGGACTCCCTGTACTGAAAACCACACTCAATACCCTTAACACTATTGCTCCACAGAGAAACAATTATCAAAGTCCTGATTTCTGTGGTAGAACCGACTCCTCTGATACCAATTTGTCATGACCCGTCCTCGGGGCCCATGCCGTGACTACCCCAAGCCCTCCTTCCATAGGCCAGGGGCTGGCGACTATCACCAAAGGCATAAATCCCAAAATAAGGGAAGACATTGCCTTTATGAAGTAACATACACAACATAGTATGCAAGTGAAGTAAGCCCTAGTAAAACTGAGTACAAGTTAAGTGCTGAAAAAGTAAATGGACCAGTATACAAACCCAACCGAAAGTACAGTACAACTAAAAGGAAAGTAAAAAAGTAGTAAGTAAACAGAAACACCGAGTCGTCCTCCAGGAGTCCCACCAGAAGGGTTGGTACAGATAGCCTCCTTAGCTCCTTGGGTCCGATCAGTCGCTCCGTATGTGTCCCGCCAAGTAGTCCACCTCCGGGTACCGTCCGGCTCCACAAGCCCCCACCGTGATCAGTGATGTCCGTCATCTGTATCCAACACAACATAGTGCGGGCATAGCCCATGCAGGGGTGAGTACACGATACTCAGTAGGAATCCTGAGACCCCCAAAGGTCTCTCAGAATCCACAAAGGATGAACCAAAAAAGAAAGATACAATCACGAAGTATCAAACAACTCTACATAGGTATATGCCCATACATGTACCTAATTCATCAATTATAGTTTGGCTCCAGCTCCCGAGCCCAAGCACAACCCTTTCCACATAGGAAAGCCCAACCCAATCCAAACAGGAAAGCACAACCCAGTCCACACAGGAAAAGCAAGTCAACCACATCAATGATAAAGATTGAGAATCAAGACTCATCTCACATAGGTATACACTTTGTAAGGTGATAGAGATGATCATATGAAGCCACCGATTCATCTAAGTTGTTGGACCCACATAGGATACAAGACCAGCTAAGCTTTCAGACCCACATAGGATACAAGACCAGCTACTCTTCCGGATCCACATAAGATACAAGTACAGAGTCAAATACTGCCGAACCCACACAGGATACAAGACCAGTAGTCATCGATGTCGAACCCATAGAGGATTCCAGTATGATCATCGTCGCTGCCGAACCCACAGAGGATCTAAGTACAGTCATTCTTATTGCCGAACCCATAGAGGATCCAAGTATAGTCATCGTCGCCGCAGTCGTAGCCAGCTCTAGGGTTCCTGCAAACAGCATGCTCGGTTCTGAGAGGGTCCACTCCTCGAACAAAAGAGATTCGATACTTCAACTATCATGAAGTCCAGAGTTGATGTATCCCAAATTTTCGTCTCGTAAAAAAACACAACGTGACAGACGGTGCTTCAATCAGACGCCCAGCCTAAAAGTTATTAGCTTTTCCGTTCTAGGGGCCCGGTTGGGTTTTAAGATAAAACCAACCCGACCATACTCCAGCTGCATCCAAAACTCAAACGGAGTAATCCAAAAGGACCATCTCAACAAAAGGATCACAAATCAATTGATGAAACGTCAATCGGATGTTTGGTCCTTGAGATATGAGCATTTCCGCTCCAAGGGCCCAGTTGGTTTCGAGTTCGTACCAACCTGGACATACCCAAAATTTTCCAAAACCTCAACTATAATATACTGAAATGATCATCTCAATCCAAGGATTCATATGCAACTGACGGTGAATCGATCAGAGATCCGTAGCACAAGTTATGGGAAAAAGACCGAAAGTGGTCCGAAGTGGGGGGTCTGGGCCCGGTCCGACCCGACCCAACCCCCTGGGTAGGCCCGAACTGGGACGACCCGACCCAGGTCGAGGTCCGTCCCAGTAGGGTGCGGCCTGGGTCGGCTGGGCGCGGCCCGACCCGGTCCGCGCGACCCGCCCTGGCCCGGTCGGGGGGTGCGCTCGCTCGGACAGCGGGCCGAGCAGGGGGGATGCGGTCCCCCCTCCCTTTGCGCTCCATGGATGCGGCGGGAACCGCGTCTCCTCTGGATCCCATTCAGCCGCGCCATCGACCCGCACCACTGGAGGTTTCCGCGTGCCACCCGAATCATTCCGGTGGTCCGTTATTACTCTCGTCTGCGCCTACGGTCGTCTCAGAACCCGTACATTACTACGACGCCCTCTAATCGCCAAACCAGTCCCGTTTCGTCGTCACTAATTATTCCATGGATCAGAAACAAAACAACGGTGGGTTCGGTCTTGTTTGTGAGCCCGCACCTACCGCTTTAGTGGTTTTAAGAAAACATCATCAATAAAACATGCCATGCCGAGGGTATAGAAATAACACATGATGAAATTATGCCAAAAACCCCTACCTCAAAAAAGAAGGCATTATTCGGCATCGCGGTAGATGGCATCGCAGTAGATGGCATCACAGAAAAAGGGGTTTGTAGGCGTCGATGGAAAACCCTGAGGAGGAAGCATCATCTCCTCTCTTGTCGCGGAGAAGAAGATTTTGTGGACGTCGTCAATCTCCAAGGAACTGGCGTTCTTCGTCGTTCTTCGTCAGAGGCCGGCGTCGTTGTGATTCATCAGAGCTTCCTCTCGCGGGTTCCCATCTCATTTTCCAAAGGTTTAATTAATAAAATAATTAATTCTCACGTTGTGTTCATTATTATGGTTCATTAATGAAACTTAATTAATGAACCTATTAAAAATAGGGGCATTTCTGTTACAAAACCAAAGGTACGAGTCATTAAATGACCCTTATTTATTGATCATCGTTACACTGCGATTCCTCCAACTGTCACTCAACAGTGGAAGAAAAAGAATTAAATAACCTATAGTTATTTTATTATATATAATTCTTTTTCTGAAGGTCTAAAAACTTATGTTTTTCATCTGACCCTTGTCGGTTGATGTTAAGATTCGCCTAAGAGAATCCAGGTGCTGAAAATTCATTGGTGTCCTCAGATTTTAATTTCGAGCACTGGTTCAAAAGATAGAAAAAGTTGTTCGTTCGTTCACTGAACGTACCTAAGCTAAAATTCAAAAATTGATTCCGGGCACACCGGGCCTCAGAATAAAGCGCCATCAGAAACTGCGTACTTGTAAAATCCCAAAGTATTTAAGAAAAAAATATTTCCTTGAAATTTATGGGTCTTTATAGTAACTCAGGAATCCATGTCTAGTAACTGGTATCTCAAAAATAAGTAAGGGATTATGTGCCCGTGTATCACAAGTATATGGGACTCCATGCCCGAGTATCACAAATATATGGGACTACATTCCCATGTATCACAAGTATATGAGACTCCATGTCTGATTATCGCAAGTATATGGGATTCCATTAACAAGTATCATTACGGTAGGGATTCCATTATCGAGTATCGTAACAATAGGGACTCCATGGTCGTGTATCATAATAGTAGGGATTCCATGCCTATGTGTCATAAACCACAATATTCACCATGAACATGCATCATAAACTATAAGTTTAACCATTCCCAATTATTATAATAGTAATAAGTATTCAATAGGATATATGACAAGGACATACCACTCACTTCCCATTTAAATAAATATAGTCATTTAATCTAATTATCAAGACAAAACCACTTATGAGGTGTCTTGGTTAGTTAATTATTTATATTATCAATGTAACATTCTACTAGCACACCTCAAGGGGTTTCATTAGTTGATGGGAACCTATTACAATATTAATAATGTGTTACAAGTTCATTTATATCAAGTTTAAATAATTATTTAAGGTAAAAGGGGATTATTAAGGCAACTCGTGGAGAATCCAGCATGTGGAAACACAAGTTATAATATAATGTCACAAATCATAAGGGATAATTACTAAACCACCTACCTTATGTCTGTAGAGGAGTTTTCATCCAGTATCAACCTTTAGTTTGGTCGAGATCAAAAGAAAACAAAAAAAATTGAAAATTTCCTTGAAAATAGTGTATATGAGATTTCACAAAAATAACATCAATGATAGTAAGATGAATTATGAAAGGATTTTACGGAATGAAGAGATTACCAGTGTCTATCCAACATAATTAATGGTGGTCAGATCAGAGTCTGGATGGAAGAGATTATTTAATTACTAACCTTTGGAATGGAATATATATTAACAAGAGGAGAGGGACCTACTATTAACATGGAGAAGAAAGAGAGGAGGGTTCATAAAATAGAATGATGAAAAAAATGTAAAATCACCCAAACATTAAAGTTTTCATGGGTTGGAAACATGGTTGGACAAACCTTTTGCCAACTATGACCATTCCACTATATAGGAGACACACACCACATATCCTATAGTTCATGGTTTGGAAAACCATGGGAAGCCTTTGAGAATCCTCTATCTCAGAACTATGTGTCCCAAGACTCCCTTTCATGGTTTATAAAAACCATGTGGAAAATTTATAGGACCACACATTCTGAGGGGTACAGTTATCACTAACCATGCACTAATCATGCACCTATATTTTTTATTATGAAAATAAGAGCTTTAGGCTTTAAACAAGCCACATATGCTCCCATAACTTTCCTTAAACCATAGGTAACATTTTTAAGGATAATCAAGGGTTTAAACAAAAAATCGATGAGTTTTTACCTCATAAGAAAAATAAGGATCTTACAGTCTTCCCAATTAATACAACTTGTCCCCAACATTCCCTTCCAAGGTTGGAAAAGCTTCATCTGAGAAAAAATATGTCCACTGTGCATGCACATTGGCCTCTCTCTCCCAAGTCTCATCTTGTATGTGACCATACTACCATATCAACCATACTAGAGGAACAAACCTACCCCAAAGATCCTTCCTGCTTAGAAATAATACTAATAGGTTACTCCTCAAAGGAAACATTATTATATAATTCCACATCCTCAGAATTGAAATTATTTGATGGATCTTTATGATATTAGTGAATATATGATATATGGAAGACATCATGCATGGATTAGTACTTCTAAGGAAGATTTATTTGATAGGATATCAGAAAAAATCTCTCCAGTATCTCAAAAGTCCCATCATGCTGAGGCAATAGATTTCCCTATATCAAAATATATCAATGTCCCAATCTAGGTGAAATATGTAAGAAAACACAATCAACAATCCTAAACTCCAGAGGTAATCGATGGTGATTGGTATAATATTTCTATCTAGATAGTGTAGTAATCATATGCTTCCTAATAAGTTGTACTTACTATGAAGTCTTCTAAATGAGAAAAGGAACCAATAGCATTGGATCTCCTATCTCTAATTAGTACAAGGTTGAATGACATGACCTACTATATAAATCCTCATAAGGATCCATCTATATAGTCTCTTGATATCTATTATTGTGGGAAAACAGGGCGAGAAGTTATTGTTTCTCCAAAGAACATCCAAATTCAAGGACGCATGCTCATAGCATGTCCACTAAAACCTATATCATATACTCAATCTGACCATCAGCCTATGGGTGATAGGTTGTACTCATAAGTACATGTTTACCTAGTTCCCTCTACGACCCCTGCCGGAACCATGACATAAAGAGAGAATATCTTTTTGATATGAAAACACAAAACTCCGTGAATTCTTATGATCTCATTAATGAAGATATTACAAAGATCATTGGCTGATAAGGTCTCCCAAAAATGTAAAAAATAGGTTTCCCTTTTCAATCTATCTATGATCACCCTTACGGTGTCCTATCATGTTGCAATATAGAAAATCCAATCATGAAATCCATGGAAACATTATCCCACATACAATCAGTAATAGGTAATAGATGTAAAATCCCCACTAGTCATTGGTTTTCCACCTTTAAAAGTTTCCAGGTGGAACACCTAATGGTAAAACCCTGATTCTTTTGTTTCATCATTGACCACCAATACTAGTGGTGCATGTCTCGATAAATCTTAGAAATCCCTAGGTGTACTGCCGACTGAGAAGCATGTGATTCTCACATTTGTTCCTGTCACATTTATGTGTACCTCTAGACAATCCCATGAAAAACAAAGATCTAATCACCATAAATAGAATAACCCAGTGGTGGATCCCTAAATGTTACACTCTCCCTTAGTACTAATCCTTCTGGAGAAAAAATTACACCATCTTCACTCTATCTAGAGGTGATGAGAAAACCACTAAGGATACAAGGAATGTTCGTTCTTGATTCTCTTGAACCTCCAGATGCAACTTAGAAAGAAGATCCATAAACCTCCAATAATCACTAGCTTCCTGAATAGCTTGCTTCTAAGTCTTCTAGATCATATAATCAGCAACTATGTTTATTTTTTCAAGAATATATGCAAGCTCAAAGTTGATGAAATGAAGGTATTCAACCCACCTTCTCTATTTGAGGTTCAATTCATGTTGTTAAAGATATACATGATGATTTTTTGGTTTCAAAATATATAAAAATCACTCTCTAAGAAAATAATGCCTCCAACAACATAAGGCCTAAAACATAGCTTTCATATTGAGATCAGGTGTTGGGTAATTTATCTCATGAGGTCTCAACTAATGAGACTCATATGCAACGACTCAATTTTTATGCATCAAAACTACTCCAAGAAAAATTCTTGGTGTGTCATAATAAACTGCATATTTTATTCTTTGTTCTAGAAGAATTAGGATCGGTTCTGAGTTTAGTTTCATTTTCAACTCTTGAAAGGATATCTAACAGGATTCTGACCATATAAACTTCACTCCCTTCTTAGTAAATCTAGTAATAGGTGCTTTGAGTCATGATAAGTACTATATAAAACTTATTTAATAGCCACACATCCTCAAGAAACTCCATATGTCATTGATGTTATTGGGATGCTGCCAAGAAACGATAGAACTCACCTTATTTGGGTCAATTAACACTTTTTTCATTGAGATAATGTGATCTAAGAAGTGAACCATATTGATCAAAAAGTGGAATTTTATAATATTAGAATACATTTGTTTTTATCTAAGTGTATTCAATATGATATCAATATTTTTAACATTGTCTTATCGAGTATGAGAATACACTAAGATATTACCCACAAAGACTACCATAAATGAATCGAGATATAGGTGTAAAAGGTGATTCATCAAGGACATAAAGACTAAAAGTGCATTTGGGAGACCAAATGACATGAATAGATACTCATATAAACCATAAGAACTTTTGAAATAAATATATGGTATATCTGAAGGTTTTATTCATACCTCATGATAGCTTAACTTCAAATAAATCTTGGAGAAAATCCTTTCTCATCAGAGCTTGTGACACCCCAAAACTTATTCCTCCAATAATAGTAATATCATGATTTTATTTTGTTTCATTTTCATGTCAACCAAACAAAAACATGAAAATTAATCACAAAATCTATTTATTAAATAAAACACTGTAGTATGTACAATACAATAAGATCAAAATGATGTTATTCTAACCAAAAATGCCTATTAAAATACCTATTAGAATTATAGGGAGACCAACCAAAACAACAAAAACCCCAAGAAGATAATATGGGTCTTTTGGATCCATCACAATTAACATTAGAATGGCCAAATCCACTTTAACTGCACTAAGAATTAGTGGAATGACATGAACCATATTCTTCAATTGTCTTGAGTTTTAGGAAACCCCAATGCTTGGTTTTATAATGCATATACCTGAACGTTACCCTTGGGTGAAAATTGGATATGTTTGTGACCATTGATTTCTAACAGCTATAATTATAGCCATTAGTAATTTCGGTGGTTTAATCAAAAAAAATATCTAATGTAGTTTTTCAAAACATGTAAGTTATGAAAATGTAACATAACCTCTTATTATGATCCTTAAAAGGACAACGATTTAATAATTTTATTTACACTAGGATGTTTTTAAAGTGACATTAGGATTTAAAACATCTTACAAATATTACAAATATCTTGTAAATGTTCTTATTCTTAAATCTTAAAAGAAAACTATGTTTTTTATTTCTATAATACTAGTATAAAAGTTTTCATATGGATACATTAAATTTCAATTTATAACTTCATATTATAAAACATTAGTGTTTATAAATAATTTTAGTAATAATCCTAGTTAATAAAAGGTATAATTTAATTTTTATTCTTTAAAATTTCAAAGATTAAATAAAAAATCATTTTTTATAAAATTTATGATATTTTCTATATAGTTAAAATGAATGTATTTAATTTCTTATGACTTTATAAATATGAAAGTTTGATTTTATAAAAAATATAAGCCCATTAGGGATAGACCTTTAGCTAGGTCATGGGAGGCAGCTCATTCTAGGTGGCTGAGGCTAGCCCTCAACTTCATCTTAGGCTATCCCGAGCATGGGAATAGTTACCTCGAAGGGCGTGGAGAGATCAGATTTCACCATCGTGGGCACGAGGCCTTGACGAGGTAGGGGTAGGCCGAGGCCGACGGGGAGCGGGATCCCGTGTATAAGGCCCCCTTGAGTGTGTATTGTTTTTTATGAGCTTATGGTCGGAGCTCATGGATTATAATGAGACCGCGAGAAACCCTCCAATTCAATGTGGGACAATTTTCATGGGGAGAAGCGTGATCCAGGCTGTTGGATCGCGTCACAAGCGATCTGGGCCATCCATCGCAGTCCGGGCCTCGACTCCCAGTAGCAGTGGTAAAACTTCCATATTTTTATATGTCGTCAGATAGGGTGTGATCTAATCACAACCATCCACCTATTTTAACGTTTATGCATTAAACCAGTTACCCCTACACCTCCTACATGCACCATTTTTATCACCCTTGATAGCCAATGGACCCCTCCTTGCCCTCCTTTTTCCACAATGTTTTCCTGGATCATTTAATGTGCCAGATAAGAATTATTTTCCCAATGGTATCATTAATTATCCTATTTTTAATACATTTTATAGATTATAAACCACTCGGTTGCACCCATTCCTCGGTTGTCCATTCTTCTCCCACTCGAACCTCCAACAAGCTCCGACGAGACTTCCCAAGACGCTCCTACTCCTCGAACTAAGTTAAGGATTAAGTGGTCTTATGATGGTGTTTTTGAGAGTATATACATATATATTCATGATAATAAAATTATATTCATAACCTTTCGGATTGGTTAAAATGTTCTTCTATGCCGATCCTAGGCTTTCGGGTTTTCGAGTTCAAGTAGTATAATGGATGTAAGGGTTAAAATAACTTTTGTTTTCCTTGCAAAATAATAGGGATTCATAATTTATATATTTAGTTCATGAAAATTTATATATATTTATACTCATATATATAAGTATAAATCCTTGAGGTTTATTTAAAAACCCGTATATACCCGGTCCAAGGACTTTTGGATTTTGGGTTAGGTGGTAATTTTTAAACATAAAGGGTTATTATCCGCATTCGATATATATTATATACATTATACATCTGATTATATGTGTAATTATATATATATACAACCATATGATTTTAAAATAACCTCTATGATGTTTTTGGTTTCAAGACCTCTACACTTTGAGTTTCAAAGATGAGGTAGAATTTTGTTTTAAAGCTATGGAATTATATTTTCATATATTCTTATATATAGTATACACAAATTTATATAATTGTATATTATGTATTACTCACCTTCTAGACCAGTTCTAAATCTTTCAACATAGAAATTCTATGACTAATTGATATTTTTGATAAATAAGTAAGCGGCATTTAGCTTTGGGGTAAGGACTTTAGGTATACCCAATTATTCATACAAGCTATAAGTGTGATTGAGGTTTATATTTATATAAATGTATTTAATAATATACCTACTAAAATTTATATTATGATTTAAAATTTAATGACTTTTGTTAAATAATATGTCTAAAATATTAAATTCATATGGGTGTCAGTGGATTTTTGGTTAAACCCCTTCTACACATGATGTATTTTCTGATATGTGAAAATATGGGTGTACCCATAAACTCCGTTCCTTAATTTTATTTATAATTTTCCAAGGTTTGCAAAGTAAATATGAAACATGTATTTTTAAAATATGTTTAGTTTTGTTTAAAACACTACTCTTTATATATACCCTGTTGTATGAACAATTTACACAACATGAAACCCTAATTGTGGATATTCCAAGTATTATTCTTATGATGTGTTTAGTAATCGTGGAGGATTCATGAGTATAAAATTTTTGGGTTTGCATCTTCTATATTCATATGTAGGAGTCACTTATTTTCATACATATTAAATGGTATTGGTTATGGTTTAGTTTCATGCTTTCTATTTTTGAAATTATGATGTGTTATACAAAATCATATTAGCAATAAATGTCTGAGAAACTGCAAGCTTAAAAGACCACATGAAATGTTTGGTTTGTCTTTAATTAGGCATCCAGATAAAATTATAATATGAAATTTTATTAATAAGGTTTTATAATTATAATTTTACTTTTTCATGTGTCAAAATTTATAATTTTATTTTAGTACCTTGGTTGTCATCACATATTCCATAGTCTTCTTACTATATTCACCATTCATTAACAAAGTCTTTTTGTTGATAGTTTTGTTATTAACCTCGAAATTCATGACTGACTTTATATATATATAAATATTAAGGAGTGGAATTTAACTACTATGACCAAATATGGATTATACACTAAATATTTCAAGGTGGTATGGGACACTTTGAATAATAAGGAATGTTAAATGAAATTATCCATGGTGGTATGAGATGATTAGAATAATGTGAAATAAGGAATCAAGAAATATGTGACACTTGAAATGATAAGTAATAAGTAACTTACTAAATAAATGTGGTATGTGCACTTTTCTTTAGAGATATGAGGAATGCATTGGACATAGTATGTGATGGGTGGGGCCCTCTATAGGCCCTCAATGCATCAGTTGGTCTCATGAGATAAACTATAGTCTTGGTGCAAGGCCTTGACAAAATGATTATTTAAGGTCCTGACATGAGGCCTGGACAGTATGGTTATGATGTCTTGTATATACACTTCCCTCATCATGGCTATGAAACTTAATTAACCAGAAGAATATTCTACTTGTAGAATATTCTTGGTTAAAGAGCTTATGTATATGAGAATCATAAGAAGTAAAAGTTAGGGAATAGTGTTACGTATTACTCAGTGCCTTTAGCTAGTGTTGTTTCTCAGTAGTAAAAGGATGAAATTGATGTTTTTATTTAAGCGCAACTCTGAGCATGTAATACATATAGAAATTAATTTTGTACTTGAATTTTCACATGGAATGTCTTTTACTTCTTACCCCGTATGATCATGCATATAATTGAATCATGTTTCCTTGTAACTCTGTTAGTATTATTTGAATAGTTCTCTTTTAATTCTTATACAATTGTTATGTTATGATACATGTGTTTCATAATTTCTTATGAAAATGTTTTATTGAAAATTATAAAAGAAAGATTTAAAAATTTGTGTTGGTTTATTATGTTTTTATTTAAAACACCTTACCGGGAATTCGTATGCTCACAATATGTTATTAAATAAAAATTCTCAGGTATCAGTTTTCATCTGAAGAAGTTTGACAAAAGTGACTGGTTTCCCGGAACCTGAACTAAATTTGATCCTCTGTATGGGACAGGATGTGTAATTTATCAGTGCATGATATTGTTGAAAAATTAAACATCAGGATTCAAAGCATCGGCTCTAGGTATTCTGGGTTCAGGACCTCACAGATGGTATTAGAGGATTTGGTTTAGATAACTTTGTAAAACTAGAACTGAAAATTTTACTTAAGAATTACTAAGTATGACATTTTTGTAATTTTTAGATGGAAAAGAGAAACCCCAGTATTTTGTCTTCCTAATGAGGCCCAAGAAACCATAATTTCTATAGCCATCCATGATAACTTTGTAAACTATTCCCACATTTGTATGACATGAAAACACCTCTACGACGTGACCAACTCTCCCCGTGTACTTCAACTCCACCGAGGAGCGGGTTTGGACTACCTTTTTATGATGAAAACCCAATTTCCATCCTACACACATCAGGGAAAGTACTATGAGGGACTTTTTAGATGCTTCACCACAGTGGAAGGCATTCAGTCCCTTATGGGTTTCCAAGAAGCTGCAGTAGTGGGATACCTCCGCGCAACATTTATGTTCCAAGTCTTGTCCTATGGCCATTATGGTCAAGTAATGGACTTTAAAATTAATTAATTTCAAGACTCCCATTATGTGTACATACATAAAGTACATAGTGATTTATCTCAGATTTAAACCCCTCATGTCACACTCTAGAGGCACCATAAGTGCACCCATGAGATCGAACCAGACTTCTCGGGTTGCATTTGGTTTACGGAGATTCAGTGTTTTGAAATTGCTTTGGAGATTAATGTAACTGGGAACTAAGGAAACATTTAGTCCTGGGTGTTTATGAAAATGCAATGTATTGTTTCTTCCTCCTTCTACCTTTTCGGTGTTTGTGTTTCAATGATTGTACTTTCATAAAAATTTTCAGATGGAAGGGAAAACCCACATTTTATCTTTACCCGGTGAGATACTAGAGACCATCATCATCAAAACCTGTGCAGAAGAGTACCTACCATTTGCAAACCTGTAGAGAACGTGCAAGAATCTTTATGAGATATCAAACAGTCAAGAAATTCTCCATTCCTATCATGGGAATTCCTATATTTACCACCACATAACCAATGCTGAACTTTCTGAGTTTACACGTAGAGGGAAGTACCATGAAGGTCTTTTCCTATGCTTCACCCAATCTCGAAACATCACGGCCAGGGTATGGTTACGAGAAGCTTCCTTGGAAGGGGACCTGCACACAACCTACATGTACCAAATCCAGATCATCAGTTTGTATGACCATGTCGATGTCATTGGCGTTCTCAGACAAGAGATGGTTTGATGAGTCCTTAGAGACTTTGTCCATTCAGACATATCTGAACTATCTACCATTCAAGCCTCCCTCTGGAAGCCCGAGTGTATATGCCATGAGTTCAACCCATACTGTATGAAGTGTTTTTGGGCTAGGTAAGTAGAAGAACGAAACACCCACTTGGGTATTCATCTAGCCACACCTAAGGATCCTCCATGATGGAGGATGTGGTAAAGAATGTCAGGGAGTTTCCATTAGTGTGGTTTTATGAAACGAATTGTGAGGATGCAATTATTTTTATAAGGGGATATTATGATTCCCCAAAACTTTTTCCCCATGTAATATTAATATAATGATTTTATTTTTTTAAATTTTCCTGTAAATCAAACAAAAAATTGAAAATTAAACACAAAATCCTTTTATTAAATAAAACTCCGTAGTGTTTACATTACAAAAAGATCAAAATGAAATTATTCTAACAAAAAATTCCTATTAAAATACCTATTAGAATTATAGGGAGACCACCCAAAACAATGAAAACCCCAAGAAGATAATATGGGTCTTTAGGATCTATCACAACGAACATTAGAATGGCCAGATCCACTGCAATTGCACTAAGCATCAGTGGAATGACGTGAACCATCTTTTTTAATTGTCTTGAGTTTTAGGACACCCTAATGTTTGGTTTTATATGGAATCTACCCGACCATTACCCTTTGGTGACCATTGGATATGTTTGTTACCATTGAGTTCTAATGGATATAATTATAGTCGTTGGTCTTTTCGGTGGTTTAATAAAAAAAATTCTAATGTAGTTTTTCAAAACATGTATGTTAGGAAAATGTAACAGAACCGCTTTTTATGTGCCTTAAAAGGATAATGATTTGATACTTTTATTTTCACTTGGATGTTTTTAAAGTGAGATGAGGATTTAAAATATCTTACAAATATTTCAAATATCTTGTAAATGTTCTCATTCATAAAGCTTAAAACCAAACTATGTTTTTGATTTCTATAATACCAGTATAAAAGTTTTCATGCGGATGCATTAAATTTTAATTTATAACTTTTTATTCTCAAACATTAGTGATTATAAATAATTTTAGTAATACTCTTAGTTAAGATAAAGTATAATTTAAATTTTATTCTTTAATATTTCATAGTTTAAATATAAAAAATCACATTTTATAAAATTTTAGATATTCTCTATATAGTTAAAATGAATGTATTTATTTTCTTATGACTTTATAATTATGATAGTTGGATTTTATTAAAAATATAAGCCCACTAGGTCTAGCCCTTAATCTGGGACAAGGTAGACAACTTGTTCTAGGCAGCTAAGGATGGCCCTCAGCCTCATCTCAGGCTGGCCCGATCATGGGCATAGTTACCTCGAAGGGCGCGTAAAGATCACAGTTCACCACCGTGGGCACGAGGCCATGATGAGGCAGGGGTAGGCCGAGGTCTGCGGGGAGCGGGATCCCATGTATAAGGCTCCCTTGAGTGTGTGTTGTGATTTCTCAGCTTATTCTTGGAGATCATGGCTTATAAATACACCATGAGAGCCCCTCTGATTCGATGTGGGACAAGTTTTTTGAGGAAAAATGTGAATCAGGCTATTGGATGACGTCACAAGTGATCTAGGCCATCCATCATGGTTCGGGCCTTGAATCCCAGTAGCCATGGTAAAACTTCCACATTGTTATACGCCGTCAGATTGGGCGTGATCTAATAACAACCATCCACCTCTTTTGAAGTTTCTGCGCTGAACTAGTAACCCTTACACCTCCTACTAGCACCATTTTTTCTTCACCCCTAATAGCCGGTGGACCCCTCCTTGCCCTCATTTTTTCCACAAAGTTTTCCATGGTCATTTAATGTACCTAATAAGCATCAATTTCCTAATGGTAGAATTAAGTATCCTATTTTTTATTCATGTTATAGATTATAAACCACCCGGTTTCACCCATTCCTCAGTTGTACATTCTTCTCCCACTCAAACCTCCAGCAAGCTCCCATGAGACTTCCTGATCCCCTCATCCTACTTGAACTAAGGTAATGGTTAAGGTGTCTTGTGATGGTGTTTTTGAGAGTATATACATATATATTCATGCTCATAAAAGTATATTCATAACCTTGCAGATTGGTTAAAATGTTCTTCTATGCTGATCCTAGGCCTTCGGGTTTTCGAGTTCAAGTAGTATAATGGATGTAAGGGTTCAAATACATTTTTTCATTGCACAATAATATGGTTGTATACTTTATATATTCGGTCCACAAATATATATATATATATATGTATATCATATATATAAGTATACATCCTTGAGAATTAGTTAAAAACCTGCATATACCCAGTCCAAGGACTTTTGGATTTTGGGTTATGAGGTAATTTCTAAACTTGAAGGGTTATTATCCTCATGAAATATATATTATATACATTATACATATGATTAAACATGTAATTATATAAATATACAACCATACATTTTTAAAATAAACTGTATGATGTTTTCGATTTCAAGACCTCTACACTTTCTATTTCAAAGATGAGGTAGAATTTTGTTTTAAACCAATGGAATTATATTTTTAATATATGATTATATATAGTATAAATAGACTTATATAATTGTATAGTATATATAACTCACATTTTGGACCAGTTCTAAATCCTTCAACATAGATCTTCTTTAACAAACTGATGTTTTTGATAAATAAGTAAGTGGCATTTTGCATTGGGGTGAGACCCTTAGGTATACGTGATTATTCATACAAGATATAAGTGTGATCGATGTTTAAATTTAAATAAATATGGTTAATAATAAAACTTTAAAAATTTATATTATGATTTAAAATATAAGGAATTTTGTTAAATAATGTGTCTAAAATATTAAATTCATATGCGTGTCCATGGATTTTTGGTTAAAGCCCTTCTATACATGATGTATTTTCAGATATGTGAAAATATGGGTTTTGCCATAAAATTTGTTCCTTAATTTTATCTAGAATTTTCCAAGGTTTTCAAAGGAAATATGAAACTTTTGTTTTTAAAATATTTTTAGTTTTATTTAAAACACTACTCCTTATATATACCCTATTTTATGAACAATTTACACAACACAAAACCCTAATTGTGGTTATTCCAAATATTATTCTTATGATGTGTTTAGTAATCGTGGAGGATTCATGAGTATTAATTTTTTGGGTTTGAAACTTCTATATTCATATGTAGGAGTAAATTATTTTATTAGATATTAAATGGTATTGGTTATGGTTGAGTTTCATTCTTTCTAATTTTGACATTATGATGTGCTATATAAAAGCATTTTAGAAATAAATGTTTCAGAAACTGAAAGTTTAAAACCCCACATGAAATGTTTGGTTTGTCCTTAATTATGCATCCAAATAATATTACAATATGAATTTTTATTAATAAGGTTTTTTAATTTTAATGTGACTATTGCATGTGTCAAAATTTGTAATTTCCTTTTAGAACCTTGGTTGTCATCATGTATGCCATAGTCTGCATACTATATTCACCATTCATTAACAAAGTCTTGTTGTTGATAGTTTTGTTATTAACCTCTAAATGCCTGACTCACATTCTATATATATATATATAAATGTTAAAGGATGAAATTTGACTACTATGACCAAATATGGATTATACACTAAATTGGTCAAGGTGGTATGAGAAACTTTTAATAATAAGGAATGTTAAATTAAATTATTCAAGGAGGTATGGGACACCTTGAATAATGTGAAATATGGAAACTAGAAATATGTGACACTTGAAATGATAAGTAATAAGTAACTTACTAAATCAAATTGGTACGTGCACTTTGATTTACAGAGATGAGGAATGAATTAAACTTATTATGTGATGGGTGGGGGCCTCTATATCCCCTCAATGCATTGGTAGGTCTCATGAGAAAAACTACAGTCTTGTCGCAAGGCCTTGATAAAATTATTAATTAAGGTCCTGGCAGGAGGCCTGAACGGTATGGTTATGATGTCTAGCATATGCCCTTTCCTTATCATGTCTATGAAACTTAATTAACCAGAAGAATATTCGACTTGTAGAATATTCTTGGTTAAAGATCTTATATACATGAGAATCAGAAGAAGTAAAAATTATGGCATATTGTTATGCAGTACTCGGAGCCTTTAGCCAGTGTATGTTTCTCCTTAGTAAAAGGATGAAATTGAATTTTTTATTTAATCACACCTCTGAACATGTAATACTATTAGTAATTAATTTTGTACTTTCATTTTCACATGGAATTTATTTTAATTCTTACCCTATATGAGCATGCCTATAATTGAATCATGTTTCCTTGTAACTCTGTTAGTATTCTTTGAATAGTTCTCTTTTAATTCTTAGACAATTTTTATGTTATGGTACATGTGTTTCAGCATTTCCTACGAAAATGTTTTATAGAAAATTTTAATAGAAAGATTTAATAATTTGTATTGGTTTATTATGTTTTTATTTAAAACCTCTTACTGGGAATTTTTATTCTTACCCTATGTTTTTTAATAAAATTTTTCAGGTATCAGTTCTCAGCTGAAGAAGCTTGACAGAGGTGACTGGTTTCCTTGAACCTAAAACAAATTTGATCCTCTGTATGAGACATGATGTGTAATTTACCATTTCATGTTTTTTTTAAAAAACAAATCACATCAGGATTCAAGGCACCGACTCTAGGTATTCTGGGGTCGGGACCTCATAGAGCTGGTCAAAGAGGTTGTCTATATGAGCCAGTGGATATGGGTTCTTAACCATAATCTAGTTTAAATGGTGATAATTCATTCAAAATATAAGGGCACCATACAAATTATTTGAATAAAGGACCTCTGAACCCCAATGTGAACAACTAGGCTATATAAAACCCTTATCCATTAAATCCCCTCACTTCCTCTTGATCTTCTGCAACTCAGTAGTAGTTATCCTACAAGGAGGAAATGATATCGGTGTGGCTCTTCTCACTAAATCGATAGTAAAATCTACCAATCTCTCAAGAGAGATTCCTAAAATGTTTTGATTAAATACATATATGAAAAAATATACTATATTAGGTAAATCATTCCGACACATTCCTTGATCATCTAAAAAAAGGATAGAAATTTAGACTATCACTCTGCTCAATCCATGCTGCTCTGGTCCAGCTCATCTCTCCTATAAATCCCATTCTCCCTTAAGTATATAAATAATATCCTATAGTGATGTAAAAGAAATCCTTCGGTAATAGAAATCCACATAATCATGGTAAGGAACCAACCGGTCTATCTTGAGAATGATATTGAAATCGGTCATCTTGAGAATGAAGAGGTTCTAGAGAAAATTATAGCCACCTATCTCAATGGAGAACTTCTCACATAGGCATACACCCTCTAAACATGTACCTAAAAGAGTATAAAGGGTAATAACCCCCAAAAGTCACTAAATTATATGTTAGAGACTTTCCAAAACTAGTACAGATATAAATGAATGTGAAGTTACAGTGTTAAATAAGGAAGAAACTAAAGTACATGCTACTAGAATAGTACCTCGAATTGTAGATTTTCTGATATTCTACTCCTCTGGAAAAGGGTACACTGAATAGATATGTCTAGATCCATAACCCTAATATAATACCTGATTTTCCTAAGTATGACCACTTTACTGGAATTGTATATCTAGAACCTGGATACCTTAGTCATGCCCACCATCTCTGCTCAAATGGATGGTAGTACTCCATCTACTTTCCTAGATAGATTATACTAATCATTCCCCTGAAGGTAGAGCTAACATAGAACCTATCCTAAACATAAAAATGGTAAATTCCCACAAAATTACTAACAATTCCCCAATATTCTATAGCCTTGGAACTATATGGGGTCTTTGGGACACAGGGGATTCTTAATCCATGGCTTCCCATACTAGTGAAAAGCCATGTAACCCTCAGTGGGTGTCACATGGCTACTACATCTCCCGCATGTAGTCTCAAGGTGATTTTTCTATCCTCCTGTATAACCACTTACCTGTATCAATTCTAAACCACCCAGACCACACCATCAGCCTCCCATAAGTTTTGATTGGTGATGAGGTCCTAGTTTATTGTCTTCTAAATGGTGGTCAACAAAATGTCATTCACCTAGGATCAAATGGAATATATGTGACCATTATCAAAACATATCTCTATTGCCAATACAACACCAAAAAGAGTCAGTTTGAAATGCTATATCTCCATGAAATGAGAAGAATAATCCATTATGGGCATAATACCCTATTTTAGATTTCTAAACTCTCTATCTCGATTCTCTCTCAACATCTAAGGAAAGAAATAGTCAAAGAAGACAGTATGAAAACAACATTTGGAAATATACCGATGATGATCCCCCTAGGTGATAAAAACCTACAAAATTCCTGACAAAATCTAAAAGAATATATATATCAAGATTCAATCTCCTCTCAATAGGTGTCTCAAGGTGTTAAAAGATAGTCAAAATGCCCTCTATCCAAGACTCTGTAGCCTAAGGACCGCCATCCCCTGAAAACATTGGTGGATGATACTTATGGAATTCTCATGTCAACTCTACCATAGAATTGGAAAGTTGTGAGGTCCCTTTATAGTCTACATACGACATAGGAATCCCTCTTGAAATTGGGAATCATTTTCTACATAGGGATAAATATGAGGTTCCACAAGTGGCACTACTAGAGGTAATACTGGTGGATCATGGCCAACAACCATTAGAGCATGGTTATCCCCACCCTCCTTGCATATGACTCGAGGACGTCAAAGTGTCATATATCTAAAAATTACAAGGGCACGTCTCTTATAGTATTTTATAAAATCATAAGCCACATATAAAGAATAGAACATGCACAATGCCTTTCTATATAAAGTCACACCCCTCTTATAGCTCCTAAAGCTATGTCTGGGTGACATATAGATCATAATAATTAAATAGATACTACCTACTTCCCACTAATAAGGTATGATCAGGGTCATGTTATTTATGATAAGCCAGGGGTCCGAGTATATAGAGTGTTAATCACAAATTATATAGGAAAAAACCATAAATATTCAATTAGAATATCCATTTAATGGTGACCATTTAATTTTATAATTTAATTCATTTAAGTTCATATTTATTTATATCAAAAGTATTATTAAATTGTTTAATTATATAGATTACCATTTCTATTTTATAAAGGACCATACACTTTATAAATTGAACTATATAATCCATTTAATCACAACCATAAACATGTTCCATCCCATTCGACCAATGGACCATGACATAATTGAATACTTAAGGTATCAACATCTAACTATGTAAGAAAACACTATTATCTTGATGCAGTCACTTTAAGTAACCAGTTATGTTCTCATTCCCCTTAAAGAAATGTTAAGACAATTATATACATAGTATTGAAGGCAGTCATAGAAATCACAAGAAATAAAATCAATGAGATGCACCTATATTGAATAGCATAATGCATGACATGTGAATCTCTAAGTGCCTACTATGATGCATGATATAACAATTCCTTTCTATCCTAGTCCAAGTAAAAAATGGAACCCAAATTCATAATAATAATAATAATAAACATCACTTATAATTTTCGTCACCCAATGGTGGAATCATATCAAATATAATAAGTAGAATATAAAAATTGCATTTCCCATCTCTGTTGATTTGGATTTTATCTATACAGGGGTTAGCTACTCTCAGGCACCATCTTATTAAAAAATTATAACATGTCCAAGTCTCCTTTATACCAACCCAAACTAGTATGTAAAAGAAAATAAACCTTTTATACCACTTTGTAACATCCTGGCCTGACTCAGTAGATAAATTTAGTTGAACTAGTGGTCACATGATCTCAAGCGCACCTACCCATATACCAGAGGCTTCTAACTAGTAGTAAGGTTCTATGAACATGAAGTGGAGAGACTATAACCTCTTGTGTCATAGTAGAACAACCGTGAGATTAAAGATAATAGAAGAATAATAATACATGAAAAATAGACATCAGAAGTAAAGTATATATATGATAATAATAAACAGGACAAACTATGAAACCATCAAAAAAATCATGAGTATGTAATGTATCTAAAAAAAAGAAACATGAAACATAGAAATAGGAATACATATATACAAGTATATAAAAAGAACCAAAAGGAAAAAAAATATCTCCATATATCTTCACAACCCATGGCTTGGTCCTATACTCCCCTGATCCCATTCTATAATTAATCAAGCATCGATAACTGAGAACTTTACCCTATCCCTACCTACTTCCATGAAGTATTTCTAGGTATCCAATGGTGGACCGAATAGGGTGTGGGATATATTTAGTAGGATACCACAAATTATGTCTATAATTATTCATATAGTGGATAAAGATGTACAATTTTCATATAAAATAATGGTAAGTTATTAATGTAAACTGTAAGGGTATGCTCTGGTTCATGAAGGACATCGGGCTGACACTACCTAATTTGAATCGTACAAGGAAAACCCCTGAACAGATGTAACAATAAACATATAACTATAATTTTAAATGCATGTATTTATATATATGTGCTATATATGAAATTAAATATATATCATATCTCTACATATGTAGTGCTATCCAAGACCTAAGGCATAACTCAAGTGTCCATGTCTAGTCATCAGTATCTCATAAATAAGTAAGGGATTCCATGCCCATGTATCATAGATCATAATGGATTCCATGACTGATTATCTTAATTATATGGGATTTCATACCCGAGTATCAAAAATATATGGAATTCCATGCCTGAGTGTCACAAGTATATGGGACGCCATGCTGTAGTATCACAGGAATATGGGGCACCATGCTCGAGTATCATAAAAGTATGGATTCCATGATCGAGTATCATAATAGTATGGATGTCACGACTGAGTATCATAATATTATGGGCGTGATTCCTGAGTATCATAAACCATAAGACTCTCCATGCCCATGCTTCATTAACCATCCAAGTCAATATGCCCAATTATCATAATAGTAATAAGCAGTCAATAAAATCTATGAAGATTTAGAAGATGGTTTATAGTTCTCTGGAATTCCACTTTAACAAGGGTATAACCATTGTTCTATTAAACATCGGATGTGGTCATACCACTCAATTTATATTCAATTCAATATAGTCATTTCATAAAATTTTCAGTGCAAAACCACTTAGGAGGAGTTTTGGAAACTTAATCATTTATATCAACAAGGGGAATCTCCATAGGCACAGCTCAAGGGGTGGCACCAGTCAATGGGAACCTATTCTAATGGAAATAAGGTGGCACAAGTCCATTTATATCAAGGATAACCATTCATTTAAGGTAAAAATGGTATTCCAAAGGAAACACATGGATAATATAGTGTGTTGAAACACATAGCATAAAATAAATCCAAAAAAAAATAAGTTAAATTTACAAAACTAGATACCTTATTCCTGTAGAGGACCACTTATCCAGTATCGGTCTTTGGTTTGTTCTAGATCAAAAGAAAATGGTGAAATAGACATATGCCCTGAAAATAGGGCATATATACTCAAACCAAAATAGAATCATCGATAGAATGATCAAGAATTAAAAGATATTAAGAAATGGATTTCTTACTGTTCGATACCCAATGGAACTAACGAAAATATAATGGGAGTCTAGATGGAAGAGATCCTTCAATTCCAAGCATTAGGTATGGAAGATCTCTTAACAGGAGGAGAGGGACTTTTTGTGCACATGGAGAAGAAAAAAAGGAGGTTTCCTAAAATTTGAATAAAACATAAAATCACCCAAACATTAAAGCTCACATAGTTTGATCACATGGTTGGCCAAATAATGCACCAACCATGCTCACCCCACTATCCAGGGGACACACACCACACGAACTATAGTTCATGGTTAGGAAAACTATGCGTAAATCATGCACACCCTCTATCTCAAACCCACATGGACCATGCATCCCTTTCACGATTTATAAAAATCATGTGCCACCCTTACAAGGTCATACAGTTTGAGGAGCATGATTAGAACTAACAATATGCTAATCGTGCCCCTTAGTTGTTTCTTATGAAAACCAAAGCTCCATGATTTGAAAAATTCGCAAGAAATCCCAAACCATTCTTTATACCATTGAGAAAATTTATAATGATAAAATCAAGGATTTAAACAAATAATAAAATATTATGTACCTCATGTAAAAAACTGAGATCTTACAAAAAATTTATCCCTAGTTTGTTGGGCCCTTTTAGGTGTTGGGGTGAGTTGGAAAGGTGATATATCAGTAGGAATTTCCACCATGGATGGGGAGGATACATGAAATATTCCACAAGCCCTATATTCATTAATATCTTCATGATGACTCTCACTTCATCAGATTGGGTTAATTTGATATTTAAGATGACATGACATATTTGGAGTTACCAGAATAGATCCAATACCGTTGAGATAAGGTACTGTGTTGGTGAACCATTCCATTGGATCATGTGTTGTGGAGGTATGGTGGTTTATAGGAGATTACTTGGGAGAGATATATGAAGATTTGTTCCTAGTACCCCAAGCTATTTTGTGTTATGCCTTTCCCTATTTTATTTTCATGATTTTATGTTTGGATATTGCTCTGTAATGAGATGTCACTACTACAAAAGATGAATTTACCAACACTAAAAAATAAAATTTATTAGTGAAAGAAAATTTATGACTACTAGAGAGAGATTAAAATCTCTAGTATTTTATCTATGAAAAAATCCCTATTAAAGGGGTACTTTATCAGTGCTTATAGAAGCACTGATAAAGAGGTCCTTTATCAGTGCTTTTTGAAGCACAAATAAAGAGGTCCTATATCTGTGCTTATAAAAGTACTAATAAATGAGACCTTTATCAGTACTGATAAAGGGAAATACTGTAGTGTGCTATTATAGCACACTGCAACACCAATGCAGTGTGCTCTAATAAAACACCATAGTACTAAAATACCATAAAATTAGTTAAATCAAGTACAGATACAAAATTTAAATGAAATATAATTTAAAACACAAATACAAGAAAACAAAAATATTATACACATTTCAAACATTGTTTTATACAATTAAATAATCACAAATTATTACATGTCTCAAATTACTCATGGATCATTTTCCTAAAGTATCAAAACAATCTGAATGTGTTCGCTCAGTTTTGAGTATGTCTCTTGTATTTTTTTTTACTAAAATGTTATTTTAAACTAGAAACTATCACTTTGACTCATAACGGTCACATCGTGTGTCAGTTTGAAATTATACCAATTTATTCACATCATAAATGACTTATGAATTATTTTTATAAATTATAAAGACAATCCAAGTGTGTTTTCTCAGTTTTCAGTGAGTGGAACTTTTTGAACTAAAATATCAATTTTAAACTGATAACGAACACATTGATTATTATCGAACAAATCATGTAATAGATTGAGGATAGAATAATTATTACCTGAAAAAAAATTACCTATGAATCATTTTACAAAAGTATCAAAACAATCCTAATGTGTTTTCTCAGTTTTAAGTAGGCCGGTAGTCCTTTTTACTAAAATCGAAGTCAATTTTAAATAAGAAGACACACATAGAGTCATATTGGTCACACTTATAGAGATAATATTTTCATAATTTTTTTATTTAATTCAATTATTTAATCAATAATAATTTATCAATTTGGATTAATATGGTGTTTTGAGCTTAAAAATGAAAACTGCTTAATTTGGAAATATTGACCGATTTTAATCACTTTGGTAATTCACGCATATCTTTTAAAATATAAATCCAATTTATGTGATTATGTTTTTATTGGGTTAATATATTTATTTTCTTCATATTTTGTTTTTTCAATGGGATTTAATTCATCCATAAAAGGGTCTGAAAAATTCAATAAAGTAGGAAAATTATTCTGGACGACAGCTTGGACCCCACCTCAGTGAATTGGTCATAGCTCGGTCTACGCACCTCATATTGGAGTAATTACAATTGGAATGGAAATAGAATTAAATTGTTCGTTCTTATATTTAATATATTGAAGATTTACACTCATTAATTCAGCCCATGGATGCTGAAATTTTGGGGTAGAAAAAAGGAAACATTCCCCTCAAATAAAATTTCAGTATTAATTGTCCATATCTCGTACTACACGTGTAGGATCAATCTGAAACTTTGTGATGAAATGTAAAACATATTTTTGAAGATATTTATAGAAGAAACAATTTCAGAATTATTCCATTAAATTTTCCAACCATGATCAATATTTCGGTGGAAATAATCTGCATAAAATATTAATGAGATATTTTGAAGATCTTAAATTTGAAGACCAAAGGATAGAAACCCTTGGCCTATATAAGGAGGCGTTAACCCATGAAAAAAGAATTTCTACACCAAAGTGGTAGTTGAGGCCTAGGGACATGGTTCTAACATAGTAATTTTCATTTCATTTCTTTTTTATTTTTAGTGTTATTTTATCATGTAATGCATTCATATTTTAATTAAAGTGTTTCCAAATTTTCCACCACCTTTCTTTTCTGAAGCTAATAAAATTTCTTTCTATCTTCCATCTTTCCATTGTGATATCTATGCACTTTTCCATGGAAAGTGACTTACTTGAGGCTTGGCCCCGGGGGAGGTTTCACGGTGTTCTTTATTATTTCACCTCAATTCAAAATGTTTTTATTCTATTTGTGGTGGAGGTAGGAATATTACACGGGTGTGACGGTCATCCCCCACGACACTATTTCCAAATACATTCCATTAAATTGACTCATCAATTTCCCCTCCATTATTTTAGTAAAACCCTTCATATGATGGATTTTGGGTTTCCATAAGGGATGAAACGACATGCAGTGGAGCTGGGTCCTTTTGGAATAACATTCTCAATTGATGTGTTACCCTACTTGATTACTCGAGGAGGTGTGGTTTGGTGTGTCGGACACATGATAAAATCACACACTAAATAAATCTATGGGGATTAATTCAATAATGAGGTTTCACTAAATGAATTATCAAATTGAATTTAAGAAATATATAAATAAAGAATTAACACGTGTTATCCAACCCTACGACAAAGTTCTTTCTTCAATAATTTAATTCTATAATTTCATGTTAGTATATGTTTAAACATTTAATTTGAAATTAAAATTTCATTGCATTATTAGATTAATTTAAACAGTAAAAATAGTTAGTTTAGGGGATATAGATTAAGTAAGTGAACAACTAAGAAAGATCCTTAAGTGAGATGACCCTGGTCAGCGTCTATGATGTATTAGGAAAATAAATTTCTTTTTCCACGCCCTATAATAGGTGTGTGTCAAAATTGGTGTTGTTTCTGGGGAGATAATCAATTGTTTACTTTAATTTTTATATTGTCAAATTTTAGATAGTTTTTATTATTTAAAAAAAATCACAAAAAAATTATTTTTCCATGATGCATTCAAATTCAAATAATTATGTATGGAATAATTACTCACAGGTGCAGGAGGAAGAAAATGAATACACTGAGGAGGCCCTCCAATGAAGGTATAATGATCTAATGATCCGGGTCAAACAGAAGGGAAGAGGAATCACAACATGGATATCACTTGAAGATTTGATGGTCATGGATAATGAACTAAAACATGGTATTAAATGATTCAATGCTAAGAATAAATTGCCACATATCTTCCCAAATTTCACTATAGAAATCCATGAAGTTGAATCCAAACTTGAGGTAAAGGAGCATGAATACCTACCTTGAACCAGAAATAATAAACTCCAAGAGGCACTTATAACTCAAGAAGAGATTGAATATGAACCAACTCAAGGAGTTGAACCGTTCATTGAATCATCTTGTTTTATTGAATCTGAATTTTATGTCACTCCCTCTTGTATTACAGAATCATATTGTCTTTACTATGCCTTGGAGGAAGAACAATTAATTTAACTTATTGAGGAACACTTGGAGATCCCGAATGACATTGATCATATGCTTAAGGAAGCCCATGAAAATATAACAGTGGCTCTGCCTGAGGAACCAAAATTACATGATTCCTACGCTAAAAAAATATTTTGAAATTAATATTTCAAATTTAAATTTTTAATCTCCCTTTTAATAATCCTTTCTGGAAGAATATCTTTAGAAACCACTATATTTTGAAGAAGACGTTGTACTATTAGCAACTGTAGAGGAGGAGGTTCAAAACTTAATCCTACCCCTGCCATGCAAGCTATACCACATTGCGAAGGGGGTAGATCTGGTGTACTCTATACATGGAATTCTCCTCAACAAGAACAAAGAACTACAATTTGGGAAGAAAAACATGTGGTGGTTCAGGTCCAAGAAGATCCACCCATCATTGGATTATGGATAACAGTTGGTACTACCCTCTGGAGGCAGTAATAGAATCAAGGGCCCACATGGGGGATCGTACCAAGACTTATCTTCCCTTGCTTTCTAGGAATTTAGATACAAAATTCTTTTCATATAAGTAGATTAGCATGAATCCCCTCCCCCCAATATTTTTGATCATTATTGGAATGATCCTTTCACTTAATTGAGTAATTCTATTTTGTAGGTCCATGATAGTAGAAGGGAACCCCCAAAAAGAAAAAAACCAATCTTCGTTTCAAAAGTTAGTTTAATTTTAATGTTTAACGTTGAATCTCCTTACGTTTTTGTTTTGTAATTTAAACAAGAATTGAATTCCCACACTTGAATTCATGTTATACTTGACTTATCTAGGATACATGAGTTTCTTTGGATTCTAGTGATGACATGTTTTAAATTTCAATGTTAATGAGATTGAATGAGTAAAATGGATAATTGGATGATTAAAATGAAGCATGTATATTGAAATGAGGATCCATGATTGAGGAAATTAATTGATTCATGTAAATGAAATTTCCCTACCATCTTTCATGCTTTGAATTTCTGAAATTCAAGTCAATTAATTTGTTATTTTTAATCATTCCATGAGTCCATTTTCGAGAGTATTTCTAGACCAAATATTTCCTATTTTATCTTAAGCATATTTCTTTAGTGGTCTTGGGACATTCCAACTTCTAGAAGTTGTATTGAAACTTTCAAAGCAATGATTGTGAAAAAACACATTTAAAATGATTGAGGCACACATTTGGCCAGCCACATATTTACCTGAGACCCACCCTTACATTTATCCTTCATTAGACTATATTATAGGATTAAGCCACATTGCAAGATAATATTTCTTTACCTACCTGAACTTTTAGTATTTTTGAATGGATATTTCAAGTTTGAGTGTGGGGGAAGGGACTTCAATGTGCGTTAATTGGGATGTCTATCATTTTTGGGTGGTGTGAGGTGTGATTAATCATTTTAGGAAATGTATTATTAGAAAATTGGAAATGAGTCATCATTTAATTATTCTTATTTCATTTCATCTGGTTCTCCTTTAAAAAAAGAGAGAAAAAATTGAAAATAAAGCTGTGCCTTTCTGGATCTTTACAAAAAATCTAAAAAAAATTCAAAAAATAGAAATAAATTAAGTTGTACCTTTCTGGAGCTTATTTAAGAATGGGGAGAACTTGGATGATATCATTCTTTGTAATCATTTATTGACTCAGGTCCCATGTCATAAAATAGGGGTGGTGTTGTGTTTCACATTCTCAGGGGGATTTTAGTGAAGTTCATCATGTGTTTTCACTTGATTAATTTTGCATTGTACTTAAGATTCAAACCTCCTAATTCTTACCTTAAATTATTTCAATCATTTACCCACCAACCCTAATCCACAGAGTCATTTGAACCTTTATTGAAAGTCCTAATGATTTTATGTGCATTTTGTCTATACAAAGTGAAGAAAGTAGTTCCTTTACGAGCATATGGATTAGTAATATTTTCTCATGATATGAGCATAACTCCACATTAATTTTTTCAATAGTGATGAGATAAAATATTTAAATGAGAGGTATATCATGATTTGGAATGTTTAATAATAATAAATTGAGAAGCTTTAATGTATGAAAGTAGAAGCTCAATCATTTTTCAAAGGGGAAAAGTAAAAAGCATGAATTGATTATTTCATTGAATAATGGAAAATTAAATTGATATTTTCTGTGGAACATGAAAATTTGATTGGATATTGATAATTTTTTGGTTTTATTGCATTGAAATTTGGATATTTGTAACATTTGTCCCCTTGGAATTCCATGTTGAGATTTTATGCTTGAGGACAAGCATAGTTTAAGTGTGGGGGAATTGATAGAGATAATATTTTCATCATTTTTTATATATAATTCAATGATTTAATCAATAATAATTTATCAATTAATCTTATTTAAATCAATTTTGGATTTATATGGTGTTTTGAGCTTAAATATGAAAACTTCTTAATTTGGAAATATTGACAGATTTTAATCACTTAGGTAATTCATGCATATATTTTAAAATATAAATCCAATTTATGTTATTATTTTTTATTGGGTTCATATATTTATTTTCTTCATATTTTGTTTTTGGAACAGTATTTAATTCATCCATAAAAGGGTCCAAAAAATTCAATAAAGTTGGACAATTATTCTGTATGACCGTGTGGACCCCACCTCAATGAATTGATCATAAATCAGTCTACACACCTCATATTGGGGTTATTACCATTGGAATGGAAATATAATTAAATTGGTCGATCTTATGTTGCAAATATTGATGATTTACATTCATTAAGGCAGCCCATGGATGCTGAAATTTTGGGGTAGAAAAAAGGAAACATTCCCATGGAATAAAATTTAAGCATTAATTGTCTATATATCATATTAAACATGGAGGATCAATCTGAAATTTAGTGATGAAAATTAAAACATATTTTTGAATATCTTTATAGAATAAACCATTTCACAATTAGTCCATTAAATTGGCCGACCATGATCAATCTTTCGGTAAATAGAATCTGCAGGAAATATTAAAGAGAGAATTTTAAGATCTTAAATTTGAAGACTGAAGGATGGAAACCCTTGACCTATATAAGGAGGAGTTCACCCATGCCAAAAGAGAGTTCGACACCAACTTTGGAGTGGAGGCCTAGGGACATGCTTATAACATAGGAGTTTTCTCTTCTTATCTTTTTATTTTTAGGTTTATTTTCTCATGTAATGCATTCATATTTTAATTAAAGTGTTTCCTCCTTATTTTCCACCGTCTATGTTTTATGAAGTTAATATAATTTATTTCTCTCTTCCACCTTTCCATCATGATATATATGCACTTATCCATGGAATGTGACTAAATTGAGGCTTGGCCCTGGGGGAGGTTTCACGGTGTTCATTATTATTGCGCTTCAATTCAAAATGTTTTTATTCTATTTTTGGTGGAGGAGGGAATATTGGACGGGTGTGGAAGTCGTCCACCATGACACTATTTCCAAATCCATTCTTTTCCATAGATTAATCCATTCCCCCTCCCTTATCATAGGCAAACCCTTTCTGCGGTGGAGTTGGGGTTTCCATAAGGGATGAAACGACATTCGGTGTAGCCGGGTCCTTTAGGAATAACATTCTCGTTTGAGGTGTTACCCTACTTGACTACTGGAGGAGGGGTGGTTTGGTGTGTTGGAAACATGCTAAAATCACACACTCAATAAATCAATGTGGATTAATTCATTAATGAGTTTTCACTAAATTAATTATCAAATTTAATTTAAAAAATAAATAAATAATGA
Source organism: Viscum album (assembly GCA_963277665.1). Taxonomy (NCBI): domain Eukaryota; kingdom Viridiplantae; phylum Streptophyta; class Magnoliopsida; order Santalales; family Viscaceae; genus Viscum; species Viscum album. The sequence goes on from OY728121.1 coordinate 887,946,142, forward strand.
ATGAAGTCGTGTTATCCAACCCTAGGACCAAGTTATTTCTTCAATAATTTATTTCTATAATTGCATGTTAGTATAAGTATTAACTTATTATTTTACTTTTAAATTTAATTTCATTCTGATATTAATTAAAAATGTAAAAATAATTAGTTTAGGTGATATAAATTAAGTAAGTGAACAACTGAGAAAGCCCCTCAAGTGAGACGACCCTGGTCAGCCTCTGTGCTGCATTAGGAAAATAAATTTTTTTTCCATGCCCTATGACAGGCGTGCATCACACACCATGCATCATATTTAGGGTACGATAATTATTTCACATCCCCAATGAATTATTGATATTTTTCATAAATTTTCAAAATAATCTGAATGCGTTTACTCGATTTTGAATACGTCACTTTTCTTTTTTTACTAAAATGAAATTTTAAACTAGAAATGCACCGTTTGACTCATACTAATCACATCATGTATCAATTTTATTTGATACCAATTTCTACACATTTAAAATGAATTATGAATCATTACCCTAAATTATAAAGACAATCTGAGTTTGTTTGCGTAGTTTTTAGTGAGTGATTCTTTTTGAACTAAACTATCGATTTTAAACTGATTACAAACACATTGAGTCATAATTGGAACATTATGGAACATATTGAGGTTCAGATGATTCCTACATGTCAAAAATTAATTATAGATAATTTCCCTAAATTATCAAGACAATAAAAATGTGTTTTTTTTTGTTTTGAGTAGGTCAGTTGTCCTTTTTACTAAAATTGATGCCAATTTTAAATAAAAAGATGCACTTGGAGTCATACCGGTCACACTGTGCATTAGATTGAGGTGAATATGATTCTTACACTTCCCAAATTTATAATGATTTATTTCCATAAATTTTTAGAACTATACAAATGTTTTTCTAAGTTTTGATTACATCACTTTTCTTTTTTACTAGAATATCATTTTAAACTTGAAGCACACACTTTGACTCATACTGATCACATCGTGTATCAATTTTATGTGATACTTATTAAAAAATATATTATGAAACAATTTAATAAATTATCACGAAAATGAAAGCATGTTTTATCAGTTTTCAGTGACAGAAATTTTTTGAACTAAACTGTCGATTTTAAACTAATGAAGAACACATTTAGTCATACCAAGAACATTGTGTATTAGATTGAGTTGTGTCTGATTCCTACACATAATAAATGAATTATGTATCATTTACCTAATGTATTAAAATAATATGAATGTATTTTCTCAATTTTGAGGAGGTCAGATGTCCCTTTTACTAAAATTGATGTTAATTTTAAATAAAAAGATGTGCTTGGAGTCGTACTGGTCACACCGTGCGTTGGATTGAGGTGTGGATGATTCTTACACATTAAAAATAAATTATGGATCATTTTACTAATTTATCAAAACAATGTGAATGTGTTTTATCATTTTTGAGTATGTCACTTTTCTTTTTTACTAAAATGTCATTTTAAACTAGAAACATGCACTTTGACTCATATTGATCACATCATGTATCAGTTTGATGTGAGACAAATTCATATATGTCAAAAAAGAATTATAAATTGATGTCCTAAATTATTAAGAAATTTTTTGCACATTTTCACTACTTTAAATGAGTGAAATTTTTTGAACTAAACTACCGATTTTAGACTAATAATAGACACATTGAGTCAGTACGGGCACACCATGCATCAAATTGAGGCGAAGATGATTCCTACAAATCCAAATTGACTTATAGATCATTTCCCTAAATCTTAAAAACCAAAAAATATGTTTTCTCAGTTTTGAGTATGTTAGTTTTTTTTTACTAAATTTAATGTTAATATTTTTTTTAAAAAAAGAATAAATTAGAGTCATAATGGTCACATTGTGTGTCATATTGAGGCATTGATGATTTTTATATTTCCCAAAGTCTCAGAAACATCCTAAATATTAATGTTACCATTTTTAAATTATCTTTCTATGTTGAACTGCAAAACTTCTTATATATTGACTTGTTATTCTTAGTCAATTTTTTTTCTTTATTGAAATCCAGAAGAGTAGAGATAGATCATGTGTACATAATATAAATAGAATCATCATCTTTCTACACTATCATAAATTTCAACAGGGAAAAATGTTTTTTGGATAACAACATTGAATAAATATGTAGTATTGGCAGTTCAATAAAGAAAGGAAATGAAAATGGAAATCATGTTAACATTGGAAAAAAGAAAGATTTTATCTATTTTGTGGATTATTCCTGATGGTATAAATAAAAATATAAATTCACAAAATATCTTTGGAAAAATATAAGTATTAGGTAAAAATGATAAGGAAATTGACACAAAAATATTAGATAAAATGATGAGAAAAATAATTAAATATGTATTAGGAATTTAACTTTTCCTAATGGTTTTATGAATTTTGGATGAATTTCCTTATTATCATTATCTTAGTTGTAGGCTCAAAGTCTAATCCCTCATGAGCATGATCATCTTAAAACAAACCACCCCAACATGAACAAAAGAATCCACCTATACAATAAAACAATTATTATATGAGTAATTCTAAAAACAAATTAATTAAATATAAATATGAAATATGAAATTTGATTGTTTGAAATAATTTTTTATGCTTTAAATAAAATGTGAAATTGAATTTTAAAAAATAATTACTCTATTATATTAGTTTTTATCCTATGAATTTATCCAAAGTTAAAAGTTATAGAAAATTCTAATCCTCATCAGTTCATCTTCTAAAAAGTTATCATTTCATTTTTTTGTTTGGAACTTTTCTTCCATATCATTTTTACATGCACCTATGTTCCTTGAAATACTCAAAGATATAGTCATCCATATGATTAGTACTGCTCAGAGTAGTACAAGAAACATAAAAGAGATGGGGGATGGGTCCCAAGAAACAAATTGGAATAATAATAGTTTGGGAGATTAAATAGATGAGGATGATTGTTGTAATCCATTGTGTTCTCTAATAGGGGTAATGGCACCCCTTTTTAAGAATTAAATGTATAGTAATAAGAGATTCCTAAGGATGGAACCAAAAGGCAATTTTAAAGAATGATATGTTTTTAGATGGATTAAAGTAAAAAATAAAGAGTCTTTATTAGATGCGTGATGAAAGAAATTAAGTGATTTTTAAGATGTATTAATGGGTGGGTTATCATTTCAAATATGAATATATTTTTATCAACTATAAGAAATAAATGAAAGGCTGAAATCAATGAATAAATCATCATTTGTGATCGAAAAGTTTTAATGAAACCTCAAAGGAGTAAGACTCTAAAAAAACCTTATTTTCCCCATGTATATCGAAAATCATTTAGAGGGGCTGATAAATATGATAATTCGATCAAATATATACATGAGTAGCTTGATATTAATAAGAACAACATGACAAGGGAAATCTTTCCCAGGATGGAAAATAGAACTGTTATGAGAACCAAGTGGGTTTACAGTACTAAATTCATTGACTATGGAAAGGTGGATCAAAATAATGAATGGATAATGTTCAATGGAAACTCATAATAAAAGGAATTTATATTTATGATAAATTAACTCCCATATACCACATGGAAACTATTTTTTTCAATTTTAGTGAAAATGTAGTTAAAAGTCTACCAAATGGATTTCAAATCAATTTTCCTCAATGGAGTTATTAAGGGGGGAGTATACATTGAGAAACTGAATGGGTTTATTATGGATGAAGACGAGATAAAGGTGGGCTAGTTATAAGATAAATAAATCATTGAGGACCTAGTATTTAAGTATGGATCAATACCTAAGCAATCGTGGTTTTTAGAAAGGTAGAGTTGATCACACCCTCTACATAAAGAAGGAGAAAGATCAAAGGATTTTGGTATTCATATATGTTAAAGACATAATATTTAAGGATTGTACAAATGAGAATGAAATTTTTTGTGGATCATATGAGGTATGATATTAAGATGTATTATAATGACCCATACTTTACATACATTGTTATTACTTCAGAATTGAAGCATACTTATTACAACATATAACAAAAAAAATGATAGGACCGTATAGGTATAGTGTCTTTAGAAACTGGGAAACATAAAAAATTGGTTCATAAAGCATCTACATTGTCTTCCGTTTATCATATCTAGAATCCCTTTTCGCATATCCTACTTAATACCCTTCTTCCTGACCTACGGAAAAGAAAACATACAAAAGGATGATCTCAAATGTTCAGTAAGGGTAAACAAAGGAAATATCAATCATATCATATTAATAAGAACATAACATTTTGAAAATCTTAACCTGTAAAAGAGATCATAATATCATAACATGGGATAAATCATAGTAGTGAAATTTAATCCCAATAATCATAACATAAAACATAAAACTGTGTGTCCTACACCCGTAATCATAGAAAATCAATTCTTATTAGTCAATACTCATTTCTAAGACTATCATAGTGGACAAAGTCCATTTCTGAATCGAGTTCACTCCTCGTTCCAGTCCTATATCACTAAACCAGATTAACTTGTCATTCCAGCCATGTCTATCTCATGATATATAAATCTTTACCCAATGGATTGGAGGGAGATATTGGTTCCAACCATCTCATAATGAAACCATTCTCATGTGTTCCACAAAATCATAAATCATATATCATAGCATAACCCATGTAAAAAAATGGGATTCTTAAACATCATGCCATCATAACATAAAACATATAAGATAAAAGGATATAATTCCATCATAAAATAATCAAATAAATTTAAAAATATGGATATAAACATAACCCTATATTATCTTAGATGGAAAATAATTTTGATAAAACACTTGAAGTCCATTCTTGAAGAAAATATCCTTTCTACTTTAAAAACATTTTTTCTTTCTTAATTTGTAATAAAAATTTAAACTAAAATAAGTTAATTGAAAATATACTTGAAAACTTGTAAAGGAATCTTCATGGAAATAATTTTCTATGAAATAATAAAAATCCATTCTTTCCGTATAAGTTAAAAAACATTCTTCTCATACTTTGGCTGAAAAAGTCAAAAATTACCACGTACTGAAAACAACAAAAGATTCCTTTCATATATTTTACTAAAAATTCACCAATAGGTAAAATTTGATTTAAAAAATTGTAGGAGGATAGAAATAATATTACATATTGAGGAAACATGGATGGGGATAATAAATAATCCATAGTAAATTTTGAATTATAAACAATCTCGGATAAAAATGAGATTGTGTGATTTTCCCTTACCTTAGGTCTGATATGCTTCGTACGTATCTGAACCTCCTGTATAATGATTTATATAATTTCATTGACTTATTACAGAATTATATTCATTGTTATGATATCATATATGGTCATATTTGTATCTTCTTATTAGTAATATTTCATTGCTTCTTGTTATTCAGGTGTTCATTGCTTTATGTTCTTATGCATGTTTTGCCGAATAAATTATTATTCCTCTTTTTAGGTTATAGGTAAATCATTTAAATAAGGGTATTACTGTAATATATACCATATTTATTCATTCAATTCATTTATATAATCATTATTCAATGAAGATCATGTAGAATGAGTCACATCACATCGTGGAGATGGTAGACCGTACGTACGCACGAGCGATGATATCATTCTCTTGATATTAAAATCGTATATAATTGGATGGTATATCCTATATAATGAATTATAATAATTTTATATTTATTATTTATATCATTTATACTCATTATAATACCCATCCAAATGATGAAATGTTTGAATAACAAACTACACCACGACGTGGAGACGGTAAGCCGTACGTACGCACGTGTGGTGACCTTTTCATTCATAGGATGGATAAAATAACTAATATGGTAGTAACATTTATAATAAAATCATAGTTTATAGAATATAATGGAGTTATTATTTTATAATGGAAACAACAAATAAGGAGGAAGTGGAAGAAGAAAGGATCCTGAAATAGGTGGTGAGATATTTACCTGTTCCACGGGTTCTTCCTTTTGATTTGATCAAAAGGGATCCTTAGGTTGGATTTATGACTAAAGGAAGGCCTCTAAGATGAAGTTAGGACAGTTGAGAGGGTATTTGGGCCGGGAGTTTCCGAGCCAAATGGCATTGGAGGTGTGAATTAGAGAGAAGGGGGAGTCCCCTTTTATAAGAGGGGTGAGGGGGCACCTTAGGAAAAACCTAAAATATTATTTTATATAAAATTTATATTCGGTTTATAATGGCTCTAAAGTGACTTATTTCGAGTCTAGGGTGGGTATGGGTCTAAATCCTCTCAAAAAATAGGTTTTAGACAAGTTTAGGTTACCATTTAACCTTATCATTTAGATTTAACTCTAAGTTAAATAATTTAACTTTTACCGTGTCATCTTGTATTCCTACGATATATGGTTAATAAACATATTATAAACTACCAATCAAACCCCCATTGGTTCATTAATGTCATATATATTATTATATAAGTCTTTTTAACGAACCTTATCTTTTTAGGAATAGAATATCAAATTATAATTTAATAATTGTTTTAAAAAATCATTTATGTCAATTTTGACACTATTTGGTATTTTGTTTTTTATAAATTTATAACAGCATTATTACCTAGAAATAAATTAATTTAACCAACCCTAATATGTTTTATTAACCTATAAAATTATTTTAATTCATAAAAAGTATCAAATTACATTTATTTAGGTTTTTATAATATCAATTATGTCAATATTTCATTAATAAGGTAATTACTGCATCATCATTTTCTCATATATAAATTAAATTATTTAATGTATAAAAATTATAAATAAAATACCATTATGTATGAAATATTTTTATATTTATAATGAATATTTATAGTTGAATTTATCTTATGTATAACCCTATATTAAAAAGGTTTTAATTATTAAACTTTGATTTTAATTCTTCTTGCTCTTCTTGGAATTAAATAATAATAAATGTCCTAATATAATCCAAGTGGACCTAAATGGTAATAATTTATTCCTAAGGTTGTTTTTGGTCGAATTACACTTTTCCAATAGAATTAGGACATGTGTTAGGGTAATAATAATATCATTTTTACCCTTAATTACCCTATTTACTTTTAACTGTGGTAAATAAAAGTAAAAAGTTACTATTCACCAAAAATTATTTTTATCTTATTGACCCACATTTTACTCCTTGATATTATCCATGTCTCTCAGAATTTTGAAATTCAACTAACAAAAGAAGTAAAATTATGTTTTATGCAAATTTGCAAATTCTCCTCGGGGGTGGGTAAAAGACGGTAAAAAGTTCAATAAAATTTTTATATATCTAAAATTATTATAAAATGACTTCAATGAATTACATTGAACTTATATAAGTATTATATATCTATTTTGACCTAAAATAAAAATGAAGTAAATAATTATTTAAATAAAAATTTGGTTTTAAACTATAACTCATTGTTTTTCACTATTCATCAAAAATTGAATGTTTTTAGAAAAATACCAAAAATTCACCCTAAGATAATTTCGATATTCAAAATCCAAAAATGAAGTCCATTTTGAAAGATAAAATTCATAAAATTTCAAAAAGTGGGTATTACTATTCATAATGACTAGTTTATATAATATTTTAATAACATATCATTGTTTAGTGAAACTCAGTATTGCGTACAACGCAAGCTATCAAGGAAGGTTTCTCTTGCGTGTAACGCAAGCCAAGAAAATTTTGTGTGTAGTGGAAGATTCCTTTGGTGTTTTGTATAACATAATACATAAAAACAAAATATTTCTCATCAAATCTCAGGGTGTTACATTCTACCACCTTAAAAATAATTTCACCCTCGAAATTCATCACTTGGTAACAAACAGATGAGGATACCTCTCCCTCGTCATATCCTCAAGTTCCCATGTATCTTCTTCTAATTGGTGGTTTCTCCATAAAACTTTAACCAAGCGAGTGGTCTTGTTTTGTAGAACTTTTTCGCTATGATCCAGAATCTCTATCGGCTGTTCTTCATAAGAATGATCTTGCTCCAGTGGTACAACTTCTGAGATTAGTACATGTGAAGGATCAGGTATGTACTTTCTCAGGAGAGATACATGGAACACATCATGTACTTGAGAGAGATTCGGTGGAAGCGCCAATCGGTAATCTACCTTCCCAACACGTTCCAGTATCTCAAAAGGACAAACATACTTAGGGCTCAACTTTCCCTTCTTTCCATATCTCATTACTCTCTTCCAAGGAGATATTTGTAAGAACACTTTATCACCCACTTCAAACTCTAGGTCTTTTCTTCAGTTGTCAGAATAAATTTTTTGTCGACTCTAAGCTTCTCTTATGTGTTGTTGAATAGATCTTACCTTTTCTGTCAACTCATCAAAAAGATCAGGTCCTAATAGCTTTCTTTCCCCAACTTCATCCCAGCAAGTTGGAGTTCTACATTTCTTTCCATAGAGAGCTTTATAAGGAGCCATTGGAATACTGGGCTGAAAGATATTATTATAAAAAAATCCCACCAAAGGTAGGTGTTGATCCCAACCACCTTTTAAATCCAAAGAGAAAGCTCTCAACATGTTTTCTAGAGTTTGAATTATCCTCTCAGACTGACCATCGGTATGAGGATGATAAGTAGTGCGGAAACTCAACTCTGTATCTAGAGTATGTTGAATACTTCGCCAAAACTTGAAGGTAAAACTCAGATCCCGATCAGATATAATGGAAAGTGGTAATCCATGAAATCTTACCACTTCCTTCACATATATCCCAGCAAGATGATCAAGAGAGAAATCTTCTCTAATAGCAATGAAGTGTGTCGACTTCGTAAGACGATCAACTATAACCCAGATAGCATTATTTCCTTTGGATGTTTTAGGAAGTCCGGTGACAAAGCCCATAGTGATTTTTTCCCATTTCCATTATGGTATTGGTAATAGATGTAACATCCCCTTAGACTTCTGTCTCTCAGCTTTAACTTTCTGAAAAACCAAGCATCGAGTGACATATTCAGCAACATCTCTTTTCATGTCATCCCAGTAAAAGTACTCCTTAGGTCCCTATACATCTTCGTGCTTCCAGAGTGAATAGAGAATGAAGAACTATGAGCTGCATCCAATATTTCCTTCTTTAATTCTGGGATGGGAGGAAAACAAACTCGATTCCTAAACCTTATTATTTCATCACAATAAATGTGGAATTAAGGAACATTTCTCACCTTATTTTGGTAACTCGACTTCTTCTTTCTGTGCCTCTTTAATCTTCACATGTATAGATGGTTGAACATTCATCTGAGAAAGAAAATAATTTTCTCCTTCCATTATAATTCCAAGATCCATCGTTTGTAAATCCATAAATAATGGATCTTTTGTGATCCGCATCATGGATAAGCTAGCATGGTCTTGTCGACTTAATGCATCTACCACCTCGATTTCTTTCCCAAGTTGGTAATGAATTGAGGAGACGTAATCCTTAATCAGCTCCAACCATCTTCTTTGGTGCATAATCAGATCCTTTTGTGTGAAAATATACTTTAAACTTTTATGATCAGTATAAATATCACACCTTTCACCATAAAGATAATGCCTCCAAATCATTAATTCAAAGATTACCGCAGATAATTCCAAATCATGAGTTGGGTAATTTTTCTCATGGAATTTCAACTGTTGTGAGGAATAAGCTATCACCATATCGTTTTGCATGAGAATACACCCCAATCCATTCTTGGATGCATCACTGTAGATTACAAACCTTTCTCCACTACAAGGCAGTGTGAGCACAAGTGCACTGGTTAACTTTCTTTTTTAACTCCTTGAAATTCTCTTCACACTCCTCAATCCAAATGAACGTAACTATTTTTCGAGTCAACTAGGTGAGTGGATTAGATAATCGTGAAAAATATTTCACAAAACGTCGATAATATCCATCCAGACCAAGAAAACTTTGGATCTCAGTTACTTTTGTTGGTCTTGACCATCTTTCGATGACCTCTATTTTTGCTGGATCCACATGTATCCCCTCTTTTGGGATTATGTGACCCAAAAATGAAACTTTTGGAAGCCAAAATTCATACTTGGTAAATTTGGCATAAAGCTTCTCCTTTCTTACGGTCTTTAATACAATTCTCAAGTGATCTTCATGTTCTTCCTTGCTCTTTGAATAGACAAGAATATCATCTATAAAGACTACAACAAACTGATCAAGATAGTCTCTAAAGACTCTATTCATTAGATCCATGAAGATAAAAGGGGCATTAGTAAGACCAAAATGAATCACTATAAATTCATAGTGTCCATACCCTGTACCAAAAGCTGTATTTGGTATATCCTCTCTTTTGAACCTTAATGGATGATACCCTGAACGAAGATCAATCTTGGAAAAGTATTGATCTCCGTGTTGTTGGTCAAATAAGTCATCAATGCGTGGGAGAGGATATTTTTTCTTGATAGTTATCTTGTTAAGTTCTCGATAATCATTGCAGAGTCTCATTGATCTATCTTTCTTCTTAACAAACAGAACATGTTCTCCCCAAAGTGATGCACTAGGGCATATGAATTCGTTATCAATATTCAATTGGAGTTTCTTCTTCAATTCCTACAACTCAATTGGGTCCATTCTATAAGGTGTATTTGAAATGGTTATAGCACATGGTAGGAGTTCTATTGAAAACTCAACTTCACGATTTGGTGGAAGATCTAGATATTCCTCTGGAATGACATCATCAAACTCCCATACGATGGGAATATTCTTAATAGTGAGTTTCTCTCCAACCATTTCAGATAAATAACCTTCATTTATTAGAATCAAGACCCATAAGATGGAAGAAATTTCCACTAGAAGGTTATATTCACCCTTGCATCAATAGATGATCATAGATTGATCTGGAATATGAAATATGACTTCCAATATTTGGAAGTAGATATGAGATCCATATAAGGAAAGCCAATCTATGCCAAGAATCACATCAAATTCTACTATAGTAAGGATCACACGATTTGCAGGAAGCACTTTCCCACAAATGTCAATTAGATAATAATTATATACTTTTGATGCAACCGTTTTTCCATTAGGAGCAGTGCTAGCTAACTAAATAGCTAATTGTTGAGGTAGTATGAAGATACCCTAGGAAAATTCTTCAGAAATAAAAGAGTGGGTGGATCCAGAATCAAATAAAACATTTTCTACTTTAGAGTGGATGGTAAGTGTACCTTTCACCACTTCGTTATCGTACTCCACATCACCGATAGAAATTTCATGTGGCATTCCTTTATCTTTGGTCTTAAGAATTTTTTGATGTCGATCATCATGAACAACCCAGGGGCACCGATTAGCATAATGCCCCATTTCCTTGCACTTGTAACATTGAAGTGTAGGAGGTTCATTCTGTGTAGCCTTTTCTTTATTCACATCACTAGACAGATTTTTCCCATCATTGCGGCATTCAAATGCCCGATGACCTTTTTTTCCACATTTGAATCATTTACCTGTCCTTTTAAGACAATTCCCTCCATGTTTCGTTACACACTTTGAGCATAAGGGAAAATCATTTTCTTTTCAGTGTGGTCTTTAGATTTCCCTTTGAATTCCATTTTCATCTTCTTATCAAACCCATATGACAGATGGGTTACTCCAATCTCTATGTCAACCTTGAGAGCACATCGAACAATTTCCTCATATCTATTTAAGTCCCTTATGGCTAACGCCCTTCTAAGGCTTGGTTTTAAGCCACTAAAGAATCTATCGATCTTACTCTCAGGTTGGATAATAATTTCGGAAGCATACCTTGCAAGTCTTGTAAAATTTTCTTTGTAGGTACCAATAGATTCATCATCCTTCTGCTTTAGTTCAAGAAACTCCTTCTCCATCTTTGTTCAAAGAAAAAGAGGGAAGTACTTATTGAAAAATATGTTCTTGAACTCATCCCATTACATGGACTCAATTTCATCTCTTTACCTCATATTATTGATATGATTCCACCATTGATAAGCTTCACCTTCCAAACGATATACTACTAAGATGAATTTATCATGTTCAGAACATTGCTGAATTGAAAATATCATTTCAGTGGTACTGATCCATTGTTCAGCCACTAATGGATCAGTAAACCCACTGAATGAGGGTGGACACTACCTCATTAAGGATTCAACAGAATGTTGCTCCATCCTTTCCTCATTTGGAAGTCCTATATGATTCATAGCTTGAGAAACTGGTGTGGGAATGGATACAAGATTTATCATTCCAGCTCCCATAAATTTTGGTTTCTCAAGGGGACAACCATTTCATTGCCTGTTGCATTCAGCATTAACACGGTTCCTTCGGGTTCCAGCCATTGACTAAAACCAATAAGCATAGTGTGATAAACACTATTCATAATAGGAAAACCACATAATCAAGAATAAAATTTTACACTTAAGGTCTAATCATAGGTTATTCATGTCCATTTCTAAAACACTAATATTGTGTTCTATGCTGAGACATATCCTTAGGGTTCTTACTAAGGCTTTCACATCCTAGTTTCCAAAGGTTGACTATAACCTCCCTCTGATACCAACTATAATGACCCTTACTTTACATACATTGTTATTACTTCAGAATTGAAGCATACTTATTACAACATATAACAAAACAATGATAGGACCGTATAGGTGTAGTGTCTTTAGAAACTGGGAAACATAAACAACTAGCTCATAAAGCATATACATTATCTCTCGTTTATCATATCTAGAATCCCCTTTTCAATATCCTACTTAATACCCTTATTCCTGACCCGGGGAAAAGAAAACATACAAAAGGGTGAGATCAAATGCTCAGTAAGGGTAATTAAAGGAAATATCAATCATATCATATTCATAAGAACGTAACATTTTAAAATTATTAACCTGAAAAAGAGATCATAATATCATAACCTGGGATAAATAATAGTAGTGAAATGTAATCCTAATAATCATAACATAAAATCTGAAACTTTGTAGCATACACACATAATCATAGAAAATCATTTCTTATTAGTCATGACTCATTTCCTTGACTATCATAGTGGACAAAGTCCATTTCTGAACCGAGTTCACTCCTCGTTCCAATCCTGTATCACTGAACTAGATTAACTTTTTGTTCCAGCCATGTATATCTCATGAGATATAAATCATTACCCAATGCATTGGAGGGAGATATAGGTCCCACCCATCTCATAATGAAACCATTCTTATGTGTGCCACAAAATCATAAATCATATATCATAGCATTACCCATTTAAAAAAATGGGATTCTTAAACATCATTCCATCAGAACATAAACCATATAAGATAAAAGGAGATAATTCCATCATAACATAATCAAATAAATGTAAAAATGAGGTAGAAACCGAACCCTATATTATCTTAGATGGAAAATAATTTTGATAAAACACTTGAACTCCATTCTTGAGGAAAATATACTTTCTACTTCAAAAACATTTTTCCTTTCTTAATATGTCATACAATTTTAAACTAAAAGAAGTTAATTAAAAATAAACTTGAAAACTTGTAAAGGAATCTTCATGGAAATAATTTTCTATGAAATCATAAAAATCCATTCATGCCGTATAAGTTAAAAAAACATTCTTCTCGTACTTTGGCTGGAAAAGTCAAAAAGTACCTCGTACTGAAAATGACAAAAGATTCCTTTCATATCATTTACTAAAAATTCACCAATAGGTCAAATTGGATTTAAAAATTTGTAGGAGGATAGAAATAATATTATATATTGAGGAAACATGGATGTGGATGATAAATATGCCCCAGTAAATTCGGAAGTATAAACAATCTCGGATAAAAATGAGATTGTGAGATTTTACCAAGCCTTAGGTCCGATATGCTTCGTACGTATCTGAACCTCCTGTATAATGATTTAGATAATGTTAGTGACTTATTACAGAATCATATTCATTGTTATGATATCATATATTGTCATATTATTATCTTCTTATTAGTAATATTTCATTGCTACTTGTTATTCGGGTGTTCATTGCTTTATGTTCTTATGCATGTTTTGACGAATAAATTCATATTCATATTTTTAGGTTATAGATACCTCATTTACGTAATGTTATTAGTGTAACATATATCATATTTAATCATTAAATTAATTTATATAATCATTATTCAATGAAGATCATGTAGAACGAGTCTCATCACATCATGGAGACGGTAGACCGTACGTACGCACGAGCGATGATATCATTCTCTGGATATTAAAATCATATATAATTGGATGGTATATCATATATAAAGATTAAAAATAATGTTATATTTATTATTTATATCATTTATACTCATTATCATACCCATAAAAATGAAGAAATGTTTGAATAAAAAACTACAGCATGACGTGGAGACGGTAAGCCGTACATACGCATGTGTGGTGAGTTTTTCATTCATAGGATGGATAAAATAACTAATATGGTTGTACCGTTTATAATAAAATCACAATATATAAAATATAATGGAGTTATTATTTTATAATGGAAACAACAAAGAAGGAGGAAGTGGAAAAAGAAAGGATCTTGAAATATGTGGTGAGATATTTACCTCTTCCTCAGGTTCTTCCTTTTGATTTGATAAAAAGGGCTCCTTAGGTTGGATTTATGGAAAAATGAAGGCCTCTAGGATTAATTTAAGAATGTTTAGAGGGTATTTGGGCAGGGTTTGTCTGAGCCAAATGGCTTTGGAGGTTTGAATTAGAGAGAAGTAGGAGTGCCCTTTTATAAGAGGGGTGAAGGGCACCTTAGGAAAAACTTAAAATATTATTTTATAATAAATTCATATTCGGTTTATAATGGCTCCAAAGTGACTTATTTTAAGTATAGGGTGGGTATTGGTCTAAATTCTCTCAAAAAATAGGTTTTATACAAGTTTAGGTTACCATTTAAACCTTATCATTTAGATTTAACTCTACGTTAAATAATTTAACGTTTACCGCGTCTTCTTGTATTCTTACACAATATGGTTAATAAACTTACTATAAACTACCAATAGAACACCAATTGGTTCATTAATGTCATATATATATTATTATATAAGTATTTTTTCAGAACCTTAGATTTTTAGGAATATAATATAAATTAATAATTTAATATATTTTTTAAAAACTCTTTTATGTCAATTTTGACACTATTTGGTATTTTGTTTTTTCTAAAATCATAAAACCATTATTACTTCGAAACAAACTCATATAACCAACACTAATATGTTTTATTAACATCTAAAATTAGTTTAATTCCCAAAAAGTCTCAAATTACATTTATTTGGTTATTTATAATATCAATTATGTTGATATTTCATTAATAAGGTAATTACTGCATCATCATTGTGTAAAAAATAAAATAAATTGTTTAATGTCTAGAAATTATAAATAAAATACCATTATGTAGGAAATCTTTTTATCTTTATAATGAATATTTATAGTCAAATTTATATTATGTATTACCCTATATTAAAAATGTTTTACTTATTAAACTTTGATTTTAATTCTTTTAACTCTTCTTTGAATTAAATAATAATAAATGTCCTAATCTATTCCAAGTGGACCTAAATGGTGATATTTTATTCCTAAGGTTTTTTTGGTCGAATTAAACTTATACAATAGAATTAGAATATGTTTTAGGGAAATAATAATATCATTTTACCCTTAATTACCCAATTTACTTTTAAACGTGGTAAATAAAAGTAAAAAGTTACTATTCACCAAAAATTGTTTTTATTTTATTGATCCACTTTTACTCTTTGATATTAACTGTGTCTCTCGAGTTTTTTAAATTCAACTCATAGAAGCGATAAAATTATGTTTTATGAAAATTTTCAAATTCTCATAGGAGGTGGGTAAAAGACGGTAAATAGTTCAATAAAATTTTTATATATATAAAATTATTATAAAATGACTCTAATGAATTAAATTGAACTTTTATAGGTATTATATATCTATTTTTACCTAAAATGAAAATAAAATAAATAATTTTTTAAATAAAAATTCGGTTTTACACTATAACTCGGTGTTTTTCACTATTCAGCAAAAATTGAAAGTTTTCAGAAAAATACCAAAACTTCACCCTAAGCTAATTTCGGTATTCCAAATAAAAAAATGAAGTCCATTTTGAATGGTAAAATTTATAGAATTTAAAAAAGTGGGTATTACTATTCATAACGGCTAGTTTATATATTATTTTAATAACATATCGTTGTTTAGTGAAACTCGTTATTATGTACAACAGAAGCTATCGAGGAAGGTTGCTCTTGCGTGTAACGTAAGCCAAGACAGTTTTGTGTGTAGTGAATGATTCCTTTTGTGTTGTGTATAAAATAATACATAAAAAAAAATATTTCTCATAAAATCTCAAGGTGTTACATGTATATGATTGGTGAACCATTTTCCTTGGTTTATAGGCGAATTAATGAAATCATAACACCTTAATTTCTCAATAAAAATATGAAAAAGAGGTTCCCATGTGATTTTCAATGGAATATTCCAAACCAATGACTACACTGACCACTATATGGTTGAATTTTTCAAAATTTTATGATTGAAAAGAGGTAAATGTCATGAAATATAGGTATTAGGAGCGTATTATACCTATCAAAAACATGACCCAACATTGGGTTTGATAATTTTCAAGTTTTATAGTACCAATGTTTTCCCATGGAGTACCACAAACTATCAGGAAAGGCGATAATTCTATATATCTAAAAAACAATGAATTTTGGGTTTTTTTATTATAGGAATGTGAATTCAGATTTGTGGGGATGCAAAAAATGTGGGATGTGGATAACCGAGGGAAATTACAGATATCGAATTACCTAGATTTCGTTCGAGGAGCACCGTCAGCAGGTCATGATTGTTAGGGTTGAATTACTTGAGCCATGGAATAGTTGGATCCTTGATTCTAGATTAGAGTCGAGCTTGGATTCGATAATGAGGAGCGCTGACAGTAGGTCACTCTCATGGAGAGCTTTAGATATCTCAAATTGGTTCTCATATTTAGGGTTCTTAAAATAGATTGGGAGACTTTTGTCAGCATTTCCAAAAAAGTGTTTATAGAGATACCTTTTATCAGTTCTAAGTTAATAACTACTAATAAAATGAATCTTTATGAATTTTATTTTAGTTTTGATAAAGATAGAGATTTATCATCCCAAAAAAGTTCTCATAAAATCAAATTTTATCAGTGCTAAAGTTTTAGTGCTGACAAATCTCTATGTTGATCGAAGCACTAATAAATACTTATAATACCTTTTTAAAAAATAATACTTTTTTAAAAAGGTATAATTATTATATGTAATTATAATAATTATAATAATACTTTTTATAAAATATTAATTTTATAATTCCTTGAATATATAATAATTTATTTATTATTATATATAATTTTTTTAAAAAATAATATTTAGATCATTTTATATATGTATATAATTATATATATATAGTAAATATATTCATTATTTATAAATTTTTTTTTATAATTTTATAATTATTTATTTATATTTATATAAATTCTTTTTAAACCAATATTATTTATTTTTTTATAATTATAAATGTATAAAAATAGTAGATATACATTTTAAAATTTATTTTTTTATAAATATTTTTTACAAATTTATTTTTAATAGTATTAAGGAATATTTAATCTTAAGTACAGTCATGTTAAAAATGAGTAAAATTGATAAATTGAAAATGCATAAAATATTGAAAATTTGGATAATTTTGATTAATATAAATCATTAAAATATGGATATATATTGAAATAAATATGAATACATATTGAAAATATTAAAATATACTAAATAAATAAATAAATATATAATAAATAATATAAATTGATGAAATTCCCAAAAAAATATTTGTGTGTGTGAGTATGTATATAAAAATTCATTAATTATGTATATGTGAAATCAATATAATTTGTGCACTTGATCTATGTTAAATTGAAAAATAAAATTACATTCAATTATGTCCATTAGTTGATGCAAGAAGTCAATATTTTTATTTCATATTAATTTATAATTATAAACCATTATTCTTTAAATATATTACTGTTTGTTGTAAAGAATAAATAGTATTTTTTATCATATAAATCACATGTATATACATTCATATATATATCTCAATATATTTAATATATACTTTTTATTAACCTTATCAAAAATTATTTAATTAATAAAATGTTTAATATTTTTCTCAATTTATTTATTTGTAGTTTTTATTTTTTTTTTATTTTTTTTACATATATCTATATATTTAAAATATAATATTTATAATTTAAATATAGTATAATCAATTTATTCATTTTTTTCAATAATTATTTAACTAATAAAAATTTAATATTGGTTTAATAAAATCATTTTTTTATTTATCTAATTATTTCATTTTAGTTATACTTTTATTAGCGCTAAGAAAGAGCTGATAAAGGATACCTTTATGGGCACTGAAAATAAAGTGCTGATAAAGGGTTACCATTATGAGTGCAAAACATAAAGCGCTAATAAAAGTCACCCTTTATTTGCACTAAGAAAATGAATTGATAAAGGTTAGTTTTTATCAGTGCTAAAAAAGCACTGATAAAGGGTTCCTTTTATCAGTGCTAGGGAAAAAAGCACTGGTAAAAGGTGCCCAATAACAGTTATTGTTTTAGTGATGATAAAGGGTACCATTATCACAATTTTTTCAAGCATCGATAAAGTCTAGTGCTATTAAAGGCCTATTTTGTAGTTGTGTGTGTTGTTTCCTTGATGTGTGATGCATAATGTGTGATAAATCCCTTGATATGTGAAAAGGGGAAGATATGAATCCTAGTCCAGACTCATTATACTTTGACATGATTAAAAACATGCAAGTGATTCAATTCCACCCAAATCGTATAATATATTGGTTGGTAGGACGAGATTCCCCAATTTGTGTGCTCGAGGAAGTGTTGTGTGTTGACTATGGTAGTGGTTTGTTTGGGATGTGTGTTTGTTGAGATGGTTGTGTGGGTGGTTTTGTGGAGATGAGGTAGTTTTTTTAATGGTGTTGGATAATGTGGTTCTGTGCTTAGTGAGAGGTGCCGATGTGGTTGTGTGAGGTGTTTTTTGGGATTTTGGTTTGGTATGTTTGGCTAGTGGTGGTGTGAAGCATAATGAGGATCCTGATAGGTATCTCACATGGTGGTTATTCAGACACATTTCTTTTCATTGATATTGGTTTTGATTCTTGATGATGATAATATTTTGAGAGATATCAAATGTAACAGAACTTGCCTTCCCACCCCATTAATTTTTTGGTTTTGTGGTCGAAGGGAATTCAAAAAAGGTTTTAGGGGTATTCATTGGAGGCTTGATCTATTGGAGTGCTACAACAGGTGATTCACAACATAAAAGAGGAATTCAAGAGATTAGTAGCTGGTTCACAGCATGTGTAGCTGGATAACTCACAGGTTTTGTAGAAAAATAGAGGAGTTCATGAAATAGATTCATGTCATGAAATGGTAATTCATGATTTGTATTAATTTAGGATGAAGTGACTTAATTTTAAGTAGAAACCAAAGATATCAGAAATTCATACCTTGAAATGGTTTCACATCTTGTATTTCATGGGACCTATGGAATTCATATCCTTAATATGGAATTCAAAATTTTAATCATGGAAATTACATTTTTTTATAACAATGGTTCAACTGATTTTCCTCTTACTTGACTATTCCTTATCTTGTTTTTTGGTAGAACCCTAGGTGTTTTGGTAGGTCATACTGCATGTCTCCCCTTTGTTTAATCCTAGGGTTTTGGAAGATGATTTTTTGTGATGTGTGGTGTGTTTCTCTCTAATCACCATTTATTTCTTGAATTCATCCTTGGAGAATTATTGTAGTGGTGAAATTTTTATCTGGGTGTGCATTGGGTTGAATTTATGACAACCCTTTGGTCTGATCCAGGTTTTTGTGGAGTTTACTATTGTGGTTTTGGTTTCTAGGTAGTTTCTTTTTAACCCTATGGTGTGAAACGAGTTATAAACTTTTTCTTGAGGTAGGGGATCCTTATTCCCCCATGTTTACATGTTATGTGTTATATTTTCATGGTTCTTCTTTCATTTTGGTGGATATTAAGGGTTGAAAAAATCAAATAATAAATTGGAATAACTTAAATTTATAGGAATGGAGAAGATATCACATGATATATTACTTTAATATATTTCCTAATTGTGTTTCTAGGATAAACTCCCAAAATGGTTTGAGATAGCAATTGGAGGCATCTAGTTGTGGACCACCGACCATCACAGGGTAGATAAATAGTGGGGCACATAGATTGCAGGGCCTATCGAGCCACATCCAGGGTTGGGAGAGTACCATTCTAGTGGTTCTCTAAGACCAACACATTTGAAAACTGGTACTGTAGATGCTGGGTGGGAAATGGCATCCTATGTTTTGTTGAGGACTCCACCTATGTAGTGGTAGATGTGGGTGTCTACGAAAGCTTGTGTGATTCCCTTGGATTGAATGGAGTTCTGGTGAAAAGTTCCTATAATATAAGTGACAAATATAAAAACAACCTTAACTAAGTATCATCTAATTACCACATGCATGAGTAATGGTCTCATTTGTAACTCTTCCATTAAGGATGGGAAAGGGACCTGATGTGGGTAACACTACCACCTTAGTTAAGGATTCATGCTAAGTTCACCATTTTGTTTCTGATGAAGTTCAGGTTCCTGAAAATTGATTGCATGGGGTTGATTTTTCTATAATAATTTATATCGGGTTCACTAACACTAAATGGTATCCAATAGGTTTTGATCACGGTTACAAAAATACCCAACGACTCTAATATACATGATAACTCATGGAACTACTTTCCAATGGTAGAAAATCATTGGGTAACTTGGCCAACAACACTTAGGAATTCACATTGGTCGAGTGGATGGAAATTTGGGCTCATCACACTATTTTTGGGGGAACTATTGCCTATTCTAGGACTCTCTTATAGATTTAAGATATGTTCATGAATCCTCCATTCATTCCCATGTATGCATACATTGACCACCCTCTGGTAAAGATAAATTACAAACATGCATGGGTTTAGAATGATCTATAGGTAACCTATATTCTTCATTGATAAGGATATCTATATGTATTTGATGTTCTCAATAAATGGTACCCTATTATTTAATGGATCAGAGATTATTTGGTCATTGATTAGGATTATTTTGTTCTCAAGCCATGTAGTGAGGCGCTCTGAATTTTACTATATTCCAAGGAGATAGAAGTTTTTTGATGTCAGGATTGAACCCATATAATGAGATTCATATATTTCCTCATGAAAGGAATCGGATCCCACATAGTTCGGTGCTACTTAATTGGACACATCCCCTTTTAATGTCATGTGAAAAGGACCCAACCATGTAGTTTAATGTCATGTGGTAAGGATTAATAGGGGAAATGTTCCCAGTCAAGGATAGTATGGTACTTATGTTGAGGTGGCCCAAGGGACCTGGAAAAGATATGGTCTCTCTGATGGATGTGACCCCAACAAGAATGTGGCTTAGAGAACAATAGGGTAAATTTGGGTGTTGGGTTTGGACCTCAAGGAGGATTCATATATATCCTAATTAGTTGGGAATCAAAGCCCCTACTGTTTGGTAGCTTGGGGATTACACCGATGAGGATTCCGATTTGGTTGGAGGTTGGGGCTTACATCTATGGAGGGGGCCTATGTTCATAAGCCTGGGGCTTACACATAATAGAAATACCATTTGAATGGGGTTGGGGATTATTTCTATGGATAAGTCCCATTTAGTGTTTCTTTATTAGGAATATGACCATTTGAAGGTTGAGGAATGGTTTTGGGACTTACACTCTATAGGAGGCCCATAAGGTTTTGAGTTTTTACGGATTTCATGATCGAAACTTATCTCTAAGCCCATGAGAGTCATGTTCGGTGTGAGAAATAATAGGAAGTGGTAGATCTAAAGATCACATGAAACACTCCATCCACTAGTGGATGAGGTCTAAAGCCCAAATATATAGGGAGAGAGTTTTAGTGTTCCCATCTTTTCTGTTATTTTGGGTCACCGAGGAGGTGAAGAGTATAGAGAGTCTCACCTCTAACACGAAAGACTAATGAATTACTCCAAGAGGGATTCTATTCTAGTCCCCATGGAGGAGATTAGTAACTAATACAGGCCCTTATCAAAGGGAAAGGCCAATGGTTCCCCTGAATCCCTATAATGGGGAGCTTCATGTGAACACACCCAAGGTCTGAACCCTCATTGCCATGGGAATGTAGACCTGAAGAAATTCTGGGGGTCTTCTTTTCTTAGGTGGACAAACACATGACCCCACTCACCACCGTTAAGAGGAAATTCTAATTTTCCCAACGATCTGATCATACATTTCATGTGTCTTTGTAAGAGGCCTTGGCCTTATGACATTAGATTAGTTCATGGATGGGCCAAAGTGAGGCCTGAAGGTATGACCGAAGGGAGTGATGGGATGTATATAGTAGAATAAACTAGGTTTTCCCATTCCATGTAGCATGTTTCTATGTGGGATTGGGTTACCTCTACATATAATGTTTTTATATGGACCTAGGTTCTACCAGTGTAGCGTGCTATTACACGAGGATCGTTTGCACTCGCGTAGAGTTTTTATACATGGGTTAAAGTTCTTACTTTGTAGATATTATGACAACCCTGCTTTTTATTACAATTTAAACATGCTTTATTACATAAAAATTCACTTGATACAACAAAGAAGATAGAGAGGTTTAGTGTCTTTGGGGCTTAGGATCATTACATAAAAACTTAAGACATGAAATACAACATCTTTATTGAAAACTTCCTTTTCCTGACCACTACATTCCTTCGTACTTAGCATTGCATGAGATAACCTGAGGACATGCATAAGAAAAGGGTGAGATATAAAGCCCAGTAAGGGAGTACACATGGAATAATAGGAGGAGTACAATACATGTTAGGCAATAGGAATATCAATAGATCATAAAAGAAACATGAACATAAAGGCATGATAAAGCATGATAATCATAACATGGAAATGTGGCAACAACACTTAACATTGAATTAGCATGAGCCAAGGCTCATTGCACATGGAGCATGAGTAAACACTCATTGCACATGAAGCACGATTAAACCCTCGTTTCACCTGAATTAGAATGAGTCAACACTCATTTCACATGACGTATCATGATACTATACTTTACCCAATGCATTGGAGCGCTATAAGGGCACACCTTTCTTAAACATTTCATTTCATGCATAAGTGTGCCACATGGATCATAAAACATGGATTTATAAAACATAATAATTTATTCCACGATAAAGGAATGTGGAATTCATATATGAAACATTAAAATAAATAAGTAAATGTGCATAAAGGTGAATACCCTTGATGGATAAATGGGCATGGTATTCAATACACAATGACATTGGCTTAGAAAATCGGTGCGATTTCGGCAGCGTAACGGCGTGACATAAGAATTCATAAAAATGGTTGATGAGAGAGAAATTGGTTCCTCATCATATTTACATGTAATGGATAGTAAGTAGGTAATATAGATACAAGTCCCAATAATTGTGATGGAATATATATTCATGATACAAAATTATTGCTTGAATGTAAAAGAAGAGAGAGAAGTTCCTTTCGGAATTTCGGCATAGTAATGGGTGTACATGGGAGGCATTTAATGGGAGAGAAAGGGGTATCCCATCATTAAAAAAATAATAGGGAAGTATGGGGGAGGTGCTAAACCATACCCCAACATTCATAATTGAAATTAAAAGGGCAATACAACTTAAAGAAAATTGACAAAAATGAGAAAGGAAGAAAAAACCCTTACATGGAAGTGTGCTTCCAAAGGCTAGAGAGAGGATTGTGAGAGGCTTCTTGGGAGCTTGGGGCACCTTGGGAGGATTTTAGAGAGAGTAGGGAAGAGGTTGGACGAACTCCAAAGGATTTTAGTGAGGAGGAAGTGGGAGATTGGGTGGGTTTATATAGGAAAGGTGAGAGAATTCTTTATTATTTAGGTTTGGGACCCCTTATATTAAACTAATCCAAACCACAAACCATCCCATGGTTTTTGCCCATGGTTTCTGGAAACGAAAAGAGGAAAACAATATTTTACAAGGCCAAGGTCGGAATGTATTAAAATATTAGGGTTTCTTATGTGGAGGTGAATCACACTCCCATGGAAATTAATTTAAAAGGGCAAAGTGTTGAATATGTCTTGAGGGGTTCATTAATGATTTGAAAAGTAAGTCAAACAATCCCAAAACCTCATTATTTTAATGATAAAACATATATTGGCCGAACATAAGGATTATGGGATTTTATTACATCACCATTGGGTCATTATGATGTCATAAAATACATTATATATTTAAATGGTATTTAATTTTTACCCAAAAATTTGTCTCTCTCAGAAAATAATGAAAAATTCACCATTGGATAATTTCGACGTCCTGATTCCAGAAATGACATTTATTTTATCTTAAAAAATTTCTAAATATGTTAATTTTCACTTTTAAAATAAAAACCAACATTTATCGAAAATTCACGGGTTTTGACAGAAATGGCTTTCAAACCTTAATATAAAATTTTAATAGCATTCATAAAATTATAATATCATTTATATTTAATAAAAATTAATATAATAATATTATTATTATTTTATTAAAATATTATTTAATTCAAAAATACCTTAATTTAATAAAATTTAATTCTTAATTAAATAATAACTAAAAACACCATTTGTACTTTAAAAAACTATTTACAATGTATCAAAAATGACTAGAAATTATATTCATTATTATATAAAAAAATAATATACATGAACATAGTACTACTTATTTGTTACATAACCCCTTAAAATAGCCGTATAAGACCTACGGGTAAGGTGTGCGATAGTGACAGACTCTTGGGGCGGCTCGGATAACATCACTCGAGTGGTAATCTCTATCAACTTCCATTTTTCCCATAGATGGTCACTTTCGAGCTTGACATAATGAAGCTC
This sequence comes from Viscum album, assembly GCA_963277665.1. Lineage (NCBI taxonomy): Eukaryota > Viridiplantae > Streptophyta > Magnoliopsida > Santalales > Viscaceae > Viscum > Viscum album. Next base: position 887,971,146 of record OY728121.1, read on the forward strand.
AGCTTGGGCTTGGTCAAGGGCGAAGCCCAAAGACGCCACCTCTTTTCCGAGCTCCGACAAATGGGATTCTTAAGGGGCAATTCTACTGGATGAGGCCATCACTTCCTTTGTCTGAGTAAAATTGGGTTCGTTAAAGCCTTATATTTATACTAATCATGTGATCACTGTTCAACGGCTATATTATCAATGGTCACAATTCATAATATAAAACCAAAGAAGTTGACATCTTATAAAAACATTTTTTTAATAAAGAGAAATTTAACTGGATCAAGAGGGATTTTCCATTAATGAAACTTTGGGTCGTTACAATATTCCACCCTTAAGAAATTTCGCCGTCGAAATTTTCCTTTTCCCACACTAAAAGAAATGTGCGTAACTCAGCTTCATCATATCCTCCGACTCCCAAGTCGCTTATTTAAACTTGTGGTTTCTCCATAACACCTTGATGAGGGGCATTGCCTTATTTCGTATAACTTTTTCTCTATGATCTAAGATCGTCACTGGTTGCTCCTCATAAGAAAGATCATCTTCCAATTGTACCACCTCGGAAGAGATTACATGTGAAGGGTCCGGTGTGTACTTATTTAAGAGGGATACATTAAAGACATCCTACACCTTGGCCATGGCAGGTGGAAGTGCTAGTCGATAGTCCACAGCCCCAACACGATCAAGAATCTCGAAGGGGCCAATGTACCTTGGACTTAACTTCCCTTTCTTTCCAAACCTCATGACCTTCTTCCACGGAGATATGCGTAAAAACACCATGTCTCCATCTTTAAACTCAAGGTCTCGTCGACAATTATCTGCATAACTCTTCTATCGACTCTGGGCTGCCTTGATATGCTGCTGAATGGTTTTCACCTTCTCCACCATTTCCTCGACCATTTCTGGTCTAAGCAGCCTACGTTCACCGACCTCATCCCAACATGCTGGTGTTCTGCACCTTTTCCCATAAAGGGCTTCATATGGTGCCATTTGGATGCTCGAGTGGAAACTATTATTATAAGAGAACTCAACCAGAGGAAGATGTTGATCCCATCCTCCTTTAAAGTCCATTGAGCACGATCTCAACATATCCTCAAGTGTTTGGATAGTCCGCTCGGATTGGCCATCAGTTTGAGGATGATAGGCCGTACTGAAGTTCAGTTCCATATTCAGAGCATGTTGAAAACTCTTCCAAAACATAGAGGTGAATCTTGGATCTCGGTCAGACACAATAGATAGTGGTACTCCATGAAACCTTACCACCTCCCTAATATATATTTGTGCCAGTTGAACCAATGAGAAATCCTCTCGAATAGCAATGAAGTGTGCAGTCTTTGTAAGACGATCCACAACAACCCAAATTGCATTGTTGCCTTTGGATGTCCTCGGAAGTCCGGTGACAAAGTCCATGGTGATGTTCTCCCATTTCCATTCTGGTATGGGCAATGGTTTCATCATCCCCTTAGACTTCTGCCTCTCTGCCTTCACTTGCTGACACACCAGGCACTTTGATGTATATTCGGCGATCTCCTTCTTCATATTATCCCACCAAAAGTTTTCTCAGAGATCTCGATACATCTGTGTGCTCCCTGCGTGAATAGAGAAATTTGAACTATGTGCATCATCCAAAAGTTCCTTCTTCAGCTCCATACTTGAAGGAACACATAGTCTTTTCCCAAACCACACAATTCCTTCTTCATTAACATTAAACTCCGAGGATTTCCCATTTTTGATAGCTTCCACTTTTTCTTGAATTCCCACATCATCCTTTTGAGCATCCTTTAACCTTTCCAAAAGAGATGGTTGAGCAATCATTTGTGAAAGGATTGATGATGTTCCCTTATTTATGATTCCCACATCCTTCTTCATCAATTCTAAGAAGATTGGATCCTTCTCAATTCTCATCATTGATAGAATCGCTAGATCCTTTCTACTTAGGGCATCCGCCACCTTGTTCGCTTTCCCAGGGTGGTAATGTATTGAACAGTCATAATCCTTGATGTGCTCTATCCATCTTCTCTGGCGCATATTAAGCTCTTTCTGTGTGAATATATATTTAAGACTCTTGTGGTCAGTATATATCTCACATTTCTCTCCATAGAGATAATGCCGCCAGATTTTCAAGGCAAAGATCACTGCCGCCAACTCCAGATCATGTGTTGGATAGTTTTGCTCATGGATTTTCAACTGCCTTGAGGCATAGGATATCACTTTATCATTCTGCATCAGCACACAGCCTAATCCCTTCTTTGAGGCATCACTGAATACCACAAAAAGTTCCCCACTTGTGGGTAAAGTGAGCACGGGCGCAGTGATAAGCCTCCTTTTCAACTCCTTGAAGCTTTCTTCGCATTCATTACTCCATGAAAACTTTACTCCCTTTCAAGTTAGCTTGGTAAGAGGGTTTGACAATCGTGAGAAATTTCTCACAAATCGTCGATAATATTCAGCTAACCCCAAGAAGCTATGGATATCTGTTACCGATGTTGGCCTCGACCATCCCTCAATTGCATCTATTTTGGAGGGATCCACATATATTCCATTACTTGTGATGATATGGCCCAAGAATGAGACCTCCTTCAACCAGAACTCACACTTTCTGTACTTTTCATAGAGCTTCTCCTTGCGCAAAGTCTCTAGTACAGTTCTTAAATTCTCCTCATGGTCCTCCTTGTTTTTGGAGTATATTAGAATATCATCTATAAAGACTACCACAAATTTGTCAAGGTAATCTCTAAAGACTCTATTCATCAATTCCATGAATATTTCTGGGGCATTGGTGAGTCCGAAAGGCATTACTATGAATTCATAGTGCCCATATCTTGTACGAAAAGCAGTCTTGGGGATATCTTCCTTCTTCACACTTACTTGATAATATCCCGACCGCAAATCCACCTTGGAGAAGTATTGTGCTCCACACAACTGATCAAACAAGTCATTGATTCTTGGGAGAGGATACTTTTTCTTTATCATGATTTTGTTAAGTTCACGATAATCGATGTAGAACTGCATTGACACATCCTTCTTCTTGACAAAGAGGACTGGTGCACCCCATGGTGAATCACTTGGGCGTATAAACCCTTTATCCAGATTCTCCTGTAGTTGTTTCATCAGCTCTTCAAGCTCAACAACAAACATTCTATATGGAGTCTTGGATATTGGTAGCGCCCCAGGTATAAGTTCAATTGAGAACTCAACATCTCTTCTTAGAGGAGGACCAGGCAGTTCCTCAGGAAACACTTCCGCGAATTCCCTCACAATAGGCATTTCTTCAATGATGGTTTCTTCTTTGGACTCAATAATCTGAGCCCGATACGCATGCTCATAGGGTAGTAATATCCATGCTTGAGATGATGGAGCTAAAGGAGATTCATCTTCCTCCTGACACTTGTAAAGAATCGGGGGTCGATTCTCCATATGGAGTGTGATTTCCCTCTCCCGACAATTTATGTTGGCTCTATATAAGGAAAGCCAATCCATTCCAAGAATTGCATCAAATTACAACATATGGAGTATGACGAGGTTCGCCGGAAAATTCAATCCACAGATTATAACAGGGGAGGACTTATATTCATGGGATGCAATGATTTACCCGTTTTTCGTACTCACTAACATCTTTACTTCCATGATTTGTGGTGGTGCTGGGATTGTTCTACTAAACTTTCGAGATATAAAAGAATGTGTAGAACCTGAATCAAAAAGTATGTCCGCTATTCTTGAATGAATAACTAGTGTATCTGTCACCACTTCGTTGTCGGGGTTCTCTTCGGCATAAGTGATGGAAAAAGCTCTTCCTTGCTGTCTTGGAGGTTGTTGGTTGCCTCCGATAACCCTTGGATTAGGGAACTGATTTGCAAAATGACCCGGTTCTTTGCATTTGTAGCATTGAACAACGCGTTGAGGTTCGAACGGAGAGTTCCTCTACTCTGTCGCAGCCTCGGTTCCTTCTTGCCGACAATTAATAGCTAGGTGCCCTTCTCTTCCACACCTGAAGCATTTTCTCATCCCCTCAAGGCAATTTCCAGGGTGCTTCTTTCCGCACTTTTGGAAAGTGGGGTGCGGGAACTTCTTAGTGCCGTTGGATTTATCCATCGGACCACCAGCATTGAAGTCCACCTTACACTTCTTGTCCCCATGATACCCATGTGATTCTCTGATCTCCATTTCGACCTTGAGGGCACATCAGACAATTTCCTCATAGCTGTCGAAGTCACAGATCGCTAATGCTTTCCACAAGCTAGGATTCATCCCACCAAAGAAGAGGTCAACCTTGCATTCGGGGGTAACGACAAAGCCAAAAGAGTATCATGCAAGCCTTGTGAAGTTTTCCTTGTACGCTCCAATGTATTCCTCATCTTTTTTCTTGAGGGAAAAGAAGTACCTTTCCATCTTAAGACGGAGGGTGCGCGGAAAATATTTATCGAAAAACATCTTCTGGAATTCATTTTATTCCAAAGCCTTTATCTCCTCCTCAGGCTTCGTATTTTTGATCAACATCCACCATTGATCAGTTTCACCCTCCACACGATAGGCCGCTAGGAGAACCATCTCTTGTTCAGAACAATGGATGATGGAGAAGATCTTTTTAATGGAGTTGATCCATTGTTCAGCGATCGTGGGATCAGATTATCCACTAAAAGTAGGAGGCCTCTGTCTCATGATGCTCTCAATAGCGACTTGTTCTTTCTTAGGGGGGGTTGAACGTTCCTCTTGACCCATGTTTCTATTCAAAACTTGAGTTATCTGAGAGAGAAGCGTGACACAGTTTGCGATTCCTGCTCCCATTGGATTGGGCACCTCATTAGTACAATCATCACACTGATCTTCACAACGGTTGTTAGCCTGAGTCCTCCTATTACCGGCCATTGGCCGGAATAAAAGGAATTTTAGGGGTAACACATAAAGGGTAATCCAAAGAAAAAAGTTTATGACTTATAAATAAACTTTAATTTCTTTAACTCATTAGTCTATAGGATTCAATCTAGGATTTTCATGATCTACTTTCTAACATATATTCTTAGGGGCATTTTTCCCTTAATAAGGGTTCATACCAAGATTGTGAATTTATCAAAACATATCCCCCGTGAGTGTCGTAACCAGGAGTGCAGCAAGGCCCGTTTTCATGCACCAGTTCCCGTTCGAGTCTAGCTCAAAGCAGTGTTTTTGGGTTTTACCCCTAGGATACATCTGTACCAGAGTCGCCTCTACCTACTCGTATCCAGACAGGGATGTATTTGTTTGATAAACCAATTACATAGTATTTACCAAGTCTTAGGGATGTTTCTATTATACTTAGTCTTGTTTCTAAGGCTTTACTAGGGTTTCCTAATCCCAAAAATAACTAAACATATCCTCTGATACCAACTATGACAACCCTGCTTTTTATTACAACTTAAACATGCTTTATTACATAAAACTTCACTTGATACAACAAAGAATATCGAGAGGTTTAGTGTCTTTGGGGCTTAGGATCATTACATAAAATCTTAAAAAATGAAATAAAACATCTTTATTGAAAACTTCCTTTTCATGACCACTACATTCCTTTGTACTTAGCATTGCATGGGATAACCTGAGGATATGCATAAGAAAAGGGTGAGCTATAAAGCCCAGTAAGGGAGTACACATAGAATAACATGAGGAGTACAATACATGTTTGGAAATAGGAATATCAATATAGCATAAAAGACACATGAACATAAATGCATGATAAAGCATGATAATCATAGCATGGAAATGTGGCAACAACACTTAACATTGAATTTGCATGAGCCAAGGCTCATTGCACATGGAGCATGAGTAAACCCTCATTTCACATGAAGCACGAGTAAACCCTCGTTGCACTTGAATTAGAATGAGTAAACACTCATTGCACATGACATATCATTATACTATAATTTACCCAATGCATTGGAGCGCTATAAGGGCGCACCCTTCTTAATCATTTCATTTCATGCATAAGTGTGCCACATGGATCATAAAACATGGATTCATAAAACATAATCATTTATTCCACGATAAAGGATTGTGTAATTCATGTATGATACTTTAAAATCAATAAATAAATGTGCATAAAGGTAAATACCCTTGATGGATAAATGGGCATGGTATTCACTACACCATGAAATTGGCTTAGAAAATCGGTGCGATTTCGGCAGCGTAACGGCGTGACATAAGAATTCATAAAAATGGTTGATGAGAGAGAAAGGGGTTCCTCATCATATTTAAATGTAATTTACATTAAGGAGGTCATATAGACACATGTCCCAACAATTGTGATGGAATATAGATTCAGGATACAAAATTATTGCTTGAATGTAAAAGAAGAGAGAGAAGTTCTTTTTGGAATTTAAGCATAGTAACGGGTGTACATGGGAGGCATTTAATGAGAGATAAAGGGGTATCCCATCATTCAAACAATAAGAGGGTAGTATGGGGGAGGTATTAAACCATACCCCAACATTCATAATTGAAATTAAAAGGGAAATATAACTTAAAGAAAATTGACAAAAATGAGAAAGGAAGAAAAAACCCTTACTTGGAAGTGTGCTTCCAAAGGCTAGAGAGAGGCTTGTGAGAGGCTTCTTGGGAGATTGGGGAACCTTGAGAGGATTCTAGAGAGAGTAGGGCTGAGGTTGGACGAACTTAAAAGGATTTTAGTGTGGAGGAAGTGGGAGCTTGGGTGGGTTTATATAGGAAAGGTGAGAGAATTCTTTATTATTTAGGTTTGGGACCCCTTATATTAAACTAATCCAAACCACAAACCATCCCATGGTTTTTGCCCATGTTTTCTGGAAAAAGAAAGAGGAAAACAATATTTTACAAGGCCAAGGTCCGAACTTATGAAAATATTAGGGTTTCTTATGTGGAGGTGAGTCACACTCCCGTGGAAATTAATTTAAAAAGGCAAAGTGTTGAATATGTCTTGAGGGTTCATTAATGCTTTGAAAAGTAAGTCAAACAAACCCAAAAACTCATTATCTTAATGATAAAACATATATTGGCCGAACATAAGGATTATGGTATTTTATTAAATCACCATTGGGTCATTATGATGTCATAAAACACATAATATATTTATATGGTATTTAATTTTTACCAAAAATTTGACTTTCTCAGAAAATTATGAAAAATTCACCGTTGGATAATTTCGACATCCTGATTCCAGAAATGACATTTATTTTATCTAAAAAATTTTCTAAATATGTTAATTTTCACTTTTAAAATAAAAACCAACATTTATCGAAAATTCACGGGTTTTGACTGAAATGGATTTCAAACCTTAATATAAAATTTTAATTGCATTCATAAAATTATAAGATAATTTATATTTAATGAAAATTAATATAATAATAAAAATATTATTTTATTAAAATATTATTTAATTCAAAAATCCCTTAATTTAATAAAATTTAATTCTTAATTAAATAATAACTAAAAACACCATTTGTATTTCAAAAAAACTATTTACAATGTATAAAAAATGACTAGAAATTATATTCATTATTGTATACAAAAAATAATAATGTACATGAACATAGTACTACTTATTTGCTACATAACCCCTTAAAATAGCTGCATAAGACCTAAGGGTAAGGTGTGCGATGGTGACAGACTCTTGGGGCGGCTCGGATAACATCGCTCGAGTGGTAATCTTTATCAACTTCCACTTTTCCCGTAGACGATCATGTTCGAGCTTGACATAATGAAGCTCAGCTTGGGCTTGGTCAAGGGTGAAGCCCAAAGACGCCACCTCTTTTCCGAGCTCCAACAAATGGGATTCGTAAGGGGAAATTCTACTGGATGAGGCCATCGCTTCCTTTGTCTGAGTAAAATTGGGTTCGTTAAAGCCTTATATTTATACTAATCATGTGATCACTGTTCAACAGCTATATTAAAAATGTTCAAAATTCATAACATAAAACCAAAGAAGTTGACATCTTATAAAAAAAAATTATAAAGAGAAATTTAACTGGATCAAGAGGGATTTTCCATTAATAAAACTTTGGGTCATTACAGAAATTTTCCATGCGGGGAAGGGTTACAACTATATAAAATTTTTCTACGTGCGGTTCTAGTTCACAAAGGTTCGATCCGTTTGTGCCCCACAGAATGGTGTCCAAAAATGGTTTTCATTTTGTGGATTGTTAAATAGTTTTTTTTCATCCTTAATGTTATGTGGTGGGTTTAACTACTAGAAATCCATGTATCTCTCTTAGTTCTCATCCAAAATATCTTATTTTGTGTTTCCTTTCATCCTTTGGATCCCATACCCATCTTCTTAGTTCCCATCATGGTTCTTTTATAGAAGAACAGAGGGACCGAGTACCTGGATGTATGGAAATCTTCGGTGGGCCCGGAGCTTCGATTGTTGGAGCCCTATAAGGATTCGCCAATACAAAAATGATTTCATTTGTGGGAGGTAGTCATTATGGGGGTGGAAACCACTATATGGATCTATAAACGTCTTTATTTAATTTGAGGATACCGATGGTACCTCCCCATCCTGCGAACAATTTTGTTAGTGGGAATAGTCGTTCGTGGGGACAAAAATTAGTGCCCAGCCCCATAAATGAATTTGTTTCATTTTCAGGAACTAGAGTTACCATCTAATCCCACAATCTATTTTTTTCATGGGGTTATTTGTGAAGTAGTAGAATTCCATGCGAAGTAGAGGTCCGTTTAGTAATTTTACTATGCAGACCCGAACTTTCCTTAATTGATTCTACCCCTTTGAACACATTTTTTAAAATATTCTTCTGGGTTTATTTTGACCATGTTGACGCTCCTTTCGTCACAAAATCTAAAAATCGGAAAATGGGAATATCTGAGCTCAAAGTGATTCAACCTTTGAAGAAAATATCAAAAATAGACAAAGGCATGAACAAAGGATCAAAAGAAACTTCACCACGCAAGTTATATCACTGTCGTGAAAGTCCACTTGCGTGACGCCCTTGGTCGCGCAAGTGACTTGCGCAGCCTAAGTGATAACTACCCGGTAACATCCCAGGGTCTTCTCCTGCCTATAAATAGACCATGTGGGCCCCCATTCGAGAGGATCTTTTTTCCAGAAACTCAGATTGAAGCTCCCGACGCCCAAGTATCTTATCAAAGCTTCCGGAACACTTCTAAGGTAATTTCTTATCTAGAACGGAAGATCCAAAGAGAGGGAGGAAGGCCTAAGTGTTGAAACTCATCAACACTTGCACGCCTGAGTGGCCAGACCTTAAGGGAAGTAGTCACACTTGCGCGTCGCCTTACTCCTTCGATAGAACTTGCGCATCCCTTTTCTGGAAGAACCTAAAAAGGATTCTAAAGGCTTTAATAAAGAGTTGCTCAAGTATTTCAATGATGGTTGACCATCGCGCAAGTAAAACATATGTCGCGCATGTATACCTGCGCGACCAATACTTGTGCACCCCCGCAATACTTGCATGCCTTCCAAGACTAGCGCGCCCCTTCGTTTTTGGGTGCCTTTCTTGCCCATTTCACCCCTCTTAAGTCATTACACCTTTCCTTTTCAAGATTCAGTCTTCAAGACACTCTTCAAAGCCATTTATGGCTTGATTTCTTGATTTGACTTCCTTATCTGAAAGGAATTCAGTGAAATATCTCTCAAAACCTAGTGATTTAAATATATTTTTGTCACTAAATATGGAGAGTTCATTCATTCAACCTCATCCTTTAAGATGAGAGAAATCCTTGACCTGGGTCTCCTTTTCAAGAATAAGTCCCAGTCATAAATTTTGGGCATCCTTCTTAGGAGTAAGCCCCAAGTCCTCTAATATGGGCATCCTTCTTAGAAGTAAGCCCCAAGTCCCTTAATTTTGGGCATCCTTCTTAGGAGTAAGCCCCAAGTGCCTTAATTTGGGCATCCTTTTTAGGAGTAAGCCCAAATCTCAAATATGGGCATCCTCCTTAGGAGTAAGCCCCAATCTCAAATATGGTCATCCTCCTCAGGAGTAAGCCCCAAAGCTTAATCCTTAACCTGGGCTTCCTTTTCAAAAATATGTCCCAGTCATAAATCTTGGGCATCCTTCTTAGGAGTAAGCCCAAAGTCCCTTAATTTGTGCATCCTCCTCAGGAGTAAGCCCCAATCTCAAATATGGGTATCCTTCTTAGGAGTAATCCCCAATCTCAAATATGGGAATCCTCCTCAGGAGTAAGCCCCAATCTCAAATATGGGCATCCTCCTCAGGAGTAAGCCCCAATCTCAAATATGGGCATCCTCCTCAGGAGTAAGCCCCAATCTCAAATATGGGCATCCTCCTCAAGAGTAACCCCCAAACCTTAATCCTTAACCTGGGCTTCCTTTTCAGGAATAAGTCCCAGTCATAAATCTTAGGCTTCCTTTTCAGGAGTAGTCCCCAAGTCCCTTAAATTCTCCTTAACCAGTCCTAATGTACATTTAATCTAGGATTCCTTCTCAGGAGTAAAACCCAATTATCAATCCTCTCCTAATTTGGGTTTCCTTTTCAGGAATAAAGTCCCAAGTTAGAGTGTTCAAATCTCCATAAAGCACATATACCTTTATGGACCATGTTCCTGGATTTTCTCCTTAAAGTAAATCCTAAACTTCATTCATCTGGGCAGTCATACATACATAAGCCCCACATTACTTCTTATGATTGCATCATTCATGGCACAATTGTCTAATTTTTTACCAATACCTCTTGTTTCTCACACCGAGCATGACTCACGTGAGCTTAGAGTTTAAAAGTAATTATGACATCCTTCTTTGAGCCATCAATCATAAACATCATACTCCCTTACTCGAACTACGTGGGTTCTGATTCCTTTTCCAAAACAAAAGATATGTAGGTAGCCCATATATGGGTTCGATCCCAACTCTGAAATAATTCATTGTCCTTCTGAATGACAATAAACTTCAAGTGCCCCACTGAGTGGCTTTAAAACCAGCCTGGTCATCATAATGACCAAGAGACTTTTATATAAATGTTTTGAAGGTTACTATTGATCAAGAATCTCTAAATAGATATAGATGATTCTCTATTGATGAAGAACCTCGAATACATATAAAAGATTCTCTAAATTTCTGACATATTTAATCATTGATTGTCAAAACTAAAGGAAAAGCTCATTTTATACTTGGTAATGTAATAAGGATTCACGAACATAACTTAAATCTATAAAGAGAGTCCCGGAATAGACAATAATTCCCCTCAAAACGGTGTGATGAGTCCGACCTCCCATCCTCTCGACCAATGAAAATTCCTAAGCCTCATCAGTTCACAAGATAATGAGAACCCACCTTTGGAAAGTAGGTCCAAATGGATATGGAATCATTGGATGTTTCCGGTTCTACGAACAAACCCGTTAGAAACTGATCGGAACGTTTGAATCTCCCATCCAGGAGGTCATCCCCGAATTCCGAGGGAAAAAAATTGTGAACCCGACGTGAATCCTTAACCAAGTTAAAATTATGTTTTAACTATTTGTTAAGCCCCTATTTTAAGAGGGATAAAAAAACAATCATTGACATGTGTGCTCATCCAAAGGATGAAGTGGCTGAATTTTATCTTGATTACGTCTATTATATCAAACAGGAACTATTTTCCAAGATCTTCTGTATTTCCATAATGGCTGCTCTCAAATTCACATCTGTGAATACTGCCGCTGCAAATACCACTGCTATTATTCCTACTGGATCGTCATCCGCTCTGAGGATGACATCACCTACTCAGCGTCTTCAACGCTGGGTATCAAATGTGCTGGTTAAGGAGTACCGTCAACACGGTACCATACCAACTCTGGAGGCTGGACGACAGGCCCTCCAAGTGAACAACTCACAGAGGTCGTCCGGACAACGACGACCAGTGATCAAGAGGCAGGCGGTGCTGACTACTGTCTCCAACCGTTTCGGGTCGTTATCCCCGGAACGCAATTTCCATTCACTCCCTTACTTTGAGGAAGTGAATGATCAGGTCCCTCAGAACCTTAATTCAAAAATACAGGAGTCCTTCCCGAGGGCTCCCATCAAAAATCGCCACCAGACTCGTGCGGTAGTGCGCCCTCAACATGATGAGGGTACCGACTCCAGGCATTCAGCTCAGGTTCCTCGAACCCGAGCAGGCAAGACAAACCGCCAGAGACGGAATCCGGTTAACAATGGGCAGGTTTTCATCCCTGCCATCTCCGGAGAAGTCCACCAACCTAACTTGGTGGAAAACAACGAGCAGACACACACACCTGTCCGTTTTAATTCCGCTGTCCAGCAGACTCGTCTAGCAGCATCACACCAATCCCGCCAGGCAATTCCGGCGGAGTACTATAGGCAGGAACATACAACTGCTTATACATCACCAGTTAGTCACCAGGCTCGTCTGACTACATATGATGGATCTCTTCAACCACATTTGGTGAAGTGTAATCAGCAGGCACATACACCTGCTAGTACTAATCAAGCCTACCAACAGCCTCGCTTGGTAACGCACGGAGAAGTCAGTCGGAAAGCTCCGACGACTAACAGGAGGCAGACTCAACTCTCTGCCTTCACACTTGAGTACTGTCAGGATTCCCTGACAAGAAAAGGAAAACAGGAGCAGGCACATACACCTAATCCAAACCCGGAATGGACGTATATTCCCGTTCCGTCGGCTGAAGTCACCAAGCATATTTTGTCAATGGTGAAAGAGTAGAAGCAAATTCCTGCTCATATTCTGGATGCTTTCCAGGATATCATAACAGCTTCAGCATCATCTCATGGAAAGACACATGAATATATCCCTAGCAGTGGAGTGACACATCAACAATTCACTCCGGAACAGACACACACATTTGTTCCAGTCCAAGAGGGTTATGGGGCATACTCCCCCATATCATACGGACAACCAAGTCAGGTACATACACCTGATTTGAGTGGACATCGTCAGCCTAACCTGACCATCTTTCCTGATCAGGCACATACACCTGCTCAGAGCAGTCACTTTCGTTATCAAGTGGTTTCTAAAGCCAGTAAGAAGGCATCTAAGAAAAAGATCTGCCCAGCATAGTCAGGAGATCAAAGTCCAATCTGTAACCAATCCTTGCTCAATGATGGAGTTCTTGAAGCCCTCAAACATTTATCTATCGGAATTTAAGATTCTACTCCCTCAGTTCCCAATAACGGGAACATTAATTCTGAAGGTCTTCAACAGACACTTCCTCATGAAGGCTTGCTTCATGAAAATTTGGTCAATCTTGAAGTTTCTTCTTCATATGAGAGCCACAGGAACCCTCTATGTGGTCAGAAGACCAAGGAGCAAGAGATCTCATCTTTTGCTGTAACCCATTATGGTGGTCCTCCCCATGATGATGAATTTCACTGCGAAAGTCCTCTCCGCAGTAGTGATTCACATTGCCTGGAAAATACTCCAGTGGACAATGTAGTGCCAAGAAAGCCCTCTTATCTTGAGGCACTTGCAAATGCAAAACCAGTCATGTCTGATGCTTTATCGCTAGCAAGTGAAATACTTTCTCAATCAGAAGATAGCCCAGGGTGTAGGTCATTCTCCGAACCACCCCTAAGTCATGCATCTTCTAGTTTGATCAATGATCCCTCTACCAATCTTGTTGAATCCGATGAAGCAACAAGGAAACACGAACTCTGGTCAAAATAGGTAGAAGAGCCTTCATTTAATGATAAAGAGGAAATGCTGAACATGAGGAAAAAACTGGCAAAAAGTGAGGTACCAGTCATGTTTTGGCCTTTGGCTGACTCCCAGTATGACATTCCAAAGATGTTGACGGAAGATGGAGTCCATGATATTCATCTCAACATATGGAAAACTCTTTGTCAATTGAAGAAGAAGGTATTATCTTATGATGAATATGAAAATCATCTTCAGATAATAGAAGGGATACAACGTCAGATTGATTTGGCATCTCTATCAGTCTCTCAGTATCCGAAGGCTGAAAAGAAACAGAGAACCCTTCAACGTTCATGCCTTGGAAAACTAAGAAAATTGCGTCAATTAATTTCCAATGCTCCATCTGGTGTTCATATCAGAGGATGGGGTGTTCACGGAGCACTACATTTCACAGTGCTTTCCAGTCAGCAAAGCCCGCCGAAAATGGTCTCATGCAATGTTATTGCCCATGGCTGACCACAGTCAATGGGCTTTGTTCATAATCAAAAGCTTTCTCAAGAATAGGCTTCAACTAGTTCCTCCAAAATCAAGCATATAGAGAACAAGTTGTTAAATTGCTCCTACATCAAGCAGGCGAGAATATTGCACAAGCCTCTCGTCTAGAGCAAACAAATCATTAAATGACAGAAGTCTCGGAAATCATCCAACGGTCTGTTGAACCAGGTGATAAAAGTGGATACAGGTTAATGCATCCAAATAATTTTCGAACTAAGATTCGCAAGATCAAGAGATCTTTTAAGAAAGTCTCATACATAGCATGTCAAGATCCACCCCAGTTTGTCAGACTGGGGACTCCTTTAACCCAACCCTCAGAGTCAACAAATGGGATTCGAGGAGTTGAGCGGAATCAGCAGGAACATCCCCAGTTCACGAGACTGGGGACTCTTTCAAATCATCATTCCCCTTCTCAGAGAATATCGGTCTTTTCTCAATTGGGGAAGAAGCCCCAAGAGGAACGAAGAGCCAAATTATCAGGAGATTCCCTCCAAATTATAGCTCGTCAAGAAGTTCCTAAAGGATTGAATCAACAAAAGGCAATGTCTCATCGAAGAAATGAAAGAAGAAAATATCACAGAAATGTTGATAGAAGGTATGCGATGCATTATGAATCAATCAATGTCATCAATGCCGTTGTTGCTAATCCACCAGGGGAGACTCACTCAGGGGACTCAGATGAAGAGCGTCCTGCTAAAGAAAATGTACGCACCGATACAAATGAAGAAGGTGTGCGTACACGAAGTCAAAGGATTACTCAGAACCTAGGTAATCCACTTCCCTATCTCCAAAAAGTATCCAACAAAGGTAGGGGAAAGAATCAGGTTACATATTCTTCCTCTGGAGGAGGTCAATCGCTCTCATTAGAGAAAAGGTTTGCACAACAGGAGGAAGAAATGAACGAATTAAGAAGGTTGAATGCAGAACTACTTCAGAGTAGTCTTCTTCTTAAGAATGCTGAAGTCCGACAGTCGAAGGAATTTGTTGCAGTTACTGAGATGGATCAAGAATATCCTCCTTTATCAGTACACCCTCAGAGGTCTAATCCCGTGGGTCAAGCGCAACAACGGTTGGCAGTGCTACCATCAGTTGCAGCACCAACCACCACATCTGTCCAAGCTCCATTCATTGCACCTACTCAAGACCAGATTCAACCGGATGTTTCTCAAAAGTTAATAACTACTATTGAGTCATTAACAGCTCGGTTAGAAACTATGGAAGGGAAATAGGCGCAAGTTCAACCAGAAAAGAAAGTTTACCCTGAATGGGTAGATTCAATTTCTCCTCCATCCAGTTTTGGAAACCCTGTTTTTCCTACTTTCAATGGATCAGGCCACCCTGAACAACATTTGACACATTATGTGTCTTGTTGTGATCCTATGATGGGAACTCCAGAGCAGCAAGAAGCAGTGAAACTCAGATGCTTCGTGCGAACCTTGCATGGACCAGCTTTTGTCTGGTATACAAGCTTGAAATCCCGGTCAATCATCGGATGGGAGGATCATTGCCAAAAATTCCTTCTTCAGTTCATCTCAAATTTTCAAAAAATGACAGTTTTCGATCTTACAAACTGCAAGAAAAGGGAAAATGAAAGAGTCTCTGATTTCATTGCTCGCTGGAAGGGATTGACGTATTCCCTTAGTTTAGCACTCCCTCAGGAAGAGCTGTTACTAATCTGTGTGGTAAATTTGCGTGACGAATTACGCACGCCATTGATCCCTGTGAAATACACAGGAGGGTTTCGAGACCTTACTTCAATCGCTCAGTAGATTGAAGATTCTCTTATACAGGCTAAGGTTAAATCTCGTGTAATTCAATCAGCTTCAAGAAGGAGAATGGGTAAAGCAGAAACTGCTACAGTTATGCTTAAACAAGCACTTGTACCTATTTCTACTTCAAAACCTTCATCTTCTCGAAGGGCTCCACCTCCTGAACGCCAACAACAAAGGCCGTTTCATCCAAATGATCATAGAGATCAACGACGAAAACAATTTGAGGATATTAAGAGTAAAACATACTCCTTCCGAAGTGAGCAAGTTCCTGGTTACTTCATTTCAGCTCTGGAAAATAATTTGGTTCAATTACCAGTGCCCAAGAGGCCAAAAAAAGAAGGATATGAAGACCGTCCCAATTATTGTCCCTTTCATCAAATGTTAGGGCATCCCATCCAGGAGTGTTTTGTCTTCAAAGACTTCCTGCAAAAGATGGTCGACTTGGGACAAGTCAAGTTGAAGGGTTCTTTAACTCAGGTAGCATGTGTTACTGCTACAGTTCCAGAGGAGGAAGGTGAATGGCAAGAAGTCAAAAGTAGAAATGCACATAAATATGATGATTGGATGGTCAGAAAGACAATCAATTGGACTCATTCCATTTTGCGAACACAATTAAAGAAACCAATTGTGTCTTCTGCCATGAATATTGCGGTAAAACCCTCTTCATCAGAGGGAAAATCCTCAAAGAAACGGTTTGATTCAAAGAAGGAAAAAGAATCAGAAGAAGATGAGTATGTGTCAAAACCTAAATTGTCTTTGACTCTGGAAGACTATATTCCATCTACTTCAAAACAACGGGCACCGCCCCATCAAACGGCACATCCTAAACAGGCTAGTCAGGCAAAGTCTTTATTAGACGAAGAGTTAATATTCGGTTCTGTTAATATGATTCAATTAATAGATCCGTACTCCAGTCGTAATTTCAATTTTGATGAGCCTGAATTCCTTGTATCAAATAAGGGAATCCGAGGAAGTTCCATTGGTTCAGGATACAGGGGAAGAGGTGGATCTTTCTGAATCCACTACTCCAGTTCTACCCCTTCTAGAACTGTGTATGCAGCAGAAACTCGTGGTAGAGCCCTTCAGCGAGCTCAAAAAGAACAGGCAAGTTCTTCTTCCAATAGTCAACTCAGTCTTGGCACAGTTATTTTGGAAGACCAATTGAAAATTCGACCTTCTTTATCTCAGCAAGTAAATGGATCTAATCGGTCTAATATTCCAAAACCAAGGATTTTGCCAACTTCTATCCCAATACAAGATACATCAGCTTCTAAAGCATCTGCTTCCACGGTACCTTCTAAATCGCATATTCCTGTTGGGAAACGCAGACCATTAGATCAAAAGTATGATATATTGAAACACTTGGCCCAAGTACCAGACAAGTTATCAATTTTTGGTGCTTTGAATCTGTAAAAAGATCTTCGTGAAGCACTCATCGAAGCTTTGTCAAGTCCTCAGGAGTTTGAAGCTGAAATTGCTGCAGCTGAAGTCTATCACATAGAGAATAATCCTGTAGAATTCCATGCAGTGATATCTTTTACTGATAAAGATGAATATGATGTTGTTCATGGGAACATAAAACCTCTCTACTTATCTGGCAAAGTCAATGGTGTAGATATCCGAAGAGCTTTCATTGACAATGGTTCGGGAGTCAACCTCATGCCCATTCGTACACTTCGTCGATTGGGCCTCATGGAATCTGATTTATCTCCTTCTACCATGATGTTACAAGGGTATGATAAAAATGAACAAGAACCACTGGGCGAAGTTACACTCAGAACTCAGTTTGGAGATCTTGTATCCAATTCGGATTTCATGATTGTTGATCAAGACTCAGCTTTCAACATATTTCTTGGAAGACCGTGGCTACATCAGCATGCAGCTATCCCTTCATCATACCATCAATGACTCAAATACTATTTCAATGGTCAATTTGGAACATTGTATGGTGATAAGGCCCCGTTCAAGACATGTGAGTCTCAATACATTGAGGCATAATTTTATCACATGAAGGGAAGAGAAAAATCTACAATGAAGAAAATTACCAAAATTAATGCTCCATATGGTTTGGAGAAAATTCCAATAAATTCATTTACACATGTGAGTATAGATTATGTGGTACCTATCAGTCAAATTAAAAAAATAGGCCCAAATAAAAATACTCTTATAGAAAGATCCATAATGTCAATTACGAAAATTGAGCTAGACAACATGGGAGAAATTGGTAACCTACCAAATAGTGATGAAAGCACAAGTGGTGACGTCTTCATTTCATCTACTGAAATCCTACAGGTCTATACTTCTCCAATCAGGCTAGAAGAAGTTATAGAAACATTGGAGGTGAATAATGATGTCAATTCTCAATCCATCATCTCCTCTTTATTTCCCAAAGAAGGCCCTTTATCATCAATAGGTTCGGAAATGGAAGCTTCTTCTTCAAAATGTGAAAATTTTGACATATCTTCTGATCGTGAAAATTTTGTTTTGTCCTCTACTATGCAAGTAGAAATGGAAGAAATAGCACATGATGAAGAGGAAGAGGAAGATCTTAGAGATGCTCCTCCAGCATTTGAAGAAGGTATCTCTACCACTGTGGATGAACTCAGAGAAATAAATCTGGGTACATAGAAAGATCCATGCCCCACTTTAATTAGTGCGGCCATGACCCTTGAAGAGCAAGAGATGTATATTTATTTTCTAAAGAAAAATAAAGATATTTTCGCTTGGAACTATACAGAAATTCCTGGGCTTGATCCTGATATTGCTACTCATCATTTGGGTTTACCAAAAGAACATCGAGGATTTAAGCAAGCCGCGAGAAGAACACACCCAACCTATGCTTCCAAAATTGAAGCTGAAGTGGATAAGCTGATCAAAGCTAACTTCGTCAGAGAATTTCAGTATCCCAAGTGGTTGGCTCATAATGTCCCTGTAAAGAAGAAGAAGGGACAAATTAGGGTTTGCATCGATTTCAGAGATCTTAATCGGTATTGTCCTAAAGATGATTTCCCAGTTCTGATTACAGAACTCTTAATTGATGCGACGGCTGGCTATGAAGTACTTTCCTTCATGGATGGATATTCCAGATATAATCAGATCCAAATGGCCCCAAAAGATGGGGAATCTACAGCCTTCAGAGCCCCTCAAGGTGTGTTTGGTTACCGGGTGATGCCCTTTGGTTTAAAGAATGCAGGTGCAACATATCAACGCGCTATGCATCGTATCGTCAAACCTTTCTTAGGGAAGTTTGTTGAATGCTATGTAGACGATTTGGTGGTTAAATCCAAACAACATTCTAATCACTTGGCTGATTTGGAAGTCATATTCCACAAGCTTCGACAACATAATTTGAAGATGAACCCCTTAAAATGTGCTTTTGGGGTAACCTCAGGAAAAATCCTCGGCTTTGTTGTACACCATAGTGGTATTGAAGTCGATCCTGATAAGACCAAGTCAATCCTTGGTATGTCACCTCCTCATAATTTGAAATAATTAAGAGGACTTCAAGGACACTTAGCCTATATTCGGCATTTCATCACCAATTTGGCAGGCAAAAGTTTACCCTTTTCCAAATTATTGAAAAAAGGAGTCACTTACCAGTGGACTGAAGAATGTCAATAAGCGTTTGATGTTCTCAAGAAATACCTCTTGAGTCCACCAGTACTCATGCCACCTGTTGAAGGTAGACCACTTATCCTCTATGTGACAGCTCTAGAGCGATCATTGGGTTCCTTTCTCGCACAAAAGAATGATACTGGGAATGAAAATAGCCTCTACTATCTCAGTAGAACTATGCTTGAAGCAGAAACCCGGTATTCAAGTATTGAGAAGTGCTGCCTAAAATTAATCTTTGCAGTCCAGAAACTGAGACACTACTTGCAACATCACGAGGTCCAATTGGTATCTCACAATAATCGGCTCAAATTCATCCTTAGTCGTCCAATGCTTACAGGACGTCTAGAAAGGTGGGCAGTTATTTTGCAGAAGTTCGACATTCAGTATGTATCTCAAAAGGCAATAAAGGGCCAAGCTCTGGCTGATTTCTTGTCTGAACATCCTTCAGTGGAAGACACGTCTTCAGATATTGAACTCCCTGATGAGGAAGTTTTCTCTATTCAAGAGAGTCCTCAAACATGGGAAATGTATTTTGATGGTGCTTCCAGAAGTCCAACAGGGAATAAAATGGAAAATCCTAAATTCAACAATGTTGGTTTAGGAATTGTACTCATTTCTCCAGATAAGGAATTGTTACCTTATTCCTTTTTATTGTGGGAAGGTGGTACTAATAATGAAGCTGAATACCAAGCTCTTGTCACAGGCTTGGAGTTAGCGCTTCAAGCACAAGTGAATCACTTAAAGGTGAAAGGTGATTCAGACTTGGTAATCAAACAAGTCAATGGGGATTATGCCATCAGAAAAGAAGAATTAATCCCTTTGTATGATTACGTCAGAAAGTTAATGACAGAATTCCCTTCAGAACCGACATTTTCTTATGTCCCAAGATCACAAAATGCTCAAGCTGATGCACTGGCTAATATAGCCACAGCTCTAGCAGATCCAAATCGGGACGAGACAACCATCAGTATTTCCCACCGTCGTGCAATTTCACCTTATGTTCATTCCAGAATAGAGGAGATTAATGAAATTAGTCCCATTCCTGAACCGTATGGTCATACTGCAGGATGGATGTCACCTATCAGGTAATACCTTCAAAATGGAACACTTCCACCTGATAGAGCTGAGAAAGAACAAATCCGACGACGTGTGGTCAATTTTACTCTTTATGATAGCCCAAACCACCTAGAGAAAATTCTCTTCAAACATGGTTTTGATGGAGTTCTCTTCAGATGCATTGATGGTGAAGAGACAATGGCTGTCATGAAAGAAGTGCATGCAGGAGTCTGTGGTGCCCACCAGTCTGGACATAGATTTTCTGATCAAATTCGAAGGCTTGGATACTTTTGGCCTTCAATGATACAAGATTGTGTTGATTTCACAAATAAGTGTCATTCATGTCAAGTACATGCCAACTTCATTCATCAACCTCCAGAGTTTCTTCATAAAGCTAAATTCTCATGGCCATTTTCCACATGGGGAATGGATGTGGTGGGACCTTACCCTTCAGCTACGGCCAAGCAGTTTAAGTACATTCTTACTGCTACTGATTTCTTTTCCAAATGGGCAGAGGTAGTACCTCTCAATGAAGTCATTTCTAAATGCATTGTTAGCTTCATCAAGTCTAACATCATTACTAGATTTGGTGTCCCTCATACCATATTGACGGACAACAGCACCAACTTCTGTTCTTCTGAGGTGAAGAAATTGTATCAAGAATACAACATTAAATCCAACCATTCATCTCGGTATCATGCGGTAGCTAATGGCCAAATAGAAGCCTTTAACAAGACTCTTTCAAATATACTGCAAAAGATGGTGGATAAAGATAAGAGGTCATGGCCTGATAAACTCTTTCATGCTTTATGGGCTTATCGGACTACCACCCGCAATGCAACGCGGTCAACTCCATATTCATTGGTATATGGAATAGAAGCAGTCTTGCCAATTGAAGTTTAATTGCCCTCACTCAGAGTATCCATTTGTGATCAGTTATCTACAGATGAGAAATCCCAAAAGCGATTGAATGAATTGGAATGGTTAGATGAGAAAAGATTGTGCACTTTGCACCACTTGGAAATCTATCAGAATCGAATAGCACGATCTTTTAACAAAAAAGTTCGTCTTCGTTCATTCATTCAGGGAGAATTGGTATTAGTTCTCAGAACTCCAATGATACCAGGAAAGAAACCTCCCAAGCTTGAGCCAAAATGGGAAGGACCTTATTCAACACATAGGGTCTACTCCAATGGAGCTTATTCATTAATCTCGATGGATGGAGAACTCATTACTACTCCAACTAATGCCAGATTTTTTGAAGAAATATTTTTTTATAAAATACAAAGTATTCACCTTATGTCCCTACAACATGACACTAAACTATGCGGCACCAGTTCGTCCTTGCTATATGACGTTAAACTATACAGCAACGGTCTAAGAATATGACCCTAAACTATTTCCACATACGTCCAACATGACGTTAAACTATGTCACCTTATGTCCCTGCAACATGACACTAAACTGTGCGGCACCAGTTCGTCCTTGCTATATGACGTTAAACTATACAGCAACGGTCTAAGCATATGAAACTAAACTATTTTGCACATACATCCAACATGACGTTAAACTGTGTCACCTTATGTCCCTGCAACATGACACTAAACTGTGCGGCACCAGTTCATCCTTGCTATATGACGTTAAACTATATAGCAACGGTCTAAGCATATGACCCTAAACTATTTGCACATACGTCCAACATGACGTTAAACTTTTTCACCTTATGTCCCTGCAACATGACACTAAACTGTGTGTCACCAGTTCGTCCTTGCTATATGATGTTAAACTATACGGCAACAGTCTAAGCATATGACCCTAAACTATTTGCACATACGTCCAACATGACGTTAAACTGTGTCACCTTATGTCCCTGAAACATGACACTGAACTGTGCGGCACCAGTTCGTCCTTGCTTTATGACGTTAAACTATACAGCAACGGTCTAAGAATATGACCCTAATCTATTTGCACATACGTCCAACATGACGTTAAACTGTGTCACCTTATGTCCCTGCAACATGACACTAAACTATACGGCACTAGTTCGTCCTTGCTATATGACGTTAAACTATACAGCAATGGTCCAGTATGATCTTAAACTGCAACTTCGTCCCACACGACGTTAAATTGTGAAAAAGTTCCCTAATGGTCCATGCATATGACCCTGAACGATTTGCAAGTCCCTTATATCCAGCAAGACGTTAAACTGTGACGTCCTAACTACATGACGCTAAACTGTATAAAAGTCCCTTACATCCGGAAAGACGTTAAACTATATAATCATCAAAGGTCCTGTATGACCTTAAACTACACCACCGTCTAGCATGACATTAAACTGCACCATCCACGGTCCATGCATATGACCTTAAACTATTCACACTTTCGTCCAACATGATGTTAAACTGTGGAAAAAATCCCCAATGCGTCCAACACGACGTTAAAATGGTGCACTCTTTTGTCCTCACTGCATGACATTAAACTACACAGTTCCCCCCTTTTGTCCAACATGACGTTAAACTCTATTGTTCCCATCGTCCTAACTACATGATGCTAAACGGTACAGAAAGTTCATAATACGTCCTACATGACATTAAACTGTATTTTGTCCCTGCTACATGACACTAAACTATGCAACACCAATAGTCCTAGCTGCAAGACTTTAAACTGCATAGTCCCTTTATATGTCCTACATGACATTAAACTATGCATCGTTAAATTTGTTGTTACCTCTTTTTTCTCACACCGAGTATGACTCACGTGAGCTTAGAGAAAACCTCAAACGTAACACTCTCTTTAGGCCGCTAACCATGTATAAGTCCCAACAACATTTTTTTTATTATTATATCGTTGTCCCCAAGGATAACTTGATCATTAATTCATTCATTAATTGAACTACAAGGACTTTGATCCTTGCCTTCCAGGCTGGGTACATAGGCAACCTCCCAAGGTTCAAGCCCAAAAACGATCTCTTCACATCGGTTCACCACCATCTCATCTGATGTTGATTCGTGAAACCGCCCCTAGAATCAATATCTTTACATTGATTCACTTGCGTCCTTGTTATATGACATTAAACTATGCAACACTTTTTTCCGGTACGACAATAAACTACAATACTCTTTGATTTCCTCATTTGAGAGAGAACTATTATTGACATTGATTTTTCAATCATGTTTTCATTTCAAAAGACTACATGCATACATGGTAATACCTAAAATTTTTGCCTCAGCTTAAACCATCATTGCACTAAAGTCCCCTTTCACCCGTACGAACCAAATTTGTACAAAGGGTATTTCTAGAACTACGTGGACTTGATTCCCATCCTTATGGGATACGTAGGAACATTCGAGTGTCCCTCGAATCCAGTCCCAAGTCTTTTGGGCCTAACCCCAAATTTCACTTTCAGTCCCTTGGCTGAAAAGTCCTCATGAAAACACACATTGTGTATTCATTATTATGGTCTGAATTCTATGACCCTAAACTAAGATCTCTCATACTTTCGTCCTGCACGATGTTAAACTGCATTTCAAGAACTACGTATGGCTTGATTCTCATTCTTATGAGATACGTAGTGAAGTCCAAAATTTCAATCCAGGAGCCAGCCACAACATGATTATGGTTATCATTGACCTATGTATCTCTATATAAATTGGACAATACCCATCTTTATGTGTTATAATCCCAACCTTAAATATTTTCAGATCTTCATAACCCTTTTTCATGACTTCTAGTCACAAAAATGTCATACTTCTGAGAATTCTTTTGCCTGACTATGCAGCACGTGCCCATAGGTGGCCTTGCATAAACAGTCTACATAACAGACTTGTCAGCCGAAAGATGCTATTTATTTGACCATGCAGCCAATGCCCTTAGGTGGCCCTGCATAATTTAACCCCCTAACAGGTTTGTTGGATAATAGTAACTTCATTCTTGGGAAGAATGCCTCTTTTTTCCTTATTTGTCTTAAACGAAAGTATGTAGGGATCCACAAAACAATAGTTATCCTTAACATATTTGTCCCATATCCTTTTTCATGATCTGAAAGTATTCAAGTCTATGGTTTATTCTTCTT
Source organism: Viscum album (assembly GCA_963277665.1). Taxonomy (NCBI): domain Eukaryota; kingdom Viridiplantae; phylum Streptophyta; class Magnoliopsida; order Santalales; family Viscaceae; genus Viscum; species Viscum album. The sequence continues at coordinate 887,995,790 of OY728121.1, forward strand.
CCCTACATTTGGGTCAGACCTTCGTAGGAGTGATATTCATCCAGTTCTTCGATAATCTTGTCTGGAAATATCTTCTCCATATTCAAGTACCTCTTTCCATACAGAAAACTCTATACTTTAGAAAATTTGAATCTCCATAAACTTTCAATGGCTTTTAGCACTAGGAAAGTAAATTTCTGAGAGTTCTTTTTTCCTGACTATGCAGCACGTGCCCATAGGTGGCCTTGCATAAACAGTCTACATAACAGACTTGTCAGCCGAAAGATGCTATTTATTTGACCATGCAGCCAATGCCCTTAGGTGGCCCTGCATATTTCAACCCCCTAACGGGTTTTTGTCAAATAATAGTAACTCCATTCTTGGAAACTAATTCTTTTAATGCCTTTTAGCTCTTTTTCATATCATTCCTTAGATTCAAATATTCTTAAGCCATAGTTTACATATTTTCCCTCATACTTGAGTATGGTAATATGTTTTCAGATAAATTGTCAAGAAATTGAATCAATTTTAATCCATTTTGGTCAAATCTATTTCGACCTTAAACATTATCCCCTTTATGTCCAGCATGCATGACTTTAAACTGCCCACAAAAGACAAAGGAACTCTGAATAAAAGTCAACTTCCAGCTCACTAAACATACATTCTGTATGATTTAGATAATATTGAGAAATTGAAAGATTCATGGTTTATAGGGTTATTTCTAATAATCCTAGTAAAAATCAAACTATGCTTACTAAGCCCATTGGATTAAGTAAATTTGAAGCAGGTGGTGAAAGAATGCAGGTACAAATGATTGAAGATGAAACTGTTTTTCATTGATACACAAGAGTTAGAAGGACATCCACAGACTGGAGTCTCTTCTCTTTTTTCAAGAATTACAAGAGGCTTTCAACATAACACTTCATTTGATTTACGGCATCCCGAGCTTCATCAGAAACCACCTGGAATTCATTTATTCAATTGGATACAATAAGAGATGCAGTGATACCATCACTTCTCGGAACAATTGTTAAAGGATGTTCTTGAGTGCGGTTTGAGAAAATTTTCTGCTGATCAAACAGTGACTCTGTTTCTGTCCAAGAGACTTGGAAGATGGATACATGGATTTGAGAATGGAGCATTGGAAGTAAAGAGCCATTTGGAGAGAGTAATCTTTTCAGATAATTCTCTAATACCATGTTTTTCTTCTCTCCACCAACTGGTAGTGGAAAAAATTTCAGCCTATGGGTTTTCCATTTTCATATCTGCAAGGAAATGACATGGAGGAAGAATTTGAAAGTTCACACCATTGTTGTTGCTCTTAATGCAAAGCATAACCAAAATGAAGGAGTAGCAGTGCAGCTGCATTTCAGGTGTATAGTTCTTTGCATCTGGAACATTGACTCCTTGCAGGAGACCATGACCATATAGAGGCAGGTAGATGCTCTGTGGGAAATTAAGATGATATTTCTTCAAGTACTTAGCCAAATCTGGGAGAGTGCTGTCGCCGATATCATAGTAATCGTGGCCAATGATGTTCATCATGTCATCAATCCGCTTGCTAGCCAGTTCATCAGACGTTTTAATTCCCTTATGAGCCATTGAATCTGCACAAAAGTTGAATAAATTAAACTCTTAAATGGGTTTATTTTTCATAAAATTTGTGAAAGAATTCTGAAAAAATGGATAAGGAATAAAGGTGCACAAGTCTAAAAAATGGCGCGCAAGTATTAGTGTGACACGCTAGTTTTTAACGCGCAAGTATAAACCGCGCAAGTAAAAATGCCTTTACAGTAGCGCGACATCAAGGAAAACTCTGGAAAACATAACAACCTACGAGGCTAAGCTGACCTGCACGGCAAGAGCTCGAAGGTATGAAGTCCGGAAATCCGGATGCTTGTACGGAAGTGAGGCCCTCTATTTATAGACGCGGTCGAGACTCTGTACGCCGTACCCAGTGCGCTTAAGGCCTGTGCGGATAGAACTTGCGCGCCGCCCTCTGTGCCCTGAAGACTTGCGCGCCCCCTTTTCCTTTGGATGGATTCGATTTCCTCAAAGTCAAATCCTCATTTCTCTCCGGATCCAACTCTGAGGGGGGACTTTTGTTGACGCTCCTTTCGTCACAGAATCTAAAAATCGGAAAAGGGGAATATCTGAGCTCAAAGTGATTCAACCTTTGAAGAAAATATCAAAAATCGACAAAGGCATGAACAAAGGATCAAAAGAAACTTCACCGCACAAGTTATATCACTGTCGCGCAAGTCCACTTGCGCGACGCCCTTGGTCGCGCAAGTGACTTGCGTGGCCTAAGTGATAACCACCCGGTAACCGCCCAGGGTCTTCTCCTGCCTATAAATAGACCCTGTGGGCCCCCCATTCAAGAGGATCTTTTTTCCAGAAACTCGGATTGAAGCTCCCGACGCCCAAGTCTCTTCTCAAAGCTTCTGGAACACTTCTAAGGTAATTTATTACCTAGAACGGAAGATCCAAAGAGAGGGAGGAAGGCCTAAGTGTTGAAACTCATCAACACTTGCGCGCCTGAGTGGCCAGCCCTTAAGGGAAGTAGTCACACTTGCGTGTCACCTTACTCCTTCGATAGAACTTGTGCGTCCCTTTTATGGAAGAACCTCAAAAGGATTCTAAAGGCTTTAATAAAGAGTCGCTCAAGTATTTCAATGTTGGTTGACCATCGCGCAAGTATAACATATGTCGCGCAGGTATACCTGCGCGACCAATACTTGCGCACCCCCGCAATACATGCGCGCCTTCCAAGGCATGCGCACCGCTTCCTTTTTGGGTGCCTTTCTTGCCCATTTCACCCCTCTTAAGTCATTACACCTTTCCTTTTCAAGATTCAGTATTCAAGACACTTTTCAAAGCCATTTATGGCATGATTTCTTGATTTGACTTTCTTATCTGAAAAGAATTCAGTGAAATATCTCTCAAAACCTAGTGATTTAAATATCTTTTTGTCACTATATATGGAGAGTTCATTCATTCAACCTCATCCTTTAAGATGAGAGAAATCCTTGACCTGGGTCTCCTTTTCAAGAATAAGTCCCAGTCATAAATTTTGGGCATCGTTCTTAGGAGTAAGCCCCAAGTCCTCTAATATGGGCATCCTTCTTAGGAGTAAGCCCCAAGTCCCTTAATTTTGGGCATCCTTCTTAGGAGTAAGCCCCAAGTCCCTTAATTTGGGAATCCTTCTTAGGAGTAAGCCTCAATCTCAAATATGGGCATCCTCCTTAAGAGTAAGCCCCAATCTCAAATATGGGCATCCTCCTCAGGAGTAAGCCCCAAACCTTAATCCTTAACCTGGGCTTCCTTTTCAGGAATAAGTCGCAGTCATAAATCTTGGGCATCCTTCTTAGGAGTAAGCCCCATGTCCCTTAATTTGGGCATCCTCCTCAGGAGTAAGCCCCAATCTCAAATATGGGCATCCTTCTTAGGAGTAAGCCCCAATCTCAAATATGGGCATCCTCCTCAGGAGTAAGCCCCAATCTCAAATATGGGCATCCTCCTCAGGAGTAATCCCCAATCTCAAATATGGGCATCCTCCTCAGGAGTAAGCCCCAATATCAAATATGGGCATCCTCCTCAGGAGTAAGCCCCAAACCTTAATCCTTAACCTAGGCTTCCTTTTCAGGAATAAGTCCCAGTCATAAATCTTAGGCTTCCTTTTCAGGAGTAACCCCCAAGTCCCTTAAATTCTCCTTAACCAGTCCTAATGTACATTTAATCTGGGATCCCTTCTCAGGAGTAAAACCCAATTATCAATCCTCTCCTAATTTGGTTTTCCTTTTTAGGAATAAAGTCCCAAGTTAGAGTGTTCAAATCTCCATAAAGCACATATACCTTTATGGACCATGTTCCTGGATTTTCTCCTTAAAGTAAATCCTAAACTTCATTAATCTGGGCAGTCATACATACATAATCCCCACATTATTTCTTATGATTGCATATTTCATGGCACAATTGTCTATTTTTTTACCAATACCTCTTGTTTCTCACACCGAGCATGACGCACGTGAGCTTAAAGTGTAAAAGTAATTATGACATCCTTCTTTGAGCCATCAATCATAAACATCATACTCCCTTACTCAAACTACGTGGGTTCTGATTCCTTTTCCAAAACAAAGGATACGTAGGTAGCCCATCTATGGGTTCGATCCCAACTCTGAAATAATTCATTATCCTTCTGAATGACAATAAACTTCAAGTGCCCACTGAGTGGCTTTAAAACCAGCCTAGTCATCATAATGACCAAGAGACTTTTATATAAATGATTTGAAGGTTATTATTGATCAAGAATCTCTAAATAGATATAGATGATTCTCTATTGATGAAGAACCTCGAATACATATAAAAGATTATCTAAATTTCTTACATAATTAATCATTGATTGTCAAAACTAAAGGAAAAGCTCATTTTATACATGGTAATGTAATAAGGATTCACGAACATAACATAAATCTATAAAGAGAGTCCCGGAATAGACAATAATTCCCCTCAAAAAGGTGTGATGAGTCCGACCTCCCATCCTCTCGACCAATGAAAATTCCTAAGCCTCGTCAGTTCACAAGCTAATGAGCACCCACATTTGGAAAGTAGGTCCAAATGGATATGGAATCATTGGATGTTTCCGGTTCTACGAACAAACCCGTTAGAAACCGATCGAAACGTTTGAATCTCCCATCCAGGAGGTCATCCCCGAATTCCGAGGGAAACGGACCATTTATACAATTTCATGGGATCCTCCACTTATTATGTTCATAATTTTTAGGACCCAACTAATTCTCTCCATCTAAATGGGATTTGATTGGGATGAATAGGGGGAAATTCCAATGTAGAAATTGGTATTGTTTTTAACTAGTTTGTGATAGGTAAGTTGACCCACAAGAGGGGTACACACATATAAAATGTGGGCCTGGATCATTTTTCATTCTGTATTTTTTTTTGGAAAAATGAGTGCTCTGTGAAATATTCATCACTGACTACTTCCATGTAGCATTTATCCTTTGCAGATGCCCTTTCTGTAGGATGATCCTTGTCACCTGTGAATACTAATTCTGAATCTCTCGTATAGTGGATAGATACATCGTAGATTTAGAGTCCCACATATTGAATGCATCATGGGACAATGCTTCACTATCCAATGGTTCTATAGCCAATGCTTTATGGGTTGATGGTTCATGATCTATCACTTTCAAAATGAATGCTTCACGATACGGTGCTTCACAAACTATTAGTTCATGGGGATTTATTCTTTTCCATATTTGATATAGACTGACCCCTTTTACTATTTGATATTACTGAAAAAAAAGTTTGGATGACTGACAACCTATTTTTTGTAACTGGTGGTTCCCTTTCTTCTACCAATGAGAAGGGGAATGTCATGGTTGATTCTATTGAATACAGTGCCAAAATCACTATTTATTTATTCCATCAATCCCTAGTGGTACTTATCAGTGTAGGAAAAAAAGAATATCTAATATCTGATAGACTTCATATTTATGGATTTAGGCTATCATTAAATGTTTTTACTAAAGTTACACATGCAACCAATTAACCTATGTCCTGGTTGATCAAGAATATAAATATTTCCCAATCCAACATCTTAGTGAGGGGGGTATTAATCCAGATAAATCACACTATTGTATTTCTTTTGAACTAAACTCCTCTATTACTGGAAGAAGATGTGCGGGAACCAGAAGATAACATTCATTGCAATCACAATATATCATGAAAGGTTGTGTCCAATGAGCAGCTAAGGTGGAAATCGAAGTGGGACCTCCACCCTTATGGCTAATTTATCCTATACTGGGGGTGGTCTTTTGGGGTCTGTCAAACCTTTGAGGAATTGAAAGTGGATTTGAATGTTTTGGGGTTGTATGATGTTTATTTGGTGTTATATACTTACTCCCTCCGAAATCAAAAAATTGTCCCACAACAACTTAGTAGATGGATCTCAGACACCAATACATTCCACTTAGTGCATAGGGAGGTCAGAATCACTCTCCAGGTATCCATTATATTTTTAGGTCACCCATCATGGGAGACATGTATTATGAGTTTTTGCTGCTCTATTTGGATTTCAATGACCCAGATAGGACCCCTCCTCTTTCCAAGAATCATATTGACAAGGAGAAGGATATACTAAAGCATGAACCTCACCCAAAGTGGGACATCTGATTTTATAATTCAATCAATTAATTTTCTACATTAAGAATCTGTGATCCTTGAGCAAAGAGGTCATGGACTTTACTGACTATTGAGACATGAAGATGTATTGGTGCCTATTAAGCCTCTCTTGGGGAGGGTCGGTTTAATGATTGAGGCTAGCATATCATCCCCAATGTGAACCAGTTGTTCTGACTGGAATCCTTTATTTCCAAGTTTCTGAGTGTCTATCTATTATCACAGAATGATTTTGGTACTAGGGTGAGAGTAACAACTTTCATAATGGGGGGTAAATTGGCCATCGACAGGTGTATTATCCCTTTTATCCTAGTTATGGAAAATATTTACCATTTTTTGGTATAGATCATTGATAGGAGACCATCATACCTGATGGTGGGTCTCTTCCAAGTTATATGGGGATGGGTAGCATCCCATAAGGGAGAATATAGATATATCAACACTCAACAGAACCCAAAATCTATCATCTGACCGTATCTTCAAATAATAAGGGAGGTAATTCCATTAGACTGGAGTGAATAGGAAATGATGAAATATCTCAACCATCATGATTGTTTTGCCTATGCTCATTATGCCCCCATCTGGTACATTGGTGAATGATGGATCTGGAGACCTCTCTAGGTGGGGATATCTTATCTCTTTGAGAGAATACATATTGGTGTCAAGGATTGATGGGGAGATTATATGTGAGTCTACATACCCTAATGATTTTTGCATTAATTCAACCTTTTTCAAATGAGGTGTCCTCCAACCATCAATAGTGTGAACTATGAGTGACACCTAATGGTAGCTGGGAAACTTTTTTTGATGTTTACTCGGGAGTAAACATGATGTCAGATTAGGATTCTACCTTCCATGTGTTTTAAGACTATTCTTACCAAATCTTATACCAAGGTCTAGAATCAATCATACCTTAAATATAAATTGGAAAAAATAGTCCTTGAAAAGTGTATAAGGCTGAAGGGAACAAAAGGAAAATAGTAGGGAATTATAGGACTGGGAAATATCCAAGAAAGTACTTAGTTTCTGATCCTCTAAAGAATATGTTGAGGACCATGGGTTCAACATTACATGTTAATAGTGCTTCCACTCAAGGTAAAGTTTCCATCTCTCCTGATTCTGCTTTTCCATTAGCTTGAAGACAATGGGATTCCTTTAGAAGTTCCCATTTGGATCTTGATCTGTGATGATTTCTATATGAGATGGACATTTAATTGAATGGATATGAATATTTATCAGCACCTGCCACTATCTCCTATGATGATGACCCTGAGAGGGTAAATTCATATCTTTGAGTCCTTGATTACTTTGTCCATTCCATGCAGAATTGACATAGATATTCATAGATATTTCTTGAAATATTTAGGTTTGATGTTAATGAGGATGAAGAGGGTGACAGTCACTCTTATACGGGAATCAATGTAGTTGATCCCCCTATTGAAATTTTTCTAGGGGAAATTCTCTATTTTCACCTAGGGTCTCGCAAGAGCCCATCCCTAGAAGATTACAGGGAGGATTAGGCATTAAGAAAGAAAGTGTGGTAGCTGAATCTGACCCCACTTCCTAGGTATTATCTCCCAACATTATCCATTCCATTTACTTTGTCCATTCTATAGGATTGGAGGACATGGGATACCTTTTAACAAGCACATATACCGATGATATCTAGGAGATACTTCATACATATCCCCTTGAGCATGCAGGATTTGGATGAATCATTATTCACACATGGATCTCTTCTTGTGAAGATCTTTGAAATGTTTCTATATATCTAGAATAAATGGATAACTTCATACAATCATACAAGGATAGACGTTACTGGTCTGACTGAGTATAGAACATGGATGTAATCATGATGAGGAAATATGACATCAATGAAGTGTTAATTTTGGTACCAACTCTTTTTATTCTTACTATCATGAACTTGAACAACTACTTACAATACCTTTAGGATCCTTGGGATATTCAAGAACCTTTTTATTCCATGGAGTACACCCCATGGGGTACCACAACTGGGGAGAACATCCCTTTGAAAGTGGGAGTTTCCAGAGAGGGTTCACCTGGGGAAATAGAGAATATGGAGGTGGTTCTTTAAGATCCTATTGAAGTATTTCCACTCCAAACCCATCCATTATTCCTTTTATATGGTCATCTATGTGGAATACCACAAATCATCAGTAGGGAAAATAGCTGTCGATACGTCTTCATTCTAGGATACCAAGTGGTCATTGCATCTATTCTTTACCTAGTCATTATGTTATGTATTTTCATGTCTCAATTAATTATCTCACTCATGATTTGGTGTAGATATGATGAGTCAACAGAAAAAAAACACCCAGGGGATTATAGTCCCTTCTTCTTCAGAGATGAATACGACAACTCTAGCGGCTTACTATCCAATATTGTCCCAATATTCTCACAAAATGGATGGGGGATTTTTGGACCCAGGTTTTATGATTTATGAATATGATACATGATATGAGGAAGTCACATGAGGAGTAACCGTTAGAATAGTTTCCACAATGATTTTGTTATGGAATATAGACATAGCATAAGCCTATCAGGGGGATGAATTTTCCCTTGGTTGACCGGAGTTTTATGTGGCCAAATTATGTAGAAAAAAATGTGGCATATTAGGAATAGTCAAACAAAGGTTTCCTCAAGAAATTGACAACCTCATTCCTGATGGCATGGTAATTTTTGAAAATTAAGAATTCTCAAGACCCTAATGGGTGTATTGTTAAGGGAATGATGTCTAAAAATGAAAAGTGCATCTGAATCAGCAATTAATGTGATCGAGAAACCACTCCTACATGAATTTGGATTGTGTAAAGGATGGATAGAGCATGGTTCAATTTAATGTCATGCATCCAGGAAATAGACCATGAAGTTTAATTTCTTGTGGTGAGGACATTATAGGGATATAGTTTAGGGACACATATCTTATAATGAAAGATAAAAAGAATTTTCCTTTTAATAGTGATCCATCCAAGAATGTCCCATCATCTTTAGGAATGAAGGGGGAGTTTGTAAGCTGTAATCTAGGGGTTCTCAAATTCGAGGAGTGATGTGGGGAAAAAATCATTGGGGGAATATGTAGAGAGTAAAATCCTCTAATAGGGATGGATTTTCATTTTATTGATAGGACTTTTTGTGGGACAATTATGCAGAGCCAACTAGGTAATATTTTTCATGGTTAAAAAAGGTTCCCTTAGGACACTGACCCTCCATTTTTTATATCTTGGGAGGATTATGGGGATTAAAACTTCCCTAGACATAGATTTTGGTTTCTAAAAGGAAAGTTTCTTAGTATAAAAGGATCATTTCATGTAAATATTTCTAGTAAATAGGTAGAAATGTTTCTATTATGGAGGTCTAACCCATAATTAAGAAGTATTATAATTTTTTGTTATAGATGGTTTCAAGACATAAGGTACAGAAATCACTATGTAATGAGTCAAAATGAGAATCAAGCCATGTGTAGTTCTGGAAAGGTTTCCCCATGTATCAATCAAACTCTTATGTCGTGAAGGGGGATTTTATTTTTAATACGAGACCTATAGTTGGGTGATACATGTGTTGGACCCTCCAATGTAGATCTACCTTAGTTATTAGAATGTGAGGGAATTTTTTGTCATTGTTGGATTGGGAAATAAGATCTGGGTGTAACTATGTATATCGTCGAAGAAAGAATCAAGACAAGCATGGTTCTTGTGTCAGAAATATCATGTGTAGGTATGACCCATACACAAGAATTGGTCAACATTTTTATCTCATGGATCAACCTAAAATTAATTATCTTGGCATAACTATGTATCTCATGAAAATATGAATCAATCAGAACATAATTCTTTGAAATTGTGTAGTTTAGTGTCATGTGACTAGGACATTAGCCATGCATTTTAGGGTCATGTGGTGATGATGACATGTGATCTTGATGTGTTAGATCATATATATAAGATCATATGTCATGAAAAGGATCAGTAAAATGAGGATCATTGGGATGGGATTTTTTGACATACCTCGGATGTGATGGGAAAAGAAAGTGTAAACCATGATTCTAGGGATTCTCGAATTAGGATAAGTGATATGGGGTGAAAAAACCCTTTGTGATTATAGGGATAAAAGAGACCTCTCCTGAGGATGTATTTTCCTTTGTTTGAAGGGCCATTTTTTGTGGGAAACTTGTGTAAATCGAAATAGGGTATATTATTCATATTCAAACAAAGGTGTACTTCGGACACTAACCCCCCATATCTGATGGCTTGAGGAAGACGGTGAAGATCGATAAATTTCATGGGGAAAAGATCATGGTGAATGGAAGTAAAGTGTCTGGGTATGTAAGAAACGTTCAGACTGTGATTGGCTATTGATTGTAAAATTCCCTACATAGATCTGAATCATATGTAGGGGTGACTATTTTGTTTCCTTAATAGATCTCTGAATGAGTAACCAAAACATGAGATCTCCTACATAATTTTTGGTTTTTATATAGGTGATGGGGGAATTTTTATTTTTTCCTTACCCCATGGATGGGACTAGGACATGAGTCTTATGAATCACTACATATCTCTTCAAAATGAGAATCAAAATACATGTAGTTCTTAAGTTACCATCTAGTTTATTTTCATGTGGTATAGAACTTCTCCATGAATTTTAACATAATATGATATTAATATAGGTTCCCCAACATGAATAGGAAATATAGTGGCTGGTCCCAAGATTAATGATATGTGTGTCACAAGATATCCTACGATGATAGGAATCAATCAAAACATAGTTCTCAAAAAAAGTACAGTTTAGAGTCATGCAATGAGGACATATTTTTTGAATTTTAAGGTATTTCTACCAGGACCATAGAAACCCTAATTTTCATTGATATGTATTTATCATGAGGTTAGTCCCATGCTAAAACTCTTAAGTCCATGTGATCTATGCTCAATGTGAGAATCAAAGGATTTAAAAGGTTTAATCCAGAACATAGAGGTGATAAAATGAAGGATATGGTAATTTTGAATTTTTAGAGGCTAGACTAGGCTGTAGAATCCAGGAATCACTATATGGATAATTATAATGAGAATCAATCCAGATGTATTTCTAGGGCCCCATTCAGTTTAATGTCATGTGGTAAGGATGAAGGTGAAACAACATGAAATATGGGGAATGTTTTAGCTGGACCTGGAATTAGATATTTAGGCGTCACTATGTATCCTATGATGATAAGAATCAATACATAAATATTTTTTAGAAGATTCCCTATGAAAATATTACCCATACATAGGAAATATGGAATTTTATCCATCATTGTGGATAGACCTAGGATTAGATATCTGAGCATCACTACATATAATGTGATGATAGGAATCAAGCTACACATAGTTCTGAATGGGAAATCTCTATATAGGTCTGATCTTTATGTAGAAGGGAGATTTTTTCCTATAGATTGTTTTATTATTATTTCTAGACTCTAGATTGGAGATTCTACCATCACTACGCATCCTGTGTGAGAAGTAATTAATCCACACATAGTTCTTGATGTGCTTCCCTACACATATATGACTTATGTGTAGGGATAGTTTTCATTCCATGAAATGGACCTATAAATAGGACACACTTTGGAGTCCCCTTCATCGATTTAGTTTTTATGCAAGGAAGGGTAATTTCTTGTGTTTCATGGATTGACCTAGGAAATGAGTTCTAGGCATCACTACATACCCTAAATGTGAAGGAATCAATCCACACATAGTTCTTGAGGAAATATCCCTACATGGGTTTGACCTATACATAGAGATGGAGAATTTTTTTCACTTTTGGGGTGGCTAGACTAGGATGTAAAATCTAGGGGTCACTACATATTCAATGAGGATAGGAGATTAGCCACATGCAGTTCTTGAATATGGCATGGTAAACAACTGATGCTAAGGGAAATGTATTCTCGTGTGAAAACATTATGGTGCTATGCAGTTTAACATCATACAAGAAGGAAATTTGTGTCATTTAGATTATTATCTTGTGACATGGATGATATAACATGTATTTTAACATCATTGTATTAGGACCATGTCTTGTAGTTAGGGGAAGGATGATTTGTAGACCAGTGAGAAACATAATCCTGAAATGAAAAGAGGCCTTTGGGATAATGGATGGTAAGAAAACCATCTTATTAATGGAGGGAAATTTTTGGGTGGGCCTAACCCAAGAGTTCTAGGAATCACTAGGTATCATGTGATGATAGTAATAAATCCACACGTACTTCTTGAGGTACCATGCAATTTAACATCCTGCAGAAAGGAAATAGGTGTGATGCAGTTTATTATCTTGGGACATGGATGATTTACCATGCATTTTAATGTCATATGATTAGGATGATGTCTTGTGACTACACGAAATAATTATTTGGGAACCTTTCATAGGTGGGGGTTGTGGTAAGCTATTCATCCATAGAGATTAAAGAATAGGCTCCAGTTTTGCAGAAATTGTATATGGAATCGGGTCCCTCCCACTTTGGCTACAACTTTGGATGTTTCCACCTAAGTATCATCGATGTCCTAAGGACCAAAACTATCTCTCTCTTGAGGAAATACTAAAGGTGAAATTTTTTGTTGAAGGCTTATGAAATCAAATATTAGTGGGATTACAAATGATGAAAGGTTTGAAATATACTCTCATCTATTCACTCCAATTAAACCATTAATTTATGGTATTTCTCATATATGGATAACTGATCGCGGATGGAAATTTGTAGTGAGGGAAATTGAACTTTGATGAATAGGACCACCTCTGTCCTGTATACTAATGAGTATGAGGTTGAATATGTGGTAGTGAAGATAATATTTTGGTAATACCAAAAGGAATTAATAAGTTTATTCCACCAAGAATTTTTATCTTTATCTACAAACTTCTAGAATATATTTTATAGTGTTGTGTTGAAGTCCTCTTTTTTCCATTATCTGCTGCATGGTAGTTGGATGAATAGTTGGACTTGATTTCAATCTTCTGATATAGTCTTTCTAATTATTCAAAATATAAATTGGGCCATTTTCTATCAGTATCCTATTATGGACACAAAATCTGGTGATGATGATGGTTCTCAGGAATTTGACAATGTTTCTTTCCATGACATCTTTGAGGGGTATGGATTCATCCCACATAGAGAAGAACTTAGTTTCTGTGAGAGTGAACTTGAAATACTTAATTGTAGTTGGATGATATGGTCCCACAATGTCCATTCCACATATTGAAAATTTCCAGGAGTATTTTTATGTGTGAAGAAACTTCGGGGGTTTGTGGATTAAGTTGGAATGGACCTTGCAGTAATGGAAATTTTTGGTGAATTTGGTTCATTCTTTCATTATAGTGGGCCAGTAGTACCCAAGTCATCAGAATTTATAGGAAATCTAGGATCCTAACTGGTGGGTGACACAAGATTCAATGTGCACTTCCTTTATGATAACAATTGTCTATTATCCTTCAATGAACTTGAGAAGGACCCCATCAAGGATCCATTTGTAGAGGACCTTTGGATGATTTGTTCCATCTTAAAGAACAATGTTAATTACTCTTATTTTGACTTTCTATATCCTATCTCCATCTGATGAGAGATCTCCCTTTAGACGGTAGTCCATAATGGGTATCATAAATCTAGTGGTAGGACTATAAGGTTTAGGGATAGAGCTAATCTCATCGATCTCTTCCTTGTTATCTTGGATAAAAGGTGAGACCAACCAGCGATGCACAATTATGATGATTTTTTTATCCTGGTTTAGATCATATAGAATTGTAGCTAAATTTTCCGATACATCGTCTTGGGAATTCGGTGATTTTGGGACATGATTCAATGTGGGTTACAAAGGGAATTCATCCATTATTCCCCAGATGTGGTATAGTAGGGGGGTTAACTCTTCCTTTTTATGTAATAATACCTATTTATTAACATGATAACTAGTTCTAAATCACATTTTATATTCAACTCATTAACTTATATATGAAGTGCCAGATCTAGTCCTGTAATGGGAGCCTGATATTTTACTTCATTATTCTTGTAACTTCCAACAACAGGATAGAGTAAGGTAGGACTGCCTATACTGAAAATATGAGAATGACCCAATTCCCTACTTTTCTGAGCCTGGGGTCCTCCATCCTCTTTCCTGTCAGGAATTTGGATGCACCTTTGAAATACATATCCGATAACTATGGTTCCTCTTGAATAGATAAAAACTTTTCATTGGGTAGTTTAGTTTCCAATGAAGTCATTTATCCCAGGGGGTGATCTACTAGAAAATATGTTAATTATTGGAATTTTTCTACTTTCTGAGGAAAAAAATGAATGTAAAACTATATTAGGATGACCTTCCACCGCGACATACATCCAGTCAACACAAGATAGGTGAGAATGTATTTGAGTGGGTTGATATGAGACACCAAAAAATCTCATGATGTTGCAGGTAGTGCCTCATCTTTTGGACTATAATGACTAGTAACATAAAGCTCTGCTTGATATCTAAATAATGATTCTTAGCATCAATCATGGTTTGAATGAGATAATAAAGGCTTTTTTTTCTGTCGGCATCATTATTTTGGGTGAGGAAGGTACTCAATTATCACTCTAAGGATTTCATATAAAAAATAAGTATCCTTTTTTGGATAGGTGGAATCAGAACTAATGATATCAAAAGATATTTCTTGAGACTATCGAATACTTCCTAAAAATCATCAGTCAACTGATATGTAACCACCTTTTATAACAACTTGGTAAAGGGAAGACTTTTCCCTACAATTTTGGATTTGAAGAACCAAATGTAATCCATGATTCCATTAATTCCTCACAACTCTGTGAAGTTTCAAGTAGGTGGTATGTATAGTATATCCTTTGTTTTCTTACTGTAGAATTAGATACCTCAGTGTTATATGATGAAGCCAAGAAATTTTCTTTAGGTAATGTTGAAATCACATTTCAAGGGGTTAATTTTCAGGTTATCTTGCACAGTTTTTTGAAGAAGGTTTCAAGATCCTCTGGGTGGTTATATCATTTTAAATATTTAACCAATAGGTTTTTAACATATCATTCAAAAAACATCACTAGGAAGGGTATGAATATATGATGCATGGAACTTTGGTATGAAGTTCCATCAATAATCAAGGAAAATGGAATTTTCCAATAGTAGAATACTCTTTGGGGTACCTGAAGGTTGTGTATTCTTCATCTTATTAGAACATTTGTATTTGATTGTATCCAGAATAGGGAACCATGAAGGAGAGAGTCTATTATCTAGTTGTTTCATCGGTCGGTAGTTCTATGATCGGGACTCAGAAATCATCTTCTGGGAAATGTTAGTTGAGATCCAAAAAATTGATGTATACTATGATTTTCCCATTTTGATTCATGATATTTATTATATTGGACATCCATTTAGGATATTGGACCTCCCAAATGAATTTTTATCTGATGAGCTTATCAACTTTTTCCTTAATTTTGGCAGTATGTGTCTGTTGAATCCTTCTAAATGCATGTTTATAGCCTTGGTGGTCCTCTGGCAGGCCTAGGTGGTGAGTGGGAACCACAAGATTGAGGATTGGAATTTATATTTAGTTTTGGGTGAATATATCCCGATTATTCTTCAATAAGAAGGTATATACCTATTTTTATTTAGAATACATGACCACACTAATCAATGTGGATTGTGGGTCTTCTACCATACCAAAATTTATTTCTCTGAGTTCATCAATGGTGGTGGAGAATCCCTCCTAAAATGGTTAAGGGGAATCCCTAAGGTCCTCCTCCTCTTCTTCTTCCTCATCTACATATTATTTCTCTTATTCTATATGGGGAGAAAGAAGTAGGATAAGTTCTATGGTGTCAGGGTAGGAGATGATACCTTGGTATTCTGAAGATGAAGCAACTTCCTCTGACACAACTGACCATGTGGTATTCCCTTGAACTTCTAGAGTGGTAGGAGTGAAAGATAGATAAGTAGTGTCTTCATACACTTTTCATGACGAGACAAACTCTTCTACCTCATTTGGTGAGGCAAGGACTTCTTGTAACTCTGAGGATAGAATTAAGACATTTTCATCTGAGCTTTCACCACTATCTGGGGAGTCACCAAATTTTTCAACACTATTGGGCTTAATGGTCATGCATGAAACCATGAAGATCATTGAATATGATTCTAAACTTGGGATCATATATTTTATTTTATTTTTGGGTTACAAGTATTAACTCTCACCCTATTTGAATGGGTTATCATGGATCATTTCTAGACCATTTGGGGTGGTGACCCATGTGACACCATCAACTAGGTGTGGTTTCCCTTCCTTCAAATAGAATCTTATATTGATATTGTGTGACTTGTAAGATTCAAATGGGTCCTTATCAGCGTGTAAAAAATTTATTTTTATGTTAAGAGAGTATTTAATACAATGATGATACGATGTGGTTATTTTCGTGTGTTAGTGAAACCAGGGACTTCCTAAAAAGATGTTGAAGGCCGTGTTATGCCGATCCACCAAAAATTATGAGTTATCTATGAGGTCACTAAATTGAAAATTCATATTGATTTGGCCCAATGGATTCTACTAAATTCTTTCATATCCCTATAGTGTTATGGTGGAAGGCTCTAGGTTGTTCCCATTGCATCTTAGATGTTGAAGTGTTCATGCTGGAATGAGGTTAACTCTAGAGACATTATCAATGAAAACCTTTTAGACATCAACACCATTTATCTTTTTGTACATGTAAATGAGTATGTTGTGTTCTGTATAATGGAATCTTTAACTTCATATATGAAATTGATAACCACATGAAATTCTGTGGAATCAGTCTCGGTCCGATATACCACGACAGTGCCCACTTTGTCTTCATACTTCTGTTATGAAGGCATATGATTTTTCATTTTGGGATGATCATTCATAGGTGATTTAGGGGATTGAGTATTATATATAGATGGATCAACCCTTAAAACCTGAGATGGAGGTTCTCATGTCCTTAGTGGTTTGGGTCGGGTAGGCCTGTTTGCCCGTCGAGGGGGATTAGACATGTGCTCCTCTTCTGATTGATATTCTAGAGTGATCAGTTCAGAGTGGATTATGGAAGGTTTAGGGGGTTTTCATTATCATATTTGATCAACTAAAGGGTTATTTCCTAATTTTTCATAACATTGACAGTTTGAGTAGGGACATGGCTAAAATTCTGGTTCCTACAATGATTGTGTCTTCCCCTGTAGCCTTGACTCATGAAGTCTCTTCCTCTGGTTCCCCAATCAGTTGCGGGGAACTCATGTTCATATCCAAACTCATAATCAAATAAGGTATCCATTAATCAAATTACATTAATGGAATCAAATATCAACTCCTCTTCCAATGATTACTTTTCATGGATGCATGTTTCCATTGATTTTGTTTTGCGGGGTGATACTAATTGTTTCAAATATGAGGGCATAAAGTCTAAGAGAGTCAAATATGACTTTGTAAATGATGCAGTATCATCCTCATGAACTCACTCCCTATATTTATGGTTGGACTTCTTTCTAAAGGGATACATTTTAGAGGTTTT
Source organism: Viscum album (assembly GCA_963277665.1). Classification (NCBI taxonomy): domain Eukaryota; kingdom Viridiplantae; phylum Streptophyta; class Magnoliopsida; order Santalales; family Viscaceae; genus Viscum; species Viscum album. The sequence continues at coordinate 888,013,518 of OY728121.1, forward strand.
GGGGGCCGATGATGTTAGTTGTGTTACAATGGAAGTGGATGGGGGCGTAATTGGTTATTTAAACTATTCTTAGAGAATACCATGAGTTCAATTGATATTATTTCTAGTCATCCAACCATAAAACTTTTGTTCCATTATTTTAACAACATCTTTCCACTCACCTCCTTCCTCAGGGGTAGTAGTGGAAACATAATCTACCTATACTGGTGTATTTTCCAACTATACCTAATCGAAATCTACCATTTTATATAGGATAAATTTAAAGATGAATCATTCCTGAATGTAGTGCCCAAACATTCTATGTATGGGGAAATAATTTGGGTTGTCATTAATCTCTATCTGATATGGAATTTTATGTTCTAGAAGGCAAAGTAAATAATTGTTCACAGTAGCAATAAATTAGCCACAAATTAGATTATCTCAGAATGATTAAACATTGTTCCATTGCTCCTTGAATTGATTTATCCTAGGTTTCCTTGACTTATATTATCAAGGTGGGGGTTTTTTTGGCACCCAGGGACTGTACATAATATGGTAAAGGTATTAGAATTAGAGCAAGTATGGAGGCTAGATTAAGTGAAATGGATTCTACCTCTTCCTTTCTGGATCTTTTCCCTGAGACTGGTGGAGTTATTCAGGACTTAAGCTCGGTCTGTTGTATGGAATCTTCCATTCCATGGAAAATTGTAGATAAATCATGAAACCAACAAATATATTTGATCGGTATTATGGATATTTGTAGCTCATCCTGAATGTTTTCAATCTAAAGAGAAACCGAGCATTCCTGAGAAAGTTGTAGGCTCATGGAGTAAGTCATCTCTTTTAATCTAGAAATGAAATATGAGAGTTTCTCATTTTTTTTCAATTAGAGAGTTCACTGATTGTTTTATTTTGCAGTAATTATCTAAACTAATTGAGAAACTACCTATGGAGTTCTTCCCATCCTGTGATTGACCAAGCTAGAAAACTAGTGTACCATACTAAGGCTGGCCCTTACAAGGTTCATATGAAGCATACGAGTTTCACTTATTCTTATTTCTCTAGAGTTACCAACATGGAATAAAAATGGGATACATAGTGAATCATATGTTGTTTTGAGTCTTCTGATCCATTGAATATTGGAAACATGGTAATCCTGAAGTTTGGAGGTGGTGGGGTGTCACTCACATAGTTGGGGTAAGGTTTTCATTCTGGCTACACTAGTTCATGCCACTCCTCTATGGATTCCAATTGAGATTCCAATGAATCAATGGTGTAAATAATCCCTTGTTGAGTGTTTGGTTGAACAAGATCATCGATTGGTGTGATAATGGGTAGGATATGGTGTGTTGGTTCTTCCATTGTTTGTGGATGATGACCGAACAAGGACATCTTTTGTGGATTTTCTTGGACCCGCTCCGATTGTCTCCTTAATGGAGGGAAATCTTAATATCTATTAATGATTAATTTTAGGTAAAATAAGGTCCAAGGAATAAATTTGGTTGGATGTACTGGCCCTTCGTAGGTCATTAGGATAAACCCTTGTGGATGTACACCCATTGTAAGTGTACGTTGAGGCTCTACTCGTGGAGCATATTCAATAGGAATGATACCTTGAAGAAACTCAATACTGAGTTGACTAAACTATTTAATTTATTCCTCCTTCAGAGAAAATATTTATTCAATCATTTGGAGCTTTTCCTCATTGAGAGGAGGAGGCGGTCTATATGTGACCTTGATTTTATTCTTCTCTTTGGTAGAGATGCGCTAAGAAGGTAATGAAGGATTTATCGAGGGAGAACCCAAATTTAGGCTGATTCTCTGGTTCTAGTTATATACAACTATTCTAAGTGTGTACCATATTCTAGGTGGAACCATCGTCTCCATTATCTTCTGAATTTTCCTTACCTTTGGTTCTATTTGAGACTGCACATGAACATATTGCTTCTGAGGACATTAGTAGGTCTCGATTATTTGATTCCCTTGAGAGGTAAGCCTACTGAATGTTCATATTTTCCTGGTTATGGTGTTTTAAGATGCCTTTATCTGGTTGGTCGTCATGCTTTTAAGACATATATAGTGATGATTCTTATTGATTGTGGCATACTTCCTGAGCATGGGTCCTATTTGATGACTGCCTTAGAATAATGACATTACAAGATTTAATTTCCAATGGGTTCTTCTAAATGGGGCATGGGGTGAAATTAAAATCTCTATATTCCCCCATCCCCAGATGTGAACACTAGGTGGGGTGCTAAATAATTAGACAATGTAGCTCATGTAATGCATTGAGGCAGTTCAGTTGGATATCTTTCCTCTGCTTCTCTGATTGCGGTCTTCATACAGAGGGGAGGGATTCCAGGTCCGTTTGATGAAGAATCACTCCCAATATTTTTATATGGTTTGCATACCCAATATAAGGAAATAATTTTACTTTAAAGTGGTGTAGCATTGTCTATATTTTCAGAAGAATTTCTTATGTATTCTTCTAATAATTCATTTTGAATTTCGAACTGAGAAGTGGATGAGGGAAAAAAATAATTGGTATATCATCCCTAAAAAAATTCCTTCTCATGAGAAACATATCCTTATGTTCTTTTACCAGTGAATCCTCTACATGATCAGACCAATATGGACACTTCTTGACGGTTTTTTTGTAAGTACCAGGGATGGTAGAGGTCTCGTTGTTATGGGAATGGTCTGAGGGTATCTCAGAGTATGAGCATTGACCTAGGTTGTCTTCTTATTAATAAATGATGCAACTTATCATTGATAGGGTCTCTAACATTTCTAGAGAAATATTTCCAAGTGCCTCAGTATATGAGGGATTTCTTATATTTGAATCAGTAATGAGAGTAAATTCTTGATGAAATGTCATGTTAACATGGGGAGGACTTTCACAGTGAATTCCATCACGGGGAGGAAAGGAATCATAGCTGAATTTTCGACTATAGGGAAAATTTCTATAGAGTATAGAATGGGAAGGAACTTTAGGGTGGATGATAGAAAGGGTAAGACTTTCTTACTATTTTATTTTTTTTCCATGATGAGGGATGCCATGATTCTCATCATGATATAGGTGCTCATGATCGATTGATTTATGCCCATGAAGGATTCCTTTATGGTTGATACTCTAGGGAGGACCTTCAGAGCTGCTAGAAATAATGTTTTAGGGAGAACCTTTACAACTGCTACTTCCATTACCATAATTTGTTAATGGGTTGGCATGATCATTGTGACGTTCCTGAAAGGAATTGTTAGTTCCTCTGTGCCTGGGTCAAATTAGAAAGTTATATTAACTCGAAAAATACAAGCTTCAATGTCACAACACAGTAAAAGTGCAGGGTCGATCCCACAAAGAGTGGGGAACATGATAATAAAAACTCTCTACTAAAGATTATTTCATCCAATTTTTAGTTTCATTTAGTTAAAAAAATTATGAAAATTGAGATAAGTGAATTCAAATAGAAAAACAGACGATAGGGGAATCAATTTCTATGGAAGGTTTGATAAAATAATTAATTCAAATTCACTTGTGAAATAATCATATTAAATAGACGTACAATGAAATAGTTTCATCGATAGAAGAAATTTTCATTCTCTATCAAACTACCTTATAATCCCAACTCATCTTGGTCAGATGAATAAAAATAGTTAAGGTTCACTTAGATTAGATTACCAAGTCAAGAAGAGTAATTACATTCAATGCTCATGAATAAATCATCTCAATCATGTTGGGGTCATTCATTATTGAAATATATGGTCAATGATTCAATGATGAATAAAGTGGAAAAGTAGGCACAACATGATACAATCGAATACAATCTTCATTATTAGTAAAGGTAAATAGTAATATGATGGTATGCACCCCTTTAACTAATTCCACTCTCCCCTATGGGGTTTAACCAATCATAGTTGGGTGGTCACCAATGATGAATAAACCAATACCCGTAGTGGATAGATTAGAAAAGAAAGGATGAGAAGAGAATGAATGAATGAGTATGGAAAAGATAAATATTGTAATTAAACTAAAAATAATCCAATTATTACATGAAATAAAGGAAATAAAAATTTTAAAAATTTAAAACCAATCCACGGAAGCCTCTCGGTGGCCTCACATTCTCCCCCAAGTCCAGAGTGTGTTGGAAGCGTGGCCAGGGATAGTAAATATAGGTGTTTTTTCCAAAAATTGTGGCCCACATCGCATTTAATTTTCATCATATTGTTGTTTTCATGATTTTTACCTGGCATACAATTCGTGTACCTCATATCTGAGTTTTCCTCTGCCATGTTGAATCCACCGACACTTTATATGCTTGTTTTACTCAGTTCACGACATGTACTAGAGACTCACGGTGTGTACTTTTAGTTCACAGTGTGTTCCTTCATCCTGATTTTTTCTACACGGTCTACATCATTTCACTAACTGATACTACACAATGTGTACTCTCAGTATGTGATATGTACAAGTTCTACTCTAGAATTTCTAGCATCCTTTTCACTCAAAAATCTGGTGTGTGTCATTTTGTTCTTGACTTCCCATGTTTTCCATTATATTGTCCAAATGACAATCCTGTATAAGAATTTTCAAAAACATTAATATCAGGCACATATATTATATTAATGCAATTGATATGAAATGAATTCATATATAAAAACCCATCAAAATAAGTATGCGAAATAAATATATCAAATACCCTCGCACTCAAATCTTTTCTCATCCTCGAGAAAAATCTCAACATCAAATCACCAAGGGTACACACATCAAAAAGGGAATTTTCAAATTATGATTCTCATAAAAACAATTAAACTGTAGATTTATTTAAAGTAAAAAATCATACCCAATAAAGAATCCAAAAAATCTAGCTTCATTTTAAATTTTAAATTCAAGACATTTAAACCTTTTCAAACATAGTTTTAAACCTTTCATCAACAATCATTCCATTTATGATTTACCTCACCTTAAAATTTTTCACTCATCAATCAAGGTAACAGTTTAAAGTTATTCTCATACCTCATGTACATGTTTCTTACCATAGGCTCGCATTGAATCTACTTTCTCCACTATGTAAAGAAAAAATCACAATTAATCACGAGGGATTTAAAATATGGATCATATGACTGTATGGATAAGGGTAGGTAGGTAAAATGTTGAATATCAAGTAAGGCTTAAGGAGGAGGCTAAACACTAATGTATAATTCATGACATTCAAAATACATGATCAATGAAAATTATCCTCACCAAAATGTAATTCCATCTCGCACATCTTCCCAATGATTGGAATAAAGGCTCACAAGAAATTTAATCATAATGAATAATTGCCCTCTATTGTTGATTTTTATTCTTTTTTCAAAAGTCATGATTGGAATAAACCTCACATCCATCACCTAACCACATATGATAAAAATCAACGGTCTGGAAAATGGCCATTTTTTATTCACCCAATTCCAAACCCATTTTTTTTATTTTTTTTAGAATATGTCCTAGAATAAGTCACACATCCAGCATTTATCCATATAAGATTTTGAGATCATCAGTCTGACAATGGTGATTTCTTACCTATCTGAGAAACAACCTATTTTTCCATTTTTTTTCTTTTTTAACAATAAGAGGAATATAAAATGGAATATAATGAATGTAAATATGAACCTTCCCTCAATCCATGAAAACGCCCTATAGTCTCCCCTTAAGATATCACATCCCGTATCCACCATAAAAACCCCTCCCCCACACTCATTTAATTGAATATCATGTAAAAAACAAATAGATGGGTAAGAAAGGAAATGATGGATTGTAATGTAGCCTAATCCAAACAAGTTCATTCATGGATTCTACGGGCTAAAGGAGGATCAATGTGCAGGTGGGTCTCTAGATAAAAGGGATAATTAATAAAATACCTCAATAATTTCAAAAGTGAATTTTTATAGTCATAGAATTGACAAGATAACAATGCATGTTCTATTCAGTTTACATTCCATAAGATATACTAAAAAATTATGCTAAAAAATTTGGAAATATTTGGTACAGAATCCTATCAATAATAGGAATAGAATATGATTCAATCAAGTCATGTCATGAAAATCAATAACCAATTTACTCAATGCATGATTCTAGGAATCAACATCTTGAAAAGTAATCATATCAAAAATCATTTTCAAGAAATCCCAAATTAATGTAAACAATTGGTTTCCAAAATTTCCATTTATATCTTTTCATTTATGGTCATTATATTTCAAATTTTCCAAGATGTCAAAATATTTCTCCTTGGTGATGATTTCTCCTAGATCAGTGAGTACAAGATAAATAATTCTATAATTTTTTTGGTAGAATCTAATTAAATTCAGTTCATGCAACAATTCAATTCATTTTTTAAATCATTTTCGAGATAAAACTAGTAGTGAAAAGATATAAACATGTAGAAATATTACGCCTCTTCCATTTATGCTTCTAAATGAGTCTATTTGATTCTATCTAGCTAGGTACATGACATTTAATCTTATTACATGACTTGTAATGTTCATGTTTTGAGCCTCTTCAATCGTTTCTTGATTCTTCCTTCTAGGGACCTAAAATATAAAAGTAAATATTGAAATTATAAGACATTAAGAATTCAAAATATTTATATAAAATAGGAAAATAGGATAACCACAAGGATATTTATTTAAACTAACAAAATAAAATAAATTTACATCCTAGAAAGAAATTCTTAACATTCGAGCTTCCTCCCGATAGCTACTCTTTTTTATGGTCATTCACCTCGACCTTTTACCATTGTTATCTGATTGAAACTTGATACAAATCTAACCATATTGGTTTTAACCACTTCTGGCTTTATTGTGCATATGGGGTTGTCTTTTCCATTATATCCCATTGTTTCTTCTTGTCTAGTTGTGGGCTTCAATTTGAGGACATATGTAATAAAAATAATAGGAAATTGAAATCTGAACAGATTTTGTAATTCACCTTCTCCACCACTACTTCATCCTTATCTTCCTCTAGTTCACATTTCTGAATGGATTCTTCAGTAAGTGCCTCGTTTTTCAACTCTTCTTCTTGAAACTTTATGATTGAGTCCCATTAACCTTTATTCTTGAGAATACCTGTGATGTCGATGGATGTTTTCTCATTGTCATATTCTTTTAATTTGTCTTCTTCACTCATAAATTCAATGGATTTTACCCCCTTGACCTCCTAATCATCTTTCTTTACCATTTATTCTTCCTTTGATCATATAGATTGTATTACTTTGACCTCCTCTTCCTCTTCCCCTTCAACCATCCAATCACCAATTTCCATCATTTTTCTTTCCTCTTCATCATGTAGTTTCAAAAGATATTCTCTTTGTTATTATTAGTTTTTTTATGTATAGAAGGGATGCCTCATGTTATGATACATTTTCTTGATCTAGTGTTTTATATTTTTCATTGTTTCTAACATACTCCATGTAATGTTCTCTGTTCTCTACCTCTGATTTTTATTCCTTTTTTGTTTCTGCAGTATTGGATTCCTCTATCTTGGATCTTCTTAATATTAAAAAAAATCAGTCCCTACATTAGATTTTAATGGTAAGTTTTATACTCGGTAATTTAAATTTAAAATAAAATTGGAAAAAAGAGTAATTAAGTCTCCTTGTTCACTGAGTTGGGCTTCATGGTCATCCATACACTTAACCAACACTAGAATGAACTTTGATATCAAAGTTGTTAGTTTTTCATCTAAATTATGCTTCTAAAGATTATGGAAGGAAAGGTCTTATTGAATGTAATGTTATTGAGTTTGTTTTATTTCAACACCTTGTACTTCCTCCACTTCTTGATGTTTATCATCTTAAATTTCATCTTTATATAAATTAGAGATAATTGGTAGGGGAAAATTAAAATTTAAAATCATTTGTGTAAGGTGAGTAGTCAATTATCCCTACTCATTGAGTTTAGGCTCCTTATTTTCCATCCTATTATACATCACTTCAATACATTGGGTGAGAAATATAGATAGTCATTCTTTGAGATGTATATCTTATGTTTGTTTAAAGTATAAGTTGTAATTAGTGTACTTCTCAACCCAATAATTTCCTTAGTAGATTTGATAGTTGAGAGCTCCTCCATCAGGCTTATAGTAGGATTCATTACATTGTTGTTTTTGGAATTCATCATACTCATGAGAATATGAATCATCCCAATCATTGTCAATATTTATCCACCCTTCTGAATTCAGTGCTTCCCATATGGTTGGATACTCTAGATATTCAATGTATTTTGGTGGTGGTGTAGCACAATACTGCTTCATTTGAAAACTCATCCTACACCCCACAAAATGCTACTAAAATAAAAATATATGATGAAAAAACATGGCTACAAAAATAATTAACTAAACTAAAACCAGTAAACATAAATGGGATAATAAAAGTCATTGACCTATGTAATCGGTCTAGAGTCACCTGGAACACTCCACTTCTCCCCGAAAACAACACCAATACATGACGCGTCCAAAAGGAATTGTTAGTTCCTCTGGGAATGGGTCAAATTATAAATTTATATTAACCCAAAAAATACATTCTACAATGGTGCATCATTGAAAAAGTGTGGGATAAAACCCATAGAGAGTGGGGAATTTGACAATGAAAACTCTAGACTAATGGTTTGGTCATCCCATTTTTAGTTTGATTTAATTACACTAATGAAGAAAATTGAACTATGTGAATTCAAATAGAAAAATAGAAAAGAGGGGAATCAATTTCTAGAGGTGGTTTTGCTAAATTAATTAATTCAACTTCACTCTCGAAATAATCATATTAAATAGTTTTGAAACCAAACAGTGCCATCGATAGAAGAAATGTTCATTACCTATCAAACTAACTTAGAATCCCAAATAATCTTGTTCAAATGAATCAAAATAGCTAAAGTGAATTTAGTTCAAATTTCCAAATGCAAGATATTAATTACATTCATTGGTCATGAATAAATCATCTCAATCATGTTGGGGTTTGTTCATTATTTAAACTTATGGTCAATGATTCAATGAAGGATAAAGTGGAAATGTAGGCACACCATGATACTATTAAATGAAATCATCATTAAGAGAAAAGGTAAATAAAACTATGATGGTACATGCCCCCTTTAACCAATTCCACTATCCCCTATGCGGTTTAGCCAATCCTCGTTAGGTGGTCGTTGATGATGAATAAACCAATACCCTTAGAGGGTAGATTAGAAAATAAAGTATGAGAAGAGAATGAAGGAATGAGTAAGGAAAAGATAAATATTATAATTAAACTAAAAATAATCTAATGATTACATGAAATAAAGGAAAGAAAAACATAAACAAGATATAAACCTATATTCCGAAGCCTCTCGGTGGTCAAACTTTCTCCCTTGGGTCCAGAGTGTGTTGGAAGGGCGGTAAGGGATGGTATTTATTGGTGTTTCTTCCAACACATATGGACCACATTGCATTTAATTTTAATTGTATCACCGTCATCACAATGCATACCTAGAATACAAATCATGAACCTCAAATCCGAGTCTTCCTCCACTGTATTGAATCTGTAGAAACATCGTACGCTGGTTTGACTCGGGTCATGTCATGTATTGGAGACTCAGGATGTGTACATGCAGTTCACTACATGTTCCTTCATCATGAATTTTTCTATATGGTCCATACCATGTCACGAACTGATACTACATGTCGTGTACTCTCAGTACATGATGTGTACCGGTTTTTATTTAGAATTTCTAGCATCCTTTTCTCTTAAAAATCGGACATGTGTTGTTTTGTTCTTGGTTTCCCATGTTTTCAACTATACTGCTCCAAATGACAATCCTACATAATAATGTGAAAACATCAATATCAAGAACATATATTATATCATAGCAATTGATATTCAAGGAAATCATATGTAAAAATCCATCAAAATATGTATGTGAAATAAAGATATCACATGGTCCACCAGTGAAAGTCATTTGATGGCCTCAAGAACTCCAGCTTCCAGAAGAGTAGGGTTATGAGTATTATCTTCATTTTCTATTCCTTTAATGTGATTTATTTTTCGGAGCTCTCTTACGGTCGACTGGGACCACTTGCTGTAAGTGATGACCTTCACGTATGAGTTCCTATTCAAGTGGATTTTTTAGCAATGCTATGATATACTAGAAATATTCCGGAATTATGGTAGGGATATATGTCTTCCCTGGAGACACCACCAATGTGGACCAGTGTCCCATATTTGGAAAAACTGTTTTTCCCAATATTTTTGTCCTTTTATCATGGAATATTGTCGATGACCCTTTTAGATGGGAGTCAATATGAGTGTATTCTCTTAAGTGACCACCCCACTGTGTGGATGAGTCACCCCACTTTAGGAGGTAGGGTTGGAGGATAGACTCCTAGATATTGTTGAGGATTTTATTAAATCTTTGAAAAGTATATAGGATATGATCAGGAATTTGTGTATGATCCAATATCATTGCTAAGATGTGTTGAGAGATGTCCTTGGTGGGAATGGGAATATACACCCATTTTAGAGTAAAAGGAAGAATATGTGTCTACTTTGATCCTCTATTTCTTCAAGTAAGTACTGACATTCTTATCATGCGAGGGAAGTGGTACGAGTCGTCCCCTAATTCACAACTATGATATTCCAGTTTCTTCCTCCAATTTACACTATATTTTCATAACGGTCTTGATATGGAATTTTCATATGCTTGTAAATTTTTACAATATTTGGCTGATGAGATTCATGTGCATCAATAAGAATTTTTGTCTACCTGTAGTTTTCCATTGTATTTGACTGAAGATATTGACATCAGTGAGAAGGAATATACATCTATCCATATGTTACTACCGTATTTACTTGGTGGGATTCTTTGGTAGGAATAAGGATGATGTTCTATTCCTAATTGTATAATCATCTCCCTTTATGGGCCTCCTAAGGGTCCTGGATCCGTTTGCATTTGGTTGGGGACCATGGGGTAGTATCCTATTCATGGAAAGGATGTTCGGACACATGACATTGATGATGGTGATTTCTGATAGGGTCACTTAGGAGGGACCCCTACACTATTGGGATAAAGTAGCTGGAGAGAACTTCATCAGCCTCCATAGGGTAAGGGAGGAACTCTTTATCATGTTCTCTATCAATGGTACCCTTTTATGAATTGATCAAGGATTCTTTGGTCACTCATTAAAGCGATTTTGGTTTTAAGACATATATGGAGGCACTCTAGAGTTTACTATCATCTAGGGAGACAAAAGTTGTTTTTATTTCTAAATAAATCCCATATAATGGGATTCCTACATTTCCTCATTAAATGAATTAGATCCCACATAGTTTTCTGTTGCATAATAGAAAATCTCACCTTTTAAGGTAATGTGATAAGATCCAAACCATGCATTTTAACATCATATGGAAAGGAAATCCAAGTGAAAGGTTCCCAGTCAGGGATGGTGTGGGACATATGTCAAGGTGGCCTAAGGGGTCTGGAAGAGATGCAGTCTTCTAGATGGATATAACCCTACCGATAATTTCCCCCCGATAATATTAGGGTAAATTTGGGTGTTAGGTTTGGACCTCATAGGGGATTCTTATGTATTCTTGTTAGTTGGGAATAAAATCCCATGTAGTTCGGTAGGTAGGGGATAAAACTGTGATGATTCCCATTTGGTTGGAGGCGGAGTTTTACATCTATGGAGAAGTCCCATTTGTATATGTTTGGGGATTACATTGAGTAGGAAGCCCATTTGAATTGGGGTTTGGGGCTTACATCTATGAAGAAGGACCATTTGGTGCTACTTTATTGGGAATAGGGCCATTTAAGGTCAAGTAATGGTTTTAGGACTTACACCATATTGAAGGACCATCTAATTTTGAGATCATGTGTATGCCATGATCACTACTAACCACTAAGCCCATGTGGGTCATGATCTTTTTGTGAAACAAGAGGAAGTAGTAGATCTTATGATCATATGATCCACTCCATCCACTGGTGTATAAGTTCAAATTCCCAAAGGAAGAGTGATAGGGCTTCGATTGATCACATATCCTCCATTATTTTGGGTCAACAGGGAGGAAAAGAGGAGAACGAGTGTCGCCTATTACCCAAAATACTAGGGGATTACTCCAAGAGGGATTCCCTGATGGTTCACAAGGAATATAGTTGTGACCACTACTAATCCTTATCTAAGGTAAAGGCTAGTGGTTTCCCTCAATCCCTATAATGGGGAGCTTCATGTGAACACCCCCAAGGTTGAAACCCCTATTACCATGGGAATTTATAATTAAATACATTATGAGGGTATAACTTGTTGAGGAATCCACACACATGACTCCTCTTACCATGGGTATGCATACTTAAGAAAACATTGTAATGTGGACAATGATCTAATCATACATGTCAGGTGGCTATGGAAGAGGCCATGGCCTGATTCCATAAGATTGTTTCATATAGGGGCCAAAGTGAAACTTCATGGTATGATAGAAGGGAGTGACAGGAGGTGGTGAGTTAAATTCCATAGGATACCCCATTACACATGTAATGTTCTAATTAAAGACTCTATGTAAAGCGGTGTTCCACATATTAATTTTACTATGTGGACCCAAACATTCCTTCACGGTTTCACCCCCTTTGAACACATTTCTTAATTTCTTCTTTTGGGTTTATTTCTACCCTTTTTCAGTTCATGTATTTATCCTCTTCTTGTATATGTAATTTTCAGGACCCAACAACACCCCTCTTAGTGTGGCTTCACTATCCATTGGGAACTTCAAAATAAATATCTATCCTTATTTTCTATCCCTTTATCATTCAATTTCTATTTTCATTTATTTCAGTAAATTTATTATGTTTTCATTTTTACTTTTCTTATAGGGTTTTATTGATCATAACTTAGGAGATTAATTAAAAACTGCACTAATAATAAGTCACCTTATACCTTTAATGACTCTTTATTCGATAGATTAGTCCTTTTAATATTTCTATATATATTGGGATTTATCCTTGGATTTTTCATGGTGTTTGGGTGTCTTGAGACCCTGAAATATATATATTTAAAATATTAATATATATTATTGTACATGTGAGAATTTTTGTGGTTTAAATGATAAATCCCATTGTTTGGGACCTTGGATGGAAAAAACTAATACTATTTTTGATTCCAGAATGTGGGTTTTACCCTAGGTGTGACCTAAGGTTGGTCAACAACGGATGTCCAGTTGAGGGAGCCATTGGCGATTGTGTTTAATAAAATAAATAAATTATTTATTTATTTATTTTAATTAAATTACCTAATATTTTATCCTATATATAAATATTCAACTGTAGATATTCTCTAGGGTTACCCATATAACCCTCATATATTATAGAGGAGGTGGGATCCATTCTTCATTAGAAGATTGAGATCGGAGAACGAAAACGTTTGGATCTAGCTGGATCGAGAGGTAGTGAACACATTAGGTATTCTTCTTTGTTGGAAAATTAATTATTCACCATTTATTGATCTTATATAAAGGTAGGGAACATTATTTGTTTCATTTACAGCCTTTTTATTTAATCAATCATGGATTAAATTATCTTCTTTGGTCTCTGGAATTTTCCAATATTCCCATCATCCCTACCACACTTTTTATATTATTGTTTCAATTATATTCTTTCGTTTCACAGGATATCACCATAGGATGCGCTGATTTTTTTATCATTGTTCAATATTTATTGGTGAATTATGGTTCCACCTTCTTTATGTACATTTCTCCCCACCGTTCCTCACGTTCTTCATAATTGGCCCATGAGATCATGGTTCGACATTGTTAGGGAAGGTTCAAGCATGATAAAACCCCAAGATTCGTGGAGTTTATAAAAAATATGTATGACATGGTGATTTATGGATGACACATGATGATTTATTGATGACTATTCATGGATCTGAGATCTAGAGCTGCTACGGAAGGGGTATGGCAACAATGGGAGGAGACGTGTGAGGGCTCAGGTGGCCGAAATCTAGCCACTGGCAGTGGATTGGGCACAGATGGCCCTAGATTCATACTCTTAATTTTATTTTGAGGTCGAGACAGATTAATTGGTGGTTTAGTGAGATATTTGATGGCTTTCTTGATATTCTATAAAAAACCAACATCACATTGAGTAGTGTGGAAAAACACATGCCGCGTTCTTCAACTTCCATGGTAGTTAGGGTTTCAGATGAAAAATAAGTATCAAACATCAAGTGGAACCACCACATGTTGTGTGACCCTATATTGGTGGATCAACATATACTCCATGAGTACACGAGCATGGACACAAACTGTCAAACAGGCATGACCATAGTATGTACGAAAGACTGTGTACTTAGACTCAGTTAGGATACCCAAACATGACCATGTACACATGAAAAGGTCAGAAAAGTACGGGCATGCCCCAGATGGATGAGAAATATTGTATACTATTGGTACATGTCATGTCGGGTGAGATGGATTCCCAATATATTTCCAAGGGAAAACATGACTAAGCGATGAGGAGAGGTCTCACATCATGTAACCCCACATACACATTGTATACTTCCCCTTATCCTTTATAATAATTTGGGAATCATATTTTGGCGCATGAGTAGCCTATTCTGAGTTTTTTCCCTGTTTGGACTCCATTTTGGCCTTTATAGTGTATTTTAAGATATGATATGTGGTGTTCTAAGTGTGATTCTTCTTGAGTTGATGTTTCATGGATGACAGTGACTAGGTAGGGTCATCAAAGAGATGTTAGGGTTGGTATTACCCTACCTCACTAAAGAATGGGTCCCTCATTCTCTTTACATGGGTATAGGTGATACTCCCCTATTCTAAAGCCGGGCATCGGTCCTGTATCTATAGATTGAAAATCCATATCTTCGAGCTCCAGTGACATGTGAGTCCTCTATGGGAGTTATGAATCCCTCAAATGTAGAGCACAACAGTTAGGGGAGAGCCCCTCCACATGGATTCTGGTGAGGGTTTTCATGATATTAGGGGTTAGAGATGTACTATTGGAGATGGAAGCTCACTCATAATCATTAGCTAGGATGAGGAGATGGAGATATTATTTCTCTCTCACCTGGGTTTCTTTATGAGAATATATTTATGTGTAATTGGTTGAGTTTTCTTTTGTTTTTTCTTTCTATTAATCCCTTTTTAGTTTTCTAGGTGTCATAATGAGTATTTCTATACTCACCCATGCATGGGATTTTCCTGTATGTGCCATGTCTTATGAAAATGACAGGTAGATTAGTGGAGATATTGGTGGAGCTTGGTGATAATTGGGTTCATTGACCACTTTTGGGGGTTAGACTTGGAGATCATGAGTCAAGATCTCTTCATATTTCTTTCTTTTTCAGTTGTTTTCAGGTTGGGACATTTTTTAATTGGGCATGTGTTTTTCCACTTTCATAATTAGTTTTATATTATTGTACTATGAAGTATTCCCTAGAGTTAATTGCATGCATGGTTATTCTATAGATTATTTTTTCCTTTATTATTCGTCGACACTTATTCATGGAGATGGATGTGTTCATGTATATAGGTACTTTTCCTAAGACCTCAAATTTCATTTATTCCTTATCATCACTTGTCAATTTGCCCATGAATATTAGAGGTGGTCTTGGGATTGTTACAAATAAGCTTATCATCATCTAAGAAATCCCAGGTGGGTTGGGTTGTGATTAAGTGGTGTTAGTGGTCATACATTCCATGTGAATGTATTTTAATTTCTTCCATTGTGAGGATTGGTTGGGACTTAGGGAAATAGTGTTGGAGTGTCTTGAATTTGGATTTCAGGCTATGGAATCAAGTATTGGTGTAGTTACTTACGTATCCATTCACCTAGACATTAACTACCTAATTTTTGACTCATCATATCTAGAAATTGGTTTCATGGAAGAATTAGTACATGCATTATATATGATTGAGTTTTTTGACTGTCCATTTTGATTCATCTCCTTATATATATTATCTTGGACCATGGTATGTCTTGATAATTTTAAATATGAATTTCTGAGGATAGCCATCTAGGATTTTGAGATAGTGTCATGATGATGACCAGTTGAATGATGAGGCTTCTGTTTAGGGATCCATTCATATGGGGTTTCCTCTAGGTGGGCATAAATTAGTGATACAATCTATTGAGTAGTGCATGGATCCACCACTAGTGGTTTAGGTGAGGGATCATCTGCATATTGAGAAGATGATGGACCTGGTAGAATGTTGTAAATGTGGGTGTTCTAGAACCAACTTTATCAATACTTTTATATTATCATACCATGTATGCAGTGAGTTATACATGATGTAAAGTTTCCATTATAGTGTTGATATTTCTGAAAAAACTATTTAAATGATAATTTCTATATATTATTTGTCATATCAAATAGTTATAGTAGTTACCAAGATATAATGAGAACCTCGAGATACTATGGAATTAATCTTAAACATATTTCATATGGTCTAGAAACATCATACTGGCTTGACAAAGTTTATGTCTAAATAGGAAGTACTGGGGGATTATAATCATTGAGATTTTTTCTCATGATGTTCACACTTAGTGATCTCTATAAGGAGATATCATGATAACATATAAAAAAATAGGATCACCACATGTTTCAGGTTTCATTGGTTATTCCTATCTATGGTCATATGCATTAGTCACCCGACCTGAGATCATTATCAATGTGTTCTATTTGATCATGTACTTTTATATAAGGAAAAAACAATAACAATGATTTCATGGTGAGTTTTCTTGTGTTGGGTGCATTATTGGGGTCATGTCATTGGTTGAATGGTTGTGATATAAATTGTGTCTTTTGAGTCAAGGAAGGAATATCCTAGGCTTAGTTGATCAAGATAGTAGTGCCATTATAAATCTTTTGTTGAGGTAATCGAAGGTAAGTGTATCCAACCAGATCAAAAAATAATAAAGCAATAAAGGATAATGACATAAGTGTGTATCATTATTTATGAAATATCACAAGACAAATAGATTGTATCACACAGTACAATTTTGTTGCAATGGAATGATAATTAGCATGAATAATATGAATTGTTATTAGAAAAACTTATATTAATGAAAATGTATGTATATATACAGAAATGGAAAATAGAACATGTTATGTGGCCCTTATGTGACGCTTTCTTGACATTTGTTGTTTTTCATTAGTGGTGTCTAATGGTTGAGGGTATTGGCGACACCCTATTGGTGATCATAGTCTTATTATGATGTTAGTATGAGACCAGATGTGTGGGAATGTGCAAGAGATTATTATATTTTGTGTTATTGTGATTCTTTACACACCCCCACCTGATTCAATTACTATATAAAATCACCCATATATATTGGGTATGGTGTTTTTCCCCAACATACATGATGGTGAGGATATAGATGAATGACTACCCACTCTCCCCTACTCTCTATTTAATAGTGATTCATGATGATGTTAGTGATATAAAACTAGGGGCAGTACTTGGTGGTGGTTAGGGATATATGTGGTGGGTATAATTTTTGATAGGATGATTCCATAGAGTTTATTTCCTACAAATTCATGATAAACTACTACCCTTGTTTTATGGAATTATGGTGTGGTATGTGGCATGGTTTGAGAGATGGGCTTTCCCATTGATATGGTGATAGTTATGGAAGGGATGAGAGAAAAGGACGTATTTTCATTGGGTGAAAGTGGAAAAACAATAGGTAAAGTGGTTGTGGGAAACCTTTATATATTATTTTGATACTCTACTATTTTTGGATATGTGATTTGGTGGGATATAATTATTTTGGTTGGGGGAATTAGTTGATCTGTTAGGTTCTTATTGTTTCTGCTATTTATTCACTGAGGAATTAGCCTAATATTTTCAAAACAAGAGAGAACTTGGGCATGATCCTTCTAGGTATACATATTGAACTCGCCCCATATATATATATATATATATATTTGTATTATATTTTTCAAATATGGTGTTTCTGATCAAGATGGACATTACTAGCTTAGAGTTTGGAGCAGTTGGCTCCTTGCCACAAAATTGTTTTTTAGCATTGTTTTATTTTAGAGATTATTTTATTTTTTATACACGTACATTGTGATTTTTATTATATGAGATTTTTATCTATTTTATATATCATGGTGTATTTTTTGGGGTTTATTCTATGATATAGAGAAATTATTAAGGGTAATTCCTCCGATTATGTGATTTAACCTCAGTGTTAGTCATCAACCTGGGACCTACTGGAGGCATGCTTCGAGGGACACTCTCATTTAATCTACTGACCCATGAGGGGTTACCAGTTGGGGAAGGTCATTATAGAGTGTTATCAGATTTATTGGTTGAGATATAAGGTGGTTATTTGAGTTAGGCACTAATGAGGACTCTAAGTTTCAATAGGTAATTAGTTTCAACTAAGCCTAGTATGAGATATAAGCAAGAGAAATTTTCTTAGGCATATGATATTAGGGTCCCTTATGATTTGATGCATGGAATTTAATATTTCTTGGAATTATAAGTTAAATTCATATACTTATGGGGTATATTCATATTAAAGGCACATGTATCATTCCTTCTTGAGTTCTATTTGTGTTTTGGGTCATTCAAGGGATGAATAAGTGAAATGATAAAACAAATATAGATAAATAAATTACTAATGAACTTTGAATTTTCTCATTTAAATTAAAATATATTAGCTAGTCACCATCCGTGTGTTATTCAAGTTAGATATTTTCAGTAGGTTGGCCCTATTAATCGATGTGGGTCGATCCCAATCAAGTGGATGAGCAGTTTTAGCATACGTTGTGTTATTTTTAGCTTTAGAGACCAGTGAAGTTTGGGGGTTTCATCTCTAAATTGTTGGAAGAGCACTGCTTGGAGGAGTTTGAGATTTATTTTGGACCAATTTAATCCCGACGTTAGTATTCAGTTCCCCTAGAAATCATTTAGTTGTGAGGAGTGGTATTTTATTGGTGGATTTTATATCTTAGGGATAGAAAGGAGGTTGAAGTGACATGGGTTGATTTCCAATAAGAGTTCATGGTTTAGCTCTTATCAATGACGGTAAAGGTGGTGAATATGTAGTATTTTATCTCTCTCTAGTAGGGTAGCATGGATGTTTAGGATTTGGAAACCCTATTTGGGGTTCCTTAGTGATTTTATCCTGGCATCTTTCTAGATGAGGAGTCCCAAGCTCATCTTTTGGAGGAGATTCTATGTACCTCTATTTATTCTAAAGTAGAACCATTTACAATACCCATATATTTGGAGGTATATAACAAGGCCGAGGTGAGGGAGAGGGTATAAGAGTGGTATCAAGAACCCCTATTGAAGGGTCAGTAGGGTCCTATAAGGAGTAAGGAATCAGATGGAGGGTCATAGATGTCAGGGTATTCAAGATTTTGGATAGTAGGTATGCTATCTCATCAATAAAATGAATGTTTCTCTAGGGAAGGTAGTTCATGTATTCCCACTAGGAGTTATTCAGTTCTTTTTTATGGATTTGGGGGACATATACATTATCAGTGACAATTCCCATCAGCCCATGGGAGTTGGTATGGTTTGTGAGTTTAGGGTACTTTTCAACACTAACTATAGAAATTTTTCTTGAGGTAGTATTAGCAGCATGACCCACTAATATATGTTCAGAAGCCTGTCCAATAGGCTTATGATAATTTAGGATGATGTGAAGTTGGTAGAGGGTTGAACTATTATGTCCCTAATCATCTAGGGAACAAGATAGAGTTTGGATACGGAGGTCATTAATAGAAAGGAGGAGGAGATGACTGAGGGAATATACATGTAATCGATGGGCCAACTCTAGTGGAGCCATTGGTTGTTTGAGGTATGATTATTTTATCATTTACCTTTGTTTTTTATTTTTTTGATTATAGATATTCTCACTCCTTTATTATACTTTCTTTGGTTCAATCATTGGGATTTAATTTGGATAGGCTTACCTTACCCTTGGTTTTATTGATTCTAGTTGGAGGTTCGGAAAGATTGTTTGATATGTGTCAATGATGTAAATCGATGATGGGGAAACATCAGTATTCAAGGTATTTATTATTTATATAACTACAACCATACAATTTCATTATTGGTATGGATTTATTATATTATATATTTATAGTTGTAGATTTTTTTTCATAGGTGATTTTAATTTTTTTGATGTGGAAGGGTGGTGTGTGTTGTTTTTCACCGATCATGGTTTTTGGATGTGCAATAGGTGTCTGGATCCCATTTTTTCCTTGATTGGTGAATCATAAACGTTGTTAATTGGATCAATTATAGTGGACGTTACAAGAGCTTTTAAGGGTATTTGGATGAATTTAAAAAGTATTTTGTTACCCTACACCTCAGTGTGACATCATGTTTGGGATAGAGTTATAGCTGGGTGCTTCTTTGATTTCAATGACTCCTTATTGGATGTCATGTTTAGAGTTCCCTAAGATGAGACTCTAGATTAAGGATATATTGATAAAAGGTTTTATCTAACCCATTGTATAACCATGGGTATCTCTAGTTATTTGTTCTAATAAGGATAATTATAGTTTGATGTTGTGCATATACTATCAGAGTATGAATCAGGTGATGATCAAGAATTTATACCCTCTTATGAAGAAAGATGATCTCTTTGACTAGTTGAGATGGTATATATAGTTTTTTAGTATAAATATGAAATATGGATATCATCATTTGTAGGTAAAGGAGGAGGATATTCTATGTAATGACTTATACATTTTTTAATGATAATTTTTTCCTGAGAAAATGTGTGTAATATTATTTTTTTAATAAAAAAACCATATCTCTTTAATAATTAAGTGAGTATTAAAGGAAATGTGACCATAAAGTTTTAAATATTATATGAACATTGTTTAATTATGACCATTAGTCAATATTACATTTGTAAACAATACTCTTGATAATACTTTTAACATTATAATTAGTGTTTTTAATTTTAAATGATAAATAATAATCAATGCATAAAGTAGAAACGATGGACCCAACAAGTAGAGTCTTTCCATATGAATCCCATATATAAAAATATAGAAGGTAGGTAGAATCATTTTGGTTCTCTCTTGATCAAGCTCAACCCAAACTTCAACAAGTTAAGATAGATTGAAATCATCTACAGGAGAAGTTAAAGTTGGTGGAAATTACCACTTGAGTGTTGTTAGTTGATTCGCCTCTTGAATCTATCACCATTTCACACCTTACACTTAGGTTTTATGAAGCTGTTATCATGGGTTATGTTTCAAGGACATAGTTACTTAAATTGTAATTCCATTTTATAAATAATATTGTTATTCCATCATTTTCATTTAAAGAATAGTTTTTTCTTAAGAAAATTGAGATGGAATTTTATAAATTGACTTTTCGAATAGAAATTATACTTTCTAGAAAAGATATAAATATTTATAATAAACTAATATATTATGAATAATAATTATTTTAATGGAATAGTATGATAAATCAATCTTATTTAAATATTAATGATGAAATATTTTTTTTTCAAGTGTGAGAAATTTTACTATGCATTTTCAATATGCTATTATTTTTAATAAATAAAGATTTTTATATTTAAAAGTAAGAATTATAATATTTAGATAATTATTATGATAAAATAAATATTATTTTTGAAATCTTAATGTAAAAAATTAGGTTTGGGTTAATTTATGATAATTTTCTAAAATAATTTATTTCTTCATAAATAATAAAAATACAGTTTGAGGTTTTTGGTATGTTTAAGGACTTCATAATTTTGTCATAATAATGTAATAACTAATTAACCACAATAAAAGACCTAAAATATTTTATTTTATTAATATCATGTATTTTAATATTTTTTAATAAATATTTTAACCTATAACTTACTTTCCAAAGTCAAAAATGGAAACTTTATCATTAAAAAAACTATTTAGTAAAAAAAGAGATCCGGTAATTCGAGAATAATTTATTTTTGAAAAAATCAAAGTACTTTAAAAATTTAGGGTCTATAAGCAAAAAAATTCTAAAAAACTATTAAGAATACCTATTTGCGATTTTTGGTCACATGTTAGGCATAAAATTAGCAAACTTTTGATGGATATATTCTGGAGAAGAAATTTTCTTTTTTCTTTTTATCTTTTATTAGTTTTGTAATAGATTCTTCTTAACCCTTATTCCTAGATACCATTCACACTGAGGGGAAAAATTCTATGTTATTAGGGAAGGGGAGGTTTTATTTTTTGTAATGCTTTATTTCATGAACTTCATTGAATAAAATCCATTTCATTCTTCGGTTAAATTGGTTTCAATATTCTAATTGCAGTTTATATTATCATATAGGATCATATTTTCTTTTAGATTAAATTATTGTTATTGTATTGGTCTATTATCATTATATATCTTAATTAAGTTCTATTTTTTATATAATATAATGGACCAGGGCATAGTGGTGAAGTCCACGACCATTGCCATTACGTGTGGGCGGGGTGGTGAAAACTCTTAATTTTTTGGGACAAACAAGACCTGATCTGGTATTGCCTAAGTAAATTGATGGTATTCATTGTAATACCCTCCCAAATTGGAAATTGGGTAGACCAAGTTTATATCTTGGAAAATTTTATTCTCACCAACACCAATTGACCAAGGGAGTGAGAGGAAGCAATTTTGGAATCTCACATTAATCGATTTAGAGGAAGAGGATTGGATAACATGGAACTAGGATAGAATTTCTATTAGAACACTAGAATTGAACTAATATTCATTCACATATCACTATTTTTAATCACATGATTCATCAACATATTTTTAATCCCTTATTTCATTACTTTATTTTGTTTTCAAAATAAAATAATTTCAAAAACACCCCACTATTCCCTCTAATTTGAATTGAAAAACATGATTTTTGTGCACTCCTAGCTGGAAAGAACTTAGGATGACCACTATAATTCATTTTAACTTAGGATATAATTATTTTTTCCACGTAAAATGATATGAATGTATCAAAACAATTCTTCTTTTTTTCGGGAGGCAATGTTAAAACCTAATTCTAAATAAATTTATGTTTTGAAATTAAAAATGAAAATAAAAAAAGATAACTCATCCTAGTCTATGGATGATGATGTTACTTTCTTTGCTAAAAAATCGGTGATTCTAAAATAAAAATCACTATATAGGAGGAATTAAATGAGCTCATATAGGACCCTAAATATACCCTCGAATTATAGTATTCGGGGGATTGGCTAAAGTATTAACTGGTATCTATGAGTACTTCCTAGAATATTATCAATACATGGTTAGGGAACAGAAATAACATTCCTTATTTTCCCCCAATTCTTTTAAAGAAATTACACATGTGAAACATCAAAAAATATTTGTTAGCAATGGTATACAAGACTAGTTGAAACTAATTAAAGAGAATATATAGGACATGAATATCCAAATGAAACAAATATCTTATGAGTATCAGGAGTATCCCAGACCTAAAATAGATACAGAACTAGAGATAGTGTGGGGAGATATTTCCCCACTAATATTTTAAGTATAAGAAACCAAGGAGGTCAATAATAAATTATTGAAGATCCATTCCACCTCACACAACCATTGCAAGAATATATTAATGAAGAATGGTCTTCAAGTAATGTACGCACATGAGATCAACAAGAATTGGAGGAAATATAGAATAAATGTGAAGTGAAAAATGATATCCCCACACTTAAAAATAAATAATAATCATAACCATTATATCTTTCTCTAGCCTTGGTAGAAGAATAATAATCCACCAATGATGTGGAGTTTCAATAAATAATGGAGGAGCCCGACTACCTGCCTTTAACAACTACCACTTAAATATATAACAAATCATTTTAAAAGGAAATTGAATCAAAACTAAATCAGGGAGATGATATTTTCTTGAACACATTTTTATCCAATTTTATTGAAACTAAATTAAGTATCACCTCTCATTATTTTGAATTTTTAGATTTATCCAACTCATGTTTTTTCTTAGAGGAACATGAAGAAAAAGGAGATTCACTTGATGAGGAACATATGGAGCTTCCTGAACATGTAAAACATTTATCAGAGGGAGTCCATGTAAATATATAAGCTTATTTTATTTAGGAAAATGAGAAACATGTTGGAAATATTAAAGGGTAGGATTTTGATTTTGATTCATCATGTTTTGTTCAAATATAATTAAACACGGAATTTCCCTTTGGTTATTTCATTGATGCAGTATACCTAAAGAAATCACTATAGACTAAATAAGAGGTTGTGAAAGTGACATCCAATTTGGAGGAGGACACATACTTTGTCCTACCCACACCATGAAAGTTTTATCATGCTTATAAGGGGTTTATTTAGTGTATGTTTTCCATGGAGTCCTCAAAAACAATAAACAAGGAATATTAGTTAGAAGAAAGAAGTTTTGGTGGTTCAAATTAAAGAAACTCCACCCAACACAAGATTTCAGATAATAGATGGTATTTTCCTTGTGAAGGCAATAAAAACCCAAGGTCCACTTGGGGGTTAAAAGAAGATATATACTTCATTTTATTTCTTTTATAATTCTATTTATATTTTATTTTATTTCAAAAAAAATTAATTTTTTCTTTTCTAATTTTTTTGTATGTTTTTCAAGAGCAACACTTAGGAGATTAAGTCAACATTGCATTAAAAATAAGTTAGGTTGTACCTCTCCCTAAAACATACTTAGTTTTTTTCAATTGAAAATATACTTACATGAAAAATATACTTTAATACACTGAGAAAACTATATAATTTAAGTGTGTGGGATGTAACCTTTATAATTTAGGATTTTCAAATTAATATTTTTTAAAAATTTTGTTTGTTTAGTTTTTTTTTTGTGTTTTTTAGTAACTTGTGAGATCAAATGATTATATTTTACATTTTCTAAACACGTGTCAATGAGCTAACTGGATTATTCCATGAAGCTGAACAAAAATGAATTTTGAAAATTGATTTGTTTCATGTTTAAAACTTTAATAATTTCATGAAAATACCTTTGATTTTTGAATCTCATGACACATACCACTGTCTGTATCATTAAAATAACCTTCTAATGGATATTATGATAAATTTTTTAATATTTTTTTCATTCACCTAATTTCTTGAGTGAACCAATCCATACATGATTCATACAAAATTTGATTTATTTCTGTAAAAAATTTAGGGTTTAAGGAAGTTGTGATTTAAATTATTGAGGCATATTTTTGTTTTAAACACTTCATTTTCAAGATAATACTTTTTATTAATTCCTAGCTTTAAATTTAACCCTTTATCCATTATAATCCTTGTAAAACCTACTAGGTTAGCCTCATTAAAAGATAATTTTACTTATCCAACCTACTCTAGAATTGAAAATGCATGATCTAGTTGAACTTAAGTGTGGGGGGAAGTTGTATTGTGATATTCTATATAATATAGTTCTAATTTAGTTGAGAATTAAATTATGAAAATGTTTTTTAGCTACTTGAAAAGTTATTCTTCTAAAAGCTGTGACCTGATGGAATTTTGAAATTCAGAGTTCCCTCACTACCTTAAAAAATTAAGCTTTTCAATATTAGAAAATATCAATAAAAATTTAAATTTTATTGATGGAACTTGGGTGCATATAATTTTTTTAATGAAAATTTAAATAGCATGTATCTTTATTAAAGTTTTCATAATTATTGGAGCTGATTTTATACTAATTGGAGTGAGGAGGAAAGAATAATTGAGTTAAAATTATAATCATGTATGTTTTCTTTAAAAATAATCAAATCCTCCTTATTATGCCTTTTATGTTTTGACATCTAAACCCCACAAACTAAAATCCACTAAATAACATTAAAAATTAATCATGATAAACATATGTCCTTGAATAACATTGGGCAGAGATGTAGGAATTTATCAAGCCTGTGGAGGCACTTTCATTGGTTTGGATAATAAAATCCTTGTTGAGATTTACATTTTTGTGATCAAGGAAAATTAAAATGGGGTAAGTGTTTTGTGTGCATGGTAGGAGAAATTATGTTTAAAAGTATTGAATGATTTCAATAGAGAACTTAAAATAATGGTTTTTAGGATACATGATATCCTTTTCTTATTGGTGTTAAATTGGTGGATCTCATGGGTATGCATTTTTAAATTTCTTTTGATTTGGTTTTAATACTTACTTGTCCAGGAGTCTAAGTTCCATGTGTGGAGGAATTTATAGATCTAACATTTCCATTATTTTTCATGTGAATTTCAATGATTTAATCCCTTCTAGTTTATCATTTTGATTTGAATTGCATAATTTTTCTATTTTAGGGATATTTTTTCCTTAAATGTGAAAATTTTATAATTTTTAAATTTTAAATTTTTTTATCACATATTTATTCCAAGAATAAATTTTTCAACAATAATAAAAACTGTTTAATACTTTTTTTAGGATTTATTTTTTGTGGGTTTCAACTTCTTAAACCAAAATCAGTGCTAATTAGAATTTATTAGGGCCCAAATAAATTAGTTAATATAGAAAATATTTTTAGAAGATAGAATTGACCACTACTTATTAAATGAGGAATATCTCGGCATACAAGAAACCAAATGATGTGATTTTAGTTGGATATGAAATAAGACTCAAATTTTCATGTTCACATTATATTTCTTGGAGAAATTATCTCATTAAAGCCTCCATTTAATGCATCAAAATAAATGAATTTAAAGAGTCTCTTCATATAGAAAATAAAATCTTTAGTAATTAAAAAATAACTTTTTTGGAAATGTGTCAAAAAGGTTTGAAATTTTGAGGGTCGAAAAATAGCCCAATTCTAAACAATTATTAAAAATAACTCCTCTAAATTTTCAGCCAAATGGTAGGAATAAAAAAAGAAAACATTTAGAGGATAAATTCTAGAGAATAAATTTTATATTTTTTTCCTTCTCTCTTTTCTTAGTTTTTTAATGGCTTCCTCTTTGAGATTCTTATAGTCTACCCTTTACATAGATGGAAAAAATTCTGGGGGATTGGGGAAGGGGATATTTTTTTTTGTAATTCGTGAGTTCTTTCACTTCATGGAATAAAATCCAATTATTTATTCTATGAATTTGGTTTTAATATTTTAATTGTTGTTATTATGATCAACTACAATAGTATTTACTTTTATATTCTATTATTTTTGATTCTTTAGTCAATTATCATTTTCTCCCTCCAATAGGCTCAAGTTTATATACGATGGAGAAACTAGTTCTTAGCGATGAATTAATCATTGATAATCAATACATGTGGGAGGGGCAGTGGAAATTCTTGACTTTTTATGATAAGAAATACCCAATTAGGTATTGCCTATGTCAACTGAGGGTATTTTCTACAACTATCTCAAATATTGGAAAGAGGGTAGACCAATATATGATCTTGAAAAGGTTTATTCTCACCATCATCTATAAGATCAAAAAAATAAAGTAATATATAATCTATAATAATGTATGAATTGTGACATATTGTTATACAGGATAGATATAATTATGATCTAATCACAAACACATAAATAGAAATAAATGAAAAAAACACTAATAAGGATATGCTCCATCACCAAGCCCCACTTCACCCAAAATATCTTACCCCATATGAGATATCCTGTTAAATCATATAATACCAAAAAATTTCCCAACCTAGACCTGCAAAAAGTATAAGGCTTAATGTGTGCCAATGTACCATAGCCTCCCAAGCATGTTGTGAGTACAAAACCCAATAGGCAACCACCAACATGGTCTCATACATAACCGTAAATTCAATGTACATGTTTGTTATATGATCATCTAAATAAAATAAATAAATAAACTATGAAAAGAGTAAATAAAAAAACATTTTCAACCCATAGAACAAGGTGACTCCTAAGATCATCCATACCTATAAGTTATCATGTCCATATAAGTTGAAAATTCTTAATAAAATTCAAATTTTGAATTTGAATGAGGTACTATTTTGGAAATTGAACATTGAACCTATAATTTTATGGTTTTAACCTCTCAAATAGGTGTTTTTGGACTTGTAAATAAGTCAATGTGGTGATAAGGATGCTCATAAAGAAAGTAAAAGGCATCTAGGGTGGCCAGGGCTATAGTAGAACACTGTTGCAGCCACTAAGATCCCATTGACTAGCTAGTGGGGGTTAAAAGGGTGAAATGGACCTTTTAACCCCTAATTGTTATGGGTGAATCACCATACTTCATTATTCTATGTTTGAATGCCAAGAGTGGAACCCCCTACCTCTCATCTTCTCCCCCATGTTTGGGTGTGGTGTTATGAGAAATTTTTGTGGCATATTATGTTTGGTTCTCCTCTCCTTATTCAATCTCATTTTCACCCATAGTTGTTGAGTTTTAGTTTTTTTAGTTAGGGATTCTTAATAAATTTCAATTGATTATGGTGAAATCACCTTTTTTTGATGGGGATATTGCTTGAGGTGATATAAATACATCCCGCAATGACATCCAATTATCTCCTTTCATTTATTTAGTAATGATACAATGAACGCATAATTTATTTGGGGTTTTTTTCAATTTATTATATTTAAATTGTTTGTGGAATAATCATTCGATTTTATTAATTTGACACAGGGTGTGTTTGCGGGTCCATTGCAATCCTCTAGCATGTGTTTAGATTTAGTTCTAGTGCGATGAGGACACCAAATGAGAATTTAGTCATTATGACTCAATTTAATTAAATTGATTAATTAGTTATTAAATGATGATTTTGGTTTTTTGTGTGTATTGAAGTGATTTAAGATGTCACATGTGATGGTGAGTACCAGTTGGACATGGATGTTGTTGATCATGCCTAGGAAGAGCTACATGTTATGAAATTCAAAATCGATTAAGCTTCTAATGAGGTAGGTGGTCTCACATGCGTTCCCTAGAGTAATTATGCCTTATTTTATGTGGAATGTGGTATGTGGTCTCACCAATGAGGTAATTGACCTTGTTAAATTAGTTGGATTGCTTATTTAAATTATTAGTTAGATTGGGAATTAAATTAATTGTTGTTTAATAATTAATATAGACCTTTGAACACATATTACTTGTCTTTATCATCATTGGATAAGACATTGTACCTCACTACGAGCCTAACTAGGTTTAGACCCTTTTTGAGGGTGTGACAATAACATGATATACATGACTTAAATAAATGTTATATCCCTAATGAGGGACCACAATCACCTCATTATAGGTGATCAACGACCAAGGGATTATCAACCAATAGGTAGGATAAGTTTCACTATGTGGCACTCTAGAACCCTTAGATTCAATTTCATGGAGTGAGGAACCCTTCTTTATAAGAATTTGATTAGGTGGATAGTCCTTAGGCAAGTCGATAAGGTTTTGGTTATGAAAACCAAAATTTCACGATCCAGTATATGGTGGAGGGATCTAAAATAAATCCATAAATGATTTATTGAATGAATTGCCTCCAATAGGATAATGTAGTCATGTGGGATCATAGTTATGCCATGGGGAATAATGACCATCATGGAGAGAGTGAGATCCAAGAGTTTGGGAAGTGAGAAGTGACCCATAAAGGATGCTGCAATTGCTTGATAATGGACT
Organism: Viscum album; assembly: GCA_963277665.1. Lineage (NCBI taxonomy): Eukaryota > Viridiplantae > Streptophyta > Magnoliopsida > Santalales > Viscaceae > Viscum > Viscum album. The sequence continues at coordinate 888,043,064 of OY728121.1, forward strand.
AATCATGATCAGATTCATGAGTTTTGGGTGATATCAGCTGTGGGTGTTTCATATAACCCAAATAGACCCAATAGGCCTGTTGGGGATATGAAATTTAATGATTTTCATGGACATTAAACCAACCCTTGTTTTGTTTCTTGTTTTTATTCTATCTACATTCATTTATATATAATGATCTATAGATTTTCTGTGATTTCTTGGAATCATTGGCCATGAAACTGGGGGTGGGTTCCTAGTGGGACTATGATACATCATGGAATTATAGGAATGTATGGTATGCCCAAGAATCTAATTATATATGATTGGTATTAGAATATGTTATGACCCGACCCTAACTGAGGCTTGAGCCACAGGTACCCCAAGATCACCTCTATAGGCCAAGGGGTGGTAACAAGTGCCGAAAGGCACATCCTAAATGGGAGGGCTTTTCCTAATGTACATGTACACCCACACCTAACCATATCAATGAAAAGGTGCAAAGGAATGATAATAAAATGTTATAATATTTAGAAAGTAATCCAATCCTGAAAAACATCCAGGGTGTACAAGAGTACGATATTGCAAACTGAAAATTAAAGGGAAAAAATACCTGCCCAACTAGAAAGATGTATCAACCTGATGAAACTATAGAGTAAAACACACAGAGAGACTAACTCATGATCTCCATGATACGACCACCATATGTGGTAAAATGCACCTCATATCTCTATGCTCCTCTAAATTAACTACTGAATTGTTAATCATCTTCATAAGACACAACACATGTGGGAAAATACCATGCATGGGTGAGTATATACACACCAAGTAGGACACCCTGAATGATAAAATGGCTAGTAGTAAGAGATATAGTAGGAATAGATAATGAACAAATCAACCCAAATAAATAAGGTAACCTCATCCAACCACGAGGAACTCAACATGCCCTATTGGTGGAATAAATGTCACTTCTCTTCCACCCATATAAAGAGAGTATAAAAACCCATAAACATGAATATATATATCTATATATATTCTCAACAAAAAATAATCTAAAATGAGATAGAAAGGGGATATCCATATCACAGCCCAACCCCAGAAAAGGGTCATCAACCGTTCCAAAAGTACATCAACGATTCCCAACATCTTGCATCTCTTCCAAGAAGTAATTGTTAAAAGACCCATGCATCTCCACTCCGTCGCACTGTCGTGGGGGAAAAATATTCAAGTAGAGGACCCACAACCTAATTTGTTAGATGGGTTACACATAATAAGTATACCTAGAAGATTCTAACCCTAGTGAATCAGAGGGGTTCCACTCAATAAGTATCCATAGAGTACCCATGCTCCAATGCATCAGGGATGTTCCACTCTAAAGGATAACGACCTACTCCCTAGTGTATTAGGGGGGATCTAATCGGGTGTCATAAGGACCCATTACCTATATGATTGGGAGGTTCCACTTGATTGATTGAGGACTCATTCCTAAGATAATGGGGGAGGGTAGGTCCACTCTATCGGTCGAGGACCCATACCCAAGTAAGTTAGGGGGTTTTACTCTGGTGTCATGAAGACCCACACCCTATCCAATAGGGGGTTCCACTCAGCAGATAGAGTAACCAATGTCTAGATTATGGGGGGTTACCCTTGATAGGTTATTGGTGATCCTCTACCTAATCACTATTATCATCGAGTTCCACCTAAACAAGAATAATACCTAAAAAATCTCACATTATATCCCAAAATCCACAACAGAGGGCTCTATATCATTATATGTGGAAGAGCACTTAGGATATGCTATGCACAGACTAAAATCAGAGTCCAAATGAAGAATATTTTAGAGATTTAGTTTTCCTCAATAGGAACCTAGGGGTACACGGTGTATAAGGGGACCCACATGATGTGTAGTCCCACTCCAACTCTAGAAAATTTCGATAGAGGTACATATATCACCAACCATGTAGCACCACATGGAATGTAGGGAGTCTACACAACATGTCTAAGCCACTCGGGGTCCCTACCTATGCACCTTGGTCATGTCTATGTACTTTAGTACATGGTGTTCCCATAGACTTGACTTTCCACATGGGGTCATGCCTATGTTCTGTTCCACATAGCTCTTCCACCCAGGGAAGAGGTACAAAGTGTGTAGGAGGGATGCATTCCATGACATCCTTATATTTCTCCAAACCCTTTCTATCATGGTCGCAGCGACTATACACCATGTGATTATCATGATACGTTGCGTGCTACCATTTTTTTCATAGAACTTTATATCTGAACTCCATGCTTTAAATATGACCACTCCACTATAGATATTAGCTCCAAAATTCCTAAAATCGATGGATCTGGTCATTATTCATCATTTATAGTAATCCAGTGCCCAAAAATTGGTTATGTCGACTCATGGGTGTTCATCATATGCATTGCATTCCACATTTTTTACCCTCCATCACCAATATAGATTTTGTTTCAACGAATCAGTCACTAAAAAACTGAAAACCCTTTATTTCTATCCTTGATTCAATATTCTTTTTTCCACTATGAATTTTAAAGTTTGATAAGGCTCTGTCCCTCCCGAAAATGTCTAACTGATACCATGTAGGCCAATTAGTGAACAAAGTGAAGATTTTGGGGGAGAAATTCACAGTAAACAAAGGTTTAAAAATCCTAATCCAAGATTTCTTGGCCAACAGACACAAGTGAGAGATCCAGGATTAGAAAACAATTGAATAGCCAATTAAATTTCAATATGTGGGAACATGAAATTGTACGTAATTGGAACAGATCAAAGAAAGGGATTGATCATGCTCAATAACTTAATAAAATGGGGAAAATCACAAATTAATATTCCTAACTAGATATTGGATTTTTCATCTTTAAATAATGCACTCTCCAAAAAATAGTTGAAGTTTTTGTCTTTGTTTCACATCAATCTGCTTCAATCTGGAGATTCATCGTCATCTGATTCGATTCACCAATGAAAGGAGGAGTAGAACACTCTACATTGTCCTAGGGTTTATGTGGCTAACCCTGAGAAAATTTCAATATCAATTTATTTAAATAGAAAATCATTTCATCAATTTAATGAATTAATTAAACTAATACTTTAATTAATCCACTAAACATACCTCCAATAGATGACCAATCTAAATTAACTTCGCTGATCTATTTTAGGTTTCTCTTATGGTATACATCGCATTCTAGAATCAACTATGGTATTGGATTTTGGATCCGATATTTTATTTAATGGATATACTATTTTATTTAAGAAACTTCATGTGTGTAACATAAAATATATAAAATATTTTTATAAAATTAATTTCAGGCACATCAGGCCCCAGAATCATTTGTTGTCTCAGTGTCTATCTTCGAAAATATATTTTGAAACTTTTCAAATTTGTACAAGGAAAAGCTGGGTCTCTACATCATTACCTCCTTCAAGATTTTTTGCTCTGAAAAGAAAAACTAAAAAAACTAATTGGGATAGGGAGCCCGCATCTGGATCTCCCACTCCAATGAACTCTCCTGCACATTACCATACTACCACAACATGCGAACCAAGTGGGTGGTCCATCCACATTGATTCCTCTCCTGTTGATCCTCAATATCTATAGGGTTATCTACAAAAGTGGCTCTATTCTTGATGTTCATCTCTCCCTAGTCGATGAAGTTTGTAGGTTCATGCATGTATCTCCTTAGTTGGAACACATGGAAGATGTCATGCTTCCGCTCCAACTGTGGTGGTAGGGACATGTAGTAAGAATCCTTTCCAACCTTCTTTGAGATCATGAATGACCTAATGAACCATGGGGATATCTTGACTCCTAGGAAAACCTATGCAATCCTTATTGGGTGGAGACACTTAGGAAAACATGGCCTCCCTACTTGAAGTCCAAGGGCCGACAATGGTGATCGTCATAAGATTTATTCCAACTTTAATCTTTCCTCATCTAATAAAAATAACTTGGTCCTTCTTCATTATCAACTACACCATCTCTGGACCCATAAGAGATTTCTTGTTGATCTCTGTCTAGTAAAAGGGTGACATGATGGGTCTCCCAAATAGGGCCTCAAAAGGTGTCATGCTGATAGTAGAGTGGTGTCTATTTTTGTACACAAACTCTACCTTTGACAATTGTTCCTCACAGGATTGAAAAAAATCTAACATTAAAGACATCAATATATCCCCCTATACATGGATAGTGATCTTGGTCTTCCCATCTATCAGGGGGTGAAAGTATGTACTCATTCTCATCTGGGTCCGGAATTCCTCTTGCGAGCCGATCCACAATCATGATGTGAACTATGAATCAAGATCAAATACAATAGTTGAGGGAAAACCATGAAGGAGAACAATATCTCATATGTAAATTTCCTTCAAACTCTCCACATAACTCTGCTCCTTTATAGAAATATCCCATACATACATCTGTACTAAACTCCCAATCGAACTTTACCAACTTCATAAGTTAGTAAACTATCATCTAGATGGTTCCATGTCCCTTCACGTTCTACAGAATCCCTATCACAAATTCTATGGATATGTTATCTAACATTCAATTTAAGATCACAATGGTCCATAAAAGTCCTATTAAAACCTGGTGCTTGGCCTTCACCTTCTGATAGGTGAGTCACTGAGATATGAACTTAGTCATTCTCCATCTCATGTAAGACCACCAAAACTATTTCTGAAGTTCTTTGTAATTATTCCCCATAATGGAATTTACAACTAGGGGGATTTGTGGAACTCCCAAATCATCTCCTCTTGTATCATGACTGGGACCACCATCTATTCTTGGAAAATGATGACATGATTACCTCCTTCTAAATTTACATCTGGTGAATCTACTATAGATATCCGGTCACAAAAGACCTCACATTTGATTTTTCCCAAATGTGACTCTCTCACACACTGTAGGAGCAGAGATCCAATACCATCAACTGAAAAAAAAAGTTGCAACCTCCTGCACCACCAGGGTTAGCTGCAAGGAATGAAACTCTTTAGAATCCTTCTACACCAAGTGATCCTGGGACTTCCTACTAATGTAAGCTAATACCATGTTTCCCTTCCCTAGAGTGTAGACTATCTTGAAGTCATATTCCTATAGGAAATTAAACTAGAGCCATTGTTTCATGTTTGAGTTTGTCTACATGAAGAAATTCTTGAGATTGTGATGGTTCGAGTAAACAACAAATCGCTCTCCCAAAAGATATAACCTCCACATACCTAGATAAAAGACTACCATTGCTATCTCTAGGTTGTGAGTCACATAGTTCTACCCATGGGGTCTCAACTAACTTGAACTATATGTGATAACTTCCTACATATACAACATCACGTAGCCGAGACCATCTCCTGAGGCATCACAATATTTCACATAATTCACACCCTCATACTGTAGTCTCAACACAGGATCACTCATTATCCCCATCGTCAACAGCTTGAAGGATCTCTAGAACTACACAGTCTTGGTAAAAGGAAACCATTTCCACACCAGGATAGTCAATGGGATTAAAATCCTAGAGAGGTTTTACAAAAACCATTGATAATACCCTTTCGAGAAAATAAAACTTTTCACCACTAACATGATCTTGTGTGTCTCAGAAGAAATCATTTCCTCAATCATTACTGGGTCCATGAATAAAAAATTCTTTGAAATGAAATTCCTCATAAAGTGAACATCATAAATCTAGAACTGGAACATCAAGATCTTATCATAATGTTGGTGCAACTGAAGAAAATCGATAACCTTCCTCAAGTACTATGAATACTTCTCCTCTGATGCAGAGTATATGAATATGTCATCAATGAATACAACCAAAACTATTCCATGTATGGATGGAAAACATAGCTCATCAAATCCATAAATACAATGGGGAATTCATAACACCAAAGGGAATAACTAGGAACTCCTAGAATCCATTCCAATATAAAAATTCCAATTGAAACATGTGACAAATTGTCTCATATCGATCGTTCAAATATCTGATGCTCTACTTATGGGTATAGCAGCACTCATGTCGAATCCTTGACGATGATACTTTTTAATATTCGATTGTTTTTAGTTGACTATATTCTGATTGTGGTGTTTGTTTTCAGAGATTATGAAATTATTGATTGACTAAGATTGATTTAACAAATTTGAAAATATTGGGGTGATTTCATCATTAGGTAGTTAAGCTTGTGATATCCTTGAGCCTTGCTTTATATTTCATTAAATTAACACCCATTCCACAAGTTGAGGTTGATTGGAATTCGTAAGTGTTAAGGATTTAATCCAAGCCTTTACATAACTAGGATTATAATCTCAATAATTAATTGATTGTTATAGTGTATTTATGGTTCCAATAATCCATGTAATCCATACGTTAAGCAAATCAAGTCATTAATCCATGACATGTTAAGTCCAACATACACAATGTTAATTTAATGAATATTCATCGAGCAAAATCTCTCAATTTCTTAACATACCTAAATTATAACTCACCCCAATGATAGATTTACTCATCCATTTAAATGATTAGTAATATGGTTATAATTATTATGAAGATAAATTAATAATATGAGAAAAAGAAGGGGATAATAAATGATTGGTGCACCGAACACACACACAAACGATGATGATAATTAAAAAAGAAATTTAGATTGAACGAGAAAGAAAAATAAGGGAAGGAGATTCAACTATAATTAAACTATTTTAAGGACATTAATATTAAACTATACAAGTTGGATGATAATAAGATATACTTAAGAAGAAACTTTCATTAAAACATAATTACAAAGAAAAGACTTGTAAGATTACAATAATGAAGAACACAAAAGTAAAAGGAAACAAAGAGAAGAGGAAGTGTTTCTCAAGTGAAAACATGATCATGGAAGGTCCTCTGAATCCCTTGTAAAGGCTTTGGTCATGACAATATGTGACCCTCTCTTCTAAATTCCAACCCTTTTGAAGGAGAGGAGGGGATGTATTTATAGCCCAAGGAAGTGGACTGTTTTCATTCCCAATCTGTCCCGACACTTTCATCGACATTTTGATAATTCATATAGCCGAATATCAAGATATATACTTCTTAAAAGTTGTAGATAATAATGTTTTACTACTAATAACAAAATTTGGTGGTATTTGGAATTATGGATCCAATGTTATGGGCGTTTTGTTAAACAATGTTAATCTGTCCATTTCAATCCAAACTTTTTAGAAGGCCAAAATGTGAATGGGTTTATCAATAGTAAGATGCCTTCAAATCCGAATACTTTCTTAAAAAAAGTAGGCTTCCTGTATCTCATCTTTAACACTTCAAACTCTAAACATTATTTGATGACTATACCAGGATACATGTCCTGAATACTTTACTAATTTTAATTCCCAGGCATAATGGTGGGATGATATTAAATGAATATGTTGGGCCCTTTGTATTTAGATTTGGGCCTTAAATGTTTTATCAAATACTCCTTAAATTGTTACCCAAACATTTTAGAAGAATAAATTATCTTTTAATTCGGGATTGATCCCAGTAATTCAATCTTCATAGTTGGTCCGGTTTCTTCAATGTTTTCTTTGCGTCTTCTTTTGTGGACCATATGACCCTTAAAATTGAATAATTGGCCCATGAGTCCTTATAATTAAATGTTTTATATTGAATTAGGTATCATAAAAGATAGGAACCATTCAATTTGGATCACTAGGGTGCAAGGTATTATTAAAATATTAAACAAACTTGAATCTGGATGAATTCAAATAGTGCTAAAAAATTATATTTAATATTTATACATTAATATTTCACCCAAATTATGCACATTTCCTATAAAATAAGTAAAGGGATTATATATAATGTTATTAAAATATTAATAACATCAACTCAAAAACACATAGTCTTGTGCATGTCCTCATGTGCAACAAATATAAAAACATTACAAAATAATTTTCACTCACCAAAAAAAATTAAAATTTTGTTTTCCCCAATCAGGGGAGGTTTAGACAATTTCAGTCATCCATATTGAATTCTACCTCAAGTTTTTACAGAAAAATGTTCCAAAAACAATTCATTTTTACATGCTCAAATTTATAAATGGAAAATGGTGGCACACAAAACATACTCCTCTCAAGATGATAAAATTAATTTATGGAGTTTCACTCATTCACCAACCAAAAGTGAAAATATTAGAGTTTGGAAGAGCTCTCAGATTACACTTCCTATACTAAAGTGCTCAAAAATAAAGAGGTCCTTTTAGGGGTTTTTTTATGGCTATGGTATGGTAGGAAGATGATATCCAAAATTTATGAAAAAGGGGGTAAAATACCATCATGGAAAAAGCAATGCACATTTTTTTGAAATAAGAGATGAAAGGAAATGGAAAAAACATATTTAAAAGGGAATGATTGTGTGAAGAAAGACACAAGAGAGGAATAAAAACTAAAGGGGATGAGAAGATGAAATATTTACAAAACAAAAAACTTCTCCCAATAACATAAGTGTTCATATTTTCTTTCTTTTTCTTTTATTTAGCATTTTTCAAAAGTTGAACTTGAAAAAGTTTTCATACTGATATCCCAACCCATGATTGATCTCCTCATGACCCTAATTGTAATAGTTATAATAAGATCAAAGGTAGAGGAAGAGTGATTTTTTACCTGCCCAAGACACAACCCGTTTTTTTGTTATTTTTTTTGGTTTTTTTTTGAAAACTTGTTAATAAAATTTACAAAAATCACATAAATGAATGTACATTACATTCCCCAAAACTCACTGATTGAAAACCTATCCCTACACTAAATTGTATTCTTTCCCTCAAGCATATCATAACTCATTAAAAATCAATAAAAGGGCACCAAAAAAATGAAATCCATGCCCCACACACATAAATTTCAAAGAAAATGTAATGAAAATACATGTTGATATCGGGTGGGATAAGGTATTGGGCTTGTAATGTGGCTATAAAAGAAAAGGTTTTCATAGGCTCGACGGGGCTTTCAAAAGGAGGATTAATTTATAGTTAATGGGAGGATATTTGGCTATTATAATTCTCATAGGGTTCTTAAATTCCTCTATCATATTAATGCACACTAAAGTAGGAAATTCTGATCGATGGTCCACAAACTCAAGTCTCACAAATGGGGGTAAAAAACACACATTTTGAAAAGATGTCCATTGGTGGCCTTGTAATTAAAGAAAATGTTGTTCCGCATGGGTGGGGAAAATCATTTTCCTAATCAAAAAAGTGAGCATTCAAAATTTTTTGGTTTTTACACATGATTCTTTATCCAAAGTCATGATGAAACCAAAAAAAATTTGAGATGAAACCATGTATTTTGACTCCCCAAAATGGTTATAAAAAATTTCAAAAGTTTAAGGTTAGTAATCAAGACACTTTTGGTTTTTCTACATTTCTTTATTTATTTGTTTGTCTTTTTTTGTCTTTTTTTTTAAAAAATACACACCCACAAAAAAGAGAAAGAGAAAAATAAATGGTTTGATGAAGAATGTGGTAAAAAAATGAATGAGATAGGAAGAAGGATTAGGAAGAGGTAGAGAGAGAAGAGAGAAAGAGAGTTAAAGGGAAACAGGTGCCCCCTGTTTTGGAATTGGCAGGTCACTATCTCCATCTAGTGGTGGTTCAACTGTAGATGTTGCGGATTCAATGGAAGTCGATGTGGTTCTAGGATTGTGTGTCCTCTCATGGTTATTCTTTAATAGATTTCCATTAACTGTGAATGTCATTATGGAAGATGGGTCTTGGACTTTCACTGCACAAAATGGGTAAACACAAGAAAAAATAAAATGACCTTCCCAATGAGAATTAAGCTTACCTGTGTGAAGTTGAAATCTAGAATTGATGAGAATTACCTTTTCAAATTCATGAAATACTCTTCTCAGGATGTGTTTAGTATGGAGTTCCTTGTATTTTCATTGTAGAGATTATATATCTCATAGGAATCAAGTCGAAGCTCATAAGTTCATCCAATTGCAACAATCTTTCTTCACCAGATTTTTCACAATCAAAATTATAGGTTTTCACAACCCAAAAATACTTATGTTGGATTTCAACTGGTAAATGACATGCTTTACCAAAAACAATCCTAAAAGGGGACATCCCAATGGGTGTTTTATAGGCATTTATATAAGCCCAAAGTGCTTCACCAAGTCTTTGAGGACAGTCTTTTCTAGTGGGTTTTACAATTCTCTCAAGCACTCTTTTCTCTTATCTATTAGAAATTTCAGCCAAGCAATTTGTTTGGGGTGATATGCAGTTGAAGTTTTATATAAAACACCATTATTTTTCAAAAGATATTCCATGGTTTATTTACAACAATTGGTTCCTAAGTCACTTATCAAGGCACATGGTGTGACAAATAGGTGGAATATATGTGTCTTTAGGAACACACTAATAGTATGTGAATCGTACTTTCTAGTGGGTTTAGCCTCGACCCACCTAGAAACATAATCAATCGCAAGAAGGATGTATGATAATCCATTGGAAGGTGCAAATGGTCCCATTAAATCGATTCCCCAAACATCAAAGATCTCATAGAAAATTAAAGTCTTTTGGTGCATTTAATTTCTCTTTGAAATTGTTCAAAACTTTTGGAAATTGGGACATGATTTAAAGAACTCATGTGATTCTTTTAAGAGTGAAGGCCAGAAGAATCTAGAGTCTAGGAACTTTAAGGAAGTCCTTTGTGGTCCAAAGTGGACACCTTCAGGAAGTGAGTGAAATAATTCTAAGATAGAGAAATGTTCATCTTCATCAATACATCTATATATTACCATGTCTTCCCCAATTTTCAAAATGTTAATTTTCTTCCCAAAAATAGTGTTTTGAATCACTTTTCAACTTCATTTTTTGTTCTTTTGAAACATATTCTGGAAAAATGCCAGAAACCAAGTAATTTACAATTGGGTCATACCATGGTAACTTTGGAGTGATAGATGAAAGGTGCTCAGTGGGGAATTTACGATCAATGATTTCAGAATTAGAAGAATTAGAAATTCTACTCAAGTGATTAGACACATGGTTTTATTTTCTGAGTCAATCTTTTATTTCAAGTTCAAACTCTTACAGCATTAGGTTCAATCTTATTAGACTCAGTTTGGAATCACATTTCTTGAGTAAGAACTTTATAGTAGAATGGTCTATGAAGATGATGATTTTGGAAACTAAGAGAGATAGGGATATAATTTATCTAAGGCAAAAACCACTGTTAAATTTTTCTTTTCAGTGACATTTTAGTGATATTGAGTTTCATACAATGTTTTTGAGGCATAATAGATGACATGAGGATGTTTTTCTCTACTTTGACTAAGAACAGCCCCAACAGCTCTATCAGAAGCATCACACATCAACTAAAAGTGTAAGGAACAATCTGGGGGTTGGATTATTGTGGCAGATGTAAGAGAAGTTTTGACTTCAAGGAAGGCTCTCTGGAAAACCAAATCAAAATGGAAAGTTACATCATTTTGGATGAACTGAGTGATTGGGAGGGAAATCCTACTAAAGTTATGGATGAATCGCTGATAGAAACTAGCATGACCGAGGAATGAACAAATGCCTCGAACATAAGTGGGTTCAGGAAGTGATTGGATCATTTCAATTTTGGTAGGATTGACTTCAATACCATATTTTGATACTATGCACCCTAAAACAATCCCATTTTCAACCATGAAGTGACATTTTTCAAAATTTAACACAAGGTTACACTTGACACACTTTTGAAGGACTAGAAAGAGTGAATTCAATCAAGATTCTATTGAATCACCATAAATGGTAAATTCATCCATGAATACTTCCACGTAGTGTTCAATGAATTCAGAAATGATACTCATCATACACCTCTATATTGTTGTAGGCACATTAAAAAGGCCAAAAGGCGTTCTCCTATATGCATATGTTCCAAAGGGGCATGTGAAAGTAGTCTTTTCTTGGTCTTGAGGTGCGATTGGGATTTGGAAATAGCCGATGTATCCATCAAGAAAGAAATAGTTTGACTTTACGGCTAATCTTTCTAGAATTTGATCAAGGAATGGAAGAGGGTAGTGATATTTTCGTGTTTCAACATTCAATTTACTATAGTCGATGCACACATGCCATTTTTTTCACTCAAGTTGTAACTAGCTCACCATGTTCATTCGTGACAACAGTTATCCCACCCTTCTTATGTAAAACTTGAATTGGACTAACCCATTCACTATCATAAATTGGTTAGATAATACTAGCTTGAAGAATCTTGGTGATCTCTTCCATAAATACCTCAAGGATGAGTGGATTGAGTCTTCTTTGTGGTTTTCTAATTGGTTTGGATGATTCCCCAAGATTGAAGTGATGCGTGAAAAGGGCAGGGTTGATTCCTAGTATATCATCTAGGGTCTAACCTAAGGCCTTTTTGTTTTCCTCTAACACCTGAACAATTTTGGACTCATCGATTTCAGTAAGTGAAGTAGAGATAACGACAGGATATGACAAATAATGGAAAAGGAATGCGTATTTCAGGTTTTCCAGAAGAGGTTTCAGATCAGTATAATCTCTCATTTGTGGGTTAGACAACTCAGGAATAGAGGAAGGGATTGCAGTTGCTTCAGATCCATTTTCCTTAATACTGTCTAAGGTGGATTAGTAGAGATCAAAGTTGATGTGGGATTCAAGAGATTTTTCGAGTTCCTCTAGATTTATGGAGTCTATGAATGAAAGGTGTATATCAACTTCACCATTTATGAATTGCTTAATCATGGTGCAGATTTCACAATATCCTCTATCGTTATAACATGATGAACATGATGGAATGGGGTTAAATTGACTCTAAGAAGTGTCCTCAGAAGCATGGATTGAAAATGCAGAGTGATCCTCAGATGGGTATCTCATGGATTGGAAAATGTTGAACTTGACCATTTGGTCACCAAATTTCATGGACAAGATTATTGAATAGACATAAATCTTGGTTCTCACTATCATTAGGAATGGTCTTCCTAGAATTAGGGTATATCAAGAAGAGTTAATCTCACCTTCCATGTCATGGACATAGAAATCAGCAGGGAAGATAAGATCATTGACACGGACAAGGACATCCTCGATTATACCCTCATGACTACCAGTGCTTTGATTGGATAACCAAATAACAACACCCATTGGGTGAAAGGGACCTAGTCCAGGGTTGGAGAAGATGGATTTGGGCATGACATTAATTGAGACTCCTAGGTATATGAGTACATCATCAAAGTTGGAACTTTCAATTTGGAAAGGAACTCTAAAGGTCCCTAGATATTTTCACTTTTTGGGAATAGAATATCGGGTGGAAACATTTTCTAAGGTCCTAAGTTTCCTCTTGTGGGTGCACAATTCCTTAAGAAACATGGAATACTTAGTGATTTTTTATGTCATATAAGAGGGGAATGTTGAATTCAACACATCTAAACATGTCAATCATTTCAGGATCAGGTTCAAAGGACTTCCTTAGTTTAGAAACAGCCTGAGGAAAATGAATTAGTTTCCTAAGTAGAATGGAAGGAGGAGAGGTAATGGATTCAGATTCCCTTTCAAGTTTCTTTTTATTTTCATTTTCTAGGTGAACATTCAAAGGGGGGTTGGAGGACTTATCTTGAGGCATGGAAATTTTCTTTCCTAGTCTAAGTGTAATTCCACTTACAATACCCTTGGGGTTGGGTAATGGTTGAGATGGGATTTGGAAAGAATTTTATTATTTTTTATGGCTCTGGTGGGATGAAAGTTTACCAATTTGGGTTTCAATGTTCTTGAGGCCAAAATGGGTGAATAAGGAAAGATCTTCCACTACACTTTCCCATGGTTTCTTGGAAGAAGAGTCTTGTCCCAGATTGGGATTACCTTGATTTGTTTCTTGGGAAAGCGATTGTATTGGTTTTGGAATTGGGAAGGCTCACTAGGATAATTGAATCCCGGAGGAGGATTATTCCTTTGTTTTTGAGGAACAAAAGGATAAGGTTGTTGGAATTTTCCAAAACCATAACCATATTGAAACTAGTTTGCGTTTTAAGGAGGGAATTGAGGGGGAGAGAGACGGTATTACCAAATGTCAGGTTGTGGTTATTGGAAGAAGAGAAGGGATCAAAGTGATGTTAGTTGAAGTTTCTAAAGAACTAACCTGATTATTGAGGGTTGGTGTTCCTTTGAGCATATTATACATTGAGCTCCATTGGTCCAGATGAATTACATTGATCCACTTGAATTTGTGGCCATGTTTCAGTTGGATGAGAAGAGGAGCTATAGATTCCACACTTCTTGATAGGTCCAAGGAACAGAGATTGTGGAGAATATGAGGTTTGGGCATTGTTCGCCAAAACTAGTTGTCACACAAGACCTGTAAGTTCACTCATCCACTCTATCATCTTGTTCGGATCTATAGATTGACTATCTTAGGCTTGTTTTACTTGAGCATGTTCTCAAGTATGGAATTTTTGTGTATTTGTAGCCATGTTTCTTATGAGATCTCTTGCAGCTGCATGAGTTTTATCGACAAGAGCACCACTACTTACCGCATCAATGAGAGTTCTCTCCGTAGCCAATAACCCCTCATAAAAGTATAGGATTTAGAGTTGGTTAGGGATTTGGTGATGTGGACAGGTTTCCACAAGCTTTTTGAACTTCTCTTGGTATTCATGGAGTTATTCATTGTGGAGTTGACGGATACCACAAATTTTATTTAAGATAGAAGTAGTATGAGAATTAGGAAAGAATTTTTCTAAGACAAGTCACTTCATGTCATTCCATGTGGTTATGGAACTAGGAGGAAGGTAGTAGATCCATGAAATAGAAGTGTTATATAGGGAGAAAGGGAATGATCAGAGTTTGATTTGTTCTTCAAAAACCCCTTGAGGCTTCATGGTAGAGCACACCACTTGGAACTCTTTAAGATGGAGATGCAGATCCTCACTGGCTGGCCCATGGAAATGAGGAAGAAGATTAATCAAACCAAAATCGAGTTCAAAATCAGCCTCTATTCTTGGATATTGAATACCAAGAGGTTGGTAATTCATATCAGGGACAACAAGTTCTTTAAGTATTTGTTCCCTACGATTGGCCATATCTAATTCAATTGGTTGGACAAGGACAAGTTCTTGAATGATTTGATTATCTATTATGTTTCTCCTAATTTGGTGAGGATTTCTCTCAATTTAAGGGTAAAAAAAATTTGAGTTATTGTTTGTGAGGCTATGGGGTATTCAGAAAGATGTTGGAATAAAGAGGAAAATGGGGTTTTTTTCAATTTATGATTTTTAGGAGAAGGTGGGTTTTTCTTTGTGTTTTTTTAAATTTTTTTTAAATTTTGTTTTTTTTTGATTTTTTTTACAATAACCAGAAACTAATTACTACATAATGAACCATCCCCGTCAATGGCTCCATTTGAAATGCACGACCAATTATCACCTATAGACCATTAAAAGTTCTGGTGCTCTGCTAATGTGTATAGCTTCACTCGGGTCGAATCCTCGGGGATGATACTTTTTAATAGTCGATTGATTTTAGTTGATTGTATTCTAATTGAGATTTTTTTGAAGATATTATGAAATTATTGATTGAATAAGATTTATTTAACAAAATTATAAGGATTGGGGTGAGTTCATCACTATGTAGTTATGCTTGTGATATCCTTGAGCCTTGCTTTATATTGCATTAAGTTAACACCCATGTCACAAGTTGACGTTGATTGGAATTCCTAAGTGTTAAGGCATTAATCCAAGAATTAACATAACTAGGTTTCTAATATCAATAAGTACTTGATTTTGGTAGTGTATTTATGGTTCCAATAATCCATGGAATTCATATGCTAAACAAAACAAGTCATTAATCCGTGACATGTTAAGTCCAACATACACAATGTTAATTTAAAGAATATTCATCGAGAAAAAAATCTCAATCGCTTAACATACCTAAATTATAACTCACCCCAATGAGAGATTTACTCAGACATTGAAATGATTAGTAATCTAGTTATAATTACTATGATGATAAATTAGGAAGATAAGAAAAATAAAGGGATAAGAAAATATTAGTGCGATGAACACACACACAAACGATGATGATAATTAAAAAAGAACTTTTGATTAAATGAGGATGAAAAAGAAGGGAAGGGGATTAAAAAATATTTAAACTATTTTAAGAACATTAATATTAAACTATAGAAGGTGTATGAGAATAATAGATACTTAAGAAGAACCTTTCATTAAAACATAATTACAATGAAAATACATAGAAGATTAAAATAATGAAGAAACCAAAAGTAAAAGGAAACAAAGAGAGGAGGAAGGGTATCTCAAGTGAAAAAATGAGTATGAAAGTTCCTCCCAAGCCCTTGTACTGTATTTGGTCGTACCAATATGTGCTTCTCTATTCTAAAATACCAACCATTTTTAAGGAGAGGAGGGGGATGTATTTATATCACAAGGAAGTGGACTGTTTGCATTCCCAATCTGTTCTTCCACTTGCATCGCCATTTTGATAATACAGAAAGAAGAATATAAAGATATATCCTTCTTCAAAGTTGTAGATAATAGTTTTGGAAGACTATTATAAAAATTTAGAGGTATTTGGACTTATGGAGACAAAGTTATGGCTATTTTATTAAACAATGTTAATCTATCCATTTCAATCCAGACGTTTTAGAAGGCCAAAATGTGAATGGGTTTATCAATAAAATGATGCCTTTATATCCAAATTATTTCTTCAATAAAGTCTTCCGCCTATATATCCTATTTCACACTGAAATTCTCATCTTTATTTTATGACTAGATCAAGAGACATGTCATGAATACTGTTCTTATTTTAATCCCCGTACAAAATGGTGGTCTGAGTTTAAATAAATTAGTTGGGCCCCTTGTAATTGGATTTGGGCCTTGAAATTTTTATCCAAGACTCCATACATTGTACCCCAAATATTTTAGAAGAATAATTTAATTTTTAACTTTGTATTGGGCCCTGTAATTCAATCTTTATATCTGGTCTAGTTTCTTCATAGTATCTTTGGTTATTCTTTTGTGGACCATATGACCCTTAAAATGGAATAATTGGCCGATGATTCCTTCTAATTAAATGTTGTATATTGAAATAGAAATACTAGAAAACAATAACCATTGAATTTGGATCATTAGGGTGACATGAATTATTAAAACATTAAATAGTCTTGAATTTGGATGAATTCAAATAGTGCTCAAAAATTATATTTAATATTTATACATTAATATTTCACAAAAATTATGAAAATTTCCTATATAATCAGTAAAGGGAGTGTATAACAAGTAATTAAAATATTAATAACATCACTAGATTTAGAATATTATCCTTTCGAATCCTAAATTGGTGTTATCTGGACCTAATATTGATCTTCAAGAATTATCTCAATCCTTAAAACTGGTTAAATAGGTCATCAATCCTTGGAGAGGGTGGATTTTTCTTTATCGAGGCCTGGATCAGGTGATGATAATCTACACAAAACATCAATATCCCATCTTCCTTTTCCATGAACAACATTAGAGCTTCCCAGGGGGACACACTATGCATGATAAAACACTTCTCTAAAAGGTGCTACAACTGCATCCACAGCTCCCATAGCTCATAAGGGAGAATATGAGATTCTGTATAAGATATCAAAGTAGTCCTCAGATATATGTCAATAAAAAACTCCATATCCCACCTCAGAGGTAGTCCTAGAATTTCATCAGGGAATATTTCCATGAAATACTCCACAACTAAAGTAATCCAGGTGCCTGATGAGCTCGTTGCACCAAGGTATATACATTCCAAATGATGGGTGATGGGATAAAGCCTCCAGATCACATAACCTACTAATCCAACCAAGTTATCTATCTCACCCGTAAAGGCGAATCTCATCCCTTTAGTATGAAGTCATATGAATCATCTATAGTGGCAGTTAATCTTGGTTGAGACCATGGAAACAAATACATACCCATGATGGTATCCCAGGGTTCCATTGTGATGACCAAAAGGTTCCACGTGAACCTATCTCCACCATGTGATAGCTTGAACTATCGATAGATAAAAGATATAGAAGAAGTGTTCCCTATAGAATCTTTATGACAAAGCTATTGGGATAACACCTCAACTGGGAGATCAATCTCTCGCACCATGAGTATAGAGATAAAGGAATAACTCAAACCTATGTACAAAAATATTGAGGAAAGAGTATGATGATAAAAAATCATACATCTAATCATCTCGTGTGTCATAGGGTCATAAGCCTCCATAAATTACAGTTGTCCATGGCCCCGACCACCATCTCCCTGAGCCTAACATGGGCCACCTATTTGTGGTGGTGAAAGGATATCTTTTCATTGTACACTACCCATATCTCCTCCTCTTGGAGTTTTAGCAGCGCTATTGCTAGAAATACACATCGTGTAAATCTATAACATGATGTGTAATAGTGGTTCATAGCTTATCCAGTGTTGGTTCATGACATGTATATTTTTGGGGTTAAATATTAAGAAGGTGACACATTTTTCAATGAAACTGAACAATGATGATTACACAATGTGAAAGGGGATTACATTTCATGTAAATCCCCAATATAGTAATGTTTTAAAAGTTATTTTCAGATGAATTTTCATTCATTCAGAAAAGGCTTATCCTTCCTCTCGTTTTGGGAGAACCCTAGGCCATCTAAGTATTTCATCTAGTCTTCTTCCTCCCTACTTTATTTGTTGGTTCTAGTGGATATTTTTTAGAAATCCATGGTAATCACTTATTTATTTCTTGGTTAGTTTTAATTTATTATTCTTAGGAGATTCACTATGATGATATTGTTTTTATTTTTGGTGTGTGTTGGGTTGTTTCTTGATTGTATTTGGCTGTGGTATAGGTTGATCCATTGTTTCTCATGGTGTAGTCGTGGTTTTTGGGAATTCTTATTTTCCCTACAGTGCATAGGGTGTTGGAAAAATCTTCATTGAGGTAGTAGATACCGTGTTTCTTTTTTACTCTGTATCATAAAAGAGGGGTTTTTTTGTTTAACTATGAGTTATGGTTGTTGTTCCATCCCCTTGATTCAAATTGCACCCCTTTTCATTGAACATGGATGGAAGTGTTGATCCAATAAGGACTGGGAAGTGTATCCTTTTTATGTTGTGAAGGACGAGACATAGTTGAATGGTCTCGACAGGTAATTTTAGGGGGTTTTGTGTTTGTGAAATCTATCCATGTATGGTACAATTTCCTCATATGGTCTCCAATGAGTTTATTTGTGGAGCCAGAAACACCCAATGACCCTCTTATCCATGATTCATGGACCTTCTTTCCAAAAGAAGGCACTTGTTGGATGATTTGGCCAACAACAGTCAAGGACTCCGTTGGTTGAGAGGATGGGAGGTCGGGCTCATCACACCTTTTTTTGGGGAGTTATTACATACTCCAAGACTCTCTTATAGATTTAAGCAATGTTCATATGTTCATGAATCCTTGGTTCATTCCCAATCATTTTTCTATCGGTTAATCCTGGTTCACAAAATTGATCATGGATATGCATGGATTAGAAATCACTGAGACAATACTAGTTGAATCCATGTGATGAGGCATTGTAGAGTTTATGGTAATCCAGTGGGCATAATTTGTTTTGATTTCAGGATCGAACCCATAAGATGGGATTCCTATGTATCCTCATGAGAGGAATCAGAACCCACTTTTTTTGATGCCATATAACTGGACACATCACCTTTTAAGGTCATGCGATGAAGAACCATCCATGCAGTTTATCCTCATTCAATGAGGATGTCTTGGTGAAAGGTACCTAGTCAAGACTTGGTGTGAGACTTTCATATAAGCAGACCAAGGAACCCATAAGAGATATGGTCTTCTAGGTGGATATGACCCTACAGAGGAAATGGTCTGAAGAACACTAGGGTTGATTTGGGGGTTGTATTTGGACCTCAAGGAGGGTTCCTACGTATCCCAGCCTATGAGGAAACATAATGCACATAGTTCTAGTAAAGTTGGGACTTACACTTAGAAACTTACCATTTTATGGAACATGTTCAGGGATTACACTGTAGAAGAGGCCTTTTTAGAAGAATCATGTCAGGTCTTATACTCGAGGAGGTTGAACTAGTGTACCGAGGGTATTTTGTTGGGATTGACTTTTGATGTAGATGTCCCTTGAGCTCAAGCCTTAAGCATGCATCCTACGTATCTTTGTTAGGGCAGGAATCAAAGTTCTTGTATTTCATTGGTGGATGGTATGGATTTCACAATCATCATTGACCTCTAAGCCCACGTGAGTCATGATTTGTGTGATAAACAAGAGGAAGAGGTACATCTAGAAAACCACACACCTTCCCTTCCCCACTAATGGAAAAGGAAGAGGGTGATGATGGATGATGACACAGAGAAATTAACCATTCAATGTGAAATAAATATAAAGTTCATTGGGTTCGACCCTAAAATATGGGGGATTACTCCAAGAGGGATTCCCTGGAGTTGGTCCTGGGGAAGGGGAGGAGCATTGTTCCTTGCTAAATGGGATGGAAAGAGTGATCACCCCTAATACCTCGAATGGGGAGGTTCGCATCAGCATCCCAAGGTTGGACCCTGGGTTACCTCAAGAATGTATACTTAAGGAAATTCCAGGGGTACGAACCATTGTGGGGACCACCTTTGTGACTCAACTTATCTCGAGTATGTAGACTCAAAAGGGTATGTTGATGAACCCAATGGTATGATCATATGAGTACGGTGTCTTTGGAGTAAGCTTTGGCCTGATGCCAATGGACGAGTTTGTAGAGGGGATATGGAGGACATGACGAGAATGGAGGGGCCTGATTTTAACTGAGAAATGGAATACCCAAATACACCCCATTTCGCATACCATTTTCCACAATATGGGGGGTTCTCCATCATAGCGTACTACTCTATGGGTGGAGGGGTTTTTCGCATGCTGATTTGGTACACAGACCTGGATGTGGGCCACGTACCATGGGGGTATGAGGTCCCAGATATGATTCACGTACCATTGTGGTATGTGGTCCTAAGTTCCATCCTTGTAGTGTGGTTCTATGTGGGGCTTGGCTTCGTTCGCAAGGTAATTCACTATGCAGTACAACAGACTGAAGGAGGGGACTTATACTTGTGGTTCATGGGAAGTTCATCCAAAACAGTCCCATGGTTCTTGATTCACCAATTAGGTTCATGGAATGTTTATTATTACTATGTTTCCCTATTTTTCATGATTCACGACAGGTTTATACCTGTTGGTAATTTTTCCTGGTTCTATGTTTCTCAAAATGTTTTTTTGGAAGTCTTATACATTGAAGTCTCCAACGTCAAAACCATTTTCCATGTGTGTCCACCATCATTCGAAAAATCTACATTCTTAGTTCCCCTCATGGACCTTTAATAGAGTAAAAGGGAATCTATATCTATGGGCACTCAAAAACATTTACGGAATCCCAAGAAGAAACTATCAGATCTGTGGATGACCCAGTAAATTGTGGTTTGAGGGGGCTGTGGTTCGTGGGATTTTGTTAGCTTCACATCATCTGTAAACTATTTGGTTTGTGGGGGTGGTATTCAGGGTGTATCTTCCCATCACTTTTCACCAACTATTATTCTTGAGGTGTCTATATTCTTTCCTCCATTCCACAAATAACATAGTTCTTAATGGATTAGCTCACTGGACAATACCTCTCAGGACAATGTTTCATGGGATGTTAGGAGAACTGTCGATTCACAGTTGATGCGGGCTACAAATCATTCCCGGAACATGGTATGCAGAGTAGTCTAAGGCACTTCCAAATTTTATTTCTCCACACTTCTTCTCAAATATTCTTCAGAAATTTATTTATATCCATTTCCATGTTTTATGTAATTTTATTCATCTTGAATGCATAATTTTCAGGACACTACAGATGCCCCCATCGGAATGGGCTCTGATTCGGATGAAGTGGAGGCTATTCTGATGTAGAAGCAGTCCCAATTTGAATTATAGACCAAATAATGATCTATTTTCTTTCTTAAGTAAGGGAATCAACAATCATAGTTTGACTATTACATGGGTTACATGGAAAACCCTACAAATTTTATGCCTTTCCCTTTATTACCATAATATTCTCCAACAACTGATATGGTGTGGGCTTAGTGGGTATAAATTGACTTTTTCTTAGACCTCCCTTTTTAGGTTTTTGACATAACAATATTTTTACCTCTTATTTTTTTGATTTTTTAAAATTCTACCTAATCCATATGTAGTATTTGTATAGCGAGATTGAACTCAAATTTTACCTAGGATGTCATTTATGGGTTTTCATCAGGGAGAGTTTTTTGTATTTTCCATTGGTATTTTATAGTATTTCAAATAGGACTTATCATTACTATTTTTATAGGTCGAATATCTTGGACCAAGATTGAAAGGGAGAGGGCCCCAATATGGGACTCACTGACCAAGTATTCCCTAAAAAAATTCAGATAGGATTGGGGGATTTTTCTTGACCCTCACTTTGTGATTTATGGATGTGGGATATGATAGGCCATGGGAGCCATTTGAATGTATGGAAGTAGGAAATGAATCTCCATAGGATGAATTTTACTTTGGCTGATAGGCCATTTTTGTGGGAAACATGTGAAGATCTGTAGAGGCATTGTGTGTATAGTCATGTAAAGGTGTCCAAAAGACACTGACCATCCATTTCTGATGTCTCGGAGAGATTTTATAGAAATTTAGTATTTTTTCACTATTTATGTCTACAGTGGGTGGCCTGTTTAGGGAATGTTATATGAAAGTAACATGGGCTTTTTATGTTGGCTTTTGATGAGAAACTGCTCCCATGTGAATTAGGATTGTTTGAAGGAGGGTTGACGCATGGTGTAGTTTAATATCATACAACCAGGACACATAAGGCTTATTTTGTGAAACCATTTACTCAAGCTAAGGGATGGTAATGGGATTCAATAGTTTGACCAGAAAGTTTCTTCATTTTTAGGTACTTTGAAAGGGTAAGTATATAAACTGCAATCTAGGGGTTTTCTGAACCCAGAGAGTCATGTGGGAAATAAATTACAGAGGGGTGTACTAAAGTAGTAAAGGACTCTATTGATGGAGAATTTTTAGTTTCACTAATAGGTTGTTTTTGTAGGAAAAATATGTAGATCCACTGGGGTATTGTGTCATAGTCAAGTAAAGGTGTCCCCATGACATTATCCATCCATTTCCAATGTCCACGGAGGATTATGGGGATTCAAACCTTTCTAGACACAGAGTATGACTTTTGAAAGGGGTGTGCCTACATGAGAGGGAACATTTTAGGTTGAACCTCACTAGGAATACTAGAAATATGTAAAGAAATTCTTCTCTATCCATGTGAGTTGGTTTCTTATGTAGATCGGGCCCTTGCATAGGTACATATGGGACTATTATATTTCATGGATAGACTCAAAATAAAGGATTCAAGTGTTAATACATATCCTACAAGAATAGGAATCAAAACATACAAATTCCATTTAAGGTTTACCCATATGCAGATCTGATTCGTGTATATGGGTGGGGCATATTTTCTTCTCATTTGGATAAAAATTCACCAATGAGGTAGTGAATATGCTGAATATCCCTATGTGGATTTATTTCATTAACAGGAATATGATGGGATGTACCCTTGATGAAACATGGCCTAAGGGTGAATACTGGGTATTGAGTATCATGTAGTTTAACTGTCTTGCGATTAAGAAATTTATATAGAATCCTTGAATAACTGAAGGTTAATCAATCCAATATGTTCTTACCAGTCCAGGACATGGGTAAGAAGGAAAGTGTAAACCATGGTTCTGAGGGTTCTTGGATCTGAATAAATGGCATGGTTCATAGAATCTGTTAGGAATACATAGGTTGGAAAGGACTCTCTTGAGGGATAATTTGACTTTGGTTGATAGGACATTTTTGTGGGAATCATATGCAGTGCCACTAGGGAATTGTGTTCATTTTCCTGAAAAGGTGTCTGTAGGACACTAGCCATCCATTTCTGATGGCCATGTATGATTATGAAGATGCAAGATCACTCGAATCCTGGAGTTTGATGCATGGAAGGAGTGTGTGAAGATATATTAGAAACATTTGGACTATGATTTACCCATCAAATTGAGAAATCACCTTGAAAGATCTAGCTCTTACGTAGAGTGGGGAATTTCTACCCCATTACTGGGGCCTGGACCTAGATTTAATGATCCTAGAATCTAGATATTAGACACCCCACATAGGCCTGACCCATACAGGGGGAGGGGCATCTTCATGACATGCCTTTTAAGGTCATGCTTCTAGGACCAAAATCCAGGATTGATTATCCATGAGGCCATGTTGAATTACATACTGAGATCCCTAATCCCACATGAGCTATGCTCAGTGTGGGAAACAAGGGATGATAAGGATTTTAGGTTACCCTTTAAGGATGGAATAATCAATGGGTGGGATAATTCTGTGCTTAGGAAGGTGCTGTGTAGTTTAATGTCGTACAACAAGAAAAATTTTTGTACGTTTTATCATCATGTGGGGTGGACGTAAAATAACCCTGATGTAAAGAATGGGAAATGTGATTACCCTTTAGAAAGTATGATAAATAGGGCCTATCTATTAATTATCTTCTTTGATTCGGATTGTGCATAGAGGAGAGGACATTTCCATGATTTACATGGCTAATTATTTATCATAGGATTCAAATATCACTATATTTCTAATAGAAGGAGAATCAATCCACAAAAGGTTATCAATGAACATTCCCTATATAGGTATATCCCATACACAAGGGGTAATGCATTCTTGGGGTGAGTCTAGACCAAGATATGGATCTATGCATCACTACATATCCTATAGATATAGGAATCAATCTGTACGTAGTTCTGATACACCGCATGGTCAGTTACCAATGTCGAGGGTGATGTTATCTTAGGTGAGGACACCATCATGTCTTATAGTTTAGTGTCATGCATCCAATACAGTTTTGTCCTTGTAGTTTAATTTCACGAGTTAATAGCATTGGAAACATTATGTGGTGTCGTGATGTGGATACGAATCATCACAAAGACCATGAATAACTATGGGTTAATTGGGGTGGGATATTTTGGAATATCTTAGACACGAATGATGGTAGAAAGTGTAAACAATGGTCTCAAGGGCCCTTATATCAGGATAAATGACACGGGGATTGGATGAAATTAGGCATATAGAGGTGGGAAAGGAATATCATGAGGATGAATTTCCCTTTATTTTATCATCCATTTTGATAGACATATGAATGTAGAGACGCCATGGCGTTGTGTGCATAGTCAAACAATGGTGTTTATAGGGAACTGGCTGTCCATCTTTGATGGCCATGATAGTTTATGGGGTCCCAATATTTCCCAAGGCATGGAGTTTGATGGATGGAAAATATGTGTTTGGTTATTTAAGAAATATCAAGACAATGATTAGCTTTGGAATATGAGACCTATACAGAGATCTGACTTGTATGTAGGGGGAGAATGATCTTTTGGCACTTTTTGGATGTAGGAATCTGAATTTGGATTTTTTTGGGGATTTATTTTCATTTTAAATGCGGGAGATTGGGGGCATGCTGCTTTTTATTCTTCATGGATATACTTAAAATTTTCGGTCTGGGTATCTCCATGTATCCTGTTGTACCAAGAATCAAGCCACATAAAACTCCTTAGGTATCTTGTATTTTAAAATCTTATGGTTAGTACTTATCATGGATTTCCCCGTGTGTGTCTTGCCTACACGTAGGTAAAAGGGGAATTTTGATTAAGAATGGAAGCTGAACCAGGATGAAATTTCACAGTGCCACTATGTATCCTGTACAATCAAGAATCAAGCAATTTTTAGTTCTAAACATATCCTACCTATATAGGTTTGGTCCATACATAGGGAAAAAGGTAATTTTGAATGGTGGTTGAACCAGAATAGAGGATTTGGGCATCACTACATATCTCATAATGACAGGAATCAAGCCACACTTAGTTCTCAAAGAAGTTCCCCGCATAAGTCTAGTCCATACACAGGGAACAAGGGATTTTTTCAGTTTTTGACTGGTGGTTGTAACAATATATATGGTTGAGGTGTCACTATATATCCTGTGAGGTTATGAATCAAGCAGAATGTAGTTATAAACATATCCTCCTTGTATATGTATGGTTCATAAATAGGGGAAAAGGTTATTCTGAATGGTTTTTGAACCAAGATAGAGGATATGGGAATCACTATGTATCCTGTAAGGATTGGAATCAAGCCACACATAGTTCTCAAAGAAGTTATCCTCATAAGTCTGGTCCATATGTAGGGAAAATGGATTTGTTTTGGGGGTTTTGACTGGTTGTTGGACCAAGATATAGGGTTGAGGTGTCACTATGTATCCTTCAAGGGTAGGAATCAAGAAACATGTAGTTGTAAGCATATCCTCCTTGTATAGGTCTAGTCTGTACATAGAGAGGGAGGAATTTTACACTAATCTTTTAGGGTGATAGGTTCATCATATCCCTTTATTCTTTATCCATGTGGGGAAACCCTTACCATCATTCCTATTCCAAAGTGGGTCATACTCGGTGTGGGAAACATGGAGTGAAAAGGATTTACCATGCAGTTTATGGGAAACAAAGGACATAATAGAGGCATTTAATGTCATGATATGGTTTGGGTGAGATCTAGGGTTGAGCCATCACTATGTATTCCACCGATTAATGGGAATCAAGCCACACATACATCTGGATAACATGTTCTCCATACCAGTCATGCCTGTGCATAGGGAAATAGGGCATTTTTTTCGGATGTTAGTGGATGGACCAAGATGTAAGATCCTTGATTAACTACATATCCTTTAAGGGAAGGAATAAAGCCATACATAGTTCTAAAAGATTCCATATAGTTTAACATCACGCGGTAAGGATGAAGGTGGACTGACATGAATTGTGATCATATTATTGTTAGGCCTAAAGGTGTAAGTTTAGGCATCACTATTTGTATCATAAGGATGAGAATCAAAACACATGTAGTTATTGGAAAATATTATTTCCCTACACTGGCCTAGCTCATATACAGGATAGGGTGGGATTTTATCAATCTTTTCCTCAGATGAAGACAACTCACATGTGATGGG
Organism: Viscum album; assembly: GCA_963277665.1. Lineage (NCBI taxonomy): Eukaryota > Viridiplantae > Streptophyta > Magnoliopsida > Santalales > Viscaceae > Viscum > Viscum album. The sequence goes on from OY728121.1 coordinate 888,070,148, forward strand.
TTGATGGCTGGAACAAAATGACTCAAATGTAGTTTAATATATTTCGGTAAGGATGAAGATACTAAGTATTTTAGTTTCATGCATCATGGATGACATTATGTCACATTTTTACATCATTCATCGAGGATGATATTCCATGAAATGTGACGTCATCTGACTAGGATGACTTTAACATGCAGTTTTACATCATGCGACTAGGATGATTTTCTATGCAGTTTAATATCATGCCCCCAGGATGATATTATCATGCAGTTTTATATCATGTGACCAGGAATATCTGCCATGTAATTTGATATCATATGACTAGGATGACTTTATCTTCATTTACGTGAAATATTTCTTCAATAACCTTGAATTAGTAGGATCCATTGTGAGCTTCCCATCTAATGGAATCAAGGAATATTCTCTATTAGAGTAAACCCTATGTATGGAATATGGGCCATCCCGATTTGGCTCCAATTTTGGGGGATTAATCCCAAGTATCATAGGGAATATGAGGACTAACACCATCGCTCCATTGAGGAAAGACCAAAGGAAAACCTTTTTGTTAAAGGATTGTGCTATTCTTTTCTAATAAACCTCCAAATGGTGAAACACATGCAAACTTTTCTTATTCGACCGCTATAACTTATCAAACCACTTTTAGGAATGCTCATCTATGGATAAATGATCATAGATGGTGATACTGAGTGATGGGAACTGAACTTAAATGGGTAGATTCGCCTCTATCATGTATACTAATTAGTATGGGTAGCCTAGGTGGAGGTGCAGGTCATGATTCGGTATTCCCATAGGGCATGTAAGATCTTTTCTCACCATAATTTCATGTCTTTTATACCATTTTATAGAGTATATAGGATAGGGTCTTATTGATATTATTAATCTTCCCATTTTCCAATGCATGGTAGTGGGATGAATAGTTATACTTGATTCCATAATCCCGGTATAACTTGTCCAACTCATCAGAGTAGAAATTGGTGCGGTTTCCCATCAATATTTTATGAGGGACATTGAATCTAGTAATTATGTTGGGATTCACAAAGATGACAATTCTTCTTTCCCTGACCTTATTAAGGGGTACATCTTCATCCCATTTGGAAAATAAGTCAGTAGTTGTGAGAATAAACTTGAACTGCTTGGCTGTAGCGGGAGGATATGGTCGCATGATGTCCATTACCCTTATGGAAAATCGCCAAGATTACATGGTTGTGTGAAGAAACTCTGGGGGTTGGTGGATAGAATTTCTTGAACATAGAAGAATGTAAATTCATGGTGAACATGGTGTAATACTGCATCATGGTGGGCTACTGGTACCCAAGCATTCAAATTTTATGAGATAGCTTAGATTTGGACTGGTGCGACCCACCTGTTTTGGCATGCACTTCTTTCATGACGGTAGCAGAATCTTCTACATCATTTTACCTAAGAGATAATTCATCAAGGCCTCACTTATAGAGATCCTTTTGTTAATTTGTTCTGTTGTACAAGACAAATTTGGCTGCCTTCCTCCCTATCCATTCTCTTCCAGCCCTATTTGGTGGGATTTCTCCCCTCCATAGGTAATTTTCAATGGGATTAATCAAGCATGTGGTATAACAATAAGGCTTAGGGATGAGGCTAATTTCATCAATTTTTTTATGTTGGCCAAAACCAAAGACAACACCATCTGACGATGAGTGATGCTGATGACTGTTTCATCCTAGTCTAGATCATCCATGGCTGTGGCTACACTTTCCAATGCATTATCTTGTGCATTTTATGATTGGATAACATAAGTCAAGGTTGGTTATTATGGGAATTCTACCATCAACTATTAGATATGGTTCATTAGCGGAAACAATACCTCTTTATTGAAGGAATAATCATCATTTACTTGCTTGATGACCAATTCCAAGTCACCATTTATCTTCAAGTTCTTGGATTTTTCTTGAAGTGACAGTTACGAGACTGAAATAAGGGCACGGTACTATGCTTCATTTTTAGTGCACCCCTCCAAAAGATGTAAGGATTAAGGAAAGAAATACTTTTCTAGATATGTGAGTTTGGTCCCCCTCCAACACCACTTTGTTGAGTTGGAGTCTTCCATTATTTTTCCTATCTGGCTTCTGGAAGCACCATTGAAATACACCTCCCAATTCTGGAGCCCTCTTGAACAGAAAACACTTCTTTATCAAGGAGTTCAACATCCAATGGAGTCATTTATGCCGAAGGATGCTCTTCCAGTAAATATACCAATGGTTAGTATTTGATGAATTTATGGGGAATGAAACTTATGTTAAACTGATGTAGGATGACCACCCATCATGCCAGGCATCCAGCTAACATCAGACAGTTGAAGATAAACTTGATCAGATTGTTGTGAGACACCATATAGACCTCATGATGCTACAAAAATGATTCAGTTTCTAGACCTAAAAATATCAGGTCTAAGTAACTCTTATCAATACTTAAATAATGAGTCTCATCATAATGCATGGTTCAACTGAGAAAATAAAGACTATTTTCTATGCTGACATCATTCTTCTATGCGATAAAGTCACCTAGTGATCATTCCAAGGAAGTCACATAAAGAATTAGTGGCCTCCCTTCGATGGGTGGCATTAGAACTGGTGGGATCATGGGATATTTCTTGAGATTGTCAAATGATACCAGAAAATTATCAATCCACTGATATGAAACTCACTTTTTCATCAACGTGGTAAAGGGAAAACATTTTCCTACAAGGTTGTCTATAAAGTGCCGAATTTATGTCATATGTCCTTAGATACCTCTCAACTCATTTAGGTTTCAAGGTGGTGGAATTCCCAGGATGGACTTGGTCTTATCATGGTTGAAATTGTTTCCAAGATGACATATGATGAAGGTGAGGAATTTCCCTAAGGTAATGCCAAGAGTATTTTTTAGGGGTTTTATCTTAAGACTATGTTGTCATAGTTTGTTAAGGACAGTTTCAAGATTCTTTAGGTGGTTTGAGTCGTATAGTGGTTTAAACACCTGGTCTTCGATGTAGCATCCATCAAATATTCCCAGGAAGAGATAGAAAATCTGATCCATGGCATGTTTATATGTGGTGCCAGTATTCTTCAATCCGAATGGAATCACCTTGTAAAACAATACTCCCTAGGGGGCTGAAGGAAGTGGTTTCATCATATTCTTAAGACATACAGATTGGGTTATATCTAGAATAGTCATCTATGAAAGAGATAGCATCATATCTGGAAGTCACATCGATCATCAACTTGTGATCGGGACCAAGGAATCATCTTTCAGGCAGTTCCGAATGAGGTCCTTGAAATTGATACAGACTCTAATTTGTATTTTCTTATTTTTGACCAAGAGAATGTTTTCCAACTAGATAAGAAATTGGACTTCCATAATGAAGTTGTCTCTAATGAGTTTTCCAACTTCAGCCTCTTTTTTGGCTGCATGTGTTGGGTGAGTCCTTCTGGAGACCTTTTAGTAATCTTGATGTTCTTCTAGAAGTCCTAGGTGGTGGGTGGACAGCTCAATATCAAGAACTAGAATTTCTGTATAGTTCCATGTAAAGTCATCTTGATTCTACTTCAAGAAGGAGGTTTATACTTCTTTCTATTCAAAAGTCATGGCCACACTAATTAGAGTGGGCCATGGGTATTCTTCAGTCCCTAGGTTTATTTCCCTAATTTCATCAATGGTTGTAAAGACACCCGCTTCGAAATCCAAAGGGGAATCTCTAAGATATTCTTCTTCTTATTCCACCATACCCCCTTTTCATATTATTCCTCTTGTGATTGAGATATGATTCTTGAGATGATCTCACTAGGATTGGGAGAGCAATCACACTTCTAGTGTTTGGAGAAGGGAACAACTTCTCCAATCTCGGATGACTGTAGGGAATCTCCTGAACAAGATGGAGTGGGGGTGGAGGAATGTCAATTCATTCTTTTTTTATGGGATATTCTCTTATGCTCCTATGAGTAAGGAAAGAATTTTTTGGAGCTATAAAGATGGATTGATGGATTTTTTATTAGGGAATTCATCCCTATTTTAGTGGTCATTGGATTTTTTTGACACTATCAGGCCTAGTGTCCATGATTTAGATCATGAATTTTGTGGAATAAACATTCTAAATTAGGCCCATGAACTTGAACTAATTGATAGGAATTATGTATTCTTAATCAAGCTACATGAGGGGGCCACCAGGAGCCATTTTCAAACCATTCGGGGCAGTGAATCAATCAATTTCATTAGTGGAAATTTCCTTCCCTTCGGGCTCATAGAATCTTGCATCGATGTAATAAAATTTGTAAGATTAAAATGGGGACCTTATAGTATGAAACTTTCCACTCTTCCCATTAGTGTAATATTTTATTCACTAATGGTATGATAAGGGAATCACCACATGTTGGTGAAACCATTGACATCCTATCAAAACATCGAAGGTTGGGTTCTTCTAAACTACAAGGAATTTCGTGTCAGCTATGAGGTCAACAAACTAAGTTTTGATCTAGATTTGGCCCATAGTTTTCTACTCACTTTTTTTATAGCCCTGTAAAGTTGTGGTGTAGTGCATTAGAAAATCCTCAATGCAGCCCAATCGATGAAGTGTCCGCATTGGAATGAGATTAACTCCATATCCATATTCAATGAAGACATTCTAGATGTCTATGCCATTTATCTTTACAAACACATTTAGAGGCTTGATGTGTCCCTACATGGTAGCATAATCATCTTTATTTGTGAAAGATATGACAATGACGACATTCTGTTTGGTTGGTCTCCATCTGATAGACTTCATTAGAATATACATCGATTTCAAATTTTTGGGGATTTAGGAAAGCTTTGATGAGTGCCTCTGTGAGATCTACTGATAGATTTAGTGCATCTAGGGTTGATAGATTTTATTGTATAGATTATAGATAATTTTTAATATCATATTTTTCTCTTAAGTCTAATTCTTCTCAGCATGTGGATGTTCTTTCACAAGTGCATTAGGGGCTTCCACTTTGGAGGTAGATAGTCCGGCCTCTGGGATAAAAGATGCTGGTGCTTCTGTACTTTTCAGGTTAGTCCGACCAGATCTGCCTACATTCCTTTGGTGATTATACACATTTTCTTCCTTTTATAGATACTCCAAGATGATTGGTCTAGAACATCTTTCAGTAATAGATGAGAAATACTCATGTTCTTATTGTGTCCATTGGAGGGCTCTTCTGTGGGTTCAATAATGTTAACGGTTTGAGTGGGGGTGTGGCTGAGAATTTGAATCCTCCTATAACCACATCTTCCTAGGAACCCTTGGTTTCTTTAGCATCTTCCTCTGGCCATCTAGTTGGGTTTGTGGAATTCGGGTTCAAAACCATATTCTTTATCGGAGAAGGGGTCCATTAACATGATGAAATTAATGGATTCGAAGATCAATTCTAGATTTGATAGTGATTCTGCCTGACCGTATTCTTCTAATGGAACTGTTTTGTGAGGTGGTTCCTATTTTCCGGTTTGGAAGGGTGAAACTCATACTTTTAAATATGATGGCATGAAGATTGATATTTTTAGGTATATGTTCAGATTTGGGCCAGGTTCTTATTCTTGTGCCTATTTCAGCCTTTTTTATTGGACTGTTTCTTGGATGACTAACCCTTAGAGGATTGTGGATCCAATTATGATAACTATGTTTCAATAGGATCTATTGGAGGCATGATTGGTTGCTTAAACTATTCTTGTAGTTTTTTATTATCTCAGTTGACTATTTTCTGATTCATCCAATAATCAAACTTCTACTATTTTTTAAAAATGACATCTTACCTCTCCCCTCCCTCATTCAGGTCTGAGTTGGAAACACAGGCCAGCATTGTTGGAAATGCTCGTAAATTAACTTGTACAAAATCAATAATCTTTTACAGGAGTTCCTTGAAGACAAAACACTCATGGATGGTATTTACCAATATCAGGTGGTAGGGACAATAATTTGGCAAGTCGTCGAGACCTACCTCATCTGATCTCTTTGGATCTAGTATCCAATGAAAGTTTCAATTCATTGTGGCTACAAAGTATCCACAGACATGGTCATCTCGTATTGAGTATAACTTATTTCTACATTCTATGAAATAATTCCTCTTGGATCCTCGATGCTCGTATTTCCTAGGTAGGGGTGGCTTTTCGCATTCAAGGGGTCCAACATGGTTTGGTGGAGGCCTCTCAGCGGGATATGGTGCATGCGGTGGATTGAACTTAATAGAGGCCACTTCATCTATTCCTATTCATTTCCCTAGGGATAATGGAGCTACTCAGGACTTGATATTATTCCACTATAAAGAGTATTATATCATTTGGGAAATGGTGGAGAAATCTCAGAACCCACTTTTATATTTTACCAAAATGAGCGGTGTCTACAGTTCATCAGAGAGATTGTCGATACACATGGAATTCATGTCATCTTGAGGGAGTGGCCAGTTCAAGGAGTAATTCATACCATTACATCTATCAATAAATTATGAAACTCTATCATTATCCCATTTTTTTCAGTTTATAAGGTCGATGGATGTTGTTTTTGGAAACATCACGATGAACTAGAAGGACTTCCAACAGATATTCTCCCACCCTTTTATCGAGTTAGCAAGAAAACTGATATACCAAATGAATGATGAGACTTGTTGAGTTCTTATTAAGCCTTTATGTGTCACTGATTCTTGCTCCTCTAGGATTCCCATCATAGGATCACAGTAAGACACATAGTGCATCAGATACTGTCTTGGGTCTCCCAAGCCATTGAACATTGGAAATATAGGGTTCCTAAAATTTGGAGGTGGTGGAACATTTCTTTCCGAGTTATGATAAGTCTTTTTTTCTAGCTGTATTAGAGTACACTAATCTTCCATGGATTCAAGTCATGATGTTATTGACTCGATGGAATTCATGATCCCTTGATGCATATCTGGCTGAACCTGAGCATGAGAAGGTACATCAGGGGGAATGATTGGAGGTGTTCTTTCTGATCGTTATTAAAGTGGATGCCCAATCAAGGGTATCCTCTATGGATTCACCTGAATTTGTTTCAGATGTATCCTTAATGGAGGTAAATCTTGGTATCCTTCTGAGGCTAGATTCAAATAAACTGATGGTCCTGGTTCTCGCTAGAAAATCATCTGAGCCTGATTTCATTTACTAGGATGAGATCTTGTGGTAGAGGAACCGCCTTTGGAAGTATATACTAATTCTCTACTTGAAGGATATATCTGGTGTAATTGATTCCTTGATGTAGCTCAACATTTATTCACCTCAACTCTTTTATTTCTTCCTCCCCGTGGATAATCCCTCCAACAGTGTGAGGGATTCATTTTCTCAAGGAGGAGGGGGTGTTTAATAATTGAACTTGGACTTATTCTTAACATTGTTGGGGACCCTCATTATAGTAAATGATGGGTTTTTGGAGGGAATTCTCAGATTTAGGGAAAATCTATGGTTTTGAGTGTGGAAACCCGCATGCTCGGTGTGGACTGCCTCTAGGAGGGTACCATATTCTCCCTGTTCAACATTATTTCCCATGTTTTTGGTGAGGTCCATGGGATTTATTTCCACAATTAACTGATAAATACCACATTGTAGGAAGTGTACTAGGTTCTGAATGGTACGATAGATTATTGTGCCCTTTGTTGAATTATCTCCTTCCATTGTGTGATCCTCTTCGAGTTTCCTAATAGAGAGTGACTCGTAAGGAGCCTTGACATGACCTGGAAGTACACCTCCATCCAATAGGACATGATTTATGCGAAGGGATGGATTGTTTGACCTCTTTACTTGGAACCCTCCCTAGGTGGGAGACGACTAATGGTCGTTAGTATTGAATTTGAGGTAAAAATTCCCCCAGCTCTGCGTGCTGGGGTTTCTCCTGTTCCTTTATTTTAGTATCATGGCCTGGAATTACTGATCTTATAGGAGAATTTTGAGTTAAAAATTTCCTCATCCCTATGGGATGGGGAATTTCCTATATATTAGTGATTTATGTTGCTATTTTCAACTTCTTGATCTCACTATTTCCCATTTGGGTGTGAGCCATGTATGATGTCGGGTCTATGTGGGATTTTTTTTCTTCAAAGGACATGATCATTGCTCATTGATTGGACTCCCTTAGGTGGGATGAATTCTGGATGTTCTCATTTTTCTGGCTCAGGATCCTCTTCATGGCTTTCTCACATCATGCCTAACAATTTTGAGACTTACTCAAGGAATGTTCTTGTCAAGAGTTCCACCTTTCCTGAGTATGGATTTCATTTGATTGCCGCCTCTAGGTGAAAAAATTATTGGATGTATCCTCAAATGAGTTATTATAGATGGGTTTTGGGGTGAAGTGTATAGATACATGTTCTCCCCATATCTGAATTTGAACTCCAGATAGGGAATCACGGATATGGAAATGCAGCTTTTGTAGCGCTTGGTGTCTGGCCAGTTTGAGATATTTCATTCGTTTCTCTAATTTTGGTTTCCATGTGGAATGAAGGGATTCTAGGTCAATTAGATAGAGAATCTCTCCTAATATATTGACATGGTATTTATACCCTTTATAGGGAAGGAATTTCTCCTTAAGATGGCAGATATTTGTCCATATGTTGAGATGAATGTTATGCATACATTCATTAGACAACTGTCTTAGTATGTCGAACATCGAAGTGGTTGTGGGATAAAATAGAATCAAGATTTCTTCCCTAGATAATTTTATTCTCATGAGCAACATATAATTTTTTTTCCTACTAGATACTCCTCGGCCGGGTTTTCCTAACTTGAATGATTCTTAATTTTGTTCCAAGAATTAGGGATAGTAGGAGCCTCATTGATATATGGTCAGCACTAGGGTGGTTCAGAAGATGAGACTGGCCATAGACCATCTTTTGGTTGTCAAAGAATTTTGCTTATTATAGATATAGTATATAACATATCAGACTCTATCATTCTAAGTGCCTCAACATATGATGGATTTCTCACGTTTGGTCTGGTAAGGGGAGGACCTTCTTACCGATATGGATTTTGATTTTGGGTAGGACCTTTGTAGTTGGTGTTGTAATGGCGAGGGCTACCAGTGTAGCTTAATGTCTGACTACGGGGAATATCCCCACAGTGTATACATTGGGAATGACCTTCAAGGTAGACTACAGTAGGGAGAGGACCTTCTTACTACTCTATTTCGTTTAGAGGAGGACCTTATTGATGATTTATATTATGGAGAGGACTACCATCATAGATTTATATTTGGCTGTAGGGAGAACATTTGTATTTTTCATCCATGGGAGGGCCTTCAGGATGAGCTGAAATGTGGGGTGGACCTTCACATTGCTTGATGTCACTGTAGGGAGGGCCATTATAGTGACTTCCATTATGGTGAGGACTACCACTATGGCTTGACATCCAACTATAGAGAGAATCATATAAGCAACTTATACACTAGAGAGGACCATGAGGGTAGAATACAGAAAGGGGAGGACCTTCTTGTTATATGATATTCTAGTCAAGGGGAGGGCTACCCTGACACTCATCTGGAGACAGGCTCTTGTGATCAATCATTCCTGGCCCATCGGGTAGGACCCCACGGGTGCTCTGGGGAGGACCTTCAGATCTTCTGGTAGCAACATTGTAGGTAGGGTCATCACAACTGAAACCATCACTTCCATAATTTGGTAATGAATCAATATGATCTTGGGCCTCTATTGATTTTATTCCTTCAGGAACACTAGCTTCTAGTTGAGAAAAATCATGAATATGCTCTTCATTTTTCTATTTCCGTTGGCGTATTTCATTTTTGGGAACTCTCTTATGGGAAACTGGGTCTGTCTTTTATTGATAACAACCTTCATATATGGGTCTCTTTTTGGTTGGTTCCCATATTTTTTCCGGGATACACTGATGAACATCTTCTGTTTTGGTAGGGATATATGCATTTCCTGGAGTGGCCACCATGTTGGATCGGCGTCCCTCGGTTGGAACTTGTGTTTTTTCCTGATCTGGATGATTATTTATCATGGAATATAGATAACAAACCTACAGGATTGGAGAAGGTTTTCATAAATTCTTTATGGTGACCATCTTATTTTTTAGATGAGTCACCCTGTTCGGGGAGACCGGGTCGTGGGTTTGGTTCCTCGCCTCTGCCGCTGATGCAATGAAATCTTGGAATGTCTAGAAGATATAATTTGGAATCATTGTCTAATCATCCATCATTACCAGGATGTTATTTGATATTTCTTTTGTTGGAATGGGTATGAATGCCCATTCTGATGTTAGACGAGGATTTTTTACCTGCTTTGGTCCTCTATAGGTTTCCATTGGATACTGGTAGTTCTCCTATGTTGGGGAAGAGGAATGAGTCTATCCCCAACTTATTTGTCTGTTTTACACTGTATTTGGCTAGTGGGCTTCGTATTAAAATTTTATAATTTTCATCTTCTCACTTGCTACTATATTTTTCCCAGAGGATTTGTATGAATTCATAGGAATTTGACTCTACTTATATTTTCCTGTCATCGTATTTGGTTGGTGGGATTTAAATTCATTAGAAGTGTTTTATGAATACCCATGGTTTTTTCCCTATTTAAATGGTGAGATTAGTATGCATAAATAGTTATTTGTGTTTACCTATAGCTTGTTTCCATCCTATTTGGATGATGGGCTTCTTGTACACTAGAGGAGGTTTGACTCGTCCTATTATTGGCTGCTCTATCTACGCGGTGGGACTGGTGAGTATTGGAATGAATGTGTGCTTTCTCTTACTATAACACACTATTTCTGTGGTGGGTTTCATGAGAATGAGCATGGATATGTGTCTACTCATAGAGTTCCACCATATTTTCATGGCAGGCTTCAGTGGAGGGGAAAGAAGTGTATGTCTTCCCATTGTATACAGCTGTGTTTGTATAGATTATTTTCTCTTAGGGAATTAGGTTGATGACCAGATCATGATCATATGATTTCCTCCCTCAGCGGGCATACCAAGTGGCTTGTGTCCATTGGACTTCAGCTGGTGCCCTCAGCATGAGATCCCCTTCAACATGAGGATGTAGAGTTGTGTGCCATTGGTGTCGGTGTCCTCCGACAGGAGCCCTTGGGAGGGATTCATATATAGATGGGATGAATTCTTAGTCATCTAATTCATCTACCTCCTTGAGGTAGGGGACGTATGTGTTGTCACATTTCAAGGATTGGCCCTCAAAATTATTTGAGACGGCCACTGGGGTCGCCCCGTGCTGGGGTGCCTTATGCGGCTGAGGTGGTAGCTGGTGATATTTCACTGATTGGAGGGCCTAGATTGTAGCATCCATCATGGGTACAATACCATTTCGGTGGTACTCTTTGATTAGTGTGTTTTAAATCCAGCGTTGGAGACGATAGGTTGGTGGGGGAGTCCTATTATTTATTAGGGACCCAACCAACTACCCCATCACTGATGCGTATGTTTGAGTGATTTGTCGGGATTCTATTTGGATCAAAGGAATCTCTATGGAATTCCTGCAATATATATAACATATAAAGACAAGATACCCTTTCAAAGTAGAATCTAAAGATCATATGCCTAATTGATGACTTTTCTTGGCCCTCTTCCTTTTGAACATGAATAAGGCATGGGGTGAGGGTAAAACTAACACCTTGGTAAAAAATTCATGTTAGGTTCGCCATTTTTTCAAATCCTGATTCACATTTGCATATAGGGGTAAAAGAATGTCCAGACATGCAATATACACTTATCTGTTATCATTAGGGTAAAATTGAATCCTTGTTTAAGGATTCATGTTGAGATCATCATTTTTGTTTCGTCCCCTCATTAACATCACACCCCATTTCATTTAATGTAGATTGATGTTATGATCCCACAAAGACTGGGCAGTATATCCTTTTTATGTTGTGAAGGAGGTACCATTGTTGAATGGTCATGATGGTCAACTGAAGGGGTTCAATGTTTCTGAAATCGGTCCACGTATGGTATGGTTTCTTCATATGGTCTCTAACATGTTTATTTGTGGATCCAAAAACACCCAACGGACCAACTACCATGATTTTTGGACCTTATTTATTAAGGAAAACACTTGTTGGATGATTTAGATAACAACACTGAAGGACTCCAATCGTCGAGAGGATGTGAGGTCAGGCACATCACACATTTTGGGGGGAATTATTTACTACTCCAGGAATCTCTTATAGATTTATGAAATGTTCATATGTTCATGAATCCTAGGTTCAATCCCAAGCATGTTTCTGTGGGTTAACCCTGGGTCACAAAATTGATTGTGGATATGCATGGTTGAGAAATCTTTGAGACCACACTATTTGAAGTCGTGTGATGAGGCACTCTAGAGTTTATCATCATCTAGGGGGACTGATGTTTTTTCGATGTTGGGATCGAACCCATAAAATGGTATTCCTATATATCCTCACGATAGTAATTAGAATCCATGTGGTTCTGTGCCACTTAGCTATAAACATCACCTTTTAAGGTCATGTGATGAGGACCCATCCCTTTATTTTATCGTCGTGAAGTGAGGAAGTCCGGGTGAAAGGTTTCTGGTAAAGACTTGGTAAGATACATACACCGAAGTGGCATGAGGAACCAATAAGAGATACGATCTTCTAGGTGGATATTATCCTATTGGGTATATGGCTTAGAGAACACTAGGGTTGATTTGGGGGGTTTCATTTGGACCTTAGGGAGGGTTCCTGCATATCTCATCCAATGAGGAATCAAAATCTGTGCAGTTCTAGTAATGTAGGGACTTACACTAAAAAACTACCCATTTTAGGTAATATGGTTGGGGCTTACACTTTAGAGGATTCCTTTCTAGAAGAATCATGATGGGGATTATACTTGAGGAGGATTCCATATTAATCCCAGTGGATTTTTTTCGGACTGAATTTTATGGAAGATGTAACTTGATCTCTGGCCTTAAGAAGGAATCCTACATATCATGGCTAGGGAAGAAATCAAATTTCTTGTAGTTCATTAGTGTATGGAGATGGTACCATGATATTCATTGACCTCTAATCCCATATGAGTCATCCTCAGTGTGAGAAACAAGAAGAAGTGGTAGATTTGGAAAACCACACAATTTCCCTTCCCCGATGATGGAAAAGGTGAAGGGTGGCGGTGGATAACAGTGGATGAGGGGGATGAGCAATGATCATTTGAATGTGAAATTAAGATAAAGGTCATAGGGTATGGTATGAAGATATAGGGGCTTACTCTAGGAGGTATACCATAGAGATGGACCCGAGAAAGGGGAGGAGAATTGTTCCTTGCCAAATGGAAGGGAAAGAGTAATCCCCTTGGCTAATCGTTAGCCCTCATCAAAAGGAAAAGTGAGTGATCACCCCTGATCCCTAGAATGGGGATGTACACGTCAATGTACCAAGGTTGGACCCCGGGATACCTCACGAATATAGACATAAGGACATCTAGGTGTCCAAACCATTGTGGGGACCACCTTTTTGACTCCACTTACCTTGGGAATGTGGACTCAGAAGGGTTCATTGATGCACCCAATAGCCTGATCATACAGTTACGGTTGCTTTGGAGGAGGATTTTTCCTTCTGTTTATGGATGGGATTGCGGAGGTTCTATGGAGTGAATGACAGGAATGGAGGGGCCTAATTGGAACCATGTGATGGAATACCCAAAGAAACCCCATTCAACATGCCATTTTTTTTGGATGGGGGTTTCCCCACATACCGTACTATTATGCGAGTGGAGGGGTTGTTCGTGTACCAAAGTGGTGTGTGGGCCTAGATGTGGGCCAAGTACCGTGGGGGTATGCAGTCCCAGATATGATCTACCTACCATCGTGGTATACCGTCCCAGGTTCTATACATGTAGCATGGTTCTATATAGCATAGGGATTCGTTCACATGTCGATGCGCTATGTAGTAAAATAGATCGAAGGAGGGGCCTTGTTCTTGTGGTTCCCAAGAAGTTCATCATCGAAGGGCGTATGGTTTTTGGTTCACTAGTTAGGTTTTATACTAGTTTATTATTATTAGTTTTCCATCTTTTTTTATTGTTTGCAGTGGGTTTATACATGTTTAGAATTTTTTATGGTTCTATGCTTCACCGAATGTATATTTTGAAGTCTTATACTTCTAAGTCTCCAATGTCAAACCATTCTCCAAGAATGTCCACCATCTTCTAAAAAATGTACTTTCTTTGTTCCCCTCAATGGTACTTTTATAGAGTACCGAGTAAGCTATATATATAGGTGCTCATCATATTTTGTGGAATACCATGAAGGAATCATCCAGCCCATAGATGACTCGGTCAATAGTGGTTTTCCAGGGCTACAGTTCGTCGGGCGCTATCAAATTCACCTCATCCGTGAACTGTTTGGATTGTGGGGGTGTTATGCAAGGTGTATGTTCCCATAACTTTTCACCAACAATGCTTCTTTTGGTGGCTGTACATGCGCCTACATTCCTCCAACAACATAGCTTGTGGAGGATTAGTTCATTGTCCAACGCCTCGTGGGCCAACGTTCCATGGGATGTCTGGAAAACTATCGGTTTGTAGTTTATGCTAGCTGCAAACCTTTCTCAAAACCTAGTACATGGACTAGTCTATGTCTTTTTCTAAATTCAATTTCTTCCAAATTCTTCTCAACTATTCTTCATCATTGTATTTCTATCCATTCTCAAGTTTGATGGAATTATCTTCATCTTAAATGCATTATTTTTAGGACTCTATAGTTGTGTTGGATTAATTAATGATAGAGAATTGGTCTATTGATATTTAAAGGGGTAAATGGAGTTTTATTCACATGTTTTTACATCTTTGATAAGACTGTGATAATGTGATTGTTCATCTTGATTCCCCTCTAGAAAATTGGGGTCATTGGGGGAATTTTTTGTGTTGGATATATCTACTATGATTTCTACTTTTGTTATGATTGTTTTGATATCACCCTAAAATGGAAATTCTCTAACCCCTTATATTTTTCTAATAAAATGGTTGTCCCGGGATTATGAATTTTGTGATAACTACCATAAAATAAATTTAAATGTGATAAAATCCCCTTTTTAAATCGTTAAAATGAATCTTGATGTGTTGTGGTGTGTGACCATGATTTTGGGATGGTGATGTGTGGTTGGGGCATGTGGGGAGGATGTATTTTTTTGTCATGATTTTGGGTTGCTGATGAGGTGGTTTGTTTGGTCGTGATTTTGGGGAGACGAAGAGGTTATTTGTTTGGCCATACTTTTGGGGTGGTGAGGAGGTGGTTTGTTTGGCCATTTTTTGGGGTGGTGAGGAGGTGGTTTGTTTGGATGTACATTTGGGGCAACGAGGTGGTGGTTTCTTATTATAGAATCCTAAGTAGTGATGGAATAAATAAATAGTTATTTAATAATTTTAGAAATGACTTCTGTTGGCTTGGTTAATGGGATGGAAATGGTTAATGAATAATTAACAGGTGGCTTGTGTTGTTCAATGTGGTTGATGCTCAATAATTAATAGAATGGGATGATTAAATGGGAATTGTTTGGAAATGTGAAATGGGGTTTGTGGCTTGTTGTGGGATGTTAATCATTTAGAGGTGGTAGAAAAGGTGACGATGTTCTGAGTTAGTTAGTTAGTTTGTGAATTCATAGGTTAGGCTTGACTGTTTGATAATACCTATACATATACTTTTATATTATTATTATTTCTAAACTCTCCTCACCCATATTGAGCACTATGTGCCGACACCCTTATAGTCACATGTAGGGTGTTTTTCTCGACACCCAGTGAGGATTATGATTGGATGGGTACATACTCTTTTCAACTATATCCTTTAGGTGAGGTAGGTATTTCACATGCTATGATAGTCGAAGGTTTGTTGGTTTATTAGATAGTGGTTGTGATGGCATAGGTGTCTGCGAGCGAGATGTGACGACCCATGTGTTTTTGGGTGGGATGTGTTGTGGCTTTTCTTGTGGGGAGGCAAGACCAAGTGTCTGTGGGGTGAGATGTGGTGTGTTCGTTCTTGTGGGGTGGAGATCCCAGGTTTCTATGAGAGAGGTGTGTTGTGACTATTCTTGTGGGGTGGTGTTGTATACAGAAGACATGGGATCACTATGATGTATGATGATGGGTGTAAGATCGGCATACCAGCAGGGAATGTCGTGCATGGTAACCTTATCAATGTGATAATATTATATTATATAAATTTTCTTTCATTATTTTCTGTACATTCCTTGGTGATACTGGGTTAGGTTAGTATATCTATATAGGTGCTATTTGGTTCTACTATTTTCTCACGGGTGCCCTAGTATTCCTATTTCAAGTGTGCATGAGAGACTTTGGGTTTCTTACTGAATATACTTTCATGATCACCCTATGTATTAACTATTTCTTTCATGTTTCCTAGAGGATTATGTGGACCATTCTGGGAATTACTAGCATGGACCTTTGGATAGTTATTTTGTTCCTACATTAGCTATACTTTTGGGTGTTTACTTTGGAGAATTTTATCTGTATCGATTATATTTAAACATGCATGTGGGGTGGTTTTGGATGTATTTTATATTATGTATTGGTGTTTTTTTATGGATGATTCATCTTATATCCCGATCCTATTTATATTACAGAAGTAAATTCCAGCCACGCATGAGATTTTTATACCCTCTGTGCTAGTCACCTACCCAGGGCCTACTTGAGGCAGGACTCATGGGTCATTATCACTCTCTGTTCATTGTAGTATCTTTGGATGGAGGGGGTTGTGACATATTCCAGGTGACCTCACGAATAAAAATCCTAGAATCATACCTCTTTGGACTACCTTAGTCCTCTGGTTTCCCCTGACTATGTACATGAGTCTAATCACAAGGAGTTTTCCTACACCGAGATCCTACCAAATGGCGCCTGCTAGCTACTATAGATGAATTAGCCCTGTAATGTCCACCACAAGAGGGGTAGTACTCCTCGAAAAACATCTACATGAAGTCATTCCACAAGAGTGTTGACTCATCATGCATCTCGGCAACAAGACTTCAATAGTTTCCAGCTATTCCATGGATAATTCTTGATTCTAGAATAACTACTTGATATATTAGTGTCCAGATGATCCTAAAGATATGAAACACTAACTCTATCCATTCCTCTACTGCCTAGGAATCTAGTTCGTCGTGGAAACTCAACACCCTATGTAACTGGAACTCAGAGAGTTATCTAAGATTGTACACATACTTATCCTTCTCTACTAGTATGATCTACTATTCAATAGGTGGGGGTTCTTCTACCTGTCCACCTAGATGAAGAATATCACAATATTGACCCTTAACTAAGGCATCATCACTCATCAGATCTTCATCAGGATCCAAAACTGGAATTCTGGCTAGCTGCCATCATGAATGCATCCAGATAATTCAATCAATATATACCACGATTATATAAGAATACATATATAATTTGGATATGACATAATAAGGAATGTAAAATACTCAATCCTATAAGATGCTTGTACCATTGATCACTATAATCAATATATCGGTATGATGATTTGACCAGTAGGTAGTCAAGGTCCAAGGGAATGGATACGTTAGCCGCACGTACCATCACTGGGTTCCCTAGCCTGAGATCCTCACTCGAGACACTTAGAAATTATTTCCCCCAATCCCAACAATATCCTTATAAAGGGACTACACCAAACTCATTCCAAATGAATGAAGTACTCCAATACCAATCTGTCACAACCCAACCCTAACCAGGGCTCGAGCTACAACTAACCCAAGACTACCTCTATAGGATTGGGTGTGGCGATAAGTGATGAAATACATATCATAAATGTGAGGCCTTTCCCTAATTTACCTATACACACACACCCAACCATATTAATGAAAAAGTGTAGATAAATAATAATAAAAATATACATCAAGTAGAATGTAAACCAAGCATGAAAACCCTCTAGGATGTATAAGAATAAAATAGTGTAAAATGAAAAGTAATGGGAAAAATACATGTCCAACAAGAAATATTTCCCAACCTAAAAAAATAGAATGTAAAATTTTGAGAGATCCCATCTACTAATCTCTAATATTAAACCAAAATATGCAATCCAATTCACTCAGTATCCCTGTGCTCTTCTGAAGTCATCGCCGAAATATCCTTTGTCTTCATAAGGCAAAAAACATGCATGAAAATCCCATGCATGGGTGAGTATATACATACCCAGTAGGACGCCTTGAAAGATGAGGGGGGGGGGATAAGAGAGAAAATAGGAATTGATAGATAGTAAATAGTTAGTAGTGAACAGCTCAACCCAAGAAAGAAGGTAAACTCATCCAACCATAGGGAGCTCACCACGTCATGTAAGTTGAATACTTTCACATCTCTACCACCCATAGTGAGAGTGTAGAAAAATACATCAACATGGATATATATATATGATCGGTAAAAAGGATACCAAATGAGAGATAAAGGGGATCTCCATATCATATCCCATCATAGGGATAGAGATTCAAACAGTTCCAAAAGTCCATCATTGATGATCAACATCACACACGTCTACCCAGAAGTTACCATGGGAAGGTCCACACCTCGCCACTATATCGCACAGTTGAAGGGGAACAATCTCCAAGTAGAGGACCCATGCCCTATTTCATTAAGGGGGTTACAGTCTTGTGTTTCAAGTATTCATGTCCTATCTGAAATGGGGTTCCACTCGATAGATAGAGGAATCGTGCCCATGCTGATGGGGGGTTTCACTCTTTTGGCCGAGGACCTTTGCCCTAGTTATTCATGGGGATTTCACTCTTATTTCATGAGTGACTACACCCTATCTGAATGGTGGGTTAAACTAGGAATAGAGAGGTCTTTTTCCAAGATGATAGGGGGATCCACTCAATAGGTCACTGGTTATCCTTTGTTTGATCACAGTCATTTTTAGGTTCTATCTAAATAAGTTTCATGCTAAAAAAATCTCACATCATACCCAAAAATATACAATGGATGGAACCATCATGTTCTATGTGAAAAATAACTCTAGATAGGCTAATAATGGGCCAAAAATATAAATCCAAATGAAGTAGATATAAGAGATTTGTGCTTCCTCAAAAAGAACTAAGGGGCACACGACATGTGAGGGGACCCATGCAGCATGAAGTCTCACTCCATCTCCTGGTTGTGTCCCTGGTTGTACACAAATCACCAATCATGTAGCATTACATGGAATATAGGTAGTCAACATAGTGCATCCAGGTGACTCATGATCCCTACCAGTGCACTTTGGTTGTATCTGTAAACATTAGTAAACAGTGCACCCCTAAAAATGTTTTTCCATACGGGGTATTTCTTATGTGCTTCACCATAGAACTCGTCCACCTAATGAAGAGGCACACAATGGGTAGGAGGGATACACATCATTCCATCCTTATATTTCTCTAAACCCTAGCCAACACGGCCATATGGGCTACCCACCATGTGGTCATCATGATACAAGGCATGTAGTTTTGTTTTTAATAGAACTTTAGATTTGTAATCAATGCTTAAATTCTATCCACTTTGCCACATATCTTGCCTCAAAACCACCCACAACTAGTGTATCTAGTCTAGATTCATAGTTTATAGGAATCTGGTGGCTGGAAATCAGTTCCATCAACTTTTGGGGATTCACCGTATGCACCGTACACCACATTCTTCACCTGCCATCCCCAATTCTGATTCCATTTCAACGAATCAATCAATCAAAACCCACAAAGCCTTTTTTCCATCCTCAGTTAAATTTTTCATTCACCACTCACAATTACTCTATGAATCTGGAGGTCCAATCTGGCTCAGTCCCAGCTAACAATATTGAATTGATACCTCATAGGCCGATCAATGAAGAACACAAATAATTTTTTGGAGAAAATAAAAATAAAAAGTCTTAATTTTTTTTTCAATAATTCTTGTCCAGTGACTACAATTGGGAGATCAAGGGTTAGAGAAAAATTTAATAACCAATTAAAATTCAATATGTGGGAGTATGTAATTTTCCACAATTGCTGCAAATAAAAGAAAGGGATTGATCATGCTAAAAAATTTAATCAAATGGGGTGAAAACCACATATGAAGAGTCCTACCTAGATATTGGATTTTTCGTCATCAAAGAATGTGTTTTCCAATGAATGGACGAATTTTTTGTGTTCTCTATGCTTTGATCTAATTTGATCTAGATATTCTCCATGGTCTGATTAGATTTTCCTATAGAAGGACAAAAATAATGCTTTGGATTCTCTCAAGGTTCATGTGGCTATCTCTAAAAAAGTATCCATAGATATGTATTTAAATATAAGACCATTGTGTTAATTTAAAAAATTAGTTAAATTAATAATTTAATTAATCCACTAAACATACCTACAATGGTTGGATTATCTGAACACCCAACAACGATATATTTTGGGTTATTCCTAGGGTAAACATTTCGTTCCAGACTCAATTGTGTTATTGGATTTTGGATCTGATATTCAGTTTAAGTGATATCTCATATTCTTTAATAAACTACATATAAATAATATAAAATATTTTTTATATTTTTATAAAATTAATTCTGGACACACTAGGGCTCAGAATCATATTTCATCTTAATAAATAGATCTCAAAATATATGTATAAAATTTTCAAGTCTAATAATGAAAAAATAAGGTCTCTATTGAATACCTAAGATACTGGGGTTCCTTTGAAACATGTTATGGATAGGAATTCCTATGACTACTGTATTCTTTAGAGATGATATGAGAATCACCTAGAATTCCAAGATTCCACTATTGAGACATCAATGTGGAAAATATGATGGGGAATTCTCAGGAGCGCCTAGCGACGAAAACAAGGGTTCTTTCCCTCTGCCTACCACGATTCTACTTATCTGTGCTTACTCCCCCTCTTCATAGTGGGATTTGATCCAGAATGAGAAACCACAAGCACATAACATGCTACCAAAGATAATCATGATGAAACCATTACGGTAGTAAGACTAAAAGGGGCCTCTTTTCTTGACGCGCTTCCGGGATCTGACTTGTCCAAAGCTTCTGAGGCGCAACTGTCTCTCTGTAAAAAGCTAGATGATGGTCAATTTACAGTAGAATCTGACCCTGAGGCTCTTCTTCAGTTTTCACTGTTATGTAAGTACTCTATCATGGGTCTTATTTCTTATATCAAAGGTGATAAGCCTTGAAAATATACAGATTTGAAAGCCCAGATATCTCATGTTTGGTGTTTTGCCAAATGGAAACTGGTCCCATTGGGAAAGGTATACTTTCGCATGATACTGTGATCCCAAGAAGTGCTCGATAAGGACTGGAAATTTTGGAATATTTAGTTAAAACCTGGTGTTCTATGAATTACGGATTGGTATTTTGCCTTCAATCCAAACATTTCTAAGAACACCATGGCGTATATCTGGATTCAGCTTCACAGCCTCAGCTAGTACTTCTGGCATCCAAAGATATTGAACTACATCGCTTCATGAATTGGTATTCCTCTCAAAATTGATCAAAGATCCCTCAATGGTGAAATTGGACTCTATTCTAGGGTTATGGTTGAAGTGGATATGGCTGGAAAACTCCAAGAGATGATTATTTTCTATGCTAAAGATTACAAAATAGAAGTGAGGATTGAAGTCGAGAGGTTTCCTCCTTACTATGAGCCTTGAAAAAGTGTTGTCCATTCATTGTTAAAATGCTTAATAGTGAAAATCCAGGTTCCCCAGTCTCCTAATGATGGCTGGACTAAGGTCTGAAGGCACAAGAATAGAGGGCATGCTTCTGATATTCCCGAGCCTCCCAGGAAGAAAACTGAGGTATGAGTCAAAAAATAAACATTTCTGGGAGAGGCGTCGAGTACTACCTGGGATGAACAGGAAGAGGAAGAAGAAAATATCAATACTGATCTATGTATCCTTGAAGACATTGAAAGTATGTTCTTGTATGTGAGTAATAATTTCCAAATTGACAACTCAATACCAAGCGATATCTCTGTGGACACTGGGATGTTACTGAAGGATGTTCCCCATGGGATCTTATATCTGAATTCCACACAAGACTCCACCCTCTTGCCGCATATGGAATGTACTCCATCACCTCCGAAGGCTGGATAGAATGACATTATCCATGCTTTGGTCTGTTAGTCTCCTATGAATACTCCATCACCAAAGAGTAATAATCCTCTGATTGAAGACCAGCTTACTGTTGATACTGCAACTCTAGTTTTCATGGATGGGTAGACAGGTATGATTTCTTTCATTGATTTAAATTTAACTAATGAAAATACTATGGCAGTATGCTCGACTACTTCACAACTTTTATGAAATGATATGGTTAAGACCCCATTGAGCAACTCTCCTGGCTCAATAAATAAAATGAGTTTGCCCATGGGGTCTGAAATTCCAATAGGCATTCAGACTGAACAGGTGTTGTCTATGGTCTCTCATCCTTTGAATGAAACCAAGGAATCAAAATAGGACCACGTGACTACCCGAACGAATGTTCTCTCACCTCATAAAAATAAATCTTTTGAAGATACAGGTGCCACTAACATCTACACTTTTTCTTCTATGAGTAAACAGGGTAATAAGAACAATCCAGAATCCTCTCAAACTATTATAAGATCTAAGAGGAGGAAACGTTTAGGAAGCTCTAAAAATAAAAAGAGGGGCTCTTGCTTCACTTCCAGGTATTAATGGATACTCTATTTTGGAATTGCCAGGGTTTTACAAAACCTGACCCCCTTTATGTTCTTGAAAGAATTATTTTAACTCACAATCCCAAATTTTTTTCTATTGTTGAACCTAAAATTAATTACTACTTGAAGATTCATAATTTATGTGCTTATGGATATATCTTTCTAGGTGCCTATAAAAACATGGCTACCATTGACTCTCTTTGTATATTTTACCACGATTCCTTACAAAATGTTAACGCTTTAAAATGATCTGATCAAATGTTTACTCTTTATTTTTCCCTTAATGGATTACATATATTTTCTTCTATGATTTATGCCAGAAATAGATATCAATATTGAAGGCCTCATTGGGATTATCTCTTAGACGTAGCTAAAAACATGCATGACCCTTGGTTTGTGATTGGGGATTTTAATGGCTTTCTCTATTCTAGAGAAAAAATTGGTCCCTATCACTCTCCTATTTCCTCAAGAGAATTTAGGGAATTTCTAGAAGACTGCAATCTCATTAAAATAAATCTTATGGGTTCCTAATAAACTTGGTATAGAAGACATTACAATGGGTTCATTGCTAGAAAACTAGATAGGGCTTCCACAAACCTCCTGGCTCTAGAAAATTGGGATACCATATCCATCATTACCTTGCCCAAACTAAACTCAGATCATCATCCCATCCTCATTAGTATCTTCCCTAAAAGATCAAAATCTATCATTCCCTTAAAATTTAATAATTCTTGGTCTACATACTTGGATTGCTCAAGAATTATAAGGGAATTTTGGGACTCGATGTATCATCACTATGATTCTTTTTCTTCTACCACTAAGCTTATGCATCTCAAATAGTTTCTCAAAGGTTGGTGCATGAATAAATACAAACAAATGGACAAAAACATTTGCAACCTTGAGAATGAGATTATCCAAATTTAAAATATCTCCACCATTCCTGATTTCTTATTTGATTACTAGAATTAAATCAACATCTCTTGAAAGCTTACATCCCTTCTGACGCTTAAAGATAATATACGCAAGCAAGTGTATAAAACTAAATGGATTTCAGATGGATATAGAAACACTTAGTTCTATAACTCCCCTCAAATAATTAGAATAGTATAAAGACCTATCTCCTTACTTAGGAAAAAATAAAAAATCATGGACATTGAGGCGGACATTGCAAATCATGTAGTCTCATACTTTGACAATCTTTTCAATGGCCCTCACACTAACAAGGACCTCCTTCCTGAGGTCATCCTAGTTTTGGTCAGTGAAGAGGACAATAGATTTCTCTTGAGAATCCCTCTTGCTCATGAGATCAAATACACTATCATTAGTCTCAATTATTATAGTGTTCTAGGTCCCAATGGCTTCCATAATGGTTTATTAAAAAAAATTTGGGTGGACATCCACTTAGATGTTTGTAACCTCGTTAGATCTTTCTTCCCTAATGGGGTCCTCCCCGATGGCCTTAATGCTAGATTACTTAATTTAATACCTAAAGTGGCCAATGATTCTGAAATTCATCTCTTCTGACCGATTTCTCTCATTAATTCTCTATACAAAATTATTACCAAGCTTCTTTCTAGTAGTCTCTCTTCCATATGTAGTAAAATCATCTCTTGGAATCAGTTCTGTTTTATAAAGGGGAGGTCTATTCAAGAGTAAATGTCCCTTTCCTATGAATGAACCAACTCTTTAAATAAATTTAATAAAGGAGGCAATATTGCGATTAAACATTGATAATATAAAACTTTTGATACCATCAATTGGAGCTTCATCTTTTATGTTCTTCAGGCGCTTGGTTTTAATGATACCTTCATCAGTAGAATATACACCTTATTTTCTTCATCCAATTTCTTCATCCTTATTAATGGATCTCCAAAAGGATACTTTAAATGCACATAGGGTGTCAGACAAGGTGACCCCTTATTTATCATTATTTTTGTTTTTGCGGAAAACTATCTTAGTATATTTCTCTCCCGCCTTGTGGGACAAAGCAAACTCAAACCCATTTAGGCAGCCAAAAATCTTCATGTTCCTATGTTTCTTTTATACACTGATGATATCCTCCTATTCTTAAAAGGTTTCAAAACAAACATTCAAATTTTGATAAAATTCCTTAGCTCATTATGAATAGATCTTTGGGAAAGAAATTAGTTGGAACAAATCCTCTGTTTTCGTAAGAAAATGTTTACTCCTATTAGGAAAAACAGTATCATTAATAGCCTATGCATCAAAGAAGGTTCTTTCCCTTTCATCTATCTAGGGGTTCCCATATTTTAGGGAAGGCCCAAATACTTATATTTTAACATAATTTTTGACCAAATTCTCAATCAGCTTTCCTCTTGGAAAGGAAATTCCCTATCCATGGAAGGCAGGATCAATCTTCTTAAATAAACAATTGTTTTGAAAATGGTCTACTCTCTGATGGTCAATAAATGGACTACTGTTCTTCTTAGAAAAAATAACCTTTACATAAAAAAATTTGTTTGGTCTAGCTGCATCCTTGAAAATAGGCCAGTTACCATCCCCTTGTCTGATTGTTGTAAACCTCTTGAGAAGGGTGTCCTGGGCATTAAAAACCTCAAACTCTTCAATGAATCTCTCCAATCCAGGTTGACCAAGAAATTAATTAATAGTAACTTAGACTATGTATCCTTCCTTAAAAATGGGTTCATTATGAATATAAATAAAGGAAATTTAAATTATATGAACTCTTTGATCTGACCATCCATCAAATCTTCCTTCGCAAATATCATGAACAATTATAGATGTATGGTGAGCATTGAATATTCCATGAATTTTTGGTTGGATAACTGGACTGGATCCCCCCTTTTATCGATGTTATCTCCCCACTCCCCTACTGTCAATACCACTTGATCTGTTAAGGAAGTGACACAATCTAGTCATTCCAACTTTCTTAATAACATCATGAATGTGGTTGACAATTATACCTTCTCTCCCACTGATGATTTCCTTATCTGGGAGCCTGTTCATAATGGTGTGCTTGACTACAAAAGTTTTTACACTCACAACTTCATGAATGTTGATGCTGGATTTTGTTGGTTGAAATCCTTTGACAATCCTTGGATTAAACCCTCGAGGCTTACCCTTGTATGGCATATTTCCCAAAATCTCATCCCTACTGAGGATGGTCTTCAAACCTTTTGTATTTAGATCTGTTTTAAATTCCCATTATGTGACCAATACAATGAAGATGTCAACCACCAATTTCTATCTTGTGTTACAGCTTAGACCCTTTGGAACTATATTACTGACAAGTTTGACTGCAGATGGTAACACCTCGACTCCATTAGTTCACAAATACAGCTTTGTGTGGAGCATGAATTCTCACAGAAAATGAAGAATATTCTCCTAACTACTATTTTAGAGCTCCTCCATGTTATCTGGTATGACAGAAATGCTTGTATCCACAACATATGCTCATTTAATCTAAATGCAGGTTGAATGCCGATTCTCATCACCATTAGGGAATCATCCTCGATTGAAAAAGCTCATTGTGACAACACTATTGGAGACCTCATGATCCTCCACCAACTTCAAATTGACGGTATCTACAGGTAGCTGAGGCACACCCTGGAGGTTTTTTGGAAGCCTCCAATCCCAGGTTGGATCAAAATCAATGTTATTGGAGCCTCAAAAGGAAATTTGGGACCTAAAGGATGTGGTGCTATCTTCATAGATGTTCTTGGTAATTATCTTGGATGTTTCTTTGGTAGATATGGTTTGGCCTCCTCATTGGAAGCGGAAATGTTTGATGTAATTCATGCAATTGATTTTTTTAAGAAAAAGGGCTAGAACAACATATGGATTGAAAGTGACTCTATCGCCATTGTCCAAGCTATTTGGAATGGTGTGGTGCACCTTGCGTGGCCGCTTACCACCCCTGGATGAACGCCTAGACTCACTTAGGGAGATCAGATACATTTCCACACACGCCTTTCGTGAAGTGAACATGGTTGCTGATGGTATAGAAAATAAGGGAATCAACCAGGGCCCCTCTTAGATTGAGGATCTACCTGTTTAGCTTCTCCCTCTCTATGAAAAAGATTGTAATAACATCCCCTCTTTCTGACTTTTTTAGATTTTCTTTTCATATATTAAATTGTGCCTTGGCCTTTGGCCAAGACATCACCTTTAAAAAAAAGACATCAATGTGGGAATTCCTGAGATGCATGGGATTCCATTGAGGCAATGAGGCCATTGTGAATGACCAAGGTGTATAGGATACTAATAGTGATATTGTGTATTGGGTGGGTTAATTTCCCTAAGAACTGATGTTGAAACATCCTGAGGGAGACATGAAAAACACCCTCAATTGATTCCTAGGATACCCCTTAGGATCTAATGGATGCACTAGGTTGTGATGATGGCTGGGGATCCATGAGTTATTGGATGCCCAAATGAGAGGCCTCAAATCCAGGAGGGTATTCCCATTGGATTGTTTAGGGTCTCCCTAGTAAAAATTCATGCATGAACATGGAAATTTCTTGGATCCCTGTCACCCTCTCTAGGAATTTGATGTTATCTTGATAGTGTGGAACACCCAGGTTAAAACTATGGGGTTCAACCTTTTTAATTGAGATGATTTGGATTCCTATATTCACCTTAGGGTTTGATGCTCATATATGACGAAGGAATGTGAACAGGATCCAAGATTGTGGACTATAGAGTCCCTTTGTGGTGATTAATCATGTTCAGATACATTCTGGAACTCGTCAAATCATGTATGTTCAATTTGGGTCATGGACCTAAGAATTGATGATGGATTTATTTACTTCTTGTAGATTATGAATTTTCATATTTTCTATTTATTTTTTCATATGAGAATATCACATGAACATATTAAGAATTTTAGTGGATATATATGATATAGTGTTGGTGTTTCCCTAATGAATTATGTACTCAAAACCTACTCAGGAAACCACTACACTTGGGTACTTGAGCGACCTCCACTTGGTTGCAAGCATACGATGAGATGAGTCCTGGTATAACATGACTGAGCAGGATAGCTCTAGTGAGTCTGGTGATTAGGGAATGGTAAAACCTAGGGATGGATGTGTTACCTGTGTTCAGTATTTATTTTATTATATTTTATATGACTGATCAACCCAGAAGGCAATTGATCCTTGTATTTTAGAATGATTATTTGGATCCAATATTTGATGCATTTCATTTTATTATAGCTAGTTTTATTTATTACTTCCACTTATTCTATTTCTACATTGTATGATGTTTTGTGATTCCATTATATTATTACACACTTTCATAAGAGGTTATAGTCTCCCCAGAATACCACTTAAACCTCTGTCACTAGATAGTAACATATATCATATGAGTAGGTGTTATTGTGGCCTAGTTAGTCTTAGGTTTGGAACTGGGATCATTGGTTATCGGACCTGGTATTTGATAAAGCGGTACCAAACTGGTTTATTTTCTTTTATTTTACTATTTTGTGGTATGGTAGCCAAGAGTTTTGGGAAATTTTTGGATATTATAAAACACAATCACTTCATGTGGTAAAATATTCCTTGTAAATTAAATGGACAATCTATT
The DNA here is from genome assembly GCA_963277665.1 of Viscum album. Lineage (NCBI taxonomy): Eukaryota > Viridiplantae > Streptophyta > Magnoliopsida > Santalales > Viscaceae > Viscum > Viscum album. The sequence continues at coordinate 888,098,352 of OY728121.1, forward strand.
GAAAAGAAAGATTCTTTTTTCATTATTCAATATTTATCAAACTAATGATCCATTACTCCCATAATTTCATCATATATATGTTAATATATCATATTATAAAAATTCAAGTCATATTTTTCAAGGTGGACTTCCTAAATGATTCATTACAACATCTTCCTCTCCATCACATACAACCATTATATCACTTTTTTATGTATCTCCATCGATACACTTTACATCATGATTAAAAATATAATAAAGTGGCCTAAATATGGTAATTCTAAAAAAAGTAAATACTATTTTTCATACACAAAAAATTAAATCATGGAACTAAATAATTCTTCCTAATAAAATTTAAATGTATTCTAAGAACTACTTCATCAATTTTATAATAAACCTATCATCCATATTTTCTTACATATTTTATTTGACATATTCAACGACAAGATAAATGATAACTTCAATTTGAGGTGTAATATGTTGAATACCCTCCTAGAATTTATTTACAATGAATTTATATAGAGATTTCATCTTCAATCCTTATAATTTTTATGCACATATTGGATATTTATATCCTTATCTTATTTTGTATGTGTCATGTGATAAATTAAATGTGAGGTGTCACGTATTTTGATTCATTTTTATCTTTCCAGTATATTGGATGTTTTTATCCATATTAATATCTAATCCTATAAAATAAAACCTTCATTCATAAAAATATCATTCAATGTATTTATGGTTAGCTCAAAATAAGTTATATGTCATTACATTCTATGTCTATCTATATAATATGTTTTGTGAGGATATATTATGTTGTGTACACTTTCCTAAAATATATATTTTTCTATTATTCATTGATATGTTTTGTATTATGTAATGTTGTATTTAAATGTTTAGTGCATAATGGTTTCCAGGGAATGAAAATTAAGTTAAAATACACTCAGAATTAAATATTTTACTCAGGAAAAGTACCAATACATGATTCAAAGTGGTCTAAAATAGTGGAGTCTGAGGGTATCCCTGGTAACAATGATCTTATAATCCAGAGGAAGGGATCCCATAATAGAGTATATAATGAGGTTTCCCTCCCAACTTCATTTTTAAGTGATGTTGTCAATAGATTTATTCCATCTGCAACATGAGTGAATAATCTCCACTTTGTGGTTTAGAATATGTTTTCAAGCTCTGATTTAGTAGGCAATGGATCTAGGGGTGTGGAGATAACCAAGAAGAGACACAAGAACTGTAACCTTGTTTGTTTCCACCACTATTGAAAAAATGATATATATCATGCATAAGTGAATCCAATTGAAAATAGATATGAATTTAGTTGTAATAGAATTTCTTGGACCAGAGAAGGAACTAAACTCTATCACCATGGATACCCTAATAATACGAACAATGCCACCCCATCTCAGGATACCCTAATCTCATGATACATCAATTTTGAGATTCATTCCTGCATTAGGAGGCTTCTGGTTGTAAGAACCCAAATTTTCTAGAGATGTGTCATAATATATTATAGGTAATATTTTTACTTGTGATGGGTAATTCTTATTTTGGTTTTACAGTGGGGTGTGTTTGGGTGAAAATTTGTGGAAAATGGATGAAAGAGGATAGCACATGTGTAGCACATGATTTTCCCTAACCATGCACCCTGGTCCAGCAAACCATGAAACCTTGGATAGAGAGGGTTTTCCCAACTGGCGCACAGTTTGTCAAATTGTGTGCCCTATAAGGAGAAATTGTGCACCCCCTAGAAGAGGCACATGGTTAAGGCACATGATTTGGCGAAACCATGAGAACCAAGAAGCAAATCATTCATGCCTTTTTAATTAACCCAAAAAATATATTTTAAAATACCAGAACCCCTATATTAACACCAAATTGACCCCCAATCATCCATTAATGATTAATATCTCTTTTAGAGGCTCATGGAGACTTCCTAGTGCTCTCAATCATAGTTATTGGTGATTCAAAGTCCAGATTGAATATCAGCACCATTTCCATTAAGAGGATCTTGAATCACGTGGATTCCTTCTTCTCTCATAGAACTCCCTCATCTTTTGATGGGAAGTTATCCTTTTACTTGATATATCTTGATCTAGGATTGTTATATCTAGATATGTAATTAAGGGATCTTAATTTGTTCAATCTTGGATTAAGTTTTTAGATTTGAATCTTGCACTATGTCGTTATTTAGTTCAAAGTGGGGATTTATGTTGGGTGATCATTGATCAATGAATTAAGGTAGGTGGAATATAATTAAAATCCCAAAGTCTTGGTTTGAATTATATGTATGTAATTTTAAAATTTCTATTAGATTATTAGAAATTGATATCATGATCTTATTAATTAATTTGGTGAATTAATTAATTAAGGTAAATGTGAATTGGGATTATAGATTTTGATTAAATAATTTTTGAATAGATTACGAGGGAATTGAGATTTTTGGTTTGAATAATTAATTGATGAATTAATTAGGGTTATTGAATTGATTTAGTTTGAAAAATTAATTGATGTATTAATTGGGGATATTGAATTGATTGAGATAGAACAATTAATTGATGAATTAATTGAGTTTGTTAAATTTTTAAAATTGGAATAATTAATTAATGAATTAATTATGTGAATTTTTATGTTTGTGGATCTAATTAATTAATTTTAAAATATATTAATTGAAGAAATGTGTTTAATTAATTGATGAATTAATTAATGGAGTAATGTGATTATTTAATTTTTGAAATCAATAATGGGATTGTTTAGATTAATAAATTGATGAATTAATTAATTGGTGTGATGTGATTATTCAATTGTTGAATTAAATAATGGGATCAGTGTGATTAATTAATTGATGAATTAATTAATGAATGTAACATGACTATTTAATTACATAATTAAATAATGGGATTGATGGGATTAATTAATTAAATAATTAATTAATAGAAGTAATTTTATTTATTAATTTTGGAATTAATTAGTGTAATTGATGAGAAAAATTAATTTAATTAATTGGATGTGATTAATTAATTGAGGAATTAATTAATGGGATTGACGTGAATAAACAATTGGTGAATTAATTGAAGGATATGGATGTGATTAATTAATTTCGGAATTAATTAATGGTATTTATATGAAAAATTAATTAGTGAATCAATTTAAGGGATTTTATGTGATTAATTAATTATGTAATTAATTAATGGGATTGACATGGACAATTAATAAGTGAATTAATTTAAGGGGTTGGATGTGATTAATTAATTGTGAAATCCATTAAAGGGATTGACATGAAAAATTAATTGGTGAATTAATTGAATTAATTAAAGGAGTTGAATGTGATTAATTAATTGTTGAATTAAATAATGGAGTTGTTGTGAATAATACATTAGTGAATTAAATAAAGTGATTTAATGGGATTAATTAATTTTCGAATTAATTAATGGATTATATTTTGATTAATTACTTGGTGAGTTAATTGATGGATGTAATGATTTTAATGTTGATTTAGATTAATTAATTGTTTAATTAATTAATTAATCATTATGATCATATAAATGGTGAATGTGAGATATTTAATTGATACATAATTATGATATATTGAAATTGCGAATTGAATAATTAATTATTGAATTAATTATGAGAGATTGGGTTTTTGAATTGAATAATTAATTGTTGTATTAACTATAAGATGTTGATATTGTTATCTAAATAATTAATTCTTGAACTAATTATGAAAATATTGATTTTTTTGGATTAGAATAATTAATTGTGGAATTAAGTATGGGGATATTGAATCGATTGAGTTGGAATAATTAATTGATGAATTAATTATGGGGATATTGGTATTATTGAGTCAGAATAATTAATTTATGAATTAATTATGGAGATTTTAGAGTTTTTGGATTTGATTAATTAATTGTTCAATTAATTAATTGATGTTATGTAATTAATTAATTGTTGAAATAATTGATGGAAGTGATGTGATTAATTAATTTTTTAATTAAATAATGGAAGTGATGTGATTAATTAATTGGTAAATTTATTAATGGGATTTATATGATTAAATAATTTTTCAATTAATTAATAGGATTGATGTAATAAACTAATTTTTGAATTAGTACAAAATTGATGTGGTAAATTAAATATTGAATTAATTGACAGAAAGATGTAAATAAGAAATTGTTGATTTTGATTAATTAATTTATGAATTAATTAAAGAAATCTTGTGATATACGTGACTCTAAAATGGTAAATGGTAACATGGACATTCATCCAAGTATTATTAATGGTAACATGATCATTCGATTATGTATTATTAAATATTGAATCATAACATGGACATTCGACTGGGTATTATGAATGATGACATGATCATTAAATTTTTTATTATTAAATGGTTAATGATAACATGGAAATTCGTCCAAGTATTATGAATGGTAACATGCTCATTAAATTATGTGATTATGAAATGGGGAATGGTAAAGTGGACATTCAACCAAGTATTTAGAAAGGTAACATGATCATTAGATTATGTGTTATTAAATGGTGAATGGTAACATGGAAATTCATCCATGTATTTTGAATGGTAACTTAGTCATTCAATTATGAACTATATATTATGAATGGTAACACTGACATTCAGAAATATGACATTATTCAGGTCTCTTCAGGAACCCGGTTGATATGTAGTTCAATGAAGAGTTAATGAATAAATGTTAATTGTTTAATTTATTGATTGTATTTTTTTCTTTATACAACTGCATATACATCTATTGACTAGATATTGGTTTAGACGCCCTTGGTGGTGGCATACTAAGTTATACTCACACCATACTCTGAATGCCTGATTGTAACCTAAATTGATTATATGATTATGGGACAAGTTACGGGAAGGGTGCTTTATTAGTGTTTAGATTGGGATTAAGCATGATGAGGGAACCAGACATGGTGTCGGGACCTTCTTGGAGGAGTTGACAATGTCTTTATTTTTTTTGGTTGTTGGATATTGACACATGGCATGTACTTTAGCATGGTGTATCTACTCTTTAGTTTTGATATTATATTTCCTATTTTGGGTCATCTTTTGATGCTGATATTATTTTGGTTATGTTAAATCATTTATGTTTTTGTATTATTATTTCTGAGGGTGTATTACTCTGAATAAAAAAAGTGTATAGTCTCTTCATGATCAATATAACACACCCGCTACTAGTCAGAAACCTCTAGAGTATGGAGATGTGTGCCTGAGGTCTTGTGGTGATCCCGTTCGAGGCATCGATGTGAGGTACCTAAGACGCTACATTATAAATTTGTATTAGAGCCATGTTTTTTTTTTATTATTGTATTACTGTTTGGAAAAGGTAGATAGGATACTAGGCAGAGTCAGACATTGGTTATGAGCTCATGGATGAGAGTAGTTAATCCATGTATGGGGGAGAACCCATGTAACCAGGGTGGGATTATTGTTATTGATGTTTGTTGTTAAAGTTGAATATTATTTCACCTTTGGTGATGTACTTATTGTGTGATGTTATTATTGATGTTGAGATTTTTTGATATTTGACACATGGACCACTATATCACAAGATTTTATTTTCATGAATCATTCTAGAAACATAGGATTATCGTGACATGCATCATTTTGGGAACATAAGGAAAATGGGTTATAGATAAGTTGTTGAACATGAACTGTTTTTCCTTGGTTGTGAAATCAAACTAAAAATGGTGTCAAACATGAAATTGATAAAGATTATAAAATGATTCACGATAAGAATAAATGGTTGTCTAATTATAAACTTGAATATTTAGAATTAGTATACATGTTTTTAACCATAAACTAGGTGTAGGATGGTTAAGGGTAGTGATAGTTCCTCAGTTTTGACCGTGTGGTGGGAAAAAGGGGGAATGACTTGTCATGGTTTTGTATAAATCCCTATTGTTGACTGTGTTAATATTGTGAAATTAGAATCCTCTTTTTCTATTAGTCCCTTGATGTGGGTAGTTTGGGTAGTGATAATTTTGGAGTTTGAGAATTCAGTTGTAGGATATACGAGGTACCGTTTGGTTTTGGATTGGTGTGGTGAGATGTTGGTGGGAACGGAAGCCCGAGACATTCTAAAAATTAAGGTGTTTCCATAGTGGGATGTAACATTAGTGATGGAGGAATTTTTGTGGTCTTTACCTATGACTTCGTAGAATACTTTTAATTAGTGATGATCATTTCCCCTACCTTGACATCATCAAGGGTATGTTGAGAATGCTATGGCTTTACGCCTAGCTACCAAAATTTATTCTAGTTGGATATAGGTTCCCTTAGAGTTTGTTCTTATGATGTTATATATGTGGAGTTGGATGGTGGGAGGTACACCATTAACAATTTATATATGATAAACTTGTAAAGAGCATGTTTAAATTCCATAGGGAAAGGCCAGGTGGGCCTTGGAGGAGGTGGATGTACATCATTTCCAATCGGTGTTGATGGAGTTTTTGAGTGACAGTGTTGTATGTTTTTCATATGGTTGTTGGGTGAAGTGAGTTAGGAAATGAGTCTGGAATTTATTGAATGTCGATCTTGATAAAGGATGTGTACTTTAAGGCGCATTAGATTTGGGTGTTGGATCACAGTGAGAAAATTTTGCAAGGGAAGACCATGATGATAGTTCATGTATTGTGGAATCATGGGAATATGTAGGAGGAATCATGGGAGAGATAAACAGATAAGAGGGTTCAGTGGCCCAATATTTTTGACTCGGAATATAAGAGATGCTCGGGAGTACATCTCGAGGATGAGATATTATAAGGAGGGGGGATTGTAAGAACAAGAATATTTTGGAGATGCCTTGGGCTTGATTACTGGTACTCATTTTCATTGTTATGAGTACTTCTCATTTTGGTTTTACAATGGGCTGTGTTTGGGTGAAAATTTGAGAAAAATGGCAGAAAGAGGGTAGTGCATGGGTGGCACACTATTTTCCATAATCGTTCTCCCTAACCCATCAAACCATGAAACCTTGGACACAGATTTTTTTCACGGATGGTGCATGGTCTTTCAAACTATTCACCATATAATGATAAATTATTCCCCCCTAAAGAGGTGCATAGTTAAGGCACAAAGTTAAGGGAAACCATGAACCCCGAGAAACAAACCATGTGCACAGTTTTAATCAACCTAAAAATTAGATTTTAAAATACCAGAACCCCTATATTAACCCGAAATTGACCGCCAGTTGCCCCCTAATGATTCCTCATAATTTTGGAGGCTCCTGAATTATTTACTAGGGCTTGAAACCTTCGTTCATAGAGATTCAAAGTATGTATTGAAGATCTACACCTTTCCCGGTAAGAGGATCTTATCCCATGTGGCTTCTATTATCTCTCAAAAATATCCCTCATGTATTGTTGGGAAGTTATCCTCTTCCTTATTAGATCTAGATCTGGGATTATTTTATCATGATCTAGAATTAATGGATCTAGATTTGTTCAATTTAGGATTTAGGTTTTAGATCTGGATCTCACACTATATCATTATTCTTTTTCAAATTGGGGATTCCAATTGGGAAATTGTTCGTCAATTAATTGAGGTAGGTGATCTACAATTTAAATCCCAATGTTTTGATTGAAATTAGGTGTAGGTAACTGTATAATTTCCATTATATGTTCTTCAATTGAGTTCTTGACTGAATTAATTAATTTTTTTGAATTAATTAATTGAAGGAAATGTGAAATTGAGGATATTAAGATTATATATTTTGAATAATTAATTGTTGAATTAATTATGAGGGAATTGAGATTTTTTGATTTAATAATTAATTTCTGAATTAATTGGGGATATTGAATTGATTTAATTGGAAAAATTAGTTGATGAATTCATATGGGATATTTAATTGATTGAGATAGAACAGCTAATTGATGAATTAATTAGGGTTATTGAATTTTTTAAGTCAGAATAACTAACTGATTAATTAATTCTAATATTTTTTTGTTTGGGAATATAATTAATTAATTTTTTAATTAATTAATTGGAGTAACGTGATTAATTAATTGGTAAATTAATTAACAGAGTAATGTGATTATTTAATTTTAAAATTAAATAATGGGGTTGATGGGATTAATTAATTAATGACTTAATTAATGGGTGCAATTTGATTATTTAATTGTTGAATTAAATAATGATATTGATGTGATTAATTAATTGATAAATTAATTAAGGGAATTAACGTGATTATTTAATTATTTAATTAAATTATTGGATTTTTAGGATTGATTACTTGATGAATTCAATAATGGAAGTAATGTGATTTATAAATTGTGGAATTAATATTTCAAAATATTCTAACAATTAATTGGTGAATTAATTAAAGGGACTTTATGTGATTAATTAATTATGGAATTAATTAACGGGTTTGAAATGAACAATTAATTGGTGAATTAATTAAAGGATTTGAATGTGATTAATTAAATATGGAATTAATTATTGGGATTGACGTGAACAATTATTTGGTGAATTAATGGAAGGGGTTGGATGTGACTAATTAAATGTATAATTAATTAATTGGATTAATGTGGAAAATTAATTGGTGAATTAAATGAAGGAGTTGTATGTGGTTGATAAATTGTGAAATTAATTAATGGGATTGTTATGATAAATTAATTGGTGAATTAATTGAAGGGTTTAAATGTGACTAATTAATTGTAGAATTAATTAATGGAGTTGATGTCAAAAATAAATTTTTTAATTAATTAAAGGGATTAAATGTGATTAATTAATTATTGTATTAATTAATATAGTTGATTTGGATTAATTAATTGGTGAGTTAATTGATGGATGTAATGGTTTGATAGTTTATTTAGATTAATTAATTTATAAATTAAATAATGATTCATTGTGATCATGGAAATACTGAATTTGGGATAATTAATTGAGAATTAATTATGAGATATTTAAATTGTGAATTGAATAATTAATTGTGGAATTATTTATGAGATATTGAGTTTGGGAATTGAATAGTTAAATATAAAATTAATTATGAGATGTTGAGATTGTGAGATGATAATTAATTGTTGAATTAATTATGAGAATATTGAATTATTGGATCAGAATAATTAATTATTGAAATAATTATGGAGATTTTTAATTGATTGGGTTGGAATAATTAACTGATGAATTAATTATGGGGATATTTGTATTGTTGAATTGGGATAATTAATTAATGAATTAATTATGGATATTTTTGTGTTTGTGTATTTGATTAATTAATTATTTAATTAATTAAGGGAAGTGATGTGATCAATTAATTGATAAATTAATTAATGGAAATGATGTGATTAATTAATTATTTAATTAATTAATGGAAGTGATATGATTAATTAATTTGTATATTAATTAATGGGATTGATGTGAATAATTAATTATTTAATTAATTAATAGGATTGATGTAATAAACTAATTTTTGAATTAGTATGAAATTGATCTCGTAAATTAATTGTTGAATTAATTTACAGAAAGATACAAACATGCAATTTTTGAGTTTAATTAATTATGATGAATTAATTAACATGATTTTTTGATATATGTGACTTTAAATGGTGAATGGTAACATGGAAGTTTGGACAAGTATTAAGAATGGTAACACACTCATTCAATTATGTATTATTAAATTGTGTATGGTAACATGGAAATTCGGCCAAGTATTATGAATGGTATCATAATAAATCAATTGTGTGATTTTAAATGGTGAACGGTAACATGGAAATTCGACCAAGTGTTATGAATGATAACATGCTCATTCAATTATGTAATTATGAAATGGTGAATGGTAACATAGACATTCAGTTCAGTATTTTGAATAGTAACATGCTCATTTAGATATGTATTATTAAATGGTGATTGGTAACATGGAAATTCATCCTAGTAATATGAATGGTAACTTAGTCATTCAATTATGAACTATATATTATGAATGGTAACAATGACATTCATACATATGACATTGTCCAGGTGTCCTCGAAAACCTGGGTGATATGTAGTTGTTAAATGAAGAGTAAATGAATAAATAAGTAAATATTAAATGATTACATAATTACTTGTATTTTATTCTTTATACAACTGCATACACTTCTATTGACTGGATATTGTTTTAGATGTTCTTGGTGGTGGATTACTGAGTTTTACTCACACCCTACTCAGGCTTCATGGTCGGTACCTGAATGTATTATTTGATTGTGGGACAAGTTATGAACTATGATCCTTTGTTGAAGGGTTTATTGGGATGATGCGTGATGTGGGAACCGATATTGGTGTTTGGAACTTCTTGGAGGATTTTTCTATCTTTATTTATTTTGGGGTTTTCATATTAACACTAGGTGTGTACTTTAGCATGACATATCTAATATTCAGTTTTGATATTATCTTTCCAGCCTTGGGTAATCTTGTGATGTTGATATTATCCTGGTAATGATATCATTTATATTATTTCTTTATTATTTCCAATGGTGTATTACTATAAAGAATAAAAAAATAAAAAGTGTATAGTCTTTTAATGATTGATATTAGACCCTCACTGGTAGTCGACGGCCTTTGGTGTACATGGAGGATCATAGGCCATTTTTTCATATTAGATGATATTAGGACATTTTTTGATGTAAATGCAGTGAAAATTGTTGACATATTCCCAAGGAAAATGAAATGAAACCATTGATGTAAAAAAATAAATGATAGACCACCATCTAAAAAAAAAAAAAAAAAACCCAAAATACAATGTAGAGAACAAGAATATCTTGCATGGCCATTCAAGGATAGAATCTAGAGAAAATACCAATGCATACATGTGATTGTGTGTGGGTTGGGGTGTGCACAGGATACAATGGTTAAAAAATGGGATCCAAACAAAATAAGAAGAGAAGAACACATTTATAGAAAGCTTTCTTGAGTCCGAAGCATATAGATCATATGCACAAGAAAAAAACCAATAACCACTTGTTAATGAACCCATAAAGGATGTAATAAATAGTTCCAAAACATTTGTAACTATTAATTAGTTTAAAGTACCCGACTCTTTGAAAACCATAGGATAAAGAAATACCCAATAAAAAATCATCATACATGCATACACACATATATGAATCCCGCCTAATAAAACACTAGTGCATGTACCTAAACTCATAGTGATAGAAACCCCAGGATGTAGATCAGGGAGAGTGTAGTGAGAGGGTGATGAGGGGTGAATAGAGGATGGACCTGGAAGGAATCCCTAAGACAGAGGTGGATGTAGGAATCTGGGAATCCGGGGAGTAGGAGGCCTGGAGGCGAAGGTGGTGAGGTTTGGGTGCGGGAAGAGACACGAAGGTAGGGAAGCAGGGAGGAAAGAGATACTGGGGAAGAATGGTAGGTTTGGAGGAGGGAAGCAGAGAGGAAGGGAAGCAAAAATAATTAAAGATTATTTAAAATAATGAAAATAATTATTTTTTTTTTATTGTTTATTTATCTTTTTTTATTGTTTAAAATATCATTATATCATTATATAATTATTTACTGTTAATAATTTTAATGTAATATTATATGATATGATTGTTTTAAATATTTCTGAAATATATGACATGATTTTTTTTTACTTCTTTACACTAGCAAGCCTATCATAATTTTTTAGAGTTTTATATTTGTTTCATATAATTTTGATACCTACTCAAGTATTTTTAGAAAAATCCCCAACCCTATTCTCTTCGAAATAAGTTTTTGGGTCACAATAATATCATCAAGTCATTTGGAATATGACAACAATGTTTTATCGAGACCAATGCATCAACTTGGGGAGCTCCAGTTATTTTTTCAAGAAGACAAATGGTAGTTTGAGGTTGTGAAAATACTAAAAGGGAATGAAGCATGTGATAATCATGAATGATTAACCTATTCCAAGGATAAATGACCAATTTGACTAGATAATGGGGGATAAATGGTTATTTAAGATTCATCTACTATTTAAATATAATCAGTTGTGGGTAAAGGAGAATGATATCTGGAAGAAATATTTATAGTCTATATATATATATTTTCAGTACTTATATATGTTGTTTTGTGTCACAAAATATTCTACTAAGTTCACGAGACTCATTAATTCCATTTTCCATGAGTTATTGGATTAGTTCATAGATATGTTCGTCAATAAAATTCCATTTACACAAAGTTTGAGGAGAAGCATGTCAAGCACATGAGGATTGTTCTGCAGACTCAATGACATCACCATGTTAATGGGAAATTTTCCGAGTATAATCTCTAGAAGTGAGAGGTGTATTTTATTGGGCACGTAGTGTATTAACATGGAGTGTTGGTTGATTTGGTGAAGGTTGAAGTGGTTATTTATTGGGTAGAACCCAAAAACATTGTAGGGGTTCCTAGATTTCTTTATCTTGTAGGTTATTATCAGAGGTTCATGTCTATCTTCTCTTGGATTGTATCCACATTAACATCCCTAATCAGGAAGGACTGGGCCTTGGTTTAGACCGATCAATTCCAAGTTGCATTCAATTTCCAAAAAGAGCATCTGATAAGTGTCATAGTTCTTTGAAAAGTGGGGTTTTTTTATGGGAAATAGGTGAATGGATCCCCTTCTTACTTTTATGGTTGAATCATCAGCATAGTTAATGGGATATCTGGTAATGGAGGTTCTAAGAGTTTTTATGAATTATTTAGATGTTTTTAAATAGGATTTTATGACCCTACACCCTGGTGTGACATCAAGTTTGGTATAGAATTACAACTGGGTGCTTCTTTGATTTCAATGCATACTTATTTGATGTTATATTACGAGTTACGGGATTTAAGAATCTCTATTGATGATTAGTTGCAAGAAGGTTTTTCTGGACCATTGTTTCATTATTGTGACCTCCAATTATTTTCACCAATAAGGAAAATGGTAGTTTGGGATTGTAAATATACTATCAGCGGAATAATTTGGTGATGATCAAGAATCATTACCCTCTTATGAGGGTAGATTATCTCTTTGACCAATTGGTAGGAGCTAAATAGTTTTTTAATATCGATATATAATCTAGATATCCTCAGTTATGGGTAAAAAATGAGGATATCTAGAAGACTGCTTTCTAGTGAGGGTATATAAATTTCGAGTAGGTAGTTATGTTTTTTGGTGTCACGGACACACTGGCTAAGTTCAAGGGACTCATGAAATCATATTTTAATGAGTTTTTGGATTATTTCATAGTTTTGTTCATCAATGAAATTTTCATGCACTCGAAGTTTGAGGAGGATCATGTCAAGAATAATAATATTTTTCTATAAACACTTTGAAACCACCATATTTAAGGGAAATTGTCCATTTATATGTTTTTGATTCAAGAGGTTCATTTTATTAGACATTTAGTGTCCCAACATGGAGTGTCAGTGGATTGGATAAAGGTTGAAGTGGTTATTTCTTGGATAGCACCCAAAAACATGGTAGAGGTTCCCAGATTTCTGGGTCTAATAGGTTATTACAAGTGGTTTATGTCTATATTCTCTCACATTATTCCTCATTAAAATCCTTTATAAATAAGGACCAAGCCTTCGTTTGGACTTCTTAGTTCTAAAAAACATTCAACTAATTGAAAGTGAAGCTTTTATGTGACATATTTTTTCGACTATCTAAAATAGGTGTGTTGTTTGAGGTGTTCTATGGTGCTTCTCATTTAGTATTGGGATATATCTTGATGTAGCAGTGGGAAGTGACCTCTTATGGGTCCAGGAAGTTATGTCAACATGAAAGTAACTATTCCACCCATGACCTAGGGATGGAAGTAGTGGTGTTTGTGAAGTTCCCAATCAGGATCCAAGTATCACTGAGAGGGGGAGGGGGTGAATCAGTGATATCTTTTTCTTTTTAAGTTTCCCCTTTTTGAAACAACCTTCGCCTCCTGTTAAAGAGTTTCTTCCCTGCTGAACACACACATCCACAGGAACACAAGATTTACAAGGTTCACTACTCAACAAGAGTAGCTACGTCCTTGGTATGGTACGGAAATAATCAAGTACCACACAATCCACTAGAAAACAATCCTTTGATGTGGAATACAACGAGTAGGATATACCCTTACACTCGTGCAGCACTTTGAAAACAATCCAATAGTGCGTGTGCTCCCTCTTAGCACAAATATGATAACACAATGTTTCAGTGCTTCTTTACAATAAAACAGATGTATTCTCCGAAGTACAAATCTTCACTTTCTTACCCAGAAGCCGGTAAGAACACTCTTGTGCACAACTGAATACGTGCGAAGACCCCAAATATTTCGCGCAGCCTTTAGGGTGCCTTGCGCGCAATTCAAATGGCTTTCGCGTAAAAACCCCTTTTGGCGCGAAAAACGTTTTCGCGCAACTTTCCTTTTACGCGCAACTTTTCCTCTTTTCGCGCAACTCACTTAGCGTATAATTTACGCACACCAGAGCTCGGGATTTCTTCTAAGTGTCGAGCATAAACATTTAACAGGGATTAGCCTCATATTTATAGGCATTTTTGAACCCGCGCGAAAAACACTAATCCGCGCGTAAAACCTCCTCCATGCGCGTAAAAACTCTTTTATGCAACTTCATATTTCGCGCCATGCTTCAATATTCCGCGCACCTCATGCCTTTGCCATCTTTCATCGTTCTAAGCATGAAGCACCAATTGCGCGCAAAATTCCGCACCGCGTTCCATATTGCGCGCAAACCCAATCTTTCCTGCAACATCAGATTTCGCGCACTACTCCAATATTTTGCGCATTTTATGCCTTTGCCAATTTTTGATCTTCTGATCTCTAACCATCAATTGCGCGAAAACTTCATTCCTCAATTTCGCGCACCATGCCAATATTTCGCGCATCCCGCAGATTTTTCGCGCAACCCGCAACTATTTCGCGCATCCCGCAGATATTTCGCGCACCACTTTATTTTTGCGCGAAACATGCCTAAATTTCCGCGAACTCCATTCCTTTGTCATTTTTCAACGTTCTGACCTTGAATAACTCTTTTGCACGTATAAACCATCTTCAATCTTATGCGCAACATCCATTGCCAAGCACATTTCTTCATCTCCCGATTTTCAGGCCCTAAAATTTGGCAAACACTGGAAAACGGCGCCACCTTAAACTGTGCTTTTCTGCCATCCCCAGATTGTCTATTGCTTTGTCATGTTGTCTCTTTACTGCTTCCCATAACCATTCTTCTGCTCTTATCACGAATCCCACTATCGTGATACTTATCCTTTGATAGATCAGCTTAAGCATCGTCAGAGTTGCAATGGGAACTGAATCTTTCCTATCTTCCAGCAGCATCATTCCTTCCAATCATAACATTATATGACTGGCATCATCATTGCTCCCCCTTTCCTTCATAAGGCTTGCATCACAAGTTCTCCTAACTCATGATTTGTGTGAAATACATACCAGCAAAGCATCGTCTGATTTATGATCCTTCTACAAAGTGAATTGATTTATCGCCTTTGACAACAAAATACAACACTCTGCAAAAGCTAACTCTTCAAACTTTCATCTTCATTCAACCTGGTCCCAACAGTTTGAACTTAATATTTGATGACATTACCTCATCGAGAGATGATTTGTATTCTTCAAATATAATAGGATATTTAGGTATATTTTCTCTCTACGTGACCTAAATCTACAAAGGTGATGGTGGATGGAGTTTTTCCAAGATCTTGGATTTAAAATATTTTATACACTAGAGACAATATATGTTCTGGTATATGTATTTAGAAGGAAGTAACATAGAGAAGTTCGGGAGTCATAGGATTTTTTTCAGGGAAATAGAGGAATTAGAATATTTGCATCTCAGAGTAGATGAATTTTATGATAGAAGATTCTTCTTTTTGAATACAGTGCATCCATCCTTATCACAGAAATTGAATGAGTCTTGGTGGGGAGACCCAGAGGTGGTGGTGATTTGGGATTGGATTGTTTAGGGAGATGATCCATGGGGACAACCAGAGGATGCTCACATCATATTAAGTTCTATGTATAGATGTTTCTTCCATTAGTAGTGCATGAGGGAGTCTTCCTTGAGTTTTATAGACGAATTTTAGTAGTACATCCTATAATAACCAAGATTTACCATGAAGTTATGAAGCAACATTGTTGTCCTTGTGTGAATAAGTCATTGGTGGAGTTTGTGGAACAATTTCTAGATTATCATTAGGTCAAGGAATAAAATCAAATTTCTGGTGGTTTGTTGCAGCTCTTAGATATACCAGAAAGAAAGTGGGAATACATCATGATGAATTACATCACTGGGTTACCCTGATATTAGGGATGATATGAATATATATGGGTTGTCACATATTGATTGAAAAATCCATCTCACTTTCTGGTGATCTGGGAGATGAGTACCTTGGATGTTCTAGAAATATGGTACATGCATAATGTAGTGTGACTTCATTGAGTTATGAGGACCATTATTGTAGAGACCCGAATCTTGACATAAATGAACATTACATTACTTTTGCGGAATACTTAATACATAACAAAAACAGACACACAAGGACCGTAATAGTTTAGTGCCTTTGGAAACTTGGAACGTAATCTTCTAATCATGGTGAAAGATCTTCAACATCTCCCATAAAGATCTTCCACCTTTTTTTCTTACCTAAAACCTTTCTTTATATCCTGGGGAAAAGAAAACATAAAAAGGGTGAGCTCAAATGCTCAGTAAGGGTAATCATGGATAAAATAAAACATACCATATACATTTGAACTTAAAAACATGAACATAAGGTTTAAACATCAAAAGCTTGAGCAATGACATAAAACATGGAAGTACGTATGGAATAGATCATAAAGAAACATTTAGAATGATAATATAGCATGGGAAAAAAACATGTAATTGTGGAAACCATTAAACACATGATATGATTTCCATATTATCCAAGGCATTGCTGCCAAGACCATCTTAGTGGACAAAGTCCCTTTCTGAATCGAGTTCACTCCTCGTTCCAGTTTTGTATTACTGAACCAATTTAACTTGCCATTCCAGCCATGTCTATCTCATGAGATATAAATCTTTACCCAATTCATTGGAGGGAGATATAGGTCCCACCCATCTCATAATGAAATCATTCTTACTTGTGCCACAAAATAAACGTAAAACATTCATCATAACCAAAAGAATAAAATGGGTTTCATAAACATCATTCCATCATAACATAATCCATATAAAACAAATGGATATAATTTCATCATAAGAAAAGTGAAACCATGTAAATCATAGAGACATTATAATTGAAACATACACATATTAAATGATGTCATCTTAGATGGAAAATGGTTTTGATAAAACACTTGAAATGAATTCTTGAGGAAAATATCCTTTCTTCTTCAAAATCATTCTCTTTTTACAAAATGTCATGCAATTTTAAAAGAAAATGATTTTGTAGAAAATAGTAATGAAATATTTTAGAGGAAGCTTCATGAAAATAAGTCTTTATAAAACCGTAAAAATCCTTTCATACCGTATAAGTTAAAAAAACATTCTTCTCGTACTTTTGCCAGAAAAGTCAAAAAGTACCTCGTAAAAGAAAGATCCCATACATACCATGTAGTAAAAGTCAAAAAATGGGTAAAAAGGAAATTAAACATACATGAAACCATTTTTAGGAAACATGGACATGGATGAGAACAATAACCCCAGTAAATACTTACGAATAAGCAATCTCGGATAAAAATGAGATTTGCAAAATTATCCCTTACCTTAGGTCCGATATGCTTCGTACATATCCAAAACTTCTGTATAATGATTTAAATAATGTCATTTACTTATTAAGGAATCATATTCATTGTTATTATATCATATATGGTTCACTTATGACTTTATATTACCCGTTCTTTTGTAAATTCTATGTTAAAGAGTGTTTTGGGTAAAATCGTTTCATTTGTCGTCCGTGTTTTGACTTGTAATTATTCATATGAATACTTAGATCATGATTACTTAATTACAGAATATAAAACATGATTTATATATATTATATATTCATAATATACATATATATAATAGATCGATAAATGGAAAGAAATACACCGTTCATGGAGATGGTAGGCCGTACGTACGCATGAACGCTGTTTTCGTTTTCCTTATTGAGTTGAATGGATTTAAGTAGATGACATACATATAAATAAATAAAGTAGATTTATAATGTCATATATTTCATTATTATTGCTTATATATAATTTATAATCATTCTTAAATGGTTAACATGGAGAATGAATCTCATCGCGTTGTGGAGATGGTAGTCCGTACGTACGCACGAGCGATGATATCATTTCTATAATTATTGAATTGAATTGGAGTGGATGATACAATATATCAGAATAATTATGATGGTATAATAACTATATATAGTTATTATTTACACCATTATACCCATCCAAGTATGGTGGTGTTAGAAAAACAGATTACACCACGGCGTGGAGACGGTATTCCGTACGTACGCACGCGCGGTGATTTTGTTTTCCTTCGGATGGATAGATGGTGAAATAGGGTTGTTTCATACATATACTAACATATCAATATATGAGTGATACCTATGTTATTACATCATAATGAAACAACTAAATAATAAGAAGTATAAGAAGAAATAAAGTTCAAAGAATCGGTAACGGACATTACCTCTTCTTTGAAGTGCATCTTTGATACCTCCTCTTAGGGAACTAAAATTGGTCCTTGAAGAATACAAGGACCTCTAGGATGTTTCTAGGGAAGTGGGGAAGAGAATTTTTCAGGGTTTGTCCGTGCTTGAAGGCTCAAATTGGTGTGAGTAAGGGAGGGAGGAGGTGCCCTTTTATAAGGGAGGAGAGGGGCACCTTTGGAATTCTTAAACATCTTAATTTATAATAAATCTAAACCCACTTAAAAACCTCACAAAATGACTCATATTCTAATATAAGATGATATAGGGTTGTAATCTCATAAACTAATAAAATTTAGACATGTTAGGAAATTATTTTAAACATTATCAACTTGATTTATCCTTACATAATCAATTTAATTTTATTTGTGGTAATAACATTCTAAATTTTAAATTATAACAAAAAATTACTTATTTTTTGTGAATTATCCATAATTGGATACTTTATAACATTTTAGACCATATAAATTTAAATTTATAATTTTTAAATATTTTTGTGATTTCTAAACAATTTTATAATATGTTATTTTAATAAAACAACAATAGTGTCAATTTTGACACTATTCATTTATATGAATTTAAATAAAATATATACAGAAGATATGTTCGAAATAAAAGAATTAATATATTTATAAAAGTCCATATGTATCTAGAAAATTAGTGTAGAACATTAAATAGTTCATATAACATTTATTTTATTATTTTTAAAACCATTTATTTGGTTTATCTCTTAATAAAATAATTACTACGACATTTTTGTATAATTATTTAATATACTTATTTGTTGCATAAAAATTAAAAATAAAATCCTATTATGAATATAGATCTATTAAATTTCACAATATAACTTTTACTAGAATTTATCATCTTAAAATCACAATATTTAAATTGTTATATATGTTAAATTATGAAGGTGACAACTTTTCCATCATTTAAAATAAAATAATATAAGTGTCATAATCACATTTATAAGACTCCAAACGGTTATATATTAGGTAATTGTATGATTAGGGTATAGATATACACTACCTATATGTTTTTGTTCAGGTTTTTGGTCCTTTTAATGGGTATTATTATTTCAATAAAAACTATATTACTAATTTTTCACTTAATAAATAATTTCTGCATCATTAATGTATCAGCATTATTGGCAATTATTTAATCCCTAAAAATTCTAAATAAATTATCATGATGTAGATAATTTTATTGGATTTCTGGAGACTGTTCATGTTCAATGATTTATGATGTTTATCACTAAATTAAAATTATTATACTTATAATATTTAAGAGAGTGACATGTTGTCACTTTCTTTGGTTTTAATAATAATTAAATTATTTTCATGGTCAAAAGTCCATAAAATGAATCTAATCTGACCCTTAGGTGATATGGGTCTACTTGTATCCATCCAATATAATTTTGGCATGTTTTAGGGTAATTTTATAATATTATATTTACCCTTAATTACCCGATTTACCTTTAACTATGGTAAATAAAATTTACTGTTGTTACTATTCATAAAGCCCAAAAATAAAAAGTAGTCTATTAATATAATTTGGACCCACTGATTTCAAATATGGAATCCATTTTTCCAAATTCAATACACAAAAGTTGCAGAAATTAAATTAAAATTAATCCCGTTGTCGAAAGAGAACGGGTTTTTGTTTAAAACATTGCAAAAGATTGAATTTATTTAACCTACGAATTCAAGGTAAAATCAATGATAATGACATAAATTGTATTAAATGGTAAAAATATATTCTATTTATACTTTAAAACCATGAAATATTATAATTTAACCATATAAATTATTGTGATGAAAAAAGTTGTTTTTAATTAAAATATAGCGTGTTTTTACTATTCATCAAAATATGAAAGTTACCAGAATAATATGAAAAATTTATCCAAAGTAAATTTTTATTCTTGATTCCAAAGAAGAATTTCATTTTTTCAAATTTAACTTATAAACATGTCAAAAACTAGATTTAAAGTGGGTGCGCCATCTAATGGCACAAAACTACATTTTTTGAAAAATACTTATTTTACCCGAAAAAATTATTTTGTTCTTATACCATGTTCTAGAAAATGTGTAAGATGAATAATAATGTTATAAAATTAAAAATTTAGTTAATAATATTCATAACGGCTAGTTCATAACAATATTATAATAATATATCGTTGTTTAGTAAAACCCGGTATTGCATACAACACACGCTATCGAGGAAGGTCGCGATTGCATGTAATGCAAGCCAAGTCGGGGTTGTGTGTTGTGCAAGAATCCTTCGTTGTTTCATATAACAGAATCCAACCATATTTCATTTATACATTAAATATATATATATATATATACTCAATGTTGCGTAGAATAACTACTATCAAAATTGTGTGTAACACGATCCAAGAATAGTGTTGCGTATACTGCAAGCTAATACGGTGTTGCGTATGGCGCAAGGTAATCTTGGTGTAGCATACAAAAAAAGACATTAATGAAATTAAAAGAATATTTTTCATAAAATATCAGGGTGTTACATTCTACCCCCCTTAAAATGAATTTCTCCCTCGAAATTCGTCGGGGTTATAAATGGTTTACTACTTGAAAGTTTGTTTAATAGAAACCCACATTGTAAAAAGGAATACCAAAACTTGGCTTTAAAAACTAAAGTATGAAACGTAGCAGTTACCCAAATTAACTAATCACTGGGTTTCTACATAGGAGAACATAGGTGAAAATATGGATATGGAAGAAAAATCTAACCATCAAGTTCTGATGGAGAGTGGTAGAGAACATGGATATGAAAAAGCCATCAATCACAATGCCATAGATTTGTGATGATCTAAGGTACCATCTGATTCATCATATATAAGGGCAATAGGACAACATTTTTTGTTTTCAAGATCATTTCCCTAAAGTTGAATAATTTGAATTAGAATACTTACTTTATTTTGGTACAATCTCACAATTTTTCGTGCCTTGAACAATTTCCACTTCATCTCTTAAAGAAATGAAGTTGAATTTGTTATTCGTGAAGTGTAAGCAGATCGTGTGATAGAATGACGGGTCATTCCATCTGTCTCAAACAAAAGGTTAGAAAAATTTATATACATAAGTCAATCTATAGTGAGATTAATCATATATGGTTCCTAAAATGGACTTATACATCATATATCATACTTCCTAATATAATAAAACTAGTTTATACTAAACAAGTACTTCATGTAGGCCAGTGGTAGGCGATAAAGGCCAGTCGCACTTCGGTTGTGGGTTCGATTCCCACAGCCTTGTCCAATGCGATGGGATGTCACCCATCCTGCAAGTTGTCCTTTTTCTAAAACTACATTACTATAACATCCCATAAATAATATCGAAAAAAATTCTATCCTTAAACAATACTAACTTATGTCCAACATAATCCATTCCAATCTTTAGGCTTATCCAAAATAATGCTGTCTAATCTCATATTATAGTGAAAACGATTACCAAAGAGTTCATACAACTAGCATGTTAATACCATCGTTGATACCCATATATCATGAGATATGTCTTGTTGGTCACATTCCAAACATTCTAAGGCCTTAATCATGTATTCTCTTGAAAAAAAATGAATACCCATTAAATCTTATTGAAAACATGAGTGCAGTCAAAAGTTAACTCTTTCCACATACCAAAATCCTCAAAATTCTATATAGTCAAATCATGATATCACTTAGTCCTTATATCAATCATGAGCTCATGAATACAATCAAACATCTCATTATCTTCTTATCCCTTCATTATGCACATATCATCTGCTTTCCAAAATATTTGAATCACTTTTCATGGTTACTGGTACCATATAATTATCGAAAATCACAATAAACCATTATATAGATATTCCAATGTTCCAAAATACTATAAATGAGACTCACAACATTATTTTGGAATCCCTTTACATAAACACATAATCATTCCATCACATCATTGTCATACTCAACATTGCTGATAGCGATCGCAAGTGACTTCCCTTTTTTCCATTGCCTTAAGAGGTTGATCACGTTGATCATCATTAATCCTTGGATTAGGTAATTGATTAGCATAATTCCCCATTTCCTTGCACTTGAAGAATTGAAGTGTTGGTGGAGCGTTCTCTGAAGTCTTTTCTCTATTCACGTCATTTTAATCCTTTTTCCCATTACTTCGGCACTCAGCTGCTCGATGACCTTCTTTTCCACACTTGAAACATTTTCTAGTACCTTTTAGACAATCTCCACCATGCTTCTTTCTACACTTTGGGCATAAAGAAACATTCACCTTCTTTTCACAATTGTTCTGGTATTTTCCCTTGAACTCCATCTTTTGTTTCTTGTCAAAACCATGAGATTTATGTGTAACACCAACTTCCAGTTCTACCTTGATAGCACAACGAAAAATTTCTTCATATCTACTGAAGTCTCTTATAGCTAATGCCCTTCGAAGATTTGGTTTTAAGCCACTGAAGAATCGATCAACTTTACTTTCAGGTTGGATGATAAATCCAGATGCATACCTTGCAAGCCTTGTAAAATTCGCTTCGTATATACCAACAAATTCATCATCCTTTTGCTTTAGTTCAAGAAACTTCTTCTCCATCTTTGTTCGAAGGATACAATGGAAGTACTTATTGAAAAATAAGTTCTTGAACTCGTCCCATTCCATGGACTCAATTTCATCTCTTGGCCTCGTATTCTTGATAAGATTCCACCATTGATCAGGATCACCTTACAAACGATACACTACTAAGATGACTTTATGATGCTCAGAACATTGAAGAACTGAAAATATCATTTCAGTAGTACTGAACCATTGTTCAGCAACAAGTGGATCAGAAGACCCACTGAAAGAAGGTGGACGTTGCCTCATGAAGGACTCAATAGAACATTGTTCCTTTCTCTGCTCATTTGGAAGTCCAGAATGATTCATAGCTTGTGTAAGTATAACAATAAGATTTTGCACTCCATCTCCCATAACATTTGTTTGTTCAAGAGGACAATCATTGCATTGTCCATTTCATTGATCAACACGGTTCCTTCGGGTTCCAGCCATCATCTAAAACCCAAAAATAATAGTGTGAGAGGAAAAAATCATGCTAGGGAAATCAACATAATAAAGGGGGAGTACCTTCAATATCTAACATCTTGGGTTAGCGTAATTCTAGTACTATAACCTATACTTATACGTAACCTTAGGGACATCCCTAGACATACCTTAGAAATATCTCTAGGGATATCACTAAAGTTCTCGCATCCTAGTTTCCAAAGGTTGACTAATCCTTTCCTCTGATAGCAACTTTAGAGACCCGAAGCATGACGTACATGAACATTACATTACTTTTACAGAATACTTAATACATAACAAAAACAGACACACAAGGACCGTAATAGTTTAGTGTCTTTGGAAACTTGGAATGTAATCTTCTAATCGTGGGGAAAGATCTTCAACATCTCCCATAAAGATCATCCCCCTTTTTTCTTACCTAAAACCTTTCTTTATATCCTGGGGAAAAGAAAACATAAAAAGGGTGAGCTCAAATGCTCAGTAAGGGTAAGCATGGATAAAATAAAACATACCATATACATTTGAACTTAAAAACATGAACATAATATTTAAACATCAAAAACTTGAGCAATGACATAAAACATGGAAGTACGTATGACATAGATCATAAAGAAACATTTATAATGATAAAATATCAGGGGAATAAAACATGTAATTTTGGAAACCATTAAGCACATGATATTATTTCCATATTAGCCAAGCCATTGCTTCCAAGACCATCTTAGTGGACAGAGTCTCTTTCTGAATCGAGTTCACTCCTTGTTCCAGTCTTGTATTACTGAACCAGTTTAACTTGGCGTTCCAGCCATGTCTATCTCATGTGATATAAATCTTTACCCAATGCATTGGAGGGAGATATAGGTCCCACCCATCTCATAATGAAATCATTCTTACTTGTGCAACAAAATAAACTTAAAACATTCATCATAACCCAAAGAATAAAATGGGTTTCATAAACATCATTCCATCATAACATAATCCATATAAAACAAATGGATATCATTTAATCATAAGAAAAGTGAAACCATGTAAATCATAGAGACATTATACTTGAAACATACACATATTAAATAATGTCATCTTATATGGAAAATGGTTTTGATAAAACACTTGAAATGAATTCTTGAGGAAAATATCCTCTCTTCTTAAAAATCATTCACTTTTTACAAAATGTCATGCAATTTTAAAATAAAAGGATTTTGTTGAAAATATTCATGAAATATTTTGGAGGAAGCTTCATGAAAATAAGTCTTTATAAAACCGTAAAAATCCTTTCATGTTGTATAAGTTAAAAAAACATTCTTCTCGTACTTTTGCCGAAAAAGTCAAAAAGTACCTCGTAAAAGAAAAATCCCATACATACCATGTAGTAAAAGTCAAAAATGGGTAAAAAGGACATTAAACATACATGAAACCATTTTTAGGAAACATGGACATGGATGAGAACAATAACCCCAGTAAATACTTACGAATAAGCAATCTCGGATAAAAATGAGATTTGAAAAATTATCCCTTACCTTAGGTCTGATATGCTTCGTACGTATCCAAACATCCTGTATAATGATTTAAATAATGTCATTGACTTATTAAATAATCATATTCATTGTTATTATATCATATATGGTTCACTTATGACTTTATATTACCCGTTCTTTTGTAAATTCTATGTTAAAGAGTGTTTTGGGTAAAATCATTTCATTTATCGTCCGTGTTTTGACTTGTAATTATTCATATGATTACTTAGATCATGATTACTTAATTACAGAATTTAAAACATGATTTATATATAATATATATTCAGAATATACATATATATAATAGATCTATAAATGGAAAGAAATACACCGTTCATGGAGACGGTAGGCCGTACATACGCATGAACGCTGTTTTCGTTTTCCGTATTGAGTTGAATGGAATTATGTATATGACATACATATACATAAATCCAGTAGCTTTATAATGTCATATATTTCATTATTATTGCTTATATATACTTTATAATCATTCTTAAATGGTTAACATGGTGAATGAATCTCATCGCGTCGTGGAGACGGTAGTCCGTATGTACGCATGAGCGATGATATCGCTTCCATAATTATTGAATTGAATTGGAGTGGATGATACAATATATCAGAATCATTATGATGGTATAATAACTGTATATAGTTATTATTTACACCATTATACTCATCCAAGTAAGGTGGTGTTGGAAAAACAGATTACACAACGGCGTGGAGACGGTATTCCATACGTACGCACGCGCGGTGATTTTGTTTTCCGTAGGATGGATAGATGGTGAAATAGGGTTGTTTCATACTTATAATAACATATCAGTATATTAGTGATACTGATGTTATTACTTCATAATGAAACAACTAAATAATAATAAATATAATAAGAAATAAAGTTCAAAGAATCGGTAACGGACATTACCTCTTCTTTGAAGTGCCTCTTTGAGACCTCCTCTTAGGGCACTAAAATTTGTCTTCGAAGAAAACCAGGACCTCTAGGATGTTTCTAGGGAAGTGGAGAATAGAATTTGGTAGGGTTTGGAAGATCCTGAAGGCTCAAATTGGTGTGAGGAAGGGAGGGAAGAGGTTCCCTTTTATAAGGGAGGATAGGGGCACCTTTGGAATTCTTAAAAATATTAATTTATAATAAATCTACCCCACTTAAAAACCTCCAAAAATGACTCATATTCGAATATAAGATGATATAGGGTTGTAATCGCATAAACCAATAAAACTTAGACATGTTAGGAAATTATTTTAAACATTATCAACTTGATTTATCCTTACTTAATCAATTTAATTTAATTTGTGGTAATAACATTCTAAATTTTAAATTATAACAAAAAATTAATTATGTGTTGTGAATTGTCCATAATTGGATACTTAATAACATTTTAGACCATATAAATTTAAATTTATAATTTTTAAATATTTTTGTGATTTTTAAACAATTTTATAATATGTTATTTTTATAAAATTACAATAGTGTCAATTTTGACACTAATCATTTATATGAATTTAAATAACATATATACAGAAGATATGTTCTAAATAAGATCATTAATAGATTCATTAAAGGCCATATGTATCTATAAAATTAGTGGATAACATTAAATAGTTCATATAATATTTATTTTATTATTTTTAAATCCATTTATTTGGTTTATCTCTTAATAAAATAATTACTACAACATTTTTTTATAATTATTTAATATACTAATTTGTTGCATAAAAATTAAAAATAAAATCCTATGATGAATATAAATCTATTACCTTTCACAATAGTACTTGTACTCCAATTTATCATCTTAAAATCACAATATTTAAATTGTTATATTTATTAAATTATGAAGGTGACAACTTTGGCATCATTTAAAATAAAATAATATAAGTGTCATAATCACATTTATAAGACTCCAAACGGTTATATATTTGGTAATTGTATGCTTATGGTATAGATATACACTAAAAATAAGTTTTGGTCAGGTTTTTGGGCCTTTTAATGGATATTATTATTTCAATAAAAACTATATGACTGATTTTTCACTTAATAAATAATTTCCGCATCATTAATGTATCACCATTAATGACAATTATTTAATCCCTAAAAATTCTAAATAAATTATCATGACGTAGATAATTTTATTATATTTCTGGATACTATTCATGTTCGAAGTTTTATGATGTTTATCACTAAATTAAAATTATTATACTTATAATATTTAAGAGAGTGACATGTTGTCACTTTCTTTGGTTTTAATAATAATTAAATTATTTTCATGGTCAAAAGTCCATAAAATATATCTAATCCGACCCTTAGGTGATATGAGTCTACTTTTATCCATCCAATAGAATTTTGGCATGTGTTAGGGTAATTTTATAATATTATATTTACCCTTAATTACCCGATTTACCTTTAACTATGGTAAATAAAATTTACCGTTATTACTATTCATAAAGCCCAAAAATAAAAAAGTAATCTATTAATATAATTTTGACCCACTAATTCCAAATATGGAACCCATTTTTCCAAATTCAATACACAGAACTTGCAGAAATTAAATTAAAATTAATCTCGTTGTCGAAAGAGAACGAGTTTTTGTTTAAAACAATGCAAAAGATTGATTTTATTTAACCTACGAATTCAAGGTAAAATAAATGCTAATGAAATACATTGTATTAAATGTTAAAAATATATTCTATTAATACTTTTAAAACATTCAATATTATAATTTAACCATATAAATTATTGCGATGAAAAAAGTAGTAGTTTTAATTAAAATATAGCGTGTTTTTACTATTCATCAAAATATGAAAGTTACCAAAATAATAGGAAGAACTTATCCAAAGTAAATTTTTATTTCCTGATTCAAAATAAGAATTTTATTTTGTCAAATTGAACTTATAAACATGTCAAAAACTATATTTAATGTGGGTGCGCCATCTAAAGGCGGCAAAACTGCATTTTTTTAAAAATACTTTTTTTACACGAAAAATTTATTTTGTTCTTATACCATGTTATAGAAAATGTGTAAGATGAATAATAATGTTATAAAATTCAAAATTTAGTTAATACTATTCATAACAGCTAGTTCATAATAATATTATAATAATATATCGTTGTTTAGTAAAACCCGGTATTGCGTACAGCACACGCTATCGAGGAAAGTCGCGATTGCGTGTAATGCAATCCAAGTCAGGGTTGCGTGTTGTGCAAGAATCCTTCATTGTTTCATATAAAAGAATCCAACCATATTTCATTTATACATTGAATATATATATATATATATACTCGATGTTTCATAGATTAACTATTATCAAAATTGTGTGTAACACGATCCAAGAATAGTGTTGCGCATACTGCAAGCTAATACGGTGTGGCGTATGGCGCAAGGTAATATTGGTGTAGCATAAAACAAAATACATTAATGAACTAAAAGAATATTTTTCATAAAATCTCGGGGTGTTACAATTATTTTCAAACGAGACCCTTAGTTTACTTCATGATTTTAGAGAGGATTGTGACAGAGAAAATATTTCCATTATTTTTATGTGAATTTAAATGATTTAGTCCCCACTAACATATTAATTTGAGTTGAATTAAATCGGCTTTGAATTTCTGGGATATTTTATGATTAATTATGAAAATTGATTAATTCTGTAATTTTAACTATTTTCTATCATTTTTTTATTTCATGAAAAAAAAATTCAATATCAATCCAGATTGAGGAATTATTTTTTTGCCTTTAATTTTTTATGGTTTTTAATATATTCAATTGGACATAAGAAAAAATAGGATTTCATGGGGCCCAAATAAATCAGGGAATATAGAAAAAAAATTGACTGATAGAATTGAAAAGTCCTCAATAAATGTGTAATATCACATGATACGTTCAACCAAATGAGGTGATTCTAGTTGGATATAAAATAGGATTTAAATGAACTTGTTCAAATTAATGTTCATAGAGAAATTCACTCATTTAAGTAGTCATTTCACATGTGAAAATGGAGGAATATAAAGAGACTCTTTGTCTAGAAAAAGATAGATTATGTAATTTTGGAATAAATTTTTGTAAACATGTCCAAAGGCTTTGAAATTTTTAGGGTCAATATAAAAAACAATTCTAAACAATTCTTAATAATACATCATAGTGAGTTTTGGCCATTTGGTGGGTAGACAATTTGAGAGTTTATACTTAACCTATCACAATTAAAAAACATATTTACATTTTTTTTAATTTAATAGTTTACTCTTTAATGACAAAAATAAGAATGAAATAATAAAAAATACAAGTTTATAGTTTTTTATGGTCATTTTGATCCCTACTCAACAATTTTTAAATTCATTCCCATCCCCAAGATCATCACAACAACTGTATGGATCACAAAACTATCATCAATTCATTGGGTATATTATAGTAAATATTCATTATCAATTAAAACCAAAATTCTTTTCATAAAGAGTGAGAGTTATTTCCTCTAACCCCTTTATAATTTAGTGAAGAGTAAATTTTTTTATAAAATGAATTTAGTTATTCTCCTGGAAAAAAATATTTGAAAAGAATGTTAGAAGAATTAAGAGCAGTGTCCTACAAAATTATTGATGTATGAGAAATAATAGTCTCCTCATCATCCTCATTTTTTTTCATTTGTTTGTCTCTTCGATAAGAATAGAAATAATGATTTTGGATTCTGTTTCTCAATGTGTTTCTTTCTCGATGGTGCTTCATTTAAAATTTATGAGAATTGTATTATATATTGTTTAAAATTCCTTTATATAACCTCTAAATTTATGGTTACTTACTAGTCATTAAAGGAGAAATATACTCAATTTCCATGTTAGGAATGGGGTAAGGGTTAGTTTTGCAAGTGCTGAATCAAAATATCAAAAGAGGAAATATATAATTTTAGGCCGACCATGATATTCATACTGGTGAAATCATGGGGATTCATTGGCCAAAAGATTCTTTTTTAATGATACAAACCTTTTTGGACTTTCATTTGTTTATTTTCAGGGCTTTGGGGTCTTGTGATGGATTTTTGTGGAGTTATAGAAGCTTAAAGTTGTGTTTTGTGCATTTAATGGTACACCACACTATGTTAGTGGGTGTGGTGGTGGTTGTTTTGAAGTTTGTTTGGAGTTTTGGTTGTGTATGTCCATTTTGAGTTTGTCTTGTGTTCATTAGTGCACCAAAAATAGTTAAAGAGCTTGTCTGGACATTTTAGTGGGAGTATTGGCATGGTGGTTGCCTTTTGTAAAATAGGATCTACAAAAATTACTTAAGTGGGAATTGTTCTAATTGTGGTTACTCATAGGTTATCCTATGAGAAATGATGACTCAAATTTCTCAACATACCATGGAACATGGTATTGTGAGGTGAAACAAGACAGGTCTTTATTCGGCACTGTGGTTCATGGAATAGTTCCAGTCAAAATGGTTTTTAAGGTGTTTTTAAAATACCTAAGATTTAAGGATCTCATGCATTGAACTTGTTCCCTATTTTTTCTAGTTGGAGTGTTTTAGAATGTTTGACCTATTAATATATGGAGGTTCAATCCCGATCAAGAGGATGGACAGTGGTAGTGAACATTTTGTGCTTTATAGCTTTAGAGCTTTGTGAAGTACATGGGTGATGTCTCTAATTTTGAGATAAAGCATTGGTTAGAGTAGTTTGAGAATGATTTTGGCCTGATTTGATCTTGATGTGAGTATTGGGTTCCCAAATCAGTTAGTTAGTTGTATGGAGAGGCACACCAGTGGTGGATGTTGAATCTTATGGATTAGAAGGAGGATAAAGTGCTATGGGATTATTTTGAATACTAGTCTAAGGTTGAGTTATTATTGATGATGGTCAAGGTGGTGAAGAGGTAAGATTTTCTCCCTCTCCAGTAGGGGAGCATGAGTGTTTAGGATCTAACCATAATGTTTAAGGATCTTCTATTATTTTTCTCCCAACATCTTTCCAGATGAGGAGTCTTGGGCCCATTATTTAGAGGAAGCGTTGCATCTTCACTTTATTCTATAGATTATCTATTTAGGTTACACATATATTTGGAGGATTAGAAGAAGTTTGATGTGATGTGGAGGGTGCGTGAGTGTTCTAGAACTCCCCTATTAGAGGTTCACCAGGGTCTTTTCTAGAGGAAGTCATCAGATGGGGGGAATAGATGTGAGGACAGTTGAGATTTAATTTGATAGGGAAGTGTTATCTGCAGTAAATGCCATGTTTCTCGGGAGAATGTAGTTTTTATGTCTACTGGGAGTTATTCATTTGAGTTCTAAGGATGTGAGTGTCATTGAATTTATTAATTACAATGTATATCGTCTCTAGGGAGTTGGTATGTTTTGGGAGGCCATGATCATTTCTTGAAGCAGTAGAAACAATTTCCCTTGATGTAGTTTTGAGAGTAGGGCCCACCATTATATATTGAGCAGCCTATCATGTAGAAATATTCTCAACTAATAGGAGGTGGATTTAGTATAGGGAATCCCTAGGATTTCCCTCATTACTAGGGGCTCAGGACATAGTATGGACATGGTGGTCCTTAACAATGAGGTAGAGGACCTAGCTGAAGTAAGATGCATTCGATCAAGGTGACAACTCGAGATGATGTAGAGGTTGTTCCAGTTATTATCAGTTTATCATCTACCATAGTTTCTAAATTTTTTATTCTAGATAATTGAACCCATTTTTTGTGCCCAATTGTTTCCAAACATTAGGATTGGATGTGAAGAGGCTTCCCATACCCTTGGTGTTATGAAATCTAGTTGGAGGTCAGGACAGATTGTTTGATGTATGTTGTGGATGTAAACTGATAATGGGAAAAAATAACTCTTTAGGGGATTTATTATTTCTAATGATACACCCATAAAATTTCATCCTTACCATGGATTGGTTATATTATATAACTGTAGTTAGATATTGTTTCGTAGGGATAGTTGATATTTCTAATGTTGAGGAGTGGTGTGAGGTGTTTTCTAATGAGTAGGGCTTTTAGATGGCTAACAGGAGTGTAGATCACCATCTATATTTTATGGATGAATCATTGTCATAGTTAAGTGGAGCTCGAGTAATGGGGGCTCTGAGATTTTTTTTGAAGTAATTGGATGTTATCCCAGAGGAGGTTGTGACCCTACACCTCGATGTCACATTGAGTTTCGGATAGAGTTTCAACTCGGTGCCTCTCTAATTTTAATGGATACTTATATAATTTCATATTTGGAGTTTTGGGAGTTGAGAATATATATTCATGACCTATTTCAAAAAAAATTATCTATCCCAGTGTATATCCTTGTGGATCTCTAGGTATTTTCTCCAAGAAGGTGAATGGTAGTATGAGGTTGTCTATAGACTACCAGTGGAGGAATCAGGTAATGATCAATAATCATTACCCTCTTCCTAGGATATATGTTCACTTTGAAAAGTTGAGTGGGGATATCTAGTTATTTAATATCGACCTGTGGTTTTGATATCTTTTGTTTTTGGTAAAATATGAGGATATCCTAAAGAAATAATTCTAGTGTTGGTATAGAAATTTCAATTACATAGGTATGTCGTTCGGTGTCATGAGCACATAAAATAAGTTCACGGGACATGTATATTCCATTTTTCATTATTTCCTGGATTAGTTCATAGTTATGGTTTTCAATAACATTATCATGTACTCAAAATCTGAGGAGGATCATGCTGAGAACAAGAGGATTGTTCTGTAGGCTAATTGAAACCACCATCATTATGGAAAAATTTCCATGTATAAGTTCTAGAGGTGAGAGGCAAATTTTCCTAGACATGTAGTGACTTTATATGGAGTGGTGGTGGATTCAGTGAAGGTTAAAGTTGAAATTTCTTGGGTAAAACCCAAAAAAAATTAGATGTTTATAGATTTCATGGTCTCAAAAGTTATTAGTGGAAGTTTCTTTCTATCTTATCTTGAATTGTAGACGCATTAACATCCCCAACTAGAAAAGACTAGTATTTTGTTTAGAAAAATTACTGAAAAGTAGAATTTCTCTACTTGAAAGAGTAGTTTATAAGTGTCTTAGTTCTTCAATTGTTTATGGAAGGTGTGACCTTTGAGGTGTTTTATGACGCTTCTCATTTGGGCTTGGGATTCATCTTGATTTAGCAGTGGGTATTGATCTATTTTAGGTCCAGGAAGTTACTTCGTCATGTATGTAACTATTCCACCCACGAACAAGAGATGGAAAAATTGGCGTTTTCCCTAAAGACTTGACGACATGAGCTTAGCAGGGATGACTTTTTGTTATTCATATATTACAAAATCTTGAGGTATATTTTATCTCAACATGGATTGAATCTACAAAAGATACAGTGTGTGGACTGTCTCCAGGACTATGACATTGATATCTCATATACACTGGGGAAAGTAAATTTCATTATAGTTTCACTAAGTAGAAAGTCTTGTGGCCTAGTTCAGGAGTCTGATGATGTTTGGAGGGTTATGAAGGAATTGGTCTCTTTGCATTTGAATTAGAGAAGGTTGATAACAGAGGGTTTCTATTCTAGAATAAATTGGATCTCGCATTGTCACAACTAGGGAATGAGTCTTAGTTGGGAGACTTGGAGGTAGAGGTGACTTGGGAGAGATCATTCATAGATATTACTTTGAGGGCTGATCAACATCAGGTTACATTCCAAGGAGGGATGTTTGTTCCATCAGAAATTCACGAGGGAGTCCTCTATGAGTTTTATATCACACAATTTTCAATGATTCCTGGCATAAACAAGATGTATTTTGGTTTGAGAAGGGATATTTGGTGGCCACGCATGAAGAAATCAGTTGTGAAGTTTGTGAAACTATGTCTATTCTATCAGTTGGTTAATATAGAAAATCATGTTCTTAGTGTTTTTTTGTATCCCTTAGTTATACCAGACTGGAAATGGGAAGACATATAAATTGATTTTTTCACTAGGTTACCCCGGTCAGAGGGAGGATATGATGATATATGGGTGGTCATGGATCAAATGAAAAAATCGGTTCACTTTATAGCGATATGGGAGATGAGTACCTAGGATGTTATGGAGAGATAGTATATGGATGATTTGGTGAAGCTTCATAGTGTTATAAGGACCATCATTTCTGAATTAGACCCTCAGTTTACTTTATGAGTTTAAAGTGGACTATGACATACTTTTGGATGTTAGTTGTTCTTTAACACTACATTACACCCCCAGATGAACAAACAGACTAATAGGACCATCCAAATACTAGAGGATATGTTGTGGGCATGTGTCATAGATTTTGTCGGATCATGGGTATGCCACCTACATTTGGCTGAGTCTATTTAAAATGGTATCAATCATTCATACTTTTGTGTTACTCCCCTTACGATGCTGCATGGGAGGCTATGTTAATTCCGATTATGCTACACTGAAATCGGAGAGCCTGTAATTATTATCCTTAATGTGGTGTAGATCATGATAGAAAAGATCCAGATAGTTTGTGGGAGGATGAAGGTGGTGCAAGACCATCAGAAGTATTATTATGACTAATGGAGGAGGCCTTTGGAGTTTTAAGTTGGGGACCATGTTTTCCATGGGGTTTTCCCGCATTGCGGACATCAAACACTTTGTTAGGGAATAATGTTCTCATGTTGGTCATTAAACCCTTTGAGTTGTTATGGATCATTAGTGAGGTGACATAACAGTTGGCAATTCTTCTATAGTTAGTTCAGATTCATGACATCTTTTATGTGTCAAAACATCACTTGTATCTTCATGAGGACTCTCATGTCATTTACTAGGGGGATTTGGACACCAAGGATGATGAAATGTTCATGTAACTGTCAATTGAGACCCAAGGTTGTTAGGATAAGATTTTTTAATGGTGTTTCATCCCTTTAGTCTAAGTTCTCTAGAGGCACGGTGGTTTGGAAGAGAGTACATGGGAGCATGAGTCATAGATGTGTACCTAGTACCCATAGTAGTTTGCTTTTTGAAGTTTTTTATGATGTTATGTTGATGATGTAGTAGATTCTTTGATGATTGATTTTTATGAATATGATGTTCAGTTATTTACATTATGATAGATTAAGCATCATTCTTGTTAGATAGGTATTTCATGGGGGAGTGTTTGGTGGTTTCCAATAGTTTATTCTACCTTATCTGGTTGGTTTTTAATCTCAAGGATGAGGATTATTTTATAGTTATCTGATATAATGGTCCAAAACATTCTAACCATTCCTTTGTTATTTTTTTTAGTCTTATGGTTCTTATTAAGTATTTTAGAGGTATTCCAAAATCTTGAAGTTGATTTTTATCCTTTTAAGGGTATAACACACTATGGTAGTTGGCGTGGTGTTGGTTGTTTTGAAGTTATATTTTATTTTAGGGTGTACCTATACATTTTTATTTAGTTTTTTGGTGCTTAGTACACCATGACCAATGAAACAACTTTTCTAGATGTTTTGGTTGGAATGTTGGTATTCTGGTCACTTTGAGTAAAATAGGCTATATAGAAAATTCCATGGGTGGGAATAGTGCAAAACATGGCACCTCATGGGTGCCCCTATGAGAAATGGTGAAGAAAGGTGCTAACCACGGTGCGGTAATGGGAATAGTGAGGTAAAATTGCTTGGGCCTTTACACCAAACTATAGTGCAAGGTGTGGTGCTGGTCAAAAAGGTTTTTTAAGCATTTTTAAAAAATAAGAGATTTGATGATCTCATGTAGAGTATTCAGATCCGCATTTTAGAAAAGGACACCATGATGTGGTCAGATTTTATGATTTTGTGGTGAAGGATGAACATGATTTCTCCATAAATAGGAGATGAAAACTCCCTTTGTATAAATTATTTTCCTTTATTTTAACCATTATCCAACCTCTGAATTCCTTTGGAGAGTCTACAAATTAGTTCATCCAGATCAATGTTCATTGGATCAATTTACCACTTTCTTCTATTTTAAATCCATTTTTACCATTCTTCTTTCCCTTTATGATTTTTTGGTAAGAAACCCCTCTTCAGGAGTAATTATTGATGGCAGTTCACTGTGTATAGTCTTAAGTGATATTTTTTTCGAATCCTATGGTGTTTGATCCTTGTTTATTGTGTGGTGATTCCTTGGGGATTTGGAATTTAGGTAGTTAATTAAAGTTATATCCTTCTTTATATACAGTTGTGAAACTATTATACTTTTGATTTCTATTAGGTGAATGGTATGAATTGTCCTAATCAAATACAATAACTATAATAAAGTAACCATATGGTAATTATGAAAAATATCATGTTGTTATCTGTATTATTAATAATGATATTTTTTTTGATATATCATGGTGTTCCTTGTTTTGATGGTTATATTGTAAATACTCCTAAATTGGATAATTATTTAATACTGATTTATGTAAAATACCAATATTGATGTTCTTGTCTTATGTTTTTTATGATGTCTGAAATTTAGTGCCTAAGTTGCTTATTGTGAATTGGTGGCCTAGGTTGGTTTTTATAGTTTGGTGGACTTGGTTGGTTGTTGTGGTTTGGTGGACTCCATTTTTGTGGCTTGGTATCCTTTAGTTTTTTTTTGGCTCAGTGACCATATGATGTAGTGATTTGTGTGGTTGGTTCTTGGTACTGATTTAATATAATTGGAATGTTAATTTGATTGAATATTATGTTTTATCATGGGATAAAATTATAAAAATAAAAATGGATGTATATGAATGGAAATGAAAAGTGGAATATGGGATGCAACCCTTTTGTAATGCTTGTTTTATATTTTTCACTTTAAATTAATGATAACAACCAATTGATTGGAATAAGTGAAACCCCATTGGTGATCGAAATATTAAAATGATGTTAATACGAACCCATAGGTGTGGTCTTCTGTGAAGGATTATTATATATCATGTTCTTTTGTTTCATTACACATCCCATCTGTGTAGAGTTCTACATACAAACACTCAAATGATTATGGAAGGGTGTTTTTTCCAACATCCAAGGTGAGGAAGATACAAATGGCTAACTTATCCCTCTCCCCACTCTCTCTTTAGTAGTGATTTGTAATGATGTCGGTGGTAAACAGTTATGTGCGGTACCTAGTAAAGGGTGAGGATATATGTGGTAGGGGTCATGCATGGTGGGAGGAGGGAATGTGGTTGATATCATACATGTTTATGATACCCCACTGCCCCAATTTTATTGTATGATGATGTATTATATGGAATAGGTTGAGATCTAGTCTTGAATGTAGTAATGATATAGTTAATGAGTTGTGAGGTTAGATTTCTTATTAAGATGGTGATATGTGTGAAAGGGATGTGAGAATATGATGTCTTCTCATTGGGATTTCCTATAATAATATCTATTAGTAATTGACTAGAATGGTTCCCTTGAGGCATTGTATGGTTAGCCTTGGAAATGTCTTTTGTGTTGGCTAGAGTTGGGTGAATAGTATTTCTTAGAAATAATCCTTTTACAAGGGTGAAAAAGGATACAAGGTAGCTTTAGAAGAGGTTAGAAATTGATCTGATCCACTACACACCATTTTTTTAACACTTTCATTATTTTTCAAAGTTGAGATAGGTGATCAGGTTTTTGTTAGATTCTCGCCTTGGTTGGAACATAATTATTTGGGAAGCGAGGTAAGTTGCCACCATGGTATATAGACCTAGTTTAGAAATTTTAACATCTCATAGAGGTAACATATTAGTTTATCATACAAACTTTTTTTAATCATATTATAACGTGTTTCTTGTTTCCCAACTAAATTCATAACAACTAGATATGTTCCTCCTGTTCAAGTGAGAGAGTGAAGAACTCAATCTGATACATTAGTGGTTGTATGACTAGTTCATATTTTGGATTAATGAGGTAAGGGTGTCTATATGGTAAACCATTCTATTTGATATGTGTGCTACGAAATTGTGGATAGGGATATCCAAGAGGCCTAGGAGTGTGAGATGTTAGTGATTTAGAAATGGAATTATCTCTATGTTAATCTAGGATCATGAGTGATTTATGGGGATATAAGTTTTTATGGTGGTAAGAATTGTGACCCCATTTGTGTCACTAGTATGTATCATTTTAGATAGTTCTTTTATAATGTTTGTTTTAAATGGTTTCAAGGAATTGGAGGTAAAAAAATTCAGAAAACAAAAAGAATCTATCTTAACACACAGTTTGGAAACTGGGTTAGTATCATCTATCTGGTAACCATACGAGGGAGGGTATTATGTTTATAGGGATGTTAGCATGGTGATATCACTATTTGTATAACCATGTGGATATTCCAATGTAATATACTTATTATATTTTTAAATTATCATTATGACTGCACGGTTGGTGTATGGTTTGACTAACCGTATGGCTTACCATGTGACCCTTCCAAATTTTTCAAAGTTGAAATTTTACCTCGATTCCCTTGATCGTTTTTAACCCAAAATTAATCCTCATTCCTGCATGGCTCAATACAACCTCCCAATTTCTCTCTATAATTATTCTCCCTTGGATACTTGGAGATTTATGATCAATCTAGGTCGATATATTTGAGGTATGTATAAATTGTTTTTTGTTTTCACATCCTCTTTCTTTAACAATCATCAACCTCTCTTCTTATCCATGTAATGGAACCATATAAGGGGATTTATGGTCAAATATAGTGTTTATAATGATAATTGATTATGTTTATTATGGATATAAGGTTTTGAGGACTCTATATCTTCATTTCCAATATCTTTTTTCAAAGGTGATGTGATTCCCATTGTGGTCAAGGTAGTTGTCTCTATAAAAAGGAAATTCCCATGGCATGCCTTATATTTTTATTTTATACTTTGGTTTTGGTTTATGAAATTGAATTCATTTATTTCCATGAGGGATAATTTTTAATATTTTATTGAAATGGAAAGTGTTTTCATAATGGTATTTTCTATGAAAATTATTTTATACAAATAACGTGTTTAATGAAATTCCTCAAAGGTAATTTGGAAATGGAAAAGATTTGTCATGAATGAAAGAAATATAGAATTGATTATGGAAAATATTTTGTAAATTTTGGGAATAATTTCTTGAACAAAATGGTTTATCATAGAAAATTGGGTAGAACATGGGGTATATGGTTATATTTTCACAAATTTAAACTTTGTGTATGGTATATAGACCTCTTTGGTAGGGGTTTATTAGGTTGTAGTGATTATTATTTTCCTTGACTGAGGATCCCCTATCACAACTCAACCCACTGAGGCCCACCCGGGTACTGCTGAGATGAGCTATGAAAACCCCAATCCCACCTTCAATAGGCGGAGGTCAAAAACAAGTGTTGAGAAGGCATAATAAAAATTGGATGTATTAACCTAAATTACTTCTATGCATGACCCTAAACATCTCCATTAAAAGTTAAGAGGACTAAAAATAAAGGACAAAAAAATATAGAGTAAACTCATGCATGAAATAATATCTAAGGAACACATCAGAGTACAATTGTATAAACTAAGATGTAAATGGAAAAAATTCACGCCTATCCATAGAAATGTCTCAACCCGATGACAACTAAATTAAGGAAAACTGAGAGAGCTTGACTCTTGATCTAAAATCTCCAAACCACTTACGCGGTCCATGAACTCAAGTATCACTCTGCTCTAGAAAAGTCATTTTCAATCTTTCTATAATCTTCATAAGACATGGCACATGTGGGAAATCCCATGCAGTGGTGAGTCTATACATAGATTATAGGATTCCCCGAAAACCGAAAAGGGATAAATAGAAAGTTATGATTGAATTTAGATCAACACAAATTAAGAGGTATATAAAGACCCATTATAAATATATATATATTCTCATAAAGAAACCTAGTAGAGAGGTAAATGGTATCTCTATCTCATAGCCCATCCAATGTTGATGAGTCCACTCACAGCTCTAAAATTCCATCACCAATCCCTAACATCAAATGCAGCCTAACTAGAACTTTTTTAGAGGGGTCAATCCTTGCTAATACACTCCACAACTGAGGGATCACTCACTAACATGGAGGAATTACACCGAGCCATACCTTGATGATGGTGAAATACTACTTCGTAGATAGGGGACCCCCACTTAGTGTAGTGGAGTGTCGTATCTAGTTATATAAAGTGTATAGGGGACTTCTTGCCTCAGAATCACTCTAACGATTCATCCATGATCACTAACATCATAAAGCATCTCCTAAAGAATCATCATGCTCGAAACACCTCAAATTATATCTATTAATTCTAAAATGGATGTCACCATCACATTATACATGAAAAAGAACTCAGGATAGAATACTCGCATTCCAAAATTTGAGTCAAGATAAAGGATATATGAGAGGAAGAAGATTCTGGAGGGAATACAAGATGCATATGGGGGTCCACATGGCGTGTGACCCTACCTCACAACCTAGTTATATTCTCTTTTGGACATGGATTTGGAATCCATTTTCTCACACACTGTGTGTTTAGGGAGTACATGGTGTATCTATGACACTTGAGGTCCTCCCATGTGTTCTTGGTTGTGCCCATGTAGACCCAGAGTACACAGTGTGTCTGACCACACAGGGTCCTTTGGCATGTTCTAGTTAGCACACTGATAGGCTAGACTTGTATATATACATGACGTGTGCCCCACTTTACATGGCATGTAGGACCACATGGGCTCCAGGGTGGTACCCCCTATACATAGTAGTCTAGATAGCTAGGTTTCACTCTATAAGTCGTCTCTCCACATGGCATGTGATATTTAACTCAACATGAAACCCTATCTGCTATAGATACCTAGACTACACATCCTTTATTCATCAAAGTATACACAATGTATATTGGGATTTTCTAGAAACCAAAGAAGGATTCATGCATCTTCTAGATCCAAAATTGACGTTATGGATATAACCATTTTATTACCCAAAACTCAAGGGGAATACCTCCAATTTGAAATTTCAGACCTCCAGTGGTCAAAATCTGAAATCTGGCTACCCGCATGAAATGCCACCATGTGTCACATGCACCTCCCCTCACCTGATGCCACACCGTATCCAAGATATATGGACCATCATATAAAATCTATCCTGGTCCATCCACAAATCAATACCTCGATCATCATGCATACAACCACCACAAATCCAAGTGCTCAATCACACTCAAAACTTTTTTGGAAATGTCAAACCGCAACCCCATGTTCCAATAGAGATGAACATGAATAATGAGTGGGGGAAAAGAATATGAATGTAGGTAAAAACATCATTTTTCAAGCGGTTTTGGAAAAAGATTAAAGATCATGTAAATCCAGGTTGATAACCTGGAATAAAAATAATAAATTGAATAAAACAATCTAATTTGTTTACCATGCTCAGAAGAAGGATCAAATAATCACAGATCAAAAGCAGATAACTAAATTTATTCTCAATCATTTAATAAAATGGGTATAAAGCATAATTGATGAGTCTTAACTCGATTTTTATAGATCATTGGTGAATAACACATTCACTCGTGATGAAGAAGACTCATTGTGTTCATTTCATCTTGATCCACCTTGATCCAATCTCTTATCATCCTCATATGAATTTCTCCAATAAAGAACATTAGAGGCCACTCTCAAAGATCCCATGGTTATATGGATCACCTCAGTGAATTTATATAGAAACAATTATAATGATTATTTTTAGGTAATGGGTATTAATTGAATAAATTAATCCACTTAATTTACCCTACAATGGATACTTCAATCGAACGTCTAGCGTTAACCAACCTTAGGTGGTTCTAAGGGTAATCCCTATATTAAAAAATCTACTATGGTCTCATATTTAATATCCAAGGTCCTGAAAAATGGGAAAACCATTTATTCTAAAAGGATGAATGAACTAGATATTAATATATTTAATATTTTTATAATATTGATTATGTTCTCACTAAGCCTTGAAATGTTGCGTTGTCTCAGTGCTTGGATCCAAAAAAGTTATTTAGAATATTCCAAAGTCTTACAAGGGAAAAACATGTTCTCTACACTCTCAAATCCTTTAAGTCTTTTCAACTAGAAAAGTACAAGATACAAAAAAATTTGGGGATACTAACTTTGATTCTATCTCTCATTCTCTCAAGAGCTCTCATACACACTCCCATGCTACCACAACACACAAACCAATAGAATGGTCTATCCTGATAGGATACTCCCTTGTCGATCCTCAATCACCTCTGGGTACACTAAGTTGGTCGATCCTTCCTTGATGTCCATCTCACCGAAGAAAATAACGTGCCTAGGATCATGTATTTATCACCTCATCTAAAACACATGGAAGAAATCATAAAACTGGTCCCACTGTGGTGGAAAGGCTAGTTAGAAAGCAACCTCTCCAACTCTCCACAGGATCTAAAATGGCCTAATGAACCTCA
The DNA here is from genome assembly GCA_963277665.1 of Viscum album. NCBI lineage: Eukaryota > Viridiplantae > Streptophyta > Magnoliopsida > Santalales > Viscaceae > Viscum > Viscum album. The sequence goes on from OY728121.1 coordinate 888,140,923, forward strand.
AAGATTTCTTTCATCCTGGGAAGAATCTCTATAATCATTATAATAGGGAGACATTCAAGATAAATTGGTGTCACTGCATGAACTCCAAAGGCCTATGACTTCGATCTGCACAATATTTCTGTCATCTCTGGGCTATCCTCATCTGCTCACAGATCACCTGAACCTTCTCTTTCATCTCTTACACCATATCTATCCCAACTAGAGATGTATCACCAATTTTAGACCATCATAGGGCTGACCACCAGGGTCTAATACTAGGAAATGAATGGTTCTATGCTAATAGTAGGGTTATATATATGTTATTATAAGAAAACCCTACCAAGGAAAAGGGATCCTTCTAGCTCCATCCAAAGTTTAACACACAATCCCTCAACATATCCTCCAACACCTAGAATGTTCACTCATTATTCCCAAGTTTCTAGGGTTGGAACACTATACTCATCCTCAATGTGGTCATAAATGCCTCTTGGAGGCCTCTATACAACTGTGACGCAAACCGCTCATCATAGTTTGAGGCAATCCTTGAGGTTACCACATGGAGTCATATGATCTCCATCACATACAACTACGCAAAACTCTCCATTGAACTCCTATACCTTATAGAAAGGAAGTGAATAGACTTGGTAAGTCTATTAACCACCACCTAGATGGCATCATGGACTCTAATATCCACAAAATCCCTACCACATAGTCTATATATATGCTATCCAATTTCCACTTAGTGATCTCAAGAGGTGGCATAAAACCAATCAAAATATGTAACTCAACCATTACCTACTAACATGTGAGACACTGAGAGATGAACTCAACAACCCTCTAACTCATTTCAGTCCAAAAAACTATCTTTGAAGGTCCTTGTACATATTATCCCCTCCTAGATGTACAACCAATGGAGAAGTAGGAAACTACCTCATCACTTCGTCTTTCATCATGACCAGAACCATCATCTCTCCTAGGAAAAGGTTATCATGCTCCCCTCGTTTAGATAATCCATCTAGTACGTCCAATAAGGGTATCTAGTCATGAATAACCTCACTATAAATCTATCCCAACTGATCCACCCTCACACATTAAATAAGTGGAGGATTCAACACCATCGACTGGAGATAAGTTTCACCCTTATCCTCTACCAAGGTTAGCTATAAAGAAGGTAACTATTCAAATGAATCCTCCACCAAGCGAGAACAAGACTTCTTCTAAGGGAATCTACCACCACATTTACCTTCCAAAGAGTATAGACTCTCTCAATGTCTTATTCTGGTAGGAACTCCAACCAAAACCTCTATCTAAAGTTCTTATCTATCTAAGTGAAGATATACATAAGACTGATGGTCTGAGTAAATTAAAAAATGTTCTCCCATAAGACAATGCCTCCACCTATTTTGAGAGAAGACCACTGATTCCAACGCCATGTCAGGAGTCACATAGTTCTACTAATGGGGTTTCAACATCCTTGACCCATATGTGACCAATTCCTACCTCTACATCAACACTCAACTGATCCCATCTCCATAGGGATCACAAAACACTATGTACTCCATGGACACCTTCAGTAGTCTCAACATAGGATCACTAATCAACCTTAGCCTCAACTACTTCAAGGATATCTAACACTACATGGTCCAAATAAAAAGTTTTTCCTTCCACATCAAGGTTGTCAATGTGGGTTCTAATATAACAATTTCAATCATGAACCACTTATATTACTCCACCAATCCAAGAAAACTACATACAATCATCCCACCCTTGGGTGGATCCCAAGAAAGAACTACATAAATCTTTGTTGGGTCCACATATAAACTATGTTAAAAAATTACATACCCTAGAAAGTGAACCTCGTGTATCCAAAACTAACATTTTTAAATATTACCATAAATCTGGTGCTTCCGGAGTAAGTCTAAGACCATCCTCAAGTGCTTTTCATGATCCTCTTCTAACATAAAGTGGATGAGTATGTTAACAATGAAGAAAATAAAAATAATTGTACAATTTTGGTTGGAATGTCTAGTTTATCAAATAAATTAACAAAATAGGGTAATTTTTCACATTGAAAGGCATTATCAAGAATTCATAGTGTCTATAGAAACAACATAACATTGTCTTTAGAATAACAACCTCACAACCCCTCAACTAGTGGTAGTCAGGCCTAATATAAAACATTGAGAACCATATCAAACCTATTAAATAGTCAAATAGGTTTTAAATCCTTGGAAAATGGTACTTGTTCTTTATCATTTCCTGGTTCAGATGATGATAGTCAATGCAAAGCCTCAATCTCTTGTCCACTTTTTTTACGAAGAAAACTAGAGCTGCCCAAGGGGACACATTGGGTCTGATATAACCATTCTCTCAAAGGTCCTATAACTACACCCTCAGCTCCCAAATCATGGTAGGGGATATCTAATATGTTGTATAAGATATCAGTCTGGTCCGAGGGTGAAAGTCAATGTAGAAGTATATCTCTCACCTCAAAGGTAGTCTCAAAACACCCTTCGAGAAGACGCCCAAATATTTACCCATTGCTGAATAAACATGGATTCCTGAAAAGATCATTGATCCAAAGTTTAAAACCATCAACTATTGGGTGATAGGTTTTAGCTTAACTCTTTCATGACCCACTCTTTCCTCTATGAGATCTCTCACACCCATAAAGTAGAATCTTTGTCCCATCTAGGTGAAGGCATTTAACTCATCTATGATGAAATTCAATCTGAGATCGAAATGTGGACAATAAATCCATTCCCAAAATGATCTCATATGGTCTCATCATGAAATCCAATAGGTACCTTGATAAAATCCCTCCAAAAAGTGATATCTCTCACTACTAGAAGATAAGAAATATTGAAGAAGCATTCCCTATAAGAACTTCGATCCATAGATGTTGGGCTAAAGTCTCAAATAGAAGATCGATCTCTCAAACCAGGAATAGGGATATGAAGATTTGAATCATACCTTTGTTTGCTAGAATTGATTAAAGAGTAGAATAAACATAGATCATACCTTGGAACATCTCATGTGAAGCCTGGTCATAGCCTTCCATGGCCTGCAACCACCAAAGGCCCCGACTACCAACTCCATGAGCCTCATTTGGGCTACCTGGTGGTGGTGGAATCTTGTAGAATCAGCCTACACTAAATTATCATCCCTTCATAGTATCTCCTACTCCTCTATCAGAACCACCACATTTATGGCTACCCTGGCCACATTTGGGAGATCCCTGATCATGGAATTGCATCTACTATGGGGGTCCATCCATTACCTGTCTAACCTAATCAACATGATGGGTCAGGAAATCATGATCTAAGTGACCACAATAATTACTTGAATAAAATATTCCCTTTCCTAGTTGATGGGATCCCCTACGTGATCCCTTATCTATATACCCACTTGTCTGATTCCTCCCATACATATGCTTCCTCTATTGAGACCTTGACTTTTGAAGTCTTCTAGATGTTATAAATAACTAATACACATGATTTCCATTACAATATCAAACTACCAGGATTACCTTTTATGGGAGGCCCACATTCACTAGAGACTTCTCTATTACTACATCATAAGTGGGAAGGTAAAAGGTGACTAGGCTGGCATAAATGTATCTGCATACAACCTCATCAAACCTACTTTCCCAGAAGAAGTATTCTCATATCATGTCAAGGAGTACCATGTAAGGTTAGTAAACCTCAAGACATATCCAAAAAGCATCATAATAACATAAAACAACTCTAAAAGATCCTAAATTTTAACCGAGTGTAAGCATAAGGGGTAATAATACTCACAGAGCATCACCTCATTATGAGTCTGTATGACTAGATTCCAGAAGTACCCTACTACTCCCTAGAAAAAGATTATCTACCAAAAATACCATCTGATTAGTTGGTTTCTTCATGAGAATGATGAATCAGATCACTGACTCATGGAAATCCTCTACTACTTGGGGATCTGGCTCACCGTGGAACCTAAGTGGCCTATGATGCGGGAAATCACATAGAATGTTAGGCCAATACACATAATTAGACTAATTTTTGGATATAACTGGTGCTTGGTAGTAGGGGGAGTTTCTCCCAGTCCTCCTAGAGGAAACACCTCACGGGATGACCCCTTCTATAAGGCCTCATTTCTCATTGGATCATCTTCATGATCTTGAATTGGTAACCGAGCTAGATGTCTTCTCAGAGGCATCTAGAAAGCAATCAATACATACCATGGTTAGATGAGAATAATATATATTGGAAGATAACTCAATAAGGAATGTTAAAGTACCTAATACTATATGACATAGGTACCATTTTTCCTACAACCAATGTATCAGTATACCAAGTAACAAAGCAGGCATTCAAGGTCCTTGGGAATGGATATGTCAGCCGCTACACCAAAATTGGGTTCATTGGCCTAAAATCCACACTTGAGACACTTTGGAATCATTACCTTAAGTCCCAACTAATTCCTAATAAGGGGAAAACCCCAAAACCATCCTAAGGAATGAGATACTTGGATACCACTTTGTCACCACCCAACCCACTGGGATCTGCCAGGCTAGAGATGAGTCAAGCGACAACAACCCTAAGCCCACCTCCAATAGGCTAGGAGCTAGTGATAAGTTCTAATATAACATAACTAAAATGGGAGGCCTTCTCCTAACGTAACTGTACACAGACACCCAAATATCTTTATGAAAAATGCAGAGGAATATAAATAATGTAATAAAACATTTATAGTAAAACCATGAATTCCATAATCTACAGGGAATACATCAGAGTATGATAATATAAATCAGGATATAAAGGGAAAAAATAAACACCCAACTAGAAAGATATATTAACCAAAAAAATGAAATAAAGGAAAAATGGTAGAGCTTGGATCATGATCACCAAGTTCATACCACCGTATGCGGTCAATACACCCAAGAAGAACTATGCTCCAAAAAAATAACTGTTGATATGATATGATCTTCATAAGACATGATACATATAAGAAATGATCATGTAGGGGTGAATATATATATACTCAGTAGTATGCCAAGAAAACCGAACAGGGGAAAAATAAATATATTATAGAAGTTATCCCAACCTTAAGAAATATGGAAATGAAAAACCATCAGCTACATATATATTCTCATAAAGAAACTTAGTAGATAGAGAAAAGGGAACTCTATATTACAGCCAATACAAAGACGATTATTCTACCCACTGCTCTAGAAGTCCATCTCTAATGACTATCATCAAATAAAACCTCACTAGAATCAATTTGGAGGGGATCACTCCTCTATATTTCACTCTACAATCAAGGGAACACTAACTCCCATGGAGGACCCACATCCCACTAGATCTCAAAGATGGAGGAGTAATACATCATAAATAGATGATATCTTCAAATTTGTAGGAGAGTGCCATCTCTATATTTATAAAGTATGGGGGACCCACTCCCTAGTGCAAGGGAGGGGTACCAAACCTAGAATCACTCTGATGATCCTACCCTAATCACTACCACTATCAGGTGTCAAATAAGAAGGCATCAAACTCATAACACCTTACATTATATATCATATACCACAATACTGTCACATTATACATGGAAAAACACTTAATATTGGCTACTTGTAGGCTAAAATGTGAGTTCAAACAAAGGAGATATGAGATGAAGAATATTCCAGAGGGAATACACGTCGTGTATGGGGGTCCAAACAACATGTGACCCTTCCTCACTATCTGGATGTATTCTCCTCTAGACATGACTTGGGAATCCATGTCATAATACGTGGTGTTTATAGGGTGTACACATCATGTTTTGGAAACTCTAGGTACTTTTTGTGTGTTCCTGGTCATACCCATGTACTCTTGGAGTACATGGAATGTCTAGCCACATTAGGTCCTTGGGAATTTTCCATCTAGAGCATGACTAGAATGGCTATGTAAATATATGCAGTGTGTGACCTACCTTACATGATCTGTGGGGACACATGGGCTCCTGGGCGTGTACCCCTTTTACATGAAAAGATGACCATCTAGGTGTCTCGTGACATGTATTCCCTCTACCCATTGTGTGATATTTAGCTCAACAAGAAAACTTAGCCACCACAAAGACACGGAGTACATGGTGTGTGTTCATCAAAGTAAAATTTTCGTATATTGGGAATTTCCAAAAACCAAATAAGGTTTCATGTGTCTTATAGATCCCAAATTTCCTCCATAGATCGCAACATTTAGCCACCCAAAACTCAAGGGGAATACCTCCAAACATAAATTTTGGCCCTTAAGTGGCTGGAAATTGGAAACCAGCTACCCACACAAAGTGCCACTGCATGTACCATGCTCCTCTTGTCTTTTAATATCACATTATATCCCAGATATTTGAATCATCATCCAAAATCAATCATGATCCATTTTTAAATCAGCATCTTGATCATCATGCACACAACCACCATGATTCTTAGGGTTCGATCATCCTCAAACCAACCCTACCAATGTAGAACTATAATCCCTTGGGATATTGGAGAAGAACGCAAAGAATGGGTGGGGGAAAAGCCCAAGAATAATGGTGAAAACATCATTGGACAATCATTATTTTCTAATTTTTATAGATTAGGGAAATCCATTGTGAGAACATGGAATTAAAATAATAAATTAAACTAAACAATTTAATTCGTATATATAGATCATATGAAGGTACAAATAATCACATATAAAAAGAAGATAATTAAATCCATAATCAAACATTTAATAAAAATGGGGGAAATCAAAATTGATGAGTCCAACCTCAATTCAGATCAATCATTGGTGAAGAAAATTTTCTCTAATTGGAAGAAATAATGTGTTCGCTACCTCTTGGCCGGCCTTGATTTGATCTTCTATCATCCTCCAATTCATTTCATTAATGAAATACATTAAAGGCTCCTCTCAAAGCTCTCAGGGTTATATAGATAACTTTGGAGAATTTATATAGTAGTAATTATATGGAAGTCTTTTAGGTTATGGGTATTAAATAAATTATTTAAATAAATTATTTAATTAATTCAGTTAAGGTACCGACCAATGGTTGCCTCAACCGAACATCCAATGTTGACCAACCATTCGTCATGCCTAGGGTAAACCACACATTTTTGAATGAACTGTGGTATCAAATTTCCCATCCTAAGTCCTTAAAAATAGGAAAACCATTTATTCTTAAAGGATATCTGAACATGATGTTAATATATTTAATATTTTTATAATATCTATTAGAAGATCACCATGCCTTGGAATCTCACACCATCTCTCCGCCTGACTCTGAAAACATTATTTAAAATAATCTAATGTCTTATAAGGAAAAACTAGGGTCTCTATATACCCTCCTAGACTTAGGACAGACTATGTCAGCTAGTGTTCCATACCCATATTAATTATGTACACCCTTATGTTTCTCACCCATTTAGTGATTTTTTTGGAAAAATTAAATTGATGGTTATTCTATGCTTCCCCACTTTTTTATGATTGATGATTACTTGGATATTTCCCTCTATTTATATGTCATGGATTTAATGTCATATTGTCTATTTATGTTGAATTTGACCTATTTTAATGAACTAATGGATGTATGGGGACAATCATTGTATAGATTCATAGTGGTATCCAATTAGGATTTAGTTCTCAAACCCTACATGGGCCTTCAGGCATACGTAGATATGTTTTTGTTAGACATAGGAAAATGGAATGTAATTTATTGTAATGATAGATTTTTGTGTCTAGGGTTGCTTTTTGAGGAGTTTGGGATGGTGGTGATGGAAATTTATATGGATTTTGGATCACGGAGTTGTGGAGATCCTTATTGTTGGTATTTTGACTATTATAGGTTTTAGATATTTGTATCTGTTCATCTCCATCAAATATTATGGGTGACCCATTAGTTTTAATTCTATCATTTTCACTACTATTCTCTCTTATGTTTTTTTGATTTTTTTTTGAGTTGGGAGTGAATGTGATATATTAATGTGACTTAGTGTGGTGATGAAGGTTTTTTTTCTTATTTTTGATACATTGATGTTCAAAATAATTTCTTTATGATCATACTTTTTCCAATGTTGCTATGGTGACCATGCTTACTATGGGTGAAGTTGGTGTGGGATTCTCAACATCAAATTGAGTCCACATTATTTAAATTTTACTAAAAAATATATAATTTCTAAATCAACATGTATATAATATTTTTTATCACCTATATAAATCTAAAAATATGATTTTTTAATCAATAAAATAAATTTTCTACTTAATAAATTATCATATTCATCATAACAATCCATGTTAACTTTTATAATCTAGTTATTTTCATTCTATACAAATTTTGAAACATGATAATTTTGTTAAGTAAAGAATTATTTTCTGTAATACTGATATAATTTTAATAGATTCTATTATTCAAAACCTGAAGATACATATCAAATGTATCTTATATTTCACTAAAACAATACTCTACAAATCTTATATTCAACCTTGGAACTAAATCAACAACTAATGAAATTATAAAAATATAATCATTCCAATATATTGAAATATTTTCATCATGTCTATAATAATATAAACCATGAAATAGGTAGGATTATTCCATACTTATTTTAACCTTATATAAAATTTCAAAAATCTTTAAAACCAATATGTTTAATGATTGGCAGTGGAAAATATGTGTGATATTATAAAATGGTTTCAAACACTTTTGAATTGTATCCAATTTATATCATTCATCATTCAAAATCATAAATATATGAAAATTATGATCTTATTACCCACAATATATGAAAATTTATTTTATGTTCATAGAAATTTCAAGTATAAAATAATTTAATTCCATATTTTTTAAGAATATACTCAAAACTTATTCAATACATTTAACAAAACATTTTTCCCACTATTTAATAAATTTTTAAATCAATTTTTTTTTCATATACCTATTTTAATTTCAAATATTATCAACATCATTGATTTTTTTAAGACACATTTCGTAATAAAAATTAAATATAACAAAAAAATCATGAAAAACAGTCCATCATGAAACAGGTTTTTTATGAAAATTATTATGCTTCAAAGAATAAGTCATTACATGATTATAACTTACATTATCTAATGTAATGAAAAAAAAATTCCAATAAAATTTTTATATACTTAAAAACATAGTCACTTCATCTGCCATAAAAATATTTATAAAATTAGAGATCATGATTTTAAAAAGAATTATTCTTTTTTCATTATTCAATATGTAAAAATATAACGTGTTGTTAGACCCAAAAATTTATCATAAATACATTAATATTTTATATTATCAAAAGTAAAATCATATTTTTTGAGGTGAATTTCCCAAATATTTCATTACAACATCTTTATCTCTATCATATACAATTATTATATCTCTTTTGTATGTAGCTCCACCTATAAACTTTACGTTAAGATTAACAATATAATAAAGCATCCAAAAACTAGGTCTTTTCAACAAAAAGTAAATGGTTTTTTTTTCATGCACAAAAAATGGAATCACGGAACTTTGAAATTCTTCCAAATCAAATTTAAATGTAACCAAATAAATAATTTATCACTTTTATGATAAACTTATCACTCATATTTTTTATATATTTTATTGAAAATCTTCAACAATAAGATAAATGATAACTTAAATTTGATGTGTCGTGTGTTGAATCACCTCCCAGAATCTATTTACAATGACTGTATTTAGGAATTAAATTTTCAATCCTTTTGATTTATATTCACATAGTGGATGTTTATATCTATACATTAAATTTGATGTGTCATATGATTACATAAATATCAAGTGTCACATATTTTTTTTATATTTCTCTTGCCAATATATTGGATGTTTGTATCCATATTAATATATAATCCTATAAAATAAAACCTACATTAATAAAAATATAAATAAAAATATTTATGGATAGATTAGAACAATATATTTTTCATTAAATTCTATTTTTATCAATATAACACATTTTGCAAGGATATATTATGTCATATACTCTTTCTTAAAATATTTCTTTTTTGTTTTTTTCTATTATTAATTAATATGTTTTTTACTTTGTGAAATTGTATTTAAATTTTCAGGGCATAATGGTTTCCATGGAAATTAAATTTAGATGAAATACACTCAAAAATAAATATTTTATTATGAAAAATTACCAAGACAAGATTCACCATGGTATCAAATGGTAGATCCTGAGGATATCCCTGATAACAATGAGCATACAATCAGGAGGATGGGATCCAATAATAGTGTACTTAATGAGGTTCTGATCGTATATATATTTATTTATGAGGATTTAGCAGCTTTATTCCCCCCATGACATGAGTGATGAATCTGTACATAGTGATTTAGAATATGCTTGTAAACTCTTACTTTCTAGGAAAATGATCAGGGGGTGTGGATATAACCCAGAAGATACACAAACACTTGAGATAAGTCTCTTTACATGACTATTAGGAAAATTCCATATAATAATCACATGTTAATCCCATTAAGAATATCTCCTACTTCGGTTGTTAGAGAATTTATTGGGTCATTGAAGGTGCTAAAGGCTATCACTACAGTTCCCCTCATATCACAAAAAATTCTACCTCCCCTCATGATACACTTTTCACATGAGAAATAAATTTGGAGCTCCATACCTATGCTGAGAGGCTCCTAATAGACCCACTGACCTTATAAAACATTATTATAATCATCTAAGAGATGAAGAAATTGGGTCGTAATATTCTTGATCAATGGATACTTCTCCCTTCATTTAATCAACCCTCCAAGCTCACCCCAATTTAACTTTCATGTAAAGATGAGAATATCTCCATATTTAATTCTTCCACTTGGTATTGTATTCTCAAATAGTAAAACAACCCATATAAAATACCATGATGTTCATCGTTGATTCCATGAAGGTATTATCACACCCCTAAAACCACATAGTGAGAATGTTCTGCATGTAATCTCCTTGGATCATGATGACCATGCAGTATCTCAGTAGTTTCCTTATTATTCTCACCCATACATGTAAAAGAAGATGAGGAATGTAGTTTCCACTTTTTATCACTTTCAATAAAAGAATTTGAAATCTAAGAATACACATTTTCATTGAACTCTGTTGTCTATGGGAATGACATCATTATGTATGCACAAAACCATAAAGTGATATTGGTGTCGTTGTTGGTTGTTGTGACTTGGTGTCCTTGGTTGCTTATTATGTCTTGGTGGCCTTAGTTTTTATGTCTTAGTGGACTTGGTTATTTCAGATTGGTGTATTTTTAATACAATAGTTTATGTGGTTGATGACTGGTAGTTGTTTGATAAGAATGGAATAATAGTTGGATTGAATAATATGAATTGTTATCATCTGAACATAAACTAATGTAAATGGATTTATATTTACAAAAATGGGAAATGGAACATGGGATGTGGTCCTTAAGTAATAATTTCATGATATTTGTTGTTTATCATTATTGGTATCACATTATAGAGTGGTATTGATGACACCAATTTTGTGATCGATGTTGTATGATGATGTTAGTATGAACCCATAGGTTTGGGATTGTGTGTGAAATTATTTTATTCCACGTTCTTTCATTTCATTACGCACACCACCCAATTCTAGTACTATCTACCAAGACCCCAATGTTATGGTTAGGATTTTTTTTCCAATTTCCTGGATGGGAAGGATATAGATGAATCACTACCCCCTCTCCCCCACTCTCTCTTTAACTATGGTTCATGATGATGTCAATGATACACAACTAGGGGTTTTATAGGTTGGTGGAGAGAGATATATGTGGTGGGTTTCATGTGTGGTTGTAGGGGGGAACATGGTTGATGTACTGCAATTTCATAATACACTATAACCTTTTTTTAATAGTATGATTGTGTGGTATGTGGCACAGGTTGAGATCTTGGATTTCCCATTGAGATGGTGATAGTTGTGTAAGGGAAGAGAGAAAGGGATTTATTATTATTGTATGGGAGTGCCAAAACAATGGGAAAGTGGTGTTGGGAAACCTTTATATATTATTTAGATACTAATTTACTATTTTTGGATATGTGATTTGGAAAGCTTTTATTATTTTGGTTTGGGGAATTGGTTGATCCTATAGGTGCTTGTTGGTTCTGTTGTTTTTACACCAACGAATTAACATAATATTATCACATTTCATGAGAGAACTTGGGTATGATCCTACTGATTAAACATATTATACTCACCCCATATATATATAAATATGTTTTATAGTTTTCCAAGAGGGTGTTGGTGATCAAGATGAACATTACTAGCTTGGAGTTTGGAGCAGTTGTCTTGTTGGCACACAAAAATTACATTTTTTATTTTACTGATACTTGTATTTGTTTGAACTAATACATTGTGAGTATGATTTCTTGATACTTTGGTTTATTATATATATCATGGTAGTTTTTTTGTGGTTTTTTATATGATTTAGGGAAATATTTGAGTATAGTGCCTCCCATTATGTGTGATTTACCATCACTGATAGTAATCAACCTAGTACCTACTGAAGGCAGGATTTGAGGGTCACTCTCATTTCATTCGATAAACCATGAGGGGTTACCAGTGGGGGAAGGTCATTATAGAGTGGTATCAGAGTTTTTAGTTAATGGATAATTTGGTGATTGGATTTAGGAATCAGTGAGGAATGTAAGTGTCAGTAGGGAATTAGTTTTTTATGAGATTAGAACACAATGTAAGCAAGGGAAATTAGCTTAGTAATAGATTTTTAGGGACCATTATGATTCGATGCATGGTATTTAATATTTCTAAGAATGATATGTGAAATTTATCTTCTTATAGGGTAGATTACTAGGATAGGTACATGTATCATTCCGTCCTGAGTTCTATTTTTTTGGGTGGTTTTGGGGATTAATAAGTAAAATGATAGAATTAATCTAAATAAATTTATTGCTAATGAAATTAGGAGTTTTTCCCTTAATTTCAAACATACCATCTAGTCACCATACACGTTTTGATCAAGTTGGATAGGTTCAGTAGGTTTTCCCCATTAATAAATGTATGGTCAATCCTGATCAAGTAGATGAGCAGTGGAACCTTACATTTTTTGCTTTTCAGCTTTAGAGATTGGTGATGTGTGGAGGTGGCGTCTCTAATTTGGAGGCAAAGTACTGGTTAGAGGAGATAGATAATGATTTTGGTGTAATTTGATCCTAATGTGAGTATTGGGATCCCCTAGCATTCATTTGATTATGAGGAGAGGTTCCTCAATTGTGGACATTATATATTAGGGATCTAAAGGAGGTTAAAGTTCTATAAGATGATTTATAACTAGATTTCATGGTTGATTTCTTATCGACAATGGTGATCATGGATAAGATTTAAAAATTTCACTCCCTCCAATATGGTATAATGAGTATTTTAGAGTTATAAATAATGTTTAAGGATATTCAGTGATTTTATCCTAAAATCTTTCGAGATGAAGAGTCCCAACAATGTCATTTAGAGGAGGTTCTATGTCCCTCCATTTGTTTTTTAGTTCATCCATTTACATGAACCATATATTTGGAGGTGTAGAAGAAGGTTTAGGTGATTGAGATGCTATATTAGTGGTTTGGAGAACCACTATTAGAGGGTCAGTAGGGTCATATGAGGAGTATGGGGTTTGATGGAGTTTCATAGATGTCAGGTCATTTGAGATTCTGACCAGAGGAGAAACAGTCTTAGCAATCAACCTCATGTTTCTATAGGTATGGTTGTTCTCATATGTCTACTGGGATTTATTTGGTTCTATGTTATGGTTGTAGGTTTTATGGACATTATCAAAGGTAGTGACCATCAGCCATGTGTATTTGTTATGGTTTTGGAGTCCAGACTCCTTTTCAACACTAACAATATCAATTTCCATCAAGGCATTATCAATAGCATGAACCTCCAATTTATAAGGATCAGCCTGTCCAGTAGGCTTATGCTCATCCAAGAGAAGGTGGAGTTGGTAGAGGGTACCCCTAGGATTTCCCTCATCATCAGAGGCACATGACAGAGCATGGACATGGAGACCATCTTTAGTGAGGCATATGAGATGATTGAGGTAATATACATGCAATTGAGGGGAAAACTATAGATTATCCAGAGGTTGTTCGATGTAGTATCATTTTATCATATTCCTTGGTTTTTTATTATTTTATTCTAAATATTTTCACTCCTTTGTTATGATTGATTTGGTAAAAAAATTTGGATTGAATGTGGAGAGGCTTCCCATACCCTTGGTCTTATCAATGCAATTTTAAGGTCAATCCAGATTGTTTGATATGTGTTAGTAATGTAAATCGATATGTGTCAGTGATGTAAACTGATGAGAGGGGCTTTCAGATGGCCAATAGGTTTGTGGATACCATTTATTATTTTATGGATGAATCATCAAAATAGTTAATATGAGCTCTTATAGTGGATGATCCTAGGGTTTTTATTGGGTTTTTGGATTTTTTACTAGAGTTTTTGACCCTACACCTCAGTGTGACATCGAGTTTGTGATAGAGTTATAGCTAGGTGTTTCTATGATTTTGATGGATCCTAGTCAGATGTTATATTCAGAGTTGTGATAGTTGAGAATCTTGATTGACGTTTTATTTCATAAAGGTTTTATCTAGACTGTTGTTTCATGGTGGGGAGATTTGATTATTTTTTTCTGATAAGGCTCATGGTATTATGAGTTTTTGCATAGAAAACCATAGGATGAATCAGGTGATGATCATGAATTGTTACCATTTCTGAGGAAATATGTTCTCTTTGACCATTTTATAGGGGATATATGTTTTTTTAAGTTCAATTTATAGTCTAGATGTCATTAGTTGTAGGTAAAGGAGGAGGATATCCTAAAGACTATTTTCCACTGTAGGTATAAACATTTATAGTATGTATTTATGCCATTTGGCATCCCTGATGCACCAACTAAGTTCACGAGACTCTTGAAATCCATTTCTCATGTGTTACTAGATTGGTTCATAGTTTTAATCATCGGCGACATTCTCATGTACTCAAAGTCTGAAGAGGATCATGTCAAGAACATGAGGATTGTTATGTAGACTCTTTGACACCATAGTGTTTATGGAAAATTGTCCGAGTATAAGTTCAAGATGTGAGAGGTTCGTTTTCTTGGATGTGTATTGTCTCAACATTGCATGGTTGTAGATTCAGTGAAGGATGATGATGTTATTTCTTGTGTAGAACCAAAAAACATGATACAGGTTCACATATTTCTTGGTTTCATGGGTTATTACCAATGGTTTGTGTTTGCATTATCCTATATTTCACCCCATTAACATCTATGATAAAAAAATATCAGGCCTTCATTTATATCGATAAGTGTTGAGTACAATTTAGCTACCTGATAAAATATGATCTATGCCTTATTTCATTGGAAACCTAAGGAAGGTGTGATGTTTGAGGTGTTATGTGATACTTATCATTTGTTCTTGGGATGTTTCTTGATGTAGTAGAATGAATTGATCTCTTATGGGTCTAGGAAGTAACATATTCATGAATTTAACTATACCAACCATGACCTAGATATGGTAGTAGTGGGGGATGCTTTTTAGTCTTGATATATTTCAAGAGCATGAGGTATATTTTCTATTAGCATGACCTGAATCTATATAAGTGATCATTTATGGAGTTTATGTAGGACAATGTCTTTGAGATATACTATACCCTAGGGATAGGATATGTCATGGATGAAGTGATGAGCATGATTTTATGTGGAGAGGTTATGATGTCAGATTATATTTGGTGGATAATGGAGGAATTGGATACCCTGAAACATGGAGTAGAGGAGGTTGATGAAAAAGTATTCTTGTTTTAGATGATAGTGGATACTGCCTTATCATAGTAAGTGGAGGTGTCTTGGTGGGGAGACCCAGAGGTAGAGGTGATGTGGGACCAAATAATTCATAGATATGGTCAAGAGGGATTGTCAGAGGATGTTCTATATTAGGTTATGTTCCAATAAATGATGTTTTCCCCATTAATGGTGCATGAGGGAGTCCTTTATGGGTTTTATAACTCAATTTTAGTAGTATATCCTATAATAACAAAGATATATTGGGGTTTGAGAAGGAAACTTTGGTATCCAATCATGAAGTGGTAAGTGGTGTAGTTTATGGAACATTTTCTAGTTTTATAGTAGGTTGAGTTAGAGAATCATGTTCTTGGTGGTTTTTTTCATCCCTTAGATATCCTCGAGTTGAAGTGGGAAGGCATATCAATGGATTTGATCATTGTTATACCCTAAGATCAAGGAGTATATGATTTCATTTGGGAGATAATGGATCAAATGATAATGTGGGCTCATTTTTTGGTGGTTCGGGAAACAAGTACCTTATATGTTATGGATAGATGTTATATGGATTGTGTGGTGTGACTTCATAGAGTTCTAAGGACCACTGTTTCCAAACAAGGCCCTTAGTTTACTCCATGAGTTTAGAGAGGATTGTAATCATGATAATATTTCCATTATTTTCATGTGTATTTCCATGATTTAATCCCCACTAATTTATCAGTTTGAACTAAAACACATCATTCTAGGATTTTAGGTTTATTTTGTCCTTAAAGGTGTAAATTTCATTATTCTATAATTTTAAAAAAATTCCATCAATTTTTATTTCAATAAAAAGTCTTCCAATATTGATTCAAATTGAGGAATTATTTTTGTTGGATTAATTTTTTCATGGAATTTAACTTCTTTAACTAGAATCATTTCTAATTATAATTTCATGGGGCCCAAATAAATTAGTCTATCTAGAAATTCTTTTTGGATAAAAAATTGACCACTCCTCATTAAATGAAGCATATAATGGACTAAAAGTAACCAAATGTGGTAATTTTAAATCAATATAGAAGATAGATCATGTTTACATGTTAAAATAAAATTTCTAGTAGGAATTAGTTCATTAAAGGAATCGTTTGATACATCAAATTAGAGGAAGATAAAGAGTATATTCATCCATAAAAAGATAAATTTAGTAATTCAAGAATAATATTTTGTAAAAATGTACAAAGTATTTGAAAATTTTAGGGTATATATAAAAAATCCTAAAATCTCTTAATAATACCTCTTAGTGAGGTGTGGTCAGTTGGTGGGCATACAATGTGATAACTTTTGATGGAATGATTCAATAGGATAAATTTTCTATTTTTATTTATCTCTTTTCTTAGTTTTAAAATGGATTCCAATTGACATTTATTCTCAGTTACCCTTCACATGGAGTGGTAATCTTTAGAGTGATTGGGGAAGGGATGTGGGTTCTTTTTGTAACTATTGTGTTCCTGAACTTCAAGGAATAAAATATATTTCTTACTTCTGTTAAGTTGGTTTCAATATTTTAAAAGCAGTTTATATTATCAACTAGGATCGTATTTGGTTTTAGATTCTACTATTGTTATTTTATTGTCCGATGATCATTATATCCCTTAATTAGGTTCCTATTTATATATGATAGAATAGACTACGTCTTATTAGTGATGTACTCAGCAATCATCATTACGTGTGGGAGGGGTAGTGAACACTCTTAATTGTTTGGGATAAATAAGATCTAATTGGGTATTACCTAAGTCAATTGAGGGTATTCACTGAAAATATCTTCCACATTGGAAGTAGGGTAGAAAAAGTTGATATCATGAAACAATTTGTTCTCGCTAACACCATTTTTCCATGATATTGAGAGGAATTGATTGTGGAATCTCAACTCAATCAATTTAGTAGAAGTGGGTTGGATGACATGGAACTACGATGGCATTGAAATTATAAAACCAAACCTACCCTGATATCACTTATTATATCACTATTTTTAATCACTTTATTCTTTAATATTATTTTAATATCTTTTTTATTAATTTATTTTGTTTTTAAAATAAAATAATTTTTAACCCCCCTTCCCCTAATTTAAAGTGATAGACATGATTTTTGCGCACTCCTCTCTGGAGACAACCTCGGTTGACCAATATACTTCATTTTAACTCAGGAAATAATTTTTTTTCCACATCACATTATAGATACGTGTCAAAACATAACATAATTTCTGATAATTTAATTCTAATAATATAATTTTAAATATATTTCTATTTTCAAATTAAAATTGAAAAAAATGTGTTACTCATATTGGTCTGCAAAAGATGGTGTTACTTTCTTTTATAAACAGATCTACAGTACTAAAAGATTAATAATCATAGAGGATGAATTCAAGGAGGTTATCCATGACCTTAAATATACCATTGAATCCCAGTATTGGAGGGATTGGATAGAGAACTAACAGATCTCTTGGAGTACTTCCTAGAATTTTATCAATAAATGGTTAGTGAAAAAAATAGCCTTCCTTGTTTTACCCCAATTTATCTAATGAAATTACAAATGTGAAACGTCAAGAAAAAGTGGTTAAAATGGTATAAAAGACCATTTTTAATGGATTAAATATAAGATAAATGAGATTAATATCCAAATTAAATAAATAGATCATGACTATCTTGAGTATCCTAAACCTAAACTAGAGACAGAATGATTGAATTTGGAGGAAGATATTTTTCCACTCATCTTTGAAATAGAAGATACTTATGAGGTCAAGAAGAAATGTTTAAAGATCCATTACTCCTTACTAAACCATTTCTATAGGATATTGATAAATAATATTTGTCTACTAATGTATGCATGTGAGATTAACAATATTTGGATGAAATTTGGAATGAATATGATGTGAATCGTGATATAACAATCCTTAAAAGGAAGAATAATTAGAAACATTATATATTTTTATATCCTTATATGAAGAATAATAAACCACACAAATGGATGAGTTTAAATAAATAATAGAGGAGCATGCCTACCAGCCTCCAATAACTTCCACTTAACTCTAAGAAAAACATTCCTTATAAGAAGCAATTAAAGATGAACTAACTTAAGGATATGATATTTTATTGAACTCATTTTCAATCCAGTTTTATTGAAACTAAATTGAGTATCACCTCTCATTTTTTTCAATTTTCGTATTTGGCCAAGTCATGTTTTTCCTTTGAGGCTGATGAAGAAAATGAAGATGCACTTGATGAGGAACATATAGAGCTTCTCGAACATGTAGAATATTTATTAGAGGGATTCAATGAGGATATCTGAGAATATTTTCCAATTTAAAATGAGAAACATGATTTTGATTCATCATGTTTCGCTAAAATATAATTAACTCTGACTTTTCCTTTGGTTATTCCATTGATGAAACATACCTGAAGCAATAATTAGAGAATGAAGAAGAGGTTTTACAAGTGAAAACCAAGAAGAAGGAGGACTCATACATTATCTTACCCCCACCATGAAGGTTTTAACTTATTGATAAGGGGGTGGATTTTGTGTACTTTGTTCATGGAGTCCTCAAAAATAATGAATAAGGAATTTATGGTGGGAGAAAGAAGTTTTGGTGGTTCAAATTAAGGAAAATCCACCGAAAATCAGATTTTAGATAACATCTAGTATTTCACTTCTGATGATAGTCAAAACCCAAGGTCAACTTAGTGGTTTAATCAAGATATATCTTTCTTTTATTTACCTTTCTCATTATATATCTATTTTATTTTATTTCAATAATTTTTATTGTTTTCTTTTTTGATTTTGTTTGTACGTTTCCCATGAGAATCACTTAGGATATTAACTCAATATTTCACTTCAAATAAGTGTGGTTGTACCTCTCCTTAACACTTTCTTACTGTGATTCAATTAATAAAAATATACATGATAAATATACTTGAATGCATTGAGAACACAATATCATTTAAGGGTGTGGGGGGAGAGCCTTTATAATTTAGGATTTCAAAATTTCTATTTTTTAATCTTTTTGTTTCTTTTTCAGGATCTTGTTAGTTTATTTTTCCTTTTTTGTGTTTTTTTGAAACATGTGATCTCAAATGAATATCTTTTCCATATTCGAAATTTGTGTCAATGAATGAACCAATTTATCCAATGAAACTAAACATGAATGAATACTAAAAATTACATTGTTTACAGTTTAAAAAATTTATAAATTCATTAAAAAAACCTTTGAATTTTTAATATCATGACACATATTAATGTCTTTATATTTAAAACAAACTTATAATGATGCTTTTGAACCATTTCTTCATATTATTTACATTAATCTCATTTCTTGAGAGAACCGATCCAAGTTGCTTCAACAAAAAATTTAACCAATTATATAAGACATTATGGGATTGGGGAACTTGTTTTTTAAATTATTGAGTCATTTTTTTAAATATACATTTTCAAGATAATTCTTTTTATCCATTCTTACCTTTACATTTAATCCTTTTATCCCTTAGAATCCTTGAAAAGTCTATTAGTTTAGCTGCATTAGAAACTAATTTTCCCTACCCAACCTTATCTATAAGTTAAAATGCATTATCTAGTTAAACATATGTGGGGGAGGGAGATGTATTTTACTATGCTACATCATTTTCTTCTACTTTGGGTTGAAAATTAAATTCTGAAAAAATGTGTATACTGCTTAAAAAGTTATTCTGCTAAAAGATGTGACTTGATTATGCTATTGATATTAAAATTACCCTCACTGTCTTAAAAATGTAAGTTGTTTAGGATTAGAAAATATCAATAAAAAATTCAATTATATTGAATGTATTTGAGTGGATATTATTTTTTCTATTAAAATGATCAATGTTGAGTAGATTTATTAACTTTTCATGATTTTTGGAGACGATTTTATTCTATGGGGAGTGGGGAGGAGACAATATATAATTTAAAATTAGAATCATGCAATTTTTCTTCAAAAAGAGTAAAACCATCTTTATTTATCCTTATTATTTTTGACATTTAATACCTACCAACTGAAATAAATTGAAAATACTTAAAAAAAATTTCATGATAATCATATGTTCTTGAATCACCACAAGTGGACATTTAGGAATTTATCAAACCTATGGTGGCTCTTGAATGAGTTCAGAGGAGAAAATCTTAGTTGAAAATTAACATTTGTGTGGTGAGGGAAAATTAATTTGAGGTAAGTGTGTTGTGTTAATGAGAGGATAAATTAAATGGAAATGGATTGAATGATCTGAATATAGAACTTAAAATAATGGTTTTTAATGAGACATGACATATTTTTCTTCTTGGTGTAAAATTGGTGGATCTCATTGGCATGAGTTTTTAAATTTGTTTTTATTGGATTTTGATGCTTACTTATCCATTATTATAAGTTATAAGTGTGGGATAATTGATAGAGATAATATTTCCATTATTTTTCATGTGAATTTCAATGATTTAATCCATTCTAATTTTTTAATTTGTGTTGAAATGCATTATTTTTGGATTTTAGTGATATTTTGTGACTAAAAGTGAAAATTAATTAATTATTGAATTTTAAATATTTTTTTACCACATAAATAAACTAAGTATAACTTTTTCAATATTGATAAAAATTTATTAATTATTTATTTTTAGGATTGTTTTTTTGTGGGTTTCAACTTATTCAACTAGACTCAGTGCTAATTAGAATTTTATAGGGCCCAAATAAACCAGTTAATATGGAATTTTTTTGGGAGATAGAATTGACCACTACTTATTAAATGAGGGTTATCTTGGGATAAAATAAACCAAATTATGTTATTATAGTGGGATATGAAATAGGAATCAATGTTTCTTAAAAAAAATTCATGGAGAAATTATCTCATCAATGTAGCCATTTAATGCATCAAAATATAAGAAGATGAACATTCTCTTCATCCAAAAAGAAAACGATTCACTAATTTAAAAATAACTTTTTTTTAACATGTTAAAAGGATTTATAATTTTTTGGGTCTAAATTAAATACAATTTTGAAAAACTATCAATAATACCTCTTTGTGTTTTTCATTCGGATGGAGGGAATAAATAGAGAAAAATTTAGGTGGATAGATTTTATAGAATAAATTTTCTATTTTTCCCTTATATATGTTCTTATTTTTGTAATGGATTCCTCTTATACATTATTCTAGGATACCCATCAGATGGAGGGGTAAACATTTGAGTGATTGTGGAAGGGGATATTTTCTTTTTTAATTATTTATTTCCTTAACTTCATTGAATAAAATCTAATTGTTTATTCTGTTATGTTGGTTTCAATATTCTAATTGTAGTTTTTATTATCAAATATGATCGTTTTTTGGTTTTTTATTTTTTTATTTTTATTATCTTGATAAATGATGATTTTCTCCCATTAATGTGTTATATTTTATATAAGATGGAAAAAACGGGGACGTAGTGGTGAAGTACTCGACGATTGTTAGTACGTGTTGGAGGGGGAGTGGTAACTCTTGATTGTTTTGGATAAACAAGACCCGATCAGATACTACCTAAGTTAATTGAGGGTATTTTCTACAACTCTATCACTCATTGGAAGGACATTAGACAAAGATGAGATCTTATAATGGGTTATTCACACCATCACCATTTGGCCAATGGAGCGAGAGGAAGTGACTGTTGAATCACACTTTAATTGACTTAGTAGAAGATGATTATATAACATGGAACTGGGATAACATTGAAACTAGAAAACCAATATTGACCTCATATATCCTATAATATCCCTGTTTTAATCACTTTTTTAATCATTTTTTTCATCAATTTTATTTTATTCTCTTGTTTCATTAACTTCTTTGATTTTGAAAATTAGAAAATCTCAAAAACACCATGTTTTCAATCTAATTTAAAGTAAAAAAACTTGACTATTGTGCACTTATCTCCATAGAAAACCTATTTAGACAACTATATTACATTTTAACATTGTAAATAATTATGTTTTCTACACCTCATGATAAGAATGTGTCATATCACAACATTATTTTTTCTCTTGGTTTTCCCTTAACACCACATTCCACCACCATATGAAAAAACATATCAGGTAGACCATCCAAATACCAGAGGTTATGTGGCCAGCATGTGTCTTGGATTTCAATATATCATTGGTATAACACCATACCTTAGTTAATGTTTCTTATAATAATGGATATCATTTTTACTTTTATGTGAATCCCTTTGAGACGTTATAAGAGAGGTCGTGTCAATCCTTGTTGTGCTGAATTAAGATTATAAAAGAGGTAATTATTGGTCTTGATGTGGTGAAGAGCATGATATAGAATATTTAGATGGTTCATGAGATGATTAAGGTGGTTCAAGACCATTAGAATTATTATATTGATATAAGTAGTAGGCCCTTAGAATTTCAGTTTGGGGACCATGTTTTTTTAGGGTTTCCGCTCTTCATGTATAGAAGAGGTTCGGCCGGGAGATAAATTTATCACCTTGGTTTATTGGACTCTTTGGGATTTTTGGGTTCATTAGTGATGTGTATTATCATTTGGTACTTCCCCCATAGTTGGATCAGATTCTTAATGTCTTTTATGTGTCCCAACATCATTAGTACTTTAATGATGACTCACATGTCATTGACCAAGGGGAGTTAGATATCAAGGATGATCTGATGTCTGTGGAGAATCTAATCAAAATCCAATACCATCATAGAGGGTGTTTTGAGAATGTTTCATCCCCTTAGTTCATATTCTCTTTAGGTGTATTGGTTTGGATTATATTACTTAGGAGCAAGAGTTAGAGATATGCACCCAGTACTTGATGTTGATTTCATCTTGATATATTCTATGATTTTATGTTAATGATGCAACATATGTTTTGATATTTATTTTTTATGATGATGGTTTTCAATTAGTGCTAGTGTAATGGATCTGGCTCCATTATTTTTTGAGTAGTATATCCAAAGGTATTTTTTAGTGGCTTGTAGTAGTTGACACAATCGTATCTAGTTGGTTTGGATTCCTAGGGATGAGAATAATTTCAGTGGTATCTAATGAAATAGTCAGAACCTTTTCAACCTTTACTTTATGTTTTTTTGAGGATTAGGGTTCTCATGATGGATTTTGGTGGTATTATAGAATCTCAAATTTGTTTTTTATCCATTTAACTATACACCATGATGTGGTAGTGGGTGTGGTAGTGGTATTTTTTATGTTTAGTTGTATTTGAGGTCATTTATGGTGGTTTAGATTTTGTTGTGTGGTGATTAGTGTTGAAAAACCAATAAAACCACATGTATGGTTGTTTTAGTCAGTGTGTTGGTATGGTTGTCACCCTATGTAAAATGATTCGTAATGAAAATGCTCTAGGTGGGCATCATTCCAAGATTGTAGCCTTCAAGGTGCCCTTGATTGAAATGGTGAGTCTAGGATCTCACCACACCGTGGTACTTGGCATGGTGAGTTCAAATGCATTAGGTCTTTTCACCATGCCATGGTTCAAGGTGTGGTTCTAGAGAAAATGGTTTTTATGGAAATTTAAAAAAATGATATTTTAGGAGCTCATGAAAAGGATTCGGGTCTATGTTTGACCGTAGGACACCACAACATGGTTCGAGGTTACAATGCCATGGTGAAGGCCACATAGTACTTCTCTATAATTCAGGGACCTAACTTCATTTGTTTTGAATTTATTTCCCTTCATTTGAACCTTGGAAAACCACTATCCCTTCCTCTATTCTATCTTCATTTCCTTTAGAGAGTTTATCCTCTTGTTTCATCTGTATCATAGTTCCTTGGATCAAGGGAGTTTTTTCTTCTCTTTTTTCTCCCTTTTTCCCATTCTTCTTTCTCACTATGTTTTTTTGGTGAAAAACTCTATTTGGGAGAAATTATTGATTGAGGTTCACTATTGATAGGATTAAGTGGTGTTTCCTTCTAATCTTGTGGTGGTTGGTCCATATTTCTTGTTCAGTGATTCTTAGGGATTAAAAATTTAGGTTGGGTGTTTGAGTTCTCTCCTTCTTTATATACAATTGTGAAAATATCAAATTTTATATTTCTATTGGGTAAATGGTATGAATTTTCCTAATCAAATATAATGACTAGAATTAATAAATTTTATTGGAATTATGAAAATCAAATTATGTTACTATTTTTATAGATTTCTATGTTGTTTTTAATATCATGTTTTATGCCTCGTTATGATGGAATGATTGGAAATACCATTAAATTGGTTAAATATTTAAATCCAATATTTTTAAATACTAATATTTATTTTCTTTCAATTTGTTTTTAATGTTTTGTGAGTGTTTTGGGACTAGTGGGTAATTTTTTTTGTGGACTTGGTTGCTTTTTGTGGCTTGGGGGCCTCGATTGGCTATTTTGGTTTTGTGGTCGCAGAATTTATGGCCTGGTGGACTTGGTTGTTGTGTCTTGGTGGCCTTGAGATGTAGTGATTGATGAGGTTTATGTTTGGTAGCATTTGAAAATTAATGGAATGATAATTGGATCGAATAATATAAATTGTTATGGGATGAAAGTATACTAATGAAAATGGTTGCATATGAATGGAAATGGAAAGTGGAACATGGTATGTGGACCTTATTTGATGTTTTCTGGATTTTTTTTTGTTTTTTGTTAATGATAGAAAACATTAGAGTGTTATTGGTGAAACCGTATTAGTGATCACATTCTTATGATGATGTCATTATTAACCCATATGTGATGTCTTGTGCTCGATACTATTATATATTTTGTTCTTGTAATTCTTTAATCACCCCATATGAGTCGAGTACTACATACTGATGCTTAAATTTTTGAGGTTGGGTTTTCATTCCAATATCTAGGATAGTGAGCATATGAATGGCTAACCACTCCCTCTCACCCTCTCTATCTTCAGTAGTGGTTCGTGATGCTTTTAGTGATACATAGTTAGGGGTTGAACTCTGTGGGGGATGAAGATATATGTGGTGGAGGTCATGTGGGAAGGATGAGGATATATGGTTGATATCCTACACATTCATATTACCCCACTACCCTAATTTTATGGTATGATGGTGTGGTATATGTCATTGGTTGATAGATGGTATTTCCTGTGGGGATGATGTAGTTTATTTCAAGGGTTGTGAGAGGATATTTACTATTGAGAAGATGATAGTTATGGAAGAGATGAGATTAAAGGATTCCTTCTTATTTGGTGAGAGTGAAAACCCAGTGGGGAATGTTATTTCAAGGCACATTTATGTATTCTTTAATACTAATTCACTATTCTTGGATGTGTGATTTGGTTAACGATCATTGGTGAGGCTGGGGGAATTAGCTAACCCAATAGGTTCTTGTTGGTTCTATTGTTTGTTTGTTCACCAAAGAATTTGTATGGTATTTACCTATTTAAATGAGTTATTTTGGGTATTGTCCTAATAATTAAACATGTTATTCTCACACTAAATATATATATAAATCTATTTCATAGGTTTCTAGGTGGTTGTTGGTGATCGAGCGAGACATTACTATCTTGGAGTTTTGAGCAGTTTAGTTGCATCTAGATGATTGTTTTTATAGTATTGTTTTATTTTGGAGATGATTGAATTCATTTATACTCATGCATTTTGGGTTTGGTTGTATGGGATTTTGGTTTATTTTATATATCATATTGGATTATTTGGTGGGTTATTCTATAATCTAGGAAAATATTTTAGGGTAATCCCTCTCATTATGTGTGATATACCCTCGATGCTAGTCACTAACCCTAGGACTACTATAGATGGGATTCATGGGTCACTCTCATATCAGCTTCTATCACAAAATGGGTTCCTAATGGGGGAAGGTAATTATAGACTATAAGTTCTCATCTTCCAGTTGATGAGTTGGTGGGGTTGAAATATAACATCTTTCAATGGATTGGTGCACCCAGTCAGTTCATCAATAAATGATGTGCATTAATTTGGTACACTGGGTGTTACTAGTCTTAGATGAGGTCACCACAAGATATTGGAAGTCACTAACATAAATGGTGGGACCACTATTAATGTCGGAATTTGGTGTTACCGGTTAACCAACTAATCCCCATTGTAAAGGTGGGATGGGACCACTTGTACAATTGCTGATTTATCACTGGAAAATAGTGATATGATTGAATGAATTTTCAATTTAGATTTTAATTCCTTGTATCTTACAAATATAATAGAATATATAGTAGTGTTCTCCTAAGTACATTAGATTTAAAGTCCAAACCATGTAATCCTTATATCTCTTCTTTATTTATTATATCTTTTCTCAAATGTGTGCTAGTTATGAGCTTACATGGAGTGTGTGTAAGGAAGACTTGGTGGGATGATGTAATTTTCTACCACCTCATGCCATTATACTGTACTTGGACTAGTGGTCACTACTTGACCTCAGGTGAACTTCCCTATGTGCTAGAGGGTGTTGACCAACTGTGGGAGTCTAGGGTAAAATCTTGGGGAGACAATACCCCTACATCAGAGTGTGAAATAATAAAGAAATCACAAATCATTATCCAAAAGACCAAAAAACAATTAATAGATAACCCATTATAATTCATGAATGCTGACATACATCCATACATGATCAATCTTCTTCTGGTCCAATCACATACACATAAATAGAAATAAAATAAAAAAACCAAAACACTAATAAGGATTTGATCCATCACCAAGCCCCTACCTTACCCCAAATATATTACCATATAAAACATATCCTACTAAATTATATAATACCAAAATTTTTCCCAACCTCGACCAACAACATGTGATAAGATTCTCAGGTATAGAAGTTCCATGGCCACCCAAGCATGGTGTGAGTGCATAACTCAATAGGTCACCACCAACCTGGTCCCATACATAACCAGTAAAATTAGTGTACATGTATGTGATATTATTATCAAGATAAAATAAATAAATAAACTATAAAAAAGGTAAATAAATAAACATTTCCAACCCTCAGAATAAGGTGACTCCTAATATCATCCATATATGAAATTTCTCATGTCCGTATGAGTTTAAAAATCACAAGGGAACTTGGATTTTGAATTTGGTTGAGGGGAAACATTGAAAATTGAACTTAGAACCCATAATTTGAAGGTTTTAGCCTCTAAAAAAAGTTTTTTTAGTCTTTGAATGAATTATCTATTGGGTAAAGGATGGTCATAAAGCAAGTAGAAGGTATCTATGGTGGCCACAACTACAATAGAACACTACAACATCTACCAGGAGCCCACCAGCTATCCATTGGGGGTGATAAAAGGGTCAAATGAACCTTTTACCCCATCGAGGTTAAGGGGGAATCTCCAATATACAAGTGGAAGGGGTTTTAACCCCCTCCATCTCTTATTATCCCCCATGTTTAGGCGTGGTGTTTTGAGAAATTTTAACATAAGATTAAGGTATGATTATCCTATCCTTCTTCTATATCTTAATCTATCATAGTTATTGAATTTTAGTTTTTTTGTTTGATATTTTAAATAAATTTAAAAGGATAATTTTAAAACCACCCATTTTTTAAGGTTATTTTACATGATGCGCTATAAAGTTATCCTATATCGATGTCCACTTGTCTTCATTCACTGATTAGGGGAAGATACAATGCAATTAAATTTTTTATGTAATTTTCATTGGATTTTAGTATTTTTACCCAGGGTGTGGTTAAGGGTTCATTGGAGACCTCTTGTGGGTGTTCGGCTTCAGTTCTGGTGCGATGAGGACACCCGGTGATAATTTTGGCATGATCAATAAATTGAATTAAAATTTTTAGTTAGTTAATAAAGGTTTATTTTTGTTGTCTGGATGTATTAGAATGATTTTAGACCTCACATGTGATGGGGAGGAGTGTTTGAACATGGATGACATCGACCAAGCCTATGTAAAGCCACTTTTCGAGAAATTCAAGAGTGATGAACCCTCTACCGAGGTAGGTGGTCTCAAATATGTTCCCTAGATTAATCATTCCCTATTTTGTTTTGTGGTATGTGGTATGTTGTATTTCTAATTAGTAAATTGAACTTGTTAAATTAGTTGGACTTTTTTTTATATTATTAGTTATATTGGGAATTGAATTAATGGTTTTTAGCAGTTAATATAAACTCTTGAACTCAAATTACTTGTCTCGACCACTGTTGATCTAGAACATGGACCTTAATGAAAGCCCTACTAAGTTTAAAACTTCTTTGAGGGTGTGACTATAACGTGTATTAATTGACTGAAATATGTGGGATAACCCTAATGAGGGACCATGATAACCTCCTTAGAGGTGATCAATGACATTGGGATGATGATCCAATAGGTGGGATATGTTTAAACAAGTGAAACTCTGGAATCTTTAGACGCAATGAGATGGCCATGGAGTGAGGGACCCTTATTCGGAAGAATTTTCCTTTATGGAAAGTCCTTAGTCAGGACGATAAGGTGTTGGTTATGAAAACCAACCTTTTGTGATCATTGATATAGAGGAGGTATTGGAGCTAACTTTAAAGACTATTTATTATATTAATTATCTCCATAAGGCCAATGAAGTCAACCTTGATCCTAGTTATGATATGGGGAATAAAAACCATCATAGGGTCAGTGAGTTTCACAATATTGTGATGTGACAGGGGACTCTTAAAGGGTGCTACATGTTCTTGATAATGGAAAATTTCTGATCAGATTCACGAATCTTGGGTAATATGAATTATGGGGGTTCTATATAACCCAAATCAACCCAATAGGATCATTAGGGATATGATCTTTGATGATGGACATGGATATTCAACTAATCCTTGTTTTTTTCTTACTTTTATTCTATCTAGGTTCATTTTTATTTAATTCTCAATAGATTTTCTAGGATTTATAGGAATCATTGGTTGGGACACTGGGGGTGGGTTTAGTGGGACTATGATCCATCTTGGCACTATAGGAATGACTATGATACATGAGACTCCAATGATATATGATGGGTATAAGAATTCATTACTTACTAGGGTTCCATTGAAATAGGATATGAATAGTATTTTTTTGTGATTCTGGCATTCATAATGTTCACTATCTCCTAGATGATAGCCTTGGGTACTCTAAGGAGATAGAGAGAATGTGCATTGGGATAGAACCAAGATCTCTGTTGAACAATGTGATCCAATAAAAAATGAAACGAAGGCCCTTTTTTAATTGTTGACCAATGTTTTAATGAAATTAAAGAGACCCTCAAAGTGATTGATTTGGATTCTCTCTGATGATAAAGGATCCCCTGGATATTCTTTTTGAATCATCTTGCTCTCTATAGCCAGTTGTTCCTCAATGAGGTTAGTGAACCCGGGCATTCATGAATTATTGATGTAATGTTTTATTTAGGGACTAAAATACTGTTTCTATTGATTTAAGTGTACTAATTTTTTTATTAATTATAGTGTTTATGTGTTCTACATTCATATAAAATATATAAATGATTTATGCCTAAAGTTATATTTAATTATTTTGTACACATTTTGACATATATATTCACATATTAACATAAATAAATATGTGTAATATGTGTGTGTGTGTTTTAAACTATATATATAATCTATAAACTATATATATATATTAAATGCATATATATTTTTTGAAATATGAATATTATGTTTTTTGTGTATTCTATGTGCATATATATAGTGTATATGTTTTGTATGATAAATGTATGTAGGTATAGTGTGTGTGTGTGTGTGTTATACACACAAGTTTTATCCTAAAAACATATCCTATGAACTTAATAAAAACTTTATACATCATGAAATAACCCAAAAAATAAATTTTATAATCATGAATGACCAATTATATTTTCAAAACTGAAAAAAACAACAAAAAAGAACAAACGTATGAATGATTTTGTTTCGAAAGAATTAAAATTATTTAATTAAAATATACTATATAAACCAGTATTATAAAATTCTTTTAAATATATAATTTTGAAATATAAAACAAATGATTTATGTAATGAATTAGAATGTAGGCTAACCAATTTATAGTTTTAAAAGAATTACTTCTAGTTTTTAAATTTTTTTATAAACACTAGGTACTGTTAGAAATTAAAATTCAAAATCACAAGGAATAGTGAAGGTGAAAAAAATAAATTTAATGGAAACAAATAACCACACATCCCTAATAAAAAATAATATTATGAGTGATAAGGAGGGTATGAAACAAAGGGGACTTAACCTATAATACAAAAAATGTGTTGATTTAATGGTCTGGTAAATCCTTGGGCCTAAATTCCTCCAGAATAAGAGGACTTCCTAGAAATGAAAAACTTATATTTCATAAATGGTAGTACCACCATCAGGTTTTGAGGCCTCAAGTGTGATATAAAATTCACAACCAACCATAATGACTATGTTTACTTTAAGAACCATCTTCATTGCATGATGCTCAACCTATACTATAATAGTTATTTAAAAATAACCATAAAAGTGATTAATGTGTCTATAAATGGATATATTTAAATATATTCATGCTTCTTGGAAACAATACTCACCCTTTAGGCGTAACCTATTTTTTATTCTTGTAGACATCATATGAGGAATTTTCCCATGGATTAATTGGTAAAAAAGTCAATGCATGACCTAAATTATCATCAGGCTCATCATCTATTAACTCGAATATTTTTTAAATGTTTTTTATTAAATTCCATGATTAAAAAATGTGTGTCATCAATGTAATATTATTCAATTGGGTCATATTTTACAACCCAATGAAATAAGTCATCTCTATAATAATAGGAAATATCATATTATTTCACCATGAGATAAGTTCTACCATGAACCCAGCATAATATGAATTGCACAACGAAATTAAATACATACACCCTTTGATATTTCAATATAATTTTTCTATACTTATTTAGATTTATCTTCATCGTCAACTTTATCTTCACTATCCAGAAATGAATTTATTACACTAGTATGTAATCAGGTCGGTAATGGTTTTTAAAAATAGGGATTAATATACATATCATTGAATATAAACCATATTTTTCATACAACTTATATTTATGTGTGCATAATCACTACTATAAGATGAATTGCTAATTGAAAACCAGTAGTCACCATCAAGACCATTAGTTAATGTTTTCTACACATTAAGAATAGAAAGTTTAAAGAAGTGATGAAGATGATCTTAGGATATTTTTTTTATGTAAATACAATGAAAAAATTCCACATTATCCTAAGGAAAATGAAATTCAACCATTGAGGTAAAAATATAAATGATAGACCACCACTTAATAGTAAAATTGATAAAACCCAAAAATACAATGTAGGAAAAAATCTCATGGAGGGACATTCAAGAATAGAATCTAGAGCCAAATATCTATAAATTCATGTGTTTCGATGTGTGTGTTCATAAACAAAGGATACAATGGTTAAATATTGGTATCTAAACAACTTAAGAAGATAAAAGAAAATTTCCATCATGTTTTTATAAATCCAAATAATATATATTAATTTTACAACACAAAAACCAAAAACCAAAGGTAAATAAACCCGTTAATGATATCATAAATAGTTTCAAAACAACTGTAACTATTAATCAGCAAAAAGGTCCAACCTCGTGGAAAAACATAGGATAAAAAAATATTAAATCAATAATCATACATACATACAAACATACATATATTAATCCCACCCAATGAAACACTAGTTTGTGTACCTAAACTCATCGTGATTGAATAGATGAGTGATTTCACCTTATTGTAGGAAACATGAATGATGAATAGTATATCTATAACTTAGGGCTGAACAAGAATATAACAATAAAAAAATTATATATCTCCAAACATCAAATAAAATAATTTGGAAACAAAAAAACTTTCTACAATATAAAGTAAGTGAAGTCCTTATGATGATAATGAGGCACCCAATGATAATAGGGGATTAAGATTAAGTGAATCATTGGAGGATTAATGATGATTTGGGGACAAAAAATAATCAATTTATTTCAATTTTTAATGATTAATGATTATATAATGAAATGAAAATAATTATTTATCCTTTTTTATTATTTATTATATCATTATATAGTTTTTACTATTATTAATTTAATGTAATATGATTTTATTTGATTTTATTTTTTTCTAAAAAATCATATTGTAATATATGACATGAGATTTTTTTATTATAGTTAGAAATCCTATTACTAATAAAAGATTTATAATATAATTGAATAAAATAGTTTCATGTTAAATGAATGAAATAAGATTAAATGATTAAAAAATATTGTTTTTTTATCATTTTGATCCCTACTCAACTCTTTTTAGACTCATCCCCAACCACAAGATCTTCATAATAAGTTTCCTAATCAAAATTCAATCATCAAATCATTTGGTATATAAACATAATTCTTCACTATCAATGAACATACTAATAATGTTCATAAAGAGTGAGAGCTATTTCCTCTAACCCCATTAAAATTTAGTAAAGAGTAAAAAATATTTAAAAATAAACTTATTCATTCACAATGAAAAATAAAATTGGAAAATAACTTTATAAAAATTATGGGAAATGTTTTAAAAAATTGTAAATATATGAGAAATTGTATTATCCTCATCATTTTCTTTTTTTTTTGTTTTTTTATTCACTAATAATAGAAATAATGATTTTGTATTCTGTTTCTTAATGTATTTCTTACTTGATGGCACCTCATTTATTTTTCTTAAGATGTTTCTTGTACATTATTTCCAATTTCTTTTTATAACCCTAAAATTTATGGTTCCTTATTAGTCGTTAAAACAAATATATAATCAATTTGTATATTACGAATGGTGAAATTTTTTTTAAATTGTTGACTAAAACAACTAAAAGGATAAACATAAAATGTTAGGACAACATTGATATTCAGACTGATGACATCATGGAACTTCCTTGGCGATAGGATGATCATATAACTTCTAGAACCTTTATAGACTTTCCATTGTATTTTTCAACACATTTTAGGACTTTTGAGGGAGTTTAGTGGAATCCGAGAAGCTTGATATTTAGTTTTTACCATTTAAGGGTACACTACACCATGCCCATGGGTGTGGTGGTGACCTTTATGAAGCTTGGTTTGAGTTGAGGGTGAGTTTGGCCATTTTGATTTGGTTGTGTGGTTCTTAGTGCACCATGACCAATGAGAGGTCACCACATAGAGGTGAATTCAACACAATATTTCTCTATAAATAGGGGTACCAACCTCCTTTGGTTCAAATTCCTTCCCCTTCCTTCAACCCTTGGGAATCCTCAAGCTTGTATGCCCATCCTCTCTTTATTTAATTTGGAGAGTCAAAGACATTGGTATGATTGTATCAATGTTCCTTAGATAAAGGTATCAATTTTGTAATGAAACAGCCTAGGGTGATCAAAACACATCACCCAAGATGTCCTTCCATAAGGAGAGTATCATCAACCAACCAAATAAGTCTCATGTATAACAAAAAAATTCAATACAATAGAGTACAAAATCAAAGAAAAATATAAAAATCCATGACAGAAATAACATCCAGAAAAAATGGATAAACAAGAAATAGAAAGAATACAAGACTAAAAAAAGTCTTTAGGGGACCATCCATCACCTCCCACCCATATCCCAAAAATTTATGACACTCAAGAGAAGATTATGAACTACATGATGCTCTTCCCTTCACTTTTTTCCTACAAAACTACATCTACAAATTCCCAAAGGAAAAATTTGGCTACGAGAACAAAGCCTAGTATTATTTTCATAGAGAATCTTTAAAAAATCTAATACCATGAAAAAAGTACCTCTATCTTTAACAAAAATCAATTTATAAATCAATTTCATTAAATAAAACCATTCTGTAAAACATCCCATGTTTTATTTCATAAAATCTGTTTATATTCACACAAGAAAAGAATATGAATAGTATATAAAAAATAGGCGAGCATAATAAAAACAATACATAAATACACCATAAGATAAAATAGTGAGGACCTAACCTTGAAATATACCATCATGTGTAAAACCATGTATGAATAAAAAGTAACAACATTGGAGATCTAGACTAGGGTAATAAGAACTCACACATAAAGAGATTCCTAAACCCAAAACATTGTGGATCGAGATGATATCAAGTCTCACCATAGTTTGTTGATATCAATATACTTATTAGATTGTAACTGTATAATGAGAACCTATAGAAAACCCCTGGCGGTGAAGCACACACACTAAGGTGACATTTCCATTTCTCTATGCACCCATGGTTCCCAATGTACTAAGATTCAAAAACCATTTAAAAATCTTGTTCACAATTTATAAAGAATTTTCAATTCAATACATTACAGCTTTCATTCTTGAAAATCATTTTCTATATCAAAACCTCCCTTAAGGTATTTCACTAAACATTTCACAATGATGCATTACTACTCCCATTCTTGAAACCCAATTTTAGAACCAAAACATCATCAAGTCATTTCATCACATGAAAAAATGTGCCCAATTAAATTTTTAAGTAAAAACAACTTTAAAAACAATGTTGTAAAGAATAAAATCCATTTTTCTATTAAATAAATCAAACTAATACCAAAAACCAAAGGAATTTACAAGAACATCATGTAATTCATGAATTGTCACCATTGTATAGAGAAACCTACATCAATAATGAAGATAAATCACCAAGAGATTATCTCTCAAATCACGGGGTTGTATATGATCAATAAGGGATTTGAAGCAATTTGAAATACACTATTGGTTTCTTAAGGTGTGAGAGAAATGTGTAAGATCGAATGAATTTTAGGTGATTTTAACAACTATAGGAATAAAAGAATTTAAAAGATCATAACGCAGCCTCCTGAACCATACCCTAGAACCTCCATAACATACCATTGAGCCCCTTTACATACCACAGTCACCCCTACAAACTAGAATTCAGAAACCATGAAGCATACCACACCTAGATGCTATTCTTCTAGGATGAGGCTACAATGTGGCCCATTCACCATTCCTTAGATACTAAATAAAAATGGAATAACCATTAAACACACCATCACCTAACTCTATGCCACAACCACTGCCTCCACACTACAGGGATCAACTGAGTTGAAGGCCTAAGATGCATCATTTTTTCCTTATTGAAACTATGTTCAAATTGGTAGTAGCTCATAAATATTTATCTGAGGGATTCAGGTCATAGTTATCTCCCTATACATCACCCATTCGTGAATTAGAATAGGAATCAAAAGTCTTCCTATAGGGAACTAAGACAAAACCTACTAGTCCACGCCATAGTGATCCCATTCCACGTCGTAGCTTATACCCTCCATGACATAGTCCACTATAAAATTCTAGGAGAAATCAAAATTACCTCAAAAACTCTTGGGACTAAATGTAAAAACTCTTAAACAAAAAATTATTATAGTAAAACCCAAAGGGAATCAAAATTCTCCTCATCATAAAATCTTTTTGTCCCCAAAAAGCCTCAGGTAAAAGCATAGGCCAAAAAGGGAAGGAGTCCAAGCATCGATCTACCCTCCATATAGAAATGAAAAAAATTATGTAACAACCAGAAACTTCATACCACAAATAAGATAAATACACAAATCAACCATATCACTAAAATATCCAATTGGAATTAACAAAATATCATTGAAAAATCCAAGCACACACAATAGGTTCTAACTCACAAGGAGATAACTACTCCTACACACATCATTAAGGATCCTAAAACCAGATCACCAAAGCATGGAATCCACACAAGGATACCACAATGAAAAACATTCCTTGATAATAAATAATAGTGATTAAACATAAGGGTCACAATGAGCATATGAGGGTGTTTATATCTAACACCTTGGAGCACCACCCTAGGGTAACTCTAATGAGAAACATAACCTAGTCGCATTCATAGCTCAATCAGAAAAAACTACAACCCAAGTATCCAAGAATGAAACTAGTTTCCTACCCATATTCAAGGAAACCAACATAAGCTGACCCCTATTCTACACCACACATGGTATAAAAATAAACACCTACCACAATGAGAAACCAAATAAGAACCCTATAAGCACCAGGCATGGGCTTCCTCAAGCAAAAATCACTCCATATTAAATGATAAAAACCCCCCAAATGGTCTTTCATCCATTAAACCACAAACATCTCATAAAATAAACAAGTAAATGTTCTCAAATCATGATCAAACAAGATTCTTCTAAAAAATATGATCTTTACTAATTCAAACATCAATCCAAATCTCACAGTTCTAAAATACTAGTTAAAAAAATCTATAAAGGATCCACTAAAGAAGAACTACATTGGAAGAATCCAATCCAAAACACTCTGAAAAGGAATTAAAACATGTGAATTAGGAAAACAAGAAAGGTTTTTCCTAAATCCTATTTTGAAAACAAATTAATAATTAAAATTGGTCCTTCCTACATTAAAAACTAAATAGAAATCATTTTACAAATTTAAACCCCAAAAATATCTCGATATGTTTCATTTTACAAAATATTTTAAAAACCACTTATTTTAAAAAAACTCCATCGAAATTTCTAGATAAATAAATCATTTTTCATTTTGAAACAGTTTTCAAATCCCATTCCATTTTAAAATACATTCACCAAGGGTACAAGTCCAAATATGCCACATAATCAATTTTTAAGTCATCCCTTAAAATAGGAATCCCATATTTTATACCACCATGTTCACTTGATTGTAAAAATAAATCACACACAATAATATTTTTAAATCCCCAAATGAAGTCAACTATTTCCAAAACATTACTTGACATAAAACAAATTTTACAGACAATCCCTATGTACTTGCTTTAAAACCAAAAAAACCCTTGTGAAACCCATTTTTCACTGATATAAATGAATTTAAAATCACATGAAAAAAACCATAAATAGATGCATAATTGGAAAAATCTTTCTCCCATCACCCACCTTCCAACATTAATACATACCACAAATCCCTACCCGAGGCTTCACAATGACATAGATAAAACCTAACTCGGATCAGAATGAGAAAACACTGGAGCAAAAGCCAACCCCACTTCCAACATTTCAAATTTGTCCTAGGTTATATATTTTTCCAACATGAGTATCTAATTAAAATAGATACCTCACATAGTTCTCCTCACCATTTATATTTGATCTAAAATGGTGTACCAAAAAGAATCAACATTGATACAAGAGAGAATCAACAAGGTAACCAAGGTTCCACATTTCACATAGAGGAAACCTCTTATATCTACACACTAAATAAAGTGAAAAAATATTCTCTCACGGGGTTAAACTAACCAATAGAAAAATTGGTAGAACCTAAGAAAATTCCCCATCCTCAAGAATAATCCAAAAGATCATCAGGTCGAACCACCCCAGTGATATTTAGAAAGGAAAAAAGATAGAACACAAGATCCACCACATCTCACATGACCCAGATACTTTTCTAATAAAGACGCGACTCAAAGAGAATGAACAAGGATCTAGTATTGGGTCATGAATCTGCATCTACAGAAACTCAGGCTTAGAAATCTCAACTCAGTGGTCCCCACTATCCCACCTATAAAAAATATCACCAACGGATATCTCATACAACCATTCATGAAACTAAATCTTGTTACCCATGAACCCACTCATGGTTCACCAAGTCTAGGGAACTAATCGTAAGCCCATGGTATTACTTCCAACATAATTTTATCCCATATAAAAAATTTTATAGAGTGAAAAAAATGATATAAAAGAAACTCAGGATGACCAATACCCTCAACGGTGCAACCCAAGGAGGATATAAAGATCACATAAAAACAAGGATATCCAAGAATCAATACCACTCTAAAACTTATGAATGAAAACAAAAAGGTATCAACAAAAAAAACCCAGGATAACCTTGATATTCCATATATCCCAAGGAACATAAGAAAACCAAGAAAGCTGGTCCTTAAAGACACATCTACTCAACTAAGCCTGTATGATTCTCTTATTAGGTAACAAAGAACATCATATAGATTTATTTAAAAATATTCTCTCCCTGAAACACCAAGTGATAAAGGATAACACTTTCTACTCCATTCAAAGTCTGAGAAAGAATAAAGTGAATAGAAAAAAGGATGACTCTCGAGGAAGGCCTTATAGTCCAACTCAATAAATCTCATGAACACTCAATCAAACCAAACAATTTGAATTATCCTTTCATTAATTTTTTAAAATCACATTAGATAACCACTATGCACAAGAAAGGGTTAAGTTGAACATACAAGTAAACAAATAAAACATATAATTTTACAGAGTTTTGAAAGAAAACCCACTCAAGGAACAAAAACCTCTTTAAAAAACTTTTCATTTTGAAAACATCTAAACATTACTTGAAAAAGGAGTTTCTTAAAAAAACAGTTTCATAAATAAACATATTTCGTTACTTTAGAAAGGAATAAAAAAGAGGAACATTTCACTAGTTATCAATTAAAAGTTAAAACATCTTACATTTCAAACAAAATCATTATATAGGATTCATTTTCCTCTTGTGTTATTTTTTCTATGTTTCAAATCCTTTAAGGAAACCACTTTTCAGACACCCAAAAATTACCATGCATTGAACATGTTATAAAACCATTTTCCTTTTAATGATGGAACATTGTTTTTAATTTATAATCCATATTTCAAAAATCATTCACCATTATATATTACATGTCAAAAACAACCATTTTTTCAAAACAATAAAATATTATTGAAAACCAATTATTCAATAATGTGAAATTATTTCAAAAAAAATCATTAACTAGTTTTAAATCCAAAAATATTTCACTGTTTTCATGAGTAAATGACCATTTACAAAAACATATTCTAGAGACCAATCATAATTTCATATGAAGCATCACTTTTCAAAGTAAAATAATTTTTAGGAAATTCATTTTCACAGAAGAAATTGGTTATTCCATCCTTGCAAAAAAATAATCATTCTATAATTGTTAGTCAAACTAATTCATGATACCAACATATACCAAGACCCAACTTGATTACTTTACCTTTACTGAGTGTCTCCCAAATTATCCAAGATTTATGGGTTCTTGAAAAAAAAAGCAAAGGGATTCGAAGTCATGCTTGACAATGAAATGTTGTTGATGAACATGTTATAAGTGTTCCACAAACCCTTTAAAACATTATAAACAAAGAACATAGTCACTTAATGGTTTGTAAATCCATAAAAATAAACATCACCACTTGATTTGCTTTTCAGTTTACACACTAATTCTAGTATAACTTCCAAATAAAGAAACAAATTCCAATGAGGATCAGAAATCATTATGCTAGACTATAACACCTGGAAAATATAAAACAAAGAAAATATATCCTAACTTCTGATGGTAAATCAAGTGGAATTACAAAAGTTGGTGATAAATCACCTACTCGTAATGCAATCCTTGAGCCCTAACATGTCCTAGCTCTAGTCTACCAAACTCCTTAAACCAAACCTAGGCAGTGTCACAACACTTTACGTTAGGTAATCCATATGATACCATTTTTGTAATGAACAAAAATAGTTTGATCAAACCACATCACCTGAGATAGCCCTCCACAAGTTGAGTATCATCAAACAACCAAACAAGTGTCATGTATAAAAAAAATAAGTCAAAATAATAGAGAAAAACATGAATGAAAAATATACAAATCCATGATACATACAATGTAAATCCAAAATAACTAAACTAGAAATAGAAACCTGAAAAATACTAAAACAAGCCCCCTATGTGACCATCCATAACCTCCAATAAATCTTACAAAGAAGGCGATGACACTCAAGAGAATATGTCGAACTACATGATGCCCTTATATTTATCTATGTCCTACAAAACGACATCTATAATTTTCTTCCAACTCTTTTTATAGGGAACCGCGCATCGTCTTTGAGAAGACATGTACTATTTGTTTCCTTACATTCCCGCTTTCTAATGGTGGGTGAAATTTATCCCTTATTCAGTGATGTTTTATCCTTTACTAAAATAGGATGATGGGATATCAGTCTCTCCTACTGTGGATTCCTCCTCAGAATTTTTCTTCTAGTCTAGGTCTCCCTTAATGATTAAGACGTTTTTCACAAAACTCATTCCTAGTTCCATCTCTTTATGGACTCCTATTAATTACACTACTTTTTAGTCCATTGAAAAGGGTCCAATCAGGGCAACAACCTTTGTTTATGGAAGTAGTCACCCTGAGGCACTTATGGCATATCTTGATGCTGGAACACCAAAACCCCTGCAT
Organism: Viscum album; assembly: GCA_963277665.1. Taxonomy (NCBI): domain Eukaryota; kingdom Viridiplantae; phylum Streptophyta; class Magnoliopsida; order Santalales; family Viscaceae; genus Viscum; species Viscum album. The sequence continues at coordinate 888,181,947 of OY728121.1, forward strand.
TATCTTATAATAGAGCTTCATGAGAGAACATAAGCCTAATAAATCCCATGTTTAATGCAGTTAATTTTATTCTAGAGGCATCTCTCGTAGGTTTTCCTCAGCTTCCCTTGTTTAAAATAGGGTATGCTACGAGTTTAACATCTTTAGGAGATTGATTGGATAGATCGGAACACTGACGAGAGTGGATTAGATAGAAAAATACCTAGGGGATTACCTAAAATAAATTACCATATAGATGGATCAAAAAACCTATTGAAGTTGTACCTAGGGTGTCATGTCCCAAAAAGGGAAGATTTCACACCGTAAAGAATGATCTAGAAACTAAATAGGGAAGATCATGGAATGTGAGTCCCAACAAAGTGGACTGGATGGTGTGTCCAAGAAAAAATAAGATTTTAAACCATGAAGGATTACTTGGATTCCAAGATGGATGGATCAAAGAATTAACTAATCTCTAAGATGATTTGGATGATTTGGATTCTAAAAATTTTGGAGAGATTGGATAGAAAATTAACTGATCTCTAAGATTACTTACTAGAATTTTATCAATAAATGGCCAGTGAACAAAAGTAGTTTTCCTTGTTTTCACCCAATTTTTCTAAAGAAATGACACATTTGAAACATCAAGAAAAAAGTGGATAAAATGTTATAAAATACTAGTTGTAATGGATTAAAGATAAGATACATGAGATGAATATCCAAATGAAAAAATAGGTCATGAGTATCTGGAGTTGCCCGAACCAAAACCACAGATGGAACCAGATAAAGTGGAGGAATATATTTCCTAACTCTTATTTTTAATAAATTATCCTAAGGATGTCAATAAGAAATTTTTGAAGATCCATTACACCTCACTAAACCATTTCTGTAGGATGTTGATAAAGAATATTTGTCTACAAATGTGCGTACATGAGATAAATAATATTTGGATGAAATTTGGAATTAATATGAATTGAAACGTGATCTACCCATCCTTAAAAAGGATGTATAATTAAAACCATTATATCATTCCATAGCCTTGGAAAAAGAATAAGAAACCATCCAAGTGGTGGATTTTTAAGAAAGAATGTAGGATCTTGACTGCCTACATCAAATAACTACCACATAACTCCAAGAAGCACTTTCCTATAAAGAAGAAATTAAATCAAAACTAACTTAGGGATATATTCATTTATTGAACTCATTTTTATATAATTTTATTGAAAATAGATTTATTATCACCTACAATTGTTTTCAATTTTTAGATTCATTTAACACATGTTTTTCTTTGGAGTAAGATGAAGGAAAAGAAGACGAACTAGATGAGGAACATCTAGAGAATCCTAAACATGTAGAACATTTATTAGAGGTATTACATGGTGATATGAAAACTTATTTTCCTAAGTAAACTGAGAAAAATTATTTTTATTCCACATGTTTTGTTCAAATATAATTACAATCATACTTTCCCATTGATTATTTAATTGATGCAACATACCTAAAGAAATCACTATAGAATGAAGAAGAGGTTGTGAAAGTGAAAACCATAGAGGAGAAGGACTCATAATTTATCCTAAACCCACTATGAAAGTTGTAAATTATTGCTAAGGGGTGGGTTTGTTGTACTCAATTCATGGATTTATCAGTAGTAATGAAGAAGTATTGTACACTAGAAGAAAGAAGTGTCAATAGTTCGAATTAAAGAAACTCCAGCCAACATCGGATTTCAGATAACAGCTGGTATTGCACTTCAATAGGGAATCAAAACCCAATTTCCACTTAGGGGTTAAATCAATATCTCTACTCCTTTTTTCCCTTTCTCATTCTATTTATATTTTCTTTTCCTTCAATTATTTTTTTATTTTCTAATTTTTTTTATAGGTTTCATATGAGAAGCACTTAGGATATTAACTCAAAATTTCACATTTGATACATTAGGTTATACCTCTCCTTAACACATTCATGCTATGATTCAATTAAAAATCTATATACATGATAAATATACTAGAATTAATGGAGGAAATTATATCATTTATGTGTGGCGATAAAACCTTTATAATTTAGGATTTCCTAATTTCTATTTTTTAAACTTTTTTTCTTTTTCAAAATTTTTTGTCTTTATTTTTAAATTTTTGTCTGTTTTCAAAAATTTTTATCTCAAGTGATTATCTATTCCATTTTTGAAAAACCATTCCAATAATTGAACACATTTATCCCATAAAACTAAACATAAATGAATTCTGAAAATAACATTGTTTCAAGTTTAAAACTTTGAAAACATCACTAAAAGACCTTTTATTTTTTAATATCAGGAATCATATTAATGTATTTATCTTAAAAATAATTTTTCAATGAGGCTTTATAACCATTTTTTCATATTATATAAAATCTCATAATTTCTTGAGAGAATAAAATCATCTTTCTTCAACCAAATTTTTATTCCATTCTATAAAAAAAATTATGGGGCTTAGGTACTTGTTTTTTCAATATTGAGTCAATTGTTTTGTTTTAAAATCCCTTTTTTAAAGATAATCCTTTTTATACTTTAATAAATTTATATTTAATCCTTGTATCCCTTAGAATCCATGAAAAAACAATTTGGTTTTCCACATTTAAAGCTAATTTTCCCTACCCAACCTACTCTAGATGTGAAAATAAATGATCTAGTTAAAATTGTGTGTGGTGAATACTGTAGTGTGTCATGATAGCTCATTTGGTTCAAAGATGGGATGAAAAGTAAATTCTTAAAAAGTGTGTTTAATGCTGAAAATTCTATTTTTCTAAAATATGTGGCTTTCTGGAGCTGTTGAAACTTAAATTACCCCCGTTACCATAAAAAATTAAGTTGTTCAGGATTAGAAAATATCAATAAAAATTTAAATTCTATTGAATTTATTTGAGTGGATATCATTTTTGATGCTGAAATAATGAATGGTGTGTAGATTTATTAATGTGTTCATGATTATTGGAAATTATTGTAGGCTAAGGGGAGTGGGGAGGAGACCGTATATTTTTTAAAATTAGAATCACGCAATTTTTCTTTAAAAAGTGTGAAACCCTCCTTATTTTTTATCAGAATTTTTGACATTTAAAACCTACCAACTGAAATCCATTCAACAAAATTAAAAATTCATCATGATAAACATATGTCCTTTACACTCATTAGGTGGAGATGTAGGAATTTATGAAGCCTATGGTTTCTCTTTCATGGGGTTAGAAGAAAAAAAATCATTATTGAAAATTAAATTTTTTTGGTGAGGGAAAATTCATGCAAGGTAAGTGTTTTTTTTCATGGGAGGAGAAATTAAGTGTAAATGTATTGAATGAGATGAATGGAGAACCTAAAATAATGGATTTTGAGGAGACATGATATATTTTTCTTTTTGGTGTTAAATTGGTGGTTCTCATGGGCAAGCCATATTAATTGTTTTATTCGATTTTGATGCTCACTTATCCATGATTACAGTTATATGTATGGAAAATTGATTGAGATAATATTTCAATTATTTTTCATGTGCTTTTTAATTATTTAATACTAATCAATTTATCAATTTGAGTGGAATTGCATTATTTATTGATTCTTATGATATTTGTTTCTCAAATTTGAAAATTTCTGAATTCTATAATTTTAAATATTTTTTATCACTTAAAAAAACTATGTAAATTTCTTTTTAGAATTTATAAATATTGATTAATTCTTTTTTTAGGCTTGATTATTTTTGGGTTTCAACTTCTTCAACTGGACTTATTTCTAATTAGAATTTCATAGGGCCTAAATAAATTAGTTAATATGGAAAGTATTTTTGGCACATAGAATTGACCATTGCTTATTAAATGAGAGATATATTGGGATAAAATAAAGAAAATAAGGTGATTTCAGTTGGATATGAAATAGGAATAAAAGTATATTCATTAAATTTCATGGACAAATTCTCTCATTAAATAAGTAATTTAATAAGTCAAAATAAAAGAAGATAAAGAGTCTCTTCATCCCAAAAAAGCATTAGTAATTAAAAAATAATATTTTAAAACATTTCAGAAGGCTTTGTAATTTCAAAGTACGATAAAAAACATAATTTTGAACAACTATTAAGAAATCCTCTCGGTGTTTTTCATTTAGATCGTGGGAATAGCTTGAGAAAACATTTGGTGGATAGATACTAGAGAAGAAATATTCTATTTTTTCCATCTATCTTTTCTTAGTTTTGTAATGGATTCCTCTTCCCCCTTAATTTTGGATACCCTTCACATGGATGGTGTAACACCCCAAGATTTCATAGTGTGTTATTTCTTCAAAATAATTCAATAACATTCACTACAAACCACACCGAGTTCAATCACACCATGACTTACCAAACAAGCCGTTCAAAAGAGGTTATGAATAGTATTAACTAAATTTTAAACTTTATATAATCCTTATAATTTTAGAATCCATATTATGAGTTTCTTAGACATAATGTAAGAACAAATTCATTTTCAGTATTGCACTTTTACCAACTTTTAATAGTGAACCCTTTTTAATTCCAATATTTTAAACTTTTATATATTCAATTTGACTAAAAAAATTACTTTTTAGAATTGGGACATCAAAAATTTACAATGAAACATCCCAAGCTTCTACGGTACGCTTCTCTTTGAATAATGTGATAGCGTGTGTTGTACGCAACACCGAGTTCTAACACACCATATCCAATCAAACTAGCTGTTATGAATAGTAATACCTACTTTTTGAAATTATATATATATTTTATATTTCAAAATGGACTTCTTTTTTGGATTCTTAAAATCGAATTTATCTTAAGGTGAAATTTTGGTACTTTTTGGATAACTTAAATATTTTGATGAATAGTAAAATTACTAAAATTTAATTAAAAACAACTTTTTTAATCGAAATAATTTATATTGATAAATTATGAATTTGAGTGCTTTTAAAGAATATTTAGAATATATTTTTACCATTTAATACAATGTTGGTCATTGGAAATAATTTCAGAATTAAACCAAACATAAACAAGTATCAATCTTTTGATAGTTATTATATCTTCAAAACACACATTTTGTTTTGACAGTGGGAATTAATTTTAAATTAATTTCTGCCACTTCTGTGTTTTGAATTTCGAAAAATGGATTCCATATTTGGAATCAGGATGTTCATATTGTGTAAATTAGTAACTTTTATTTTTAGACATTTTGAATAATTACTGCGGTAAATATTTTATTTACCATGGTTAAGGGTAAATCCGGTAAATAACGGTTAAAAAAAATAATATTATAATAATACTAAATTACCCTAAAACATGTCCTAACCTTATTTTTTGATACATTTTCGACCATAGGCATCTTTGGGTCGATTTTGGGACCCCATGGAGCCACTTGTAGGTGATAGGGACACTTTACTTTAATTAAGTTAAAATAAGTACAAAAATGACATAAGCATATATCTTTTAGAAAAACAATTTTTACATAGGGTTATATATGTCAGATTTTAGACTATAAATATTCATTAGAAATATAAAAAGATTTAATAAATAATTATATTTTATTTATAATTTTTAGACTTTAAATAATTTAATTTATTTATGACACAATGATGATGCAGTAATTACCTTAATAGTGAAAAATTAAACTAATTGATATTATAAATACCCAAATAAATATAATTTGAGATTTTTAATGAATTAAACTAATTTTATAGGATAATATAACATATTATGATTGATTTAATTGACTTTTTTTGAAGTAATAATTCTGTTATGATTTTCACAAAAATCAATTATTGAATAGTGTCAAAATTGACATAAAAGAGATTTTAAAACAAATATTATATTATTAATTGATATTAAATTCCTAAAAAACTTAGGTTCGGCCAAGAGAGTTATATCATTATAGTTTAATCATTAATGGACCACTTGGGGGTCTCTTGGATGTATATGGCATGTTTATGAACCATATAATATAAAAATACCAAGAGATATTGTAAAAGTGAAACTAATTAACTAAGAGTTAATACTTAAAGATAAGGTTAATATAATGACCCAAACCTGTCTAAATTATATTTTTTGAGTGGTTTTAGACCCATCCCCACCTTAACCTTTAAATAATAAACTTTGGATCCATTATAAACTGAATATGATTTTATAATAAATTAATATTTCCAGCTTTTCCAAAGGTGCCCCTCACCCCTCTTATAAAAGGGCACTCCTCCTTCTCATTTCTTCACACCTTCAAAGCATTTTGGTTCGGCCAAACTCTTCCCAAATACTCTCCCAACTTCCCTCACTACAACCTAGAGGCCTTAGTTTGATTAGAAAGCCATCCTAAGGTGCCCTTCTGATCAAATCAAAAGGTAGAACCCGAAGAAGAGGTAATGTTTTCACCACCCCTTTTCAAGTTCCTTTCTTCTTCCACTTCTTCTTCCTTTGTTGTTAACATTATAAAATAATAACTCCAGTATCATATATATACTGTGATGTTATTATAAATATGGTACAACCATATTCTGTATTCTATCCATCCTTTGAATAACATGTCACCATACGTGTGTACGTACGGCTTACCGTCTCCACGTCGTGGTGTAATTGTTATTCAATATATTATTATTTGGATGGGTATAATAATGATGTGTAATTAATGTAAATAATAAATGTAACATGATAATGATTCTTTATATATGATATACCATCCAATTATATATTATTTTAATATCAAAAGAATGATATTGTCGCTCGTGCGTACGTACGGACTACCGTCTCCATGAACGCGATGAGATTCATTCTCCATCGTATCCATTAAAGTATAATTCTCCTTTGATGATTAATAATATTATCTAAGGATTTGATATAATTATGGATATGATTAAGATACAACCTATCCATTACAAACATGGCTTACATATCAAAACATATAAAAGAAAACGAGTAAGTTAACACCCGAAACAACGATAATACTAATATATTATTAACAAATCAATGTTAAAAGATCATATATGATATCATATTAATGTATATGATTCTTGTATAATTTAATAACAATTATTTCACCATTATACAGGAGTTTAACCTACCCCAACCAAGGAAAAGAACAAGGTAAGGGTTATTTCACAATCTCTTCATTATCCGAGGTTGTTTATACGTAATAATCTACTAGGATCTCTTTATCAACCACATCCATGTTTCTTAAAAATGTATTCCAAAAAAAATTTAATATTTAAAAGAATATGGGTTAAAGTAATTTATACCCTTGTTTGACTTTTTATAAGAGTTTTATAATGGAATCTTTCCGTCGTTTTCCAAACAAGGTTCTTTTTAACCTTTTCGACAGAATTAAGTTAAGAATGTTTTTTTAACTTATACGGCGGGTGCGGTTATTTTCCACCGTTATAAAATCGTCGTAGATTCCCTTACAATCTAATAAGAATATTTTCAAATAAAATGTTTTATTTTATAAATATATGACTCTTAAATGATTTCAAAATAGAAAGAGATATTTCTCTAAAAAGAGTTTTGATTTCATCTATGTCAACATCCTTTGATGGATTTTATGCTTATTGGAAGTTGATTTATTATGATACAAAACTTCTGTATTGTATTGAAGGTTTTGTGATATGTTTGACTATGGATGTGCTATTTTTATACCATTCATATTTTATGGTGAAAGTATTGACATTTCGTATGCCAGTTTTAATACGAATGTTTATGTTATGTTTAAACCTTTTCATATAGGAATGCATTGGACTTAATATGTTACGGGTGGAGCCTGCTATAGCTCCTCAATGCATCGGTAGGTATCATGAGGCAAACTAGTGTCTTGGCACAAGGCCTTGGAAAAATCTTATTTTTAGTCTTGGCACGAGGCCTTGGCTATGTGGTTATGATAGTCTGGCATTATGCATTCCATCATTATGAAAGTGGTTATTGATATTGCATGTGATTATTCGATTAGTAGAATACTCATGTGAATAAGTAAATGGAATTATTTCATTTTATCTTTTCCATACTATGTTTAAGTTCAAGTTTAAAAGGCTTTTGTTTTATGTTATACAATGCCTTAATTGTTTATTTTTATTTATGAAAGTTTCTGCTATATTGTTATCCCTACTGGGCATTTGAGCTCACCCCTTTTCAATGTTTTATTTTTCCCAGGATGTGAAGAAATAAATAATGAATGACCTGCAGGGATATTATGTGGGGATATGAGTGTGGAATATGGAGACTATGTTGTTGTATTAGTTTTCACTTTATGATGTAATGTAAAACTTTGTGAATATATCTAGTGTTTCTAAGTCTACTAAACCAATCGGTCTTTCGAGATTTGATCTTTCTTCTGATCATACCAATGTTATGTAATAATGCACCGACTCTAGGTAACTGGGGTCGGGGCATTACAGTTGGTATCAGAGGAAGTTTAGTACAAACCTTGAGAGCTATATTTATATAAACTCTGATTAGAGAACATAGATTTAAGATAAACTTTGAGTATTATTATAGAAGAACTTCCTAGAATTTTGGTATTGTAGATATTTTGTGAGTTTTCCAAGCAATACATCCCGGTCTGGATACGAGCAGGTAGAGGAGGCTCTGAAAAAGATGTACCTAGTGGTAAAACCTGAAAACACCGCTTTGAGCTAGACTTGAACGGGAACTTGTGCACGACAACGGGCCTTGCTGCACTCTTGGTTACGACACTCCCGGGGGATATGCTTAGGATAATTCTCATTTTCTTTACAAACCAATATGATGGGTTTATGAGTATATACTTCCTCAAAGGAGACATGTTTATGATTATGGATTATATCCATATACTATTTAATTTATGTTATGTGTTTTACAAGTTTGGGATTAGGTATTGTTATTCATAAACAAATCTAGTGTATGCCATTGTTTAGAAATGGCGCCCAGTAGAAGGAATGAGAACTCCAGCAATGCACATGATACAAAGAGAAAGAAGGATCATATATTTCATGGTCTTAAGCCATAATTTATAAGAGAAATAGTCTCTCATGTATTATCATCATATGAAGAAATAATATCATGTGTTGATAAGACAAGTAAAGAGTTTACTGAGTCCTATGGCTTTGAAGGGAAGCAAGAGAAGAAAAGGATGGAAGAGAGAAAGATGGATAATGGGAAGAGGGAAAAGAAGAATTTTCCCATATGTGATAACTGTAGAAAGAAACACCCTGGAACTTGCCTGAAAGGAATGGGAGTTTGTTATAAGTGTGGAGGAAAAGGGCACAAAGTACGTGACTGTAAGGTTAAGAAAATGGTTTCAAATGTACAATGCTTCATTTGCAAGGAGTTTGGACACTACGCGAACCTATGTCTCAGTCATCAGAGTATGCCGCAAATGATGCTATTGGAAAATAATAAAATTATGATACTACCACAGATGAAGAGGAATGATTAGAGTTCTTATGTTGATTATGTCATTTGAGTGTTGTATCAACAATGTACTTGTTATAATAATTATGGAGTATATAAGGATTGTACTGTAGTACTATTTTATTATGGACTTGAGATTGTGTGGAATAAAGAAAAGTGACTCAATAGAAAGTTAAATTTTTGGAAAATATATGGTTCAGAGAAAGATAAACCATATTATGGTTCTGATACCAAGGTAGTGATTTTAGAATAATACATGATTGTTTTGGATAAATTATATTGGATATTCTTGACTACCTTGAAACTGATTAATGATTTGTATATTCCATAATTGTTGGGGTTTACAACACTTTTGGATTGAAGGAGTATATCTATTATTCTATAAGGCATAAGGGATCATGAATGTAATCAATAAGGTTTTATGATAATTCAGGATGTTGCAGTGTTTTAAAAGAATACATGATAAAGGTGATCACATGTTATTATGTGGAAAAAAAGGGATCTTCATTGTGTTTACCTTCCTTATAAATTTTGGACTGAAGTATTTCGGATAGTTCTAGTTTGGATTATATTGCATTGCCATAAAAGGACAACCCGGAGGTCGGGCGGCAACTCGTCGCGTCCGGAAAGGCCGTGAGACTTGAACCCACAACTGAAGGGCGACAAGGGTGTATCACCTACCACTGAACCACATGATGTCCTAGTTTGAATAATGTCATTTTTTTAAAGGTTCTTCAAGATGAATTATAAATTCATTTTTTATATCCCTATACTAATAGAATATTATTTTTAAGTTCTATTATATTTTAGAGTAATAGATGAGTTTGTGGTAGAACTTAGTTAATGGTTGAGACTCTACTTGTCAAGTATATATTTTCTTCTTCTCTTATTCAATGAAGAAATTAATTCATACACTTTAGTGAAGGGATCTTAAAAAAAATGTGTTATCTTAATACCATATGTTTTGCTGAACTGATGGTATTTTAAATCATTATAGATTGATGAATTTAAGGCCCTAAATTTTACAATTGTTTGTGATTGATGACCTAAATCACTACCTATAAATATTTACATTTTTCCTCCAATTATATGTCTCTAATTACCACCAATGTTCTCCGAATAGAGATCATAATTTGGTGGTGACCCTTTCATTTCTCTTTTCCTCATATTAAGACTGAACTTTATCAACCCAATTTCTGATGTGGGTTTTCCCACAAAGATATTTCCTATATTCAACCTTTTATTTTTGAAGAACAATTTAAAATTGCGAGGAAGAAATTTATTGAAGGAGGGGAGAATGTAACACCCCAAGATTTCTTAGTGTGTTATTTATTCAAAATAATTCAATAACTTGCACTACAAACCACACCGAGTTCAATCACACCATGACTTACCAAACAAGCCGTTCAAAAGGGGTTATGAATAATATTAACTAAATTTTAAACTTTATATAATCCTGATAATTTTAGAATCCATATTATGAGTTTCTTATACATAATGTAAGAATAAATTCATTTTCAGTATTGCACTTTTACCAACTTTTAATAGTGAACCCTTTTTAATTCCAATATTTTAAAATTTTATATATTCAATATGACTAAAAAATTTACTTTTTAGAATGGGGACATAAAAAATTTACAGTGAAACATCCCAAGATTCTACGGTATGGTTCTCTTTGAATAATGCGATAGCGTGTGTCGTATGCAACACCGAGTTCTAACACACCATAACCAATCAAACTAGCCGTTATGAATAGTAATACCTACCTTTTTAAATTATATATATATATTATATTTCAAAATGGACTTCATTTTTGGATTCGGAATATCAAATTTAGCCTAAGGTGAAATTTTGGTACTTTTTGGATAACTTAAATATTTTGATGAATAGTAAAATTACTAAATTTTAATTAAAAACATCTTTTTTAATCGAAATAATTTATATTGATAAATTATTAATTTGAGTGGTTTTAAAGTATATTTAGAATATATTTTTACCATTTAATACAATTTTGTTCATTGGACATAATTTCACAATTAAACCAAACATAAACAAGTATAAGTCTTTTGATAGTTATTATATCTTAAAAACACGCTTTTTGTTTTGACAGCGGGAATTAATTTTTAATTAATTTCTTCCACTTCTGTGTTTTGAATTTTGAAAAATGGATTCCATATTTGGAATCAGGATGTTCATACTGTGTAAATTAGTAACTTTTGTTTTTAGACATTTTGAATAATTACTGCGGTAAATATTTTATTTACCATGGTTAAGGGTAAATCCGGTAAATAAGGGTTAAAAAAATAATATTATAATAATGATAAATTACCCTAAAAGGTGTCCTAACCTTATTTGTTGATACATGTTCGAGAATAGGCATATTTGGGTCGATTTGGGGACCCCATGGAGCCACTTTTAGGTGAAAGAGACACTTTACTTTAATTAAGTTAAAATAAGTACAAAAATGACATAAGCATATATCTTTTAGAAAAATAATTTTTACATAAGGTTATATATGTTGGATTTTCAACTATAAATATTTATTATAAAGATAAAAGTATTTCCTACATAATTATACTTTATTTATAATTTTTAGACTTTAAATAATTTAATTTATTAATGACACAATGATGATGCAGTAATTACCATAATAGTGAAAAATTAAACTAATTGATATTATAAATACCCAGATAAATATAATTTGAGACTTTTAATGAATTAAAATAATTTTATAGTATAATATGACATATTAGGATTGATTTAATTGACTTTGTTAGAAGTAATAATTCTGTTATAAGTTTCACAAAAATCAATTATTGAATAGTGTCAAAATTGACATAAAAGAGTTTTTAAAACAAATATTATACTATTAATTGATATTAAATTCCTAAAAATATTAGGTTCGGCCAAGAGACTTATATCATGATAGTTGCATCATTACGGGACCACTTGGGGGTCTCTTGGATGTATATAGTAAGTTTATTAACCATATAATATAAAAATACAAAGAGACATTGTAAAAGTGAAACTAATTAACTAAGAGTTAATACTTAAAGATAAGGTTAATATAATGAACCAAACCTGTCTAAATTATATTGTTTGAGTGGTTTTAGACCCATCCCCACCTTAAACTTTAAATAATCAGCTTTGGATCCATTAGAAACCGAATATGAATTTATTATAAATTAATATTTCTAGCGTTTCTAAAGGTGCCCCTCACCCCTCTTATAAAAGGGCACTCCTCCTTCTCATTTCTTCACACCTTCAAAGCCTTTTGGTTCGGCCAAACTCTTCCCATATACTCTCAAAACTTCCCTCACTACAACCTAGAGGCCTTAGTTTGATCAGAAAGCCATCCTAAGGTGCCCTTTTGATCAAATGAAAAGGAAGAACCCGAAGAAGAGGTAATGTTTTCACCACCCCTTTTCAAGTTCCTTTCTTCTTCCACTTCTTCTTCATTTTTTGTTACCATTCTAAAATAATAAATCTAGTATCGTATATATACTGTGATGTTATTATAAATATGGTACAACCATATTCAGTATTCTATCCATCCTTTGAATAACAAGCCACCATACGTTCGTACGTACGGCTTACCGTCTCCACGTCGTGGTGTAATTGTTATTCAATAAATTATTATTTGGATGGGTATAATAATGATGTGTAATTCATGTAAATAAAAATGTAACATGATAATTATTCTGTATATATATTATATACCATCCAATTATATATTATTTTAATATCAAAAGAATTATATTGTCGCTCATGCGTACGTACGGACTACCGTCTCCATGAACGCGATGAGATTCATTCTCCATCGTATCCATTCAAGTATAATTCTCATTTGATGATTAATAATAGTATCTAAGGACTTGATATCATTATGGATATTATTAATATACAACCTATCCATTACAAACATGGCTTACATAACAAAACATATAAAAGAAAATGAGTAAGTTAACACCCGAAACAACGATAATACTAAGATATTATTAACAAATCAATGTTAAAAGATCATATATGATATCATATTTATGTATATGATTATTTTATAATTTAATAAAAATTATTTCACCATTATACAGGAGGTTAACCTACCCCAACCAAAGAAAAGTAAAAGGTAAGGGTTATTTCACAATCTCTTCATTATCCGAGGTTGTTTATACGTAATAATCTACTGGGATCTCTTTATCATCCACATCCATGTTTCTTAAAAATGTATTTCAAAACATTTTTACTATTTAAAAGAATATGGGTTAAAATCATTTATACCCTTGTTTTACTTTTTATAAGAGTTTTATAAAGGAATATTTCCGTTGTTTTCCAAACAAGGTGCTTTTTAACCTTTTCGACAGAATTAAGGTAAGAATGTTTTTTTTAACTTAGATGGCGAGTGCGGTTATTTTCCACCATTTTAAAATTTTCGTAGCTTCCCTTACAAGCTTATAAGAATATTTTCAAAGAAAATGTTTTATTTTATAAATATATGACTCTTAAATTATTTCAAAATAGAAAGATATATTTCTCTAAAAAGATTTTTGATTTCATTTATGTCAACATCCTTTGATGGATTTTACGCTTATTAGAAGTTGATTTATTATGATACAAAAATTATATATTGTATTGAAGGTTTTGTGATATGTTTGACTGTGGATGTGCTATTTTTATACCATTCATATTTTATTGTGAAAGTATTGACATTTCGTATGACAGTTTTAATACGAATGTTTATGTTATGTTTAAACCTTTTCATATGGGAATGCATTGGACTTAATATGTGACAGGTGGAGCCTACTATAGCTTCTTGATGCATTGGTAGTTCTCATGAGACAAACTAGTGTCTTGGCACAAGGCCTTGGAAAAATCTTATTTTTAGTCTTGGCACGAGGCCTTGTCTGGCATTATGCATTACATCATTATAAAAGTGGTTACTGATATTGCATGTGATTATTCGATTAGTAGAATATCCATGTGAATAAGTAAATGAAATTATTTCATTTTATATTTGCCATACTATGTTGAAGTTAAAGTTTAAAAGGCTTTTGTTTTATGTTATACATTGCCTTAAATTTTTATTCTTATTTATGAAAGTTTCCTCTATATTATTATCCTTACTGGGCATTTGAGCTCACCCCTTTTCTATGTTTTATTTTTCCCAGGATGTGAAGAAATAATTTTTGAATGACCTGTTGGAATAGTATGTGGGGATATGAGTGTGGAATATGGAGACTATTTTGTTGTAGTAGTTTTTCACTTTATGATGTAATGTAAAACTTTATGAATATATCTAGTGTTTCCAAGGCTACTAAACCAATCGGTCTTTCGAGATTTGATCTTTCTTGTGATCATGCCAATGTTATGTAATAATGCACCGACTCTAGTTAACTGGGGTCGGGGCGTTACAGTTGGTATCAGAGGAAGTTTAGTACAAACCTTGTAAGCTATATTTAGATAAACTCTGATTATATAACATAGATTTAAGATGAACTTTGAGGATTAGTATAGAAAAACTTCCTAGAATTTTGGTATTGTAGAGATTTTGTGAGTTTTCTGAGCAATACATCCCTATCTGGATACGAGCAGGTAGAGGCGGATCTGGCACAGATGTACCTAGGGGTAAAACCTGAAAACACCGCTTTGAGCTAGACTCGAACGGGAACTGGTGCATGAAAATGGGCCTTTCTACACTCTTGGTTACGACACTCCTGGGGGATATGATTAGGATAATTCTCATTTTCTTTACAAACCAATATGATGGGTTTATGAGTATATACTTCCTCAAAGGAGACATTTTTATGATTATGGATTATATCCATATACTATTTAATTTATGTTATGTGTTTTACAAGTTTGGGATTAGATATTGTTATTCATAAACTAATCTAGTGTATGCCATTATTTATAAATGGTGCCCAGTAGAAGGAATGAGAACTCCAGCAATGCACATGATACAAAGAGAAAGAAGGATCATATATTTCATGGTCTTAAGCCAGAATTTATAAGAGAAATAGTCTCGCATGTATTATCATCATATGAAGAAATAATATCATGTGTTGATAATACAAGTAAAGAGTTTACTGATTCCTATGGCTTTGAAGGGAAGCAAGACAAGAAAATGATGGAAGAGAGAAAGATGGATAATGGGAATATGGAAAAGAAGAATTTTACCATATGTGATAACTGTAGAAAGAAACACCCTGGAACTTGCCTGAAAGGAATGGGAGTTTGTTATAAGTGTGGAGGAAAAGGGCAAAAAGTACGTGACTGTAAGGGTAATAAAATGGTTTCAAATGTTCAATGCTTCATTTGCATGGAGTATGGACACTACTCGAACCTATGTCTTAGTCATCAGACTATGCCGAAAATGATGCTATTGCAAAATAATCAAGTTATTATACTACCACAGATGAAGAGGAATGATTAGAGTTCTTATGTTGATTATGTCATCTGAGTGTTGTATCGACAATGTACTTGTTATAATAATTATGGAGTATATAAGGATTGTACTGCAGTACTATTTTATTATGGACTTGAGATTGTGTGGAACAAAGAAAAGTGACTCAATAGAAAGTTAAATTTTTGGAAAATATATGGTTGAGAGAAAGATAAACCATAATATGGTTCTGATACCGAGGTAGTGATTTTAGAATAATACATGATTGTTTTGGATAAATTATATTGGATATTCTTGACTACCTTGAAACTCATTAATGATTTGTATATACCATCATTGTTGGGGTTTACAACACTTTTGGATTTAAGGAGTATATCTATTATTCTATAAGGAATAAGGGATCATGAATGTAATCAATAAGGTTTTATGATAATTCAGGATGTTGCAGTGTTTTAAAAGAATACATGATGAAGGTGATCACATGTTATTACATGGAAAAAAAGGGATCTTCATTGTGTTTACCTTCCTTATAAATTTTTGACTGAAGTATTTCGGATAGTTCTAGTTTGGATTATTTTGGATTTCCATAAAAGGACAACCCGGAGGTCGGGCGGCAACCCGTCGCGTCCGGCAAGGCCGCGAGACTCGAACCCACAACCAAAGGGCGACAAGGGTGTATCACCTACCACTGACCCACATGATGTCCTAGTTTGAATAATGTCGTTTTTTAATGGTTCATCTAGATGAATTATAAATTTGTTTTTTTAACCCTATACGAATAGAATATTATTTTTAAGTTCTATTATCTTTTAGAGTAAAAGATGAGTTTGTGGTAGAACTTAGTTAATGGTTGAGACTCTACTTGTAAAGTATATATTTTTCTTATTCTCTTATTCAATGAAGAAATTAATTCTTACACATTAGTGAAGGGATCTTAAAAAAATGTATTATCTTAATACCATATGTTTTGTTGAACCGATGGTATTTTAAATCATCATAGATTGATGAATTTAAGGCCCTTAATTTTACACTTGTTTGTAATTGATGACCTCAATCACAACCTATAAATATTTACATTTTTCCTCCAATTATATGTCTCTAATTACCACCAATGTTCTCCGAATAGAGATCATAATTTGGTGGTGACCCTTTCATTTCTCTTTTCCTCATATTAAGACTAAAATTTATCAACCCAATTTCTGATGTGGGTTTTCCCACAAAGATATTTCCTATATTCAACGTTTTATTTTAGAAAAACAATTTCAAATTGCAAGGACGCAATTTATTGAAGGAGGGGAGAATGTAACACCCCAAGATTTCATAGTGTGTTATTTCTTCAAAATAATTCAATAACTTACACTACAAACCACACCGAGTTCAATCACACCATGACTTACCAAACAAGCCGTTCAAAAAAGGTTATGAATAGTATTAACTAAATTTTAAACTTTATATAATCCTTATAATTTTAGAATCCATATTATGAGTTTCTTTGACATAATGTAAGAACAAATTCATTTTTAGTATTTCACTTTTACCAACTTTTAATAGTGAACCCTTTTTAATTCCAATATTTTAAACTTTTATATATTCAATTTGTCTAAAAAATTTAATTTTTAGAATGGGGACATCAAAAATTTACAATTAAACATCCTAAGATTCTACGGTACACTTCTCTTTGAATAATGTGATAGCGTGTGTTGTACGCAACACCAAGTTCTAACACACCATAACCAATCAAACTAGCCGTTATGAATAGTAATACCTACCTTTTGAAATTATATATATTTTTTATATTTCAAAATGGACTTCATTTTTGGATTCGGAATATCGAATTTAGCCTAAGGTGAAATTTTGGTACTTTTTGGATAACTTAAATATTTTGATGAATAGTAAAGTTACTAAATTTTAATTAAAAACAACTTTTTTAATCGAAATAATTTATATTGATAAATTATGAATTTGAGTGGTTTTAAAGTATATTTAGAATATATTTTTACCATTTAATAAAATGTTGTTCATTGGACATAATTTCACAATTAAACCAAACATAAACAAGTATCAGTCTTTTGATCGTTATTATATCATAAAAACATGCTTTTTGTTTTGACAGCGAGAATTAATTTTAAATTAATTTCTGCCACTTTTGTGTTTTGAATTTTGAAAAATGGATTCCATATTTGTAATCAGGATGTTCATATTGTTTAAATTAGTAACTTTTATTTTTAGACATTTTGAATAATTACTGCAGTAAATATTTTATTTACCATGGTTAAGGGTAAATCCGGTAAATAAGGGTTAAACAAATAATATTATAATAATACTAAATTACCTTAAATCATGTCCTAACCTTATTTGTTGATACATGTTCGACCATAGGCATCTTTGGATCGATTTTGGGACCCCATGGAGCCACTTGTAGGTGATAGGGACACTTTACTTTAATTAAGTTAAAATAAGTACAAAAATTACATAAGCATATATCTTTTAGAAAAAAAATTTTTTACATAGGGTTATATATGTTGGATTTTCGACTACAAATATTTATTAGAAAGATAAAAATATTTCCTACATAATTATATTTTATTTATAATTTTTGCACTTTAAATAATTTAATTTATTTATGACACAATGATGATGCAGTAATTACCATAATAGAGAAAAATTAAACTAATTGATATTATAAATACACAAATAAATATAATTTTAGACTTTTAATGAATTAAAATAATTTTCTAGGATAATATGACATATTAGGATTGATTTAATTGACTTTTTTCGAAGTAATAATTCTGTTATGAGTTTCAAAAAAACAATTATTGAATAGTATCAAAATTGACATAAAAGAGTTTTTAAAACAAATATTATATTATTAATTGATATTAAATTCCTAAAAATCATAGGTTCTGCCAATAGACTTATATCATGATAGTTTCATCATTAATGGACCAATTGGGGGTCTCTTGGATATATATGGTAAGTTTATTAACAATATAATATAAAATACAAAGAGACATTGTAAAAGTGAAACTAATTAACTAAGAGTTAATACTTAAAGATAAGGTTAATATAATGACCCAAACCTGTCTAAATTCTATGTTTTGAGTGTTTTTAGAGCCATACCCACCTTAAAATTCAAATAATAAACTTTGGAGCCATTAGAAACCTAATATGAATTTATTATAAATTTATATTTCTCGCTTTTCCAAAGGTGCCCCTCAACCCTCTTATAAAAGGGCACTCCTCCTTCTCATTTATTCAGACCTTCAAAGCCGTTTGGATCGGCCAAACTCTGCCCAAATACTCTCCCAACTTCCCTCACTAAAACCTAGAGGCCTTAGTTTGATCATAAAGCCATCCTATGGTTCCCTTTTGATCAAATCAAAAGGAAGAACCCGAAGAAGAGGTAATATTTTCACCACCCCTTTTCAAGTTCCTTTCTTCTTCCACTTCTTCTTCCTTTGTTGTTACCATTATAAAATAATAACTCCAGTATCATATATATACTGTGATTTTATTATAAATATGGTACAACCATATTCAGTATTCTATCCATCCTTTGAATAACATGGCACCATACGTGCGTACGTACGGCTTACCGTCTCCACGTCGTGGTGTAATTGTTATTCAATAAATTATTATTTGGATGGGTATAATAATGATGTGTAATTCATGTAAATAATAAATGTAACATGATAATGATTCTGTATATATGATATACCATCCAGTTATATATTATTTTAATATCAAAAGAATGATATTGTCGCTCGTGCGTACGTACGGACTACCGTCTCCATGAACGCGATGAGATTCATTCTCCATTGTATCCATTCAAGTATAATTCTCATTTGATGATTAATAATAGTATCTAAGGACTTTATATCATTATGGATATGATTAAGATACAACCTATCCATTACAAACATGGATTATGTAACAAAACATATAAAAGAAAATGAGTAAGTTAACACCTGAAACAACGATAATACTAAGATATTATTAAAAAATCAATGTTAAAAGATCATATATGATATCATATTAATGTATATGATTCTTGTATAATTTAATAACAATTATTTCACCATTATACAGGATTTTAACCTACCCCAACCATGGAAAAGTACAAGGTAAGGATTATTTCACAATCTCTTCGTTATTCGAGGTTGTTTATACGTAATAATCTACTGGGATCTCTTTATCAGCCACATCCATGTTTCTTAAAAATGTATTTCAAAACATTTTTACTATTTAAAAGAATATGGGTTAAAGTAATCTATACCCTTGTTTGACTTTTTATAAGAGTTTTATAAAGTAATCTTTCCATCGTTTTCCAAACAAGGTGCTTTTTTACATTTTCGACAGAATTAAGGTAAGAATGTTTTTTTAAATTATACGGTGGGTGCAGTTATTTTCCACCGTTATAAAATTGTCGTAGCTTACCTTACAAGATTATAAGAATATTTTCAAAAAAAATGTTTTATTTTATAAATATATGACTCTTAAATGATTTCAAAATAGAAAGATATATTTCTCTAAAAAGAGTTTTGATTTCATCTATGTCAACATCCTTTGATGGATTTTACGCTTATTGGAAGTTGATTTATTATGATAAAAAACTTTTATATTGTATTGAAGGTTTTGTGAGATGTTTGACTGTTGATGTGCTATTTTTATACCATTCATATTTTATGGTGAAAGTATTGACATTTCGTATGCCAGTTTTAATATGAATGTTTATGTTATGTTTAAACCTTTTCATATGGGAATGCATTGGACTTAATGTGTGAAGGGTGGAGCCCGCTATAGCTCCTCGATGCATCGGTAGGTCTCATTAGACAAACTAGTGTCTTGGCACAAGGCCTTGGAAAAATCTTATTTTTAGTCTTGGCATGAGGCCTTGGCTATGTGGTTATGATAGTCTGGCATTATGCATTCCATCATTATGAAAGTGGTTATTGATATTTCATGTGATTATTTGATCAGTAAAATATCCATGTGAATAAGTAAATGGAATTATTTCATTTTATATTTACCATACTATGTTGAAGTTCAAGCTTAAAAGGATTTTGTTTTAAGTTATACATTGCCTTAAATGTTTATTCTTATTTATGAAAGTTTCTGCTATATTGTTATCCTTACTGGGCATTTGAGCTCACCCCTTTTCTCTGTTTTATTTTTCCTAGGATGTGAAGAAGTAATTTATGAATGACCTGCAGGGATAGTATGTGGGGATATGAGTGTGGAATATGGAGGCTATGTTGTTGTAGTAGTTTTTCACTTTATGATGTAATGTAAAACTTTATGAATATATCAAGTGTTTCCAAGGTTACTAAACCAATCGGTCTTTCGAGATTTGATCATTCTTGTGATCATGCCAATGTTATGTAATAATTCACCGACTCTAGGTAACTGGGGTCGGGGTGTTACAGTTGGTATCAGAGGAAGTTTAGTACAAACCTTGGAAGCTAGATTTAGATAAACTCTGATTAGAGAACATTGATTTAAGATGAACTTTGAGTATTAGTATAGAATAACTTCCTAGAATTTTGTTATTGTAGAGATTTTTTGAGTTTTCTGAGCAATAAATCTCTGTCTGGATACGAGCAGGTAGAGGCGGCTCTGGAACAGATGTACCTAGGGGTAAAACCTGAAAACACCGCTTTGATCTAGACTTGAATGGGAACTGGTGCACGACAATGGGCCTTGCTGCACTCTTGGTTACGACACTCCCGGGGGATATGCTTAGGATAATTCTCATTTTCTTTACAAACCAATATGAAGGGTTTATGAGTATATACTTCCTCAAAGGAGACATTTTTATGATTGTGGATTATATCCATATACTATTTAATTTATGTTATGTATTTTACAAGTTTGGGATTAGGTATTATTATTCATAAACTAATCTAGTGTATGCCATTGTTTAGAAATGGAACCCAGTAGAAGGAATGAGAACTCCAGCAATGCACATGATACAAAGAGAAAGAAGGATCATATATTTCATGGTCTTAAGCCAGAATTTATAAGAGAAATAGTCTCGCATGTATTATCATCATATGAAGAAATAATATCATGTGTTAATAATAAAATTAAAGAGTTTACTGAGTCCTTTGGCTTTGAAGGGAAGAAAGAGAAGAAAAGGACGGAAGAGAGAAATATGGATAATGGGAAGAGGGAAAAGAAGAATTTTCCCATATGTGATAACTGTAGAAAGAAACACCCTGGAACTTGCCTGAAAGGAATGGGAGTTTGTTATAAGTGTGGAGGAAAAGGGCACAAAGTACGTGACTGTAAGGGTAAGAAAATGGTTTCAAATGTACAATGCTTCATTTGAAAGGAGTTTGGACACTGTGCAAACCTATGTCTCAGTCATCAGGCTATGCCACAAATGATGCTATTGGAAAATAATCAGGTTATGATACTACCACAGATTAAGAGGAATGATTATAGTTCTTATGTTGATTATGTCATTTGAGTGTTGTATCAACAATGTACTTGTTATAATAATTATGGAGTATATAAGGATTGTACTGCAGTACTATTTTATTATGGACTTGATATTGTGTGGAACAAAGAAATGTGACTCAATAGAAAGTTAAATTTTTGGAAAATATATAGTTGAGAGAAAGATAAACCATAATATGGTTCTGATACCGAGGTAGTGATTTTAGAATAATACATGATTGTTTTGGATAAATTATATTGGATATTCTTGACTACCTTGAAACTGATTAATGATTTGTATATTCCATCATTGTTGGGGTTTACAACACTTTTGGATTGAAGGAGTATATCTATTATTCTATAAGGAATAAGGGGTCATGAATGTTATCAATAAGGATTTATGATAATTCAGGATGTTGTAGTGTTTTAAAAGAATACATGATGAAGGTAATCACATGTTATTACGTGGTAAAAAAAAGGGATCTTCATTGTGTTTACCTTCCTTATAAATTTTTGACTGAATTATTTCGGATAGTTCTAGTTTGGATTATTTTGGATTGCCATAAAAGGATAACCCGGAGGTCCGGCGGCAACCCATCGCGTCCGGCAAGGCCGTGAGACTTGAACCCACAACCGAAGGGCGACAAGGGTGTATCACCTACCACTGACCCACATGATGTCCTAGTTTGAATAATGTCGTTTTTCTAATGGTTCTTCTAGATGAATTATAAATTCAATTTTTTAACCTTATACGAATAGAATATTATTTTTATGTTCTATTATCTTTTAGAGTAAAAGGTGAGTTTGTGGTAGAACATAGTTAATGGTTGAGACTCTACTTGTCAAGTATATATTTTTCTTCTTCTCTTATTCAATGAAGAAATTAATTCTTACACTTTAGTGAAGAGATCCTAAAAAATGTATTATCTTAATACCATATGTTTTTCTGAACCGATGGTATTTTAAATCATCATAGATTGATAAATTTAAGGCCCTAAATTTTACACTTGTTTGTGATTGATGACCTCAATCACTACCTATAAATATTTACGTTTTTCCTCCAATTATATGTCTCTAATTACCACCAATGTTCTCCGAATAGAGATCATAATTGGTGGTGACCCTTTCATTTCTCTTTTCCTCATATTAAGACTAAACTTTATCAACCCAATTTCTGAAGTGGGTTTTCCCACAAAGATATTTCCTATATTCAACCTTTTATTTTCGAAGAACAATTTCAAATTGTGAGGATGCAATTTATTGAAGGAGGGGAGAATGTAACACCCCAAGATATCATAGTGTGTTATTTATTCAAAATAATTCAATAACTTGCACTACAAACCACACCGAGTTCAATCACACCATGACTTACCAAACAAGTCATTCAAAAGAGGTTATGAATAGTATTAACTAAATTTTAAACTTTATATAATACTTATAATTTTAGAATCCATATTATGAGTTTCTTAGACATAATGTAAGAACAAATTCAATTTCAGTATTGCACTTTTACCAACTTTTAATAGTGAACCCTTTTTAATTCCAATATTTTAAACTTTTATATATTCAATTTGACTAAGAAATTTACTTTTTAGAATGGGGACATCAAAAATTTACAATGAAACATCCCAAGCTTCTATGGTATGCTTCTCTTTGAATAATGTGATAGCGTGTGTTGTATGCAACACTGAGTTCTAACACACCATAACAAATCAAACTAGCCGTTATGAATAGTAATACCTACTTTTTGAAATTATATATATATTTTATATTTCAAAATGGACTTCATTTCTGGATTCGGAATATCGAATTTAGCCTAAGGTGAAATTTTGGTACTTTTTGGATAACTTAAATATTTTGATGAATAGTAAAATTACAAAATTTTAATTAAAAACAACTTTTTTAATCGAAATAATTTATATTGATAAATTATGAATTTGAGTGGTTTTAAAGTATATTTAGAATATATTTTTGCCATTTAATACAATGTTGGTCATTGTACATAATTTCACAATTAAACTAAACATAAACAAGTATCAATCTTTTGATAATTATTATATCTTAAAAACATGCTTTTTGTTTTCACAGCGGAAATTAATTTTAAATTAATTTCTTCCACTTATGTGTTTTGAATTTAGAAAAATGGATTCCATATTTTGAATCAGGATGTTCATATTGTGGAAATTAGTAAATTTTATTTTTAGACATTTTGAATAATTACTGCGGTAAATATTTTTTTTACCATGGTTAAGGGTAAATCCTGTAAATAAGGGTTAAAAAAATAATATTATAATAATACTAAATTACCCTAAAACGTGTCCTAACCTTATTTTATGATACATGTTCGACCATAGGCATCTTTGGGTCGATTTGGGGACCCCATGGAGCCACTTGTAGGTTATAGGGACACTTTAATTTAATTAAGTTAAAATAAGAACAAAAATGACATAAGCATATATCTTTTAGAAAAACAATTTTTACATAGGGTTATATATGTTGGATTTTTGACTATAAATATTAATTAGAAATATAAAACTATTTACTACATAATTATATTTTATTTATAATTTTTAGACTTTAAATAATTTAATTTATTTATGACACAATGATGATGCAGTAATTACCATAATAGTGAAAAATTAAACTAATTGATATTATAAATACCCAAATAAATATAATTTGAGACTTTTAATGAATTAAACTAATTTTCTAGGATAATATGACATATTTGGATTTATTTAATTGACTTTGTTCTAAGTAATAATTCTGTTATGAGTTTCACAAAAATCAATTATTGAATAGTTTCAAAATTGACATAAAAGAGTTTTTAAAATAAATATTATATTATTAATTGATATTAAATTCCTAAAAATCTTAGGTTCGGCCAAGAGACTTATATCATGATAGGTTAATCATTAATGGACCACTTGGGGGTCTCTTGGATGTATATGGTAAGTTTATTAACCACATAATATAAAAATACAAAGAGACATTCTAAAAGTGAAACTAATTAACTAAGAGTTAATACTTAAAGATAAGGTTAATATAATGACCCAAACCTGTATAAATTCTATTGGTTGATTGGTTTTAGACCGAAACACATATTAACCTTTAAATAATCAACTTTGGAGCCATTAGAAACTGAATATTAATTTATTATAAATTAATATTTCTATCTTTTCCAAAGGTGCCCCTCACCCCTCTTATAAAAGGGCACTCCTTCTCATTTCTTCACACCTTCAAATCATTTTGGTTCGGACAAACTCTGACCAAATACTCTCCCAACTTACCTCAATACAACCTAGAGGCCTTAGATTGATCATAAAGCCATCCTAAGGTTCCCTTTTGATCAAATCAAAAGGAATAACCCGAAGAAGAGGTAATGTTTTCACCACCCCTTTTCAAGTTCCTTTCTTCTTCCACTTCTTCTTCCTTTGTTGTTACCATTCTAAAATAATAACTCCAGTATCATATATATACTATGATGTTATTATAAATATGTTACAACCATATTCAGTATTCTATCCATCCTTTGAATAACATGTCACCATACGTGCGTACGTACGGCTTACCGTCTCCACGTCGTGGTGTAATTGTTATTCAATAAATTATTATTTGGATGGGTATAATAATGATGTGTAATTAATGTAAATAATAAATGTAACATGATAATGATTATGTATATATGATAAACCATCAAATTATATATTATTTTAATATCAAAATAATGATATTGTCACTCGTGCGTACGTACGTACTACCGTCTCCATGAATGCGATGAGATTCATTCTCCATCGTATCCATTCAAGTATAATTATCATTTGATGATTAATAATAGTATATAAGGACTTGATATCATTCTGGATATGATTAACATACAATCTATCCATTACAAACATGGCTTACGTAACAAAACATATAAAAGAAAATGAGTAAGTTAACACCCGAAACAACGATAATACTAAGATATTATTAACAAATCAATGTTAAAAGATCATATATGATATCATATTAATTTATATGATTCTTGTATAATTTAATAACAATTATTTCACCATTATAAATGAGGTTAACCTACCCCAACCAAGGAAATGTACAAGGTAAGGGTTATTTCACAATCTCTTCATTATCCGAGGTTGTTTATACGTAATAATCTACTAGGATCTCTTTATCATCCACATCCATGTTTCTTAAAAATGTATTTCAAAACATTTTTACTATTTAAAATAATATGGGTTAAAGTCATTTATACCCTTTTTTGACTTTTTATAAGAGTTTTATAAAGGAATCTTTCCTTCATTTTCCAAACAAGGTGCTTTTTAACCTTTTCGACAGAATTAAGGTAAGAATGTTTTTTAACTTATATGGCAGGTGTGGTTATTTTCCACCGTTATAAAATCGTCGTAGCTTCCCTTACAAGATTATAAGAATATTTTCAAAGAAAATGTTTTATTTTATAAATATATGACTCTTAAATGATTTCAAAATAGAAAGAGATATTTCTCTAAAAAGAGTTTTGATTTCATCTATGTCAACATCCTTTGATGGATTTTACGCTTATTTGAAGTTGATTTTTTATGATACAAATCTTCTATATTGTATTGAAGGTTTTTTGATATGTTTGACTGTGGATGTGCTATTTTTATACCATTCATATTTTATGGTGAAAGTATTGACATTTCTTATGCCAGTTTTAATACGAATTTTTATGTTATGTTTAAACCTTTTCATATGGGAATGCATTGGACTTAATATGTGACGGGTGGAGCCCGCTATAGCTCCTCGATGCATCGGTAGGTCTCATGAGACAAACTAGTGTCTTGGCACAAGGCCTTGGAAAAATCTTATTTTTAGTCTTGGAACGAGGCCTTGGCTATGTGGTAATGATAGTCTGGCATTATGCATTCCATCATTATGAAAGTGGTTATTGATATTGCATGTGATTATTCGATTAGTATAATATCCATGTGAATACGTAAATGGAATTATTTCATTTTATCTTTGCCATACTATGTTGAAGTTCAAGTTTAAAAGGCTTTTGTTTTAAGTTATACATTGCCTTAAATGTTTATTCTTATTTATGAAAGTTTCTGCTATATTGTTATCCTTACTGGGCATTTGAGCTCACACCTTTTCTATGTTTTATTTTTCCCAGGATGTGAAGAAGTAATTTATGAATGACCTGCAGGGATAGTATATGGGGATATGAGTGTGGAATATGGAGACTATGTTGTTGTAGTAGTAGTTTTTCACTTTATGATGTAATGTAAAACTTTATGAATATATCTAGTGTTTCCAAGGCTACTAAACCAATCGTTCTTTCGAGATTTGACCTTTATTTTGATCATGCCAATGTTATATAATAATTCACCGACTCTAGGTAACTAGGGTCGGGGCATTATAGATGGGTATACTTTTGAGTGATTAGGGAAGGGGATATTTTTTTTAATTCTTGATTTCCTTCACTTCATGGAATAAAATCAATGTCTATCTTCTATTAAGTTAATTTTAATATTATAAATTATGTTTTTTATTATCAAATATGAATTTATTTGGTTTTAGATTCTATTACAGTTATTATCTTGGTAAATGATCGTTTTATCCCTCCATTGGGTTCTAGTTTATATATGATGCAACAAACCAGGGAATAATGGTGAAGTAATCGACGATTATTAGTATGTGTGGGAGGGGTAGTGGGAACTATTGATTATTTGGTATAAACAAGACCTGATCAAGTACTACCTAATTCAGGTGATGGTGTTCAATACAACTCTCTCACCCATTATAATGAAGGAAGAGAAAGCTAAGATCTTGTAAAGGTTTATTCTCATTGTTATCATTTGACCAATAGAGTGATGGGAAGTGATTTTGGAGTCACACTTCAATCAATCAAGCAGAAGAGGGTTGGATAAATTTGAACTAAGATAGCATTGTAATTAGAAAACCAATCCTAACATCATATCTCTTCTCATATAACTATTTTAATCACTTTATTCATCATTTTTTAGTCACTTTTTTCATTAAATTATTTTATTTTCAAAATTAAAAAATTTCAAAAACCCCCATTTTTCCCTCCAATTTAATGTGATAAACATGATTATTGTTCACTCCTCTCATGATACATCCTAGGAATACCACTATAAATCATTTTTTTCTATTGAAATAATTATTTTTTCCACACCCCATGATAGGCATGTGTCATATTGCATCATGAATTTCGCTCTTCGCTCATCCTTAACACCGCTTTCCACCACCATAAGAACAAATAGATCGAGAGGACCATCCAAATACTGGAGGTTATGTTGTAGGAATGTGTCTTGGATTTAACAATATCATGGGTATAAACCCCAAATTTGGTTACGTTTTCTTATAATAATTTCTATCATTTATCCTTTGGTGAGACTCCCTTTTAGAAGTCATGCAGGAGACTGTGTCGATCCCCGTTGTGCTGGACTAAGATTAAAGAGGTGATAATTTGTGGTCTTGATCTGGTGCAGAGAATGATAGATAATATTTTTATGGTTCATGATAGGATGAATTTGGTGCATGGCCATAATAATTATTATGTTATTGAAGGAGGATTCCCTTAGAGTTCAAGGTTGGGGACTATGTTTTACTAAGGGTTTCCCCTCATCAATGGTACAAGAGTTTTGGTCGAGGGAGAAGTCTATCAACCTAGTTTATTAGACCCTTTGAGATGTTGGGGTACATTTTTGAGGTGGATTATTAGTTGGTAATTACTACACATTTGGATCACATTGATGATGTCTTTCAAGTGTCCCAACATCATTGGTATCTACATGATGACTCCAATGTCATTCACCAAGGAGAGTTATATATCAATGATTATGTGATGTTTTTGGAGTATCTGATCAAAACCCAATACCATTAGGATAGAGTGTTATGATGGTTTTTCATCCCCTTAGTTCATGTTCAAATAAGGCATGGTGGTCTGGAGAAGATTACTTGGGAGTATGAGTCACATATGTGTAACCGGTACTTGAAGTTGTTTTCTTCATGATGTGTCCGAGGATGTTATGTTAATGATGTAACATATTATTTCTTGTTTAGTTTTTAAGATTATGGTGTTCAGTTATTGATAGTGTGATGGATATAGATTCATTCTTTTTTGACTAGTATATCCCAGGGGCGTGTTTAGTGGTTTCTAGTAGTTGATTATACCTTATTTGGTTGTATTTGATTATTATGGATGAGAATCATTTTATTGGTATCTCATGTAATGGAATTCCCCTTTTTCATCATTTAATTTTTCCTTTCATTTCTGATGATTGGGGTTCTTATGATGGATTTTCTAGAATTATATAATCTCAAGGCTGATTTTTAACAATTTAAGGGAACATCATGCCATGGTAGTGGGTGTGGTAGTGGTCATTTTAATTTTTAGTTGGATTCAAGAGTGTTCCAGGATGTTTTGTGTTGGTTGTGTGGTTCTTAGTGAAGAAAAACCAATAAAATAACATTTATGGATGTTTTAGTGGGTATGTTGGTATGGTTTTAAACCTATGTAAAATGGGTTACAAAAAAATTCCATGGGTGGGAATGGTTCCAAGCATGGAACCTCAAGGGTTCCCCAGAGAGAAGTGGTGAAGAACAGTTCTCACCACACCATGGTACTTGGTATGGTGAAGTAAAATGGGTGAGGTATTTACACCACACCATAGTAAAAGGTTTAGTGATAGAGAAAATTGTTTTTATGGAATTTTTAAAACACCTGATATATTATGATATCTTGAAAAAGCGTCGGATCCACTTTTGACCATAGGAAACCACAACGTGGTCAGTGGTCATGATACCATGGTGAATGCCACACAATATTTCCCTATAAATATGGATCTAACCTCATTTATTTATTTCATTTCCCTTAATTTGAAGCATTGAAAACATATAGCCCTTCCTCTATGCCCTCCTAATTTCTATTGGTGAGTTTAACCCCTTGGTTCATCAAGATCAATGTACCATGGATCAAGGTAGTGTTTTCATCTCTTTCCTCTCCCATCTTCCCATTATTCATTCTCACTATGGTTAGTCTGGTAAAAACCCTATATTTGGGAGAAATTATTGACGGTGGTTCACTTTTCATAGTCTCAAGTGGTGTTTCCTTCAAATTCAGTGGTTGTTGATTCTTTCTTCTTGTGTGGTGATTCCATACGACTTCATAATTGAAGTAAGGGTATTTACTTCTCTCCTTCTTTATATACAATTTGGAAACTATCATATGTTTTTTCTATTGGGTGAAAGGTATTTCTTTTAATAATGAAATATAATGACTATAATAAATAATTTATATGGGAATTGTAAAAATCATATGATGCTACTGGTTTTATTGAGGTTTATGTTTTTTTGATATCCCATTTTATTCCTTGTTTTGATGGAATGATTGGAAAGGCCATTAAATTGTTTAAATATTTAAAGCTAGTATTTTTAAAATACTATTCTTGATTTTCATTCCATTTTTTTCTATGTTGTGTGCATATTATTGGCTTAATTGGTTATTGTGGATTAGTGGCTTGGTTGGTTTTTTTATCTTGGGGCCATTGGTTTGTTGTTTTGGTTTGGTGGCCGCAATTTTTATGGATTGGTGGTGTTGGTTTTAGTGGATTTGTGGCCCTGACATGTAGTGATTTATGAGTTTTATGTTTGGTAGTGTTTTTTAATTAATGTAATGATAATTGGATCGAATAATAGGAATTTTTATGGGATGAAATTATACTAATTAAAATGGATGCATATGAATGGAAATGAAAAGTGGAACATGGGATGTGGACATTATGTGATGTTTCATTGATATTTTTTATTAATGATATAAAACATTATAGTGTTATTGGTGACACCCTATTGGTGATCATAGACATAAGATGATGTTAGTATGAATCCATTGGTGATGGATTTTGTGAAACACTATTATATATTTTGTTCTTTTTCTTATTTAATCACGCTATACAAGTCGAGTGCTACATACTAACACTTCCATTTTTTAGACAGGGTGTGCTTCCCAATATCTTGGATAGGGAGGATACATATGGATTACCACTCCCTCCCACTCATTCTATCTTTAGTAGTGGTTTGTGATAATGTCAGTGATATACAATTGGGGTTGGTACCTTGTGGTGGATGATGATATATGTGGTGGGGTCATGCGTGGTATGAGGAGGGAACAAGGTTAATATAATACACATTCATGATACCCCACTACCATATTTTTTTGGTATAATGGTATGTTAAGTAAAATAGTTTGACACTTGGGCTTTCAAATGGTGATGATACAGTTATTTCAAGAGTTATGAGATAATATAGCCAATTGAGATGATCATAGTTGTGTAAGAGATGAGATAAAACTATGTCTTGTCATTGGGTGAGAGTGAAAAAATAGTGGGAAATGTTTTTTCATGGAACATTTCAATATTCTTCTGATACTACTTTACTATTATTGGATTCATATTTCGGTTAGGGATCCTTGGTGAGGCTATGGGAATAGGTAACCCACTAGGTTCTTGTTGGTTCTATTTTTTTCACCAAAGAATTAGTATGATATTTTACCATTTACAAGAGTGATTTTGGGTATTATACTACTATTTAATCATGTTACTCCCACACCATGTATATATAAATCTATTTCATAGATTTATTGGTTGGCGTTGGGGATCTAGTGGGTCATTACTAGCATGAAGTTGTGTGTTGTTGAGTCATTACCACACTATTGTATTCCTGGTATTGTTTTATTTTGGAGATGAATAAATTACATTATACTCATGAACTATGGGTTTGGTTTTATGGGATTATGGTTTATTTCATATATCATAGTGGATTTTTTGGTTGATTATTCTATGATTTAGGAAAAGATTTTTGGGTAATGCCTCTCATTATGTGTGATATACCACTGATGCTAGTCACTAACCTGAGGCCTACTAAAGGCAGAATTCATGGGTCACTCTCATACCATCTACCATACAAAAAGGGGATCCTAATGGGGTATGGTCATGATATATTATAAGTTCTCATCTTCCAGTGAATGATCTAGTGTGGTCGAAAGATAGCATCTTTCAATGGATTGGTGGACCCAATCAGTTCCTAATTAAATGATGCACTAAAATTTGGCTCATTGTTTGAAAGATAGAATCTTAGATGAAATCACCATGAGATATGGTGATTCATGGAAATAAATTTAAGGACCTCTTTGAAAGTCATAAGTTGGTCTTACTGGTTGACCAACTAGGCACCACTATAAATGTTGGGTCATACCATTTGTATAATTGTTTAATTGTCACTAGAAATTAGTGGTATCATTAGAGTAATTTTCAATCCAGATTGTAATTCATTGTAAAATAAAAATATAATATAATTTATTGAAGCTTTATCCCATGGACATTAGATGTAATTTACAAACCATGTATGTACCACCCCAAGATTTCATATCACATTATCTCTTTAAAGTAATTAAATAACTTCTGCTACACGCAACAACGAGTTTGAGCGCACCACGACATACCAAACTCGCCATTCAGAAAGTGTTTATGAATATTATAAACCAAATTTTGAATTTTATATATTTCCTTTATAATTTTAACATTCAAATTTTGTGTTTCTTAGACATAATAGAAGGACAAATTCAATTTTTCAAATAAAAGAAGTATTTTTCAAAAAATGCAGCTTTTCCGCCTTTTAATGGAGAACCATTTTTAAATCCAATATTTGGAAATTTTATATATTAAATTTTTTGAAATTAAATTATTCTTTTTAAGCGGGACATAAAAATTTAGTTTGGATATTTTTTTGGTACTTTTCGGATAACTTTCATATTTGGATGAATAGTGAGAAATAATAAATTTTAATTGAAAAAAAAATTAATCAAAATAATTTATAGTTCTAAATTATTAATTTGAGTGGTTTTAAAGTATAATTAGATTAAATTTTTATCATTTAAAATAATTTAGGCCATTATAAGTAATTTCACAACTATATTGGACATAAACACATGTCAATCTTTTGATGGTTTTTACTTTTTAAAAACTTGCTTTTTGGTTTTGACAACAGGAATTAATTCTAATTTAATTAATGAAAATTATATGTTTTGAATTTGGTAAAATATAATTCATTTTTTAATTTTTCATATCAAATTTATCTTATGGTGAATTGTTTATATTTTTTTTGAAAACATTCAATTTTTGATAAATAGTGAAAAAACAATGCATTATTGTTTACAACCGACTTTTTATTTAAATAATTCTTTATTTTATTTAAATTTATTTTAAGTCAATAT
Source organism: Viscum album (assembly GCA_963277665.1). NCBI lineage: Eukaryota > Viridiplantae > Streptophyta > Magnoliopsida > Santalales > Viscaceae > Viscum > Viscum album. The sequence goes on from OY728121.1 coordinate 888,215,428, forward strand.
AGATATAAAATACCTATATAAGTCCAATTTAATTCATTAGAGTCATTTTTTAATAAAATTAGAGGTATAAAATTTTATTGAACTTTTTACCGTCTTTTACCCACCTTCTTGGCGCATTTGCAAATTTACATAAAACGTAATTTTACCGATTTTTTTAATTGAATTTCAAAAATACGAGAGACATGGTAGAAATCAGTAAGAAAAATGTGGTTCAATAAGATGAAAATAATTTTTTGTGAATAGTAGCTTTTGACTTTTATTTACCACGATTTAATGTAAATAGGGTAATTAAAGGTAAAAATGATATTATAATTACCCTAAAACATGTACTAATTATATTGGATAAGTATATTTCTACCAAAACCAACCTTAGGAATAATATATGATCATTTTGACCCAATTGGATTACATTAGGACATTTATTATTATTTTATTTAAATAAGAGTTAAAAGTGTTTAATTCAAAGTTTAAAAACTAATCTATTTTTAATGTAGGGTTATACATAAGATAAATTCGATGATAAATTTTAATTATAAATATAAAAATATTTTCTAATTCATGGTATTTTATTTATAATTTTTAGTCATTATATAATTAAATTTATTTTTGACACAACGATGATGCAGTATTTACCTTATTAATGAACGATTAAAATAATTGATATTATAAATATAAAAATAAATTTAAATAGATACTTTTGATTACATCCACGAATTTTATAGGTGAATATGACATTTTAGGGTTGATTCAACGTATTTCTTTCAAAGTAATAAACTTGTTATGACTTTCAAAAAAACCAAATACCAAATAGTTTCAAAATTGACATAAATTAGTTTTTAAAACAAATCCTATATTATTAAATGATATAATAATCCTAAAAAAATAATGTTTGGACTAAGGACTTATATAATGATATATATGTAATTAATGAACCACTTGATGTTATCTTATATTTTTGTAGTATGTTTATTAAACATTTATTGTAATAATACAAGAGGACGTGGTAAAAGTTAAACTATTTAACTGAGAGTTAAATTTAAAATATAGGGTTAATATGGTGACCTAAACATGTATAAAACCAATTGATTGAGTTTATGACAACCCATACCCACCTTATATTAGAAATAAATAAATTTTGAGCCATTATAAACTAAATTTTTTTTTATAATAAAATATTATTTCAAACATTTCCTAAAGTGACCCTCACCTCTCTTATAAAAGGGTACTTCCCCTTCTCTCAAAATCACAACTCCAAAGCCATTTGGCTCGACCAAAACCTAACCAAATATTCTCCCAAATTACTTAAATTCAACATACAGGCATTACCCTGAGAATAAATTCAACTTAAAGAGCCCATTTGTTCAAATTAAAAGGAAACACTCAAAGAAGAGGTAATTATTTTATCACCTCTTTCAAAGTTATTTTCTTCTTCTACTTTCTATTTCATTGTTATTTACATACCAAAATAATAAATCTAGTACCTTATAAATATATAAATAATGAAAATAACATTATAATTTATATTTACAATTAATATACCATCCAATTCTACATCTTTTAATCATTAAGGAAATGATATCATCGCTCGTGTGTAAGTACGGCTTACCGTCTCCACGATGCGAGGAGATTCATTTCCAGGTTCACCATTCAATGATGATTATAATAATATATATTATTAATAATTATGTAATATATGCCTTAATAATTCTAAAGGATATATATATATATACATACATACATATATCTTATTCACAGACTTCTGTTTAATACGATATGAAAACAGAAACAACATTTATCCATACATACGGCCTACCGTCACCACAAATACTGTTTTCCATTTCATATATCTTTCTATTTTACATATTTCTGTTATAAATATATATTATATATAAATCATTTTTTATATTTTTTATGTATTTAAATCATGATCTAAATGATACGATCAAGAATAAAAAGTTAAAACACATACGATAAAGAAATCAGCTATTACCCAAAATGTTAATTTATCATGGAAATAATTATTAAATGGGCAGTATAATGTTATAAATGAATCATGTATGATATAATAAATATTAATATGGTTCTGGTATAATTTAATAACATGATATGGTCATTATATAGGAGGTTAAATGTACCCTCGACCAAAGGGAAGTGAAAGGTAAGGGTTAATTCCGCAATCTCATTATTATCCGAGATTGTTTATGTGTAAGTATTTTCTAGGACATATTTATTATACTTATCAGTGTTTCATAAAAAAAATTTCAAAATGATTCTTTTAAGGTACTCTTTAACTAGAACATCATTTTAAATGTTTTAAATATTTATTCTTCTAAATGTTTCTCATTAATGTCCATGTTTTCAAAATGGTTTTAAGGATTTATTTATATGGACATGATTGTTTCAAAATGTTAATTACTTTCAAAATTTTCAATTTTGTATGAGAAACATTGATTCCAAAACCTCTTTTAAATTACTTCCCTTATAAATGTGTTACTTTTATATGATTTCATAAAAGGGATATTTCTCTCAAAAAGTTTTACTAATCATTTTCAACTATGTCAACATCATTTACTGGATATTATTATTGATTAAGGTTGATTTATTATAATACAATCTTCCATATTGTATTGAATGAGTTATTATATTTTTGACTGTGGATGTGCTATTTTTATAAACTTCATGGTTTATTTTTTAAGTATTGACATTTTGTATTCTAGTTTTAATACAAATGTTTATGTTATATTTCAATATTTTCATATGAGTAATGCAGTGGACTTAGTAAGTGACGGGTGGGGACCGCTATAGCCCCTAGATGCATTGGTAGGTCTCATGAGAAAAATTAGTGTCTTTGAACAAGGCCCTGACGAAAAAAATATTTGAAGTCTTGGCATGAGGCCTTGACTATGTGGTAATGATGTCGTGCATTAGGCATTCCCTCATTATGAAATTAATTATTACATGTGATTATTATACTAGTAGAATATCCATTTGAATGTTTATATGGTAATTTTTGATTTATTTTCTCCATATTATTTTCAAGTTTATGTTTAAAATTATGTTATTTTTATTAAACATCTTTCCTTAAAATTTTATAGCTTCTACTAAATTATTTACCCTTACTGAGCATCTGAGCTCACCCATTTTTTTGTTTTATTTTTTCTAGGATATGAATAAGTATTTTATGGTTGACATGCATAGATAGACTAAGGGATATAAGTGTGTTCAAAGGGAACAAAATGTTTTTATTATTTTATTTCATGATGTAATGTAAAACTTATGTGTGTATATAGTACTTCCAAGGCTACTAAACTAATTGGTATTTCGAGAATTGATCTCTTGTGATCGTGCCAATGTTATGTAATAATTCACCAACTCTTAGTAATTAGGGTTGGGGCATTTCAGTTGGTATTAGAGGAAGTTTAGTACAATCCTTGGAAACTATATTTAAAAAAACTCTAATTAAAGAACATTAACCTAAGATAGAATTTGAGTATTAGTATAGAATTACTTACTATAATTTTGGTAATGTAGATATTTTGTTTATTTTACAAAAAATAAATCCCTAACTAGATACGAGTAGGTAGAGTCGGCTCTGGAATAGATATACCTAGGAGTGAAAACTCCGAAAAAGAGTTTCAGGCCTGACCCGAGGTATCATGGTACATGATAATGGGCTTTGCTGCACTCTTGGTTATGACACTCCTGGGGGATATGCTTAGGATAATTCACATTTTGTTTACAAACCATTATAAAGGATTTAAGATTAAATACTTCCTTAATAAAATCATTTTTATGATTATGGATTATATGTATAAACGTTTCAATTTACATTAGGTATTTTAATAGTTTGGAATTAAGCATTGCGATTCTTAAACTAACCTAGTGTATGTCATTGTTTAGAAATGGTTTCTAGTTGAAGGAATGCAAGATTCAATAATATGCATGATCCAAAAAGTATGAAGGATCATATCATTCATGGTATTAATCTAAAATTTAGAAGGGAAATAGCCTCCCAAGTATCTTCATCATATGAAGAAATAATATCATGTGTTAATAAGATAAGTAAATTTTTTTTATTTCCTATGGATTTGAAGGGAAGAAAGAGAAGAAGAGGATGAAAGAGAGAAATATTTATATAGGGAAGAATGGAATTAAGGATTTTCCCACATGTGATAACTCTTGAAAGAATCACCTTGGTAAATTCTTGAAGGGAATGAGAGTATGTTATAAGTGTAGAGAAAAAGGACACCATGTTCGTGATTGTGAGGGTAAGGAAAAGGTTTCAAATATATAATGCTTCATCAGCAAGGAGTTGGGAAACAACGTGAATCAATGTCCCAATCATCAGATTATACTGCAAATGATGTTGTTGGATAAAAATCAAGTTTTGATACTACTGTGGATGAAGAGTATTGACTAGTGTTCTTATGTAGTTATTAAATAATTATTTCATTTGAGTGTTGTATAAATGATTTACTAGTTATAAGAATTATGTAGTATATAAGGATTTTTACTATATTACTATTTCATTGAGGCATTAAGATTATTTAGTAATAAGAAAAGTGACTCAATAAAAAGTTAAATTTTTTGGAAAATACATGGTTGAAGGAAAGATAAACTTTAATATGGTTCTGATACTGAGGTAGTGATTTTCGAATAAGATATGATTAATTTGGATAAATTATATTCAATATTCTTGACTACTTTGAAACTAATTAATTGTTTTTATACTCCATTATTGTTAGATTTTACAACATTTTTGGATATAAGGAGTATATCTAGTATTATATAAGGAATAAGGGAGCATGAATGTAATCAATAAGTATTTATGGTAATTTAGGGTGTTACCGTGTTTTAAAAGAATACATGATGAAGTTATTCACATGTTATTACATGGAAAAAAGATCTTCATTATGTTTAACTTACTTATAAATTTTGTACTATGGGTTTAGATAGAAGTATTTTGGATAAGTATAAAGGTTGGAATGGATTAATTTTGACATTGGATACTATTGTTAAGGTTAAAGAATTTATTAAGCTTATTTTTGGATTTTCATAAAATGGACAACCCGGTGGTTGGTCGAGAACCTGTCGCTTCCGGAAAGGCCACGAGACATGAACCTGCAACTGAAGGGAGACAAGGTTGAATCACCTACCACATACCTACATGATGTCCTTGTTTTTATAATATAGTTTTTTTAAATATTCTGACAAATGAATTATAAACTCATTATTTTTGGAACCCTATACAATTAGTATAAATAGAATATTTTTGAATTCTATTATTTTTTGGAGTGAATGATGAGTTTTTGGTAGGAATTATTTGAAGGATGAAACTCTACTTGTAAAGTATATTTTCTTCCTCTTATTATATGAATAAATTTATTCTTAAACATTAGGGAAGGGATCTTAAAACCAAAAATGTGTTATCCTAATACTTTATGTTTTGTTCAACTGGTGATATTTTAAATCATCACCGACTGACAGCTCTAAGACCCTCAATTTTACAATTATTTGTGATTTATGACCTCAATCACTCCCAATAAATATTTATGTTTTCCCTCCAATTATGCGTCTCTAATTTCCACCAATGTTCCCCTAATCAAGATCATAATTTGGTGGTGACTTTTTCATTTCCCTTTCCCTCTTATAAAGACTAAATTTTATTAACCCAATTCTTGATGTGGTTTTCCATAAAGGTATTTTTCTATTTTTAATCATTTATTTTAGAAGAACAATTTGAAATTTCGAGGATGAAATTTATTTAAGGGGGGGAGAATTTAACACTCCAATATTTCATAGAACGATATATCTCTAAAGTAATTCAATAACTTGCAGTACACACAACACCGAGTTCAAGCGCACCGTGACATACCAAAAAAGCCGTTCAGAAAGTGGTTATGAATATTATTAACCACATTTTTAATTTTATATATATCCTATATTATTTTAACATTAAATATTTGTGTTTATTTTACATAATATAAGGACAAATTCAATTTTTTAGAAAAAAAATATTTTTTAAAAAAAAGCAGTTTTTCTGCCTTTTAGTGGAGAACCCTTTTTAAATACAATATTTTAAAAATTTATCTATTAAATATAGTGAAATTAAATTATTATTTAGAAGTGGGAAATAAAAATTTAGTTTGGATAAATTTTTGGTACTTTTCTAATAACTTTCATATTTTGATGAATAGTGAGAAATACTAAATTTTAATTGAAAACACCGTTTTAAATCGAAATAATTTAGAGTTAAATTATTAATTTCAGTGGTTTAAAAGTATAATTATATTATATTTTTATCATTTAATATAATTTAGACCATTATATGTAATTTCCCATCTAAATTGGACATAAACACATGTCAATCTTTAGATAGTTTTTACTTTTTTAAAACCCGCCTTTTGGTTTTGACAATGGAAATTAATTTTAAATTAATTAATGAAACTTATATTTTTTGAGTTTGGTAAAATAGAAATCATTTTTTAATTTGGAATATCAAAATTATCTTAGGGAGATTTTTTGGTATTTTTCTGAAAACATTGAATTTTTGATAAATAGTGAAAAATACTACGTTATTGTTTTCAACCGACATTTTATTTAAAAAATTATTTATTGTATTTTGATTTATTTTAAGAAAAAATAGATATATAATACCTATATAAGTTAATTATAATTCATTGGAGTCATTTTATAATAATATTAGATGTATAATATTTTATTGAACTTTCGACAGTCTTTTACCAACCTTCTACACGCATTTGCAAATTTGCATAAAACGTAATTTTACCACTTCTATGAATTGAATTTCAAAAATATTAGAGACACGACTGACATAATTAAGTAAAATATGGTTCAACAAGATGAAAATAATTTTTTTTTGAATAGTAACTTTTGACTTTTATTTACCATGGTTAAAAGTAAATAAGGTAAATAAATTTAAAAATGATATTATAATTACCCTAAAAATTGTAATAATTCTATTGGATAAGTTTATTTCGATGAAAAAATTACTTAGGAATAAAACACTATCCTTTTGGTTCACTTGGATTACATTAGGACATTTATTATTGTTTTATTTAAAGAAGCGTTAAAAGTATTAAATTCAAAGTTTAATAACTAAATCATTTTTAATATTAGGTTGTACATAAGCTAAATTCAACTATAAATATAAATTATAAATATAAAAATATTTTATACATCGTGGTATTTTATTTATAATTTTTTGACGTTAAATAATTAAATTTATTTATGACACAATGATGATGCAGTAATTACCTTATTAATGAATGATTAAAATAATTGAAATTATAAATGTCAAAATAAATGTAAATTGAGACTATTGATGACATCAATGAATTTTCTAGGTGAATATGACATTATAAGGTTTATTTAATGTATTTTTTCAATGTAATCAACTTTTTATGACTTTCACAAATATAAAATACCAAATAGTGTCAAAATTAACATAAATGAGTTTTTTTTTTAAAAATACTATATTATTAAATGATATAATAATCCTAAAAATATAAGGTTCAGAAAAAGAACTCATATAATTATTTATATGTTATTAATGAACCACTTGTGGTTCTCTTGGCTTTTTATAGTAATTTTATTAACTATTGATTATAATAATACAAGAGGACATGGTAAAAGTTAAACAATTTAATTAAGAGTTAAATATAAAATATCGGGTTAATATGGTGATCTAAACTTTTCTAAAACCTATTGGTTGAGATTATTTCTACCCACACCCACCTTATCTTCTAAATAAATTAATTTGTAGCCATTATAAACTGAAAATGATTTTACAATAAAATAATATCTCAAACATTTCCTAAAGTGACCCTCACCTCTCTTATAAAAGCATACTTCCCCTTCTCTCAAAATCACACATCCAAAGCCATTTTTCTCAGCCATCCCTTGCCCAAATATCCTCCCAACTTTATTTAATTAATAATAGAGGCCTTATCTTGAGTAGAAAGCCAACCTAAGGAGCCCTTTAGTTCAAATCAAAAGGAAACGCCCAAAGAATAGGTAGTTATTTTATCATCTCTTTCAATGTTCTTTTCTTCTTCCACTTTCTATTTATTTGTTATTTACATACCAAAATAATAACTCTAGTACCTTCTACATAATAGTATGATATTATAAATATGTTAAAACCATATTCATTATTCTATCCATCCTATGAATGATAATGTCACCATGCGTGCATGCGTAAGGCTTACCGTCTTCACGTCATGGTGTAATTTGTTATTCAATACTATGTTTTTTGGATGGATATAATAATGAGTAATATTTGTGTAAATAATGAAAATAAAATGATAATTTCTCTATAAAATTAATATACTATCCAATTCCTCACCTTTTAATCATTAAGGAAATGATAGTGTCGCTCGTGTGTATGTACGACTTACCGTCTCCACGACGCTATGAGATTCATTTCTAGGTTCACCATTCAATGATGATTATAAAAATATATATTATTAACAAGTATGTAATATATGACATAATAATTATATAGGATATATATTTATTTATTTATTTATGTATGTATGTATTTACTTACATATATCTTATTCACTTACTTCCGTTAATTACAATATGAAAACGAAAATAGCGCTTATGCATACGTTTGACCTACCGTCTCCATATACGGTGTTTTACATTTCATGTATCTATCTATTATACATAATTATATTATAAATATATATTATATATAAATCATTTATTATATTTTGTAATTATTTAAATCATGGTCTAAATGATACGATCAATAATAACAATTAAAATACATACGATAAAGAAAGTGACTATTACATGAAATGGTAATTTAACGTGGAAATAATAATTAAATTGGTATTATAAAGTCATAAATGAATAATTTATGATATAGTAAATATGAATATGGTTCTGGTATAATTTAATAACATACTATGGTCATTATACAGGAGGTTAAACGTACCCTCGACCAAAGGAAAGTATAAGGTAAGGGTTAATTCCTCACTCCCATTATTATCCAAGATTGTTTATGTGTAAGTATTTTCTAGGGAATATTTATTATCCATGTCAATTTTTCATAAAATACATTTCAAAATGATTTTTTTAAGGTACTCTTTAACTAGAACATAATTTTAAATTTTTTGAATATATATTCTTCTAAATCTTTCTCATTAATGTCCATGTTTTCAAAATGGGTTTAAGGATTAATTTATATGGACATGATTGTTTTAAAATGTTAATTCCTTTAAAATGTTTCAAAGTGGTATGGGATACTTTGATTCAGAAATCTATTTTAAATGAATTCCTTTATAAATGTGTGACTTTTAAATGATCTCACAAAAGATATATTCCTCTCAAAAAGTTTTACTCATCATTTTCAAAAATGTCAACATCCATTACTAGATATTATTCTTGATTATGGTTGATTTATTATAACACAATATTCCATATTTTATTCAATGGGTTGTGATTGTTTTGAATATGGATGTTCTATTTTTAAACCCTTCATGTTTTATGGTTGAATTATTGACATTTCATATGCTAGTTTTAATACGAATGTTTAAAGTCCCGTGTTTTTGAACCGGGTTTAAATACAAATTTTTTCAATTTTTTTTTCGATTTATCAATGGTTAATATTTTTTAAACTGAGCTCTGGTATTTTATTCTGATTGTTCGAGCACCTAATGGTGTCATTTTTGGAATTTTGTAATTACCTGATAAATTTTAGCGGGTGTTCCGATGAGTCTTGGGTGCACCGGATCTGGAAAAATCCACTTTAATGGATCCACATGGGTAGTGCATGGTTGCGGTCCAACCTGTGCAGTTTTTCTTATTTAATAAATTATTATTGGTAAATATGATTATATGAGATATTTTGATTAATTAAAATAATGTTTTAATAATAATAATAATGAAGTTATTATTACTATTATTGTGGTTGTTAAATTTATTGAATGTTACAGAAATAATTAAATGGTAGTTGAAGGTATTGACGTGGGTTTTTAGTTTATCAAAGAACCATTTTATTTAAATGAAGAGTTTCAGAATTATTAAAGGACCATTTATTATTAAATGTAGGAATTTTGATAATAATATTAATATCATTGTTATTATTACAAAGTCATAAATTATTTTGATACTTTGAGAGTTTAATTTCATGTTAAAGGAGTGTATCATTTATGAGAATTAAATGTGGCATTTGAGCTTCTCAAAGAAACATTTAATTAAATGAGGAGTTATGGGTTGGAGTTTTTATCATATTAATTATATTGTAATAAATTGGGGGTTTGTGTTTTTAAATAAATGAAAGTTTGAATAAATATAATAATGATGTTATTATTATTATTGAGATACTTAGTTAAATAAATGTTAAAAGAATTTAATGATCAATATGGAGTTTTATAATTAATTACAAAACATTTATTAAGAGAATAATAAATTAAGGTTAAAAATGGATTGGATAATTAATGCGGATTTAAATGGGGAGGTTGGACATAATTAAAATGGGCGTTTTATTGTTTCTTTTAATACAATTTAATTATGGGGTTTGACTAAGTTATGTTTTTATTTAATGGGGTGTAATATTTAGGTGATTTTATTGAGGTTGTAGGGTATCTCAATGAAATGCTTAATTAAATAAGCAGTTTTGAATTTAATGAAGGAGTGTGGTTATTCAATAGAGTTTTTGGGTTATATCAAAGGTTTGAGTAGTAATAATTATATTTATTTTATTATGGTTTTACGAGTGTCATAATTATTGATCATTATGGATATTATTATTATAAATAATAATAGTAATGAATTGGGGAGTTTTGGTTGGAATTTAAAAAAATGAAAGTTTTAATAATAATAATAATGATGATTTAATTATTATTATTTTTTTAATTAATTAAATTCAAGGAAAAACGAATTTTATTAATTGTGGGAAAGGAATTATTTTTTTATTACTTTGAAGTCAAAGAGATTTTAATTTAATTGAGGAGTAAAGGGGAGTTTGATTTTCTCAATGAAACGTTTCCTTTAAGAATGATTAAATGGGGAGTTTTTTTACATTTTATATAAGTGTTCAATGTGTATAATAATAATAAAATAAGTATTATTATTATCTATTATTATTATTATTATCGCATTAATGGTAGTATTATTATTGGGTTTTAAGAGTTTAATAATGGCTATTATTAATGGAAATTAATTTAGGGGTTTGAAAAAGAAAATAAAGGGAGTCCCCTCTTCTTCCTCCCTACGCACAAGGTGAAACACGCACGTAACATCGCACCACATGACGTGGTCCCTTCCTCCCTACATCAAGCTACCTCCTCAGCATGAGCTCCTTCCCATAGTGTGACCAAGAGGCACGCGAACCCCCGAGCGACCCTCCCTGCAGCAGCGCGACACCCGAGCGGAGCTGCGGTAGTGCGTGACCACCGTGGCGCAACCCCCCTCCGGGCAATACATAAAGGCGCACCACCCCTCACCCAGAATCCACTTTGTGCACGACGATTCCCCTCAAACTTTTCACGAATCTTGTCTGCCTCGTCTACGTGAGTCAGTCTGCATATGACTGGGGATTCACATCAATCATTTGACTCCTCTCTCTTGCCTTGTTTTCTCAGCTAAAACCCAAAGGTTCCGGTTTAATCCGATTTTTGCATTCCTCTATTTTTAGGATATGTGAATACTGACTCTAACCCATTGGTCCATAACCCAACATCTTCTGCCAAGGGTGAGGTGGATGGTCTCAAATTTTCTTGTCGTCGTTAGTTCGGGTTAGTTTCTATTCCCGCGGTTTGTTTTTGCACCGGTTATATTAAGGCCTGTTAAAAAAATTTTATGAGTTCCTGGTACCAAGTTAGAGGTGTGTTGTTCATTACAACTTTTATTCTAGTTACCGGTTTAATATATGTAATTTTCATTGATCAATGTAGAAAATGTGCATATATATAATTATAAAGGTGTGCATATATATATTTATAAAGGTGTGCGCACGTGCGATTATAGACCAGTTGTGGGCTGGTTACCGCAATGTACTTTAACACTCTTCAGATTTAAAATGTTGCCACCCCGAGGTAGGGTCTCAAACCCTTAACACTTTATTTTAAGAATTATAGCTTCTTTAAATAAATTGAGAATGTAAGTTTCCTTGATTATGATATGTCGAAGCATGACACTTTTGAAGTTATTAAATGATGTCGACCACGTGAGATAAATGAGGGCTTGAAAATGTGTTGATTTTAAGCATGTTTTTATAATTTGGTTAAAGTGATATGATTACATAGTTAAATGATTTGAATGGGATGAATGTGAAATAGTTTAATTAATTGTATAATTAATTATCAAGTCATGATTTGGAATAAAATTGTGGCTTTTATTGATGATTGGGAATATTGAATGTTTGACATGTTCAAAAATATAAATTGGAAATTGGTAATAATTAATGGATGGATTAATTATTACATGTTAAAATGTTAAATGGTTAATTAATTTATGATTGGTTAAAGGGATAAGATTTAATTAATTAATTTTTGAATTAATTAATTTGCATGCATTAAAATTAAGATTGTGAATTGATTGTTTGTTATGATTGTTGGCCAAGGGTCATTTTTGATGCATGTTAGATTTCCAGGCATTAATTTGTCTTGGATGGAGTTGTTTTATATTATGAGCTGATGCATGATATGGTTTCTAAATATATGGGATTTGTACAGCATTTTTTGTGATTATTATGACGTGCATGTAAATTGTTAAAGTACTAGATGAATCACTATTTAAGTGGATAGGTTCAGACTTGTTAAAGAATTTGGATGATTAAATGTTGAGTTAATTATTTATTTGGATTTATAAGAATAATTAATTGTTAATTAATTATTTACTATTGAGATGTTGAATGGTTAATTAAGGGTTGACTTTTGATGGGCGATTTATGTTGTTAATTAGTGGTTGAATTAATTAATGGATTGGATTAATTAATATATGAAGTAATTAATGGATGGTTGTGGGGTGTTAGACATGGTGTTATGCACCAATGAACAATATATACTTAATATTGAAAAACGGATTGTGAGACCGGGATTGATGCTCCAAATACTCACGGGGTTCTAGACATGACGTTCTACACCTAGATTGCAAGAAAATATTCTTTTGTGGGATAGGGACTGATGCTCCAAATACCCTTGGGTTGTGAGACATGGACTGGTGCTCCGAATACTCAAGAGGGTTCCAGACATGATGTTCTACACCCATCAATTAACATTGGAATGTGGGTCTAAATGTTCATGCATGAAATGAGATTAATGGTTAATTAAGGTTGTTGTGACATTATTATTTGTGAATTGATTATGAGAAAGGGTTCAGAATTTTTATGAATTGGGTGAACCACTTTTAGTGTATGGGCTCAGTCATAGTATATGAAAGGTTCAATTGAATAACTTATGAATAATTATCCAAGCCAAAGCACAATCTTGGATTCAGTCTTTACTTTGATTACTTAGATGGTCTTTAGAGACATCTGTGGTGAGTGACATATATGAGAGATGTCGGGTGTAGGCCGAATCTCAAGACCATCATAACTTATTAATATTGGAACAATTAATAAACGACGATTGATTATGTAATGAGTATTGAGTATGTATGTCAAATGTATAATGAAAGTTCAGACACCAGCTGAGGGCGGAAGCAGGTACTTGGGTATATAGTTACATTGTGTCGTTTACTTAATTTATGCATGCCTTCACATGTTATAAGTTATTTATTAAATGTCTAGTTTGGGGTAGACACCGGTGGTCCTCGCCTAATGAGATTTATATCACACACCCTACTCGAGCCTCCATTGCATTGGGTACCATAGTGGATTCTATTTGGTTGCAGGACTATGCTGTTTGCATTTACTTGGGAGTTAAGAGCACAGGACCGAGCGGAGGCTCGGGATGCTGGAGGAGATCACCCTTGGGGATTTGAGTCATTATTTATTTATTTATGCATTGAAATGTAAATAATGCTATTTTGTTCATTGTTTTCTAATTTTTTATCATTAGAATGTCATGCTTGCATCTATTGTATAATTTGGCATTGGCCATTTTCTTTGTGCAAGATTTATAAAATCAGTTTTTCGCTACTTATTCATTTATTATACCATTTCTGCTATTTATTTCCTTTTTCTATTTTTGAATACTAAATGAGGGTATAGTATCCCCACTAACTATCCTTAGACCGTCGCTGCTAGTCAGCAGCCTCTGGCGTACGGGGAGGCACGCTTGAGGTCATGTGGCGTCCTGTCCGGCCACCAGTTTAGTGGTGAGCCATTTCAGGAAGTTACAAAGTGGTATCAATGGTTTAGGTTTTCTTTCTTTTCCTTTGTCTTTCTGTTTTGGGGTTGGTGGACAGGAGAATAGGAATGTTTCGGCGCTTGGGTTAATATTCGTGCTTGGGACTGATCACCTCATGTACAGGAAATTACCGAGTGGCTAGGGATGGGAATTCATATTTGTACTATTAGAGGTTACAGATGATATGATTTCACCTTGAGTGACTAGTGTATTTTCTGTTGTTTATTGATTTTGAGAATTTTGAAAAATAATTGTCTTGGCCTGATATGGCAAGGAATTTTCGTACATGCATCATCTTAGTCACCTAGAGATTCACATGTCATGCATATAACATGCCATGTAGTTGCATTAGTAGGATGACTGCTAATTTGGATTGTGTTACTTGGGTGCAATTCCATGTTTTGATCTTCTTTAGCATGCCTCTCTAGATATTTTGTTCAAGTAATAGATTTAACATTTTTGAGTGATTATGTTCCATATTGTTTCAGTTATTAGCATGTTTTGTTGTTGTTCCATGCTTCTATGTTATAGCATGTTGTTGTGTTACTGCTTATTCCAGCATGTTAGAGATATTTTGGATATGTGAAAGGGGTGATAAAGATAAAATGTTAAATAAATGTTGATTGTGATAAATGGGAGCCAAATTCTAGTGATAAGTTGTATGGGCACGTTATTGATTGGTAGACGTCCACCCATGTGTTTGAACCTTATACAACTATAATATGTTTGAAAATGGTTACAAATGTAAAACTGCTGAGTTTGGATTATATTGAACTGTTGTTGGGTTGATTTTGGAAGAACCCATAGGTCACCTTTTTGTAAAAGTAATTTAGATGCTAAATCGCATGTTTATATGTGAATAACATTTAATGATGATTAAAGAGTTTGTTTGTGGTAACATGCCTATTTTTTCCATAGGTTGTTGTTTTAGAAACCATGTGACTTGTTGTGAAGATGTACTTGTGTGTATGCTGAAAATCATTCAAATGTTAAAATGTTGAAATGAATTAATTAAAATTCCAAAAAGAAAAGGGGGTTTTTGAACCTTGAGATTTAAGTTTTTCATGACCAAGAGAGAGGGTCAATGTTTATGTTTTGTAAGGGGATAACCTGTGGTAGGTAGTACCCATAGAATGTTCTAGGCTATTAAAGTAAGTTCGTCCCACTACTCGGGAGGACTTCTTCGGAATCAGTTGTTTTGTCATGCCGATAGGTTTATGTTACGAATTTTATGATCAATGTTTGACATGGTGATCATGGTCTGAGGAATGTCACACACATGAATTAATGTATTCTAAAATCATGTTCTCGTGAGCGGCTAATCTTTTCTTGAGACGTCAAGGAAAATCCTATGGGGGGTATTGTTGCATTTTTGTTTGATAAATGTGTCAGCAGGTGATGTTGAGATTTTAGAACGGAGTTGTCCGGTAATATTTTGACTGATCTTCTTAAATGACCTTGGTAGGTCGATTGATTTAGTAGTGGTTTCCGATGGCTTCTCGGGGATGAGAAGTTTTTAAGGTGGGTATATTGTAAAGTCTCGTGTTTTTGAACCAGGTTAAAATACGAATGTTTTTGAATTTATTTTCTACTTATCAACGGTTAATTTTTTTTAAACCGAGCTCTGGAATTTTATTCGGAGTGTTGGAACACCTAATGGTGTCATTTTTGGAATTGCGTAATTAACTTATAAATTTTAGCAGGTATTCTGATGAGTCTCGGGTGCACTAGATCCAGAAATATCCACTTTAATGGATCTGCATGGCCAGTGCATGGTTACGGTCCAACCTGTGCAGTTTATCTTATTTAATAAATTATTAATTTTAAATATGATTATACGAGAGATTTGGATTAATTAAAATAATGTTTTAATAATAATAATAACAATGAAGTTATTATTACTATTATTGTGGTTGTTAAATTTATTGAATGTTAACGAATTAATTAAATGGAAGTTGAAGGTATTAACGTGGCTTTTGGGTTTATCAAAGAACCTTTTATTTAAATGAAGAGTTTCAGATTTATTAAAGGAACATTTATTATTAAATGGAGTAATTTGCTAATAATAATAATATCATTGTTCTTATTATGGAGTCATAAATTATTTTGATACTTTGAGATTTTAATTGCATGTTAAAAGAGTGTATCATTTATGAGAATTAAATGTGGCATTTGAGCTTCTCAAAGAAACTTTTAATTAAATTATGGGTTATAGTTTGGAGTTTTTATCATATTAATGATATTGTAATAAATTGGGGGTTTGGGTTTTTAAATAAATGAAAGTTTGAATAATAATAATAATGATGTTATTATTATTTTTGGTTACTTAGTTAAATAAATGTTAAAAGAATTTAATGATCAATATGGAGTTTTATAATTAATTATGAAACGTTTATTACGAGAATAATAAATGAATGTTAAAAATGAATTGGATAATTAATATGGATTTAAATGGGGAGGTTGGACATAATTAAAATGTGCATTTTATTGTTTCTTTTAATACAATTTAATTATGGGGTTTTTCAAAGTTCTGTTTTTATTTAATGGGGTGTAATATTTAGGTGAGTTTATTGAGGTTGTAGGGTATCTCGATGAAACGCTTAATTAAATAAGTAGTTTCGAATTTAATGAAGAAGTGTGGTTATTTAATAGAGTTTTTGGGTTATATCAAAGGTTTGATTAATAATAATTATATTTTTATTATTATGGTTTTACGAGTGTCATAATTATTGATCATTATGGATATTATTATTATAAATAATAATAGTAATGAATTGGGGAATTTTTTTTTGAATTAAAAAAAATGATTCTTTTAATAATAATAATGATGATGATGATTTAATTATTATTATTATTATTATTATTTTAATTAATTAAATAAAAGGAAAAACTTATTTTATTAATTATGGGAAATGAATTATTTTTATTATTACTTTGAAGTCAAAGAGATTTTAATTTAATTGAGGAGTAAATGGGAGTTTGATTTTCTCAATGAAATGTTTCCTTTAAGAAGGATTAATTGGGGAGTTTTTTTACTTTTTAGATAAGTGTTTAATGTGTATAATAATAATAAAATGAATATTATTATTATCTTTTATAATTATTATTATCGCATTAATGGTAGTATTATTTTTGGGTTTTTAGAGTTTAATAATAACTATTATTAATGACAATTAATTAAGGGGTTTGAAAAAGTAAATAAAGGGAATTGAATTCACCTCTTCTTCCTCCCTACGCACAAGGTACAACACGCACGCAGCAGCGCACCCCATGACGTGGCCCCTTCCTCCCTCCTTCGAGCTCCCTCCTCAGCATGATCTCCTTCCTACGGTGCGACCAAGAGGCACACGAACCCTCGAGCGACCCTCCCTGTAGCAGCGCGACACCCGGGTGGAGCTCCGGTAGCACATGACCTCTATGGTGAAACCCCCTTCAGGCAATACCTAGAGGCGCACAACCCCTCTCCCGGACTCCACTTTGCACATGACGATTCCCCTTGGACTCTTCACGAATCTTGTCTGTCTCGTCAAGGTGAGTCCTTCTACGTATAACTAGTGATTTGAATTGATCATTTGAATCCTCTCTCTCTCCTTGTTTTCTCAGCTAAAACCCGAAGGTTCGGGTTTAATCTGATCGTTGCGTTCCTCTATTTTTAGGATATGCGAGTGTCGACTCGGACCCATTGGTCCATAATCCAACATCCGCCACCATGGGTGAGGCAGATGGTCTCGAATTATCTTACCGTCGTTGGTTCGGGTTAGCTTCTAAACCCGCAGTTTGGTTTTGCACCGGTTATATTAAGGCCTGTAAATTTTTTTTATGAGTTCCCATTACCAAGTTAGAGGTGTGTTTTTCATTACAACTTTGATTTTGGTTACCAGTTTAATATATGTAATTTTTCTTGATCAATGCAGAAAACTCGCCCGCACACACACACACACACACACACAGATATATATATATATATATAAAGGTTTGTGCACGTGCGATTATGGACCAGTTGTGGAATGGTTGTTTCCATGTACATTAAAGCGATTCAGATTTAAAATGGTTCCACCCCGAGGTAGGGTCTCAAATCCTTAACAATTTATTTTAAGAATTATAGCTTCTTTAAATAAATTGTGAAAGTAAGTTTCCTTGATTATGATATGTCGATGCATGACACTTTTGTAGTTATTAAATGATGTCGCCCACGTGAGATAAATGACGGGTTGAAAATTTGTTGATTTTAAGCATGTTTTTCTAATTTGGTTAAAGTGATATGATTAAACAATTAAATTATTTGAATGGGAAGAATGTGAAATAGGGTAATTAATTTTATAATTAATTATCAAGTCATTGGTTTGAATAAAATTGTGGCTTTTATTGAGGATTGGGAATATTGAATGTTTGACATGTTCAAAAATATAAATTGATAATTGGTAATAATTAATGGATGGATAAATTATTACATGATAAAATTTTTAATGGTTAATTAATTTATGATTGGTTAAAGAGATAAGATTTAATTAATTAATTTTTCAATTAATTAATTTGCATTCATTAAAATTAAGACTGTGAATTGATTATTTGTTACGACTGCTGGCCAACGGTTCTTTTTTATGCATGTTAGATTTCCATGCATTAAGTTGTCATGGATGGAGTTGATTTATATTATGAGAAGATTAATGAGATGGTTTCTAAATATATGGTATTTGTACAACATGTTTTGGGATTATTATGAAATGCATGTAAATTGTTAATGTCCAGGATGAATCACAGTTTGAGTGGATGGGTACAGACTTGTTAAAGAATTTTGATGATTAAATGTTGAGTTAATTATTTATTAGGCTTGATAAGAATAATTAATTGTTAACTATTTATTTAATATTTAGATGTTGAATGGTTAATTAAGGGTTGAATTTTGACGTGTGATTTATGTTGTTAATTGGTTGTTGAATTAATTAACGGATTGGATTAATTAATTTATGAAATAATTAATGGATGGTTATGGGGTTTTAGACATGGAGTTATACTCCAATGATAAATATATATGTAATATTGATAAAAGGGTTGTGAGATAGGGAATGTTTCTCCAAATACTCATGGGGTGCTAGACATGACATTCTACACCCAGCTTGCAAGCAAATATTCTTTTATAGGACAGGGACTGATGCTCCAAATACCCATGGGTTGTGAGACATGGACTGATGCTCCAAATACTCACGAGGGTGCTAGACATGATGTTCTATTCCCATCAATTAACATTGGACTGTGGGTCCAATTGTTCGTGCATGAAATGAGTTTAATGGTTAATGAAGGATATTTTGACATGATTATTTGTGGATTGATTATGAGAAAGGGTTTGGGATTTTTATGAATTGGGTGAACCAATTTTAGTGGACAAGATCAGACTTAGTATTTGAAAGGCTGAATTGAATAACTTATGAAGAATTATCCAAGCCAAAGAACAAGCTTGGATTCGGTCTTTACTTTGATTACTTAGATGGTCTTTAGAGACATCTGTGGTGAGTGACTTATATGGGAGATGTTGGGTGTAGGCCGAATCTCAAGACCTTCATAACTTTTTAATATTGGAACAATTAATAAATGATGAATGATTATGTAATGAATATTGAGTATGTATAAAAAATGTATAATGAAGGTTCAGACACCAGCTGAGGGCTGAAGCAGGTACTTGGGTATATAGTTACATTGTGTCATTTAGTTAAGTTATGCATGCCTTCACATGTTATAAGTTATTTACTAAATTTCTGGTTTGGGGTAGACACTGGTGGTCTTGGCCTACTGAGATTTATATCTCACACCCTACTCGGGCCTCCATTGCACCGGTTACCTGAGTAGATTCTATTTGGTTGTAGGACTATGTTGTTTGCATTTACATTGGAGTTAGGAGCACAGGACCTAGCCGAGGCTCGGGATGGTCACGGAGATCGCCCTTGGGTCTTTGAGTCATTATTTATTTATTTATGCACTGAAATGTAAATCATGCTGTTTTGTTCACTGGTTTCTACTTTTTTATCATTATCATGTCATGTATGCATCTGCTGTATAATTTGGCATTGGCCATTTGTTTTGTTCATGATTTATAAAATCTGTTTTCCGTTGCTTTTTCATTTATTATACCGTTTCCGCTATTTATTGTCTTTGTCTATTTTTGAACAGTAAAATGAGGGTATAGTCTCCCCACTAATAATCCTCAGACCCTCGCTGCTAGTCGGCAGCCTCCGGCGTATGGGGAGGCATGCTTGAGGTCATGTGGCGACCGGTCCGGCCACCGTATTAGTGGTGAGCTGGGTCGGGACGTTACAGAATGTTTATGTCATGTTTCAACATTTTCGTATGAGGAATGAAGTGGACTATGTAAGTGATGGATGGGGCCCACTATAGCCCATCGATGCATCGATAGGTTTCATGAGACAAATTAGTGTCCTTTCAAAAGGCCTGGAAAAAAAATTATTTGTAGTATTGGTATGAGGACTTGACTATGTGGTAATGATGTCTGGCATTAGGCATTAACTAATTATGAAATTAATTATTACATGTGATTATTCAACTCGTATAATATCAATGTTCCTGTTTATATGGTAATGTTTGATTTATTTTCTCCATATAATGTTCAATTTTATGTTTAAAAGTTTTTTGATTTTATTACATATCTTTCATTAAAATTTTATAGCTTCTGCTAAATTATTTACCCTTACTGATTATTTGATCTCACCCCTTTCTATATTTTATTTTTCCCAGGATGTGAAGAAGTATTTTATGGTTGAACTGCAGGGATAGGCTAAGGGATATAAGTGTGTTCAAAGGGGAAAATGTTGTTTTTTAATTTCATGATGTAATATAAAACTAATGTATGTATCTAGTACTTCAAGGGATACTAAACTAATCGGTAATTTGAGACTTGATCTCCTGTGATCATGCCAATGTTATGTAATAATACAATGACTCGGGGTAACTAGGGTCGGGGCTTTACAATGTAATACTTATATGTCTCCTTTATTTATTATATCTTTTCTCAAATGTGTGTGAGTTATGAGCTTACATGGTGTGTGTGTAAGGACAACTTAGTGTGATGATTTAATTTTCTACCACCTCATACCATTATACTATGCTTGGACCAGTGGTCACTAGTTGACCTCGGGCACACTTCCCCATATTTTAGAGGTTGTTTTCTAGAATCCTGAGTTTGGTGTAAAATCATGGGGAGACAATACCGCCATATCAGAGTGTGAAATAATAAATAAATCACAAATCATCATCCATAAGACCAAAACAAAAAAAACATAATAGATAACCCATAATAATATATTAATGGTGATATACATCTATACATGACCAATCTCCTTCTAGTCGAATCACATATGCATAAATAAAAATAAAAGAAAAAACCCAAAACAAAAATAAGGCTCTACTCTATCACGAAGCCCCCACCTATCCCCAAATATATGAACCCAGGTAAGCTATCATACTAAATCATATAATACCAGAACATTTCCCAACCGATAATTGCAACAACTGTAAGGATGCTCAGGTACCTATGTTCAATGGCCACCTGAGCGTGGTTGTAACACCCCCAAATAATAAAGGGTTAAATGACTAAATGATATGACTCATGTCAACAAGGTGCACCTTCCTTTTCGGGATCCTGTCTGATTAGAACTCCATAGTTAAGCGTGCTTGGCATGGAGTAGTGATCAGGATGGGTGACCTTTTGGGAAGTTTCTCATGGTGTGTGTAAGCGAGGACAAAGCACACTGGAAAGGATATGTATTGGCCTGTGGGGAAAATCATTAGTCAGATAACCCTTTCAGGAACGTGGATGGGACCTACAGTGGGGCCCACGTGACTCTGGGGAAACTGGTGGGCGGGGCCCGGTTGTCACATTTGGTATCAGAGGAGGAACCCAGCCTTAAGTGCGGTGCACTGCATGGGTTGAGATGTAGGGCCCATAACGAGGAAGTTTTGCTCTAAAGGGGGGGGGGGTGATTATAACACCCCCAAATAATAAAGGGTTAAATGACTAAATGATATGACTCATGTCAACAAGATGCACCTTCCTTTTAGGGAGCCTGTCTGATTAGAACTCCATAGTTAAGCGTGCTTGGCATGGAGTAGTGATCAGGATGGGTGACCTTCTGGGAAGTTTCTCAGGGTGTGTGTAAGTGAGGACAAAGCACACTAGAAAGGATATGTGTTGGACTGTGGGGAGAATCATTAGTCAGATAACCCTTTCGGGCACATGGGTGGGACCTACGGTGGGGCCGACGTGTCTATGGGGCAACTGGTGGGCGGGGCCCGGTTTTCACATTAAATGTAAAGACCCATAAATTTCAAGGAAATTTTTTTCTTAATTTTCTTTGGAATTTTACAATAACGCAATTTCTGACGGCGCTTGATTCTGAGGCCCGGTGTGCCCAGAATCTTTTTCCGAAATTTAGCTCGGGTACGTTCAGTGGACCAATGAGCGGGTTTTTCTAACTTTTGAACTGGTGCTCGGAATTGAAATCTGAGGGCACCGATGAACTCGCAACGCCGGTAATTTCTTAAGGGGACCTTTACCACAGTTGTGTTTGCTCGGGAGGAGAAGTTAAAATTTGTGGGTTATATATGAAGTGAATAAAATTGTGGAACAATTTTATTTTTGTATCTAAGTGGTTATATCCTACATGGGGGAGTTGGGGTGGGGAACCTAACTACCCATGTGAGGATAATAGTGAGGTGGGGCCCACACAAGCCCCAACCTTACAACTTCCCATAACTCTCATAAACATTCCCCCCTCTTTAATTTGTAACTCTCAAAGAAACCCCTCTTTAACTCTCCCAACATTTAATAGGACCTTCTCTCTCCCTCTCTTAACTCTTGCCAACATACACAAATTAATTAATTGAACCTACTCAATTAATTAATTAAGTGTTTTGAGTTTTGAAATTTGAAATGGCTTGTGTTAATAAAATAACGAGGGTAGATTGTTATTTTTTTTGGGAGGGCTTTCGTTGTGCTAACGAAGATTGGGAGAGAATTCTTGTGAAGAAGAAGAGGACTTCCTTCTCGACGAAGAACGACATCTTCTTCGACGAAGAACGCCGGTTCCGTGAAGAACGATCGATGTGCCATCTTTTCTCTTCTCCGCGACAAGTGAGGAGACGCCGCATCAGATGCACTCTGACGTCGCCTAGGAATTCTTTCCTTACGGCGTCGTTTTCCATGACACCCTACGTGCGACATCAATTATCAAGGTAGGGGAATTTATTTTGGTGTTCTCTCATCTTTTGAGAAAAGAACGACGAGCACGGACCAACCAATTCCAGGTTGATCCGCGGATCGTTCGTTCATGCGGATTGATGTAGAGGATTATTATTTAATTTGTTCATGATTATTACCTTGAAATTCTCCGTGAAATATGACCATTTGCTATCAATTAGTGAGAGGGGGCCGGACCGCACAAACATGGATGACCCTCCTCCTTATCCATGTGGGTTTATTTTGTAGATTGAAAGGGGAATGGCGCGGTGTCGTCGCACCCCGCGGAAACGTGCGTCAAGGAATGCACGGCGCCATCGCGCCGTGCCATGAAGACGAACAAGGACGTGACGCCATCGCACCGTGTCGGAGAAACCAGAAGACATCCGCGAACGGAGTCAGGCCACGGCAAAGGGGCGCGGCGCCATCGCGTCGCGCCAGAGAACCACGAAGATGGCGCGTTTTGTTAATTGACGTGCGGATTGACGGGTGACGACAAACGAAGCCGAACGGGCGTTGTGGGATCTTTGCAGCGAAGGTCGGATCCCGAGGTGACCACTGGAGAAGACCGCAGGAGAATCGGACCACCAGAGTGCGTCCGGTGGTCCGCGGAAGCCCCTGCCGGCGTGCCACGCCGGTGCGGCGGCGCCGGTGGTCGGGGGCGGCGGCGCCCGGAGCGCCGCCGGAAGATTCCGCCGTAGCTGAAGCTGCGGCGGCGGAGCGCGGTCCGGCGACCGCGCGGGACTGGAGGGGAGCGGCGGGATGCGGCCGGCTGCTGCGTCCGCTGGCACGGGCGGCCCCAACCGCGTAGTCGCGGCTCTTCATGCGGTGGCAGCGCCCCCCGCACGGTTCGGCCGTTCGGCCGAACCCTCGGCCGAGCTGGGCCAGACCACGCCAGCCGGGCCAGACCCGCACCTGGGTCGGGTCGACCCGGTTTGGGCCGACCCAGGGGGTCTCGGGCCGGGTCGGTCCGTGCCCGAAACCCCCGTTTTCGGACCCCTCACGGTCTTTCGCCCATATCATGAGCTGTAGACCTCCGATCGATGCACCGTCAGCAGCGATGCGATCCTTGGATCGAGACGGTCGTTTAGGGATATCGCACTCAAAGTTTCGGAACACTTTGGATTCGGTCGGGTTTGTTCGGATACGAAACCAACCGGGCCCTCGGAGCGGAAACGCTTACATCTTGAGCTCCGGACGTCCAATTGGAGTGCCGTCGACTTTGATGGATTCCTCTAAGTGAGACGGATCTTTTGGCTTACGCCAATCGAGTTTTGGATGTCGTCGGAGTGCGGTCGGGTTGGTTCGCTCACAAAACCAACCGGGCCCCTGGAACGAAAAAGCCAATAACTCACAGACCGGGCGTCCGATTGACGCGCCGTCTATCTCGTTGAATTCCTCTTGATGAGACGGAACTTTTGGCATACTTCACCCGAGTTTTGGTTGCTGTTGGATAGTGTCCGGGTTGGATTGTACACGAAATCCAACCGGGCCCTTGGAACGGAAAAGCTGTTATCTTTCAGACCAGATGTCCGTTTGACGAACCGTCAACGGCGTTGGTGATCTCGTTGAGAAACGGTCCCTATGAGTATACCCTATGAGAGTTCTGGGTACAGTTGAGATATGGCGGGGTTGGTTCGCTCACGAAACCAACCGGGCCCCTGGGATGAAAAGGCTAATAACTCACAGACCGGGCGTCCGATTGACGCGCCGTCTGTTGCGATGAGACCCCTATGACGAGGCGGTCCTTTGAGATACTTCTTCGTGGGACTTTGAGACACTTGGAGTATCGAGTTATAGCTCGTGGAGCGGACCCTCCCAGAGACGAGCGTGCGGAGTACAGAGACCGTGTAGCCGACTGAGACCTGACGACTGCTTGACCGACTCGACTTGGAGTGAGTCGACTAGCCCAGTGGACGGAGCACCACTTTGTTTGGGTGCAGACCCATGGCGGACGGAGCACTACCTGTGTGACAATGCAGACCTGCGGTACTCGTCCAGATAATACCTCGGTAGGCTACTAGGGGGTGTGCACTACTGTGTTTGGGTGGCATACCCCAGCGAGAAGCACTACTATGTTTGGGTGGCTGACCCGCAGTACTCGACAGGAGGAGTACCTCAGCAGTCTTAGGTTAGTGAGCAGTACCTCGGAGTCGTGACAGGACCACTGTACACTCCAGAGACGGGGCTCTTCAGCAGTTACGGTTTCGATAATGAAAATCCTGGTTTGAGCTGAGACTTTTGACCATTGTGTTTACCTCATGATTGAGATGGGTCACTTGATAACTTAGGTATATGTATGGGAATATACATGGATAGTGGTTATCCGTTGATTTCATGATCTTGGTGTTTTCCTCATGATTGAGATGGGTTACTTGATAACTTAGGTATATGCATGGGCATATACCTAAGTAGAGGTTATCTGTTGAGATCTTCTTTGTGGATATCCTTGTTGGTTTTTAGTGAGACCTTGATGGTCTCGAGGTCCCTACTCAGTATCGTTATACTCACCCCTGCACGGGCTATTCCCACACCTCGTTGTGTTGGTTGCAGATGATGGGCAGTGCTGATGGAGGTCGAGTGTTCGAGGATTGGACGATACCCGGAGGTGGACTACACGACGATTCAGTACCTAGAGGTGGACTACACGACGAGTCAGTATCCGGAGGTGGACTTCACGACAAGAAGAAACACAGAGGAGGTTGACGGGCGAGAGCGTTGTGGAGGCTATCTGTACCTACCCTTCAGGTAGGATCTGTGGTGGATGATCCAGGAGATGCGCCATCTGTACCTACCCTTCAGGTAGGATCCGAGGAGGATGACCCAGGAGCCACTTCCGTTCTTCCAACTGTTGTCATTTTCTATTGTACTTTGTAAAGTTGTAGTTGTACTTTCTTTTGGGTTTGTATTCTGGCCCATTTACCTTTCAGCACTTCTATTTGTACTTAGTGTTTTACTTCCGCTTATACTCTGTGGTGTTTTGTTTACTTTTATAAAGGCATTTTCTTCCCAGTTATCGGGATTTACGCCTTTGGTGCTAGTCGCCAGCCCTAGGCCTATGGAAGGCGGGCTTGGGGTAGTCACGGCATGGGCCCCGAGGACGGGTTGTGACAAATTGGTATCAGAGGAGTCTGTTCTACCGAAGTACTTATAACTCTGATATTTTCTTTCTATGAAGTAATAGTGTTAAGGGTACCGAGTGTGGTCTTCAGTTCAGGGAGTCCAGTGTTGGTGCAGGCAGCCGACGTATCCATACACCAGGGCCCTGACAACTGAATTCTGACTTTGTGCACGAAAACACTGATTACATGTGTGTTTCAAAAGTTTTTATTTAAATATCAGCTCAAACCAGGTCAGCTCACCAGGTATAATGATTTGACCGTGTCACGTTGTTTCTTTCAGGATTCCTTTTCTCAGACGACCAGCTAGAGCCCAGAGGGATGTGCGTACTGACAGCCTGTCGAGCGACGAGGCTTCGGTACAGGGCCCTCTTGCAGTTGAGGCACCAGCGGAGGCACCAGCGGAGGCACCAGCGGTACTACCATAGGTTGGGCCACCGATGCCACCAGCCCCAGTAGTAGGTGATGCACGCCACTTGATTGCGCTGCACGAGTTCCAGTGCCAGAGGCCACCCAGGTTTCGAGGAGAGACGGACCCGCAGGCGACTGAGGATTGGCTGGAGGCTGTGGTGAGAGTCTTCAGGCTAGTGGGGACATCGGCAGACTTCATGGTGATCTTTGCTGCCAGCCTTCTTTAGGCAGCATCAGGCAGGTGGTGGAGCCACTTGTTCCAGTTTTGCGACAGGATGAAATTCGCATGAGAAGACTTCGAGACCTTATTCAGGGTGGAGTTTGTGCCATTAGCTCTACACCCTGAGCGTGTTCAGGAGCTGCTTCCTTTGCCGCGTGTTATTCGATCAGTAGCCGAGTCATCTGTGGGAAGTAGACAGATGATGAAGAGGTCTAGGAGGACCAGACCAGCAGTTGGGTGATCTCGGGTTTTAGGATCGGTGGTGCGGGGCACCCGGGGTGGGGACATAGCTAGGCGTGCCAAAAACAGACAGTGTTACTCATGCGGCGGAAAGGGTCACCTGGCAGGTGACTGTCCGAATCCTCGTATAGTTGATCTTCAGGCCTGGGAGGAGCCGCCGAGGCAGAAGCAGCGGCTGGTGCTTGAGCAACAGCCGAGCAGTGGACAAGGCAGTAGAGCTCCGGGAGTAGGTAGACAGGAGTAGAACTAGTGGATACGTCTCTTGTACTTCTAGTTCCATGTTTCTCTTGTATTCGTGTCTTTCTACTATGAGCTGCAATAATAAAAAAAAGACACTTATCTTTGTTTTCTTTCCTGTCCTTTTGTTTGGTTGATACTGAGTGGTCCTGGTTAAAACTGTTGACTTGACCCTCACTTTCGATATTTCTACTGGAGGTGACCCGGTGACCTCACACTGATGTCGACAGTGTGACTCGTCCCTTGGAGGCGAGAGTGACAGTTGGATCTCTTTTTAGTTACGTCGAGGCCTTGAGACGTCATCCATTGCATGAATACATCATTCATGTCAGGATTGACTGTATTAGGCAATGGGTGTGGTTCATCCAGGGGATGTGACCGAGTTTCTCTTTTCGGAAAAGGAGAAAATTTAGCAGCTCTTTCAGATCGTAGGTGAAGAAGGTGCAGATCATCCAGGAGTGGATGAAGAATGCACAGTGCAGTAGGAAACAGGAAACCGGCTCCAGTCATAGAGACTCGAGCGTGTCAAATGTTTCAAGAAGTGGAAGCTTTAAGGAGATATGAGTCTGCGAAGTAGCAGACGTGGAGGTAGAGCTAGGAAAACAGTATGAGGTGGTGTACATCTTAACATGCTACAACCACCCGCCTTAGTTATCCCCGCCAATCTCATGGAGCTGGAGGGAGGAGGAAGAGTGCAGCTGCATGCGGTCAAGGAGTGTGTGACCCAATGGCTCTAAAAATGATTCAAGGGACAGTCTGTGTCCACTACTAGCTGCTGTAGTAACAGACGTCGATATGAACCATTCCTTGCTTTCGCAAATCTTGTTCCAGACCTAGAGTTTCTGGAAGCCGTGGACTGGACCCTCACGTCTGGAGATACCTTGGGAGGAGACTCGATAATCCCACATACGATGACGGTGTGGTCAGACCCTCGAGGCAAGAGCTTCGGTTGGAATCTCTTGGTGGCAGCGTCGAGGCCTTACGACGT
Source organism: Viscum album (assembly GCA_963277665.1). NCBI lineage: Eukaryota > Viridiplantae > Streptophyta > Magnoliopsida > Santalales > Viscaceae > Viscum > Viscum album. Next base: position 888,244,217 of record OY728121.1, read on the forward strand.
TAGTTTGAGTATGGAATGGGCAATAACTGTTCATACTCAAATTGAAGGTTTTAGGAAAACGTCGGGATGGGTTTTCCTTGGTCGGCGAAAAGGAAACCCCAGGCAGCACAAGATAAACTCTTTTATAGGAGGGTGCGACCGATCACTCTTGAGTCGGTCAACCATACCCTCGTGGAAGCAGTCATTTGAGTTTCAGTTCTAACAGGAATTAGAGACCTCTGGAGTTCGAGGATAATGATAACGTCCTTATACGGGTCTCACCTCGGTGAGGTTTACGGGGATGTGGCCAAGGCGGAAAGTTATCTCTGAGGTTCAACGGACCTTTCTAGGTCCTCAGCTGGGTAGGCGAGGTGGTTTATCGCTTGACCCATCCACCTCAGTTTCACCAGGTGCACGACGTTTTCCAGGTATCTCAACTGAGGAGATACGTGCTCGACCCTTCGCATATCATCGACCATGAGGAGCAGGACGATGGTGATGGGGTTACTTCCACGGAGGTTCCAGTAGGGATCGAGGATTGACATGAGCGGATCCTATGAGGACGGTCGATTTCTCTAGTGTTCTTTCTTTGGCAGTATGGAATCTCCAGGTAAGCACATGGGAGCGGAAGGCTCAGATGCATTCTCAATACCGCTTTTGTGACCCTAGTTTATGTTGAAGCTTTACGGGGACATAAAGCCCTAAGGTGGGAGTAATGTAAAGACCCATAAATTTCAATGAAATTTTTTTCTTAATTTTCTTTGGAATTTTACAAGAACGCAGTTTCTGACGGCGCTTGATTCCGAGGCCCGATGTGCCCGGAATCATTTTCCGAAATTTAGCTCGGGTACGATCAGTGAACCAATGAGCGGGTTTTTCTAACTTTTGAACTGGGGATCAGAATTGAAATCTGAGGGCACCAATGAACTCGCAATGCCGATAATTTCTTAAGTGGACCTTTACCGCAGTTGCGTTTTCTCGAGAGGAGAAGTTAAAATTTGTGGGTTATATATGAAGTGAATAAAATTGTGGATCAATTTTATTTTTGTATCTAAGTGGCTATATCCTACATGGGGGAGTTGGGGTGGGGCACCTAACTACCCATGCGAGGATAATAGTGATGTGGGACCCACACGATCCCCAACCTTACAACTTCCCATAACTCTCATAAACATTCCCCCCTCTTTAATTTTTAACTCTCAAAGAAACCCCTCTTTAACACTCCCAACATTTAAGAGGACCTTCTCTCTCCCTCTCTTAACTCTTGCCAACATACAAAAATTAATTAATTGAACCTACTCAATTAATTAATTAAGGGTTTTGAGTTTTGAAATTTGAAATGGCTTGTGTTAATAAAATAACGAGGGTAGATTGTTATTTTTTTTGGGAGGGCTTTCGTTGTGCTAAGGAAGATTGGGAGAGAATTCTTGTGAAGAAGAAGACTTCCTTCTCGACGAAGAATGGCATCTTCTTCGACGAAGAACGCCGGTTCCGCGAAGAACGATCAACGTTCCATCTTTTCTCTTCTCTGCGACAAGTGAGGAGACGCCGCATCAGACGCACTCCGACGTCGCCTACGAATTCATTCCTCGCGATGCCATTTTCCGCGACGCACAACGTGCGACATCAATTATCAAGGTAGGGGAATTTATTTTGGTGTTCTCTTATCTTTTGAGAAAAGAATGACGAGCATGGACCAACCAATTCCAGGTTGATCCGTGGATCATTCATTCATGCGGATTGATGTTGAGGATTATTATTTAATTTGTTCGTGATTATTACCTTGACGTTCTTCATGAAATATGACCATTTGCTATCAATTAACGAGAGGGGGTCGGACCGCACAAACACGACCGACCCTCCTCCTTATCCATGTGGGTTTCTTTTGTGGATTGAAATGGGAATGGCGCGGTACCGTCGCACCGCGCGGAAACGTGCGTCAAGGAATGCGTGGCGCCATCACGTCACGCCGTGAAAACGAACAAGGACGCGACGTCGTCACACCGCGTCGGAGAAACCCAAAGACATCCACGGACGGAGTCGGGCCACGGCAAATGGGCGCGGCGCCATCGCTTCGCGCCAGAGAACCACGAAGATGGCGTGTTTTGTTAATTGACATGCGGATTGAAGGGAGATGACAAACGAAGCTGAACGGGCATTGTGGGATATTTGCAGTGAAGGTCGGATCCCGGGGTGACCACTAGAGAAGACCGTAGGCGAATTAGACCACCGGAGCGCATCCAGTGGTCCGCGGAAGCCCCTACCGGTGTGCCGCGCCGGTGCGGCGGCGGCAGCGGTCGGGGGTGGCGGCGCCCGGAGCGCCACCGGAAGAATCCGCCATGGCTGAAGCCGCGGCGGCGGAGCACGGTCCCGCGACCGCGCGGGACCGGAGGGGAGCGGCGGGACGCGGCCGGCTGCCGCGTCCGCTGGCACGGGTGGCCCCAACCGCGGGGTCGCGAGTATTCACACGGGGGCAGCGCCCCCCGCACAGTTCGGCCATTCGGCCGAACCCCCAGCTGAACCGGGCCAGCTTGGGCAGACCGGGCCGGACGGCGCCAGCCGGGCCGGACCCGCACCCGGATCGGGTCGACCCGGTTCGGGCCCGAAACCCCCTTTTTCGGACCCCTCACGGTCTTTCGCCCATATCATGAGCTGTAGACCTCTGATCGACGCACCTTCAGTGGCGATGCGATCCTTGGATCGATTCGGTCGTTTCGGTATATCGCACTCAAAGTTTCGGAACACTTTGGGTTCAGCCGGGTTGGTTCGGATACAAAACCAACCGGGCCCTCGGAGCAGAAACACTTATATCATGATCTCCGGATGTCCGATTGATGTGCCGTCAATTTTGATGGATTTCTCTAAGTGAGACAGATCTTTTGGCTTAATCCGCTCGAGGTTTGGATGCCGTTGGAGTTCGGTTGGGTTGGTTCGCTCACAAAACCAATCGGGCCCCTGGAACGAAAAAGCCATTAACTCACAGACCGGGCGTCCGATTGATGCGCCGTCTATCTCATTGAATTCCTCTTGATGAGACGGAACTTTTGGCATACTTCTCCCGAGTTTTGGTTTCTGTTGTATAGTGTCCGGGTTGGATTGTACCCGAAATCCAACAGGGCCCTTGGAACGGAAAAGCTGTTATCCTTCAGACCAGACATCCGTTTGACGAACCGTCAGCGGCGTTGGTGATCTCGTTGAGAAACGGTACCTATGAGTATACCATATGAGAGTTAGGGGTACAGTTGAGATACGGCCGGGTTGGTTCGCTCACGAAACCAACCGGGCCCCTAGGACGAAAAGGCTAATAACTCACAGACCGGGCGTCCGATTGACGCGCTGTCTGTTGCATTGAGACCCCTATGACGAGGTGGTCCTTTGAGATACTTCTTCATGGAACTTTTAGATACTTCGAGTATCGACCTGTAGCTCATGGAGCGGACCCTCCCAGAGACGAGCGTGTGAAGTACGGAGACCGTGTAGCCGACTGAGACCTAACGACTTCTTGACCGACTCTACTTGGAGTGAGTCGACTATCCCAGTTGAAGGAGAACTAATTTGTTTGGGTGCAGACCCATGGCGAACGGAGCAATACCTGTGTGACAGTGCAGACCCACGGTACTCATCTGGAGAGTACCTCTGCAGGCTACTAGGTGGTGTGCACTACTGTGTTTGGGTGGCATACCTCGGCGGGAAGCACTACTGTGTTTGAGTGGATGACCCGCGGTACTCAACAGGAGGAGTACCTCAGCTGTCTTAGGTTAGTGATCAGTACCTCGGAGTCGTGACACAACCACTGTACACTCCAGAGACGGGGCTCTTCAGCAGTTACGGTTTCGATAATGAAAATCCTGGTTTGAGCTAAGACTTTTGACCTTTGTGTTTACCTCATGATTGAGATGGGTCACTTGATAACTTAGGTATATGTATGGGCATATAAATGGGTAGTGGGTATCCGTTGATTTCATTATCTTGGTGTTTTCCTCATGATTGAGATGGGTTAATTGATAACTTAGGTATATGCATGGGCATATACCTAAGTAGAGGTTATCTGTTGAGATATTCTTTGTGGTTATCCTTGTTGGTTTTTAGTGAGACCTTGAGGGTCTCGGGGTCCCTACTGAGTATCGTTATACTCACCCTTGCACGGGCTATGCCCGCACCTCGTTGTGTTGGTTGTAGATGACGGGCAGTGATGACGGAGGCCGAGTGTTCGAGGATTGGACAGTACCCAGAGGTGGACTACACAACGAGTCAGTACCCGGAGGTGGACTACACGACAATTCAGTATCCGGAGGTGGACTTCGTGATGAGAAGACACACGGAGGAGGTTGATGGGCGAGAGCGTTGTGGAGGCTATCTGTACCTACCCTTCAGGTAGGATCCGTGGTGGACGATCCAGGAGATGCGCCATATGTACCTACCCTTCAGGTAGGATCCGAGGAGGACGACCCAGGAGCCGCTTCTATTCTTCCATCTGTTGTCATTTTCTATTGTACTTTGTAAAGTTGTAGTTTTACTTTCTTTTGGGTTTGTATTCTGGCCCATTTACCTTTCAGCACTCTCTTTGTACTTAGTGTTTTACTTCCGCTTGTACTCTATGGTGTTTTATTTACTTTTATAAAGGCAATGCCTTCCCAGTTATCGAGATTTACGACTTTAGTGCTAGTCGCCAGCCCCAGGCCTATGGAAGGTGGGCATGGGGTAGTCATGGCACGGGCCCCGAGGACGGGTCGTGACAAATTGGTATCAGAGGAGTCGGTTCTACCGCAGAAATTATAACTCTGATATTTTCTTTCTGTGAAGCAATAGTGTTAAGGGTAACGAGTGTGGTCTTTAGTTCAGGGAGTCTAGTGTTGGTGCGGGCGGCCGACGTATCCATACACCAGGACCCTGACAACTGAATTCCGACTTTGTGCACGAAAACACTGATTTCATGTGTGTTTCCAGAAGTTTTTATTTAAATATATCCTCAAACCAGGTCAGCTCACCAGGTATAATCGTTTGACCATGTCACATTGTTTCTTTCAGGATGCCTTTTCTCGGACGACCTGCTAGAGCCCAGAGGGATGTGTGTACTAACAGCCTGTCGAGCGACGAGGCTTCGGTACAGGGCCCTCTTGCAGTTGAGGCACCAGCGGAGGCACCAGAGGTACTACCATATGTTGGGCCACCGATGCCACCAGCCCCAGTAGTAGGCGATGCACGCCACTTGAGTGTGCTGCACGAGTTCCAGCGCTAGAGGCCACCCAGGCTCCAGGGAGAGATGGACCCGCAGGTGGCTGAGGATTGGCTGGAGGATGTGGTGAGAGTCTTCAAGCTAGTGGGGACACCGGAAGACTTCATGGTGATCTTTGCTGCCAGCCTTCTTCAGGCAGCAGTAGGCAGGTGGTGAAGCCACTTGTTCCAGTTTTGCGACGGGATGACCTTCGCATGGGAAGACTTCGAGACCTTCTTCAGGGTGGAGTTTGTGCCAGTAGCTCTACACCCTGAGCATGTTCATGAGCTGCTACCTTTTCCGCGTGTTATTCGATCAATAGCCGAGTCGTATGTGGGCAGTAGAAAGATGATGCAGAGGTCCAAGAGGACCAAACCAGCAGTTGGGCGATCTCAGGTTTTAGGATCGGTGGTGCGGGGCACCCGGGGTGGGGACAGAGATAGGCATGCCAGAAACAGATAGTGTTACTCATACGGTAGAAAGGGTCACCTGGCACGTCATTGTCCGACTCCTCATACAGTTGATCCGCAGGCTTTGGAGGAGCCACCGAGGCAGAAGCAGCGGCAGGTGCTTGAGCAACAGCCGAGCAGTGGACAAGTCAATACAGCTCAGGGAGCAGGTAGACAGGAGCCAAACTGGTGGATACGTCTCTTGTACTTCTAGTTCCATGTTGATGTTTTATTCGTGTCTTTGTACTATGAGCTGCAATAATAAAAAAGACCCTTATCTTTGTTTGATTTCTTGTCCTTTTGTTTGGCTGATACTAAGTGGTCCCAGTTAAAACTGTTGACTTGACCCTCACTTTCGATATTTCTACTGGAGGAGACCCGGTGACCACACACTGATGCCGACAGTGTGACTTGACCCTTGGAGGCGAGAGTGACAGTTGGATCTCTTGGTAGTTACGTCACGACCTTACGACGTCATCCATGGCATGAATACATCATTCATGTCAGGATTGACTATATTAGGCAATGGGCATGGTTAATCCAGGGGATGAGACCGAGTTTCTCTTTTCGGAAAAGGAGAAATTTTAGCAGCTCTTTCAGATCGTAGGCGAAGAAGGTGCAGATCATCCAGGAGCGGATGAAGAATGCACAGTGCAGTAAGAAACAGGAAACCGGCTCTAGTCATAGAGACTCGAGCGTGTTAAATGTTTCAAGAAGTGGAAGCTTTAAGGAGATATGCGTCTGCGAAGCCGCAGACGTGGAGGCAGAGCTAGGAGAACAACATGAGGTGGTGTACATCTTAACATGCTACAACCACCCACCTTAGTTATCCCCGCCAGGCTCAGGGAGCTGGAGGGCGGAGGAAGCGTGCGGCTGCATGCGGTCAAGGAGTGTGACCCAATGGCTCTAAAAATGATTCAAGGGACAGTCTGTGTCCACTACTAGCTGCTGTAGTAACAGACGTCGATATGAACCATTCCTTGCTTTCGCAAATCTTGTTCCAGACCTAGAGTTTCTGGAAGCCGTGGACTAGACCCTCACGTCTGGAGATACCTTGGGAGGAGACTCGATAATCACACATACGCCGATGGTGTGGCCAGACCCTCGAGGTTAGAGTTTCGGTTGGAATCTCTTGGTGGCAGCGTCAAGGCCTTACGACGTTAGTTTGAGTATGGAATGGGAAATAACTGTTCATACTCAAATTGACGGTTTTCGGCAAACGTCGGGATGGGTTTTCCTTGGTCGGTGAAAAGGAAACCCCAGGAAGCACAGGATAAACTCTTTTACAGGAGGGTGCGACCGATCACTCTTGAGTCGGTCAACCATACCCTCATGGTAGCAGTCGTTTGAGTTTCAGTTCTAACAGGAATTGGAGACCTCTGGAGTTCGAGGATAACGATCACGTCATTATAAGGGTCTCACCTCGGCGAGGTTGACGGGGATGTGGCCAAGGCGGAAAGTTATCTCCGAGGTTCAACGGACCTTTCTAGGTCCTCATCTGGGTAGGAGAGGTGGTTTACCGCTTGACCCATCCACCTCAGTTGCACCAGGTGCACGACGTTTTCCAGGTATCTCAACTGAGGAGATACGTGCTCGACCCTTCGCATATCATCGACCATGAGGAGCAGGATGATGGCGATGGGGTTACTTCCACGGAGGTTCCAGTAGGGATCGAGGATCGACATGAGCGTATCCTACGAGGATGGTTGATTCCTAGGGTGCGCTTTCTTTGGCATTACGGAATCTCCAGGTAATCACATGGGAGTGGAAGGCTCAGATTCGTGCTCAATACCTCTTTTGTGACCCCAGTTTGTGTTGAAGCTTTACGGGGACGTAAAGCCCTGAGGTGGGAGTAATGTAAAGACCCGTAAATTTCAAGGAATTTTTTTTCTTAATTTTATTTGGAATTTTACAAGAACGCTGTTTCTGACGGCGCCTGATTCTGAGGCCCGGTGTGCCCGGAATCATTTTCCGAAATTTAGCTCGGGTATGTTCAGTGAACCAACGAGCGGGTTTTTCTAACTTTTGAACCGGTGCTCGGAATTGAAATCCGAGGGCACCGATGAACTCGCAACGCCAGTAATTTCTTAAGGGAACCTTTACTGCAGTTGTGTTTGCTCAGGAGGAGAAGTTAAAACTTGTGGGTTATATATGAAGTGAATAAAATTGTGGAACAATTTTATTTTTGTATCTAAGTGGCCATATCCTACATGGGGGAGTTGGGTTGGGGCACCTAACTACCAATGTGAGGATAATAGTGAGGTGGGTCCCACATGAGCCCCAACCTTACAACTTCCCATAACTCTCATAACCTTTCCCCCCTCTTTAATTTGTAACTCTCAAAGAAACCCCTCTTTAACTCTCCCATCATTTAAGAGGACCTTCTCTCTCCCTCTCTTAACTCTTTCCAACATACAAAAATTAATTAATTGAACCTACTCAATTAATTAATTAAGTGTTTTGAGTTTTGAAATTTGAAATTGCTTGTGTTAATAAAATAACGAGGGTAGCTTGTTATTTTTTTTGGGAGGGCTTTCGTTGTGCTAAGGAAGATTGGGAGAGAATTCTTGTGAAGAAGAAGAGGACTTCCTTCTCGATGAAGAACGACATATTCTTCGATGAAGAACGCCAATTCCGTGAAGAACGATCGACGTGCCATCTTTTCTCTTCTCCGCGACAAGTGAGGAGACTCCGCATTAGACGCACTCCGACGTCGCCTACGAATTCTTTCCTGGCGACACCGTTTTCCACGACGCCCGACGTGCGACATAAATTATCATGGTAGGGGAATTTATTTTGGTGTTCTCTTATCTTTTGAGAAAAGAACGATGAGCGCGGACCAACCAATTATAGGTTGATCCGTGGATCGTTCATTCATGTGGATTGATGTTGAGGATTATTATTTAATTTGTTCGTGATTATTACCTTGACGTTCTTCGTGAAATATGACCATTTGTTATCAATTAACGAGAGGGGTCCGGACCGTACAAACACGGCCGACCCTCCTCCTTATCCATGTGGGTTTCTTTTGTGGATTGAAACGGGAATGGCGTGGTGCCATCGCACCGCGTGGAAATGTGCAGCAAGGAATGTGTGGCGCCATCGTGCCACGCCGTGAAAACGAACAAGGACGCGACGCCGTCGCACCGTGTCGGAGGAACCCGAAGACATCCGCGGACGGAGTCGGGCCATGACAAAGGGGCGCGGTGCCATCACGTCACGCCGGAGAACTATGAAGATGGTGCGTTTTGTTAATTGACGTGCGGATTAACGGGCGATGACAAAGAAAGCCGCACGGGCGTTGTGGGATCTTTGTAGCGAAGGTTGGATCCCGGGGTGACCACTGGTGAAGACCGTAGGCGAATTGGACCATCGGAGCACGTCCGGTGGTCCGCAGAAGCCCCTTTCGGCGCGCGATGCCGGTGCGGCGGTGCAGGCGGTCGGGGGCGGCGGCGCCTAGAGCGCCGCCGGAAGAATCTGCCGCGGCTGAAGTCGCGGCGGCGGAGCGCGGTCCCGCGACCGCGCGGGAGATTAGGGGAGCGGCGGGACGCGGCCGGCTGCCGCGTCCACTGGCACGGGCGGCCCCAACCGTGGGGCCGCGACTCTTCACGCGGGGGCAGTGCCCCCTGCACGGTTCGGCCGTTCGGCCGAACCCCCTGCCGAGCCGGGCCGGCTTGGGAAGACCGGGCCGGGCCACGCCCATTCGGGCTGGACCGCGCCAGTCGGGCCGGACCCGCACTCGGGTCGGACCGCGCCAGCGGGGCCGGACCCGCACCCGGGTCGGGTCGACCCGGTTCGGGCCGACCCAGGGGGTCTCGGGACAGGTCGGTCCGAGCCCGAAACCACCGTTTTCGGACCCCTCGCGGTATTTCGCCCATATCTTGAGCTGTAGACCTCCGATCGACGCACCTTCAGTGGAGATGCGATCCTTGGATCGAGACGGTCGTTTCGGTATATCGTACTCAATATTTCGGAACACTTTGGGTTCGGCTGGGTTGGTTCGGATACGAAACCAACCGGGCCCTCGAAGCGGAAACACTTATATCTTGAGCTCCGGACGTTCGATTGACGTGCCTTTGACTTTGATGGATTCCTCTAAGTGAGACGGATCTTTTGGCTTACTTCGCTCGAGGTTTGGATGTCGTCGGAGTGCGGTCGGGTTGGTTCGCTCATGAAACCAACCGGGCCCCTGGAACGGAAAAGCCAATAACTCACATATCGGGCGTCCGATTGACGCGCCGTCTGTCTTGTTAAATTCCACTTGATGATACGGAACTTTTGGCATACTTCGCCCAAGTTTTGGTTGCTGTTGGATAGTGGTCGGGTTGCATTGTACCCGAAATCCAACTGGGCCCTTGGAACGGAAAAGCTGTTATCTTTCAGACCAGACATTCGTTTGACGAACCGTCAGTGGCGTTGGTGATCTCGTTGAGAAACGGTCCCTATGAGTATACCCTATGAGAGTTTGGGGTACAGTTGAGATACGGCCGGGTTGGTTCGCACACGACACCAACCGGGCCCCTAGGACGAAAAGGCTAATAACTCACAGACCGGCCGTCCGATTGACGCACCGTTTGTTGCGTTGAGACCCCTATGACGATACGGTCCTTTGAGATACTTCTTAGTTGGAATTTGAGATACTTGGACAATCGACCTGTAGCTCGTGGAGTGGACCCTCCCAGAGACGAGCGTGCGGAGTACAGAGACCGTGTAGCCGACTGAGACCTGACGACTGCTTGACCGACTCGAATTGGAGTGAGTCGACTAGCCCAGTGGATGGAGAACTACTTTGTTTGGGTGCAGACCCATGGCGGATGCAGCACTACCTGTGTGACAGTGCAGACCTGCGGTACTTGTCCGGAGAGTACCTCTGCAGGCTACTAGTGGGTGTGCACTACTGTGTTTGGGTGGCATACCCCGGCGGGAAGCACTACTTGTTTTGGGTGGCTGACCCGCGGTACTCGACAGGAGGAGTACCTCAGTAGTCTTAGGTTAGTGAGCAGTACCTCGGAGTCATGATAGGACCACTGTACACTCCATAAATGGGGCTCTTCAGCAGTTATGGTTTCGATAATGAAAATCCTAGTTTGTGCTGAGACTTTTGACCTTTGTGTTTACCTCATGATTGAGATGGGTCACTTGATAACTTAGGTATATGTATGGGCATATACCTGGGTAGTGGTTATCCGTTGATTTCATGATCTTGGTGTTTTCTTCATTATTGAGATGGGTTACCTGATAACTTAGGTATATGCATGGGAATATACCTAAGTAGAGATTATCTGTTGAGATCTTCTTTGTGGTTATCCTTGTTGGTTTTTAGTGAGACCTTGAGGGTCTCGGGGTCTCTACTGAGTATCGTTATACTCACCCCTGCACGGGTTATGCCCGCACCTCGTTGTGTTGGTTGTAGACGACGAGAAGTGCTGACGGAGGCCGAGTGTTCGAGGATTGGACGGTACCCGGAGGTGGACTACACGACGAGTCAGTACCCAGAGGTGGACTACACAACGAGTCAGTATCCGGAGGTGGACTTCGCGACGAGACGACACACAGAAGAGGTTGATGGGAGAGAGCGTTGTGGAGGCTATCTGTACCTACCCTTCTGGTAGGATCTGTGGTGGACGATCCAGGAGTTGCGCCATCTGTACCTACCCTTCAGGTAGGATCCGAGGAGGACGACCCAGGAGCCGCTTCCGTTCTTCCAGCTGTTTTCATTTTCTATTGTACTTTGTTCAGTTGTAGTTGTACTTTCTTTTGGGTTTGTATTCTGGCCCATTTACCTTTTATCACTTCTCTTTGTACTTATTGTTTTACTTTCTCTTGTACTCTGTGGTGTTTTGTTTACTTTTATAAAGAAAATGCCTTCCCAGTTACCGGGATTTACGCCTTTGGTTCTTGTCACCAGCCCCTGGCCTATGGAAGGCGGGCTTGGGGTAGTCACGGCATGGGCCCCGAGGACGGGTCGTGACAGTGGTGTGAGTGCATAACTCAATAGGTAACCACCAACGTGGTCCCATACATAACTAGTAAAAGAAATTTATTTATTTGTGATCTGATTAGATAAATTAAATAAATAAATAAACTACAAAAAAAGTAAATAAATAAACATCTTAGACCCTTGGAACAAGGTGACTCCTGAGATCATCCATACCTGCAAGTTCTCGTTTATGCAAGAGTATAAAATTCATAATGGAATTTGAATTTTGGATTTGTTTGAGGTTCCGTTTTGGAAATTGAACTTATATCCTAGAGTTTTAAGGTTTTGTCCTCCCAAATATGTTTTTTGGACTTGTAAAGAAGTTCATGTGTTGTTAAGGATGCTCATTAAGTATGTATAAGGAATCTGTGGTGGCTAGGGCTATAGTAGAACTCTATTACAGCAACCAGGGTCCCACAAGCTAGCTGATGGGGGAGAAAAGGGCCATTTTACCCTTTCATTCCCTAGAGTTTAAGAGAGAACCCCCCATCCTACACTATCTTACATGTGAGTGGTACCATTTTAGACCCCCCCTCCCTCTCCTATTCTCCCTCATGTTTTGGTGTGGTGTTCTAAGAAATTTTGGTATAATATTAAGGTATTTTTTCCCTCTCCTTCTATATCTTATTCTCCCATATTTGTTGAATTCTAGTTTTTTAGGGATTCTATAACAATTTTATAGAATAATAGTGAAATCACACATTTTTTATGGGGATTTTACACGATGTTCTATAAAGACATACTATATTGATGTCCAATTGGCACTGTTCCTTGATTTAGTGATGGTACATCACACCAAGAATTTATTTAGGATTTTTTTCAATTATGAATATTTAAATTTTTTATGGAATTTTCATTGTATTTTATTATTTTGACCCAGGGTGTTCTTAGGGGTCTATTTTAGACCTCTTGTGTGTTTTTGGATTAAGTTCTGGCGTGATGAGGGCACATAGTGATAATTTAGTCATTATGAATAAATTTAATTTAATTTTTTCCTTAGTTAATAAATGTTGATTTTGGTTGTTTGGATGTATTGGCATGATTTAAGAGATCATATGTGATGTTGAAAATTGGATGGTCATGGATGATTTTGATCATGCCCAGGTAGAGATACGAGTTAAGAAATTCAAAAGTGTTGATATAAAGACATTAGCCACACTAGCCTTGATCCGGTTCCATACTTAATTGCATTAGTACTATGAACAGGTATTCACATCCCAAAGGACCGAATAGTTTAGTTGTTTTGGAAAATAGATACAAATATAAATTTTACATTAAAAATTTAAAGGAAAAATAACATAGAAATTCCATTGTAAATATCTATTACTCTTATATTATCCTTGGAAATCATTCATATATATATTTTTGCATCCTGGGGGAAAATAACAACATAATAAAGGGGTGATATTAGATGATACATAAGTGTAAACGGTATAACAGAATCTATCAAAAATAAATAGTATAATAAGGCATGGTGAATAATTAAAAGCACATGCCATTAAAACATAATCTTGAGCATAATAAGGAAGGAATAAGAGACGATTAAATAATTCCATAAATATGAGAAAGAACCTAAACCATGGATATTCTACTAGTTGAATAATTACATGGAATAAAAATTCGTAATATAATAATAAGGGAATGGATAATGCACATCATCATAAACATACCATCAAGGATTCATGCTAAGAATCAATTACTGTCAAGGATTCACGCTATGAATCTAATAAATGGGTAAGGCCTCGGTTAAAACCATATCTAGTTTTTCTCATGAGACCTACTAATGCATCAAGGGGTTGTAGTAGTCTCAACTTAACACTTACTAAGTACAATTCATTCCTCGTATGAATGGGGTAAAACATAAACAACATATACATATGAAATGTAAATAAAACTCCACAATTTTTACACAAAATCACTGACCATTCTGAGTACACTATTGGAATAGAAGCCTATACCAATGGTTTGGAATCATTATTATAGGTCACAAAACCATTGGTATAGGCTATAACAATGGTTTGGGTGGTTATTGGCTTGTATGGTATTGGTATAGACCAATACCAATGGTTTTGAGAAACCATTGGTATAGGTGGGATATACCAAAGATTTCAAAATTATTTTTATAGGTTAAATGAAATACTGATACCAACATTTTTTAAAACTTTTGGTATAAGTAATCCAAAAAAACCTCAACTGTTTTTGATCCCTGAACCTTCAAATTATATCTCAGCGACCTAACCACTATGCTACAGTTCTTTTTTGAAACATAATATGATAAATAGGTATATGTATATTTTCAAGTAAATTAATTCTTCATGTATTCATTCTTATTTGATAAAAAAATACATTAAAATTCAAAATACCTATACCAACGATTTTCTAAACTACTAGTTTAGGTATTTTTAATTATGGGACATATACCAACGGTTTTAGCCAAACCATTGGTATAGGGTAATTTTATTGAATATATACCAATATTTTTTACAAAACCATTTGTGTAGGGTCATTTTATGGTACCTATTGTAATGTTTTAGCCAAAAAAGTTGGTATAGATCTATTTTCTAGTTGTGGTAGTATGGAGAATGGTATCAAGATAACATATCCACTATCAAAATGATCATAAACCATTTAATAAAAAATTGTAGATGATAATCATAAGAGATAAATTTAAATAAATGATAATATTCAATAGATTTGTTGAAATAGATGAAAAATACTCTAAAATCATTGAGGGATTGTTGATAGAAATTCCCTTTTTACTTTGAAAAGAAGAGTTATTTTGGAAAAATCATTTGTATCTGTCATAATTGTTTATATAAATCAATAAATGAACAGATATTGTTTTTCATGAAAAATAGTGATTTTAGAAAAATAATGGTGTCTTAAAATAGATTATGGGGTGTACTTGAAAATGGTAAGTAATCGAGAAGTTCCCTTAAATCGGGATTGCGTATCGGGAAGAATTGAGAAAGGAACCCTGTGAAACATGTATTTACTCATAAACGAAAGATTAAATGATCTGGATAAATGAGTTCATAATTTATAAATAGAATATAGTATAATTATATAAAAATAATGAATAATTACATTGGTGTAAATATGGATAAATCGTAACCTGAATGAAAATGGAGGTTAGGGAGGAAACCCTTACCTTATGTCAGAAAGTGTTCTCTACTATTGCTTAATGTCCTGGATAGTGAAATTCGATTCAATAATAATTTAATGAAGAACATGTTAAAGATTTATTTTATTTTTATAATTTTATTAAGTTCATTTATAGTCTTTTTAATGAGTTATAATATTAAATTTTGTCGTTCAAGAGTGTTCTTTTCATTGATTTTCATGATCGGTTTACTTTTACATATATATGGAAGATCATGTAAAATTAAAATAGTTTTCTAGAAATGAATTTATATGTTATTAACAAACATACATAAGGTTAAATGGTTATATAATTCAATGTTTATTTTGGGTGAGGATGAATAATTTGATAATATGTTAGTGATAATCGTTTATATTATTTTGGTGGTTTTTCGATAATCACAAACTAATCTTATTTTATTAATTAATATTATGAATAAAAAAATGTTCCAAAACATTAAATTAGTTTAAATACATATATTATAATTTTTTATCCATAAAAAAATATTACGACCAGCCTTGAAGGTGTTAATGGAAAATGAAAATGCATCATCCATGATGTCAGTAAATTAACAAATCACAAGTGATGTTTTCATTTATAGAATAAAAGAGAGAGAGAGAAAGAGAAACAAGTTTGATGAAGGATATTCCATTAACATGATATGATTCTAGTATATAAATTATATTGGATTTATCATGTCTCTTTTTATAGGGGAGGTTACGGAAGGATTATAAAATAAAAGAAATTGAAAAGAAAATAAAAGAAAAGAAATATGATTTTTACCAATTGAATTATCCTCCTTGAGAACCTCCTTATGGGGAATGGTTTTAATATTTTTTTGAGACCAAAGGCATTTGGATGTAAGATAGGGTATTGTGAATAATATTTGGAATAATTTGGACAAGTCGTGAACCTTGAAAGGTGTGACGAGAAGAGGCGGTGAGGGGTAATTTTTATAGTGTAGAAGAGAGGGGTTTTTTGAATATTTTATTCATTTGTTTATTATTTTGGCTCAAGACTATGAATAGATAAATAATTGACATCAAATATATTAAAATAATGAAGTGAATTTTTTGATTATGGTGCTTACATCATTAATGAATCAATTAATAATGTATTTATCTTATAATGTATATATAAAGAAAATTATCGTATTTTACTATTCACAAAAAAATCAACTACATTAGAAAATTTCAAAAAAAATCACCATAAACATTTTTCGACATGTCGAATTCAAAAATGAAATCCATTTTCTTAATATAATTTTCAATATATAATAAATTTAATTTTTAATTAAAATAATTCTTTATTCGAAAAATACTGATTTTATAACACATTGAAAAATTAATTAAAGTCTCATAAATTATATTATAATAATAAGACAATAAAATATTAATTTTTGAATACATTTAATGAAAATAAATTTTCATTTAAATTATTATATTAATTGTAAAATTTTAATTAAATATTTATGACTCACAAAAACAGCGATAATCAATTTAACATTTTTGAAAAAATTATATACTTAATCCAATATATAAATATATCATATCTTATTTTATGAGATACCAAAATTTTATATATACTTTCATGGGTGATTTTTATATTCAAATCATAAAAATATTATTAAAATAAAGAAAATGATAGTTTAATAAAAATTTGTATTTTTAGTACTCACCAGAAAATAAATATTTTCAGAAAAATACCCAAATTTCACCCTAAGCTAATTTTGACATTCTGATTTTAAAAATGAAATTTATTTTGTTAAATAGAATTTATAAAAAGTATCAAGATTTAGTTTTAAAACAAGTGCGACATTAAAATGCTGTAAAACTACATATAAAAAACATATCATTTTAATGCCTAAAATTGGATTAATTCATATCTTATGCCTATAAAATAATTTAGATGAATTTAAAAACATTTTAATAAATATATAATACTTAAATTTCATAATTTGGTCAACGCTATTCATTCCTGCCAATTTAACGGCTATGTTTTTACGGTCATTTTAAAAAACGATATTTAATTATATATCATTATTCATTTAAACTTGAGGTTGTGTGATACTTATGTTGTCGTAGAAATTAAATTTAAGAAGAGACATACCATAAAATATTGGGGTGTTATATTCTCCCCTCCTAAATAAATTGTGTCCTCACAATTTTAAATAGTACTTTTAAAATCAGTGGTTGATACTTCAAATTTTTTTATGGGAAACCCACATAAAAAATGGGGTTAATAAAATGTATTCTTAATTAGAGGGAAAGGAAAAAATTAAAAGGGAAACAAAAAAATAAGATTTTGGGTAGAAAATAATTAGTGTAATGTGATAACATGGTCATGGAATAGGAATATGACTATAATGTTCTAATGGAGATTGATAGGGAACTTGTTCATTATAAAGTTAACCATCACAAAACCATAAATCTTGTGATCAGATAAATGCCAATGATTTATTATAAAGAAAAGTAAGTGAATAAAAAATTTACCACAAAATTTTTCTATATTTGAGGGGTTCTTTTAATTTTTAGATAACCACTTGATTACTTTCCATGTAATAAGAAAAATCACATCCTTTTGTTGTGCTTCGATCTATTTTCACTTCATCCCTTGAACTTGAAAAATGAATGTTTAAGATGATTTTTTCATGCCTAAATCAATTTTAACAAATCCTAAGGTCCTTAAGTCATTCCTTAAACCATTAAATGTTTACTAAAACCAAGAATGTTAGCACCTGTTATCAACAAAAAATAATTTCAAAAGTTTAACTTGATCCATTCCACAGGTAATTAATCTTACGACTCACCCGAAACATTCATGTCCACATTCAATGAAAATTAAAATAGAAATAAACTCACTAAATTTCTATAATCAACTTAACATAAGATTCCCCAAATAATATAGCTCTTATTGTCACTTACTAAATATATAAATACCTAAATAACCATAATTCCTTAATGAAAACATGCATTATCCTAAATCCATAAATAATAATTAATATAGTACAATACTTATATATCTCATGATTTTTAATTCTTAAATCCAAAAATAAAAATACTTTAGTTACTCCACTTCAACTATTGTAATAGAATTTTCTTGACCATGATATATTTTCTTATCTTGAGCTATATTCCCTTGATGCTTGGGAAATTAATTTGTGCAGTGCCCCATATCCTTATAGTTGAATCATTGGACATTAGAAAATTATTTCTTTCCCTTAAAATCCGTAACATGGTAGTCTTTTTCTCCACACATAAAGAAAATTATTTTTCCTTTTAATAAATTACCCGGTTGTTTCCATCCAAAATTATCACATGTGGGAAAATTCATCTTTCCCTTATTCCCTTTATGCATAATTAGTTCTACCATTCTCTTCTTCTCTTTATTCCTTTAAAATTCATAAGACATCAAGAATTATTTCTCTATCTTGATAACACATGATACTATATCTTTGTATGAAGAGAATGTCATGGAGACTAGTACCCTCTGGATGAATGGTTTTAACCCATCAATGAATCAATCAGTCTTTCTATTTATATTGTAAATGTAATTTGAAGCATGCCTTTCTATCCTTGTAAATTTTGATTCATACATATCAACATTATCATCCTAATTTTTCCTTATATTCAAGAATTTTATCTCTATATATGCTCTTTGTTCATGAGGTAAATATTTTTTCCAATAAAATTTCCTTAAAATCCTTACATTCCATGTTTGATATTTCATCCACCTCCTTCATGTTATGAATCAATTACAACCATTGATCCACATATCGGGAGAGATGATAATACTCCATGATAACCTTCTCACATTCACTACTTACCAAGGTGAGAAATATCTTCTCTAAGGAACTTATCCACTAATCTACTACAAAATGGATTGTAGTTTTATTGAATTGTGGATGTTTTTGTCTCATGAAGTGGTCTAACATTTTCCCTCTATGTTGTGGATATGGATGCTCTATATGGGTAAGGTTATTATTCATAACATGATTCAGCTATCCCAATATAGTTATAAGTTGTTCATATCTAGTTTAATCTCCTGTTACAACATCATTAGCTTTCATAGGAGGGAAGTACCTACGTGGGATATGCATATTAATACAGTTTATATTTCTTCCACTTGGAACCATTTCTAAATAATGGAATATAATAAATTAGTTTATGAATCATAATGCATAATTTTAAAACTAGGAAAAAACTTGACATAAATTAGAAATCTAAGTATAGCTTATCTTATAATCATAAACATGGGTAATCTGAGGACATGTTTAATTTAAAATCATTTATAATGGTTTTCTAAAAAAATATGAATTATAATAAGCATATACCCTAGTAGTTTCAAACCAGATATGAAGTAAAGACCATTTTTGTATACCAAGTTACCCTGGGTTATGCCCAGAACAACTTATTAGAGTTGTTACCCCTTGGTATATCTATGCTAGAACCACATCCACATTAGTATCTAGACAGGAATGTATTTCTAGGAAGACCCACATAATCACTACCTTACCAATGTTCTCAGATATTCTTCTATTATTAACCTCAAAGTCTAACTTTGGGTTATTTTCCCTAAACTATGTTTTCTAAATATAGTTTCCAAGGTTTCTACTTAACATGATTTCATACAAATTATAAAGACCATGGACCCAGTAGCCCAGAACCAGTGCCTTAATTTACTACATTGGTTCTATAAACAGGTGTTTGTATCCCAAAGGACCAAATAGTTTAGTAGTTTTGGAAAACTAGATACAAAAATAAGTTTAACATTACAAAATGAAAGTAAAAACAACCCTGAAAATATATTTTAAACATCAAAAACTCTTATATTATCCCTACAATTAAATCATAATATACATCTTCTTATACAGGGGAAAAATAAAACATAAGAATGGTGTGAGTTCAGATGACTAATAATGGTAAACAATACAATGGAATCTATCAAAAATAAACATTATAACACGGAACAATGAATAATTTAAAAACATTCCATTAAAACATAATCTTCAGAATAATATGGAAGGAATAAAAGATGATTAAATAATTCCATAAATATGAGAATAAAACTGAAACATTGAAATTATACTAGTCGAATAATTACCTGGACTATCAATTAATAGTATCATAATGAGGGAATTTATAATACGTTACATAAAAAAAACATAAAGGATTCGTTCTAAGAATCCATTACTATCAAGGCTTCATGAAAAGAGTTTATTTAATGGGCAAGGTCTTGTCCAAAACCATATCTAGTTTGTCTCATGAGACTTATTGATGCATCGAGGGGCTTTAAAGGGACCCCTATCACTTAATATTTCCAATTCATTCCTCAAATTATTGGGATCAAATATAAAAAACATATATGTATTAATTTAAACAACATTTCCCAATCTATATACATAATCACTAACCATTATGAGTGGTATGGTGAATGGTATAAAGATAGTACATCCCCAGTCAAACCGATCATAAACCATTTAATAAAATATGGTAGATGATAATAATAAGATATCAATCTCAAAAATTCATAATATTCTAACATGGTGTTTAAATATCTGAAAATACTCAAATAAAACCATCAATGAATTCTTGAGAGAAATACCCTTTTTACTTTGCAAAACAAGATTTATTTTATAAAAAACATCTATATTTTTCATAATTGTTTGTATAAAACCTAAAATGAACAAATATAGTCTTTCATGACAAAATTAGTGATTTTATAAAAATAATGGTGTATTAAAATTTATTATTTATGGTACTTTAAAATGGGTAAGAAATTGATAAGTTCCCTTAAATTGAGCTTTCCTATTGGGGAGAATTGAGAAGGGAACCTTGTAAAACATGTATTTCCACCTAAAATAAAGATGAAATGATTTGGATACTTGATTTTAGAATATATACATGTATTATATAATAATTATATAAAATTAATGAATAATTAAATTGTTGTAAAGAGGGATAAAGAATAACCTAAATGAAAATGGATGTTCAGGAAGAAACCCTTACCTTATGTCCAAAAGTGTTCTGCACTTGCTCTTAATGTACTAGATAATGAAATTATATTCATTAATATTTTAAAATATAAAATATTAAACCTTTTTTTTATTTATTATAATTTTATTAAGTTAATTTATGTTATTTTTGATGAGTTATAAGATTACATTTTGTCATCTGGGAGTGTTCTTTTCCTTGGCTTCCATGATCAGTTTACTTTTACATGTATATGGAAGATCATGTAAAATTAGAAAAGTTTTCCAGAAATTAAGTTATATGTTATTAATGAACATACATAATATTTAATGGTTATATAATTAATTTGTTTATTTGGGGTGAGGATGAATTATTAGATCAGATGTTAGTGATAATCATTTTCATTATTTTGGTGTTTTTTCGATCATCAATTTTATTTTTGTTTTATTAATTAATATTTTCTATATGAAATGGTTACAGAAAATTAAATGGTTTTTAATAAATATATTATAATTTTTTTAACCATAAAAATGGTTTTATGACCATAATTTAAGGTGTTAATGGAAAACGAAAATGTATCGTCCATGTTGTCAGTAAATCGACACATCACTGGTGATGTTTTCATTTATAGAAAAAAAGAGGGAGAGAGAGAAATAATTTGGATGATGGATCTTCCATTAACATGATATAATTCTAGTATATAAATGATATTTTAGAAATAATTTCTCTTTGGATAGGGGATGTGAGTGAAGGATAAGAAAATAAAATAAATTGAAAATAAAATAATAGAAAAAAAAGATGATTTTTACCTCTTTAATTATCCTACTTGGGAACCTCCTTTAAGAGGTTGGTTTTGGTTTTTTGTTGAGACCAAATGATCTTGGATGTGGGGTAGGGTGCTGTTAATAATATTGGGAATAATTTGGACAATTGTCAAATCCTAAAATATGTGACAAGAAGAGGTTGTGAGGGGTGGCATTTATAGTGGAGGAGAGGGGTTTTGTTTGAATATTTTATACATTTTTTATTATTTTCTCTCAAGACTATGAATTTTTTGAGAATTATCATAAAATATATTAAAACAATTAATTTAATTTGGATATTGTGGTTCATAGATCAATCATGACTTAAGGAATATTGTACTTAACTTACAATGTATATATACATTAAATTACCGTATTTAACTATTAAAAAATCAACTATTTTAGAAAATTCACAAATATTAACCATAAAAAAATTTCAATGATTATAATTCAAAAATGAAATCCATTTTTTGAAAATAAATTTTTTATATTTGAAAATTTTAATTTTTAATTACAATCATTCCTTCAAAAAATAATTATTTTAAAATTACAACTAATTTTGTAACACTCTAAAAAAATAATTAAGGTATAATAAAATTGTATTATAATCACAATAAAACAAAATATTAATTTTTGAAGACATTTTATGAATAAAAATTTTCATTTTACTAATTATATTAATTATAAAATTATAATTAAAAATTTATGACTCATAAAAACACCGACAATTAATCTAGCATTTTGAAACATTTATTTACTTAATCTGATATGTAAATAAATCATATTTTAATTTATGAGATACCAAAATTTTATTTATTATTTAATCGGTGATTTTACTAATAAAATTATAAATATACTATTAATATAAATAAAATGACACTTTAATCAAAAAAATAATTTTTAACTATTCACTGGAAAATAAATATTTTCATTAAAATACCAAAATTTTCCCTAATCTAATTTTGAAATTTTGATATTCAAAATTAATTTTATTTTTTTCAATAGAATTTATAAGTTTCAAATTTTAGTTCTAAAACAAGTGTTTCATTAAAATGCAATAACATTACCTATATAAAAATATAGCCTTTTAATGCGTAAAATTGGATTCATTCGTATTTTATTCACATAAAATCATTAGGATGAATTTAAAACATTTGATTAAATATATAATATATAAATATCATAATTTTTTCAATACTATTCATTCCTTCTTATTTAATAGCTATGTTATAACACTCATTTTAAATAATGATATTTAATTGTATATCATTATTTGTTTGAGCTTGGTGTTGTGTGAAACTTATGTTTTCAAATAAATTAAATTTAGGAAGAGACATACCATAAAATATTAGGGTGTTACAAATTGAGATTATAATGAGTTAGTTGGTCTCACATATGTCCCTAGATTAATTGTTTTCTATGTTATGTGGAATGTGGTATGTGGTATTTCCAATTAGGCAATTGAACTTATTAAATTATTTGGATTGATTGTTTAAATTATTAGTCACATTGGGAATTAAGTTATTTGTTTTTTAGTAGTTAATATAGAACCTTGAACTCAGATAACATATCTCGACCACTGTTATTTGAGACCTTAGACCTCAATGCTAGACTTATTTGATTTAGAACCTATTTAAGGATGTGACTATAACATGAGATACTTGACTGAAATAAGTGGGATAACCCTAATGATGGACCACAATCACCTCATTAGAGGTGATGAATTACCTTATTATGATCATCGAAGATGTGGTATAGGTTTAACGATATGAAAATCTTGAACCTTTAGACTCAATGAGATGAAAATGGAGTGAGGGACCCTTATTCAGAAGAATTTTACAAGGTGGAAAGTCCTTAGGCAGGTCAATACAGTGTTTGTTATGCAAAAAAACCTTGTGTGATCCTGGATATAGAGGAGGGATCTGATCTAACTCCATAGACTATTTCTTTTATTAATTACCACACTAAGGACAATAAATTTGAGTGTTATCCTAGTTATTCCATGGGGGATAAAAACCATCATCGGGTTAGTGAGTTTCATGAGACTGGGAAGTGACAAGGGACCCGTGAAGGGGGCTGTAGGATCTTGATAATGGAATAATCCTGTGTTGATTCATGAGTTTTGAGTAATATTGATTATGGGAGTTCTATATAACCTGAATCAACCTAATAGTCACATTGGGGCAATGATCTTTGATGATGGAACCACCCCTTGTTTTGTTGCTTAATTTTCTTCTATCTAGGTTCAATTGTATATAATGCTCTATGTATTTTCTAGGATTTCTAGGAATCATTTTTTGTGACACTGGGGGTGGGTTATTAGTGGTACTATGATCCATATTTCCACTATATGAATATCTATAATTCCCAATAATACTATGATATATGATGGGTATAGGAATGTCAGACATACTAGGGTTCCTCTGAAACAAGATACACATAGTAATTCTTTTTATTATGGAATTATCAGTGTTAACTATCTCATGGATGATTGCCTTGGGTGATCTAAGGAGATAGGGAGAATGTGCATGGGGATATAACCAAGAACACTATTGACCAATGTGATACTACACCAAAGGAAAGGAAACCTATTTTTTAATTGTTGATGTGTGTTTTAATGAAGTTATTAAGACCCTCAAAGTTATTGATTTGGATTCTCCATTATGACAAATGATCTCCCAAATAATCTTTTGGAAACATCTTATCTTAATATCATGTTGTTCTTTAATGAGGTTAGTGAAGTTGGGAATTCATGAATTATATATGTAATGTTTTACTCAGGTACTAAATTGAATTTTCTATTGATTATAATATACAAATTCTTTTTTATTCATAACAGTGTTTATGTGTTATATATTCCAAGAACATATGTAAATACTTTATGCTTAAAATTATATTTAAATGTTTTGAACACATGTTGACATATATATTCACATGTTAACATAACTAATTATGTATAATATTTGTTTGTGTTTTTTACACTATATATATAATATGTAAACTATTTATATATATATATATTCTACATGAATATATATTTTCTGATATATGAATACTATATTGTGTGTGTGTATTTTATGTGCATATATATTTTCTAAAATATATATGTTTCGTATGATATATTTATGTAGGTATAGTGTGTGTGTGTTTCATATTCACAATTATTATCCCACAAAACATATCTTATGAACTTAATAAAAATTTTATGTGTCCTGAAATATCCAAAAAAATTAAATTTAATAATTATGAATGACAAATCAAATGTTCAAAATTAAAAAATAATAACAAAAAGGAACAAACATATTATTGATTTTGTTCGGAAAGAATTCAAATTATTTGATTAGAATATATTATATAAAACAATATTATATTATTCTAATAATATTATAGTTTTGATATGTAAAAAAATTATTTATGTAATGAATTATAACCTAGTATAAACAATGGCCAGTTTTATAATAACAACATGTAGTTTTTATTATTTTATAAACACCATGTACTATCAGAAATTAAAATTCAAACTCGTAAGGAATGGAGAAGGTGCACAAACAAATTTAAGGGAAATAAAAAAACCACACATCCCTAAAATTAAATAATTTTAGGAGTGATAATAAGGGTGTGATAAAAAGTAGACTTAAACCAAAATCCAAAAAATGAGTTGATTTAGTGGTCTGGTAAATCCAAGGTCCTAAATTCCTCCAAAATAAGAGTCCTTCCTAGACGATGATGAACATTTTTTTCATAAATGAAAGTACCACCATCAGTTTTGGTGGACTCATGTTTGATATAAAAGTCGCAATCATCTATAACGACTTTTTTTACTTCAGGAACATTCTTCAATGCAAGCTGCTCACCATGTACTATTATAGTTATTTAAAAACAACTGTCAAAGTGATTAACATGTCTATAAATGGATAGATTTCAATATATTCATGATTCCTTGGAAAAAATAATCACTCTATAGTCATACCATGTTCCTTATTCATTCCCAAATCATAGGATGAATCATCCTAAGTTTTGATTGAAAAAAAATTCAATCTGTAACATAAATAATCATCATGATCATCTTCTATTAACAAGAATATTTTTTAAATGTTTTTTGATATTTTCAATCACAAAAAAAGAGTGGAATCAAGGGAATATTCTTCATTTGGGTTGTTTTTTAAAAACTTATGAAATAGTTATTCTCCATAATCATAGGAAATATCATATGAATACACCATGAGATAAGTTCCATAGTAAACCCTTCATAATAAGCATTACATTATGAAATTAAATACATACACTCTTGGATATTTCCATATAATACTTATCTTCTTCATTATCTTTATCTTAATCTTCATCTTAAGCTTCATCTTCACTATCTAGAAATGGATTTATTATATTTTTATATAATTAGGTTAGTATTGGTTATAAAAAATAGGGATTAATATAAATAGAATGGGATATCAATTGGATTTTTCTTATTCCTTCTATCCATGTGTTCATCATCACTATTAGAAGATGCATCGCGAATTGAAAACCAGTAGTCACCATCAAGTCCATCAGTTAAAGGTTTCTACACATTATGAAAAGAAATTTAAAATCAGAAATGTAGATTATATTAATCCATTTTTTTTATTTCAATGCAATGAAAATAGACCACATTTTCCAAAGGAAAATTAAATTTAGACATTGAGGTAAAAAACTAAATGATAGACCACCACCTGATAGTAAAAAAGATAAAACCCAAAATACAATGTGGAAAAACATATTAGGAAAGGACATTCAAGAATAGTATCCAGATCCAAATATCTATGAATACAAGTGTTTGGGTGTGTGTGGTCATGCATATAGGCTACAATGGTTAAAAAATTGGCGCCAAACAACTTAAGAAGAGAAAATAACATTTCCATCATGATTTTATGAATCTAAAGTAGGTCGATCAATTACACAGCACAAAAACCAAAAACCATTGGTTAATGAACTCATCAATGATGTCATAAATAGTTTCAAAATAACTATAACTATTAATCATAAGAATGGACCAAAATATTTTAAAACCCCAGGATAAAAAAATATACAATAAATAACCAGCATACATGCATACATGGATATATGAAACCCACCAAATGAAATACTAGGGTCCATACTTGAACTCATATTTATTGAATAGCTATGCAATTTCACCTTATTGTATGAAATAGGAAACATAAATAGTACATCTACAACTAATTACTGAATAAGAATTTAACACTAAATAAAATTACAAAGCAGAAATCACTAGGCATCAATTAATTTGATTTGTAAAAAAAAACCTACTAAAATGGAAAGGAATTGAAGTCCTTACAATGACAATGAGGCACCCAATGAAAAGAGGTGATGAAGATGAATTGAATTATCATAGGGTATGTAGTGATCTGGGGACAAAAAATAAATTTATTTCATTTTTTAATTATTAATGATTATATAAAATAATGAAAATAATTATTCATCATTTTATTTTTATTTATTATATCATTTTATCATTTTATCATTTTACTATTATTAATTTTAATGTAATATGATCTGATTTGAATTGATTTTTTTAAAATAAATTACTGTAATATATGAGATGAAATTTTTTTTCTTTTAGTTAGCAATCCTATTACAAATAAAATTTAAAAAGATAATAAAATATTATAGTTTAATGTTATGTGAATGAAATAAGAGTGAAATAATTAAAAAAATATTGGTTTTTAGTTGTTTAGAATAATTTTGATTCCTACTCAACTCTTTTTAGACTCATCCCCAACCGCAATATCTCCACAATAAGTGCCTAGATCATAATTCTTTCATTAATTAATTGGGTATATTATAATAATTCTTCAATATCAATGAAGACCCAAAGCCTGTGCATAAATAGTGATATCTATTTCTTCTAACCCCTTTACAATTTAGTGAAGAGTGAAAATTTTTATAAAATAAATGTAGCCATTCTCCCTGAAAAATATGATTTGAAAATAATCTTTTAAAAATTACGTGAAATGTTTTACAAAATTGAAAATTTATGAGAAATTTTAGTCTCCTCATCATTTTCATTTATTTTCATTGGTTTTTTTCTTCCCTAAGAATAGTAATATGTATTTTTTATTCCTTTTCTCAATATGTTTCTTTCTTGATAGAACTTCATTTAATTTTCTTACGATGTTCCTTGTACATTATTTCCAATTCCTTTTCATAACTATGAAATTTATGGTTCCTTATAAGTAATTCGATGAAAAATATCCTCAATTTTTATAGTAGAAATGGTGAAGTTTTTTTATCAAGTGTTGACTGAAATGAATAAAATGATAAATATCACATTTTATGCTAACCTCGATATTCAGACTGATGACATCAAGGGAATTCAATGTAGGCAGGATGCTCTTATAACTGCCTGAACCTTTCTAGCATTTCTTTTGTATTTTTCTTGGGCATCAGGAACCTTTTAGGGTGTTTAGTGTCAATATGGAAGATGAAAGTTTATTTCTGGAAATTTAATGGTACAACACTCCATGGTAGTGGGTGTTTTGGTGACTGTTTTGAATTTTGATTGGAGTTGAGGGTGTTTCTGGCCACATTGATTTGGTTGTTGGGTTCTTATTGTTCAATGATCAATGATATTTCACCACATCGAGGTGAAGGAAACACAATATTTCTCTATAAATAGGGGAACCAACCTCCTTTGGTTGAAATAATGTTCCCTTTATTCAACCATTATACAACCTCAATCCCTTCCCCTCATCATCTTTTTATTTCATTTGGAGATCCAAACCCCTTGGTTTGTTTGGATCGATGTTCCTTAGATCAAGTTATAACTTTTGTAATGTACCAACCTAGGTCGATCAAAACAGATCACCCAAAATGGCCGGCCATAAGTGGAGTATCATCAAACAACCAAATAGGTCTCGTTTATAACCAAAAATAGTTCAAAATAATAGATTAAAACTTCAAAGAAATATATACAAATCCATAACATAGACAACATCATGAAAAAAAGGTTAAAATAGAAAGAGAAACAACACTAGACTAAAAAAATATCCATGTGACCATCCATCACCTCCAACCCATATTACAAATAATTCAATGATACTAAAGAGAAGATGATGATCTACATGACACTCTTCCCTTTATCAATTTCCTACAAAACTGCATCTATAAACGCCCAAAGGAAAAAAATTAGGTTATGAGAAGAAATCCCAAAAGGATTTAAACAAGGAATCTATACAAAATATAATACCATGAAAATTTTTACCTCTATCATTAAAACAAATCCAATTTATAAATCATTTTACCTATATAAAAACATTATATAAAACACCCTTTGCATCTTTCCATAAAACCATTTATATTCACACAATAAAGGAATATGAAAAGTATATAAGAAAATAGGTGAGAATAATCAAAACCATACATGAATACACTCTATGATAAAATAGTGAGGAGACAACCATTAAATATACCATCACATGTAAAACTGTGTATAAATAAAAATAGAAACATTTGGGCTCTAGCATAGGGTAATAAAAACTCATACACAATAATAATCCTAAACTAGGAACAATGTGGATCCATATGAAATTGAGTCCCACCATAGTGTGTTGATATCAAACTACGTATCATCTAGTCAACATATAATAAGAACCTATAGCAAACCCCTGGCGGTGAAACACACACACTAAGGTGACATTTCCATTTCACAATACACCCAAGGTTCTTGCTATATTTTAGAAACCATTTAGAAAACATTTTTCACCCTAGATAAAACATTTTTACAGTAATACATTACTGATTTCATTCATGAATATCATTTTCCCTATAAAAAATTCCCTTATGGTATTTAAAAAACATTTAAAATGAAGCATTTCTTCTCCCATTCTTAGAAACTCATTTTAGATACAAAATATCCTTAAGTAATTTCATCACATCCCAAATTGTGCCTAATTATATTTTTAAAGAAAACCCACTTTTAAAACCTAGATCTTAAGAATAAAATCCATTTTGATGTAAAATAAATAAATTTTATAACACAACCCAAAGTAATTTACAAGAACATTTTGAAATTCATGAATTGTTACCTTTGTATAGAGAAACCTACCTCAAGAAGAGAGATTAATAACCAAGAATCAATCTCCCAAATCCTAGGGTTGTATCTGATCTAGAAGGGATTCAAAGGCCTTCAAAATACTCAATTGGGTGATTAAGGTTCGAGAGAGGAAGGTGGAAGGTAAACTAAATTTTGGGGGCTTTGAATATTTATTGGAATTCTAGAATTTAAAATATCACAATGCAACCTCTTGAACCACGCCGCAGAACCATCATACCACACCAAATATCCCCTTTCCATGAAGTAGTCACCCTTAGATGACTAACCTTTATTAAACATGAAGCATACCTCACCCAGATCCAATTATTCTAGGATGTGTTTATGATGTTTCCCATGAACCATGACTTAGATACCCCAAAAAATAAGAGAACCATTAAACAAACTATCACTGAACTCCATGCCACAACCTATACCTCCACACCACGAGGCTCAACTGAGTAGGAGGCCTAAGATGTATCCTTTTTCTCCATGGTGAAACTGGGATCGAATTAATAGTAACTCAAAAATATTTATCTAGGGGATCCAAACTATAGTTATCTCCCTACACCCCACCCATGCCTGAATTGGAGGAGGCATTGAAATTCTTCCCCTAGGGAACTACGACAAAATCCACTAGTCCACACCATAGAGATCCCACTCTACCCCATATCCAATACCTTCCATAGTACAGTCCAATATAAAATTCTAGGAAAACTCTAAATTACCTCAAAAACTTCTGGGAATCAATGTACTGAATCCTAAACATAAAAAATAGTGCATACACTGACCCAAAGTGCATCACAATTCTCCTTATCATAAAAGTTTTCTTATTTAAGAATTCCTTAGGTAAAATTACATGTCAAAAAGGGAAGTATACCAAGAATCAATCTTCCCTCCATTTAGAAATGAAATAAATGATTTATCAACCAGAAAATTCATAAGAAAAAAATAGAAAGTCACCAAGAAACCATATTCCCAAAATATATAAAAGGAATTCACAAAACATCATTGTCCAAATCCAACCACACACAATAGTTTCAAAAATCACAAGGATAGAACTACTACTAGAAGAATCCCAAAGGATTCCATAACTGGATCAAAAAACATGGAAACCACAAAAGGAGACCACAATGAAAAACATACCTTGATATGAAATGCCAAGGCTTTAACCTAAGGGTCACCGTGGGTATATAAAGGGGTTTATAACTAACTCCTTTCACAATCACCCCTAGGTAACTATAATGAGAAACAAAACTCTATCGCATTCATAGCCCAACCAGAAACAAAAATACACGCTAAGTATCCGATCATGAAACCTAAGTCCTACCCCTATCCAAGGAAACTGGCATAATCTTACCCATGGTCTACACCACACAAGGGATAAAAGGAACACTGACCACAATGGGAAACCAAAGAAGAAACGTAGAATCACTGATCCATAGATTCAACAATCCAAACACACTCAAAACTCAATGAGCATAAAACCCAAAATGGTATGTCATCCATAAAACCTAAAACATCTCTTAAAAGAACCAAGTAAAAGTTTTCAACTCGAGATCACATAATATTATCCTGGAAAAACTGATCCCCATAGCTCCAACCATTAAACCAAAGATCATTAGTCTAAACCAATGGATCAAGAATTCACTAAATGATCTATTAAATAAGAACTACCTAAGAAAAATCCAATCCAAAACACTTCAAGAAGGAATTAAAACATGTGCATCATTAAAAAATTAAGGTTTTTTAAAATCCTATTTTGAAAACTATGGAACCATTAAAATTAGTACTTCCTTAATTCAAAGCTAAATATAAACCATTTTACTAATTCAAAACCCATGACCTTGCTCTACTAGGTCAATTTTAAAAAATATTTTAAAACTTATTTCAATAAAACACTATTTATTTTAAAACAAAAAAAATTATTTTTGTTTTCAAAATAAATCAAACATTTTCCATTTTGAAATAGTTTTCAAATCACTTATCCTTTCAAAATACACTCACCAAGGCTATAAGACCAAACATGCATAAAATAAATTTGGATGACCACTACCCTCAAAGGTGATACATGGAGGATCTTCTGTGACACATAATCAAGGTTGAACATGTCTGGGGAACTAATACTAATCCCATGGTATAACTACCTCCATAATGTTAGCCAATAAAATAATGTTTATTAAGTGAAATAAAACAATGATATTTAAGAAATCATGGATGACCACTACCCTCAATGGTGCAGCCCAAGGAGGGTATCAAGAATACATCCAAACAAGGCTATCCTAGAATCACAATGAATATAAAACTTGTGAGTGAAATATCAAAGGTATCAACATGAAAAACTCAAGATATGCCTGATATTCCACTCTTCCCAAGGAACACAAGAAAACCAAGAAAATCGGTCCTCAAAGACCCATCAACTCAACTGAGCCTATATGGTTCATTTATTAGGCCACAGAAGAACATTATCTAGATTCATTACGAAACCTTCCCTCACTAAAACACCAATAGAGAAAAAATAACACTCAATGATCCATTCAAATTTTGGGCAAGAATAAAGAGAAGAGGAAAAACGATGACTCTTGAGGAAGGCATTACACTCCAACTCAAGATATACTCGGATGATTCACTCAAACCACACAAGAAGGAATCTCCATCGTGTCATTTTATTTAAATCAAATAAGATAACCCCTACACACAATAATTTTTTAAGCTTCACATACATGTAAAAAAATAAAGGGAATACTTTTAGATAGGTTTCAAATAAAACCCACTCAATGATTAGTAACCTCTATCAAAAACATTTCATTTTGAAAACCTATAAAAATCACAAGAAAAAGGAGTTTCAAAAAAATTGGTTTCATAAATTAGCATCATTAATTACATTAGAAAGTAATAAAATAGTGTAAAATTTCACAACTTCAAAATTACTTGGTGACACCTCTTAACTTTGAAACAAAATCATTCAACAAGATTCATCTTCCTCTTAGGTTATTTTGTCTATGTTTGTAATCCTTCAAAGGAAACTGTAATTCAATCACCCAAAAATTTTCATGCACTGAACATGTTTTAAAACCTTTCTTTTTCTTTAAAGTTTTAATATCATTTTTAATTTATAATCCATCTTTCAAAAACCATTCAACCTTACATATTACAAGTTGAAAACCACAACTGTTTTCAAAACATTTAAATATTATTGAAAACATTCTTCAAGCATGTGAAATTATTTTAGGAAAAATAATTATCCTATCTAAAAACCATAAAACAAATCTATTATTTTATGAGTAAAACCCCATTTATAAAAACATGTTCGATATACCAAGAATCATTTAATAGGAAACTAATGAAGCATCACTTTTCAAACAAAAAACATTTTCAAGAAATTAGTTTTTCACATAATAAAATTTTTAGGCCATCATTTCACAACACAATAATTCCATAATTCTTAGTCAAACTAACTCATGATATCAACATACACTAAGAAACACCTTGATTTATTTCCCTTCAGTGAGTTCCCCCAAAGAATACAAGATTTGTGGGTGCTGAACAAAAAAATTAAAGGGATGTGGATTCATGCTTAATATATCAATGTGGTTGATGACCATGTTATAAGTGTTCCAAAACCCCTTCAACACTTTAAAAACCAAGCACCTAGTCCCTGAATTATTTTAAATCCATCCAAATAAACTTCACCACATGATTGATTTTTTTACACCTAAAATCTTGTATAACTCCCAAAGAATGTAACACATGAAAATGAGGATCATAAGTCATTATGCCAAACCATAAAACATGGAAAATGTCAATCAAAGAAAATAAATCATAACTTTCCATGGTAAATAAAGAGGAATTACAAAAGGTGGTGATAAAGATCCTACTCTCCAGGTACTCATTGAGCATCGACATGTCCAAGATCCAGTCTACGAGACTTCGTGAACCAAACTTAGGTAGTGTCACAATTATTTTTGTTGGGTAATATATCTAATACCATTTTTTAATGAAACAACCTAGGTTTTCCAAAAACACCTCACCTTAGATATCTCCCCCACAAGGTGAGTATCATTAAACAACCAAACATGTGTCATGTATAACCAAATTAATTCAAAAATATAGATTACAACATGAAATAAAAACATAAAAATCCATGATACATACAATATCAATACAAAATAACTAAACTAGAAATAGAAACAATACAATACTAAAATGATTCCCCATGTGACCATCTGTCAAATCGAACGCATCTCACAAAGAAGGCGATGACACTCGAGAGAATATGGTGAACTACATGACACCCTTATAAATACCTATTTCCTAAAAATCCACATCTATAACCACCCAAAGTCAAAAATAGTTTGTGAGCACAAAGCCCAATAGGATTTTACAAAATAATCTATATAAAGTTTAACACCATGAAAAAATTTTCTCTAGTATTATAAAAATGGATAAATATAGAATTTTTATAAGATAAAACCATTCTATATAACATCCTTTTTTTACTAAAATCATTCCATGTTCATATAAGAAAGTAATATTAAAATTATGTAAGAAAATATGTGAGAATAATCAAAACCATCCATGCATGCACCATAAGATAAACTAGCAATCATCCATCCATCAAATTTATCATCATACGTAAAACCATGTATACATGAAAAGGCATAAAAAGTGGGCCCTAGACTAGGGGAATAACCACTCAACCCCAAAAATAGGCCTAAAATATGCATAATGTGGATTCAATTGATACCATGTTCTACCAAAATTTGTTGATGTTAGGCTACTCATCAGCTTTTCATCCTATATTGAGCACCTATAGGAAACCCCTAGTGGTGGAACAGACACACTAGGGTGACATGTTAATTTCTTAACACACACAAGGTTCCAAATGTGATAAGTTTTAAAACCCATTTAAAAAAATTTCTCACAATATACAAAACATTTTCACAGTAAATAATTACTACTTCCATGCTTGAAAATAATTTTCTATATCAAAACACCCCTTATGTAATTTCCCAAAAAATTTCAAAATGAAGCATTATAGGTACCATTCTTGAAACACCATTCTAGATTCAAAACCACCTTAAGGAATTTCAACTCATCACAATATTATATCAATTAAGTTTTTAAATAAAAAACCATTTAAAAATATATTCAATGAATAAAAACCATTTTTATTGTCAAATCGACCAATTTTATACCACAAACCAAAGGGATTTAAAAGAACATCATATAATTAATTAATTAACACTTTTTATAGAGAGGCATACCTCAAGAATATAGAGGAATCACCAAGAACCAGTCTCCAAAAGCCTAAGGTTGAATCTAATGAGGATGGGATTCAAAATCCATCTAAATAATCTCTTGGGTGCTTATGGTTAGAGAGATATAAAGGTGGAAGATATAATGAATTCTATTAGATTTAAACATTTATATGTAGTTAGATGTTAAAAGGCCATGACGCAGTC
This sequence comes from Viscum album, assembly GCA_963277665.1. Lineage (NCBI taxonomy): Eukaryota > Viridiplantae > Streptophyta > Magnoliopsida > Santalales > Viscaceae > Viscum > Viscum album. The sequence goes on from OY728121.1 coordinate 888,279,305, forward strand.
TCTTGAACCATGTGACAGAATAGAGAGACCATGTCGCAGAGCCCATGTACACACCACAGTCACCCCCAACCAGTCGTTGTATGAAAACCATGGAAAATATCCAACTCGTATCATATTATCTTGGGATAAGGCTAAATCTTATCCAATGAACCATGCCACACAAACCCCAAAAATGGAAGAACTATCAAACACACCCCTTCAAAACTCCATTCCACTACCTATTCCTCCAAACCATATGACTCAATCGAGTAGAAGGCATTTTGCATGACCTATTATCCATGGGTAGACTATACTGAAATTGGCAGTAGCTCCAAAATCAATATCCCCAATTTCCATCTTAGGAATGTTGATTTTTTTAAGTGATGACTCAAATAACAAAAAGTAAAAATATCGAATGTTAGGATGACCTAAATATTTAGACCAGTGACAACATGGGACTTCAATGATGGAAGGATACTCTTATAATGGACCAAAACTTTATGGACTTTCCTTTGTATTTTTTAAGTATTAGGGGTCTTGTGACTGATTTTGGTGGAATTATAGAATCTTAATGTTTAGTTTTTAGAATTTACAAGTACACCAATCGATGGTATTGGGTGTGGTGGTGGTCATTTTGATGTTCAGTTGGATTTGAGAGTGTGTATATCTATTCTGAGTTGGTTGTGTGCTGCTTAGAGAATGACATTCAATGAAATGAATTGTATGGCCATTTGGTGGGAATATTGGTATGGTGATCACCCTATTTAAAATGGGTTCTCTAAGAATTAACTAAGTGGGTGTGGTTCTTGATGTGGCCCTCAAAGGTTCTATTATGATAAACGGTGAAGAAAAGTTATCACCATGTCATGGTACTTGGCGTAATGAGGTGAAATGGATTGTTTCTTTATACTCTGTCATGGAAAAATGTGTGGTTCTAGAGAAAATAGTTTTTAAGGTGTTTTTAAAATGCCAATATTGGAGGATATCATGCCGAGATCTGGGTGTATGTTTGACCTGAGGCCAACAATTCATGGTCATAGGTCCCCACATCATAGTAAATCACAGACATGATTTCTCTATAAATAGAGGACCTGACCTCCTTTGGTTAATTATTTTTATCTTCCTTCAACCCTTTTCCAACCTTAATCCTTTCCTTCATCTTATATTTGTTTCCTTTATAGATTATAACCCCTTTGTTTGTCAAGATTGAATTTCATTAGATTGAGATATCACTTTCTTCTAATTTATCTACCTTGTTATCATTCTTCTTTCATTATAAGGTTTGTTCAGTGAGAAACCTCTATTTTTGAGTGATCATTGATGTTTTTTTACATGAATCAATTGAGGTGGTGTTTCCATCAAATCTGGTAGTGTTTGATCATTTTTTATTATGAGGTGATTCTTTGGGGAATCAAAATTGGGAGAAGGTATTTTTTTATATCCTTATTTATATGAAATTGTGATTCCTTCTTAATTTTTCATTCCATTGAGTGGATGGTATGAACAGTCTTAATCAATGATAATTACAGAATTATAGAAATTGAGTGAGAATTGTACGAACTGTATAATGTTATCAATTTACTGATGATGTTATTATTGTTGTTGATATCCCATATTACTCTTTTTTGTGATTTATTGATAGGGAATACCCTTAAATTGGTATGATTTTTAAATATTAATTATAAAATAATACTCTTGATGTAATTTACCTATATTTTTTATTTTGTGTGTATACTGGTGGCATGGTTGGTTATTATGACTCAGTGACCTTGTTTGGTTGTTCTGTCTCGGTTGACTTGGTTATTGTATCTTGGTGGCCTTGGATGTTGTGAATTGGTGTATTTTTAATGCATTTTAAAATGTGATTGATTACTGATAGGGGTTTGGTACCAATGAAATGCTAATCAGATTGAATAATATGAGTTTTCATAGGATGAACTTTTACTAATGAAAATGGATGTATTTGAGCGGAAATGGAAAATGGATTATGGTATGTGGCACTTATGTTATTCTTTCTTGATATTTTTTGTTTTTCATTTGTGTTGTGGAACACTAGGGTTGTATTGGTGAAATCATATTGGTGATTGTAGTCAAATGATGATGCTATTATGAACTCATAGGTGTGGGATTGTGTGCAGGGTTTTTTTAATGTTGTTCTCTTTTGTTTGTTTGTTCATCCCACCTTATCCAAGTGCTATGTACCAACACCCAGATTTTCTAAGAAGGTATTTACCAATATCCTATATTGGGAAGATATATATTATTGACTACCCTATACCCCCACTCTCTCTTCAGTAGTGGTTCATGATGATGTTAGTGATACACAATTGGGGGTGGTACCTAGTGGTGGATGCAGATATATATAGTGGGGGTCATGTATTGTCGAAGGAGGGAATGGGGTTTATATCCTATACATTAATGATACACTACCACCCCAATTTTATGGTATCATGGTGTGGTATAAAGCACAAGTTGAGATCTGGGTTTTCCTGTGGTGATGATGTTGTTTATGGAGTAAGTTGAGAGTTGGGATTTCCTATTGACATGGTGATAATTGAGTTAGGGATTAGAGAAAGGAATTTGTACACATTGGGTGAGAGTGTAAAACCAACTAGAAATTTTTTTTTGGAGTACATTTCTACATTATTTTGATACTACTTTACTATTTTTGGATGTGTGATTTGGCAAGCTATTATTTTTGAAGTTGGGGGAATTAGCTGACCCACTAGGGGCTTGTTGGTTATACTATTTGTCCACTAGGGCATTGGTATAATATTTTCACATTTTCATGAGTGACATTTGGTATGATCCTTCTATGTATGCATATTATTCTAACCCCATCTATATAAAAATACATTTTACAGTTTCCAAGAGGGAGTTGGTGATCAAGATGGATATTTCTAGCTTTGAATTTAGAGTAGTTGGCTTATTTACAAAAAATTGTTTTTTGGAATTGTTTTATTTTGAAGATGCCTATTTTTTTTGTACTGGACTAGAAATTTAATACTATTACATTTTAGTAAATTTGGTGGTAAAAGTTCTTGAAGAAGGCCCCAAGGAGTTTGGAGGTGTAGGTGGAAAAAGGGGGTGTTTTCGAGGCTGATAGTAACTCCTGGCGATAACAACAGATGGTAGATCCTAATGGTAGAACCTAATGGTTGATAATGATGGTATATTATAATGGTAGATTTAGAGGGTTGATTATGATGGTATCATATGATGGTATCTCCTAATAGTGGAATATTCCATTAGCATTTGATGGGAGCTCCTTACTGTAGCTCTTGATTGTAGCTCTTAATGGTAGCACCTAATAGTAGCATCTGATGGTAGCACCTAATGGTAGATCCTAAAAATTAGAGACATAGTCTAATGTTATCTCCTAATGATACATACTAATGATATATCCTAACTATAACTCCTAAAAATATCTCTTGATAGTATTAGACTTAGTCCAATGGTATCTCCTAATGGTATCATATTTATTCTAGTAGTAGATCCTAACGGTAGATCTCAACAGTAGCTCCTAATAGTAGTAGACATAGTCTAGCAGTAGCTTTTTATGGTATCTTATGTAAGTAGATTCTAATGGTAGTATCTAATAGTATCTCTGGATGGTGTCTCCAGACGGTAACTCCTAATGATAGATGCTGGCAGTATCACCTGACAGTATCATTTTCTAGTTCTTTCTAGAATTTACAATTTTGACCCTTTTCATTCTTTTTTACATAAAATTATTTTAAATCCCTAATTAAAAGAATTACAAATTGTTTCAAAATAAGATATTTATATACTTCATTTATTAAAATTAAAAATCTTTTTAATGGATCATCTGCATGGAATTTAATGGGATCTATATTAATGGTCAATCAAATTCATATCTGCAATCTAAAATCCAAATAAATTTGTAACTGTTAATTCTAAAGTAAAGATCATTCCTTAATTATTTACAACATGAATTCTGTCTATATGGGAGGTTCCAAATCCATTCCCTTGGAGTCATGGAACCCCATTTCCATTATTGGTTTGAATTATTCTTATAAGTGGTTCTATCCTATGCACGAAACCCCTATTTTGGGTGCAGTGCATCATGTGATGATTCTTATTCCAAGTAGGGAATTCATTCATTTTTCTTCAATTATATCATGAAATAGGATTATGTTTTTATTATCCTTAGGAATCTGGTTTGAATCCAGTTTAGTGAAGATAATTAATCAATTTAATTATAATTTAAAGAGAAGGGTAAATGCTTCACATAATTTTATAACTTTTTGATATTGTGGTATTGAGTTTATCCATGTTTGTTGTTCAATTGAAAATCATGGCCATTATCAGCCCCTATTTTTTATTCTTTGATATATTTTATGAATCCCATATTATCTGATTTTTTTGATACCACCTTGAATAAATTATTAACCACTTATACTAGGTTTAAAAATCAGTTACACCTGAATAGAGGGATTGTTTTATAATGCATAAAATATAAGTTTAAGTAATGGAAAACCCTCTGATAAATCTTGAAAATTTAATGTGATGATGTGACAAAGTGTTGTGGAATGTGTGAATATGTGATGTGTGGTTGTAGTACGTGGGGATGATGGGATGTGTAACCATTTTTTGTGGTTATTTCTATGGAAAATGATGGTGACGAGGTGGATGTGATGAAGAGGTGGTTGTGTCTATGATGATGGTTGAGTGGACTTGTTGGCATGAGGATGATGGGTTTCTTATTGTTATTGTATGATTTGTTATGTTGGTTTCCTAGGTATTTATAGAATGAAATGGTTGATAATAAATTTAATAATAATGGGTTGTGTAGTTAAATGGGGTTTATGTTAAATTTGAATAATGGGATAGAATAATGAACCAATGGGATGGAAAATAATCTGTAAATCTTTGATGGTTTTGGTTAAGAAGTTGGAAATATGGAGAATGGATTTATCTAAATAAAAAAGTAAAATACAAAATTTTCCTTGTGGATTGTAGTGTGGGGTTATGAAATTAGAGGCAGTAGTGAAATTGGGTACCATTGTGAGTTGTGATGGGTCTTGTGTGGTTTAACCATAGTTTGGATTGTGTGTTTTTATATTACAAAGACATTTTATTTCCTTGTGATTTTCTATATGCACCCCACCCATGTAAAGGACCATGTACTGACACCCATATATATATATATCTCTATGTGTGTGTGTGTTGGGGGGGGGTGTTTTACCCAACATCCTAGTGGTGAGGATGGATGGTTGGCTACCCTCTCTTTCCCACCCTCTCTTCTAGGAGAGGTTGATATGCATGAGTTGTTATGGATAGAAATCAAAAGTGAAAAAGTTGTGACATGATGTGATGGATAAGGTGTCTTTGAGTGGGATTTGTGATATTGATATGTATTATAGTGGGGGTTGTGCATGGTAGGAGGGAAAGAGGCTAATTCCCTTCATGTTCATCATACCCAACAACCCTGGTTACTGTTATGGTTGAGATTTGATGTGATGGACTAGGTGTCTTCAGGAGAGGTGTGGTGCGATGGACCAGGTTTCTATGTGAAATATGTGATGTGATGAGGTTGTGTTGTGGGAGGTGGTGTAGTGTTGTGATATACATAAGACATGTGAGAAGCAGGACGTATGATGTTGGGGCGTGAGAGTGGTAAATCAGTGGGAAAGTGGTATGAGGAACCCTTTTTCCAATATGATTCTTATTATGCAATTGTACTTCGATGATTTATTTATTGAGTGTCCCATGGTGTGAATGGGGATTAGTTATTTTACCTATTTAGGTGATGTTGGTTATGATTTTTTCTCACTGGTGCATTAGTATGCCTCCGTCACATGTACATGGTAGACTTTTGTTAGCCTATTGAGTACACTTTTATATTCACCCTATGTATATAAACTTATTTTTAGGCTTCTAAGAGGACTACAAGGACATCACTGGACACTACTAGCATGGAACTTTGGAATTTTTTTTGTCTCTACTTTATCTTTTACTTTTGGGAATTACATTTAGAGGCTTTTATCAATATCAATTTTATTTATACTTTCATTTTGAGATTTTTTTGGTTTTCTTTATATCATCTCATAGAGTTTCTTACAGTTGATTCATCCTAGCTTCCAATCCTATATTATATTAGAGGGTAATGCCTCCCATTTTTAACATTTCTTATATACACTTGGTGCTAGTTTATAACATGGGGCCTATTGGAGGCAGGACTCGGGGGTAATTATCTCTCTCCCTTTATTAAAATATATTTGGTGGGTGGGGGTCATGGTAGTTTATACTCATGAACTATTATTTTTATTGTATGAGATTTTGGTTTATTTTATATATAATAATGGAATTTTTGGTGGATTATGCTATGATTTAGGGAAATATTTTAAGGTAATTCCTCCCATTATGTTTCATTTACCCTCAGTGCTAGTTTTAACCAAGGGCTTATTGGAGGTGGGAATCCTGGGTCACATTTATTTTAGCCAACAAACCATGAGGGGTTCGCAATTAGGGATGTCCATGAAAGATTATTATCAGTGTTTTTGGTTTAGAGATAAGGTAGTGAATGGAGTTAGTCGTAGGTGAGGACATTATGGGTCAGTATGGAATTAGTTTTGGATAATATTAGTATGCAATATAAGAATGAGAAACTAGATAAAACATAGGATTTAGGCCACCTTACTATTTTATGAATCTACCTTAATATTTCTAAGAATACCAAGTTAAATTAATCTTCTTTTGGGGTAGATACTTAGGAAAGATTCATGCATCATTCTTTCTTGAGTTCTATTTTCATTCTGGGTGGTTTAGGGGATGAATATGTGAAATGATAAAATAAATCTAAATAAATCTATTTCCAATTAACTTAAGAGTTTCTCATTTACTTTCATAGATATTGGATGTTTATTATTCTTATGTTTATTTGGTTATAAAGGTTCAATAGGTTTGCCTTATTAATTGATGGAGGGTTGATCCTAGTAATGTGGATGTGCAGTGGAATTAGATATTGTGTGATTTTTATCTTTATATATTGGTGAAGTATGGGGGATGTGTCATTGATTTTGAGAAAAATCACTATTTGGAGGATTTAGTTATTTATTTTAGCCTAATTTGATCTTGATGTGAGTATTGGGTTCCCTAGAATTTAGTCAATTGTAGGGAGAGATGTGTTAGTGGTGGATGTTGTGTCTTAGAGATCTGAAGAAGGTTGAATTTTTTTGGGCTGATTTCTAAAAATATGTAATGGTGGATGTCCTATAAATGATGGTGTGGGTGGAAAGGAGGCATGAGTTTCTTTCTCTCCAGCAGGGAAGCATGAGTGTTCATGATCTATCCATAATTTTTAAATATCTTATGTCATTTTATCATGACATATTTTCATATCATGAGTCCAAAGAGTGACATTTAGAGGAGGCATCACATCCATCCCTTTATTATGAATTATATAAATTTACATTACCCACATATTTATAGGTGTAAAAAAAATTTAGGTGATGGAGAGTGTACATTAGTGGTTGTTAGACTCCCTATTAGAGTTTAGCAGAGTCCTATGTGGAGTAAGATGTTATATAGAGAGCCATATATGTTAGGGTAGTATATATTCTAGTCAGTAAAGGAGAAATCTCAGTAATTAGCCTCACATTTCTCATAGTAAGAAAGTTATTGTATATCTATTGGGAGTAATTTTATGAAAGTGGGGGTTATGGACATTATCATTGGCAGTTCCTATCGATATTAGGGATTTGGTATAAAAAGGGATGATAAGATCCTTTCCAGAAGTAGAAATTGTAATTTTTACCAAGGTAGTATCAATATTAGGGCCATCCAATGTATATTCAACATCCTATCTAGTAGACTTATTCCCATTTATGAGGAGATATAGTTGGTGGATGGAATCCCCAATATGTTCCTCATCATCAGGGGCCTAGGATTGAGCATGGACATGGAGGTCATCAGTTGTGAGGTGGAGGACCTGGCTGAGGGCAGATGCAAGAGATCGATGGGCCAACTCTAGACGAGCCAAAAAAATTCAAGGTATGATCAGTTTATCATCTAACTTGGTTTCTGATTTGTTCGATTCTGAAAATGTTTACTCCTTTGTTGTGCCCACTTTGTTCTTAACATTGGGATTGAATGTGGAGAGGCTTCCCATACATTTGGTGTTATCAATGTTAGATGGAGTTCATGCCAGATTGTTTGATTCATTTTGGGGATATAGACTAATGATAGGGAAACATAACTCTTTGGGAGTTTTATTATTTCTAAAGATATACCAATACAATTTCATTCTTTGAATGGATTGGTTATATTCTCTATGTATAGCTGTAGATTTTTCTTGGAGGAGAGTTTAGTTTTATAATGAGGAAGGGAAGCATGTGGTATTTTCTAGTGAGGTGGTTTTTCTGATGGTTAATAGGAGTGTGGAGCCCCTTATTTCTTGGATGGATAAATCGTCATCATAATTAATGGGAGATATAGAAGTGGAGGCTCCAAAAAAATCATATTATTTGGATATTTTCCCAGAGGTGGTTGTGACGATACACCTTGGCATGAAATCAAGTTTGGTATATATTTACAACTGGGTGCTTCTCTATTCCTGATGACTCATTATCGGATGTCATGTTTAGTTTTTTAGGAGTTGAGAATATAGACTGATGACATGTTGAAAAAATGTTTTATCTGACCTAGTTTGTCAATGTGGGAAGATTCATTTATTTTCAACAATAAGGAAAATGGTAGTATGAGGTTGTGCATAGAATACTAGGGGATAAATCAGGTGATGATCAAGAATTAGTACCCTCTATTGAGCATATATGATCACTTTGACCAGTTGAGAGGGTATGGCTGGGTTTTTATGATCGATCTATAGTTTGGATATCATCAGTTGTGAGTAAAGGAGGAGGATATCCAGAAGACTACTTTCCAGTGTAGGTATATACATTTAATGTATGTAGTTATAGTGTTTAGTATCACGAATGCACCAACTATGTTAATGGGACTCGAGAAACCAATTTTTCAGGACTTCTTGGATTAGTTCATAGTTTCCTTCATCAAAAAAATTATATTTTACTAAAATTTTATGGTGCATCATGCTTAGAACATGAATATTGTTTTGTAGACTCATTGGCACCGTCAATTTCATGGTAAATTTTCTAAGAGTTTTTTTTGATATGAAATTTTCCAAGAGTTTTTTTTTTGATATGAGACGTTAATTTTATTGGACATGTAGTGTCTAAACATGGAGTGGGTGTTGATTTGGTGAAGGTTGAAGTAGTTATTTATATGGTAGAACCCAAAAACATTGCAGTCATTTGTAGCTTTCTTGGTCTCGTCAGTTATTACCCAAGGTTCATGTATGTCTTATCTAAAATTGTTCCCCTTTATCATCCTTGATAAAAAAATACCAAGCCTTAATATTGACTGATTAGTGCCAAGAAGTATTCAACTACTTAAGGAAATTGATCAGTTCCCTAATTCTTCAACAACTTAAAGAATTTGTGATGTTTTTGGTGAAATGTGACACTTCTCATATGGGATTGGGATATGTCTTGATGTAGGAGTGGGTAATGATAAATTTTGGGTCCAGGCAGTTACATCCGCATGAATTTAGTTATGCCACCCACAACCCATAAATGGAATTATTGGTGTTTTCCCAAAATCGTGGACTACATTACCTCATCGGGGGAAACACTGTAGTCTTTATATATTACAAGAGCTTGAGGTGTGTTTTTTTCTCAGTGTGACCAGAATCAATAAAAGTGATGGTTGATGGAGTTTCTCAGGGGATATGGCTTTGAGGTATCCTATACATCATGGATTGGATATTCTATAGAATATGCAACAAACAAGAAGTCATGTGAAGTATTTCAAGAGTCATAGGATGTTTGGAGCGTGATGGGGGAATCGAAATCTATGTATCTCAAAGTAGAGGAGTTTGATGAAAAGTATTGTTATTATAGAAGACAATAGAGAATGACTTATCATAGTAATAGGATGATTCTCAATAGATATTCCTATAGTATGAGGTGATGTGGGATCTAATCTTTCATGGATATGACCCAGAGGGATGGTTAGGGGATGTTAACCATCAAGTTATGTTCAACAGAAGGATATTTGTTCCATCAGTGGTGCATGAGGGAGTCCTCCATGAGTTCTATATCTCACTATTAGAAGTACATCCTAGAAAAACCAAGATGCATAGTAGTTTTAAGAAGCATATTAGGTGTCCAAGCATAGAGAATCAAATGTTGGAGTTTTTGGTGTGGTTTTCAGTCTACCAACAAGTTAAGATTGATAATCATGTTATTGGTCATTTGTTGTAGTCCTTAGATATCTCTGAGTGGACGTGGGAAGACATATTGATAGATTTCACCACTATGATACCCTGATCTCAAGGAGGATATGATATTATATGGTTTATTTTGTATGGACTAATAAGTTCATCTCACTTTCTAGTGATCCGGGAGATGAGTGCCCTAGATTTTATGGAGAGATTTTAAGTGGATGATGTGGTCTGTATTTTGAGAATAAATTTTTATACAATAATATAAATTGATATTTTTTATAGGATTTATTTTTTATTTTGGTTATATTCTTCAACTGAACTTAATAATAAATATAATTTCACAGGTCCAAAATAAATATGTCAATATAGAAAATATTTTTGTCTGATAGAATTGAACATTCCTCCTTAAATTAGGAATGGTTTGGGATAAAGGTAACCAAATGAAATGATTCTAATTGGATATAAAATATTAGTCAAAGGTAAATCTAAAAATTAATGTTCATGGATAAGTTTTATCATTAAATCAATTGTTTCATGCGTTAATGTGGTGGAATATTATGATCTCTTCATCTAAAAAAATTTTGATTCAGTAATTTGGGAATAATTTTTTTTAAACAAGTCGAAAGGCTTTGAAATTTTTAGGATGGATAGGGAAAAAATTCCAAGTAACTCTAAAGAAGAACTGTTAGAAATCTTCATCTAAGTGGTGGGTAGAAAATGAGAAAACTTTTGATATATAGGTTCTAGAGAATAAATTTTATGTTTTTCCTTTTGTCATTTCTTAGTTTTATAATGAATTCACTTTCCCCATTATTTTTTTCTAAAATCATATGGATTGGTAAACTTATGAGTCATTGGGGAATGTGATTCTTTCATTTCGTAATTCTTGAGTTCCTAAAATTCATGGAATGAAATCTATTTCTTTCTTCTATTAATTTGGTTTCAATATTCTAAAAGTAGTTTTTATTATCATGTACGGTCATATTTGGATTTAGATTTTGTTGTGGTTATTATCTTGGTCAATTTTCATTATATCCCTCAACTAGGTGTTGGTTTATAAATAATGGAATACACCGGGACTTAGTGGTAAATTACTCAATGATTTTCATTACATATGGGAGGAATAGTGGAAGCTATTGATTATTTGTGATAAAAAAGTCACAATTTGGTGTTACCAAATTCAATTGAGGGTATTAGCTATAAATTTACCACACATTAAAAGGAGGGTAGAACAAGTTGATATCTTGGAAAGGTTTATTCTCACGATTAATATTTTACAAATGGATTTATAGGAAATTATTTTGTAATATCACTATAATCGATTTAGTGGAAGGGGATTAGATAAATTAGAACATGGATAGCATTAAAATTGGAAAACCAACCCCGAACTGATCTCTATTCTCATATCACTATTTTTAATCACTTTCATCATCAATCTATTTTTAATCTCTTATTTCGTTAATTTATTTTGTTTGCAAAATAAAAAATATCTAAAACAACCCCTATTCCCTTTAATTTAAAGTAAAAAACTTCATTATTTTGTATCCCTCTCTGGAGATAACCTAGGTTAACTAATATACTATATTTTAACATAGGAAATGATTATTTTCCCATTCCCCAAGAAAGAAACATGTCAAAATTTGGCATCATTTTCAGGTGGAAGTTCCAAAAATCTAATTGTAATTATCATTCTGTTTTAAAATTAAAATAAAAAATAAAAAAAATTGTTTAGTTCACCCTGATCTATGGAATGTGGTGTTGATTTATTTTCTAAATAGATCGGGGATCTCAAAGATAAATCTTCATAGTGGTTGAATTCAGAGATCTCATCTAGGACCTTATATATACCCCCAAATACCCAATATTACAGGGATTGGCTAGAGAATTAATTGAACTCTAGGATAAATTCATGGAATTTTATCATGAAGTGGATGGGGTGCAAAAACAGACTTCCTTGTCCCCACTAATTTTTATGAAGTAATTCCACAGGTTCGACATCAAGAATAAGTGGTTGAAAATGGTATAAAAGTAAAGTTACAATGTATTAAATGGAATATACAAGAGATGAATATCCAAATGTAACAAATAGCATGTGGGTATTTAGAAAAAACCGTACACTAAAAAAGTGATAGAACTAGATCTAGTTGAGGAAGAGATTTACCCATTAACCCTTGAAGTATAAGAACCTAAGGAGGTCTTGAAGGACATATATGAAGATCTATTCCACCTCACTTATCCATTTATATGGTATATTATTGAATAATTTTTTCCTGGTAATGTGTGTACATGATATCAAAAATATTTAGATGAATTATAGAATGAATATGAAGTAAAACATTATATCCTCATCCTTAAAAAGAATAAAGAATTAGAACCACTATATCTTTCTCTAGTCTTGTAAGAAGATGAAAAATCACCCAAGTGGTGGATTTTGAAGAAATAATATTGGATCCCATCTACCTACCACTAACAACCACCAATAAACTCCAATAAGTACTTTACTCTAAAGAAGAAGTTAAATCCAAACTAACTCAGGCAGATGATATCTTCTTGAACTCATTTTAATAAAATTTTATTAAAACTGAATTGAGTATCACCTCCCATTTTTTTGAATTTTTAGATTCATATCACTCAATTTTTTCCTTGTAAGAATATGATGAAAAAGAAAATTCACTTGATTAGGAACATCCATAGCTCCCCAAGCATGTTGAACATTTATTTTTGGGAGTCCATGAGGATATAGAAGCTACTTTTCTTGAGTAAATCGATACACATAATGCCTACATTAAATAGGAATTTTTTTTTATTCATAATTTTATTTTAAAATAAAATTAAACACTTACATTCTATTTTATAATTATATTAATGTAACATAACTAAATAAATAATTGGATAATTAAGAAGAGGTTGTAAAAGTGAAAACCAATAAGGAGGAGGACTTTAACCTCATCCTACCCCCACCATGAATGTTGTACCTCTTTTTAAGGGATAGATTTAATGTAATATTTCAATGGAGTCATTAAAAATAATGAATAAGGAAGAGAGTTGGAGGAAGGAAGTGCTGGTGGATAAAATAAAATAAACTCTACCCACCATCAGATTACAAATAACAGCTAATACTGCTATTCTGGAGTTAGTCAAAACTAAAGGCCCGCTTAGGGGTAAAACATGAATAACCCAAGTGTTTTTTTGAAATTGAATTTTTTTAATAATTTTAGATGAAGATAATTCATGGATTTTTAAATGCGATGATTTTTAAACTGTTATTAATTTACAAGACATGTTCCAAAGGTGTTTGGTGCAATCACATTATTTACAATAATATTTGGAATAATTTGAGGAAGTATTGGTGTCATGAATTATATACATAGATTTCACTAAGAATTATTTATAATTTATTATTACCAAAAAATGGGGCCAACTATATATGATTTGAGAGCTATCTCATCCCTCTATTGTGGGAGGAGGTCCTCACCCGCACAAGGGACCTAAATCATATAGACCACATGGTAGCATGGAAGAGATGTGGCGTAAAGGGCCCCTGGGAGCATGAGATCATGAGTGAGCACATGTGGCTTGGGAATGTGGGACGGCATGTGGAGACACAACTAGGGGTAATAATGTGTGTGGAAGTGTGTCTAGGAGCTGACCATAGTGTCATATCTTACAGTTGTAGTGGGAAAATGTATTATTAAGAAGTATATATCTGAATGAATGACCGATGTGGGATGAGCAGTGTTATGTTAATTATCATTCATCCATAAAACATACGTAATGAACCAACAACGTATGAATTTTTGTTTCTATATTGTTCAATAAAGACACTATATGTTTTCGTTATCCTCATCTATCCAAGGGTGTTCTATATTTTTCAGAATTTTTTCATGTCACAGTTTTAATAAGCCATTATTATCAAGTTGATCCCATGAAAATGTTATGTTTCATCGTTAGAAGACTTAACTTGTTAAGAAATTCGGTCTTAGGTGTGATAAATGTTGAAATGAATAATCAATCAAAGAAATCATGTGATAAAATGATCATTTATCCATCACATGAATTCTTCACATATATAAATGAGTCAGTGTGCATGTTTTTTTAGAGTTGGTGCAATAATTGATTTTCTATGAATTTTGAAGATTTAAGTTAGTGGAAGTTTTCTATAAATACCCATGTACCTCACCATTCATAAGTATAATCTAAACACATATCATAGAGAAGAATTTGAGATAGAAATAGATAAAATAATGTTCTATATACTCATGGTAAAATTACATGCATTCATGGTGATTATTTCTAAACCATCACATTCTCATGATGGTGTTTTGATTTGTTTACATGATAGAGAAGGTAACCCACATGATCTGTTCATGTGAAGAAAATATCATGCACAATGATATGCAAATAAGATAGCAGGTTCACATGATATTATTATCTAAAGACCTTATGTGAATCCCTTATGTAAAAAAACCTTAGGATTCATGTATACTATTTACAGTGATGTAGAAGACATTATATATGCTTATGTTATCAAAAAGGAAGAAAATAGTGAAGGTATTTTTGAATAGTGAGTCATGAAAAGAATATAAGGGCCAACATGAATAAAATAATATGCATGCATGAGGTTAAATTTGATGGTGTAAGTGTGCATGAAGTATCAAATTATTCATGAACATTAAACAACACTTTATAGAAAGCTTGTTCATTTTTATTGTTTTACCAATTACATTGAAGAATATTGAGAAGACCATGAATTATATTATATATGAATTATTATTGAGAAATATACATAAAATATAAATTTTCTGAATAGTGTGAATTGAATTTCATACTAAATACATCTATAGATTCAGAAGGAATTCATACCTAAATATTCAAAGTTTTATAAGGCTGGGACTTCATCTGATAGAAGGAATGATTTCTCGATCATAGTTTTACTAAGGAAACGGATCATTTATAGGTGATCAAAATTATTGATAAGGATTTATTGTCCAAATTATGAGTTGTTGAAGGTTCCTAAAGTTGTAAACGATAAATTTAGATCTATAAATCTCATGGTTGTACATAAATAGATCATATTTTAGTGGATCAAGAGAAGAAGAAGGAAATTGTGACTAGGGGTATAACCAGTTGTTCAAGAGGCTCAAGAGACTGGGGGTATATCCAGTAGAATTATTGTGGGCTCTAACCAAATGAGGAAGAATAGTTGGATTACTAGGGGGATAATCAGGATCAACTAGAGGATTGACTACTGGGGGGTATAACTAGTTTCTACCTAAATCATTGTAATTGTTAAAAATATTATAGTGGAGAATCTATAACTGATGGGTATAATTAGTTTAAGTAAGGAGTAGGTATCAATATTGATCCTTGTAAAAAAATTATGTCTTTTGTTTCATTTACTTTCTATATTTTTTACTATTGGAGTTGGTTCCTTAGAACCTACTACTTTGTAATTTACATTACATTTATATTAAAAGAAGTGAATAAAAATTTTATTATGTTATCACATATTGATTTTTCTTCTACATAACATTTATGTGATAATATCTAGGGGTATTTGTTGTGTTGATAAGTTTATAGTAGTTCCACACAATGATGAAAACCATGATGTTGCATGAAAATATTCTCAAATTATAGTTCTATGTTCAGATAAAATACTATTATGGGGCACATATTATATAGAATTTTGAGTGCGAGCACTCGTATGTTGATGAGACTTCATCTCATGAAGTTCACACTTAGTAATCTCCCTGATGGGAGGTCATGAGAACAATCCCTCCAGTAGGAAGTCTATATTTTTTGGTGTTATAAAATATTCCTATATTTGAACACACATAATGGTCCATAGACATTAAAATTATCATTAATACATGTCATGACTCGCACACTTAGATTTGCTGATGAAAACTGCAAGGCCATATGTTCATAGTGAGGTTGGGTACATTGGGTGCATCATGAATGACATGTTATTAATGGATAAGTCTAGAAAGAATTTTTCTCTTCCATATTTATGGTAGTTTATATCTCATCCCATTGATTGAAAAATAATTGTAACATAAATTCCACGACCATGGTGTAATGATGATTATTTCAGATAGTCAAAGTAAGACATATTGAGAAAATAGGTTGATGAGAAAGTTGTGAAACATGATTTATCTTGGGTTTCTTGACCCATTGCTAGATAATAATCTTGGTCTTTAGGTAGTCCCACCTAATGCCAATGAGAAATAATCCTTGGTAATCACACACTTAATGTTTGTATTGATCTCATTTAAATTATACTTGATTTTAATTAATGGAAATATTATTATTATCAAGATTGAGGAATAATTTTATTCAAGTTTTATTGATCACATAAATTAAATAAATATTTATTCGCGATATTGTGAATAAAATTTATCTATTTATTTTATTGAATATATAATAAATATTTATTCAATAGTTTGTGAATAAAATATTTATTTAATAAAATAGAATGTGTTATCGGGTATTCAATAAATGTCTAGTTGTTCTAATGGATTAAGTCCACATCTGAAGATGAATATTTATTTTCACATCAGTAAATAATTCTCGTCATTATGCAAGTTCCCACACACCATAAAAAATATTATTATTATTTTTAACATGGGGTTTTATAATGGTTATTATATTATTTAAAGGATGGTATTTAATTAAATTATATTTTATCCTTAACCTTATCTCTTTAAATAGATGGTTATTTTATTTTTTTAGGGTTAATCAAGATATAGAGATTAATCAAGATATAGATTTTGTTGTGTATAATGAAATTATCCCTTGACTCCTCTTTCTATCTCCCTTTCAAGAATGTGAAATTCAAGAGAGATTCCATTAAGACCAAAGGATGAGTGATCAAGAGAGTAATTCAAGATAATAAATTCATCAGGCTAGCACTTGAAAAAAGATCGGTGTTGTTCAGAGATCAATAGTGCACATGTGGATCACTGTTAGAGGGGTTTTACCCATATAACCTCACATCACAACAATGGAAATTTAAAAGGAATCTTTTGGAAGATAAACATCATCAATGAAGAAAGGATCCTAAGTTGAGGTATATATTTTATTCATATATAAATAAACTATTTATAAATTTAACATGAAATATTCTCGCTCAGGGTTTTGTGAAAATAAATATTAAATGAAATTTTAATAAATCGCCCACCACTTCATGATTCCACTATTCCCGGAGCCTTCAAGTGGTATCAAAGGTGACCTGTTTTAAATTTATAATTCTTTTTTTTTGATATATATGAAATCATGGATGAATGTTTCATTTCATATTATTCATTATTTAATCCTATTTGAATTGACATATTATTTGACATGTTAATTATGTTTATTTAGTGTTTCATTTTCTTAAAATTCTAAGAATAGAATAAGAATGGCCCAATATTCCATCAGGGATTGCCAAATTTTTTGGCCAGTAAAATTGGGTTACACAGTGTGTAGATGGAGTACACACTGTGTACCCTTGTGAACTGCACCTTGTTGTGTCACGGGATACATGACGTGTTGAGAAGTTAATTTCATGTGGTGCATATATTTCACTCCATGTATAGACCTTCCCATCCTGACACATGGGATGTCACATTACATAGTGTGTAGTTCATGATTTCATATGTCGGAAATACACGTTAATCCATTCAATTAGTATAACGAAAGCACAACATCAGGTATACATGGAGTGTATTTGGCTTGAATATGTCATGTTGCCCAGCCGAGATACACACCAAATCCCCAAAGTTTGTCCCAGGAACACGGTAGGCGGATACATGGTGTGAAACTAGCATGTACACGCCATGTAGTCTGGATGGGTTAAGACATAGAATCCCCTGGTATGAGACACAAATACATGGTAACTGAGGTACACAACAATTAGCAGGATTGTAAATGTTGTGTAGTCTCCCAAACTTTGGCAAAATTAAAATGCATTAAATTGAAAATTGTGTCATTAAAACCTTATTTTATTTATTGGAACCTATTGTGTTGGTTTTAATGAATTTTAAATGATCAATTTGTTTATTGTAATAATTGGTTCTCTTGTTTATTTTCCCTTAATTCCTTAATTATGGTTATGTCCAATAGGATTAATATGGTCCTTAAGATGAAATGAAATTAATTAATTAATTAATCAATGCAATAACTTTTATCTTAATAATAAATAATGGATAATAAATTAATATTAACCAGTTTACTTTTGTGTATGCATTACATGTTTGACCATTCATGAGATAGACCAAGACTACTGTTTGTGTTGGAATTTATTTAATTTAATATATTGTATGATTTTGAAATAGTAATTATTTAATTAATTTTATGTTCTACATGGAATCCCTACCTCCATTATTATGTAGGACCTGAATGTATAAGTATATTTGTGTAAACCCCCATTAACCAATCATTTTTTCCCTCACATGAAATAGAGTTATAAATACTTGTAATTAATGGTGTTTTTTAAGGAGCGTACAGGCGGTTCAATTCAAAACCATAATGAAGTCATCCCAAGTGTCAAATATATGGACATACGAAATGGTGTAACTCATAATAAGACCATAAATAGGAGTTATTTCCCCTAGTTCATTGGTTGATTTAATGTCCACTCATTAAATAAACGATTATATATTATCAGGAATGGGATAATTAATTAATTAATTAATTAATTATATCTATGAATTATTTATTTTATTAATTCAATACCATGATCACATAAATAAATGAATTATTATGCAAAAACTAAATTTAAATAAATAGATTATCTATAAATGTTTTATCCAAATGGTTAATTAATTATGTAAAATAAACTTAATATTAATAGGACATGTAAAGGATAAAACAAGATAAAATTTATTCATAATAAATAAAATCCCCTTAACTTAATATGAAGAGATATTACGGCTTCGATTACTTTATTCGGAATGAAACCGTAGCACTATGTATTTGCATGGCCAAATTATGGACACTTAATTTTATTGGGGATCTCTCATGAGGTTTTTGGGTTTCCTTAATTTAACATATATTGAATTTAACATCCAGATTTTGTTCAATACAAATTTGGAGGCAAGTGTTTAGGAAATCCAAGTCTGGATTTCATGATTGGGGAGTCCACTAAATAGATCTAGGAGCTACAAGCCTGTAGTTTTCAAGATAGCCTACATAAAACCTAATTATGGTTTTCATGTCCAATGTTTGGATCATTAAGAAAGTTAATATGTATCATTTCCACTATAATGTTCTTGAAACTATACATTTTGATTTCAATGGTGAGGGATATTGGGAATTGAGAAAATAGTGGGAGTCATAATAAAAAATATATTATTATTTTGAC
The DNA here is from genome assembly GCA_963277665.1 of Viscum album. NCBI lineage: Eukaryota > Viridiplantae > Streptophyta > Magnoliopsida > Santalales > Viscaceae > Viscum > Viscum album. Next base: position 888,298,894 of record OY728121.1, read on the forward strand.
TCACATAACTTGTAATAAAGTAAATTACAGATAATATATTTTAATTATTATAGAAAAATGAAAAGACAAACCACAAAATCAATGTGATTATTCTTTAATTTAGGGTATATCCTTACAAATACAAATTTATAGATATGGTACAATCATTTATGCTATTCATTATTATCATAAAAATTATATTATGTATTGGAATCATGATAAACCAAAATTTTATTTAATATTATATTTATAAATAATGACATAATTTCCCTATATTGTGTTAAATATGTTTATTTATAAAATATTTGGGATTACATCATTCATTTTAATATTTGATGAAAATTCTAGTTTTTCCCCTTAAAAATCACTATATAATTTCAGACATAAATATTTTTATATGAACTTTTGGAACATAAACGATTGTCATAGTTTTCTTAACTTAATGGGATTAAAATTTTATTTAGGTCATATGATCTAAAATGTGCATTTTAGTGGAGTAAATTGTCCGTGAAGTTAAAGTGTTTTTGGACATGCCAGATTGGACATCATTTTAGTATTTGGGCCATAACCTCTTAATACATGAATGGATTAGAACCAAATTTAGAGATAATATATAGAAAAAATTTATCACAAATAATACTTTTATAATGAAAGATTTTTCATGAATTTCGAAGGTAAAACAGATAGTGTAAATTGGAATAACATATTTGGTTGAATTTCCCCATACACACTTGGAACCACTTGTAACCTAGCCTCCACTCCCATCTATAAATGTGTTTTTATCATTTTGAAGTGGTTGGACGTGAATTAGGATATTATGAGCATATTATAAGTTGTTAAATACCATTTAAATTTAAAATTGTAGGAGGTAAGCTATCAAGCTAGGATCTCCTCCCAAATTCTCTTATTTTCAACTTCTTTGTTATAATGTTTTTATTCTTGTAATAAAAATCTTTTTTTCTATTTAAATTATTTTATTTTATTAAATTATATAATTATATACACATCCTATTTTGTCTGTAAATAATGAGTAGAAATGATATTGGATTATACCATTTCTAAACCTCTTTACATGAAAAACGTTTCTACAATGACTACACCTCTCATGGAAGAGTAGTTCTTTTTATTAATCGATATACCTCGTACCTTATTCATTTATTTATTTTGAATAAATGAGATACTAAAATTCACTTAATATTATCGATTAATTTAGTTTTAAATTTAAATTAATCTAAGAAACCAATTGAAAAATTAACAAAAAACATGTGAGGTCATGAATTGTGTAAATTGTGAGAGTACGATCTTAATCGGTAATAAAAAACCACATGAGATCAATTTGTAGAGTTAAAATATAAACCCTAAAATCAATTAATACTTATTTATAGAGTGAATATATTCCCTAATTTAACATTGACCATAATCTATCCTTAGAACATCAATCAAAGCACGGTGTTGTGATTGCTTGTTCTGAAGCTAGCCTAGGGTTTAATTAATTTTATCTTGGCAGTTAAGATACTTCTCATAGGGTTTGCGAGTTAAAAAATTTAGGGATCATAATTAAGTGGATATTAATTTAAATTAAAATGATTAATAATTAATTTAATATTTATAGTTTTATACATTGTTCCTTATAAATACATTTTCTGAAAAAACATCTTCTCGTTGTGTCTTATTATAAAATACATTTCAAAAACAAAAACTAAAAAATGAGATATTTTTCAAGCATACTTCTTCTAATATTAAAAATGAAAAAACCCACCCATAATCCTTTTAAGTAGTGTGTTTATATTATTTTAAATTATTTTCAGAATACCATTAATAATTTATTTTAATTAATACCTCTTGGAGAGACGACCTTGGCATCCACTCTACTGCACCAATGTACTAAAAAACCACACATCATTTGAAAGTTCCCATGATAGTTCCTTTAAAAGTTTTGACACTACCAAGTAGGAAAGTACATATTTCAAACATTTATAGGGTTTTCTTAAATTATTATTTTATTCTCTTCTTCTCTTCTTTCTTCTTTCTTTACCCAATCTAAATTGTTTCTACTTCTTTTGATTTCTTTTTTTTGGACAATCAACTCAAACAAATTTTATTTTAATTATGGTTATTTGTTTTTCATTTAGTTTTTATTTGATTTAATACAAAAACTAATCCTAAATATCTATTATATCTTGAACCTGATACTGAGCACAACCTTAGGGCCCAAATCTGACATTCTTAGTCTTTAGGAAGTTTCAACATTCTACCAGTTGGAAAATTCCTCCATTCTTGTAGCACTAAAATTGGAAGAAATTATAATTAAAACATAAAATAATTACCAATGTGTGAAAAAATAGTAATCAACTTAATGTAACCATTCAAGTATTGGCTACACTCGACATTAACTATCAACCAAATTGTATTTCATATCCAAAAAATGAGTCATACTTTGAACTGAAATCTGGGTTAATTCACCCACTTCCAAAATTTATTGGATTATCTGGTGAGGATCCAAATAAAAATTTAAAATAATTTAATTTAGATTTATCAACTATAAAACTAAGAAATTTATATGAATATAAAATCAAAATAATGCCATTCTCATCCTCACTTGATGGAACTGAAAAATATAGGATGTATTACTTACAACATGGAGATATAACTTGTTGGAATGATTTGAAATTTCATTTCATATAGAGATTTTTTCCATAATCATGTTCCAATTCCATTTAAGAATAGATCTATGAAATCAAGAAATCCCAATGGGAGTCAATGTATGAGTACTGGGAGTGATTTAAGAAGTTGTGTGCAAGCTTCACACATCATCAAATCAGTGAGAAACTTCCCATCCAATACATCTATAAAATAATCACACCTATGGAGAGGATATGGTGGATGTCATGGATGGTGGGGAATTGGTTGAAAACCCAACAGAAACTACACATGCATTGATTGAAAAAATGGCATAAAACTCCCAGAAATTCGGTGATTGAGGTGCACCACATGTTAGAGGAGTACATCAGGTAAGTCCTTATTCTCATGAAAATCATTTGACTGATACTAAGATGTAAGAATTAAAAACAATGGGGAGGCAGATTTCTTTATCTAAAAAAAATCCCAACCCACTCCTATGAGGAATTTTGACCTTTTCACTAAAAACGAGCACCCAATAAATTTTTTCACCTAACTAAATGATATGGAAGATTGTGCTGTAGTGTTATGTGGGAGACCATATTAGCAAAATTAGCAACCACATCCCCAGAATAAGTATGATTCCTTTGATCCAACATATAAACAAGGGTGGAAAGATTAATTAGACATGAGTTGTGGCTCTAGACAACAAAAAAGGCCCCATTTTCATCAAAATTTTAAGCAGTCTCTACCTTACCAATAGGTTTTCCAAAAACCCCAATGGATATTTGTAGCGCAAGAATCAACAAGTAAACAACAATAGAATTATCAACCAAAGGTATATTCTAATACTGGTAGTCTTTTGAAACAAATTGTTCTTAATCAAAATAATGAGATGAAGAGACAAGGTTATGATTTGAGGGAGTTGAAGACTCAAATGATCCAGATTTCCACCACCCTCCATGAACTGGTATGTAAGAACTATAGAAATATTCCTTCGCAACCTACTCCAAATATAAAGGGTAATGTTATTTCCATCACATTAAGAAGTGGGAAGAAAATGACCAATAAATCTGCACATATCATTCCACTGGGATTAATATCAACTCTAGAGAAACCCTATTCAAGACCAGCTATTGAGAAGCCTAAAGATAAAGAAAAAGGTCAGAGAAAAATTGATGATGTTCCCCCCTAAACCCCTTCCATTTCCAAATATATTTGTTCAAAGAAAAAATATGGTTAAAGAAGTGATGAAAAAAATGTTTCTGGACACATTTAGGAATGTTGAGGTCAACATCCCTCTACTTGAATCAATTTAGAAAATACCAAGGTAGAGAAAATTTTCAAAATAACATTATACTCGTCAAAGAGGGCTAGAGGGAAATGAGAGGATAAATCTTGTAAAAAATGTGTCAGCACTCATTACACCAACTCAATCAATGCCAAGAAAGTGCAAGGATCCAGGGTCATTCACCATACTATGCACTATAGGGGTTTTACAATTTTCTAATGCTTTATTTGATTTGGTACCTTCCATAAATGTCATTCCTCACTCTGTATTTTATTATTTATAGGTTGGTGAGTTGAAGATGATTAGAGTAGTGGTGCAGTTGGAGAATAGAGCTGAAACATATCCAACAAGAGTTCTTGGGTATGTACTTGTTTTGGTAAGAGACATGATCTTTACAATAGATTTCTATGTTCTTAACATGGAGTATTATTGGGTAAGTTCTCATGATACCATTATCTTAGGTGTTCCCTTCCTCAAAACTGAAACAATGATCATAAATTTTCATGAGGGTAAACATTCCATGGATTTTAGAGATGAATTTATGATATTTAATGTTATGAAATCCATGAAGTACCCCTCATAGGACCATTTGTTTATTATCTCCCATTTTGAACCACTAAATAAAAACACCATGGAATTTTATCATCTTATTATTGATAATATTATAAGTATTTGTTCTATTTTTATGCCTAAGATCACTTACAAACCTATTTATAATGCCCAAACCTCTCATAGATTCCATTTTTAAGTGGATTAATATTATTATTTTTATCATGATCACACTGATTATGACCTGGATGTTGAGTATGATGATGGATTTGATGTGTTATTCTATAATTTTGATGATCTATTCTCTGATACTGATGTTCTTTGTGCACATATTTTAGTAAACTCCATGTCTCCATCCATATAAAACCCCCTTCATTGGAACTCAATCCACTTCCACCAAATTTGACATACTCATACCTGTGGGGTGGTTAGATATTACCTATTATCATTTCTAACAATATCCCTTTTGAAAATGAGTGAAAACTTTTGAATCTTTTGAGGGAGAACATTAGGGAAACTAGGTGGACCTTGTTTGACATAATAGGTATTAGCCCCTCCATTTGTATGCATAGGATCTTTTGGAAGATAAGGCCTAACTAGTTAGACATCCACAAAGAAGACTGAATCCACCTCTTCCGAAAGTTGTTAAAAACGATTTAGAAAATTTTCTTGAGGAAGGTATAATTTATCCCATTTAATATTCCTAGTGGGTGAGTCTTATTTAGTTTGTTCCTAAGAAAAGTTTTGTTACAATTTTTATAAATGAGAGAGAGGAATTAGTACCAATGAGGGTGAAAAATAGTTGGTGTGTCTATATTGATTATAGAAAAACTAAATCAATCCACTAAAAAAGACCATTTACCCCTCTAATTTATTGATCAAATTATTGAGAGACTAGTTGGGAAGACACAATATCGTTCCATGGATGGATTTTATTGATATTTATAGGTTCCTATAGCTCTAGAGGATTAGGTGAAGAAAACATTCACTTGTCCATTTGATATATCTACCTACCAAAGGATACCATTTGGACTATGAAATTACCGAGGTACCTTCCAGATATGCATGGTGAGTTTCTTTATATTTCATTGAGACATACTTGGAGGTATTTATGGATGATTTTATATTGTATGGATCTTCATTTGATATATATATCATTAATTCGGGAAAGATGTTGAATAATTGATTTGAGAAGAATTTGGTTTTAAACTATGAAAAATATGATTTCATAGTAGGGCATGGAATTTTCTTAGGGAATATATTTTTAAAACATAGAATAGAGGTTGATAGATCTAAGGTAGATATTATTTCATCCTTACACTGTCCTTCATGTGTGAGTGGTGTAAGATCTTTCCTAATACATTTGTAATTTTATCGGCACTTCATCAAGGATTTTAGTATGATTTCCCTTCTTTCTTCATGATTACTTCAAAATCATTCTGATTTTGTGTTTGATGATTCTTGTAGGATACCCTTTGACGAGATTAAAAAGTTCCTAGCCACTCCACCATTCATATACCCCCACGGTGTGATATTCAATTTGAGATTTTGTGTGATGATTCAAAATTTTGTAGTTGGAGCTATCTTATCACATAGGGTGGAGGGACATTCACATGTGATTATATAAGAATATAAAACATTACATTCATCCCCATCAATCTAAACAATCACTTAGAAAAATTTTATTTCCATTATATTCTCTTTAGATAATTTTTTCATATTTATTAGGATCTAATGTAGTTGTTTTTATGACCATGAAACTCTACGGTACCTCTTGAAGAATCTAGATACGAATATTAAGCTTATCTGATGGATGTTCATTCTTCAATAATTAAATATTTAGATAAAATAAAAGAAGGTGTCATAAAATTTGGTGACAAACCACATGATTAGGATTAATTACACATTAGAGGATGACACCTTGGACCTTGTACTACTTTAGGAGACTTTTCCTCATGAGCATCTTTATGAAATCTCAGGTACACATCCTTGGTATGTTGGTTTAGTTAACTACCTTGTTTCCTCTAAAATTCCTACAAATTTTAAGAAACATCAATTCCAAAAATTAAAGAGTGGTCCTAGGTTTTTTATGTGTGATGATCCCTACCTATTGCCCATGTGTATTGATTAAGTTAATAGGAGGTGTGTTCTTAATCACGAGTTTGAGTCTGTTTAGTATTTCTACCATACACATTTATGTGGGGATACTTTGGAACCCAATTAATAGTTTGTAATGTCATATAATTTGTATTATATTGGTATTTCTTATTCCATGATGCTCATGTGTTTTGTAAGTCATGCTCACATTTCCAACACACTATAGATATTTCTAAGGGACATGAGATGTCTCATCAGACCCTATTATTGTATGAGAGTTTTGATGTATGGATAATTGATTTTATGGGTCCTTATTTCATTTTTTTTAATATTTTGGTTTCCATTGATTATGTTAGAAAATGGGTAGAGTACAGGGCCACTAGGACTGATGATTTTCATATTGTAGTTGATTTTTTAAGGGAACAAATTTTTTTCATGTTTGGAGTACCAAAGGATATCATTAGTGATTAGGGGACAAAATTCTGAAATAATAATTTGGATTCACTCCTTTGGAAGTAAGGGGTGACACACAAAAAATCAACACCATCCCACCCCTAAACAAATGGTCAGGCTGAAGTTTCAAATCAGGTGTTGAAACAAATTTTGGATAAAACCATACTGCCGAATAGGAAAGATTGGAGAAAGATATTGAATGATGAATTGTGGTCTTATATGACTGAATATAATACTCCCTTTTGTATTTACCCATTTCAATTTTTTTGGGAAAGCCTGTCATCTCTGCATGGAGGTTGAGAATTGGGAATATTGGGATATATGAGAATGAAACATGGATTTAGACCAAGATGGAGATCAAAGGAATCTTGAGATTTAGGATCTTGAGGATATTCAATTATCATTATATGATAACTAAAATATCTCTAAGAAAATACCAAAAGAATCTCATGATAATATTATCCAAAAAATACAGTTTCTTGTAGGAGACAAAGTGATTCTCTATATTTTTCAATTGAAGTTGATGTCGGGTAAGTTACGTTCTAGATGGTCAGCACCTTAATTTGTATCTAATTTCATTCATTATGGTGTAGTGAAGATAACTCAGTAGGAAACATGAAGTATCATTACAATAAATGGGTAGTGGTTGAAGTAATACTTTGAGGCATTCCTAATACGTCGAGTTTATATCATCACACTGCATGAGCTCTTCATCACTTGAAAACATCAGGTTGTCCCTTACGCTCTAAATTTTATATTATTTTTCCAAATTTTAATTCATTATTTTATGCTTATTTATTCAATTAATAGAGTCACATTGTGGATAATGTTTTATTTTAAGTGTGGGGAGGGGATGGAATTTTGGGTAGATATACTAGTATTTTTATTTTTGTGTTTTCCCTATTTTAATTGTTATTGCTTTAAAAAAATAGAAAAATAATTTCGCATGCACATTACATTCATGGAACTTATTGATAGTTCATATTTTATTTTTCAAAATTCATGGAAATAATGTTAAGCACGGGAAATTTTTCCTCTTTGGTTGTCTATTTTTGTGAAAATGTAATTTGTTCAATGATATGTTTGATTGTGTCATTATTAATCCTTTCATATTTTTGACATTATTCATTGAGGGGAATTTGTGTAAAAACTGGGTCATTTAGTCCCTCCATTCACATCACACATAATCATGAATTGAGAGTTTCTCTTACCAAATTGAAGGTATATTTAGGGTAAGAAATAATTTTGAGCTTGTAACATGGTCTTTCGATACATTATTTTCTCTTATGATCATTTACATAACTATAACAGATTGAACTATACACGTGTACTTAATATATTACTATTTTAGAACCTCAAAAAAACATCAATAATATCAATAAATATGGGAGTAAAGAAACATACAATGCGGGAGGATATCTAGGTTGGGATCTCAAGGTTTGAATTATGTAAATTCTTTAATGAGGGGGTTTTGGAATTTGATAGTAAAGTGTGTTGAATAGGATTAGAGGAATAGAATAAGGAAGGAATAAAAATTTTTATTAACCTGAATATACTAGATAATGGGTTGAGAGATGGGCTTGAAATGATTGGAAGACACACACATAGGGAATTTGTGGCACGATTGACTCGTAAGATATTTTCACCTGATTAGTGTCATTGATTTCTTTGGATTTTGTTTTGATACAATTTTTAATACATATACTTCCTTATTATTTCATATTAACTTATTTTTTGTGAATATTTCTATGCTCATATTTCCCTCCTAGATTGAAAATTTTCAACATCCATCCTTTTTTGGATTACATGATATAAGGTTTTGACCAGGAGTGAAAAAAAGTAATTGTGGGGGAGTTAATAAAACAAAATTTTATTGATAATAAATGAAATTATTTCCTCACATTATGTTAAATAATTTTATTTATAAAATATTTGGTATTAGATCATTCATTTAAAAATTTGATGAAAATTCTCATTTTTCATTTAAAATTCATTGTAGTATTTTGGACATAAATATTTTTATGTGAATTATTATAACCTAAAATTTTGAAATTGTGTTCCTAAATTAATGGTATCCAACTTTTATTAAGTAATTATGATCTAAATAATGCATTTGATTGGAGTAAATGGGCCTGTAATTAAATTTGTAATGGGAACGCCATATTGGAAGTAACTTTAGTATTTGGGCCATAACATCTTCATCCATGCATTTATTGGGAAAAAATTTGGAGAGAATCTATAGAAAAAAAATTATCACAAATAATAAATCTATAAGGTAAGATGTTTAATGCTTTTTGAAGTTCAAACGGGTGGTGGATGTTAGAATTGAATATTTGGGGAAATTTACCCATTCACATTGGACACCACTTGTAACCTCACCTTCCCTCCAGTCTATAAATGTGTGTTTTTACATTTTTAGGGGTTTTTAATTGAATTATAATAGTATTAGTAGAGTATATGTGGTAAGATACTATTTCAATTCACAATTAGAGGAGGGAAACTGTCAAGATGGGATCTCCCCCCAAATGCTCTTCTTTTCCTCTTCTTGTTTAATAATGTTATTGTTCTTCTAATAAACTTATTTTTTATCATTCAATTATAATGTTTTATTAAATTATATTATTATTTACTCATCCTATTTGGTAATAAATAAATATTATAATTGATATTGGGTTATATCCTTTCTAATACATTGCATATGCAGAATGATTCTACGATGACTACACTACCCATAGAAGAGTTGTCCTTTTTATTAATTGATCTACATCTTACCATATTAATATATTTATTTTGAATAAATACACTAATTTAATTCAGTTAAAATTATATATTAATTATGTTTTTAATTTAAATAAAACTAATCATGCAATTGAAAAATTAACACAAAACATGCAAGGATGATAACTGTGTGAATTGTGAGAGTGTGATCTTAATCGGTAATATAAAACCACATGAGATCAATTTTTAGAGTTAAAAAATAATACCTAAAATAAATTAATAATTATTTCTAGAGTGGATATATTTCCTAATTTACCATTGACCCTAAGTTGTCGTTAGAACATCAATCAAAGTAGGGGGGTGTTGATTTCTTCTTCTGAAGCTAGCCTAGGATTTAATTGATTTTATCTTACTGGTTATGTTAATTTTCATAGTGAATGAGAGTTCAAAAAAATTAGTGTATAATAATCAAGAGGATATTAATTTAAATTATAATTATTAACAAGTAATTGAATAGGAAAATTTAGGTTTATTACACCTTCAAAAAAAATTTGAAAAAATATATTATTTTATTGTCTTATTAATCGAATATTATTTCAAAAATAAAAACCAAAAAAATGAAATCTTCTTCCATCATACTTATTATTATTTTATAAATGATAAACCCCCATACTTTTATGTAGTGTGTTTATATAATTTTATTTCACTTTCAGAATACCTTTAATAATTTGTTTTAATTATTTTCTCTTTGAGAGACAACCTTGGTCATCCACTCTGCTAAACCTATGTACCAAAAAACCACACATCATTTTAAAGCACCCATGAAAACACTTTTAAAATACCCTAATCCTATTTTCTACCCCCAAAATTGAGATAAGGTGACAATTTTTTCAACCAAATATTTGTAAAGGATTCTACCGATTTCTGATATATCATATTTTCAACTATGTCTGGAGAGTTGATGATACAACATAAAGATATGGATTATTACACAATATTATCTCATATTATTTTTCTTGAGAAAGATAATTAAAGGATTAAATAATTAAAATTTTCAATGCACTATATCAGTTTAAATTGGAAGATTGAAATCTATCTACTGATTATGCTTTCAAAATGCTAGGGTATATTGATCAGTTAGTTAAATTGGTCTTATAATTTGATAGAAAAATATCCATTAATATTATCTTATTATCCATACCACCAATATTATCCTTAATTGTCGAATACTAGATAAAAAAGGGTAAGTAACTCAATATTTTTTTCCATACTTCACCAAGAGGATAAGGACTGGTGAAAACCCGTTTCTCCATCCCTTACAGTGAAAAGTGTTAAAGACAAGGATAAAGATACCAATGATAATATAAATCCAAAAGATCGTTTATGAAATCCTTTAAAAATAAAAAGAGTAAAAGGGAGAAGAATGAACAGAAGGCTATTTTCTTCTAATATGGAAATAATGGATACTAGGAAAGAAATTTCAATGAATTTAAGAAGTAAGTAATTTAACCCACTTCAAGTATATTTATTATGTTTTTATTCACCGCTTGTGAGTTAAATACAATATTCTTTAAACATACATGTATTGGAATACATTAAAAGAAAAAGAATATAAATTTTATAGAGTTAACTCAAAAGGAACTAATAAGGGGCGATTCCTATGTCAGCTAAGGGGATCTCACAATTTTCCTTTCTAAACGGATTGATTCAAGTTTGTAATAAGTGTTACCAAAAAATTATCTCAGGGTCTATCTAGAAACAATGATATATTATTTATTTATTTAATATATATTTTCATGGTGCTTTTGATGGTTCTGGGCACAGGGGAAGCGCATGGGTGGATGTGCCCAATTGGATTTTTTTCATTATCAATGATCAATCCTGGATTAATACGACGATAAACACCAGTCTCCATGGATCAAATCACAGAAAAATATAGAGAAGAAGGTTTTTCCTGGAACCAAAAACAAGTATCGTTACAGGTTGATTATAATTAATTTAATCAATTGAAAAGAAATACCTTTTTGGGTGTTATTTCTACTTTGATTTTCTTGATCACGTTCTAATGTGATTCATCATTGTGTCGTAGAAGCCAAGTGTAGACTTACTCTAGCAGTGATCCACACGTGCACCTCGTATCTCTGGACGTCTCCAGAGGAGTCTACGTGTGCTAGCGTGAAGAAACCTTTGCTTGCGTTGTCTGCCATAGATCGTCTTGATCCGATGGAAGAGGATCTCTCTCGGTCTTGAGAGAGTTCTTGGTGGAGGAGGTTCTTTCGGACTTCAATGAATTCTCCAGAATTATTGTGCACAAAGATTCTCTTGTGTGTAGGAAAAGAGTTGGGGTTGTGAGGATATTTATAATTGGGTTTGAGGTTGTAGAGTTATGACAATAAATAAACGCGTTACACATTTTATTTATTTCATTAACTCCCTTTTGAAAACCCCATGTCGAGTCATTAATTCCTTGACATGCGCCCACACTGATTATAATAAATATAATTTAATAAAACGATATTTCCTCAAAATCCCGACTGGAAGAACTACACGGTGTGTATTAATAAATTCACAGTGTGTACTTGTTTTTCATTGAAAACTACATGGAGTGTACATTCAATGTACACGGTGTGTATATCTTATTTTCATTTATTCATTTCCTTTACAAAATAAAAACTACCCAGCGTGTACATCTAATAATACACAGTGTGTGCTTGTTTTCAAAATAAAACTACAAGGCATGTAATTATTGATACACGGCGTGTACTTGTTTTATTTTATTCTTCCTCCAACATTAAAATTATTTTAGGCTTCCTTGAATAATTATTAAACCACGTACGAGAGTAATATTTATTCTATGTGAGATACTTGAATACACTTAGTGTGTGACCCACTAGGCCTCTTTCTCATTGGCATTAGGCAGGCTTGCCTAAAGTCCAAGATTACTGTCTAGCAACAGCTCAAGGCACCCAAGAGAAAGAAGTTGACGCCGCCTTGACGTATCACCTCATACGAATGCTTACTGTGTAATTTTATCCCTTTGTCCCAATATCTCATCAAGAAGGTTTCATATAAGTTTCATAAACCTATATGCTTGATCAGTTGTTCTTTGACTATCTGAAATGAACTTGTCGTTTACACCATGGCCATGGAATTTCATGCGATAGTTCTATTTCAATCTAGGGGCCGAGATATCAACTTCCATAAATGGAAGGGACAAATCCTTCCTCGACTTATCCATTAACAACATGTCATTCGTGACGCACCCAACGTACCCTACTTCCCGCCAACTGTCTGCGTAACGGTTTTCATTAGTAAATCTAAGTGCGTGAGTCATGACATGAGCTAATGATAATATTCCAGTCTAAGGACCATTACACACACTCGTAGATAGCAATGTCTGATGACACCAAGACATGCGGAATTGCTACTGGTGGGTCTGTTCTCATAATCTCCCATCTTGGAGATTACGAAGTGCGAACTCCATGAGAGAGAGTCTCGTCTTCTTACAAGTACTCGCACATGACGGTCTGTATACTATGTGTCATATCATAGTATGTCATCCAACCGTAGAACATTATTTAAGAATATTGTTGTAGCATTTCTAGGTTCTCATCATAGTGGGGATCTGCCATAACCTTATCAATGAAACAAATATTCCAGGACATTATTATATTATAGTCATGCAGAACAATGAAAAATATATAATAAGTTAACATTCATGTAATCAAAGTACGAAACAATTGGTTCTTAGGACACCAACCCTTACAAACTCCCACATGGACTAGAGCCAACTGCCTATGAATTTTAGTCCGCTATACCTCACATGATGATCATGTTTCTGCTATGTCAAGGCTTTAGTCAAGGGGTCTGCCCTGTTGTTTTCCATGGAAATACTTCTCACTGAAACTTCACCTCTCTGAGAAAAACCCCTCAAGAGATGATACTTCTGAGGTATGTACTTTGTCCGCTGATGTGACCTTGGCTCTTTTTCAAGTGCCACCGCTGCAGTATTATCACAATATAGTGTGATAGGATCTTTACTGCTCAGTACTACATCCAGCTCTTAGATGAAGCTTCACATCCATAATGCATCTTTAGCTACCTCAGAAACTGTGATATACTCGGACTCCACTGTAGAATCTTCCACCACACTTTTTTTGGAGCTCTTTTAGCTCACTACACCTCCATTTAAACTGAATATGTATCTATTCTGCGACTTCATGTCATCTTGATCAGTCTGGAATCTAGCATCTACATGTCCTCTGATGACTAGTTCCTCATCTCCTCCATAAACCAGGAAGATATCCTTAGTACACCTCAGATACTTAAGGATACTCTTGACTTCCATCCAATGGCGGTCTCTTGGATCAACTTGATATTTTCCTACCATGATTAATGCATAAGAAACATCTAGCCTTGTACATAGCATAGCATACATTACTGACCCAATCACAGATGTCTAAAGGATCCTTGACATTTTCCTTCTTTCCTCTTGTGTCTGAGGAAACATTTTCTTGGAAAGATGAATGCCATGTGACACTGGCAACAATCTCCTCTTGGACTATTCATTACTGAATATCTTCAGTATCTTGTCAATGTATGTACTTTGACTCAGGCCCAGCATTCTCTTGGATCTATCACGATGGATCTTGATCCCCAGAATATATGCTTCCTCACCCAAGTCATTCATAGAGAATCATTTATGCAACCATGCCTTAACTGAGTGTAAGACCGATACTTCATTTCCAATTAGTAATATGTCATCAACATATACAATTAGGAAAACGAATTCACTTCCACTAAACCTTTTGTAGACATAAGGACCACATTATTTCTTAACAAATCCAAATTCCTTTACGGCTTCATCAAAATGAAGGTTCCATGACCTTGATGCTTTCTTTAATCCATAAATGGATTTCTGCAACTTGAATACCTTGTTGGCATCCTTTGGAGTCACAAACCCTTCAGGTTGCATCATGTAGACATCTTCCTGGAGGTTCCTGTTAAGGAAATCTGTTTTGAAATCCATTTTCCAAATTTCATAGTCATGGTAAGCGGCAATGACCAATAGAATTCTGATGGATTTTAGCATCTCAACCGGTGAAAAGGTTTCATCCTAGTCAATTCCTTGACGCTGTCTAAAACCTTTTGCAACCAGTCATGCCATGTAGGTGCAGACTTGCCCCTCCATGTCCAGTTTCTTCTTGAATACCCATTTATTGCCAATAGGCTTTATATCAACTGGAGGATCTACCAAACTCCAGACTTGGTTTTGGTACATGGAATCCATTTCAGAATTCATGGCTTCTTGCCACTTGGCAACATCTGTGCCTTCAACTTCTTCCTTGTAGGTAATAGGATCATCATTATCAACCAATATTGATTCACCATCCTCGGTGACAAGAAAACCATATCGTTCTGGTTCTCTCACCTCTCTCGTTCTCTTACGCAGTTCTTGTGTCTCTGGAAGAGATTGTTCTTCCACGGGGCTTTGTGAAATCTGTTCTTGTACCAACTCATGTGTATCTTGATCCTAGACTTCATCAAAGTCTATCTCGCTCCCACTATCTATTTTGGAGATGTGCTCCCTCTCACGGAATATGGCATGTCTTGCCACTGTAACCCTTTTTTCTGAGGGGTTGTATAGGTAATATCCCCTTTTTTCCTTGGGATATCTTATAAAGATACAATTTTTTCCTTAGGGTGCAAGTTTTTTACCTGAAGAGGCCTTAACAAATTCTTCGTGACCCCACACATGTAAATTTGATAACATGGCTTTGTGTCCACTCCATAACTCATATGGAATACCATTTCTCGATTTAGTTGGTACTTGGTTTAGTATGTGTGCTGCTGTTTGTAATGCATATCCCCAAAAGGAAAATGGAAGTCTCTCATGACTCATCATTGATCTCACCATGTCCAACAGGGTGCGGTTCCTCGTTTCTCTTACACCATTCCACTACGGCGTGTAAGGAGGAGTGAGTTGAGATAGAATCCCAAACTCCCATAAGAAATAAATGAAGTACTAATTAAGATATTCTCCTCCTCTATCTGAGTGGAGTTTCTTAATCTTCTTTCCAAGCTGGTTCTCAACTTCATTCTTGTATTCTTTGAACCGATCAAAAGAATATGACTTATACCTCATTAAGTAGATATATCCATATCTACTAAAATCATCAGTAAAAGTTATGAAGTATGAGAACCCACCCCTTGATTCAACGAGAAATGGTCCACACACATCTGTGTGAACTAATTCTAGAAGATCATTAGCCCTTTCACCTTTCCCACTAAATAGGGTTTTGGTCATTTTGCCTTATAGACACGCATGACATACACCAAGTGGTTTTAGACGAAAGAATTTAAATACCCATCTTGATGTAATTTTGTCAAACATTTCTCATTGACATGACCTAGACGGTGATGCAAAAGTTTGGTGTGGTATGATTCATGTGAAATAACTTTGTCATTGATTTCCATTACTTGTTTTGTGTAGTCTAACACATAAAGTCCATTATATAAATGTTCCCTACCAAAAAAATTCTATATTTATAAAAGTAGAAACATCCACTTCCAAACTTGAAGATGAATCTATCAGTATCTAATCTAGATACTGAAATAATGTTTTTGGTTACAGAGGGTACATAATAACATCCTTTAAAGACCAAGACCATCCCTGTAGGCAATGTGAGATAGTAGTCTACGACAGCTACAGTAGCGAGTCTGGCTCCATTGGCTGCTCGTAGATCTACCTCCCCTCGATCAATATTCTTGAATCTACTTGGTTCCTGTATTTGGATACAGATGTGAGCACCACAAGCAGTATCCAATACCCAATTTGTATAAACAGATAGATTGCATTCAATGAAAAACTCACCTAAATCTTCCCCTTGCTTCCTAGGCTGGGTGCAGTTTTTCTTCCAGTGGCCCTTCTTGCCACATACGAAACAAACACCCTCCTGTTCTCTTGCCTCCCCTTTGATCTTCTTTTTATTGGAAGGCCTTGAAGAATATTTGGGCTTAAGTATCTTCTCATGCCCTTTCCTTTTATTCACCATAAGGACAGAAGGATTTTCATGCTTCATGTCATTATCTACTTTGAGAATAAGGAAAAGAAGATCAGATAGAGACTTCTCAAGTTTGTTCATGTTGAAATTAACAACAAAGTTCGAGAAGATCTAGGGGAGTGATGCAATAATGAGATTAGTGCCCAGTTTTTCAGGGAGTTTAAACCCTAGAACCTCCAAGCGCTCAATGTAGCCAATGAGCTTGACTACATGAGGCCAAGCTAGGGCACCCTCTCCATGCTTGCTCTGAAATAGAGCCTTGGACCTTTCATGTCTTGATCTCTCTTGGTATAGACCATGGAGGAGCTCGAGCATGCTATAGGCATCTATGTCTTCATGAGACTTCCTGAGCTCACTAGACATCAATGATAGCATCAAACATTGAACGTCGAGAGCGTCATTAAAATTTTGATCATAGACCAGGAAATCTTCATCACTCACCCCTAGGGCAGGAGAATTAGGAAGTGAGGACTCCAGCATGTAAAACATTCGTTCATGGTGTAGGATAACCTCAAGGCGCCTAAACCATTCTTGAAAGTTACTACTAGTGAGGATATTTTCTTTATCCATAATTGATCGCAGAGAAAATGTGGTTGATGAGTTTTTCATTTTGATTCTAAAAATTAAAATAGCATATTTATCAGTACTTTCTTGATTACATTTTATAAAGAATAATAAATGAATTAATTCTCCCACTATTTTATCAAGTCCCAATGGCCCTCACCATTGAACTCGGAATGTCCAGTTACTTTGACATTCTAGTGGCATGGATCCATATTCCCCTTCGAATAACCCCAACAAGGGTCGGTCAAGCTATTTGAAGGTATTTATGTAGGCAAGTCATTGCAAACTGTGAGCTTACAGTTCCTTGATCTGTTGAGTGGACTCCCCAATCCTGAAATCCTGGCTTGGATTTCCTCAACTCTTGCCTCCAATATTACATCAAGTCTATCAAGGGCTACTCATCTTGATATAATATGGTTAAGTCAACTCTAAACCTTTTATAAGGTCTTACTTTATAAAAGTAAGTGTCCCAACAAGGGTTGGTCAAACACATAGTTTTATTGAGTCTTTCCCTTAATCATGTACCATAAGGCTTGGTCTGACATGATATGGTATTGATGGATTTTAATATTTTATGCATAGTTGTTCATTATCACATGCTTGTTAATATTAATTGATTCTTGCTTAAGTGATTAACCATGTTCTGATAATGTTTACGCATAGTCCGGTTTTTATTTTATTCTGTCTTTGCATGCTAGTTTACTTCATTAATTATGTGGTTACAAAAACACATACATAATAAATAAACCATGAAATCAGACAGAAAAAATAAGATGGCATGATCATGAACTTCTATTGGTTAGCCTATCCAGAGGTTTTGATATTCTAACCCTGACCTAGGGAAAACACCTTGAACCCGATGGTTCGTGTTTCGTAGCTCCCACCTTTCCACCTTTGTATCTTCTTGTGTTGGTTTCACCTCAACTTCAGATTTTGAATCGTCTCCTCCGGCTTGGGAGATCCTCCATTACATGGGTTTACATTAAAGAAACCATGGACACGCAGGCCCTACATTTTATTGGAAGAAGGCTCGTAGGCCAACAAATTTAAATTTAAACAAATTTAAATGAAACCATACACACATACAAAGGGTCTTTGGTCTATCTCATGATCATCCATAGCATGAAACGACATTTATGCATATTTATAATTCAAATTCTTTTAATCGTTCTTTCATTTAAGATAAGTCACGCTCAAATTCAATTAATTATGATCTTATAATTAATCAATTATTTATCTTAAATTCCTTTCTGAATTTCCTTGAGATTCTTCTCATCCATATTCCTTGTATAGGTCTTCGTACTTTTAGAGGAAACCTAGTGAAAATTGTGGAAAGTACACGACATATATTTTATATTTACACGGCATGTATTTCATTTCACCTTTTATCCAAAGTACACGCCGGGGGATTTGGCGTGTTTTTTGTACTTTGGAAATTTTGGAGTACACGGCGTGTAGATAAATCATACAAGGCATGTAATTCCTTGTTACGTGGTTACAATCCTGACAACCCCGTGTACGCGCTACGTGGCTTATCCTTGTACACAATTTCACCTGGGCTGGAATGGACTACACGGCGTGTTGCTCCGATATTCACACTTTGTATTTCGGTTTCCACATGCCTTTAAATTCTGGTCAACACAAAATGATTAATACTTAGGCATAATCAATTCACATGGTGTGGTTTGGCGGACCAGTTCTCGTTCGTTGAACCTAAGTACACGGCGTGTAGTTTTAATTACACACCGTGTAATACCGTGTTTTATAGACAGAAAGAGCAGCTCCTCTGGATGAGTTCCTCATTTTTATTTTAATCAAAAATTAAAATTAAAAGGTCGTTTCTGTGATATGAATCATGAAATGAAGGAGGAAGAACAGATCTGATTTATTCAGATTTATAGAATTATTTATTTCAAATTGAATCAAATATAAATGCGTAAATTATCAACAAAAATTAAATAAATATAATCAACGTTGTAACATCCCTCTGATACCATTTGAAGGTTCCGGGCATAGCAGAAACGCGTTGGTGGATGTTACCACTTGGCTTTTTGTCATTATAAATGATCAATCTGGGATCAATACGACGATAAACACCAGTCTCCATGGATAGAAACATAGAAAAAGACAGAGAAGAAGGTTTTTCTCAGAACCAAAAACAAGGATCGTTACAGGTTGATTATAATTAATTTAATCAGTTGAAAATAAATTCCTTTTTGGGAGTTCTTTCTTCATTGATGTTCTTGATCACGTTCTGTTGTGATTCATTTTTGCTTCGTAGAATCCAAGTTTAGACTTCCTCTAGCAGTGATCCACACGTGCACCTCGTATCTCTGGTCGTCGCCAAAGGAGTCTCCGGGTGCTAGAGTGGAGAAACCTTTTCTTGCATTGTCTACCTTAGATCGTCTTGATCTGATGGAAGAGGATCTCTCTCGGTCTTGAGAGCGTTCTTGGAGGAGGAGGTTCTTTCAGCCTTGAAGGAATTCTCCAGAACTATTGTGCACAACGATTCTCTTGTGTGTCAGAAAAGAGTTGGGGTTGTGAGGATATTTATAATCGGGTTTGAGGTTGTAGAGTTATGAAAATAAATAAATGTGTTACGCATTTTATTTATTTCAATAACTCCGTTTTGAAGACCCCATGTCGAGTCATTAATTCCTTGACATGCTCCCACACTGATTATAGTAAATATCATTTAATAAAATGATATTTCCTCAAAATCCCGACTGGAAAAACTACATGACATGTATTAATAAATACACGGCGTGTACTTGTTTTTCATTGAAAACTACATGGCGTGTACATTCAATGTAAATGGTATATATATCTTGTTTTCATTTATTCATTTACTTTCCAAAATGAAAACTACATGGCGTGTACATTTAATAATTCATGGCGTGTACTTGTTTTCAAAATAAAACTATATGGCATGTAATTATTGATACACGGCATGTACTTGTTTTATTTTATTCTTCCTCCAACATTAAAACGATTTTAGGCTTCCTTGAATAATTATTAAACCACGTATGGGATTAATCTTTATTCTACTCGAGATACTTGAATACAATTAGTGTGTGATGCTCTAGGCCTCTTTCTTGTTGGCATTAGGTGGGCTTGCCTAATGTCCAAGATTACTGTCTAGCAACGGGTCAAGGCACCCAAGAGAAAGAAGTTGACGCCGCATTGACATATCACCTCATACGAATGAGTACTATGTAATTTAATCCCTTTGTCTCAATATCTTATCAAGCAGGTTTCATGGCAGTTTCATAAACCTATATGCTTCTTCCATCGTTCTTTGACTACCTGAAATAAACTCGTCGTTTACACCATGGCCATGGAATTTCATGCGAAAGTTCTATTTCAATCAAAGGGCCGAGATATCAACATCCATAAATGGAAGGGAAAAATCCTTCCTCAACTTATCCATTAACAACATGTCATTCATGACGCACCCTACATACCCTCCTTCCCTCCAACTATCTGTGTTACGGTTTTTTCAGTAAATCTAAGTGCGCGAGTCATGACATGAGTTAATGATAATCTTCCAGTATGATGACCATTACACACGCTCGTAGATAGAAATGTCTGATGACACCAAGTCATGTGAAATTTCTACTGGAGGGTATGTTCTCATAATCTCCCATCTTGGAGATTACCAAGTGCGAACTCCGTGAGAGTGAGTCTCATCTTCTTACTAGTACTCGCACATGACGGTCTGTATACTATGTGTCCTATCATAGTATTTCATCTAACTGTAGAACTTTATTTAAGAATATTGTTGTATCATTTCACGGTTCTCATCATAGCGGGGATCTTCAATGACCTTATAAATGCAACAAATATTCCATGACATTATTATATTATAGTCATGCAGAACAATGAACAATATATAATAAGTGAACATTCATGTAATGAAAGTATAAAACAGTTGGTTCTCAGGAAACCAACCCTTACAGCTTTAATACTAATGTAATGGTTTAGTAACTCTTGAATCACAAATATCCATTGAAATTAATTATGAACATAAAATATAAGAATTTTAACTAATTATGGAAAGATAATTATTTTTCATATGAAATTGAAAGTAGTTGACTTTTTTATTTCCATTAAAGTATTTTTTTCTCAATTAAGATAAAATATTGTATATACTAACAAACTAATTATAATGTTTTAGGTAATGAAACATTTTAAATAAAGGTATGATATAAAATTTTTAGTGTATGTTTAAAATATCCATGTGAACTATTATAAAGCTATAGATAACTTTATATACTTCATGAGAAATTTTTAAAATTTTCATAGATGTAAATGAGTGCACTTGGTAAAAAAAATTGATCTAACTTTTCAGAGTATACATTAACCATGTAATAATTGATCATATATACGTATTAAAGGTTATCTCTAACTCACATTTTTTTATATACGTCAGTGATATGATGGTAGTAAAAGGAAGATCAATGACGAGTATATATATTGAAAATATTAAGAATCAAATATATTGAAATAACTAAACATATTACAACTATATTTTTTAATGGATATCATATAAAATACAATATATTTATAATAAATTAGAACACTACAATAAGTTTTTGTTGAAAAATGTGTGTTAAAATCTATCATTAGCTGCAAACGAACATCAAAACATTAAGATGTATCTGAGTTAATGATCTTAATGCCACTGAGGATATTAATATATATTCAATATCAACTATATTTCAATAAATGAATCCTATATCATTCATGATAGTGGAATAATACTTAACTTCTATGGATAAGGCTCGGTATTCACATGAGTTGTCAATAAAATACTACACTCTCCTGAGCTTAGTGGGAGGAGTAGATCAAAAGACACATAATGCATAGGAATTCATAACCAAAGAGGTGGTTAATGTTCACCATGGTGGGATATACTTATATTATTCTTCTAGAATAATTATTCCTATAAAGAATTCGTAGATGATAATATGATAAATATGAAAATTTTATATAAATTCATGTAATAGACACCATGTATAAAGATTTAGGACTCCATATTTTGAATGTTTTTAAGACTTGATACTACTTGTGATTATTAAATAGTATATGGACATGGATGATACAATATATTACCAATAAAGAATAATTTATTATTTAAATTTCATTCTTTGACAAAAATTATTCACCCCCCATCATGAAAAAAAACATTTTTGAATTATACTTGTCAAATCATACATCTATTATCCCCATATTGGGCTATTGATTATCAAGGACACCTCATTTAGATGAGTCTATATGAAATATGTCTATACAATGCAACCAAAATGAGACACCATGTTATATGTCTACTAGTCATAACTTAAAGGATCAGTGACATCAATAAACTCCAATATGATATGCATATTACATAATTTCATTTATGAATAAATCATGCATAGTGGTCATAGAATATTCATTTGGAAATGAATGAGTGGAATGTATCTCTATCTGGTTATTGTGAGTGCTATAATTTTTCATGTCAGATAAGTTGATAACATATGGAAAATGAATGTTGTGTCTTACAAGTTCATTAAGACTAAGGAATGAAAATTTCTCCAAATATGACTTGAAGGAGAAACAGTGTTCTTTGGAACAAGATCTATAAGATAGATCCATGTGTTTTCTCAATATATTTTTAGTATATATATTTACTAAGTATTAAAAATATACAAGTTGAAACCATTTAATATTGAATTTTTTCAGCATATAATCCATTAATTAGAACATGCATGGACCTAAGAAGAGACTATGGAGATTAAAATAATTTCACAAGATTAAGTTTTAGGAATTTATCTCATTTTCCATGAAATATATTGATGTTTTACATTAATGATTCTTAATTCATAATAGGTAAATATAAAATAAAACAAAAATAATTGCATAGACTTGCAGTTATAATTATCTGACAGTACTTTAAAAAGTAAAAATTGATGAGTTCGTGGTGTTTGGAGAAGTAATAATACTAATGATCAAGGGAATTGAACAGTTTGATTTATTTAGTTCAATTTGATCTATTATCACCAATAAGGCTATAATAATATGAAAGATAAAATTACTGCAACTTCTGGATTCCATATCTACAATATCTGAGTACGTTGTGACTTTTGATGCATCTTAAAAAGAGGTTTACCAATGTCCTTTTCTGATTTTGGGTTATATTTTTTATACTTAAAAACTACATATCATGTTTTAGAATTATCACTGTGGTATATTGGTTAGATTATCTTATTTTCATACTAAAAAATCAATTATAAAATAGAGATACATATTACTTGATTAAAAGATAGAGTGAATATATTAAAAAGGTGAAGTAAATTAATTCTCTTGAATTTTTTTAATCTATTTATTGAGATTAATTCATGAGATTTGTTGTAAATTTTCTAAAAGACCCCTGAACGAAGGTTCTAGTGTTGGTATCACATACTAAAAATTTATCACCCTTGTTATTTACACCGATAATGGCTCACATAGACTTAGAGTTGATTAATTTCATCTCTTTTCAAATTTATTAGTGATTTCATCCTTCTGTGGTGTAAATTAGGCCATAATTTTATGGCTCATGTATTCTCGGGCCATTTTTTGTTGGTTTTGTGGTTGAATGGTCTTTATATGAGATTTCAGGGGTGTTTTTTAGAGTATGGAGTTGTAGGAGTATCGTAACAAGTGATTCATTATATAAATAGGGAATTCACAATGTGAGTTGATGATTCACAAATTGTGTAGTTGGTTAACTCATTGTTTCTATGTGGAGGTGGAGGATTCCATGAAACATATTCACATTTTGAAGGGGTAATTCATGACGTATATTAATTTAGGGTGAGGTGACTAAATTTTTGGAGAAAAATTATGATATGGAAATTGTACACCCTTTAAGGGTTTCATAGATTTTATTTCATGGGCCCCATGGAATTCATGACTTGAATCTAGTGAATTATAGGTTGTCTATAATGTTGGTTTAGCCAGTTATCCTCTCATTTGGATGTTCATTCTCATGGTTGTGGGAAAACTGTAGGTGATTTGGGAGGTCTTCCATCCCATCTCCCCTCTATTAAATCCCCAGTTTCTAGTAATTTTTTTTTGGAGGTATTGTTAGGAAAAAATCCCTCAAGGTATCATTAAATCATTTTGAGGTGATTGTGTTTATTGAAAAAGTGGGCCTCCATGTTGTGGTTGTTGAAAAAGAAGACCATGATATACAAATTTGTTGAGAAAGGGGGCTTTCATGGTGGCATATCGAGTTCAAGGGATGTAGTTAACAATCCATGATTAATTAAATAAACTCGACAAAGGAATAGATGATCTGGAGGCGATAAAAAAAGAGCAGATACAAGGTGGTGCCATTTTCCAGTGTTTGCCAAATTTTTGGGCCTCAAAATTGACAAATGGAGAAATGTGTTTTTGGAAAAGGGACTTGCGCTCCGGTGTCTTGGAGGTTTGTAAATTTGTGCACCATATGTTTTTCAAGATCAAAACATCAAAATATAGTCAAGGAAATATGGATTCCCATGTTTTGGTTTGGCCACGCAAGTGACTAGGGCGATAGAGACTAGGGCGGTTGGACTTGCGTGCTAAGAGGAGACTTGCATGCTGGAACTCAAGGTGACAAAAATTCCTATAAATATAGGCCCACCCCTCCTCATTTTTGATGGAGTTCAACACTTAGAGAAAATTAGAGATCTAGTCGCGGAGGTGGTTTGGTCGCGCTAGTGGTGTTTTGGTCACGCAATTATAAAGATATCCAAAATTTGCACGCCAATTGATAGTTATGTGCTAGTATTGGTTTAGGCGTAAAAGGGTGTGAGTATCCCAAGTTCTAAGTTGGTGAAGGGACTGTCGTGAAAGTGGTAAGGTGCACTTATGTGCTAGGCTTAAAGAAGCACACCAAGCATAGAGAAGCACGCCAATTATCCTAGGGTTGCGCGAAATTTGGAAGATTGTCCGGTACATCAGCGGTAAAGTTGTATTCATCAGTGGATGAAAGTGGAACTTGAACAGAGCATCTACATATAGAGGAAGATTCATTCATTTGTGAAAATGAAGGGACCGACAAGTCTTTAAACTTTGAGTGGATCATATGAAGAAACAGTGAGCACACTTTAGTTGAGAGAGTAGCGAGCTTTCATATTGTGAGTGGTTGTAAACCAGGAAAGATAGTGATTCTGCTCCTAACTTTGTAAATAAAAGTGTTCTTTTAGTGTATTTGGTACATCGGCACATCGTTGATGTATGCTCCTTGGACGTAGCCCAGTACCGGTGAACCAAGTAAAAATTGTTGTGTCTTGTGCATTATTTAGTTTCATTTTATACTTTCATATAGGAGAGAGATAGAGAAAGAAGAGAGTTTTGCTTAACAACAAAACAAGATCAATAGGGGAATTTGTTTTAATCTGTCATACCCTAATTCACCCCCCTCTTGGGGTATCTAACCCAGTGTACCTAATAGATATGTGGTAATTTGATCTCTAATCATTGTTTTTTTCTTTCATTCTTCCTTGAAGAATCACTATGGTGGTGCTCCTTTTATCTAGGAGTGCATTAGATTTTATGTTTTACAACCCTTTTGTGGGATCTAGGTTTCATCAGAGATTCCAAGTGCAGTTGTGGTTTCTAGGTAATTTATTATTTTCCTTTTGGTGCAAAGTAAGCCAGAAATAATTTCTTGAGGTAGGGTATCCTTATTCTCACCATTTTTACATGGTATGTGTGATATTTTGGTGGGTTTTCTTTCCTTTTTGTGGATAGTATGTGTCTAAATAATCAGATAATAAATTAGAATAATTCAAATTGATGGGTATGGTGGAGATATTTCACGATTTACTACTTTGATATATGTTGTTGATGATATTGTTCATGCTTGTTTCTAGTATTAAAATTAATGATTTTTGGTAGCCTTTTTTACACTATAGATTACATGTGTAGAGATCCTTATTGTGTTTTTGTTTGGTCACACCATGAATAAAATGTTAATGAACATATATTTTGCTAATAAAATAGTTTCCCATGGAATACTAGTTTTTGTGATAATACAAAAGATAAATTAATAAGTAATGTGATATATCACCTGAATAATTGTGGAAGATGGAATATGTTTCTATTTTTTATGGTTTCTTTGTTGTGAGTATTGTGTATTATAGGTTGTCGTGTGGTGTTGATGATGATCGGTTGGGATATGTGATGTGTGGGGTTGTAACTCGGTGGTCTGTTGGCATGGATATGATGTGGGAAGTTGTTCAATGTGGCGTGCAATGGTTTTGGTGTATAATGATTGTGGTGTATGATGTGGTTGTGGTAAGTAATCTGGTTGCAGCGTGTGATGTGGTTGTATTTGTGGTATGTTGTGATGGTTATGTGTGGAGTTTTTGTTATGAAATGGTTTTGGTATGGAGAGGATGAGACATGGGGTTGTTGTGGTGAGATGGATTGGTTGACGAGGTGTGGTGATGATGGTTGATGTGAGCTGGGATAGTTGTGATGTGGCATGGTTGTGCTAGTTTCTTAGATAGTAATAGAATAAAATATGAATAAATAAATGAATGGGATGGAAATAGAGTATAATAATATTGAAAATTTTTATGGTAAATTGGTTAAATTAATTGAATAAATGAGCTGTTTGTGTAAATGTGAAATGAATTGACTTAACAATAAATTTTAGAATAACTTGATTAAGTTGGAAAGTGGTGAAATTTTATATAAAAGTGGTAAATCTTTTATGGATTGTGTGGTGGTGGTGTGGCATGTTTCATATAGTGATGGAATCTATTGCAATGGTCGATGTGTATGACGATGGTGGTGAAGTGGTGTGCACTAGTACAGTTGATTTGAACCCATAGGTTGGGTAGTATTTGTTGCTTATATATATATTGTATGTTTATGTTATATATTTAGGTGCCCCACCCAATTCGGATAACTATACCAAAGCCAAGAGGTTTTGGGTTTTAGGTGTTTTCCCCAACATCTAGGTTGGTGGTGATATGGATGGTTTCCCCTCTTCCTTGCTCTTCATTCAGTGCTGATGGCCTAGGTGTCTTCAGACGAGATGTGCAATGATTTTATGTGCGTTTTCATGTGAGGTTTGATATGGTGATACATATAGAGATTTGAAATGTGGTGGGATCATGTGTGGTAGTAGGAGGGCATAAGGTTGATGTCCTTCACATTCATGATACCCAACTTCTCAGGTTATATGATGTGATGTGATGTGATGGACCAGGTGTCATCGAGTGAGACGTAATGTGATGGCCTTGGTCTCTTTGGGAAATATGTGATGTGTTTTTGTTGTGATGTGATGATTCTTAATGCTATCACCATTTTCTAGACATTGTGAGGGTGGGGTAGTTAGGGATTTGTATCATCCCACATCATAGATGGATGTTATGTTATGTGATATGTGTTGGAGTTGGTGTTGGTGTCCTAGAACCAACTACTTTTTACTTTATGATAAACTTTTTTTCATGAATTTGAATATATATAAATACCTTATCACATCTTTATTGTTCCTCTACATGACAATGCATGTGATAATATTCTAAGGGTAACTGTTGTACTAAAGGGTCATAGAGGATCCCTACTATGATGAGAACCCAGATGTTCTATAACACTGTTCTTGAATATATATTCTCTGTCCGAATGATATTATTTGAAGGACACATATAATACAGGCCATTAGGTTTGAGGACTCATAAAACTTCGAGGTACCATCTCATGGTGTGCGCCCATGGTAATATCTAAGAGGATATTATGAAAATGATACCCACCAATAGGAAATCCACATTCCATAATTTCATTTGATGTTCCTATATGCGGACATGTGTATTATTCCTTAGACTTTATGATTATTATTAATGGGTATTACAACTCATTCAATTAGGAATATTTACAAATAAATTTACAACACACAATTCGCAGCGATATAGGATATGTTGGGTGTGTTATGAGTAATACTACATTAATAGATAATGCGAGAAAGGGTATGTACCTTCTGCTCCATAATGGAAGTTGATATCTTAGGCCATTTGATGGATTTGATATAGCCTAAATAAATCCATGACCATGGTGAGTAATGGGAAATTCCAATTCCGAGAGGTCAAAGAAAGGGTAATCAAGAAAATGGGTTGATTACACTAGCATGTAACCCGTTAGATTCGAGATATCGAAAAAAGGGTTTATATTACATGGTAAGTGTTTGTATGAGGTGAAGCATCATTATGGAATTAATTTTTTTCTCTATGGGTGCATTAGCCTATTTCTAGACACTTACCTTGGACTTTATGCAGGCTCCGCCTAATGAAACTGTGAAAGAGGCTTAGAGGGTCACACACTAAGTGTATCCAAGCATATTAGTTAAATATTCGTTTAACAGGTTCAATAAATATTATTCCTAATTAGGGTTTAATAATTATTCAATGATGCCTGATCACATTTATTTCAACACTAGTTATTCGAGTGAATATATTGTTGGTGAAATAATATATTTATTAGCAAATAATGCAGTGATATTTATTTAAAAAATAAATTGTCATTATTCAAGGTCTAATAAACGTGGTGGAAGAAATAAAGGAAAATGGAAAAATGAAAGTACATTCTATGTATTTTAATATACAAGTCGTGTGGTTTATTTTTGGAATTTTTACGAAATAATATTATTTATTTAATTAAATAATATTAGGTGTAATTTACTAGGTGTATATAAAGTAACAACAAAATTCAAGAGCTATTATTAGACTTGGGGTCTTATAAAGAATTAAATGGAATAAATAAATTTCTATGAGTAATTATTTTATTTTATTATTCAATGTATTATAAATCCTAGTTACAATATTCTCAATAGATCTATCCATTCTTTGGGGTTTTACACAATGGGTCTGGAGAAAGCTCTCAAACCAAGAGACAATTTCATTCCTCCAAGAACTCTCTCAAGTTACAAGAGTAATCCTCCTCCACCAGATCAAGTAGAGAACTTTCGAAGCAGCTCCCAGGGTGATCAAAGGTTGAAATTGCAAGCGAAAGCTCTTTTGTGCTAGAACTCAAAGATATTTTTAGCGATGTCTAGAGATATGTGGAACACATGTGAATCACTTCTAGAGGAAGCCTACACTTTTCTTTTGCAACGCAATGATGGATCGAATTGGATTGTAACTGAAAGCATCAATAGATAGATAATTCAATCATGGTAATTCTTTTCATTTAATTAAATTAATTATAACTAACATACGATGATCCTATATATGGTTCCAGGACTTCCCCCTTTCCTTTTCAATCGAATGGCCCGAAGTCCTTCAAATTTTTATTTTATTTAAAGTGAGACCCCAATTTAAGGGAAGAATAGGGGAAACCCAAATAGAAATCATCGACTTAGGACAAATCACAACCTGAAGGTTCAGCAATACAACACAAACTAACAACATGGAGCTACCCCTCTCTAGTAATTGATCAAGAAAAAGCTCTCCACCAGTGCAGATCTGAACGACAAGCAAGTGTCCTGTGTCAAAGAAAAGGCCCGATCTGACAGAAAAATCCATAACCTCTCAACATCCAAATCCATAAAGCTCTGCAACTATGAACAAAAAGCTCTGGAACCTCCTCTGGGGCCCGATCCATGAGGTCGAGTCTGAATGCATCGTCATTTTAACAGACCTCATAAAACTCGTTCACCATTCAGAGAATAAAAAAACAGAAAGACCTCCAACAAACAATCATCCTGGACCAACCTCGTTGACCTCCACCCCAACACCGTAGCTACAAAATTTTGGAAGGCAATCCATAGAACACGAGTTCAAGCCAACGTCACCTAGGACTGGATGACCAAACCCTGCATCTAAGGACCGCCACCAATGAGGGAAACTGGTCTTCCTGAAATAGAAATGCCTCATTGGGCATGGATCTACTCCGATCAGAACCTCGGATACACCATCATCAGGTTCCAGCACAAGCCTCACGATGACAATAACAAAAAGTCCAGCGACATCGGACCAGGACAACCCAAAAAAGATCCAAGAACAAAATCACTACTGTCTCCAAATTAGACACTTGTAAAAACTCATAGCAACTAAGATTTAATTCCTCCCCCTTCGAAGCACTGAGATCAAGCCTTGAGCCGCACCGAATATTGTGAGAAGAAGCTCAGATCTAGCTGAGAAACCAGCCCACTTCATCACATGTCCCACCATAAAAGCTGAGCAACCCAAACAAAGAATAGGGCCACCCCAAGCTTCGATGCTGTCATATAGAGGAAAACTGGGCCAAACTCAGACCTAAGGCGTGACGTTGCATTCGCGCTAAGACAACTACGGGTCTTCCACCGAGAAGCGGAATTGCTTCACAAGCCAAGCCTCTAACGCTGTGACGACGTCGTCAGAAAATGCCCCGCGCCGAGCCGACTACCGGACCTCAATCGAGAAGTGCCTCCATCGCATGAGCAGCGGCGCCAACATCGAGACGAACCCTCAGCCACCGCGAGCAGAACTTGGCCTGAAGGGGGAAGAGGAAAGAAAATAAAAAACCCCTAGGAGATGCGAGGGAGATGAAAAATGCCACTCCGAGGCTAAATCCCAAACCTCAATCCCTCCCCCTTTCCTTCTCGTTATTCATTCTATTTCAAAGATCCGACATTTTATCATTGTAAAATATCTTGGATTGATCGTTGTTCATGGTAAAATTAATGTTGTGTACACCCTTCCATGCACTTCTATTATGCCTGGAACCTACAAGGGGTATCAGAGCAGTCATATCATAAATTATGATTTTTTATTTTTTCATTGAAGATTTATGTTTTTAAAAATTTATTTATTTCAATTCATGTTAATCATTATATAGATATGATTCTCGAGATCTATTCCTCCTCTTTCGTTTCTCATTCACCTTATTGAAATGATATTTTTATTTTTTTTATTTTTGATTAAAATAAATCAGAGGATATCATCTAGATGTACCAAAGGTTCATTTACATAAAACACAAGAACACATGACGTATCAGTTGGACTCATACGCAATGTAGTTAAACTCACATGGCATATATTTTTTCCCACACACTGTGTAGTCAAGGTTCAATGCATCGGAACTGGTACTCCAAATCAAGCCATGTGTTGGAGTTTATTTGAGTCTTTATGACTCCGTGAGTTGACCAGGAATTGGTGGCACACAGATTCTGGATTACACACCATGTGGCCCAATGGGCATGATGTGTTGTCCCTTTCAGGTTAGGGTTGGACCATGTACCTTGTACATGGATTTCCTGACTGAAGACCATGTAACATGGATACTACACAACATGTGTCCCACTAGACATGTCGTGTACTCCAAATATTTCTGAATTCCATCTACACGTCATATCCTCAGGCACGTACTTCGGATGGACGGTGAATGATAGTACATGTTGTGTAGTAGGAACTATAGGATGTTTAATCATCAAAATTATGAATATTTATTAAAATTTATTATTATATTATTCAAACCCTTCAGATGTGTACCATGGTGTGGGCATAAATCTGAGGCACAACACATGATAGGTGTTTTATAGATATGTGTTTAATTTAACATATGTGTATTGTTAATTTCTACTCATTGGGTATTTATGAACGAGGATTCACCGAGTTTCAACCAAGGTACAAGTTACATACAAAGATAATTTTAAATGAATTTATTTTCTTAAAATTGTGATGAAAGAGAATCTCAAGGAAATTCAGAATAATGCTTCATGATAAAATGATTCTTTAATTAAAGATAACAATTAATTGTTTCGAGTGTGATTTATCTTTAACATGAATGATTAAAGAATTGAATGCTAGTTTTATTTATGTGTAAATATCATTGCATATGTGGATGATAATGAGCTAGACTAGAACCTTTTTATGTGGATGATTTCTTTTAATTAATTTATATAAATTAGATTTCTTGGCCTGTGAGCCATATCCTCTTTAATATATAGGGCCTACATGCCCAAGGTTTCTTTTATGTAAAACCCCATTTTACCCCTCACCTGCGTGTGAGATAAAATAATATTTAATGGACAGAGCTCCAAGCTAGTGGAGGTGGATAAATTTAGGATCCAAGGTGAAACCAATCCAAGGAGATACAAAGGTGGACATGTGGAAAGTTGTAATCACGAACCCAAAGGGTTCAAGTTGTTTTCTCCCATAGGTCTTGGGTTAGTTTATCAACCACTATATAAACTGTCCAATGGAACAGGCTCATGATCCTTCCATTTATTTTATTTCTATTATTTACATGGTTTATTTATTGTGGGTGTGTTGTAATGATCACACAATTAATGAATTAAACAAAAATGCAAGATGGAAATAAAATAAGACCAACTTATGCATAAATATTATCTTAGAAATGGTTATTCACTTTAGTATATCCCACTTAATATTAACCATCATGTAATAAAGATAATAAAATGTATATTTAATTATAATGATAAATACCCTCAAATAAATATTAAGTTAGTATAGTCTTCCATAATCTTTGTTCGAATCGAACCATAGTTCAAAGTGAATGATAAACCCTAGTTGGGGTGATTTCAATTATCAGGGAATTATAATTCAAGATTTTGGGTTGACTTGAATTGGTTCACATCAAGGGTTGACTGCCACAATACTACTTGGTGTGACCAAGAGGCAATGATTGAGGAAATCCAAAATAAAATTATTTTAGGATTGGGGAGTCCACACAGTGAATAAAGGAGTTGCGGATTAATGCAGTTGGAATTTGGAATGCCTATATAAAAAAATTCAAGTTTCTTGACCAACCTTAGATGGAGTAATTCTAAGGGAAATATGAATCCATTATACTAGAATATTCAGGAAACATAATATTCCAAAGTCAATGGTGAGGGTTATTGGATTTCGATAAATAGTTGGAGACTAATAAGTGTTAATTAATTTGATTGTCTTAGTATTTATCATGATAAAGTACTAAATCTTTTCTCATCTTAATTTTTAAAAACAAAAAGGAAAAATGACATGAAACATATCATTGAGAACTATATTTGATAAGGAAAACCTTATCACTGGCACTAATTTCCTATAATCGTAGAGGCGTATACACATCATCCTTCTCCACAGGAGAAAATTGTATGTGCTGGAGGAGCCTATTCTAGTTGTTCCTGGAAATAAGGCCAATGATGACGAAATATATCCCTTTATTAATCATTTGGATGATTCTATAGATTTATAATGTTTCATGTTCTCGGTCATGTCTAATGAGCTCTTGAAGCAACATAAAAACATGGGCGTGTATAGCATGATGTCTCACCTTAAGGATCTCTATCAATATATTGTGAGAAATGAGAGATATGAGATCTCCAATTATTGGTTCACAACTATTCTTGGAGTGTCTATTCCAAATCGACCTCATGTAGTCAAGCTTATTGGCTACATTTAACACCTGGACGTCTTAGGGATTAATTCCATGGATGGGTTGTGTATAGATCTCATCCTATCATCACTTCCAAAGACCGTCTCAAGATTTATTGTCAACTATAACATGATAAATAATGATAAGTGTCTATATGAACATTTGAACTAGATTCTCAATGTATATAAGGCCATCTGGAGTGACAAACCTACAATCCTTATGGTGAATAAGAAGAGGAAGGACATGGAAAAGGGGCCAAGGATTTAGAAATGGTCTGAAGCCCCCGAGAATTGTCTCTCCAAGAAGGGGAAGATCCAAAGGCAGGGTAAGGAATGGGAAACAGTATGTTTTTCATGTGGACAGCTAGGACACTAGAAGATTAACTTCACCCAGAATCATGGGGATGCTAAATGTGTGTTCGTTATAAAGTGTAATATTTCCATTTCTACAAAGTGGGTATTAGATATAGCATGTGGGTCTCAAATCAGTATTAAAAAGAAGGAACCAAGTTGATATAGAAATATTTCCCTAGGAGAGGTGGATCTTCGAGTGACCAATAGTGTGAGGCGGGCTATGTTGTCCATTAGATATTACCATCTCTCCTTGCGAACTATGATTCATTTAGTTTTACATAACTGTTATTATTTACCTATTATTACGAAGAACATAATTTATGTTTCATGTTTGGATATGGATGGATTTATTTTCATGTTTGGAAATAAGGGTTGTTTCTTTTATATGAAAAATGTATGTTATGGTATGGTTCATTTAAATAATGGTTTGTATTTATTAAATTACTAAAACAAAGTTTTGGAAATATATAACCAAACAAACTCACATGACTCAAACAACACCTAGTTGTGGCATCACCGTATCGATCATGTAAATGACAAGAGAATGACAAATCTCTACCAAGATGGTTGTTTAGAATATACTGAGATAAAACCCCATTATAGATTTCATTCTTGTTTACAAGGTAAAATGACCCATCTGCCTTTCGGTGGACAGGGTGAAAGGTCTACCGAGCATGTAGGATTGGAACACAAGGATGTTTGGGGACCATTTCCAATAGAAGATAAAGGTGGATATTCTTACTTCATTACTTTTACTGATGATTTGAGTAGATATGGATATATATAATTAATGAGGTATAAGTTAGAATACCTGGATAAATTTATGGAATTCAAAAATGATGTAGATAATCAGTTTGGTAAGAATATAAAGAAGATTTGATCGGATTGAGGTGGAGAATATATGAACAAAGAGTTCACTGATCTTTTGTGGGAGTCTGGGATTCTTTCTCAACTCACTTCTCCTTATACACCATAGTGGAATGGTGTTATTGAAAGGAGTAACTACACCTTATTAGATAAGTTTAGGTCAATGATGAGTCATGAATATTTTCTATTATCCATTTGGGGATATGAATAACAAACGGAAGCATAAACATTAAACTGAGTACTAAATAAGGTGTAAAATGGAATTCCCTCTAAGTTGTGGAATGGAAAGAAACCCATTTTGTCACACACACATGTATGGGGATGTGAGTTATTTGTTAAGTCCTTATCAGGATACAAACTAGCACCCTGAGGCATGAGGTGTATCTTTATAAAATGTCCCAAGGAAACGAAAGGATATTACATATATAACCCTTCAGACAAGAAAGTGATTGTCTCTATACAACCTGTCTTTCTTGAGTGGGATCATATCCTCAAAAAGTATAGTGGGAGAAATATTGACTTTGAAAAATTTGATGCTCAAGATACATAGGAGTTGGTATGTGAAGCAGTTCCATAGGTCCTTGTGGAAGACGTTACAGAAACACAAGTACTTCGTAGGAGCTCCAGAGAGGTAAGGTAACCATATATATTTGGTTTCCTAGTTACCGAGGATGGTGAATCAGTATTTTTGGATAATGATGAACCTATATCATACAAGGAAGAAGTAGAGAGCATATAAGATGCAAAATTTCTTGAAGCTATGAATTATGAGATGGATTTCATGTATTAGAACCATGTTTGGGTTCTGTTTGATGAGCCAGTTGATGTAAAGCTTGTTGGATGCAAATGGGTATTCAGGAGAAATATAGACATAGAAGGTCAAGCTAGAACCTATAAAGCAAGTTTTGGGGTTAACAATTCAGACATTATTAAGGAATTGACTACTATGAAACCTTCTCCCCATTTTCCATTTTTAAATCCATAAGAATTGTACTTCCCATAGAAGCATACCATGACTACGATATTTTGCAGAAGGATGTCAAAACTAAATTCCTTAAAGGGAATCTTCAATAAGATGTCTATATGACACAATAGAAAGGTTTTGTGACACCAAGTGAACCCAAATGGGTTTCCAAGTTGCATAAATCCATTTACGTATTAAAGAAAGCATCCATGTGATGGAACATTTGATTTGATGAATCCATAAAAAAATTTGGTTTCATTAAGAATTAATGTGAGACATGTGTTTGTAAGCATTTTAATGGGAATGTGGTGATTAACCTAGTAGTATATGTTGACAACATATTACTTATTCAAAATGATGTACCAGTCTTACAGTGATTTAAGGACTAGTTGAACAAGTGTTTCTCCCTGAAGGAATTAGGTGAAACATCCAATATTCTAGGTATCAAGATCATTCATGATAGATACAAGAGGATTCTTGGACTAATTCAGGGTACATACATTGACCAGATACTAAAGAGATTTAGTATGGAACAATCCAAGACTGTATTAGTTATAGTTTCACATGGCCTACATCTTTATAAGAGAATTTTTCTTCAGACACAACATGAGAAAGATAGGATGAGAATGATCCCATACACTTCAGCTATAGGATCCATCATGTATTCAATGTTATTTAAAAGGATTGATGTTTCCTATAAACATAAAATTGTATACAGATATCAAGAAGTTCTAGGATAACATCATTGGACTACTTTTAAGAATATCCTTAAGTATCTGAGGAGAACTGAGGATATGTTCCATATGTATAGAGGAGACAAGGATATTTTTATCAGAGGATATGATGATGCTAGTTTTTAGATAAATATGAATGATATGTGTTTGCAGTTAGGATATATTTTCTGTCTCAACTAAAGAGCTATGAGCTAGAAGAGTTCAAAGTTTCCAGTTGTCGCCAATTCTACAGCGGAGTCTAAATATACAGCAGCTTCTGATGCATCCAAGGAAGTTATCTGGATTTGGAACTTTATCTAGGATCTTTATGTGGTTCCTAGCAGTAGAGACCATATCACATTATATTGTGATAATACTTTAGTGGTGGATCTTGTAAAATAAATAAGATCACATCAGCAGACAGAGCACATTCTCCAAAAGTATCACCTCTTGAGGGATTTCTATCAAATGGGTGAGGTTGTAGTGAGAAGAGTATCCATAAGAAGAGAATGTGGTGGACCCCATGACTAAAGGACTATCTCAACATAAGAATTAATATCTTGTGAGATCTAGTATGTTAATGGTTGTTAGCAGTTGGCTCTAGTCCAAGTGGGAAGCTGTTGGATTAGGTGGCCTATAACTAACTAATTTTTACTTTATGATAAACTTGTATTCATGTATTTTAATATTTATAAATACCATCTCACATCTTGATTGTTCTTATTCATTAAAATGCATATTATATTTTCCTAAGGATAGTTGTTTCACTAAAGGGTCATAGTGGATCCCTTCTATGATGAGAACACGGATGTTCCATAACACTATTCTTGAATATATGTTCTATGGACGGATGATGTTATTAGAGCTTCACAAATAATAAAGGCTATTAGGGGTGAGGACTCATAAAACTTTGATGAACCTTTTCATGGTGTGCACCCTTGGTAATATCCAGGAGGATATTATTAGAATGATACTCGCCAATATAAAATCCACATTTCATAGTGTCATTGGATGTTCCTATCTACGGATGTGTGTATTGTTCATTATTCTTTAATATTATTATTAATGGGTATTACAACTCACCCACTTAGATTTATTGATGAAAACTATGATGACACGCTAATCACAATGATCTAGGATATGTTGGGTGTGTCACGAGCAATACTTCATTAATAATGCGAGAAAGGATTCTTCCCTTCTGTTCCATAATGAGAGTCGATATCTCAGGCCCATTGATGGAATTGATATAGCCTAAATAATTCCATTTCCATGCTGAGGAATGGGAATGTTCAATTCCAGAAGGTCAAAGAAAGAGTAATTGACTACATGGGTTGATGACACTATCATGCAACCCGCTTGATTCGAGATATCGAGACAAAGGTATTACATTACATCGTAAGCGTTTGTATGAGGTGACATGTCATTGCGGTGTTAAGTTCATTCTCTATGGGTGCCTTGGCATGTTTCTAGATGCTAGACTTGGAATTTAAGAAATATTCACCTATTGCCATTGAGAAAGAGTCCAAGAGGTTTACAACAATGTGTATCCAAGTATATTAGTTAAATATTCATTTAACAAGTTGAATAAATATTATTCCCGATTGTGGTTTAATATTTATTCAAGGATGCCTGATCACATTTATTTAGACACTAGTTATTTTAAAGAATATGTTGTGGGAAAAATAATATATTTATTAGAAAATAATGAAGTGATATTTATTTAAGAAATAAATAGTCATTATTCAAGGCCTAATAAATGTTGTGGAGGAAATAAAGGAAAATGGAAAAACAAAAATTATATGCTGTGTATATTAATATACTCTTCATGTGGTTTTTTTCGGGAATTTGTGAGAAATAATATTATTTATTTAATTAAATAATATTATGTTTAGTTCATTGGGATCATGTCAATTAATAATAATAGTCAAACACTATTATTATACATGGGGTCTTATTAAGAATTAAATGAAATAAATAAATACCTATGGGTAATTATTTTATTTCATTGTTCTAAGTATTATAAATCCCAAATGCATTATTCTCATTAGATCTAGAAATTATTTTTTGTTGTTCACAATGGATCTGGAGAAATATCTCAAGCCAAGAGAGAATTCCTTTCCTGTAAGAACGCTCTCAAGTTGCGAGAGAGATCCTCCTACACCAGATCAAGGAGAGCACTTTTGAAGCGGCTCTCAATTTGATCAAAGTAGGACATCGCAAGTGAAGGCTCTTGGATGCATGCACCTGGACATCCCATCAATGATGTCTAGAGATATGTAGAACATGTGTGGATCACCGCTAGTGGAAGCCTACACTTTGCTTCTATGACTCAATGAGAGATCACATTTGATCATGACCAGAAGCATCAAGAGAGAGAGAATTACAAAAAGGTAATTAGTGTCATTTAATTAAATTAATTATAACCAACATATGATGATCCTATCTATGGTTCTGGGAAATCACCCTTTTATTTTTGTTCTTCATTCTATTTCTATGATCCAATATTTTATCGTCATGATAGATCTCAGATTCATCATTGTTAATGGTAAAATTAAAGTTGGGTACACCCTTCCACGTACTTCCACTATGCCCAGAACCTACAACATTTACATAAGGGATGGGATTGTAGGACGTTCGACATTGGGGTATGAGAGTGTAAAATCAGTAGTGGGGAGACTTTCTTTGTTATATTCTTGGTTCTATATTATTCTATTGGATGCATTATTTTATGAGTGATCCATGTGAGGCTGAGGTTTGTTAGATGGACTATATAGGTTAATTTTGGTTTTGTTGTTTGTTCATAGGTGCATTAGCATTCTATTTTCACATGTGCACTTGATACCTTGGTTTTATCCCTAATGAGTATACCTTTTATGCTCACCCTATATATATAAATTTTTTTGTAGTCTTTAAGGAGGACATTGATTACTGAGTTAGACATTACAAGATTGGGTAGGAGCTGTTGTTGAGTTGTTACTATAGACTTATCTTTTGGTATACTTGGATACTTTGTTTGTATTTGTTTATTTTTCTCATTAATTCTAATTTGGGCTTTGTATTACTTATATATTATCTATTGGGGTTTCTTGGTGGGGTTTTATCCTATCTCTTGATCATATTTTATTTATAGAGAGAAATGTCTCCCATTTTGTGATATTTTTATACCCACGGTGCTAGTTTCCATCCTAGAGCCCACTATGGGTAGGACTCATAGTTCATTATCTATCTTCCTTCATTATAAAATATTTGGATGGAGTGAGTCATGATAGATTGGTATCAATGTTTTTGGTTGAGATATAGGATGGATTCTGGATTTAGGCACTCAGATATTTTCATATATTGGAAGGGAAACAATGTTTTTTTATCTTGGTGTGTGACATAAGATAGGTAGACTATTTAGGACATTGGATTTTAGG
The DNA here is from genome assembly GCA_963277665.1 of Viscum album. NCBI lineage: Eukaryota > Viridiplantae > Streptophyta > Magnoliopsida > Santalales > Viscaceae > Viscum > Viscum album. The sequence goes on from OY728121.1 coordinate 888,338,915, forward strand.
TACCCTAGTGATATAGTGTGGAAATTATGATATTATTGAAGAACTAAATGAGGTTGACCTATTTATAGGGTAGATACCTAGGAGAGGTACAAGCATCATGATGATTTTTTTATGTATGAAATGTTTTTTTGTGGGAAGATAAAATGAATTAACTAAATAAACTTTGATAAATTTCATGATACCATTGTTCTACTTGATTTTCATGAAGGTATCATGTTCATCATCCATAAATATCTAATTTAGTTGAGGTTTATTTAGATTATCTAGTTTATCATTGGAGTATTGATTCGATAGAGGAGGATGTGGAATGGAAAAGTGATTTGCTTGCCTTTTAGTTGTAGACTTTGGGAAAGTATGTAGGGAGAATCTATAATCTGGAGAAAAATCACTAGTAGGAGGAGATCAATATTTATTTCGGTCTGATTCAAGGATGGTATGAGTTATGGATGTTGTTGGAAATTATTTAGATGAAGGTAGCTATGTGCTAGTGGTGGATGTAATTTCTTGGTGACCATAAGGTGGTTGATCTGTTGTGTCACGACATTCAAAGAGGGTTTTGGGTGGAGTTCTTATCATCGATGATAAGGGTATCAAAGAGGCCGGAGATATTCTCACATAATCAGGGGATATTGAGTGTTTGGAAGCTTAGGATAAGTTTCAAGTAACTCTAACTCTTTTCCCCTAATTTTTTTCTAGACGTGGATTCTAGAGTGTGGTATCTTGAGTAGGCTTTATGACCAGTGATTAGGTATACGCTCACCCCTATCATGCTTCATATGTATCTGGAAGTGTGGAATAAGATAGAGGTGATTTAGGGGATGTTTTATCTAGGATATGATTCATGAGAGAGTGGCTAGTGTGGAATTTCAAGGAGAAGATATTTTAGAATTGGTTAATGGGTGTTAAAGAAGTAAGGGTTTGTTCAATGGTGAACTATCCATAGTAGTTCCTTCCTCATCCATTAGGGAAATATGGTTTCCAAGAACCTTGAATGGGATTTCTATTTCCATGTTATGTATGTGGGAGACATGAGAAGCACCAGGCTCAGTTTCTAACCAATCATGGATTCTAGTTCCAGATGGGCAGTCAGACCCCTTTTCAAAAGTAGTTTTTTCCATCGAGGTAGTTTTAGAAGCAAGGGCCACTGATTCTTATTCAGTAGATAAGGTTTAGTGGAGTTGGTATAGGGAAGCCCTGTTATGGTCACTATACATACATACCTAGGCCATAGTGCAGTCATGGATGCTGGTAACATAGGGGTAGAGGAGATGGGTGTGATCATATTTGCAAGTTTGTGGAAACAATGCCCAAAATTCTAGGATTTATTCAATATATGATTAGTTTATCATCTACCCTTTTGTGTTATTTTTTTTTATTTAGGATCCTTACACTCCATTGTTTCCCCTAATTTTGTCCCTGATTTGGGATTGGACATGGAGAGGCTTCTAGTACATCTGTTGTTACCTATGCCTTTTTGAGGTTAGGCTCTTTTATTTGATGTGTTTCGAGGATGTATACTGGTGATGGGGAATCAAAAATCAGTGTATTACTTCTTATTTTTATAGATAGAACCATATTATGGTATACCCAACATGTATTTTCTATATTCATTGAATTCTATCATTTAGTTTTTTTCATAGGAGAGTTTTTTTTCAAATGTGGAGGGACAATGAGTTGAGTTAGATGGTGAGAAAGGTTATCAAGTAGAGGTTAGGTAGATGGAGCCTCTTTTGTCTCAGTTAGAAAAGCAGTCAGTTGAATCTCTGGTAGAGGGTGTCCCCAGGGTTTTAGAAGAGTTCTTATATATTTTTTCAAATATGGTTATGACCCTAGATCTATGATGTTATGTTTGGTTTGGGATAGAGTTGAAACTAGGTGCATCTATTATTTTTATGTCTCCCTATCATATAGATCCTATAGAGGTGAGTGAGTTGATGTTATAGGTGGATGATATGATGAAAATGAGTTTCATCCTATCCATTATGTCTTTGAGGGGTGATCTAGTTTCATTTTTCAAGAAGGTGGATGATAGTCTGAGAATCTTTATAGAAAACCGAAGGTTGACTCAGGTAATGGCCAAGAAATGTTACCCTCTTCTAAGGATTGATTTTCTGTTCAACCAAATGATAGGAGCTAGTTTTTTCTCGAAGATTGGTCTTCAATTTAGATATAATCAATTAAGGATGAAGGATGAGGATATCCTAAAAAAATATATTCATGTGCAGGTATGAGTACATTGTGTTTGTATCCATGAAATTTGATGTTACAAACACACTTCCCATGTTCATGGTTCCTGTGAACTTTATGTTTCATGAGTTTTTAGACCGATTCATCATCATATTCATCAATGATATCTTGATCTACTTGAATTTTTAGGAGGATCATGTCAAGCATCATAGAGCTGTTTTGTAGGACCTTCGATACCACCAGCTCTATGGGAAGTTATCCAAGTGTAAGTTATCGATGAGGGTGGTTCCCTTACTTGGAAATTTGGTGTCTCAGTGAGGTGTGGAAGTGTACCCATTAATGGATTAGGAGGTTTTCTATTGGGAAACACAAAAGAATATTGTATAGGTTCATAGTTTCTTTGGTCTCACAAACTAATATTGGAGGTTTTTTCTTGATTTATCTTGATTTTTAGACAATCTTATAGCATTTTCTAGGAAATACTAGGATTTTATGGACTAATCAAGGTCATATAGTGTTAGTTTACTTTAAGGATAAGTTAGTTAATGCTCATTTTCTTTAGTTTACTAAGGTGGGTGTGTTGTTTGAGGTTTTTTGTGACATATCCTATATGGCCTTAGGATGAATATTGGAGTAGAGGGTATCATACTCATATTTGTCTAGGAAGTTATGTTCCCATGATCAGAATTATTACACCCATGTCTAGAGTTGGTTTTGATTGTGTTTTCACTAAATATGTGGTTTCACTATCTAATCGGTGATCACTTTTTGGTTTTCACACACCACAAGATACTGAAATATATTTTCACTCTGCGGTATCTAAATTTATGCCAGTGGAGGTGGATAGATTTTATTTTCAGGATTTTGACTTTGAGATCTCTTACACCCCAAGAAATTGGGATATAGTTATTGATGCACTGATCTAGAAGTCCTATGGAGAAGTGACTCGGGAGTTTGGAGATTCTTGGAATGTAATGGAGGAGCATGCAATGATAAATATTGATGTTAGAGGGATACATGTATGAGGTCATATTTTTTAGATGGCCATAGAGACAACTTTTATGTAGTTGGTGGATGAGTCTCAATTGGGTAACTTATTGGAAGAGGTGATGTGTGATCATGTTGGAAATAGTGATTCTCCTGAGGGATGGTTAGAGGATGGTTAGAACTAGGTTTTCTTCTAACAGATGTTGTTTATTCTATAGGAGATGTGTGAGGGGGTTCCCCATGAGTTTCACATCTCACACTAAGTGGAAAATCCTAGTGTGATGCAGATTTATCATGGATTGAGTAGTTGTCTTTGGTGGCCAGGGATGAAATGGGCAGTGGTAGAGTTTGTGGTGAGGTGTCTGGTATGTTAGTAGGTTAATGTTAAGAATCATGTTCTGAGAGGCCTTTTTTAGTCCTTGGATGTTACATAGTTGAAATGGGAGGACATCTTAATATATTTCATCATGGGATTACCCCAAGACCAGGGAGGACATGACGTATTATAGTTGATACTGGAACAAATTACAAATTCAGATCATTTTATAGTGATCAATGAATCGAATGTCCTAGATGTTTTGGAAATGTGGTATTCCAATGATGGGACTATTATTCATGAGGTACCATGGACCATCTTCTCTGATTGGAATCCTTATTTTACCTTTCATGTCTATAGGGGATTGTATCATTTTTTGGCTCCTAGCTACGTCTTATCACTTATTTCCACCCTCAGATAGATGGGAAGATATAGTAGAACATTCACATGCTAGAGGATGTGATTTTTTCTTGCTTAATGGTCTTTGTTAGATCATGGGCATAGAACCTACCTTTTTCAAGTTTATGTACAATGGCATCTATAACTAGTCCATTTTAATGGTCCTATTTGAGGTGTTTCATGAAAGGTCATGTAATTTTACATTATGTTGGATAAATGTATGGGATTCAACAATTCATGGGCCTGATGTGGTCTAGGTAATGACTAAGAAGATCATTTTTGTTCAAGAAATGGTAAGGGAATCGCAGGACCGTCGGAAGGCCTATGTTGATTATAGGTGGAGTCCCATGGAGTTTAAGGTTGAAGACCACGTTTTATAGATATTCTACCCTCAAAATGGGTAGTGGAGGTTTTGAAATATTGGGAATATATAATATTCAGGCCCAGATCACTTAATAACAGTATCCAAACCATTGGTCACATGACATCAAGAACACCTCCCCATACGATAGAGGCTTCGGATTAGCAGTGAGGGTATGTGAACATGCAGTGGGGAGACTATACCGTCTTATTTCAAAGTATCACAATGGGGAGAAAACATATAATAGCATGATAATAATAAATGAAAAATATAAAGTTTACGTAAAGAATCCAAATGATAATAATAAATTGTCCAAACTCTGGAACCATATAAAAAATAGTGATTTCATCATTTATATAAACAAAATAAACAGGAAATGTGGTAGCAGGAACATATATATATATATATATATAAGTATATCAAAAGAAAAAAAATACCAAAAGACTATCTCCAGATAGAATCATGATCCATAGATTGATATTATGCTCCCATAATCACATTCTATAATCAGTCAAGCATCAAAAACTAGGCACTTTCCCATATCCCTACATATATCCATGAAGTCTTTGTGGGTAGAAAATGCTGTCTTGAACAAGGTCTAAGATATATACAACAGGCCAAAACAAAAAATTTATATAATTATACATCATATGCATATAAGATGATAAATGTGTATATATAATAATTGTAATGTAGTGATGTAAACCGTAATGGTCAACTCTAGTTCATAAAGGACACCAAGATGACACTACCTACTTCGGCCTATGTTGGGAAATCCCCTAAATAGATTCCACCATAGATATATAAGAATATGTGTATATTCATGTATGTATGTATATTTTTAATATACATAGTGACATTTATATCCATATATGTACATATGTAGTGCTAGCCAAGACCCAAGGCGTAATTCAAGCATCCATGTCTAGTCCTTAGTATCTCATAAATAATTATTGGATTCCATGCCTGAGTATCAAAAGTATATGGAACACCATCATGAGTATCGAATATATATGGGATGTCATGTCTATGTAACATAAGTATACAGGATTCCATGCCTGAGTATCAAAATTATATTGGATTCCGTGCCCGAGTATCATAATACTTGGAATTCCGTTCCCAAGTATATATCATAATAGTAGGGATGTCATACCCATGTACCATAATAGTAGGGATATTATACCTAGTTATCATAAACCAAAATAGTCACCATGCACATGAATCATAAACTATAAGGGTTTCCATTCCCAATTATCATAATAGTGATAAGTAGTCAATAGAATTATTTATATCCAAAAGATATTTTATATTTCTTTAGAATTACACTTTTACATGGTCATAATCATTTTTCTATTAAACATGTGACATGATCATACCTATCACTTACCATTTAATTCAATATAGTAATTTTATCAAATTATCAAGGAAAAACCACTTAGGAGGTGGTTTGGCCACTCAATAAATTATATTATCAAGGGGAAATTCCACAAGCACACCACAAGGGGTTTCATCAGTTGATGGGAACATATTCCAATTTTCATAAGGTGTCACTAGTTCATTTATATCATGGATAACCAATTTTTGAGGTAAAAATGGTATTATTAAGGCAACACATGGAGAATCTGGCATGTGGAAATAAAAATCATAATATAAAGACACAAAACATAAGGGATAATTACTAGACCACCTACCTTATGTATGTTGAGGAGCACTCATCCAAAAGCTTCCCTTAGTTTGGTCTAGATCAGAAGAAAATATTAAAACATAAAATATAATTGAAAATAGTGTATATGATCTCACACAAAAATAGAATCCAAATTAGGAAGATGAACGAATAAATGATTTTATGGAATGAAGAGATTACTAGTGGCTATCTAACATAATTAACAGTGGACTAATTAGAGTCTGGACAGAAGATATCCTACACTTACAACTTTGGAAGTGGAAGATCTCTCAATAGGAGGAGAGGGATGTGATGTGCACATGGTGAATTAAAATCAGAGGTTTCATAAAATTAAAGGTGGGAAAAATATTAAATCACCCAATCATTAATGTTTTCATGGTATGGAAACATGGTTATCCAAACCGTGCTCCAACTGTGCACTACCCTCTATCTAGGGGACACATGTTTCATAGAATAAAAAACAAGGTTAAGAAAACCATGCACAACCTATTAGAACCATCTATCTCAGAACTGCATTTCCCAAGACTCCCATTCATGGTTCAGAAAAACCATGTGGAAAACTTATAGGACCTCACATTCTGAGGGGTACAGTTATCACTAACCATGCACCTCTATTGTTTCTAATGAAAATTAGACCTTCGGTCTTTAAACAAGCCCCAGAAGCTTCCATTCCCTTAAATAATATGGAACATTTATAAGGATAAAATAATGGGTTTAAATAATGAATCATTGAGTTTTTACATCATAATAAAAATTGGGATCTTACAGTCTTCCCCCTTAAAACAACTTGTCCTCGAGTTTTCCTTCCAAGGGTGGTAAAAATTCATCTAAGAATAACTCCAACCACTGAGCATTCACATCATCCACTCTCTACCATATATCATATTGTACATAACCACGTTGCTATATCACTCATACTGGAGGAACATACCAAACCTGAAGAGCCTTCACACTCAGAACAATGATAATAATTGGATACTTCTCAAATGAAGAATTAGTATCTAATTCAACATCCCTATGATCAAAAGTATGAGATGGTTCAACATGATATCAGTGAATATATGATATATGGATGACATAATTCATGGATTATCAACATTGAGGAAGAGATATATGATATGATATCATCATGAATCTCTCTAATATCTCAAAATCCCCAACATAATGGGGTGATATCTTTCCATGTTTCGGAATCCATCTATGTTCCAGTCTAGGTGAAACATTCAAGAAAACATGATCTCTGATCCGGAACTCCCGACGTTATAAATGGAGATTATTTTATGATTTATTTAAACAATGAGTTTTAATCATATGCTTCCTAACAAGTTGAACTTACTCTGATGTCTTCTAAATGATATAAGGTCGTAGTAGCATTGGGTCTCCTGTATCTGACCAGCATAGCATTGAACAAAACTATCTACCATATAAATCCTCATAAGGATCCATCTATATAGTCTCATGATATCTATTATTGTAGGAAAACATGAAAAGAGGTATGTTTTTATCCCAAGAACCTCTAAAATTAGGGATTCTTGCTTAGATCATGTCCTCTAAAACCTATATCATATGCCTAGGATAAATTTTGGCCTATGGTTTATTGGTTGTACTCATAAGTACTTGTGAACCCAGTTCCCTATACAACCCCTTTCAAAAACATGACATGAAGTGAGTTTCTCTTTCCATTATTATAGAATATAGAACTCTAAGAAGGTGTATGATCACATGAATTTAGATCATTCCAAAATCATACACTGATAATTTTTCCCAAATATGTTGGAAATGGGGGACCTTTGTCAATCTATATGCGATCACCCTTATGGTGCCACTGTCACGAGGTGATCTAGAAAATCCCATAATGAAATCCATGGTGATGTAATCTGACTTCCACTCAAGAATAGGTAATAGATGTAAAACCCCCAATGGTCACTGGTGTTCTACCTTTTGCTGCTAGCAGGTGGAACACCTAATGATAAAACCCACATTTTTTTTGTTTCATCCCAGGACACCAATATTGGAATTTCATGCCTCGGTACACATTAAAAATTACTGGGTTTATTAACCATAGTGAAGCATGATATTCTCAAATTAGTTCCTCTCACATGTCTGTAGGAACCTGTACATTCTCATGAATAAGAAAGATCTCATTACCATCAATAGAATAACACAATGGTGGATCCCTATCTGTAACACTCTCCCTTAAGACTAATCCTTCAGGGTAAAAAAATACCACCTCTCCACTCTATCCAGAAGTGATGATGTCACTACTAAGGCTATAAGTAGAGGCTTCTCATGACTCTCCTAAACCTCCTAATTCATCTCAGAAAGAAGATCCATCAACCTCTATTTATCACAATCTTCTTGAATATATTTCTTATGAGTCTTCTGACTCACGACATTAGCAACTATGTTTCCCTTTCCATGAATATAGGAAACATAAAATAAGAAGGAATTATGGTATTTGACCAACCTTCTAAAGAAACTACACATGTCAAATATGATCTTGGGATGCTTCTAAGAAACAACATCAACCTCTTTATTTGGGTCAACAGATACTCTTGTCTCTATGATAATGTGACCCAAGAAGTGAACCATTTTGATCCCGAAGTTGAATTTATCGAGATTAGAATAAATTTGTTTCTCTATTAGTGTACTCAATAATATCTCAAGTTTTTTACATGGTCTTGTCGAGTTTGAGAATATACTAATATATCATCCATAAAGACTACCACAAATGAATCCAGATACAAGTGTATAACTAGATTCATCAAGCCCATAAATACTGAAATAATGTTCATGAGATAGAAAAGTATGACTAGATTCTCATATAAACTATACCAACTTTGGAAATATGTACAGGTTTTATCTAATGGTTTTACTCATACCTGATGATATCTTGACCTCAATTCAATCTTAGAGAAAACCCTTTCTCCTTGGATATGGTCAAAGAGGTAATCTATATGAGCCAATGGATACTGGTTCTTAACCGTAATCTGGTTCAACTGGTGATAATCCATGCACAATGTGAGGGTACTATCCACCTTCTTGAAAAAAAGGTATTGTGAACCCCAAGGTGAAGTATAAGGGAATATAAGACACTTAGCCTCCAAATCCTCAAGATTTATCTTGATCTCCTGCAACTCAGTAGTAGTCATTATGTAACAAGGAATGGATATCAGTGCAGATCATGGAAGTAAATTGATAGTAAACTCTACATATCTATCATGAGGTATTAAAAAATTATGGAATACATCTATGCAACGATCTACTATATGAGGGAAATCATTCTGATACATTCATAGATCATCTTAAAAAAGCAAGAATTATATACTATCACTCTTCTCAATCCATGATGCTCTGGTCCTACTCAGCTCTCCTAGACATACCATTCACCATTAATTATATAAATGATGTCCTATGGTTATGTAAAAGACACCCTTTGGTAATATAAACCCACATAAGTGTGTTAAGGAACTGATAATTCCATCCTAAGAATGATGTTGAAACATGTCATCTCGAAAATGAAGAGGTTCTAGAGAAAATGATTGCTACCTATCTCAAAGGGAACTCCTCACACTGGAATACAACCTATAAACATATACCTAAAAGAGTATCAAGGGTCATCACCCCACCAAGTTACCAAATTATAAGTCTGAGACTTTCCAAAACTTTTATAGATTTGAGCGAATATGAATCAGCAGTAATGAATATGATAGAAACTAAAGTATAGGATACTATAATAGTAACTCTAATTGTAGATGGAATGATAGTATTCTCCTTTGAAAATGGATGAAATTTATATATATTTCTATATCCATAACCCTTAGATATAACTTGTCTTCCCTGAGAAGTTCCACTTTGTTGGTGCTATATATCTAGAGTCTGGCTACCACAACCATTCCCACCTCCTATGCCTAAACAGCTGGGAGAACTCTAGCTTCTTGTATAGATAGGTGATACTGATCCTTATCTAGAAGCTAGAACTATCATGGAACCTCTCCCACTATGAATATATGGGAAATTCCTACAAAATATCTGAAAATACCCCAACCTATTGCATTCATGGCACTTAACGGGGTCGTTGGGACACCATGTATTTTTATGCCATCGCTTCCCGCACTGGTGAAAAACCTTGTAACTATCAATGGCTATCATCTGGCTACTATGTATCCTACATGTAGTCTCAAGGTGATGTTTCTTTCCACTAGCCAAACTACTTCCTTGTCTTGATTCTAAACCGCTCTGGACCACATCGCCATCCTCCTTCAGGTTCCGCTTGGTGATGAGGTCCTAGTTTAATATCACCAAAATGTTCTTCAATTGAAATACATTCACCTAGGATCAAATGATATATGCGATACCACCCTAAAAAATCTCACAATTACCAATTCATAACCAACAAGATTCTGTGCGAAATGATGGAGCTCCATGAACCAAAAATAATATCCCATTATAGACATAGTACCCCATTGTAGATTCATAAACTCTCTATCTCGGTCCACTCTTTGAATCTAAGGGAAGAAATAGTCATAAAATACCGTGTGAAAACCATATTAGGACACACCCTAATAACGATCCACCTGCGTGATAAAATCAACCAATTCCTAGTAGAATATCAAAGAATATATGTAGAGTGATTCAGTCTCCTCTCATGAGGTGTCTCAAGGTGCTCAAATATAGTCAACATGGCATCCAGCCAATACTCTAGCCTAAGGTCCTCCATCTCCCAAAAACATTGGTGGATGCTTCTTCAAGAATTATTGTGTCAACTATACCATAGAATATGTAGGTTTTGAGATCCCTATATAGTATGCATAAGACATGAATGCCTCTTGAAACTGGGAATCATTTACAACATATGGATAAATAGGAGGTTTCACAAGTGGCACTACTAGAGGTAATAATGGTGGCTTGGGGACCACCACCATCGGAGTATGGTCATCACCACCCCTCTTGTTCCTGACTCAAGGAATTAATAGTGGCATAGCTCAAATATTCCAATGACCCATCTCAAATAGGATTTGATAAAAGCATAAGCTATAGGTAAAGAACAGAATTGGAAAATGCATTTCTATATAAAGTCATAACCCTCTGAAAACTTTTAAATCTAGGTTTGGGTGACATAAAATATCATAATAAAGAAATAGATACTTCCTACTTCCTAGTACTAAGGTCTGTTCAACGTCAATTTCTCTATTATAGTCTAGGGGTCCGAGTATATATATTATAAGTCACAAATTTTAGAGGAAAAACCCTTTATGTTTCAATTGTAATATCCATTTCATGGAGACCATTTTATTTTAGAATTTAATTTATTTATGTTCATATTTATTTATGTCACATGTCTTCTTAAATGGTTTAATTATATTGATTTACATTTCCAATTTATAAATGCTCATACACATTATAAATTTGACTATGGCATCCATTTAATCACAACCATAAACACATTCCAACCCATTTAACTAAGGGCCCAGGACACAACGTTCCAAAATTGAATGCTTAAGGTGTCAACATCAAACAATAGAGGAAAAAACTATTAGGTTGATGTAGGAGCATTAAGTAACCAATTATGTTTATCATTCCTATTCAAGAAACATTAACTCAATACTATACATATCATTGAAGGCACTTATATAAATCACAAGAAATACAAGCAATGAGATGAACCTATATGGAATGGCATAATGAAAGACATGTAAATCTATAAGTTCCTACTATGATCCATGATCCAACACATCCTTTATATACTAGGAAAGGGTAAATTGGAAACCAAATTAACAATAATAATAATCATCACATATCATGTGTGTCACCCAACAATGGAATCAAATCAACTATAATAAGAAGAATATAAAAACATCAATTTCCATCTCTGGTAAATTGAATTTTGTCTTTACATGGATTATATACTCTCAAGAACCATATCATTACCAAAATATGAAATGTACAAGTCTTCCTTATACCATCCTAAACTAGTATGTAAAAGAAAATAAACCTTTGATACTACTTTGTAACACCCCGGACCAGCTCGCTATATGTCAATAGTTGAACCAGTGGTCACATGACCTCAAGAGTACCTCCTCATATACTAGAGGCTTTAAAATATTAGTGAGGGACTATGAACATGAAGTGAGGATACATTACCCTCTTTTGTAAAAGTATCACAATAGTGATATAACAAATAATTGTGAAAACATAATAAATGAAAAATATATATTGGAAGTAAACTATCTAGATGATAATAATAAACAGGATAAATTGTGTCACCATATGCCAAATGATGTGTATGTAACGTTTCTAAAAAATTAAGTAGGAAACATAGAAATAAGAATAAATACCTAAAATTATATCAAAATAACCAAAAAACCAAATTAATATCTATAGATATGATCATGATCTGTTGCTTGGTCCTGTTCTCCCATACTCCCATGCTATAATCAAACAAACATCTAAAACCAAGCACTTTACCCTATCCAAACCTATATCCATGAAGTTTGTCAAGGTACCAAACCGTGTCCAAAATAGGCTATGAGATATACCCATTAGGACACCACCGATGAGGTTTATAATTATCTATCCAGTGCATAAAATGATCATTTTTAATATATAATAATGGTAAGGCAATAATGTAAATCGTAAGGGAAGGTTCTGGTTTATAAAGGACATTGGGATGACACTATCTCTATTGGACCGTGTTTGTAAAACCTCTAAATAGATATCACCATAAACATATACATATAAGTTTATATGAATGTATGTATATATATGTTCTATATATGTAATGACGTTTATAGACATATATGTACATATATAGTGCTATCCAAGACCCAAGGAATAACTCAAGTGTCCATGACTATTCACTAGTATCTCATAAATAAGTAAGGGATTCCATGAACAAGTATCATAGATCATAATGGATTCTATGACCGAGTATCACAAGTATATGGGATACCATACCCAGGTATCAAAAATATATGGGATTCTTTGCCTGAGTATCGTAAGTGTATCAGATGCCATGCCCGATTATCACAATTATATAGGACACCATGCCGGAGTATCATTATACTAGGGATTCCATGATTTAGTATCATAATAGTATGGATGTCATGCTCATTTATCATAATAGTAGGGAAGTGATGCCTGAGTATCATAAACCATAAGTCTCACCATTCCCATGCATCAGAAACCATAAGAGTTGACATTCCCAATTATCATGTTAGTAATAAGTAGTCAATAAACTTTATTAAGAGCTAGAATATGGTTTATAGTTCTTTAGAATTCCACTTTAACAAAGGTATAACAATTGTTCTATTAAACAAGTGATGTGGTCATACCACTCACTTACCATTTAATTAAATATAGTCATTTCATTTAATTATCAATCCAAATCCACTAAGGAGGTGATTTGGACAATTAATCATTTATATTATCAAGTGGAAATTCCATAGGCATGCCTCAAGGGGTGGCATCGATCAATGGGAACCCATTGCAATGGTAATAAGGTGGAATAAGTTCATTTATATCAAGGATAACAAGTCATTTAAGGTAAAAATGGTATTATTAATGAAACACATATATAATGTAGTGTGTGTAAATACATAGAATAATATAAACACAAACAAATTAAGACAAAATTACTAGACCACCTACCTTGTTCCCATAGAGGAGGACTAATCTAGTATCAGCCTTTGGTTTGGTCCAAATCAGAAGAAAATGGTGAAATAGACAAATGCCCTGAAACTAGGGCATATAAGCTCAAACCAAATAGAACCATCAATATAATGATGAAAAATTAATGGATCTTAATGAATTTAAATCTTTCTATTGGTTGCCCAATGAAACCGACGACGGTCCGTTGGGAGTTTGGATGGAATAAATCCTTCAATGAGAAGCTTTAGGTATGGAAGAGCTCTCAACAGGAGTAGTGGGTCCTATTGTGCATATGGATAAGAAAAATAGAAGTATGGTTCTTAAAATTCAAGGAGGTAAAAACATAAAATCACCAAAACTTTAAAGGTAACATAGTTTGACCACACGATATTCTAAACCATGCACCAACCATGCACACCAAACTGTCCAGGGGACACACACCACACGACCTATAGTGCATGGTTAGAAAACCATGTATAGACCGTGTGCACCCTCTATCTCACCTCCTCATGAACCAATACTCACATTAATGTTTTATAAAAATCATGTTTCACCTTTACAGGGTTGCATGGTTTAAGGAGTTTGGTTATAAATAATAGTGTGTTAACCATACATCTCTGTTATTTCCTTTAAAAACCAAATCTCTAGGATCCAAAAAATTCCCAAACACTCCCAAACCCTTATTTATACCATAGTTAAAATTTATAAGGATAAAATAAATGGTTAAAACCAATAATAAAATATTCTGTACCTCATCAGAAAAAATGGGATCTTACATAAGATTTAACCCCTATTTTTTGGTCCCTTTGAGGTGTTGGGGTGAGTTGGGAAGGTGGTATATCTATAGGAATTTCCACCATGGATGGATAAGAGCCATGAAATATTCTATAAGTACCAACTTTTTTAGTATCTTTATGATGAATTACACTTTATTATTTTGGGATATTTTTATATCAATGATAATGTGACATTTTTGGAGCAACCAGAAGAGATCCAGGACTATTTAGAGAAGGTGTTTGTGGGTGGACCATTAACTTGGTTCAGGTGTTGCGGAGTAATGGTGGTTTGGAGAAGAGTAATTTGGAGAGGGATATGCAGATGTATGCCCAGTACCCAGAGAAATTTTTAGTTTTCTCCTTTCCATATTTTATTTTCATGATGTGATGTTTGGATATTTCTCTATTATGAGATGCACTATTTACCTGATGTGTGATGAATAATGTATGATAAATTCCTTCACATGTAAAAAGGGAAGGACATAAATCATATTCTAGACTCATTATACATTGAAATGATTAAAACAATGCAAGCGAGTCAATTCCACCCAAATCAGATAATATCTTACTAGGTGGGATGGGATTCCGTAATTTGTGTGCTTGGGGTAGTGTTATGTGTTAGTTGTGGTAGTAGTTGGCTTGGGTTGTGTGGATACTAAGATGGTTTTTCAGGTGGTTCTATGAAAATGATGTGTTTTGTTACTGGTCCCAGATGATTCAGTTTTTTTTCCATGAGAGAGGGTTATGTGCTTGTATGCGTTGTTTTGTGGGCAATTTGGTTTGGCGTGTTTGGCTAGTGGTGGTGAGAAGTACAATGAGGACCCTGAGAGGTATCTCACATGGTGTTTATTTAGACCCTTGTCTTTTCATCAAGATTGGTTTTGATTCCCGAGGATGATGATATTTTTAGAGGTATATAATTTAATGGAACATGCCTTCACATCCCATTACATTGTTGGTTTTGTGGTTGGAGGTTCTTTAGATATGGTTTTAGGGGTGTTCGGTGGAGGTTGGAGCTACAGGAGTACTACATCATGTGATTCACATCGTGAAAGAGGAATTCAAGAGATTAGATGTTGGTTCATATCATGTTTATATGGATAAATCACATATTGTGTGTGGTAGTAGAGGAGTGTATTAAATGGATTCATGTCATGAAATGGAATTCACGATGTGTTTTAATTCAGGCCAAAGTGACTTAATTTTCTAAATAATCTAATGATATAGGAAATTAATGCCTTGTAATGGTTAAAAAGATTATATTTCATGGCCCCTATGGAATTCATGTCTTTAATATAGAATTCACACCTTGAATTAGGAAAATTAAAAGTTTTTTATAACACTAGTTCAGTCTGTTTTACTCTCATTCGGCCATTCCTAATCAAAGTCATGGGAAAACCCCTAGTAGTTTTGGGACGTCTTATAGAATATCTCCCATTTGTTAAATCCTAGGGTTTTGGAAGATTATTATTGGTGATCCATGGTGTGTTTATCTCTAATAACCACTTTTTTCTTGATTTATTACTCAGAGAATCACTATAGTGCTGATTTTTTTTATCTGGGTCTTCATTAGGATGAATTTTTGACAACCCTGTGGCATGATCTAGGTTTTTTTGGAGATTCATATTGTAGTAGTGGTTTTTAGGTAGATTATTTTTCATCATGTGGTGCGAATCAAGTACAAAAATTATTATTGACACAGGGGATCCTTGTTATCACATGTTTACATGTTATGTGTGATATTTTCGTGGTTCTTCTTTTCTTTAGGTGGATAGTAAGGGTTGAAATAATCAAATAATAAATTTGAATAACTAAAATTTATGGGTATGGTGGATATATAACATGCTATACTGCTTTAATATATTTCATTATCAAGTTTTAGTTGTAGGCTCTTGAAACGGTTTGGGATGGCTATTGGAGTCATCTAGTTCTGGACCACTGACCCTCACTAGGTGGATAGATGGTGAGAATTCAGGGATTACAAGGCCTATCAAGCTGCTTAAAGGGTTGTGAGATTACCATTATGGTGGTACTCTCATACTAAAGCTTCTGAATCTAGAATTTTGGATTCTAGGCGGGTGGTGGAATCCTTTGTTTGGTTGAAGAACCAGTCTATGAAGTGGTTTATGTGCATGTCTACGAAATATTGTGAGACTCCATTGAATTTAAGAGAGTTTTGATAAAAAATTAATGTAATATATGTGAATAATACAAACAAAAAACCTCATCAAAGTAGAATATCATGACCACATGAATAATTAATGGTCTTATTTAGAACTATTCCATTTTGGATGTGAAAGGGGATCAACATGGGGTAAAATTTCCACCATGTTTGAGGATTCATTTAGGGTTCACCATTTTGTTTCTGAAGAAGGTTAGGTTCCTGATAATTGATTGTAGGGAATTGAATTTTGTATAATCATTTTCATCAGGTTTACTAACTATGATCGTTCTCAAACGGGTTTTGTTCGCAGATCTGGAAACACCCAACAACTCTAATATCCATGATGACTCATAGAACTAATTTCTATAGGTTGGAAATCATTGGGTCACTTGGACAATGATACTTAAGAACTCACATTAGTCTATAGGATGGAAATTCAGGCTCATCACACCCTTTTAGGGGGAACTATTTCCAATTATGGGACTCTCTTATAAATTTAAGATATGTTCATGAATCCTTAATTCATTCACAAATATGGATAGGCTGATCACCCATATGTAATGATCAATTACAAACATGCATGGGTTTGGAATCATCTATAGGTATCCTAGGTTCTCCATAAATAGGGATATCTGTATGTATCTGACGTTCTCCATCAATGGTACCCTATTTATATATGGATAAGAGATTATTTGGTTTCTCATTAGGACAATTCTATTTTTAATCCATGTAGTGAATCATTAGAGAGTTTATTATCATCCAAGGAAATTTATTTTTTTGGGATGTCGGGATATAACCCATATAATAGGATTCCTATGTATCCTTCTGAAAGGAATCAGAACCCACATAGTTTGGTGCTACTTAATAGGACACATCACCTTTTAAGGTAATGTGATAAGGTTTGAACCATTTAGTTTAATGTCTTGTGGTAAGGATGTGAAAGTGAAAGGTTCCCAATCAAGGATGGTGTGGGACTTATGCCAAGGCGGCCCAAGGGACCTGTAAGAGATGTGATCTCCTAGATATATATGACCCTAATGAGAATGTAGCTCGGATAACATTAGGGTGAAATTGGGTGTTGGGTTTGGACCTCAAGGAGGCTTCCTATATATCTCAATTAGTCGGGAATCAAAGACCACATTGTTCGGTAGGTTGGTGATTACACCTGTGAGGATGCCCAATTGGATGGAGGTTTGGTTTACAACTATAGAGAAGGTCCATTTTCATATGGTTGGGGATTACATCGAATAGGAGGCCCATTTGAATAGGGGTTGGGGTTTATATCTATGGAGAAGTCCCATTTGGTGTTTCTTAATTGGGAATCTGGCCCTTTAAACGTCGAGGAATTGTTTTGGTACTTACACTATATAGGAATCCCATCATGTTTTGGCTTTGTATGGATGTCATGATCGACACTAACCTCTATTCCCATGTGTGTCATTCTCTATGTGAGAAAAAAGAGGATGTAATAGATCTAAATATCACACAATCCACTCCATCCACTTGTGGATGAGACCAATATCCCAAAGGGATAGGGAGAGGGCTTTGAGTGTGCTCGTCTCCTCTTTTGTTTTGGGTCATCAGGGAGGCGAAGAGGAGAAATATCATCGCCTCTCTCATGAATGACTAACATATTAATCCAATAGGGATTCCCTATTAGTCTGTGTGGAAGAGAGGAGTGACAACTACTTGAAATTATCAAAGGTAAAGGACAGTGGTTCCCTTCAATCCCTATAATGGGGAAGTTCACATGAGCACCCCAGAGGTCAGAACCCTCATTTCCATTGGAATCCAGGACCAAAGACATTCCAAGGGTCCACATTTTTTAGGAGGCTACACACATGACTCCTTTTACCATAGGTATGTATACTCAAGATGAAATGATAATGTTCCCAATGATATGATCACACATGTTAGGTGACTTATGTAGAGGCCTTGTCCTGATGCCATTAGATTGGTTCATATATGGTCCAATGTGAGGCCTGAAGGTATGATGGAGGGGAGTGATGGGAGGTGTAGAGTAGAACTCCCTAGGATTCCTCATTCCACGTACCATGTTCTAATGTAGGATGGGGTTCCCTCTATGTATCTTGTTGCTTTGTGGGTGAGGGTATTTTCCACATTGCATTGTGCTGAGTACACCTTGGTGCTGCCCGTGTAGTGTGCTACTATGCAATGCTCGGTTCCACCCATGTAGAGTTTTACTATGAAGGGTCAAGTTCCTCTATTGTAGAATTTTCTTATACAGGTCAGGGTTCCACCCACATAGTGTTTTTCTATGCAGGGTTCTGTTTGGAAAAGGGTTCATTCGTCTATGCCCCATAGAATGGTTTCTACAAAGGGTTTTTAGTTTTCGGATGGTTAGATAGTTTTTGTTTCCTTCTTAATGTTGTTCAGTGGGTTAAACTACTTTAAATTAATATATGTCTCAAATTTCTCCTCTATAATCAATTCTTTTACATTTCCTATCATCCGTTGGGTACCTTCCTCCTCTTCTCGGTTCCCCTCATGTGTATTTTATAGAAGAACAGAGGGACCGAGTACCGAGATGGTTGGTCGTCTGTGGTAAGCTATGGGGATTCATTTTTGGGATCCTTAAGAGGATTCCCCATACAAAAAATAATTTCTTTTTCTGGGAGAAGTCATTCATGGGGGAGGAAATCAATATATGGCCCCACAAATGATTTAATTTAATTTATATAAATCAGCTGTACCACCTCATCCCGTGAATAATTTTTTTTGCAGGTACAGTTATTTGTGGGGCAGAAATCACCACCCAACCCTACAAATTAATTTCATTTATTTGTAGGCACTAGAGGTATCATCTAATCAAAAGAATTATTTCATTCATGGGGTGATTTTTGAAATGGCAGAATACCAGGTGGAGTGGCGGTCCGCCTAGCGATTTTACTACGTGAACCCGAACAATCCTTCATGGATTTGTACCCTTTGAAAAAAATTCTTAAATAATTATTTTTCGATTATTTATACCCATTTCAAAAGTCCATGTAATTCTTCTCTTCTTCTGTGAGGAATTTTTAGGACCCAAAAAATGCTTCCCATCGGAATGGGTTCTGATTGGGATGAAGAGGGGGGAGTTCTGATGTAGAAATTGGTACTGTTTTGAACCGTTTTATGGTGTGAAAGTGGACCTAATAGAGGGTTATATTCCTATAAATTAGGATCTTGGATCAATTATCCTTAACTATATTTTTTCTTGAATTGAGGGCTCCATTAACTATCGATCACCCACTGCTTCTACAAAACCTTTCTCCTTTGGGGACACCATTTCCATGAACTAATCCTCGTCACTCTCAAATGGTAATTCTATATATCTCTCGTAGTGGTTATATTCTTTGTTTATATAGAGTCCCATGTACTCAATGCCTTACAATTAAATTCTTCTCTAGCCAACGCTTCACGTTCCAGTGATTTACTGGTTGATAGTTCATGGGCCATCACTTCATGAATGAATTCTTTATGATCCAATGCTTCGTTGACTATCAGTTCATATTAATTTATAATTTTCCATTTTTTTATAGAGACTAACCTCTTATACTCCTTTATTTTTCATAGAAAAATTATGGATTCCTCATAAACTATTCTTTCAAAAAATGGTGATCTTTATACTATCAATGAGAGGAGGAAATCCAAGGATGATTCTATTAAATACAATGCCAAAAATAACCATTGATCCATTCCATGAATCCCTAGTGGTACTTCTCATTATTTGAAAAAAGGAATATCTAATCATGGATAGACCTCCTCTTTATGGATTCCGGATATCATTAAATGTTTCAATTCCAATTCTGAATGAAAAAAAAATCAACCTATAACCCAGATGATCAAAAATAGAAATATTCCATATTCCAACATCTTAGTGAGGGGGGTATTCATTTGGGGAAATCACATTGCCAGATTTATTCTTTACTAGACTCCTCTATTGTTGGAATAAGTAGTGCAAACACCAGACAGGAATATCCATTACAATCACAATATCTCATGAAATTCCATGGCCAATGAGCAGCTAAGGTGGTCATCGAAGTGGTACATCCACCTTGGAGGCTCATTTATCCTGGACTGGGGGTGGAATTTCTAGGATCTCCATAAATATGGGGACTTTAAAGATGAGTTGAAAGTTTTGGGGTTATACTAAGGTGTACGTGTTTCATAGAGTTACTCCTAGAGAAATCAAAAAATTATCCTGAAGCTACTTAGTAGATGGATGCCAGACACCAATACATTCCACCTTGTTCATGGGGAGGTTCACATCAGTCTCTAGGATGTCCAGTTTAATTCGAGGGAACCCATCATTGGTGACATGTATGATGAGTTTCTACGACCCCCTTTGTCTTGGGATGACATAGAGAGGACCCATCCTCTTTATAAGAAACATATTTAAAAGGAGAATCATCTACTAAAGGGTGACCCTCTCCCAATGAAGGACATCCCATTTACTGATTGGTAAAATTAATTTTCTATATTAAGAAGCCAAGAGACTTTCTCAAGGAGGTTGAGGACTTTTCCGATTGTTGAGACTCAAAGTCTTATCAGTGCCTATTGGCCCACGCTTGAAGAGGGTTTCTTTAATGACTGGGGCTAGCAGATCATACCCAATGTTGACCATCTATTTTTACTGGAAGCCTTTCATTCAATGTTTCTGAGTGGATAACTATTTTCATTGTACGATTATGGTACTAGGATCATATTCATGACTTTCATTATGCCAGATCAATTGGACACCGATAGGTGTATTAACTTTTTCATTCTAGCGATGAAAAATATTTACCATTTTTTTGGAAAAAATCGGTGAGGAAAGACCACCATACCTGGTTTATCCCTTCTAAGTTATCTGGGGATGGGTAGAATCCTATATGGGAGGATAAAAATATATCAACACTAAATAGATCCTAGAATCTATCATATAACCATATTAATAAAGAATAATATGGGTAATTCCATCAGACTAGAGTGAGTAGGAAATGATGAAATAGATCAACCATCATAATAATTTTACCTATGATCCTTATGCCTCCATCTGATACATTGGTGAATGATGGATCTGGGAACCTTTCCAAGAAAGGATATCTTTTCTATTTGAGAGACTACATATCGGTTTCTAGGATTTATAGGGAGATTATATGTGAGGGGTAAACACACTATTGATTTTTTCATTAATTCAAATGTGTTCAAATGTGGTGTCTTCCAACCATTAACAGTGTGTACTAGTAGAGACACCTAATGGAAGCTAGGAAACATTGGTTTGTGTTTACTTGGGAGGATACAAGATACTGGATTGGGCTTCCATCTTCCATGGATTTTAATCCTATTCATACAAAATCTTATGCCAAGGTCTAGAATTGATCATACCCTGAAGATCAAGGGGTAAAACCAGTCCCTAAAAAGTGACTGAGGTCAAAGGGAACCAACGTAAAATAGTCGGGTATTCTAGTATTGGGAAGTATCCAATAAAATCCATTGTTTTTATCCTCCTAATAAGATTTTGATGTCCATGGGTTCATAATTTCATTTTTTTTATGCTTCCATTCAATGTTAATTTTCCATCCCCTCTGATTTTTCTTTTCTATCATCTTGGAGACAATGTGATTCCTTCAGGAGTTCCCATTTGGCTCACGATCTGTGGTGATTTCTGTATGAGAATGAGTTTTCATTGAATGGATATGGATATTTATAATTTCCCACCACCATCTCTTATGATAATAACCTTGAGAGTTTGGATTCCTATCTTTTATACCTTAATGACACACTATATTCAATGCAGAACTAACATAGACATTCCCTTTGATTTCTTGCAATGGTGAGGTCAGAGGTTAATGAGGACGATGAGGGTGATGGTCACTCATTTGGTGGCACTGAGGAATTAGACCCCACTACCATTAATGGGGTCGGTTAAATTCCCAATTCTCATATGGGGTCTCACAAGCACCCAACCATAGAGGCTTCCAAGGTGGACGAGGCACCTAGAAAGAAAGTGTGGTTGATAAATACCACCCCACTTCTAGGGAAGATCTCCCATCAATATCCATTCCATATACTATGGCCTTCGCATAGGCTTAGAGGGAATGGGATACCTTGAGAACAAGCACATGTGCCGATGATATCAAGGAGACTCTTAAGGTAGATCCCCTTGAGATTTCAGCCTTAGGATTGATCACTAATCTTGCATGGATCTATTCTTGAAAAGATCCTCATGACGTGGATATAAATTTTAAAGAAATGGATACCTGAATCAATTCACACAAGTACATACCTTAATGGTTTGACTGATTAAAGTACATGGTCGTAATCATGATGAGAAAAGATGGTACTAATGAAGAGTTAATTTTGCAACAAATCTTTTAATTCTTACTATAATGACCTTGAACCCCTAATATTGGTGCTTTTAGGATGATGGGGAGATTTGGTACCCTATTTCTTCCATAGAGTACACCTCAAGAGGAACCGTAATTGAGGAGAACATCCCTATGAATGTGGGATTCACTAGAGAGGGTTACCCTAGGGTAATATATCCTATGGATGAAATTCTTGAGGATGATTTCAAATAATTTCCACCCCTATACCCACCCATTGTTCCTTCAATAGGGTTATCTCTATCGCATACCACAAATCAT
Source organism: Viscum album (assembly GCA_963277665.1). Classification (NCBI taxonomy): domain Eukaryota; kingdom Viridiplantae; phylum Streptophyta; class Magnoliopsida; order Santalales; family Viscaceae; genus Viscum; species Viscum album. The sequence continues at coordinate 888,362,071 of OY728121.1, forward strand.
CAGTAGGTACAAAAACTTCCGATACGTCTTCAGTCAGGGATACTTGGTGTTAATTGCATCTCTTTTTAACCAAGTCATAATGTTATGTATTTTCAAGTGCCTATTAATTATCTCACATAGGATTTGGTAATGATCATGTGAGTAAATAGGAAACAATCACCCAGGGGCTTATAGTCCCTGCTTCTTCAGATATGAATGTGATATCTCCAGTAGCTGCAGCTGAATAGGATAGAGAACCTAGGATAATCTAGTCCATTGGTGGTATCCCAGGCCCCATGGGGTGACTCTTCATGATCAAACAACCTCTATACTAATAATGGGAGAGACTTCAAAGGTTGACTCTTTGGTTGAGCATACTGAATCTGTTTCTACAGAGAGCACCATCATAGAATAGGTAGAGACCTAGATTCAATGGGATTCAGACTTGAATTTAGTTCCTCATTCCATGATTACTATCCCCATGAACATAGTATCTGTGATCGATCATCTAGAGATCACTGAATGTCTGAGCATGAGCCTGCACTGTGGGTGTATCTAGAAGAACCTGAAGTCAACTTTGAGATTGAGGAAGCACCATCCATTTTTTAGGTGATGGAGTGATGGTAATCAAGAGTGATTATTTTCTTGAGAATTAATTTGAGTTCTAAACTTTTCCATAAATTCATTTTTTTAAATAGGCATTGACTAATTTTTTCTTATGATTCTATAATTATGGCCGCAATTTTTTGCAGTTGAAGTATATTTTCTGATCATTCCACCTACTAATAATGCATGTGAGATGGTTGTTATAGGATCAATCCATGTTGATGCTACTGAGTCAAGACCCTCTTTGGTGGAACTTATAACTAAATATATTCCTCCATCAAAGATTGATTCTGAGGTGTACCAGGAGGCTCTGGTTGACCTTCACATTTCCCATCAAAAAATATGGAAGGATATTTGGAAGCTAATTTCTTAGACCACCCTTCAAACATGCGGACAAAACCTCCCAAATTATGTGACCTATTTTCATTTCTAATCTATGGTGGGTTTTACTATCATTCCATACATGACATATAAAAATAGGTGATTATTTCCTGGGGGATGAATAAAACACTCCATTATATCCTTTTAAACACAAAGTCCATGGCCCATCTTTCCACATCGAGATAGATAATTCTTAGAGAAGCTATCAAGACGGTTGGGATGGTCAGGTGGTAGCAGGGTGTATTTGAAAATAACAGGGCCTTGGTATGGAAACTTATTCAAAAGGTGGAGCAAATTATTCAGGAACTTGAGAAGCTTAAGAAAGAATTTTCTTACACCGAGGCTACTTTTGAAGAAGGGAAATAGTTGGTGGTTGATTAGGAGGAGGCAATATTGGATATGACTAAAAGGGTGGAAGCACTGTGTTTTGGTGATAATGCGGAGTCTAAAACCTTGCCTGATTCTACTGATCCATAGAAAATTCAGATCAGGATATTCTTCAACTTTTTGAATCCATTGAGTTGGCTCTGTAATCCCAATATTATGCTTGCATGGAGAGGCTCCAAGTTGTGGATGTCTCTCTTTTGTATCAATTTAAATGAAAAAAATTACTCTCTAAATCATATCATTTATATTATATTTCCATGTCAATTAATCATAACTGGTCATATTTTGAATTGTAATCTCAACTGGATATCAATTACAATTGAAACCATGGATAATAAAAAGGACACGATCATGTAATTCTCCAATTTTTGGCTGATCCAAGGGACTTACTGATCAGTGTTTACTATTTATAGAGTTACATGACAACCCTACAAACATAGTTCATTTTCTGTTACTACCCTAATTTTTTCCTATGTTCATTAAGCTATGGGATTAGTTGGCATAACTTGAATTTTACTTAGTCTTACTTTTGTGGTTTTTCGACCTAACATGTTTTATGTATTTTTTTTATTTCTCTATTTTTTCATAAAAAGCACAAATCATAGGTTTAATGAGTAAGGACTTGAATTTTACCAATGGATCCCTTTACAAATTTTTAACCTAGAGAGAACCATGTCTCTTTTCATGGGTAGTTTAAAGTCTTGAAAGCCTAAATAATGAAACTAATGTTTTACGTTGAACAACTTTAACTTAGAATTATGGTTTGAGAATCACAGTAGGTCTTAATAGGCAATAAAGTCCCAATATTCTTAAGACATGATACGGGGTAAGAACATGAGGAGTAACTATTAGAACAGCTTCCTTCATGATGTTGGTGTGTCATACGTAGATAAGAGAAGCATCTCCTGGGGTTGAATTCACCCTTGGTTGATAGGCCTTATGTGTTGGAAAATTATTCAGATCCAACTAAGGCATATTGTGCATAGTCAAGCAAAGGAGTCCTCAAGACACTGACCCCCTCATTCCCAATGGCCATGTAATTTGTGAAAATTCAAATTTCTAAAGGCCATGAAGGGTGTATCTCCAATGGAATGGTATTTAAAAATTACAAGGGAATCTGTATTGGGACTAGACATGATTGAGAAACCACTAATACATGAATTTGGATTGTGTAAAGGAGATATAGAGCATGTTTAAGCTTAATGTCATGCATCCAGGACATGGACCATGCAGTTTAATGGCTTGTGGTGAGGGAATTGTAAGGATATAGTTTAGGGAAACATATCTTTTACTGAGGGATAAATGAATATCCATTTTAATAATAATCCATCGAAGAATGTTCCATCATCATTAGTAATGAAGGGGGGAGGTTTTAGGCTTTAATCAGGGAATTTCCAAATCTGAGAAGTGATGTGGGACCACAAAATATCATTTTGGAATATATATAGAGTAAAATCCTCTTCTAGGGATGAATTTTATTTGGTTCACAAGAATTTTTTTGTGGGTAACATAGGAAGATCTGACCGGGGCATATTTTTTATGGTAAAAAAAGGTTTCCTTAGGAAACTAACCCTCCATTTCTGATGGTTAGGGAGGTTTTGGGGGATTCAGACTTTCCCAAACATAGATTTTGTTTTGTAAAAGGAACCTTACTTAATATAAAAGGATCATTTCTTGTTGATACTTCCCAGAAATAGGTAGAAATGTTTCCATTCTAAAGGTATGACCCATAATTATGAAGGATTATATTTTTTTGTTATGGTGGGGTCCAAGATTTAGTATACACATGTCACTGTGTGTCGAGTCAAAATGTGAAAAATCCATGCGTAGTTCTGGGAAGGTTTCCCCATGCATCGATCAAACACTTGTGTAGTGAAGGGGAATTTTATTTTTAAATATGAGCCCATTAGTGGGGTGAGACACGTATTGGACCCTCATATGTAGATTTACCTCACATATAGGAATGTGGTTGATTTTTTTGTTGTGTTTAGAGTTGTACATAAGATCTGGGTGTCACTACATATATCATCAAAGCAAGAATAAGGCTATACGTAGTTCTAGTTTCAAAAATTACCTGTATAGGTTTGACCCATACACAAGACCAAGGAGACATTTTTATCTAATGTATTGACCTTGAGTTAATGATCTAGGCATCACTATATATCCCATGATAATAGGAATCAAGCCAGACATAATTCATTGAAATCACACAGTTTTTTCTCATATGACATGGACATCATCCATTCAGTTTAATGTCATTCGGTGAGGAAGATAGACGGTCTTTCGGTTTTAGGTTATATGGCTACGACCATATGTCATGAAAATTATGAGTAACATGAGGCTCATTGGGCAAGGATTTTTTTGAAAAGCCTCATATGTGGGGGGGGAGAAATTTTAAACCCTGATTTTGGGGATTCTTGGATTAGGAAGAGTGATATGGGGTAAAAACACCATTGGATATTATAGAGATAGAAGAGGCCTCTCCTGGAGATGAATTTCCCATGGGTTGATACAACATTTTTTTGGGAAACTTTTTCAAATCCAACTATAACATATTATGGGTAGTCAAACAGAGGTCTCCTCAGGACACTGACCCCCCCCCATCTTTGATGGCCAAAGGAAGATTGTGAGGACTTGAAATTTCTTGGGGTACTGAGTATGATGTGTACCGACCGACCCCATAATTCACAAAGTTAGTGTATTATATCAGTTACATTGGCATAAGATATAAGAAAGTAGCATCTTAATGGACTGAATAGTTTAGTAGTATTTCTAATCTGTATATATACATGAATCTTATCTTACAAAGTAATAAATTAATTACAAAATAATTTTTTTTCTTCATTCTGAACAACTTCGATATTAGTAACTCTATTCCATAAATTTTGTCCTGGCATATATTTTTAGTACACTTCTTGGATTCCTAGGAAGGGAAACATAATAAGGGTGAGATAAAATTCTCAGTAAGGGTAAAGTACAAAAAAAGAAATAAAAAATAAATGATAATAGTCAATAAGGAAGGGTATTTAACTGAACACACATTCCATGTAGTCAATAAAATTAATGGTAGTGAGTAAAAAATATGGAAAGGTATTAACTGGAAACACTTTCCATTCAAATATCTGTATAAGGAAAAATAAATATGGAAATTTAAGAAACTAAAACTCATGCTATTTAAATAACCTGATAAGGAAAAATAAATATGTCAAGGTAAAAACTAAAACACATTTCATTTAAATAATTGAAAATGAAATGTATCCATAGATATCTCGATGAAAAATCTCATGGATGGATAATAACTAAAACAATATGATGGAAATACTTAATTATTGGATGTCATGTCAAATGCACATGAAAACCAATACCCTCAAGACCTTTATAAAGATGGTTTAAAACTATAGATAGAAACCTATATAATTTATGCAACTAGTTTGTCTCATGATAACCTATTTGATTCCTTAAGGGGATATATAAAGTTTGGGCCCCACCCATCATTACCAGTCCAAATCATTCCTCATATCAATTAACCAAAATAAGTAATATGACTTATCAAATATTCGTATTGAATAAGTAAGATAGAATTTTCAATATTTCCCCAAATAATCAAATAACTATAAAAGCATACACCATATGTAAAATGGTGTATGGCTTAATAAATAATAATATCTATGATAATTGAAATGGAAAATTTTGGGGAATTTCAATGTTCAATGACCATATGTGATTCAATATTTCAAGGGGATTAAAAATATAATCAATGAAGTGAGTGTGAATATTATCCTTTGTAAAATAAATCATAAACCATCTAGTGGAATATTAAGGATTGTGTCAATACAACATATTCCACATGAAGTAAAATAACGGTTTATTTTCATTTTTAAATGGAAACATTATAAAAATATATTTTAAAAATATTCTTGAGGAAAATATCCTTTTTGTTTGATAAAACTTTTTCTTTGAAAATCACTTTTGAAAACATTTTATTTTAAAACTAACATTTTAAACTTGCAATGGATGTTTTTAAGGAATGATGGTGGTTAAAGTTTTACATGTCATACAAGGTAAAAAAGAACAATCCTTTTGTATTTTAAAAGGTTTCAAAAATTCCTTATTCAATAAGTGACAATAAGATTCCATTGAAAAAATTGGTAAAAGAAAAACGGTAAATATTCCTTTAAAAATAATTTTAAAAACATTTTTGAAAACATTTTAATAAAACAATATTTTTATTATAAAACAGTTTCTCTAACTAAATAGAGAAATAAAGTCATGTTTTCATAAAAATATTTTCTAAAATATAGAAAATACCAAGGAGTGGGGAAATGAAACTAATACTCAAAAAAGGTCTTGAATAACTAGAGGAGATGAAAATGAAAGTTTTTATTAAACCATGGTCATATAATTTCCTTGAATTTAAATTAATGATCAATGAAATTGTTCTTGAGTAAAATAATATTTAAACATTCCAAGTGCCCCATACCACTTTGAAACATTTTAAATCATAATCCTCAAGAAGGAATAAAATTAAATGGAATTTATAAATACAATTAATACAAATGGATTAATGATATAATATATCAAAATGGGCAGTAGATACACAATGAAAAAAAATTAAGTGTTGACACTAACATTTATCTCACGGGTGTAAAAAGTTGATGAAACCCCCTTAACTTTTGATTCTTTTCCAGTGAAAATCTTTTAACAACCAGTATAATAAAATTATTTTAATAATCTACTTGATTGATAAATTTTTCATGTTTATCATTACATTTATTTCACCTATTACCATGATGTATATAACTACTTAAACATTTAATTTTTCATCAATTGTTTGACCAAATTTGATTTATGTGTCGAAAATAACTTTGGTAAGTCAACTATGGTCAAAGGGCTCATTAAATAACATATATGAAATAATAATCATTAAATAATTATAATATTTATTCTTAATTTATAATTTTAAAATAAATAGTGAAATATGGTTATGAAAAATGAACCAATGTTACAATCATGGAGAGGTAGGTCGTATGTACGAATGAGTAACATTCCCATTTTTGAATGATCATTATGGAACGAAGTTAAGTAACACTATATATTTCCATAATAATAATTAAATCACAAATAAAATATAATTAAATCATATAAACATATATATCTAATTATTGTGTTGTAAAATGAATCACATCGTGTCGAGGAGGTGGTAGTCCACATATCCACGAATGACGTTATCGTGTTTTAAGTGTGTAAAAGGGTAATAAAGAAAATGATATATGTTATATTTACATAAAGTTAATTATGTAATGAATATCATATATATTTAATTTATGTTACATATTTTTAATTAAAATCATCGTTTATATGTTCCATGTATTGTGTGAATGAATCATATCGCTTTAAGGGGGTGGTAGTCCACACTTCACCAAACAATGTTATCATATTTACACAAAATGGAAAGTATAAGGGTATGTATTAAAAAATTATAAAATAAGATTAAAGATATAATAAATAACATATATAAAATCTATAAACATTGTGTCGATCATAACATCCAACCATGAAAGGTGATAAATAAAAAATGAACAACATCATCTTGTGAGGCGGTAGTTCTCCGTACACATAAATGGTTTGTTTGTTTCCCATTAGATGGAAGTGTGAGTGAGTGTTGGTCAAAAAATTAGTATAAAAATATTATAGCATATTTAGTATAATTTGTTTTATATTATCAAGTAATAATAAATGTTTAGGGGTGGATATTTTAAATAAATCGAAAAATATTGAGGAAAGATGTTACCACTTTAATTGGGTAACTCCTTTTAGTGTTCACAAAAGGGATTCCTAATATTTTTTTATGTAAAATATAAGGATTATAAGATTTTGGGAGGTATTTTTAGGATCTATTTGTATTTCTTTTGATCGAAAGTGTCTTGAGAGGTGTGAGGAAGTGGGAGGAGAGGAGGCCTTTTATAGTGGAGGACTAGAACTCTTGTAAATTTTGTGAAAGGGAATTCCACCCACATTTTTTCAACTGAAAGTGGATCCAATAATGGTAAAAATTATATACAAGCTATTATATGGTCTATATATTTCCATTAAATTTCTTTTGTAAAATTTTATAGGTTTTTTTCCCTAAAGATTAAGTTTTAGTCCCTTGTCAAGCTTAAATTCACCTTAATCGTTGTAATTAATTTTAATTACCTTCATTGATCTTTTTGGTAAAAAACTATGTTAATATTATTATAAATTATCAATTATTCTTATTCCAAATATGGAATAAATTTTTTCAAATTCCAATCATATAAATGGAATAAATTGATTTAAATTTAATCCCACAGATGGGACAACAATGAGAGTTTTTAAAGTAAAAATGTCCAAAATTTTGCTATGTTTTTATACCCAATTTCAAATAAAAAATAATTAATATTACCTAAATTAAATTATTTTATAAATAATTGATCTAATTAAACTTTAAAAACAATTTAAAATTTAATTTAACTTTATAAGTAAAATATATTAAAAAACAATTTTGAACTAAAATTCAGTATTTTTCACTATTCATTAAAAATGAAACATCAAAAAAATACCAAAAAATACCCTAACCTAATTTTTATCTTAATATTTCAAATATTAATTCAATTTTGAAATATATAACCTATAAAATTTCCAAAATTTTTATTTGAAATAGGTTTTCCATTAAAAGGCAATAACAATGCCTTCATAAAAATACAGTATTTTATGTGTAATATTGGGTTTGATCTTATCTTATGCTTATCATGTATATTGGATGAATATAAAAAAATTAATTTAATATATGATGTATATTTTATTAAAATCACTCGTGAATTTTAATTAATTTAATTTATTAGGATAAAACACCTTTGGGAGCATAAAAATAGTTTTCTATAAAAATATTCTCTTTATATTCAATTGGTTCTTATATAAATTTCAAATTAATTTTGTTTCCAATGAATTCATTTTATATTTTGTGTAGACCACATACTTTCATAAGTCTTTTAATACTATTTATTACCTCTAATTTAATAGCTATGTTATATCTTGTTATATTAAATAATATTGTTTGATTAATATATCATTGTTTAGAAAGACTTTGTCTTGTGTGTAATGAAAAATATTTAAGAAACTCATTGTTGCGTGTGTCACACACTAACTCGGTATCACATTCATTGCAAGATACAATATAGATTTAATTTATTTAAAATAGTAAATATTTTATAAATTCTCAAGATATTATATTCCCTTACATGTCTGGTGTTGAATTTCATACACGTTATCAAATAAAATGTTCTTATTTTATATTTTTGTGGAATTAATTTCTCACCACCTTAATTAAATTGTTTCCTCGCAATTTAAATTCCATCATGTTAATATTTTATTTGATATTTCCAATGTTCTAATCCCACGTTGTGAGAACGGTTCGTAAAACATCCTCTAGAAAAGAGAGAATGGGGAGTATAATGGTCACATGTGATAACATGTAACTATGTCTCTAAGTAGGATTACATTAGTGGAAAGTAGAGATACATACATGGATAAAAATCACAAATATTTATAGGGAGTGATTGAGGTCATTGATAATAAACAAATTAATTGTCAATAAAATTTTGAGGGCCTCAAACCCATTAATCATTAATGATTTTGAAGTTTACCAGTTAAAAAAAATAAGGTATTATGACCACATTTTTTTCTAGATCATTTTCCAAATGTTGAATAATTGAAATACTACCTATGAATATAAGGAAATACACCTAATTGATATATTTTAATTTAATATGAAAAATTACATATTTTGGTTATACTTTGATTAAATTATAATTCAACCCTTACTTCAAGGAATGGATATCCCAAAATCAAATTTTATGCCTGATGAAATAAAATAAATTTCTAAAGGATCTTAAGGACCATAAAAGAGTTCAAATTATAACTATTTGTATCTAACTATTCTATAAATATAATATTGTTAATACATTAATCTATAACCCTAAAATAAACACTATAGGCTCTTCATTAATATTTATTCATCAAATTATTTAACTAAAAATAATGATATATTAACTAGTACATTACGTAGGTAAGTGGTTGGAGTGAAACCCTTATCTTCCTTTGGTACTGTGTTCAAGACCCGCGACCTTACTAGATTTGATTTATTGTCACACAACATTCAAGTTGTCCTTTTATAAAACCAAATTAATATAATTTCCAAAATAAAAATGATGTACATCCTTGAAATATGTTTAATGACAAAATAACCTTTTAACTAAGAGTTTTAATACAATCCCAATGCATAAATACTTCATCATTTATTTCCACATAGGTGCTTCCTAGGTATAAGGTTTAACCAAGGTCATTCATTTTCATTATCTATTCAAATAGTTCATAATGGTTTGTAAAAAAAATGTGAATTATCCTTATCATATCACCTAGGAGTTTCAAAATAGGTGTGCAGTATGACCTATTGTTTTGTACTAGGTTACACTGAGTTAGGCCTATCCCACCTTATCGGTGTTGTTACTCCTAGGTACATTTGTGCTAGAGCCAGTCCAATTATAGTATCCAAACAGGGATGTATTTCAAGGGATACCCAAATAATATCTACCATACCAAAATTATTTTGTGGTCTTCTATACTTATCCTCAATGTATATATTAGGGTTATGTTCTATAATCTATGTTTTTTAATAATCTACTTCCCAAGGATTCTACTAAACATTATCTGATACCAACTTTAGTGAACTGACCCCAGAAATATCAAAGCTGGTGTCCGCTATCAATTACATTGGCATAAGATACAAGTAAGTTTTGTCCTAAAAGACCAAATAGTTTAGTATTTCTGATAAACTAGATACATACATGATTCTTGTATTATAAAAGAATACACTAATTAAAATATAATTTTTTTCTTCTTTCTAAATAACTTCATGGTTAATAACTATATTCCATAAAGAACATCCTTTAATATCTTTTTAGAAAACTTATTAGATTCTTTGGAAACAAAAAATAATAAGGGTGTGCTCAAATTATCATTAAGGGTAAAGTATAGTTTAAATTAATAATTAATAAATGATAATAGTCAATATAAAAAGGTAATTAACTGAACACACATTCCATGTTATCAATAAACTAAATGTTAGTACATAAGCAATATGGAAAGGTAATTATTGGAAACACGTTCCATTCAAATATCTAGATAAGAAAAAATAAATTTGGAAATTTTAAAAACTAAAACACATGCCATTTAAATAAATAGATAATGAAAAATAAATATCGAATGGTAAAAAACTAAAATAAATTCCATTTAAAGAAATAAATAAGGAAAAATTAATATTATAAGGTAAGAAACTAAAACACATTCCATTTAAATAACTAAAAATTAAATGTATCCATAGATATGTCGATGAAAAATCTAATGGATGGATAATTATTGAATCTATATAAAGTAAATGCTTAATTATTGGATTTCATGTCAATGGAAAATAAAAAACTATACCATCAAGATGGTTTAACACTACAGATAGAAACCTGTTTAATTTTGGAAACTTATTTTCCTCATGAGAACATATCGATGCATTGATGGGATATATAAAGTTTAGTACCCACCCATAATTACAAGTACAAATCATTACTCATATCAATTAATCAAAATAAATAATATTCCTTATCAAATATCCATATTGATTAAAGAATTTTGAATTGTCAATATTTCCCCAAACAGTCAAATAACAGTCAAACTATACACCTTATGTAAAATGGAATACAACTTAGGAAATATTAATATTCATGGTAATTTAAATGTATTATTTAGGGGTAATTAAATGTTCAATGATCATAGGATATTAAATATATCAAGGGTACTAAAAATGAATCAAGTAAGTGAATTTGAATACTATCCTTAGTCAAATCAATCATAAACCATCCAAAGGAATATTAAGGATGGTAACAATAAAACATATCCCAATTGGAGTAAAATAAATGTATGTTGCCATTGATGAATGGAAACATTTAAAATATATTTTAAATATATTCTTGAGGAAAATATATTTTTGTAATGAAAACCCTTTTGGAAAATATTTTCTTTGAAACCCACTTTTAAAAAAATCTTTAAAATGTTACCTTTTAAATTTTCAAAGGAATATTTGAAGTAATGACAGTAGGAAAATATGTATGTGTCGTACAAGGTAAAAAGAACATTTCTTTTATATAGTAAAAAGGTTTCAAAAATGGATTGTTTGGAAAGAGACAAAAATATTTCATTGAAAACATTGGTAAAATTAAAAAGCGTAATATTTTATTTACTAAATCTTTTAAAAAATATTTTGAAAAATATTTCATTAAACATAGTTTTTAGAAGAAAACAGTTTGTCCAACTAAGGAGAGAAATGAAGTCGGATTTTTTTAAAGCATTTTCTAAAACATCTTGAGTATCAAGGAGTGGGAAAATGGTAATAATACTTGAAAATGGTCATGAATAACCAGATTATAATAAAATGAACGTGTTTATTATAAAATGGTCATATAATTTTCTAGAATGGAAATTAATGATCAAGGAAATTATTTTTGAGGAAAATAATCTTTAAACATTCCAAAGTGTCCCATACCATATTGAGACATTTTGAATCACCAGTCTCATGAAGTAATAACGTTAAATGGAAGATTTAAATACCATTAATATAAAATAATTAATGATATAATATATCATAAGGGATAGTATATACACCACACAAAATAACTAAGTGGTGAACCTGACATTTATATGATAGATGTAAAAAAAGTGATGAACATCCTTTACATTGCATTTCCTTTTAGGTGAGAATCCTTGAATATGTTATATAATAAAGTTATGTAAATTATATACTTTCTTAATAAGATTTTCATATTTATAATTACTTTTATTTCACTTATTACCATGTTTTATACAAGTACATAGACAATTAATTTTACATCTCGTGTTTCACCAAATTATGTTTTTGGGTCAAAAATAAATTTGGTTGGTCAACTATGGTCAAAGGATTCATTTAATAACATCTATATAATAATAATAACTTCATAATTATAATATTTATACACTAATTATACTTATAAAATCAATCAATAATATATGGTTATTAAAAATTAACCAACATTACAATCATGAAGATGGTATGCCATACGTACACATGTGTAATGTTCCCAATTTTCAATGATCATTGTGGAAAGAAGGTAAGTGACAATATGTCATTTAGTAATGATAATTATATCACAAATATAATATTATGTAATCATATATAATTATATATTTAATTCTTGTGATGTAAAATGAATCACATCATGTTGATGAGGTGATACTCCACACGTCCACAAACGACATTATAGCTTTTTAACTACGTGAAAGGGTAATTAAGAAAATGATATATATTATATTTACGTAAATGTAATTATGTAATTAATATCATATATATTTAATTTTTTTACATATTTTTTATCAAAACCATCCTTTATTTATTTCATGAGTAGTGTGAACAAATCACATCGCTTTGAGGGGGCATAGTCCACACTTCCATAAATGATGTTATCGTATTTTCAAAAAATGGAAAGTATAAGGGTATGTGTTATAAAAGAATTAAATAAGATAAAATATATAATAAATATCATATATAACATAATTAAACATATTTTCATCATAATTTCCAACCATTAAAGGTGGTAATGGAAAAATGAACAACTTCATCTTGTGAGGCGGTAGTTCGTCGTACACATCAACGGTATGTCTGTTACCCATTTGATGGAAGTGTGTGTGAGTGTTGTTATAAATACTTAAATAAATAAATCCTATTATATTGAGGATACTGGTTCTTTTATATGATCATTGAATATTAATAGTTTAGTGGGTGGGGAATGTAAATAAAACTAAAGAGCTCGATGAAAGATGTTACATCTTAATCGGGTAACTCCTTTTGGTTTTCATCAAAGGGATTAAATGGAATTATTTATGCTGAATGAGAGTCTTATAGGATGGTAGAGGGATTTTTATGACATATATTTAGAGATATTGGTTGAGATAATGTATCTTGAGAGGTTTGAGGATGTGGGAGGATAGGAGGCCTTTTTATAGTGGCGGAGTGGCACTCTTGTAAATTTTGGGAAAGGGGAGTCCTCCAATGTTTTTCTCATTGAAAGTGGATCAAATAATGGTCCAAATTAGATAAAATCTTGTATAGGGTCTAAATATATCTGTAAATTATCTTTTTTACAAGGTTATATGTTATTTTTTCCCTTAAGATTAAGTTTTAGTCCCTTGTCAAGCTTAATTTCACCTTAATTGTTGTAATTAATTTTAATTACCTTCACTAATATTTTTGTTAAAAAAATAAGTTGAAATTATTAAGCCTTATAAATTATTATGATTACAAATATGGAATCCATTTTTCCAAAATAAAATAAAATAAGGGGAATAAATTAATTTAAATTTAATCTCACAGATAGGACGACAATGCAGGTTTTTAAAGTAAAAATATCCAAAAGTTATGTGAGTTTTTATACCAAATATCAAGGATAAAATGATTATGATGACCTAAATTATATTAATTGATAAAAATATGATATATTTAAACTTTAAAATAATTTAAAATTTAATTTAACCTTATAGATAAATTAGATGAAAAATCATTTTGGAACGAAAATTCTGTATTTTCACTATTCATTAAAAAATGAAAAATCATAGAAAAATACCAAAAAATTTCCCTAACCTAATTTTTATTTTTTTAATTTCAAGATTAATTTTATTATGACATATATAATCTATAAAATTTTATAAAATTTAATTTATAATACTTTCTCCATTAAAAAGCGATAAAAATCGTTAATAAAAATATAACATTTTATGTGTAATATTGAGTTTGTTCTTATCTTATGTTTTTCAAGTCTATTGGATGAATATTTATAATATTTTATTGAATATATATATATATATCAGTAAAATCACTCAATAATTGTATCTAAATTAATTTATTAGGATAAAACACCTTTGTGAGCATAAAAATAGTTTTCTACAAAAATATTCCATTTATATTCAATTGGTTCTTATATCCATTTCCAATGAATTTTTTTACAAATGAAGTAATTTTATATTTTTTTAGACTATATATTTTTATATTTTATTTAATTCTATTCATAACTTCTAATTTAATGGCTAGGTTAAGTCTTATTATATTAAATAATAATATTTTATTAATATATCGTTGTTTGGAAAGAATCGGTCTTTCATGTAACACATACAATTAAAGAAACTAATTGTTGTGTGTGGCACACACTAACTCGGTATCATGTGAATTTTAAGCAATATTATAGATTTAATTTATTTTAAATAGTAAATATATTATAAATTCTCGGGATATTATATTCCCTTACACACCTAGTTTTACGTGTTGTGCATGTTATCAAATATAATGTCACTGCTGTATATTATTAGGGTATTACATGATAAATGGAAGGAATGTGTCTTGGTACATAAGACTCATTCAGACTAAGATTATCCATGGAGTGTGAAATTACCTACATAGATCTGACTCATATATAGGGGGACATTTCTGTTTCCTTGATAGATCCCTGAACAAGGAACCAAAAAATGAGGTCTCCTGTATAAATTCCTATTTTTATATAGGAAATGGGGATATTTCTCTTTTTTCCTTACCCCATGTATGGTACTAGTACATGAGGCCTAGGTTTCACTATGTATCCCATCAAAACAAGAATCAAGCCTCATGTAGTTCTTTAGGTACCATGTAGTTTATTGGCATGTAGCAAGGACCTTCTTCATGTAGTTTACATCATATGGTTAGGATGTTGGTTCCCCGATGTGAAGAGGAAAATTGTGGTTTTACCTAAGATTGATGATATGGGTGTCACTACATATCCTACGATGGTAGGAATCAATCCAAATGTAGTTCTAAAAAACCATGTAGTTTAGTGTCTTGTGATGTGGATGTGTGGGGTTCATTTTATGGTCTTTCTACCATGGAAATGACAACCCTAATTTGGATTGATATTCCTTGATCGTGCACATAGTCCCATACCAAAACACTCAATCCCACATGATCTATGATCAATGTGATGAACAAGGGGTGGAAAAGGTTTATTCCACCACTCAGAGGCAATAAAATGAAGGATATGGGAATTTTGAATTTGTGGTGGTTAGACCTGAGTATAGAATCCATTCATCACTACATGTGTAATTATAAAGAGAATCAATCCAAAATTTGTTTTGGGGATTTATTCAATTTAATGTCATGCAGTAAGGATGAAGGTGAATTGATGTGAAAGATGGGGAATATTGTTTCTAGACTCAAAATAAGAAAATTGTGCATCACTATATATCATGTGATGATAGGAATAAAACCATACGTAATTCTGAGAAGACTCCCTATGCATATCTGACTCGTACACAGGGAGGAGGGAATTTTATCCTTCATTGTGGATAGACCCAGGATTAGATAACTGAGCATCATTAAGAATCATGTAATGATAAGAATCAAACCACATGTAGTTCTGACTAGGAACTCTCTACTTTGATCTGATCTGTATGTAGAGGGGGAATTTTCCCATAGAGTTTTTGATTGTTGTTCCTTTTGTGGTTATTGAGGTGTTATACTAGATATTTATATACTCACCACTACATGGTATTTTTATGCATGTGTCATGTCTTATGCAGATGACAAGCAAATCAGTGGAGACATCGGTGGAGATTCTTGATACTTGGGAGCATTGACCACATTCAGTGGTCAGAAATTGAGATCATTAGTCAATATCTCGACATATTTATTTTTTATGTTTTTTTAGGTTGGGAAATATTTCTAATTGGGCATGTATTTTTTCCCTTTGAAACTTCAATTTTATATTATCATGCTCTGATGTATTCCATAGAGTCTATTTTGTTCATTGATACACTCTAGATGATGTTATCCATTAATATTCATCTACCCTTATTCAGGGAGATGGATTTGTGCATGTATACAGGTACATAGACTAAGGCCTCCCATTTCATTTATACCTTATCATCTCATGTCTCTTTCCCTAATCCTATTGGAGTTGGGATTGGGGTTTTTAAGAATCAGATTACCATCATCCAAGCAATCCTCAACGTGTTGGGACGTGACTAAGTGGTGTCAGAGGCAGTACATTCCTTGGGATGATGTTTGAGATTTTTTCCATTATTAGGATTGGTTGGGACATAGGTAAATAGTGTTAGAGTGTCTTGAGTGTGGATTTTAGGCTATGGAACCCAGTATTGGTGAGGTGATTAACATAAAATTTCACCTAGAGTATGACTAAATTCTTGTAGACATAACATATTCAGACATTGGTTTCATGGAACTAATTATATGTGTATTGTATAGGATTGAGTATTTTTATTTGACTTATTGATTCATATATTTGTATATATTATCTTTGACCATGGTATGTCCTGATAATTTTCAAGATGAATCTGTGATGATATTCATCTAGGATTTTGAGACAGTGTCATGACAATGACTAATTGAGTGATGAGGCCTCATTTTAGGGACCCAATCATTTTTTGTTTCCTCTAGGAATGAATTTACTAGTTCTACTAACTATTTAGTAGCACATGGCCCCACCACTAGTAGATTAGGAGATGAATTGTCTGAATGTTGAGAAGAGGATGGCTCCAGTATGATATTATAAAAGTGGGTTCTCTAGACCCAACTTTATTAGTACTTTTAGATTACCATACCATGGATAAAGTGATTTATAAATGATGTGAACTTTCCATTATAGTGTTGATATTTCTACATCTACAATTTAAATCGTAATTTCTATAGATTATTTGTCATATCAAAAGGTTAAGAAGTCCCTAGTCTATAATGTGAACTTCGAGATACTATGACATTGATCTTAAAAAAATTCAATATGGTCTAGATACATCATACCGACTCTACATAGTTGATGTCTATATATCAAGTTATAGGGTCTCACAAGAATTGAGACTTTTTATCATGAAGTTCACATCATAATAAAAAACCATAAAATTGGAACACCACATGTTTAAAGTGCCATTGGTTATTCCTATCTACCAACATGTGTATTTTTCTCCTGACTTGAGATCATTATCAATGTGTTTCATTTGACGTTTTACTTTGATAAAATAAATAACCATGGTAATGATGTCATGGTGATGTATCTTGTGTTGGGTGCATTATTAGGGGTATGGAATTGGTTGAATGGTCAGGATACTATTTGTAACTTCAGAGTCAGGGAAGTAATATATTTGGCCTAGTTAATCAAGATGGTAGTACCTTTATAAATCTTTGTCCAAGGTAATTGAAGTTAAGTCTATCTAGTTAGATCAAAAAATAATAAAACAAGAAAGTACATTGACATAAGTGCACATAATACTTTATGAAATATCTCGAGACAAATAGATTTTATTACATAGTATGGTTTGGTACCATTGGAATGATAATTGTATTGAATAATATGAATTTTTAGAAGATAAAATTATACTAACAATAATGTATGTATATATACATAAATGAAAATTGGAACATGGGATGTGGACTTTATGTGATGCTTTCTTGATATTTGTTGTGATTCATTAGTGGGTTTGAACATTGGAGGCTAATGGTGCCACCCTATTGGTGATCACAGTATTATGATGATGTTAGTATGAACCCATAGCTGTGTTCTTATGTACGATATTATTATATGTTGTGTTCTTGTGTTTCTTTGCACACCCCACCCGATTCGAGTACTATTTAAAAACATCCATATGTTTTGGGTAGGGTGTATTTTTCAACATAGGGATGGGGAGGATACAAATTAATGACTACCAATTCTCACCCACTCTCTCTTTAATAGTGGTTTGTGTTGATGTTAGTGATACAAAACTAGGGAAAATACCAGATGGTAGATAGGGGTATATGTGGTGGGGGTCAAGTGTGGTAGGTGGAGTTCACAGAGTTGATTTCCTACACATTCATGATACACAACTACCCTTGTTTTATGGTATGATGGTGTGGTATGTGGCGTGGGTGGAGAGAAAGGATTTTCCCTTGAGATGTTGAAAGTTGCGGAATGGATGAGAGCAAAGGATGTATTCTCATTGGGTTAGAGTGGGAAACCATTGGGAAAATTTGTTGTGAGGCACCATTCCATATTCTTTTGATACTACATAACTATTTTTGGATATGGGATTTAGTGAGATATCATAGTTGTGGTTGGTGGAATTAGTCGATCCACTAAGTTATTTTTGGTTCCGCTATTTTTTCATCATAGAATTAGTATAATCATTTCACATATTCATGAGATACCTTTGGTATGATCCCACTAAGTATAAATATTATAGTCACCCCATATATATATAAATATGTTTTATAGTTTTTCAGAAGGTTTTTGGTGATCAAGATGGACATTATAAGATTGGAGTATGGAGTAGTTGGATCGTTGCCACAAAATTGTTTTTTGACATTGTTTTATTTTGGTGATGCTTGTATTTTTTTTGTACTCATGCATTTTTTGTTTGATTATATGAGATTTTTGTTTATTATATATATCATGGAGGATTTTTTGGTGGTTTATTCTATGATCCTGGGAAATATATAAGGGTAATTCCTCCCATTATGTGTAATTTAACCATAGTGCTAGTTTCCAACCTAGGGCCTACTAGAGGTAGACTTCATGGGACATTCTTAGTTCATCTTATAACCCATGAGGGGTTCTATGTGTCAGCATGTAATGAAAAAGTGGTATCAGAGTTATTGGTTGAGAGATAAGGTCGTGATTGGAGTTTGGATCTGGTGAGGACTACAAGTTTCGGTAGGGAATTAGTTTTAGATTAGTTGATTACATGATGTAAGAAAGGGAAATTGTCTTAGGTGAAATAATTTAGGGGGACTTATGATTCTATTCATGGAATTTAATATTTATAAGAATTCTATGTTAAATGAATCTACTGGTGGGTAGATTCCTCGGAGAGGTACATGTATCATTCTTTCTTGAGATCTATTTTTGTTTTGGGTCATTCAATGGATGAATAAGTGAAATGATAAGATGAATCTAAATAAATATATTACTAATAAACCTAGGAGTTTCTCCTTTACATTCAAGGATATTATCTAGTCAGCATCTGTGTGTTTTTCAAGTTTGATAGGTTTAGTAGGTTTCCCATATTAATTGATGGAGGGTATGTCCCAATCAAGTGGATTCATAGTGGAAGCATATGTTGTGTTATTTTCATCTTTAGGGATCAGTGACATGCAGGGGTGGAATCAATGATTTGGTGACATAACACTTGTTGGAGGATTTAGAGACTTATTTTTGCCTGATTTTTTCCTGATGTGAGTATTGGGCTCCCCTAGTAGTCATTCAGTTGTGAGGCGAGGAGCATCAATAGTGGATTTTTTATCTCAGGGATTGAAAGGAGGTTGAAGTGCTATGGGATTATTTACAATAGGATTTCATGGATGAGTTATTATCAATGTTGGTGAAGGTGGAGAATATTTAGTATTTTATCTCTCTCTGGTAGGGGATCATGAGTGTTCATGTGTTGGAAATCATGTTTAAGGATCTTTAGTGATTTTCTCTTAACATCATTCTAGATGAGGAGTCCCAAGAACATCATTTGGAGGAGGTTATATGTCCCTTAATTTATTCTGTAGTTCCTCCATTTATATTACCCATATATTTGGAAGTGTATAGTAAGGCTGAGGTGATGGAGAGGGTACATGATTGGTTCAGAGAACCCCTATTGGAGGGTCACTAGGGTCCTGTGAGGAGTAAGAAATCGGATGGAGGGTCATAGATGTCAGGGTAGTTGGGATTTTGGGCAAGAGGAAATATTTCTTTGCAATCAACTATATGCTTCCCTGGGGAAGGAAGTTCTCATATGTCTATTGGGAGTTATTTCATTCTTTTTTATGGTTGAGGGGGTCATAAAAATTATTAGCAGAATTACCCATCATCCCTACAGAGTTGGTACGGTTTTAGAGTCTAGGGACCTTTTCAAAACTAACAATATAAA
The DNA here is from genome assembly GCA_963277665.1 of Viscum album. NCBI lineage: Eukaryota > Viridiplantae > Streptophyta > Magnoliopsida > Santalales > Viscaceae > Viscum > Viscum album. The sequence goes on from OY728121.1 coordinate 888,382,447, forward strand.
TTTCTCTTGAGGTAGTATCAGAAGCATGACCCACCAATGTATGTTTAGCAGCTTATCTAGTAGTCTTATGCTCATCAAGGAGGAGGTGGAGTTGGTAGAGGGTATCCCCAGGATGTCACAAATCATATGGGGGCCAACATAGAGTTTGGATGTGGAGGCCATTAATAGCAAAGCAGAGGAGATGAACGAGGGCAGATGTTTGAAATATAGGGGCCAAATCTAGAGGAGTTAGAGTTTGTTTGAGGTAAGGTCAATTTATCAACTGCCTTGTATTTTTATTTGTTTGATTCTAGAAATTTTCACTCCTTTATTATGGAATATTTTGTTCAAACATTGGGACTGAATGTGGAGGATATTCCCATACCCTTGGTGTTATTGATGCTAGTTGGAGGTAAGGACTGATTGCTTGAAATGTGTCAATGATGTAAATTGATGATGGGGAAACATCAATATTCAGAGGATTTCTTATTTCAATAGATACAACCATAAAATGTCATTCTTGGTATTGATTTACTATATTCTATATGCAAAGTTGTAGATTGTTTCTATAGAAGATTTTATTTTTCTAATGGGGAAGGTTGGTGTGTGTTTTTTGTCTGTGAGTGCAGTTTTTAGATGGGCAACAGGTGTGTGGATCCTATTTTTTCATTTATGGATTAATCATCAACATTATTAATGGTAGATATTATAGTGGATATGACTAGAGTTTTTTTATTGTATTTGGATGATATCCCAAAGGATTTTGTGACCCTACACCTCAGTGTGACATCATGTTTGGGATAGAGTTACAGTTGGGTGCCTCTCTGATTTCGATGGATCCTTATCAAATGTCATATTTAGAGTTTCAAGTGTTGAGAATTTAGATTAATGATCTATTGAAAAACAGTTTTATCTAGACCATTGTATCACTGTGGAGATCTCTAATTAATTTATCTAATAATTCTAAGGGTAGTGTAAGTTTGTTCATATACTACCAAGGTTGAATCATGGGATAATCATGAATTTATACCCTCATATGAGGAAAGATAATCTCTTTGACCAGTTGAGATGGGATAGCTAGTATCTTAAGATCAATATACAATCTGGATATCATTAGTTAATGGTAAAGGAAGAGGATAGCCTTTTTAATGACCAAAACTTTTTTAATGATAGTTATTTCAAGAGAAAATGGCTTTTATATTATTTTTGTAATGAAAAAAACCATACCTATTGAATAATGATGTGAGTATAAAGGTAAATGTGATCATCAGGTTAGACCATTATATTTTTGTTGGTCAATTATTATTTTTAGTCAATATGAACTTGTAAAACTATACTCTTGATAATAATTTTAACATTATAATTAGTGTTTATATGTAGAAGGGATAAAGAATAATTAATGAAGAAAGGATAAATGATTTCCAAAACTATTAGAGTCTTGACATATGAGTCCCATATATCAAAAAATGGGAGATAGGTACAATATCTAGGGTTATCTCTTGATCAGGCTCAACCTAAGATTCAATAGGTTACGCTTGAATGAAATATCCTACGAGAGTAGTTCAAGTTGGTTGAAATTTCCACCCAGGTGATGGTAGCTAAGCCACCCCATGAATCTGTCACCATTGAACGCCTTACCCTTAGGTCATTTGCAGGTGTTCTAAGGTGTTATATTTCATTCCCTTAGACAGATAAAGTGTAATTCCATTTTAAATATAAAATTTTTATTCCATCATTTCTGTTTTAATAATAGTTTTCCTTAACAAAATTGGGATGGAATTTGATAAGTTGATTTTTTTGATAGAAAATTTTCATTCTAAAAAAGATATAAATATTTATAATAAACTAATATATTATGAATAATTATTATTTTAATTAAATAGTTTGATAAAAAACTCTTATTTAAATATAAATTATAAAATAATTTTTTTTCAAGTGTTTGAAATTTTACTACGCATTTTCATTCCACTGTTATTTTTAATAAATAAGGATTGTTATATTTAAAAGTTATAATTATCATATTTAGATAATTATTCTGATAAAATAAATATCATTTTTCAAATCAGCATGTTAAAATTATGTGAGGGTGAATTCATGATTATTTTCCAAACTACTTAATTTTTTCATGAATTGTAAAAATACAGTTTTATGTTTGAGGTATGTTTAATGATTTTATAATTATGTAATAATGATTTAATTACTAATTAATGACAATAAAAGACTTATAATATTTTATTTTATTAATATTTATTATTTTATTAGTTTTTAATCAATTCCAAAACATATATTTTTCATTCCAAAGTCTAAAATGGAAACTTTAACATTAATAATATTATTTTCTGGAAAAAGAGAAATTCAGTAATTAGAAAATAAATTTTTGTAAAAAATTTCATAGTATTTGAATATTTTAGGCTCTGAAGACTCTTAATAATACATATTAGAAAGTTTCAGTTGGTAGGTGGGTATAAAATGAGATAACTTTGGAGTCCTTAAGGCCTTCGAGCTATCCAAGACTTCAGGTCAGTAAGGATTTCGGGTCACCTCAAGGTCTTAAAGCCACCTCAAGGCCTTTAGGGAAACTTGATATGCAGATGCACAAAAAGATTTTATAAGGAACTAGCCCCAGAAGAGGATTTAAGAGCAAGGTTTTTTCACCAGAGCAGTGAAAACGGATTTTGAGAATGAGAGGGTATGACATTCCATTGGTACCTGGCATATGCATATCTCCACAAGACAACTAGCTGAACATCCATACAAAGGTGGAGAGATTATCATGATGTAGATGTTGAGGAGGGGTGGTTTCAAGTAGTCATAGTCTGTATGATTTCCTTAGGACCTACAGGTTCTGTAATGTCTCTAAGACTACGAGCAATGTAATATCTATGCATAATAGCCTTGTAAGGGATCCCCATAATCCCTTTAAATGGGGGTTATTAAACCCAAATAAGAAATAATTCCTTTGTTACATTCAATCAAGTTCTCATGTATATACAAGTTGAAGATTATAAAGGGAATTTTAATTTGGAATTTGTTTGAGGGTCCATTTTGGATGTTTAACTTAGAACCCAAAATTTAATTTTTTTTATCCTCTCAAATAGGTGTTTTTGAACTTTTAAATAAGTCCATGTGGTGTTAAGGATGCTCATAAATCAAGTAAAAGGCATCTAGGGTGGTCGGGGCTATAGTAAAACACTACTGTAGCCACCTGAAGCCCACCGGCTAGCCAGTGGGGGGGGGGGTTAAAAGTGTCAAATGATCCTTTTACACCTTGAGTTTAAGGGGGGAATCACCATCCATCATTCTCCTATGAGCTAATGGTAGGGGTGGAACCCTATCCCTCTCATATTCTCCCCCATGTTTGGGTGTCGTGTTCTGAGAAATTTTTGTAGAAGATTAAGGTACGGTTCTCCTCTTCTTTTTTTTGTATATTCTTCTCCTATAGTTTTTGAATTGTAGTTTTTTTCTAGTAAGGGATTAAAAATCAATTTCATTGGATAATGGTTAAATAACCCATTTTTATGGGGCTATTACTTGATTCTATATAAATATGTCTTATAATGACATCCAATTGTCACATTTCATTGATTATGTGAAGATATAATGCACCAATAATTTATTTTGTATTTTTTTATTAAGACTATTTAATTTTTTTATGGAATAATCATTAGATTTTAGTATTTTGAACCAAGGTGTGGTTGGGGGTTCATTGAAAACCTCTAGAATGTGTACATATTCAGTTATAGTGTGACGAGGACACCCAATGAGAATTTAGGTATTATGTATAAATTCAATTTAATTGTTTAGTTAGTTAATAAGTGATGATTTTGATATTTTTCCTATCACTACAAGATTTAATACATCGCATGTGATGGCGTGGACCTATTGGACATGGACAATGTTGGCCAAGCCTAGAAAGATCTGTCGAGAAATTATAAACTGATGAAGCTTCTAATAAGGTAGTTGGTCTGTAACATCCTGAGATATTATGAGATTTTTTATTATGTCTTATGTTATACGCAACACCAAAGGAATCTTTCACAGCACAAAATACGGACTTGGCTTGCATTACACGCAATCATGACCTTCCTCGATAGCGTGTGTAGTACGCAATACCGGGTTTCACTAAACAATGATATATTATTATGAACTAGCCGTTATGAATAGTATTAACTACATTTTGAATTTTATTATTCATCATACACATTTTCTAGAACATGGTAAGAGAACAAAATAAATTTTCAGGTAAAATAAGTATTTTTTGAAAAATGCAATTTTGCCGCCTTTTGATGGCGCACCCACATTAAATCTAGTTTTTTACATGATTATAAGTTCTATTTGACAAAATAAAATTCTTCTTTTGAATAAGGGTATAAAAATTTACATTGGATATATTTTTGATATTTTTCTGATAACTTTCATATTTTGATGAATAGTAAAAATACGCTAATTTTTAATTAAAAAAACATTTTTCATTGAGATAATTTATATGGTTAAATTATAATATCAAATGGTTTTAAAGTATAAATAAAATATATTTTTACCGTTTAATATAATTTATTTCATTAGCATTAATTTCACATTGAATTCATAGGTAAAAACATTTCAATTTTTGGCAATGTTTTAACTTCTAAAACCTGTTTTCTTAACAACAAGATTTATTTTAAATTAACTACTGCAACTTATATGTTTTGAATTTTGAAAAATGGATTCCGTATTTTAAATCAGTGGGTCCAAATTATGTTAATAGGTTACTTTTTATTTTTGGGCATTATGAATAGTAACTACGGTAAATTTTATTTACCATAGTTAAAGGTAAATCGGGTAATTAAGGGTAAATATAAGATTATAAAATTACCCTAACACCTGAAAAAATCCTATTAGATGACTAAGAGTCGACCCATATCACCTAAGGGTCGGATTGGATTCATTTAATGGACTTTTTTCCATGAAAATAATTTAATTATTATTAAAACCAAAGAATGTGACAACATGTCACTTTCTTAAATCGTATAAGTATAATAATTTTAATTTAGTGATAAACTTAGTGAAACTTCGAACATTAATAGTCTCCATAAATCTAATACAATTGTATACATCATAGGAATTTATTTATAATTTTTAGGGATTAAATAATTATCACTAATTATGACACAATAGTGATGTTGAAATTATTTTATTAATTAAAATATCAAATAAATGGTTTTAAAAATATTAAAATAAATATTATATGAACTATTTAATGTGCCCCAATAATTTTATAGATACATATGACATTTCATGAATATATTTAATCTTTTAGTTCGAACATATCTTCTGTACATATTTTATTTAAATTCAAATAAATGAATAGTTTCAAAATTGACACTATTATTATTTTATAAAAAATAACATATTGTAAAATTGTTTAAAAATCACAAAAATATTTAAAAATTATAAATTAAAATTTATATGGTCGAAAATGTCATAAAGTGTCAAATTATGGAAAAATCACAACACATATGTAATTATTTATAATAATTTAGAATTTAGAATATTATGACCACAAATAACATCAAATTGATAAATAAGGATAAATCAAGTTGATAAGGTTTAAAATAAATTCCTAAAATGTCTAAATTTTATTGGTTGATTATATTACAACCCTATCTCATCTAATCTTCAGATATGAGTCATTTTGGAAGTTTCTATGTGGGGTTGGGATTTAATATAAACTAATATTTCTTATATTTCCAAAGGTTCCCCTCTCCTCCCTTATAAATGGGAACCTCCTCCCTCTCCTCCTCACACCAATTGGAGCCTTCAAGCTCGGCCAACCCATGCCCATTCCACTTCCCCACTTCCCTAGAAACATCCTAGAGGTCCTGGTCTTCTTTAAAGACCAATTTTAGTGACCTAAAAGGAGGTCTCAAAGAGGCGCTTCAAAGAAGAGGTAATGTCTGTTACCGATTCTTTCAACTCTATTTCTTCTTCTACTTCTTCTTCTTTAGTTGTTTCAATATGAAGTAATAACATCAGTATCACTCATATACCGATATGTTATTATAAGTATGAAACAACCCTATTTCACTATCTATCCATCCTACGGAAAATGAAATCACCGCGCGCGCATACGTACGGAGTACCGTCTCCACGCCGTGGTGTAATCTATTTTCCACCACCACCTTACTTGGATGGGTATAATGGTGTAAATAATGAATATATATGATTATTGTAAAGTGATATTGATTCTGAAATATTATACATACACTCCAATACAATTCCACGATCATGGGAACGATATAATCGCTCGTGCGTACGTACGGAATACCGTCTCCACGATGTGATGCGACTCGTTCTACTTGATTTTCATTGAATAATGATTACATAAATGAATTTAGTGAATAAATATGATATATATTACACTAATACCATTCTGTAAATGAGGTATCTATAACCTAAAAATAATAATAAGAATTTATTCGACAAAACACGCATAAGAACAAAAAGTAATAAAAACCCGAATAACAAGTAGCAATGAAATATTACTAATAATAAGCTAAAAATATGACCATATATGATATCATAAAAATGAGTATGATTCTGGAATAAGTCAATGACATTATTTAAATCATTATACAGGAGGTTCGGACACTTACGAAGCAAATCGGACCTAAGGTAAGGGAAATATCACAATCTCATTTTTATCCGATATTATTTATACTTTGGAATTTACTAGGGTGTATTTTATCATCCACATCCATGTTTCCTCAATATGTAATATTGTTTCCATCCACCTAAAATTTTTTAAATCCAATTTTACCCTTTGGTGAGTTTTTAGTAAAGGATATGAAAGGAATCTTTTCTCGTTTTTCGTACGAGGTGCTTTTTGACTTTTCTGACAAAACTACGAGAAGAATGTTTTTTAAACATATACGACATGAATGGATTTTTAAAACATTATTTCCTAGAAGATTCATTTACAAGTTTTCATGTTTATTTTTAATCAACTTCTTTTAGTTTAAAATTGTATGACATGTTAAGAAATGAAAAATGTTTTTGAAGTATAAAGGATATTTTCCTCAAGAATGGAGTTCAAGTGTTTTATCAAAATTATTTTCCATCTATGATAATATAGGGTTATGTTTCTATCCCTATTATTACATTGATTTGATTATGTTTTGATTGAATTATTTTTTTGAATTCATTTATCTTATATGAATTGTTTTATGATGTCACGATGTTTAAGAATCCCATTTTTATTACATGGGTTATGCAATGATGTATGATTTATGATTTTGTGGAACACATAAGAATGGTGTCATTATGATATGGGTGGGACCTATATCTCCCTCCAATGCATTGGGTAAAGATTTTATATCTCATGAGATAGACATGGCTGGAATGGTAGGTTAAACCGGTTCAGTGAAATAGGACTGAAACGAGGAATGAACTCGGTTCAGAAATGGACTTTGTCCACTTAAATAGTATTGGAAATGAGTCTTGACTAATAAGAAATGGTTATCTATGATTATGTGTGTATGACACAAAGTATCATGTTTTAAGTTATGATTATTGGGATTACATTTCACTACTATGATTTATCCCATGTTATAAAATTATGATCTCTTTTGCAGGTTAAGATTTCCAAAAGTTATGTTCTTATGAATATGATGTGATTGGTATTTCTTTTGTTTACCCTTACTGAGCATTTTAGCTCACCCTTTTTGTATGTTTTCTTTCCCTAGGTCAGGAAGAAGGTTATTAAGTAATATATGCCAAAAGAGACTATAGATATGATGAAATAAATGGGAGACAGTGTAGATGCTTTATGAACCAGTTGTTTATGTTTCCCAGTTTCTAAAGACACTATACCTATATGGTCCTTTAATGGTTTTGTTATATGTTGTAATAAGTGTACTTCAATTTTGAAGTACTAACAATGTATGTAATGTATGGGTCATTATAGTTGGTATCAGAGGAAATGTATAGTCAACCTTTGTAAACTAGGATGTGAAAGCCTTAGTAAGAATCCTAAGGATAAGTCTAAGCATTGAACACAATCTTAGTGTTTTAGAAATGGCCATGAATAACCTAGGATAAGACCTTAAGTGTGAAATTTTATTCTTGATTATGTGGTTTTCCTATTATAATTAGTGTTGCTCACACTATTCTTCTTGGTTTTAGTTAATGGATGGAACCCGAAAGAACCGTGTTAATGCGGAATGCGATGGGCAATGCAATGATTGTCCCCCTGAGCAACCAAACGTTATGGGAGCTAGAATGCAAAATCTGGTAGCCATGCTCACACAACTTTCTCAAGATATGAATCATGCAGGACTTCCAAATGAGAAAAGGAAGGAACAACATTCTGTCGAATCCTTCATGAGGCAGCGTCCACCTTCATTCAGCGGGTCTTCTGATCCATTAGTGGTTGAACAATGGATCAGTACCACTGAAAACATAATTTCAGTTCTTCAATGTTCTGAACATGATAATTTCATATTAGCAGTGTATCGTTTGGAAGGGGATGCTGATCAATGGTAGAATCTTATTAAGAATACAAGGCAAAGGGATGAAATTGAGTCCATGAAATGAGACGAGTTCAAGAACTTATTTTTCAATAAGTACTTCCCTCGTATTCTCCGAACAAAGATGGAGAAGGAGTTTCTTTAACTAAAGAAAAAGGATAATGAATCTGTTGGTACCTATGAAGCAAATTTTACAAGACTTGCAAGGTACGCTTCCGGTATTATTATCCTACCTGAGAGTAAGATCGATCGATTCTTTAGTGGCTTAAACCCAAGTCTTCGAAGGGCGTTAGCCATAAGGGACTTCAATAACTTCAAGGAAATCGTTTGATGTGATCTCAAAGTTGAGATGGGGATTGGAGTAACCCATAAGTCATATGAGTTTGATAAGAAGAGGAAAATGGAATTCAAAGTAAAATCTAAAGAGCACACTTAAAAGAAGATGAGTTTTCCCATATGCTCAAAGTGTGGAAAGAAACATGGCGGGAGTTGTCTTAAAGGGACAGGTAAATGTTTCAAATGTGGAAAGGAAGGTCATCAGGAATTTGAATGCTGCAATGATGGGAAGAAGATGTCTAGTGATGCGAACAATGAAAAAGATACACAGAGTGCACCTCCTACACTTCAATGTTACAAGTTCAAGAAGATGGGGCATTATTCCAATCAATGCCCAAATCCAAGAGTTGATGATGATGATCGACGTCAATAAACTCTTAAGGCCAAAGACAAAGGAAAGTTACATGCAATTACTATCGGCGATTTGGAGTACGACAACGAAGTGGTGAGAGGTACACTTACCATCCACTCTAAAGTAGAAAATGTTTTATTTGATTCTGGATCCACCCAATCCTTTATTTATGAAGAATTTTCTAAGGGTATCACCGTATTACCTCAAAAATTAGATGTTGAGTTAGTTGTGACAACCCCTAATGGCACAACAGTCGCATCAAAAGTTTATAATTCTTCTCCAATTGAAGTTTGTGGGAAAGTGCTTCCTGCAAATCTTGTGATCCTCCCTTTAGTGGAATTTGATGTGATTCTTGGCATGGATTGTCTTTTTCTATATGGATATCATATCAATTTCCAAAGAAGGGAAGTCACATTTCATATTCCAGATCAATCTATGATCGTCTATCGATGCAAGGATGAACATAACCTTCCAGTGGAAATTTCTTCCATCTTATGGGTCTTGATTCCACTAAATGAAGGTTATTTATCTCAAATGCTTAGTGAGAAACTCACGATTAAGAATATTACCTTTGAACGAGAGTTTGATGATGTCTTTCTAGAGGAATTTTCGGGTCTTCCACCAAATTGTGAAGTTGAGTTTTCAATAGAACTCGTACCAGGTGCTTTACCTATTTCAAAGACACCTTATAGAATGGCCCCAATTGAGTTACAAGAATTGAAGAAGAAACTCCAAGAGAATCTTGATAAGGGGTTCATACACCCTACTGCGTCACCTTGGGGAGCACCTGTTCTATTTGTTAAGAAGAAAGATGGATCAATGAGACTCTGCATTGATTATCAAGAACTTAACAAGATCACTATCAAGAACAAATATCCTCTCCCGCGCATTGATGACTTATTTGACCAACTACGCGGAGCTCAATACTTTTCCAAGATTGATCTTCATTTAGGGTATCATCAATTAAGGGTCAAAAGGGAGGATATACCAAAGACGACTTTCCGTATAAGGTATGGCCACTATGAATTTATAGTGATACCATTTGGTCTTACTAATACCCCTGCTATCTTCATGGATCTAATGAATAGAGTCTTTAGAGACTATCTTGATCAATTTGTGGTAGTCTTTATAGACGATATTCTTGTCTATTCAAAGAGCAAGGAAGAACATTAAGATCACTTGAGAATTATAGTGAAGACCCTGAGAAAGGAGAATATTAATGCCAAATTTACCAAGTGTGAATTTTGGCTTCAAAAATTTTCATTTTTGGGTCACATATTCTCAAAAGAGGGGTTATCTGTGGATCCAGAAAAAAACAGAGGTTATCGAAAGATGGTCGAGACCAACAACAGTAACTGAGATCCGAATTTTTCTTGGTTTGGCTGGATATTATCGACGTTTTGTGAATGATTTTTCATGATTATCTAATCCACTCACCATGTTGACTCAGAAAGGAGTTAAGTTTGTTTGGACGGAGGAATGTGAAGAGAATTTCAAGGAGTTGAAAAGAAGGTTATCCAGTGCACCTGTACTCACACTTCCGTGTAGTGGAGAAAGGTTTGTGATCTACAGTGATGCATCCAAGAAGGGATTGGGGTGTTTTCTTATGCAAAATGATATGGTGATAGCTTGTTCCTCACGACAGTTGAAAATCCATGAGAAAAATTACCCAACTCACGATTTGGAGTTAGCTGCGGTAATCTTTGCATTAAAAATTTGGAGGCATTATCTTTCTGGAGAAAGGTGTTCCATTTATACAGATCATAAAATTTTAAAGTATATTTTCACACAAAAGGAGCTGAATATGTGCCAAAGAAGATGGTTAGAGTTGATTAAGGATTAAGACTGCTCAATTCATTACCACCCTGGGAAAGCAAACAAGGTGGCAGAACCATTAAGTCGACAAGACCATGCCAGTTTATCCATGATGAGGATCACAAAAGATCCAATATTTATGGATTTACAAAGGATGGATCTTGGAATTATAATGGAAGGGGGAAAATCGTATCTTTCTCAAATGAATGTTCAACCATCTATATATGTGAAGATTAAAGAGGCACCGAAAGAAGATGTAGAGTTACAAAAGAAGGTGAGAAATGTTCCTGAATTCAACCTTGATTGTGAGGGGATAATAAAGTTCCCGAATCGGGTTTGTGTTCCTCCCATCCCCAAATTAAAGAAGGAGCTGTTGTATGAGGCTCATAGTTCTTCATTCTCTATTCATCCTGGAAGCATGAAGATGTATAGGGACCTGAAAGAGTACTTCTGGTGGGATGGCCTAAAAAGAGATGTTTCTGAATATGTCTCTCGATGCTTGGTTTGTCAGCAAGTTAAAGCTAAGTGACAGAAGTCTAAGGGAATGTTACAACCATTACCCATACTTGAATGGAAATGGGAAAACATCACTATGGACTTTTTCACCGGACTTCCTAAAACATCCAAAGACAATAATGCTATCTGGGTCATAGTTGATCGTCTGACAAAGTCTTCACACTTCATTGCTATTAGAGAGGATTTCTCTCTGGATCAGCTTGCCAGGATATATGTAAAGGAAGTGGTAAGATTGCATGGAGTACCACTTTCTAATATATCTGATCGGGATTTGAGGTTTACCTAGAAGTTCTGGAGAAGTCTTCAGCATACTCTGGATACAGAGTTGAGTTTTAGCACTTCTTATCATCCTCAAACAGATGGTCAGTCTGAAAGGAAAATTCAAACTCTAGAAGATATGTTGAGATCTTACTCTATCGATTTCAAAGGTGGTTGGGATCAACACCTACCTTTGGTGGAATTTACATATAATAATATCTTTCACTCCAGTATTCAGATGGCTCCTTATGAATCTCTCTATGGAAATAAATTCAGGACTCCAACTTGCTGGGATGAAGTTGGGGAAAGAAAGCTATTAGGACCTGATCTTGTTGATGAAATGGCAGAAAAGGTAAGATCTATTCAACAACACATAAGAGCATCTCAGAGTCGACAAAAAACTTATGCCGACAACTGAAGAAAAGACCTAGTGTTTGAAGTGGATGATAAAGTGTTCTTACGAATATCTCCCTGGAAGAGGGTCATGAGATTTGGAAAGAAGTGAAAGTTGAGACCTAGATATATCAGTCCTTTTGAAATTCTGGATCATGTTGTGAAGGTAGCTTATTGATTGGAGCTTCCACCGAATCTCTCTCAAGTTCACGATGTCTTCCATGTATCTCTCTTGAGAAAGTACATACCTGACCCTTCACATGTACTCAGCTCAGAAGTTGTACCGCTGGAACAAGATCTTTCTTATGAAGAACATCCGACAGAGATTCTCGATCACAGTGAAAAAGTCCTACGGAACAAGACAACTCTCTTGGTGAAAGTTTTATGGGGGAACCACCAATTAGAAGAAGCTATATGGGAGCTTGAGGATATGATGAGGGAGAGGTATCCTCATCTGTTTGTTACAAGTGACGAATTTCGAGGGTGAAATTCATTTTAAGGGGGGTAGAATGTAACATCCTGAGATTTTATTAGAATTTTTTTTATGTCTTATGTTATACACAACACCAAAGGAATCTTTCACAGCACACAATATGTACTTGTCTTGGATTACACGCAATCGCGACCTTCCTCGATAGCATGTGTAGTACGCAATACCGGGTTTCACTAAACAATTATATATTATTATGAAATAGCCGTTATGAATATTATTAACTACATTTTGAATTTTATTATTCATCATACACATTTTTTAGAACATGGTAAGAGAAAAAAATAAATTTTTCGGGTAAAATAAGTATTTTTCAAAAAATGCAGTTTTGCCGCCTTTTGATGGTGCACCCACATTAAATCTAGTTTTCAACATGATTATATGTTCAATTTGAAAAAATAAAATTCTTCTTTTGAATTAGGGTATAAAAATTTACTTTGGAAATTTTTTTGATATTTTTCTGATAACTTTCATATTTCAATAAATAGTAAAAATACGCTAATTTTTAATTAAAAACAACTTTTTTCATTGAGATAATTTATATGGTTAAATTATAATATTGAATGGTTTTAAAGTATAAATAGAATATATTTTTACCATTTAATATAATTTATTTCATTATCATTAATTTCAAATTGAATTCATAGGTAAAAACATTTCAATCATTGGCAATGTTTTAACTTCTAAAACCCGTTTTCTTAACAATGGGATTAATTTTAAATTAATTACTGCAACTTATATCTTTTGAATTTTGAAAAATGGATCAAATATTTGGAATCAGTGGGTCCAAATTATTTTAAGAGGCTACTTTTTATTTTTGGGCATTATGAATAGTAACTATGGTAAATTTTATTTACCATAGTTAAAGGTAAATCGGGTAATTAAGGGTAAATATAAGATTATACAATTAACCTAACACCTGCCAAAATCATATTGGATGACTAAAAGTCGACCCATATCACCTAAGGGTCGGATTAGATTCATTTAATGGACTTTTTTCCATGAAAATAATTTATTTATTATTAAAACCAAAGAATGTGACAACATGTCACTTTCTTAAATCTTAAAAGTATAATAGTTCTAATTTAGTGATAAACTTAACGAAACTTCAAAAATGAATAGTCTACAGAACTCTAATACAATTATCTACATAATAGGAATTTATTTATAATTTTTAGGGATTAAATAAATATCATTAATTATGACACAATAGTGATGTTGAAATTATTTTATTAATTAAAATATCAAATAAATGGTTTTAAAAATATTTAAATAAATATTATATGAACTATTGAATGTTTTACACTAATTTTATAGATACATATGACATTTTATGAATATATTAAAGCTTTTAGTTCGAACATATCTTCTGTATATATTTTACTTAAATTCAAATAAATGAATACTGTCAAAATTGACACTATTCTTATTTTATAAAAATAACATATTATAAAATTGTTTAAAAATCACAAAAATATTTAAAAATTATAAATTAAAATTTATATGGTCCAAAATGTCATAAAGTGTCAAATTATGGAAAATTTACAACACATATGTAATTATTTATAATAATTTAAAATTTTGAATATTATTACCACAAATAAAATTAAATTGATAAATAAGGATAAATCAAGTTGATAATGTTTAAAATAAATTCCTAACATGTCTAAATTTTATTTTTTGATGATATTAAAACCCTATATCATCTAATATTCCGATATGAGTCATTTTGGAAGTTTTTAAGTGGGGTTGGGATTTAATATAAACTAATATTTCTTATATTTCCAAGGTGCCCCTCTCCTCCCTTATAAAAGGGAACATCCTCCATATCCTCCTCACACCAATTTTAACCTTCAAGCTCGGCCAAACCCTACCCATTTCACTTCACCACTTTACTAGAAACATCCTAGAGGTCCTGGTCTTCTTTAAAGACCAATTTTAGTGCCCTAAAAGGAGGTCTCAAAGAGGCGCTTCAAAGAAGAGGTAATGTCCGTTACCGATTCTTTCAACTCTATTTCTTCTTCTACTTATTCTTCTTTAGTTGTTTCAATATGAAGTAATAACATAAGTATCACTCATATACTGATATGTTATCATAAGTATGAAACAACCCTATTTTACCATCTATCCATCCTACGGAAAACGAAATCACCGCACGTGCGTATGTATGGAATATCGTCTCCACGCCGTGGTGTAATCTATTTTCCACCTCCAACTTACTTGGATGGGTATAATGGTGTAAATAATAAATATATACAATTATTGTAAAGTTATATTGATTCTGAAATAGTATACATACACTCCAATACAATTCCACGATCATGGGAACGATATCATCGCTCGTGCGTACGTACGGAATACCGTCTCCACGATGTGATGCGACTCGTTCTACATGATTTTCATTGCATAATGATTACATAAATGAATTTAGTGAATAAATATGATATATATTACACTAATACCATTCTGGAAATGAGGTATCTATAACCTAAAAATAAGAATAAGAATTTATTCGACAAAACACGCAGAAGAACAAAAAGTAATAAACACCCGAATAACAAGTAGCAATGAAATATTACTAATAATAAGCTAAGAATATGACCATATATGATATAATAACAATTATTATGATTATTTAGAAAGTCAATGACCTTATTTAAATCATTATAAATGAGGTTCGTACACTTACGAAGCAAATCGGACCTAAGGTAAGGGAAATATCACAATCTCATTTTTATCCGAGATTGTTTATACTTTGGAATTTACTGGGGTTTATTTTATCATCCACATCCATGTTTCCTCAATATGTAATATTGTTTCCATCCACCTACAATTCTTTAAATCCAATTTTACCCTTCGGTGAGTTTTTAGTAAAGGATATGAAAGGAATCTTTTGTCGTTTTTCGTACGAGGTACTTTTTGACTTTTCCGACAAAAGTACGAGAAGAATGTTTTTTTAACTTATACGACATGAATGGATTTTTAAAACATTATTTCCAAGAAGCATACTTTACAAGTTTTCATTTTTTTAATCAACTTCTTTTAGTTTAAAATTGTATGACATGTTAATAAAGGAAAAAATTTTTTGAAGTAGAAAGGATATTTTCCTCAAGAATGGAGTTCAAGTGTTTTATCAAAATTATTTTCCATATAAGATAATATAGGGTTCTGTTTCTATCCCTATTATTACATTGATTTGATTATTTTGTGATGTAATTATTTTTATGAATTCATTTATCTTATATGAATTGGTTTATGATGTCACAATGTTTAAGAATCCCATTTTTATTACATGGGTTATTCAATGATGTATGATTTATGATTTTGTGGCACACATAAGAATGGTATCATTATGAGATGGGTGGGACCTATATCTCCCTCCAATTCATTGGGTAATGATTTTATATCTCTTGAGATAGACATGACTGGAACGGTAGGTTAAACCGGTTCAGTGAAACAGGATTGAATCGAGGAATGAACTCTGTTCAGAAATGGAATTTGTCCACTAAGATAGTCTTGGAAATGAGCCTTGACTAATAAGAAATGATTCTCTATGATTATGTGTGTTTGCCACAAAGTTTCATGTTTTAAGTTATTATTTTTGGGATTACATTTCACTACTATGATTTATCCCATGTTATGAAATTATGATCTATTTTGTAGGTTAAGATTCCCAAAAGTTATGTTCTTATGAATATGATGTGATTGATATTTCTTTTGTTTACCCTTACTGAGCATTTGAGCTCACCCTTTTTGTATGTTTTCTTTCCCCAGGTCAGGAAGAAGGTTATTAAGTAAGATATGCCAAAAGGGACTATGGATATAATGAAATAAATGGGAGACAGTGTAGATGCTTTATGAACCAGTTGTTTATGTTTCCCAGTTTCTAAAGACACTATACCTATACGGTCCTTTAATGGTTTTGTTATATGTTGAAAAAAGTGTAATTTAATTTTGAAGTACTAATAATGTATGTAAAGTACGGGTCATTATATGACCTCACATAAATTCCCTAGAGTAATTATACCCTATGTTATGTGGAATGTGGTATGTGGTGTCACTAATGAGGCAATTGAACTTGTTAATTAGTTTAATTTCCTTTCTAAAATTATTAGTTATATTGGTAATTTAAATTAATTGTTTTTTAGTAAATAATACAGACCCTTGAACTCAGATAACTTTTCTTGACCATCTTTGGTTGAGACCTTGGACCTCAATTCTAGCCTTACTAGGTTTAGACCCTCTTTGAGTGTGTGCCTATAACATGAGATAATTGACTAAAATAAGTGTTATGACCCTAATGAGGGAACACAATCACATCTTTTGAGATGATCAATGACCTTGGGATGATCATTCATAAGGTGGGATGGGTGTAACGATGTGACAATATGAAACCATTAGACTCAATGTGTTGGTCATCGAGTGAGGAACCCTTTTTTAGAATAATTTGACTATGTGGATAATCCTTAGGCAAGTTGATATGGTGTTGTTTATGAAAACCAACCTTACAAGATACTGGATATAGAATAGGTATCTGGGCAAAATCCATATATTGTTTATTGAATGAATTATCTTCCTAAGGACAATGAATTTTAGTTTTATCCTAGTTATGTCATTGGGAATAATTACCATTGTGGGGAGATTGAGTTTTGTGAGACTGTGAAGTGATAAGGGACCCATGAAAGGTGATGAAAGTTCTTGATAATGGACTAATCTTGATAAGATTCATCTGTTTTGGGTGATATTAGACATGGGTTTTCTGTATAACCTGAATTTACCCTATAAGCATGTTGGGTCTATGATCATTGATGACAGTCAAGGACATTCAACCAACCCCTGTGTTGTTTCGTGTTTTTATTTTATCTGCATTCATTTTTATATAATTATATATGGATTTTATATGATTTCTTGGAATCATTGGTTGTGACACTATGTCTGGGTTCATATTGAATATAGGATCCATCGTGGAACTATAGGAATGTCTAATATTCCCATGAATCCTTTGATATTTGATGGGTATAAGAATATTTCACGAACCAAACCTAACTGGGAATCAAGCCTCAACTACCCCAAGCCCGCCTTCATAGGAAAAGGGGTGGAGACAAGTTCAAAAAAGAATATCCTAGATGGTATTCCTTTTCCTAATGTATCTGTATTCACACACCCATACATCTCAATGAAAAAGTTAAAATTAACAATGATTAAATGTCTCAATAGCAAGAAAGTAAACCAAGCATACAAAACATCTTGGCTGTAAAAAATTACGACAATTAAAACTAAAAAGTAAAGGGGAAAAATATATTCCCAACTATAAAGATGCACAAACTTTAAAAAAATGGAAAGTAAATAACCAAGAGATCCCAACTCCTAATCTCCAAGATCTAACCACCTTATGTGGTCCAATTCACCCAGTATCTTTATGCTCCTCTAAATTCACTGTCGACCTGTCCATGGTCTACGTAAGACACAACATGTGTGGGAAAATCCTATGTAGTTGTGAGTATATAAATCCCCATCAGGACACCCTAAAATCTAAAAGGTGCAGTATTTAGAGACATGGTAGTAATAAACAGTGAACAATGAAAAAATCAACCCAAAGAAAGAAGGTGGCCTCATCAAACCATAGGGAACTCAGAACGCTGTGTAGGTGGACTAAATTTTATGTCTCTGCCTTGTATAGAAAGAGAGTATTAAAATACATAAACATGGATATATATATATATATATATATATATATTCTCAGTAAAAATAATCCCAAATGAGAGAGAAAGTGGATCTCCATTTCACATCCCTGCCCAAGAGAAGAGTTGTCAACAGTTCTAAAAGTCCATAAAAGATGCCCAACATCCTATGTGTCTTCCTAGAAGTGATTACAGGGAGGATTAAACCTCTCTATTGTGTTTCACAATCAAGGGGTCATAATATACAAGTATTTTACATGTTACCTAGTGTGTTAGGTGGTTACACTCAATAAGTGTCTCTAGAGGACTCAAGACCCAGTATGTTCAGGGGTGATACTCAGTATGTATCTATAGAGGTCCCAAACCCTAATGTATCCAGGGGGATCCACTTTATATGTTTATTAATTTCACCCTATTGCACCAAGGAGGTCAAATATGGTGTCCCAAGGACCCATGACCGATCCAATATGGAGGTTCCACTCAGTGGATAGAGAACCCGCACCCAAGTTGTGTGTGTGTGGGGGGGTCCACTCTATTGGTCAAGGACATGCACCTTGGTAAGTTAGGGGATTCCATTTTAGTGTCAAAAGGGCCCAAACTCTATCCAATAGGTGGTTCCACTCGATAGATAGAGGACTCATGACCAAGCTTATGGTGGGTACCACTCCATAGGTCATTGGTGATCCTCTGCCTGATCACTACCGTCGTCGAGTGCCACCTAAATAATAATCATGCCTGGAAAATCTCACATCACATTCCAGAATACAAAAAAGATGTATAAATCATGTTCTATATAGAAAAACACTCAATATATGATACTCATGGGATAAAATTTGTATTTAGAAGAAGGAGATACAAGATATTGAATATTCCTAAAAAGGAACCAAGTGGTACACAACATATTTGGGGAACATGACATGTGGTCCCACTCCATTTCCAGACCATGTAACTATAGGTACACAAATCACTAACCATGTATCACTATGTGGCATGTATGGAGTCTACATGATGTGTCCAAGCCACTCAGGGTCCCTGACTGTGCACCTTGTTCATGTACATGTACATCAATATACAACGTTCCCCTAGTCGTGTCTTTCCACATGGGTCCCTACCCATGTGCTCCACCACACAGCTCCTTCACCCGTGGAAGAGGTACACAGTGTGTATGAGGGATACATTACCTGCCATCCTTATCTTTCTCCAAACCCTATTTTTCATGGTTGTAGGGGCTACACAGCATGTGTCCATCGTGATATATGGCGTGTAGTCATGATTTTTTATAGAACATTAGATCTGAACTATGCACTTAAAATCTAGATGCTCCAGCACATATCCCATCTTCGTATTTCCCGAAATATGAGGATCTAGTCACAATTCATCATTTCTAGCCATCCAGTGGTTTTAAATTGGTTATGTTGACTCGTGGGGGTTCATCATATGCACCACAGGCCATGTTCGTCACCCACCATCTCCGATCCAAATTTCATTACAATAAATCAATCACTAAAAACATGAAAACCCTTTGTTCATTTCCTTGATTCAATTTTCCTTACACGGATCATGATTCCACTATGAATATAGAGGTCCAATCAGGCTCAATCCTACTCAGAAATTTCGAACTGGTACCTCATAGGCCGATTGACAAAGAACGTGAAGATTTTGTGGGACAAATGCACAATGGAAAATGGTTTAGAAATAATTGGCCAAGATTTCTTGGAAAAATAATACAATTGGGATATTTAGGTTTTGAAAAAAATTTAGCAACCAATTAAATTTCAATATGTGGGTGCATGAAATTGTCTGCAATTGGCGCTGATCAAAGAAAGGGGTTGACTAAGATAAAAAATAAATCAAATAGGGAAAAAAACACAAATGCAGATTCATTTATAGATATTGGATTGTTCATCATTGAATAAAACACTATCCAATTAATGTAAGAAGTCATTATGTTCAATGCACTTCAATTAGATTCAATGGGGAGATTCATCATCTAATTCGATTCTCCAATGGAATGAGGAGGAGAATGCTCAAGATTCACCCAGGGTTTATGTAGCTAACCTTGGGGAAATCAACATATTAATTTATTTAAAGAGAAAATTGTTTCATTAATTTAATGAAATAATTAAATTATTAATTTAATTAATCCACTAAATTTACCTCCAATGGAAAAATTATCTGAAGGCCATGCGTTGATCTATTTTAGGTTGCGCTAGGGGTAAAAA
The DNA here is from genome assembly GCA_963277665.1 of Viscum album. NCBI lineage: Eukaryota > Viridiplantae > Streptophyta > Magnoliopsida > Santalales > Viscaceae > Viscum > Viscum album. The sequence continues at coordinate 888,402,996 of OY728121.1, forward strand.
TCGTGTTCTGGACTCAATCATTGTCTCATATTTTTTATCCAATATTTTTTTAAAGATATTCCATTTTCTTTAAGAAAATTCTTGTGAATAACATAAAATATATTTAATATTTTTAATTTTGGGAACCCTGGGTCTCAGAATCTCATGTCGTCTCAGCTTCTGGCTCTGAAAATATATAAAAACAAATTTCAATTTCTTATAAGGAAAAAATCTGAGTCTCTAAATCATTTCCTCCTTCAATATTTTTATCCATGAAATAAAAACTAAACAAAAAATCAGGATACTGGGCCCATGTATGGCTCTAATGCTCCCATTAACTCTGTTGGATGTTCATGTTCTACCACAACACTTGAACCAAGGGGATGGTCCATCTACGTAAATTCCTCTCATGTCGATCCTTGATCTCTGTCAGGTGGTTTAAAAAAGTGCCTCCATCCTCTATGTTCATCTTTCCCCAATAGATGACATGTGTAGGGTCATTCATGTATCTACTCAGCTATAACACATGGAATATGTCATGCTTTTACTCCAACAGTGGTGGTAGGAAGAGGTAGTAATAAACCTCTCCAACCCTCTACAATATCTCGAATAGCCTCATGAAACGTGGGGATAGCTTGCCTCCCTGGATGAACCTCAAAAATCCTTATCATTAAGAGACTCTCAGTAAAACATGGCCTCCATGCTTGAACTCCAATGGCCTACAAAAACAATTTTATAAGATTTATACCTACTCTAATGTGTCCTCATCCACTGATAGATGACATGGATGTTCTTCTTTTCCATCTGCAGCAACTCTAGATCCAAAATAGACGTCTCTATAATATCTATCTAGTATAAGGGTGAACTAAAGTGTCTCCCATATAGGGTCTCAAAAGGTTTCATGTCTATGGTAGTGTGTTCGATATTCTTGTACAAAAACTCTACCAAGGGACTGTGATCCTCTTAGATTTGGTCGAAGTCCAACATGGAAGCCCTCAGCATATACTCTAACACTTGGATAGCGCGCTTAGTCTTCCCATCTATCAGGTGGTGAAAGGTTGAACTCATTATCATCTAGGTCTCAAATTCCTCTTGTAGTCCTCTCCACAATCATGACATGAACGATGCATCACAATCGAAGACAATAGTTGAGGGCACATCATGAAGGCCAATATTTTCTCATACATACATCTACCTCAAACTCTCTATTTAACTCTGCTCCCTGATATAAATATCACATAAATACATCTTCCCCAAACTCTCTAATGAAGTGTGATAACTTCATTAGTCAGTCAACTATCACCCATATGGTGTCATGGACCTTCTCTATCTATGGAATCCCCATTAAAAATTCCATGAATATGAAATCCCACTTCCAATCTAGGATCAAAAGGGGTCGTAACAAACCTCCTATAACCTAGTGCTCAGCCTTCACCTACGGAAAAATGAGGCTCCAAGAGATGAAATTGATCATGCTCTATCTCATGTCATACCAGTAAAACTATTGTCTAAGGTCTCTATAAATCTTCCCCACACCAGGATGTACAACCATGGAGATATGTGGAACTCTTGTATAACCTCCTCCCACATCATGACTAAGACAACCATCCATTCCTAGAAAATGATGACATGATTCCATCCTTCAAAAAATCCATATGGTGAATCTCTTATGGATATCTAGTTACCCAATACCTTATAGTCAATGTCACCCAACTGGGACTCTCACATACTATAGGAGTGGAGGATTCTATACCATCCACAAAAAAAATATTGACCCTCATGCCCGAACAAGGTCAGCTGCAAGGAAGCCAACTGCTCGAATGCCTTTTTCACCAAGCAAGACTAAGACTTCTTTCTAAGGGAATATTCTACCATGTTTCCCTTCCCTAGAGTATATTATATCTCAAAGTCATAGTCCTATATGAACTCCAACTAGAACCACTATTCCAAGTTCAAGTTTCTCTACTAGAAGACATACTTGAGACTCTCATGGATTGAGTAAACCAACAGGCGCTCTCCCAGAAGATAATGTCTGCACATCCTTAGAGAAAATACTACATCGGTTATATCTATATTGTGATTATTGTAGTTATACTCATGGGGTATCAACTTCCTTTAACTGTATTCAATAAATTCCTACCTCTACATAAACACGCAACCGATCCCAACTCCTGAGGCATCGCAATATGCTATGTACTCCATGCCCTCCTCCAGTTGTCTCAACATGGGATCACTAATCATCCTTAGCCTCAACTCCTTAAAGGATCTCTAGAACTACATAGTCTAGATAAAAGGTTCCCATTTGTGTGTTAGGGCAGTTAATAGGGATTAAATCATATATATTTTCCAAAAACCATTGGTAGTACCATGTTAATCCAAGAGAACTCTTCCCCACTAACACACTCTTGGGTGTCTCCAAAGAAATCACTTCATATATCTATGCTAGGTCCATGACTAAACCATTCTTAGAAATAACATTCTCTAGAAAGTGAACCTCATCAATCTAGAACTATCACTTTGAGAGAATACCATAAATTTGGTGCTCTCGAAGAAAATCTTGAACCATCGTCAAGTTCTATGAATTTTCCTCCTCTCATGTAGAGAATATGACTATTTTTATCAATGAAGACAACAAAAACATTATCCATGTATGGATATAAAAACTAGTTTATAATATTTAAAAATATGATGGGTCATTCATCACAGCAAAGGGAATCACCAAGAACTCATAGTTTTTGTAGATATGTCAAAATTCCAGCTTTGGAATATCATCCTTGAGAACCCTCAACTGGTGGTATCCATACCTAAGATTGGTCTTCAAGAACTATCTTATGCCTCACAACTAGTAAAAGAGGTATTAAATCCTAAAAAATCGTAATGTTTTATTTATTTTGGTATGATTCATGTGATGATAATATGCACAATTTCATAAGCTCATGTCCGCCTTTTTCAAGAACAACACAAGATATTCCCATTGAGACACACTGGGCCTGATAAAACCCTTCTCTTAATTGTCCTCCAACTGTAATCGCAGCTCATAGAACTCTGAAGGGTCCATATGATATTCTGTATATGATAATATAGTGTTCATTGGATATAAGATGATATAAAACTCTTTTTCCAACATCAGAGGTGGTCCTGGAATGTCCTCAGGGACGAGGTCTAATAAATCCTTCACAAATGAAGGAATCCAGATGCATGATGAGCCTACTTCACTAAGGAATATACTTTACAACTGATGGGTGATGGGATGCAGCCTCCTACTCACATATCCTACTCATCCTTCAATGAGATCTCTATCACCTAAAAGGTTAATCTCATCCCATCAGTGTGAAGGAATATGACTTGTATGCAGTGATAGTCAATATTGGATTAGATTATGGACATCCAATTCATACCAAATATGGAGTTATAGGGTTCTATAGTGGTGAAAAAAAGGTTCCATGTGAACCTATCTCCACCAAGAAATAGCATACACTACTCAAAAATAAAATATTTAGAAGCATTATTCCTAGTAGGAACCTCAAGATGAAGCTTCTCGGCTAGCACCTCAACTGGGAGATCCATCTACCACACCAGGAGTATAGCGATAAAGTAATAACTCACACCAATTTATACTAATACTTATTCAATATTATAATAACCATATATCATACCTCTAATAATCTCATGTTTCGTAGGTTCATAAGCCTCCATATCCTACAACTTTCCATGGCCCCAACCATTAGCTCTCTGAGCCTGATGTGGGCCACATGGTGGTGGTGGTAGAAAGATCTCAAAGCATCATCCACTACCCATATCTCCTCCTCCTAGAGGTGATGTAGAGATATTTTAGGAAATAAACACTGTGTAAATGTATTACATGATGTGTAATGGTGGTTTACATATTTTCTATGGATAGTTCATGATGTGTGGATTTTTTAGGTTAAATAATAAAAAGGCATTGAATTTTTCAGTTAAATTGAACCATGAGGATTACATGATGTGAAAGGGTATTATACTTCATGTAAATCCACAGTGTAGTTAACTTTTAAAATTTCTTTTCGGATGAATTTTCATTCATACAACCATATATTATTATTCTTATAATTTTGGCTGAACCCTAGGCACCCCAAGGAGTTATTCAGGACCACTTCCTCCCTCTTTTATCTGTTGGTTCTAGTGGATTTTTGTTAGCAATCCATGGTAAACCTATCCTCTTTTATTGGTCAGTTTTCTTATATTATTCTCCATAGATTCACTATGGAGATGTTGTTTTAGTTTGGGGTGTGTGTTAGGTTGTGTTTTGATGGTCTTTGGCTATGGTATAGGTTGATAAACTATTTCTCATGGAGTGGTTATGGTTTTTGGGCGTTCTTCTTTTCCCTGAAGTGTACAACGAGTCAAAAAAGGCTTCTTTAGGGTAGGGGATCCCTCATTTCTCTTTATTTTGTATCTTGAAAGAGGGTTTTCTTTCCTTTTTTACCTTTGAGTTATTTTTTTGTTTACTTAATCAAAGATAAATAATCATTAAATATAAATTGAAAGGGGTAAAGGGATTTTCATTTTCATTTTTTTACATCTTTGATATGATTGTGATATTGTGATTGTTTGGTCTTGATGCCCTGCTATAAAATTATGGTCACTGGGGGATTTGTTTTCAATGGATATATGTAATATGATTTCTACTTTTGTTTCGATTTTTGTTATATCACCCTAAAATGGAAATTGGCTAACCACTTATATTTTTCTAATAAACTAGTTGTCTTAGGATTATGATTTGTGTGGTAACACCCCTAAAATGAAGTGTAATGTGGTAAAATACCCTTTTTAAATCGGTAAAATTATTCTTGATGTGTTATGGTGTGTGAATGTGCCTTTGGTATGGTGATGTGTGGTTGGGGCTTGTGGGGTTTATGGTTTTTTTGGTCATGATTTTTCGATGTCATGGAGGTGGTTTGTTTGGATGTTCTTTTGGGGTGGTGAGAAGGTGGTTTGTTTGGCTGTGCTTTTGGGGTGGTGAGGAGGTGGGTTGTTGTCAATTTTTTGGGGGTAGTTAGGAGGTGGTTTTTTTTCCATTCTTTTGGGAAAGTGAGGATGTGGTTTGTTTTGATGTTCTTTTGGGGCGGTGAGGTGTTGGTTTCTCATGCTAGATGCCTGAGTAGTTATGGAATAAATAAATCATTGTTTAATAATGTTTGAAATGACTTGGGTTTTCTTGGTAATGGGATGAAAATGGTTAATGAATAATTAAATCATGGGTTTCATGGTTAAATTTTTTTTATGATTAATAATGAAAATAATGGGATAATTAAAAGGAAATTGGTTGGAAATGTGAAATGGGGTTTGTGGCTTGTTGTATGTTATGAATTTAGAGGTTTCAAAAAAAATTATGATGTTTTGAGTAGGTTAGTTTGTTTTTGAACCCATAGGGTAGGCTTGAGTGTTTTACACTAACTATTTATATATACTGTTATATTATTGTGATTTTTGTACACACCCCATCCATGCTCATCACTATGTGTCGACACCCGCATAGTCACAAGGGGTGTATTTTTTCCGAAATTATGTGAGGAGTACGGATTGTTGGGTACCCTCTATTTCATGCTCTCTATTTCAATAAAGGTTGGTATTTCATAGGTTGTGATGATCATAGGTCTTTTATTGCATTATATGATGGTTTTTATTTCCCAGGTGTCTGTAGGATAGATGTCATAGCCTATGTGTTTTCGGTTGAGATGTGTTGTGGACGTGATTGTGGGGAGGTGATACCAAGTGCCTATGGTAGATATGTGTTGTGGTCATGCTTTTGGGATGAAGATCCTAGGTGTTTGAGGGAGAGTTTTTTTGTGGCCGTGCTTTTGGGGTCATGTGGTATACATAAGAGATGGGAGCGCTACAACATATGATATTCGGTGTTAGAGTGACATACTAGTGGGGAATGTAGTTTGGGGTACACTTATCAATGGGATAATATTATATTATATTAATTGTATTGAAGTATTTTTTGTTCATTCCTTGGTGAGATTGGGTTTAGTTAGTATACCTGTATAGGTTCTGTTTGTTTCTACTATTTTCTCATGGGTACATTAGTATGCCTCTTTCACATATGCACAATAGACTTTTGTTTTCCTACTGAGTATAATTTCTTTCTCATCCTATGTATATAAAATTATTTTCATACATCCAAGAGGATTATATAGACCGTGTTGGGAATTATAAGCTTGGACCTTTGGATATTTTTTGTGTCGCTACTTTATCTTTACTTTTGGGTATTTACTTTAGAGACTTTTATCTGTATCAGTTCTATTTATACATGCATGTGAGGTGGTTCTAGATTTAGTTTATATTATTTATTAGAGTTATTTAGGGATAATTCATCTTATCTTCTAATCTAATTTACATTATAAAGGATAATTCCTCCCACACATGAGATTTTTATACCCTCAGTGCTAGTCACCAACCCATGGCCTACTGGAGGCAGGACTCAGGGGTCATTGTCTATCTTCCCTCATTTGAGTCTCTTTAGATGGAGGGGGTTGTGTCATGCGCCATGTGACATCACCCATCACAAGAATAGAATAATCCGTCTCTGGGATACCTCGGTCCTCTGCACTACCCCTGACCACGTACCTAATTCTGATGATAGGGATATCTCCTACGACGAGATCCTACTAAATGGCACCTGTTAGTTGCTACAGAAAACTCAACCCTGTAACGTCCATTGCCTAGTGTCCCTCTACTGGGAATATATTTTTCACCAGTGCCCACTAAAACACCTCAACATAGGTGGATATTCATAATGGAACCATGTTGGAACAGATTTATCTAGAGATTCCCTGCTCAAAATTCTATGCTCAAAAGTAGCCACATTGGATCACGTTGAGAGAGTACTGCATAAGGTCTATGAACCTCATGGTGTACTCATCCATTTTCATAACTCCCTTAAACATCTCTAGAATATCATGAATTCCATATGAGCACAAATAATATGGGTAGTACTCCTCATGAAATAGATGATAGAAGTCAAGCCACCATAATATTGACTCATCATGCATCTAGGTAACAAGACTCCACTAGAACTCATTTTCTCCATGGAAAATGATTTCTTCAAGCGTTACCACATGATCTATTGGTGTCTGGATAAGCCTAAAGAAATGGAATACTGAATCTATCCAATCCTCCACTTCCATGGAATATAGATCGTCATGGTACCTTAGTGACCTCTGGAATTGGAACTCACAGAGTGTTCTAAGACTGCACACACCCTCAGCCTACCCTGATTATATGATCGGCTACTCAATAGGTGGGGGGCTACTACTTGTCCGCCTGGAGGAGGAATATCACATGATTGAACCTAAACAGAGGCATCATCACTCATCAGATTTTCATCGTGATCCAGAACTAGTATCTCGGCTGGCTAGTGTCACGAAGGCATCCTGATAATTCAATCAAGCTATATGATGGATAAAAGAGATTATATATATATATATATATATATATATATACTGGATAGATGAATAAAGAAGGATATTCAAGGAATTAATCCTATATGATGCATATACCATTGGTCACTAAAACCAATGTATCGATATGAGGAGTTGACCAGAATGTAGTCAAGGTCCTAGTGAATGGATATTTCAGCCGCTTGTACTATCACTGGGTTCCCTAAATTGAGAGACGCAATCAAAAAAATAATGAAATTGTTTCCCTAAATCCCTACCAAATCCTTATAAATGGACTACACCAAATATCGTCCTGGGGAATTAATTACTCTGATACCAATATGTCATGACTGACCTTAACCGAGGCTCGAGCTGCAACCACCCCAAGCCCACCTCCATAGGCTAAGGGTGGAGACAAGAAACAGAAGACATATCCTAAATAGAATCCCATTTCCTAAGATACTTGTACACACAACTGAACTTATCAATGAAAAATATTAGATAAATAATAATAAAAAATGAAACATTTAGAAAGTAACCCAAGATCGAAAAACATATAGGGTGTATAAGAGTACGACAGTGTTAAATGAAAAGTAAAGGGGGGAAATACACACCCAACTAGAAAGATGTACCAACCAGAAAAAAATTGGAAACTAAAACATTGATATGTCTCATCTCTTGATCACCAAGATACAACCACAACATGTGATCCAATGCACCCAGTGTCCCTATTCTCCTCTGAAGTCCCCGCCGACCTATCCATTGTCTGCATAAGGCATGACACGTGGGAGAAAATCCCATGCAACAGTGAGTATATATGTACCTAGTAGGACACCCCAAAAGATGAAATGTTGGAATTAAGACACAAAATAGAAATAAATAGACAATAAATATTTAGCAATGAATATCTCAACCCAAAGAAAAAAGGTAGCCTCATCTAACCATGGGGAGCTCAATATGTTGTGTAGGTGGACTACACATCACATCTATACCACTTATAGTTAGTGATTAGAAAAGCCCAACAACATGGATACATATATAAATATATACATATATATATATATATTCTTGGTAAAAAGAATCTCAAATGAGAGAGAAAGGGGATCTCCATCTTAAAGCCTAGACCAGGAATAGAGTCGCCAATAGTTCCAAAATTCCATCAATGATGCCTAGAATATCGCATGTTTTCCTGGAAGTAACTGTGGGAAGTCCCACGCCTCACCACTCTATCACATAGTCAAAGGGTAATAATCTCCATGTAGAGGAACCCTACCCTAGTACATCAAGTCGGTTCCACTCCTGTGTCATGAGGATTTTTGTCATATTTGATAGGGAGGTTCCACTTAGTTGATAAAAGACCCATGCCCCAGATGAGGGGGAGTTCCACTCTATAGGTCGAGGACCCACACCATGGTGCATCTGCAGGTTCCAATATGATGTCATGAGGAGTTTCACCCTATTGGATAGGGGGTTCCACTTGGTAGATAGAGGAAATGTTCCCAAGATGATGGGGGTTCCACTCCAAAGGTCGTTGGTGATCCTTAGCCCAGTCACTATCATCATCAGGTTCCACCTAAATAAGTGTCATGATCAGAAAATATAACATCATATCCAAAAATCTAAAATGGAGGAACCATCATGTCATGCATGAAAAAACACTCAATATAGGCTACTAAAGGTCGAAAATCAACATCCAAATGAAGGATATACAAGATGTTAATGTTTCCTCCAAAGGAACCAAGGGGTACATGGCATGTGAGGGGACCCATGTAACATCTAGTCTGACTCCATCACCTAGTTTTCTCCCAATAGGTACGTACCTCACTAACCATATACCATTGTATGGTGTGTAGGGAGTCTACACGGAATTTCTAGGCCACTTGGGGTCCCTGTCTGAGCATCTTGGTCGTCTCCGTGTACTTCAATACATAGTCTACCCCTGGATGTGTCTTTCCACACAAGGTCCTACCCGTGTGCTCCATCAAAAGGCTCATCCACCTGGGGAAGAGATACACAGTGTGTAGGTGGGCTACATGTTGTTTAATCCTTATCTTTCTCAAAACCTATCCACCACGGCCATAGGGGGTACATGCCATGTGTTTATCGTGATACAAGGCATGTAGTCATGTTTTTTATAGAACATTATTTTTGAAGTATGCACTTCAAATTTCGAAACTCTTCAATAGATCTTGCCTCCACACAACCCAAAACCAGTATATCTTTTTCCGATTCATATTTTATGGGTATCCAATGACCGGAAATCAGTTCTGTCAACTCATTTGGACTTTTTGTACGCACCGAACACCCCGTTAGTCACCTTCCGTATACAATTTGGATTTACTTTCAACAAATTGATAAACCGAAACCCACAAAGACTTCATTTTCATCCCTTTTTCAATGCTCCACTCATTTCTTGAGATTATTTTTTGAATCCAAAGGTCCAACCGGGATCGGTCCCACCTGGAAATGTCGAAGCGATACCACATTGGCAGATCGATGAAGAATACAAAGAATTTGTAGAATAAAGGCATACTAAAAAAGTTTTATTAATCCTTGTTCAATTATTATTTTCTAATGAATAAAATTTCTAGATCCTAGGTTATAATTCAATTGAATAACCAATTAAATTTCAATACGTGGGCATATTCAATTTTTCACAATTACCTCAAATCAATGAAAGGGATCGATCATGCACAACAATTTAATCAAATGGGGTGAAAACCACATATGAATATTCCTACATAGAGATTGGACCACACATCATGAAAGAAAATTCTCACCAATGAATGGAATATTTTGTTTCATTTGTTGCGCTTTGATCTGCTTTGATCCAGAGAATCATCATCATCTAGTTGAATTCGCCAATGGAAGGAGGAAGAGAATGCTTTGGATTCTCCTAGGGATTATGTGACTATTCCTAGGAAAATTGCATATATATTTATTTAATGTTATAACCATTGTGTTAATTAAATTAATTAATGAAATTAATAGTTTAATTAATCCACTAAACATACTACCAATGTTTATATTATCCAAATGCCTCGCACTGATCTATTTTAGGTCGTGACTTGGGTAAAATTTGTGTTTCAAACTCAAATGTGGTATCAAATTTATAATATGATATTCTTTTTAAGAGATATATATTTTTAATTAAGAAACTATGATCGAATAATATAAAATATATTTATTCTTTTTATAAAATTAATTCTGTACACATCAAGCCTCAGAATCGCACGTCATATCAGTGCCTGGATCCAAATATATATATATAGAAAAATTTAAAAGTTTTACAAATAAAATTACTAGGTCTATATAGAATGTATGAGATACAAGGGTTTCCTTGAAATAGTTTATGAATAGGAATTCTTATGATTCTTGGATTCTCTTGCGATGAAATGATCACCACCTGAAATGCTAGGATTCCACTATTGAGACATCACTGTTGGAATGCCTAAGATGCATGAGATTATATCGAGGAAGTGATACCATTGTGAATTCCCAAGGTGTATGGGATACTAATAGGGATATGAGGTGTTGTGTGGGTGAATTTCCCCAAGAATAGATGTTGACACATCCTGAGGGAGACTTGAAAACCCCCCTCGATCTATTCCTTGGATAACCCCTAGGATCATGTGGATACACTAGTTTTTGATGTCGGATGAGGAGCCCTAAGTTATTGAATGCCCAGAATAGAGGCCTCAGATTTGAGATGGTATTCCCATTGGATTTTTCAGCTTCTCCCTAGTAATCAGTCACGCTTGAACATGTGTATTTCCTAGATCCCTATACGTCTCTCTGGGAATTTTATATTGTCCTAACAGTGTAGAACACACAGGTTACAACTATGGGATTTGGACTTTTAGATTGAGATGAGTTGGATTCCAAGTTACACCCTAGGATCTAATGCTCATATATGATGGAGGGATGTGCACCATATCCAAGAATGTGTACTAGATATTCCACTTGTGGTGATAAATCATGCATAGAGACATTCTGGAACTGGGCTAAGTATGTATGGTAAATTGGGGTCATGGACCTAATAATTGATTATAGTTTTATTTACTTCCTATAGTTTATGGATTTTCCCATTTTCTATTTATTTTTCCATATGAGCCTATCACATGCACATATTAAGGCCTTTACTGGATATGTATATGACCATGTTGGCAGTTCCCTAATGAGTTATGTACTCACACCCTACTCGGGTTGCTACTACACTTGGGTACTCGAGTGGCCTCCACTTGGCTATAGGAACAAGATGGGATGAGGCCTAGTATAACATGATCGAGAAAGATTTCACTAGCAAGCCTGGTCATCAAGACTAGTTAAGATCTAGTGATAGAAGTACAACTAGTGTTTAATATTTCTTATGCTTTATTTTATATGTCTGATCAACCTAGTGGGTGATTAATCCTAGTATGATAACATGATTATTTGGATCCTCTGTTTGATGCATTTCATTTTTTATAGCTGGTTTTATTTATTTCTTCCACTTATTATTTTCTAATTTAGATGATTTTTTGTGATTTTTTTTCTATTATTACATACTCTTATATGAGGGTATAGTATGCTCAAAATGCTACCTAGACCCCTGCCTCTAGATAGTAACCACTAGCGTATGAGGAGGTGCGGCTGAGGCCTAGTTATTCTCGGGTATGGAACACTCTTCATTGGTTATCAAGCCTAGTATTTGACAAAATGGTAAAAAATCCATTTCTTTTATTTTGTTTTACTATTTTGGGATATAGTAGTTAAGATTTTTCGGAATGTTTTGGAGATTATAAACCAGAATCACTTCATCTTCTAAAAAATGCTTGTCAAAGTAACAATCAATCTTTTGAAAAGAATGATTCTTTTTTGATTCTTCAATCTGTATCAATCTAATGATCCATTACACCCATAAATTCATTATAAATATGTTAATATTTCATATTATAAAAGTTAAAATCATATTTTTTGAGGTGAATTTCCTAATGTTTTCATTACAACATCTTCCTCTCTATCATATACCGATATTATATCTCTTTTATATATAGCTCCACCTATACAATTTATTTAAGATTAAAAAAATAAAGTGGTATGAAAGTAGGATTTATCAAAAAAAATAAAATATTTTTTTTCCACACACAACAAATTCAATCGTAGAACTACACAATTATTCCTAATCAAATTTAAATGTACCTAAAGAACTACATTATCACTTTTATGATAAACTTATCATCCATGTTTTTTATATATTTTATTTGAAATCTTCAAAAACAAGGTAAATTAAAACATAAATTTCACATGTTATATGTTGAATCCCCTACTATAAATTATTTATATTAAATGTTTTTAGAGATTCCATCTTCAATACTTATCATTTTTATATACATATTGTATATTTATATCCTTATTTTAAATGTGATATATCATATGAAAACTTAAATGTGATGTGTCACATATTTTATGTCATTTTTATCTTTCCTATATATTAGATGTTTCTATCCATATTAATATATAATCCTATAAAATAAAACATACATTCATAGAAATATCATTCAAAATATTTATGGTTAGATCAGAACAAGTTATATTCCATTACATTATATGTGTATATATATAACATGTTTTGTGAGGATATATTATTCCATATAATGTTTCTTAATTTTTCTTGTATTATTCAATGATATGTTTTATATTATGTGAAGTTATGTTGAAATGTTTAGCGTATAATGGTTTCTAGGGATAGAAAATTAAGTTAAAATACACTCATGATTAAATATTTTATTAGGAAAAATTACCAAGACAAGATTTACTGTGGTCTAAAATGGTGGAGTCTGAGGGTATACCTAGTAATAATGAACACACAATCAAGAGGAAGTGATACCATAATTGAGTATGTGATGAGGTTTTCATCCTACCTTCATGTATAAGTTAGGATTTCCGCACCTTTATTTTGCCCGCAAAATGAGTAAAGAATCGCCAATTAGTGATTTAGAAGATGTTTTCAAGATCTTATTTTGTAGTCAACAGATCTGGGGGTGTGGAGATAACCTAGAAGATAGAAAAACACTAAATCCATGTTTGTTTCCATAAATATTGGTCAAATGTTATATAACATGAACAAGTGAATACAATTGAGCATAGTTATTACTTCATTTGAAAGAGAATTTATAGGACCATAGAAGGTGCTAAATTCTATCACCATGGATCCCCTCATATTATGAAAAATTCCACCCCATCTCATGATACCATGATCTCATTAGATATCAATTTTGAGCTTTATGTTTACGTTGGGATGCTTCTAGTTGTAAGAACCTGAATTTTCTTGAGAATCCTTAGGCACGATTACTGGTACCCTTTTTTCCTTGTGATTATTACATCTTATTTGTCTTTTACTATGGGGTGTGTTTGGGTGAAAATTTGAGAAAAATGGATGAATGAAGTTAGTACACAGGTGGCTCATAGTTTTCCATAACCATGCGCCTTGGCCCAACAAATCGTGAATCCTTACATAGAGAAGTTTTTTAGGGATCGAACATGATTTGTCAAAATATGTGCCCTATATGGAGAAAATATGAACCCTCTAGAAGATGAGCACAGTTAAGGGGAACGGTTGGGGAAAACTGTGCACCATGAGCATCAAACCATGTACAGAGTTTTAAATAACTCAAAAAATAGATTTCAAAAAACCTGAACACCTATATTAACCCCAAATTTACCCCCATTAATCCCCTAATGATTCATATTGATTTTGGAGGCTCCCAAGTGATTTCATAGTTCTCTCGACCTAATTTCATGGCGATTCATTGTCTAGAATGAAGATATACACATTTCCCAATAAGAGGATCTAATCCTATGTGAATGCCTTCTTCTCTCCCAAATCACCCTCATTGATTGCCGGGAAGTTATCCTTTTCTATGTTGGATATAGATCTGGGTATAATTAATGGATATTTTTTTTTCAATCTTGTATTTAGGATTTACATCTTGATCTCACACTATAATGTTATTCCATTCAAATTGGGGATTTATGTTGGGTAGTCGTTCATTAACGAATTGAGGTGAGTGATATATAATTATAATCCCAAGGTCTTGATTGTAATTTTGTGTATATAATTTTAGAATTTGAGGTATATTATTATCAATTTATTTCCCAATTGAATAAATTAATTGAGGTAAATTTAAAATTTGGGATATTGGGATTATAAATTTTGAATAATTAACGGTTGAATTAATTATGAGGGAATTAAGATGGTTGATTTAAATGATTAATTAATGAATTAATCTAGGATATTGAATTGATTGAAATAGAACAATTAATTTTTGTATTATTTGGAGTTGTTTAATTTTTTAAGTTGGAATAATTAATTGATGAATTAATTATGGGAATTTTTTATTTGTGGATCTGATTAATTAATTTCCAAATTAATTAATGGATATAGTGGGTTTAATTAATTGATGGATTTATTAATGGAGTAATTTGATTATTTAATTGTGGAATTAAATAATTGGATTTATGTGATTAATTAATTAATGAATTAATTAATGGGTGTAATGTGATTATTTAATTATTGGATTAAATAATGGGATTGATGGGATTAGTTAATTGAAGAAATTAATTAATGGAAGTAATGTTATTATTTAATTGCTTAATTAAATAATAGGATTGATGGGCTTATGTAATTGATGAATTAACTAACTGAAGCAATGTTATTTATTAATTTTTGAATTAATTAGTGCAATTGATGTGAAAAATTAATTGTTTAATTAATTTAATGTGTTGGATGTGATTAATTAATTATGGAATTAATTAATAGGATTGAAATTAATCATTAATTGGGGAATTAATTGAAGGAGTTGTATGTGTGATCTTGCCCAAATTTACCCATGATTTTAGGGTTAAGTGGTTGCTTGTAGCTTATCTTGGGTTGTCGAATCCGTAGAGATCTAAGAAGTAACCTACAGATACGTACATACTAAGGATTTTTTCAGCTATGAAGTGGAAAACTTGGGTTGATTTTATATGGGTTTAAGTGTACTCTAAGAGACTTAATTTAATTCAATTTTAATTTATGAGTTGATCCTAGGTTATCACAAGGGGTGGATTTGATGAAATTCATTTTGTTAATGATTTCAATTTCTTATATTCGAGATGGGTTTATTCAATAAGATCAAACAACTTAGTAACTTACTGGTTTAATACCAACACACCATAATACTAATCACCTATAAACTTGGAGTATCAAATTTATAAGCACTCTAAGGTAAAGTTTTGTATTAGAACTTAAAGTATGTGGCCTTAAAATTCAACAAGGATGAAGAAGTTTTAAATCATTAAATGAAAATATCAACTAAAATAAGTGATTATACTTTAAGGGGTTGATAAATAACATCCAATCCAGCCCCTTTCTACTCCATTGTATGAACCCTTAAGTGGGTTATCCATCCATTGATGTTATGGTTTCAATGTAAGAAAGAAGTAGACTCATGAGGGAGGAATTTAAGAAGTAAGAAAATAATAAAAAGAGAATGATCACTCCACCGTTGTGTAAATACTTTCACAAGGATTGGTGTGAATAAATTCACACCTTGAGGCAATGGTATCAATGTGAGATGGATAAGAATATAATAATAGGAAAATAATAAATTTTATTAAGAAAATAATATGAACTAAAACTACTTACAAATGAGGAAGAATAGTACAAAGGGAAAGAGGAAGCATAATATTACAATGAAAGAAAGAATACAAGATTCTAAAATCCTCCACCAAAAATACCTTAAATAGGAATTTAAAGACTATTAGGTCGAGACCACAATATTATAAAGAATCCCACTTGAGTATGGTAGGCCTAGGGTGGTGGAAAGTAAGGGAGAGGAGACTTTTCCACCCTTCACCCGAAGTTGCATCCATATTGCCTCCACTGAACAAATGCGCCTAGATGGACTTCTAGATGGAAGAATTGGAGTGGTCCATAGAAGAAAAAATGGATCCCCAGATGTTTAATAACCTTTTGTAAAATGTTAGACCAAAATATTTTTTTTTTTGAGAGATATGATTAAATTGTTGGTATGTTGTTCTGGGATGCAGAATCTGGCCCAGAATTTTGTATCCAAATTGGGCTGCCTTAATAACCACCATGGAGGCCGAATTAGAACTGGATCCTGAAGAATGATTTGTTCCTCTATATTTCCTATATAATAAAAAGAAATTTGGGATTCAGTGGGACTGTATGGTGGGACCAACATTCTCATCAGTGGGGTGGTGTCCAATCTGCCTTCTCCAGAATTGTTTCCTTTCATCGATAAATATCCCCATCATCCTTTATGAATCCTCTATTGATCCCTGAATGAAAAATGTTCATATTTAAGTTTAGATACATTTCCCAAAATATAAAATTAAAATATGGATAATTAAATTCCTTAAAATTATATGAATCATTGGGCCTAAATTGGTGTACATTAGGCATGAAGTGCACAAATGATGAGAATGGATGTTCAAAATTAAAATCAACTAACTAAGGCTCATAAGATCAAAAATGAACATTTAATATCATTAAAATGTAATTAAAATATGTGTTTTTATTTTCTAATAACACCCCCAACTCTAGATTTTCTAGTCCCGAGCAAATAATTCAAAAATTATATTTGAATTAGTTTTTTTTCACGCACATAATAACAAACAGTGCTCACAACATAAACTACACACAAATATATCCTTATAACCTATCAAAATAATTTAAAACAAGATAAATTTAAAAGCATATCCCAATCCCATTACCTTGATCAAATCCATCATCATACTTTATCCAACTCAATTAGGTGAAATAATGTGTTGTGAATCAGAATAGATATGGGGGTTCATTTTCATTCAAGGGGGAAATCATGGAAGCACTAAGTGGAATCAAATTTAATCCTAATATGAGTATTGATTTTTTTTTATTTTTTTGAAATGTTTACATAGTAATTGATATTGCATTTAATCAAATTTACTCATGTAACAAGACTTTTTCGATGACTCCTAGGCTCAATGGCCTTAGGGCACCAACTGAAGCCCACATACTCAGGAATCATCTTGAGTTAACTTGATAAAAAAAAGTAATATTACCATAATTAGAGATGGAGTGAAAAAACTCTAGGCTAGACAACTCTGGATTCATGATCCCCAAGTGCCAAAAGACTCTCATTTTATCAATCCATTTCTCTACATGTAATTTTTTATTTTTTTATATTATTATTATTATTATTATTTAATACTCATATTATTCATAAAAAACAAACCCACCTATACTATTTATTATGGGACCCAATGAATTAAAATTAGTACCCCACAGTCTAGAGGACGTGCATTGTGGAATTTTGATTTAATAGATGAAAAAATGATTAAAATTCTCTTTGGACAACCAAAAATCCCAAATAAATTTTTGTATACATAATAATGAATTAAATTAAGAGTAAAGGAAAGAAAAAATTATTTTCTATGTAATTTTAATGTGATCTAA
The DNA here is from genome assembly GCA_963277665.1 of Viscum album. Lineage (NCBI taxonomy): Eukaryota > Viridiplantae > Streptophyta > Magnoliopsida > Santalales > Viscaceae > Viscum > Viscum album. The sequence goes on from OY728121.1 coordinate 888,420,882, forward strand.
GATGTTATTATATTAATGATAAAGTAATTTTACTTCTTTTTTTCATCTTTTTAACAAACATTTTGTTTCCACACACCCCCCCCCCCCAACTTAGAATGAAATTTTCACTAGTTTCTTAAAATGAAAAGAGAGGAGAAAGTGGGTGGGGTGAGTTGTAAAGGTCATGGATCAAGATCACCTGGTGGTTTCATAATGATGATTGTGGTGCTCCAAAATCACTCTTTATTCTCATGGGAGATGTAGGAACCTCCTTGATAGAATAAGTATCACCCAAAATAGTCCATGAACCATACAAACAAGAACAAAACAAACAAAACAAACAACACAAAAATTTATTTAATACCAAGTATCATCATTTTTATGGCTTTTTAAAATCATACTGATGATACATTGTCTTCTTTTTATTTTCTAGGTAAGTAGGTACTCAGGGATCACACCGTGTGAAACAGATGAATATAGTGCTCCAATTTCATACCCATACATACTCATAATAGGAGAATAGGTAAAAAGTCTGAGTTAAAATAAAATTACATCAAAATGATCCTAATCCTATATAAAATATAAAGTTTATTAAAACAATAAAATGATTGGAAACTTAAAAACCAAGGGTTTCCTCCCATACAGTTCTTTGTTCAATGTCGTTAGCTCGACTTGGACCCCTGATTGATTAATTATTTTCATCATCTAAGGTAGGTTCACACAATTCTTCATCAACTTCATGTTTTTGGAATGGTTCAATTAATGTATTGACTCTATCACAATTAACATTAAATTTTTTATCTTTGGTGGGATATTTAATTTCAACAGCCCCATGGGGGTACACCTTATTCACTATGTATGGACTAGACCATCTAGACCTCAATTTTTCTAGGTGTGTAAGTGAAGTTAAGAATTATACAAAAGAACAGGTTTTCCCGGTTCATTGTGTTTGGTTTTAAGGTTTTGATATTGGTAGGCTTGTACTTTTTCTTTATTGATCCTTGAATTTTCATAAGCCTCCATCCTAAGTTCCTCATGTTCATTTAGATCTAATTTCCCTTTTGTTCCAACCAATGAGAGGTCATCATTCATTTTCTTAATAGCCCAAAAATCCTTTTGTTCGATTTCCACTGGAAAATGTCATGATTTTCCATAAGCCAACCAATATGGGGACATTCCTAAAATGGTTTTTAATGCTATATGATATGCCCAAAGAGAATCCAAGATTTTTTCGGACCAATATTTCCAAGAGGGATTGACAGTTTTTTCAAGAATTTGCTTAATCTCCCTATTTGCTAACTCATCTAGATCATTGGTTTGAGGATGGTACATAGTGGAAACTTTATGAGAAATACCATACTTAGACATGAGTGAAGAGAATGATCGGTTGCAGAAATGGGTTCCTCAATCACTGATTATAGCCCTAGGTATTCCAAATCGAGAAAATATGTTCTCTTTAAGAAATTGGATCACAACATGATAGGTTGGAATGGCCTCAACCCACTTTAAGAAATAATAAATATCTAAGAGGATTTAGAGGTATCCCTTAGAGTTTGGGAAGTGTCCCATGAAATAAATTCCCAAACAGTCAAATATTTTAATCACTAATATGGGATTGAGTGGGATTTTATTCCTTTTTGGGATAGTCCCTACTTATTAGCACTTAGAAAATCTTTGAAAAAATGTATAGGAGTACCTTGAGAGGGTGGTCCCTAAAAGACCACACTAAATAAGCTTAGAATAAGTTTTCATAGAGGAAAAGTGACCTCCACATGCCTCACTATGACAGAATTTAACGATGGACTCTTGTTCAGATTCTGGGACACACCACCTAATGACTTGGTCAGGGTAGAACTTATAGAAGTATGGATAATCAAACACATTGTTCCTAACATTAGAAAAAAATTTCCTTTGAGCTTGAGTCCCTAAGAATTTTTTAATGGCTCGTGTAACTAAGAATTTGGCTATGTCGTCATACCAAGGGAATTCACTCACAGAGTATAGATATTTATCAGGGAATGAATCAGACAAAGAAAGGTGATTAAAGTTGTCTTTAAATTCCATCCTAGAGAGGTGATCAGCTACAACATTTTTAACACCCTTTTTGTCTTTGATTGTGATTTAAAATTCTTGTAATATAAGGACCCACCTAATTAGTCTATCCCTTGAATCTTGTTTTTGGAAAAGGTATTTCAAGGATGAATGGTCAGTGAAAACAATGATGGGTGATCCTAAGAGATAAGACCGTAATTTCTATAAGTCAAAGACAACATCAAGAAACTCTTTCTCAGTGGTGGTGTAGTAGATTTGTGAATCATTTAATGATTTGCTTTCATAAACAATGACACATTCAATTTTCTCACACAGTTTTCCTAAGACTGCTCCAACAGCAAAGTCACTGGAATCACACATAAATTCGAAAGGAAGGTTGCAATTTGGAGATTTCACAATGGGAGGAGATGTGAGAGCTGACTTGAGTGTAGAGAATGATTCCTCACAACTTTCTGTCCATAAAAATAGAGCATCTTTCTCTAATAGAGCATAAAGTGGTCGAGAAATATACCTGAAATTCCTAATGAACCTTCTATAGAAACAAGAATTTTCTAAGAAAGACCTCACTTACTTGAAAATTTAGGGTGATGGATGGTGGAAAATGATGTCAACCATGGATTTATCAACTTCAATCCCCCTAACTGAGACCAGGTGGCCTAGAACTAGTCCCTCTTTAACTATGAAATGGAATTTTTTCCAGTTTAGGACAAGATTTTTTTATTCAAATCTTGAAAAGACTCTATCCACATTCCTCAAACATCCCTCAAATGTATCCCCAAACATAGATAATTCATCTATTAATACCTCTAGAAAATCCCCTACCATGTCTGAGAAGATTCCCATCATCCACCGCTGGAAGGTTCCAGGGGCATTTCATAACCTGAAGGGAATGCGTTTGAAATCAAAGGTTTCAAATGGATATGTTAATGTAGTCTTCCCTTGATCCTTTAGGGAGACCTCAATTTTATTGTACCTCGAGTACCCTTCTAAGAAACAGTAGAATGTGTGAACTACCACTATCTCAAGGACTTGATCAATGAATGGTAAGGGGAAATTCCCCTTCTTTGTGAATGAGTTTATCTTCCTATAGTCAATGCAGACCCTCCATACACTACTCACCCTAGTTGGAAGAATATCCCTATCCTTGTTGGTTATCACTGTGATTCCTGCTTTCTTGATAACCAATTGGATTGGGCTCATCCACTCACTCTCAGTTTTGGGATAGATAATAACAACTTTTAAAAATTTCAGAATTTCCTTCCTTACTACCTCCATGAGATTAGGATTGAGTCTCCATTGAGGTTGATGACATGGATTTGAATCAGATTTTAAAACAATCCTATGAGTCCCGAATAGTGGGCTAATCCTAGGAATATCAGACAGGGTCCAACCAATGGATTTCTTATGTTTCTTAAGGACATCTAGAATCATCCTATCATTATTGGATTCAAGAGAAGAATAAATGACAATATAATTCATTTGATTGTCCCCTAGGAATGAATTCTTGAATGCAGTGGGAAGTTCCTTTAATTCAAGATCTGGTTGGTTCAAAATTTTAGCAGAACATTGGGACATTGGATCAAGATCAATTTTGTTTCCTAGAGTTTTAGATAGAATCGAATCCCTATGTGTATAAGTTTCATCTACAATATTGGTTTGATCTGATTTAGGGAAGGAAGTTTGATTGGTTTCCATGAAAGTGGTTTCCTGAAAGGTTTCACTGATTGTTGGACCTAAGACTTCATCATAAGAGAAATTTGAAAATGATTCAATCCAAGGAGATAAATTTCCTTCATGTGAAAAAAATAAATCAATCTCATCTTAACATAAACATCCATAAAATATCCCTTTATGTTCTATGGATTCATTATCAATGATTCCTATCATGTTTACTTTATGAATGTCCTCATCATACCCTATTTGTGATCTTTCATTATAGATTTTCAAGTCTCGACTCATGTTTCCAAAGGTGATGGTCATGTTCCTGTTTCAAACTCGGATAATAGAGTTGATTATTTCAAGGAAAGTATGACCAAGGATGATTGGGGTTTGTTCCTTATTTATTAAGTTTGGATGGTTGTCAAGGATAATGATGTCAGCAGGGTAGATGAAGTTCTAAACCTTTACCAGAAATTTCTTTAAAATCCCCTTTGGAACCCTAATGCTACAATCAACAAGTTGAAGTGTGAAAGATATGGGTTGGATCTCTTCTAGTCCTAACTAGAAGTACACAACATAGGGGATGATATTGACACTAGCACCTAGGTCACACACTTTCCTCTCTCCTAGTTCAATATTGATGTAAGGGAAACCTGGGCCTTTCAACTTAGGAGGAATGGTCCCTTGAATAGTGGTACTCACATTAGCAGCCAAAAGGATTTGGTTTTTATGTGAAAATTTTATTTTAAAAGTGCACAAGTCCATAAGGTACTTTGATTATGCAGGTATGGTTTGGATTGTGTCAAGAAGGGGAATGTTCAACTTGACTTGTGAGAAGATTTCCCTCAATTCTTCACTCAATTCAGGCTTGGTTTTCCCCCTCATGTGTTGAGGAAATGGTGAAGGTTGTGGGGTTGTTTGTTGAAGAGTTTTTTCTTTGACAATGTTATCATGTTTTTCAGTTTTATCATTTGGTTCATTTGAATTTTCATCCATGTTTGAATCTTCATATGGGTTATGAATTAGTTTTTCAGGTTTCTCAATTGATTTCCCACTTCTTAAAATAGTCACAGCCTTTAGTTGTTCATTAGTTGTTTGAGTGAAAATTAACTCCCCCCTTACTATTTGTTGTGGAATATCTTGTGTAGGCATGGGTGCCTTTCCAGTTTTGATTTTTTGATGTTATTGATTTAGGGAAGAGAATTATAAGTTCATTTTGTCCATTTTTTCACATTTTTTCTAGTAGTCTTTGTGGAATAGTTTGGGTTGGTGCTTGAGAATATTGGTTTATCCTAGGGGATATTTTGGAGGTGGGATGGTTTATTGAAAATGGACCGGTGGATATTGGTATTGAATTGGTTGGGTTTGGAACTGGTTATGGGTTTGGTAGTTCTAATGGGGGTAAGGATTTTGTCCTTATGGTTGGATAGATTGTTGTTTATATTTCCAGGGAAGCCTAGGTGGTCATTATACCTTGGGTTGAAGGTGTTTTGGTATTGATTATTTTGAAATTTCAAATCATTTACTTCTGCTAGGGGTCCTCCTAAAATAACCTCCTTGATGTATGGAATGTTTGGGTAGTTTTCATTCTTATGGTCATGTTTGCCACAAATTGTGAAAATAGGGTCTACTGTTTGGATTTCATGGACTTTCCTAAGGTTTATCTCTTCAACAATCCTAGAAATTGCTACATGTTTAGCCCTAAGGCTTTCCTCTTCTCTAATTGTATGAATTACAGTAATTCTTTATGGATTTTCAGAATAAGGTGAAGTTCCCCATGTTAGGTTTTGTTCAGTAAGGATTTCCAGATACACGTAAGCATCATTTGGGGCTTTGTTTTTAAAGGTTCTATTACAAATCATGTCAATTAATTTTTTGTTCCCAGGGCCCAACCCTTCATAAAAAATTATCACTTGTTCAGGTATAGAAAAAACATGATGTAGAACCATGTTTAGGGTGTCTTTAAACCTCTCCCATGTTTCATAGAATGACTCTCCCTCTTTTTAAAAAATGTTTTGGATGCTATTTTTAAGTGCAATTGTTTTGTGGTGGGGAGAGTATTTTTTGTAGAATTCTCTTTGTAATTGGTCCCAAGAGTTGATGGATGATGGTGTCAAATTTTTTATCCAATTTTTAGATATATCCTTTAAATAAAAAGGAAATATCCTCATCTCAACTTATTTTAGTTTAATTGGGGGACACATGGTTTCTAAAACATCATTGAACTCTTTAACCTGAAGGTAGGACATCTCAAACTCCATTCCATGGAATGTGGGAAGGTGGTTTAGGACATGGGGTTTAAATATTTAGTTGGAATATCCTAGGTAATTGTGTATAATTCATGAGGGGTCATTGTTCTAGGAAGGTGTGAGGTAGTCATTCATGGTTTGATCAACTATATTCCCCAAGTTTGGGGCTGCCTCATTTGGATTTCCATTTTGGTTTCCACCTGGGTTTTGGAGTCAGTTTCTTTGAAGACCTTCCATTGAAATGGGATCATTTTTTGACTCTGCAGTGTCAAGAAGATTAATATCTAATGGAAATAATCCCCTAGGTTCACTTGACTCCCCTATCCTATGACTTTACACCCTAACTATTCTGTTTGAATTATCGCGGGTGTAGGAGGACATGTGCCAAAAGGGGAAAAAGTGAGAAAGGGACAAGATAAGAGATCTTGGGTGAGAATATAATAATGGGGGTGAGGAAATAATTTTTTGGTCTAAGGTACTTAATTGGTCCCCAGAAACGTGCCAAAATTTGGTCTCACCCAAATTTACCCAAGATTTTAGGGTTAAGCGGTCGCTTGTAGCTTTGCTTGGGATGTCGAAACCTCAGAGACATAAGAAGTAATCTAAAAACACGTACATTCTATGGATTCTTTTCAGATATGAAGTGTCCAACTTGGGTTTATTTTATATGGGTTTAAGTGAACTCTAAGATACTTAAGTTAATTCAATTTTAAATTATGAGTTCATCCTAGGTTATCACAAGGGGTGGATTTGATGAAATTCATTTTTTTAACGATTTCAATTTCTTATATTCGAGATGGGTTTATTAAAGAAGATCAAAAAACTTCATCACTTCCTAGTTTAATACCAACACACCATAATACTAATCACCTATACACTTGGAAGATCAAATTTATGATAACTCCAAGTTAAAGGTTCGTATTAGCACTTGAAGTATGTGGCCTTAAAATTCAACAAGGATGAAGATGTTTTAAAATCATAAAATAAAAAACTCAATTAAAAAAAGTGATTAGACATTAATAGGGGGATAAATAACATCCAATATATCCCCTTGATACTCCCTTTGATCAAACCTTAATTAGGTTATCCCTCCATTTATGCTATTTTTTCAATGGAAGTGGGAAGTAGACTCCTGAAGGAGGAATTGAAGAAGTGAGAAAACAATAAAAAGAGAATGATCACTCCACCGTTGTGTGAATAATTTCACAAGGTTTGGTGTGAATAAATTTGATCCTTGAGGAAACGATATCAAAGTGATATGGAGAAGAACCAAATAAAAGGAAAATAAGAACATTTTTCAGAAACTAAGATGAATTAAAAAAACTTACGAATGAGGAAGAACATTACAAAGGGAAACTGACAGCATAACATTACAATGAAAGAAAGAAACCAAGATGCTCAACTCCTCCACCAGCACTTCCTTAAATAGGAATTTCAAGAGGCTTGGGTCGATACTCCAGTATTACAAATCATCCCAATTTAGTATGGTAGGACTAGGGTGGTGGAAAGTAAGGGAGAAGAGACTTTTCCACCCTTGACCCGAAGTTGCAGCCAACTTGCTTCCACCGAACAGATATGCCTAGATGGCCTTTTATATTGCAGAATTGGAGTGGTATATAGAATATGAAAATGTTTCCCTGAATGTTTAATAACCTCCTATAAACTTTCAGCCCAAAAAAAAACTTTTTTTTTGCGAGATTTGATTAAATTGGTGGTCTATTTTTCAGGGACGTAGAATATGGCACAAAATTTTGTCTACAAATTGGGCCACCTTAATAACCACAATGGAAGCCTAATTAGCAATGGATCCTGATTAATTATTTGTTCATATATATTTCTTGTAGTATCCCATGAAGTTATGAATTCATTGGGCCTTTACTGTGGGCCCCACATTATTATTAGTGGGTTGGTGTCCAATCTGCCTTCTCCATAATTGTTTCCTTCCATCGTTAAATATCCCCATAATCCTTTATGAATACTCCATTTAACCCTAAATTAAAAATGATCACACTGAACTATTGGTTGAGCCCAAATTTACCCTACTAGTAAAAGCGGTCGTTGAAGTACAAGTAGGGATCGAATCCACAGGGACTGAAGAAGAAACCTTGAGGCACTTTGATTAGATGCGGGATTGGCTATGAAGTGGCCAACTATCGTGTTGATTGATTTGAAGAAATGTTTATTTAATTTAAAGAACAAAATCAATAAAATTACTTTAATTAAAACAACTAATTAAGGTGAGTTGATCCTAGGTTGTCTCTTGGTCTTGATTGGATGTATTTGTTTTTCATTTCATTTTCTGTTCATCGGTTCAAGAGGTATCTATTAAATGAAATAATTCCTCAATATCATTCTCCGATTTAATCCATACACAATTTCAAGGCTAATCACCAATTCACTTAGAGTATCAATTAAATGTGCACTCCAAGGAATTGGATTGTACTAGCACTTAAAATGTGTCTTCGTTAAAGTCGGTGAAGATAAAGAAGAATATAAATCAAAGAAAGGAACTCTTAAAATAAAGAACAAATTTAAGAATTTAAGAACATCAAATAACATTCATTCCAGCCCCAGAAACTCCCTAGGATCAACTCATAAAATTTTATCCCTCCATTGAGGTTATTCTATCAATGGAAGCGGGTATTTGACTTAAAAAATCGGGATTGAAGAAGAAAAGCCTTAATCAAAATGAACACTCCACCGTTGTGTGATGAATTCACAAGTGCGGGTGTGAATAAATTCACATTTCGATTCAACGGTATCAACGTGTGAATAAAAGGAAAATAAAAAGTGAAGAAGAAGATATTTTATTAAAATACTAAATGTGAATGAAAAACTTACATTAGAGAAATTGACGATGTCATTACAAAACGAAAGCGGGAAATTACAATTGAAAGAAAAACTTGGATTCAAAGGAAAATGTTAAATGACTATTCCCTTCACCACCAGCTCCTTATATAGTCTTATAAGTAGCCTTAGGTCTACCCCCAACAATAAATTCACCCCCCAACAATTAAGAGAGTAAAAAGGAGGGTGAAGAATCAAAAGGAAATTAACATTACAAAGTTGACCACAAAATCAGCCAGATTCATCATCCATTTTGAAGTGTGCGTTTGACACTTTACACGGTCGAAACTGAAGGTGTCATAAATAGAAAATATCTTCTTCCATGTGTCTCCTAGAATCTATCAAAATTTCAGGTGATGTGGTGTAGTCTTTTTGGAGTTATGTTTAAAATGGTGGGCTGTTTTTATGAGAATTCTGCTATGGCCCACCATTTTAATTCTAAACTTCATCCCCTTGTATCTTATTGAAATCTTCTGAATTAGCTATGACCACAGTTGAATAAAATGATCCTTATATTTTTTATTTTTCTACTGTATAAATTTGAGATTCATTGGGCTTGGTTTCTGGGCCCCACATTTGTTTGATGGGCCTTAGGCCCATTATTCTTTTTCCAGCAAGTCTCTACCTTCAGGCGCCAAATTATCCATCTTCCTTTGGGATTCATCCATCAGACCTAAAAGATAAAATGTTCCAAACAAAGTGATAAATAATATCCCAAAATTTCAAATTCTTAAAATGAATATAATGTTGTCCACAAACAAATGAATGATTGGGCCCAAATTTTCATTTTAAACATGAATTGCATTTTTTATGAGAAATGAAGTTCTATTTATATAATGCACTAAAAACAATGTATATGGACTTTGGAACAATGAATATAAAGATATTAAAAATTAATATTATCCACTTTCAGTGACTAATCACACCCCCCAACTTGAGTTTTTCTAGTCCCGAGCAAAATAAATTACAAATATAAAATTTAAATCCCCTTTTCCAAAAACATTTTAATACACATTTCTCACCCAAATATCTCATACCAAAAAAATTATGTAACCCATAAAAATAATTTAAAAAAAGCTAGGTCCATAAGCATATCCCAAGCCCAATCTCATTCCTTTGTTCAAATTCATCGCCACATTTCATCCAATTTCAATTAAGCATGATAAAGTGTTGTGCATCACAAAAGATATGGGGCCCATTTTATTGTTCAAGGGGAAAAATGGAAGCGCTAGGTGGGAATCACAGTAAACCTTAATATGAGTATCCTTTTTTTTGATTTTTTGTTTTATTTTTTAACCACAATAGATATGAAAATACTAACTCTGGGCAATAAAACTATGGAGTCACGATCCCCAAGTGCCGTACGCCACACATATTGTCAATTCTATTCTCTACAATAGAGATATAAATCCTAACTCTGGGAAAGACAACTATGGAGTTGCGATCCCCATGTGCCAGACGCCACACATATTTGGACAAAACATTACTCTATGTGGTCATTATTTTTTCAATTTTTTTTTTTTGATACTCAAATTAAACTTAAAGTGACCCCAGAACCCTATGCTCTAATGGAAGGGACCCAAGAACTCAAATTTACACCCACAATCCAGTAGAAGTGCATTGTGGAATTTATATTAAGAGGATGAAAATGTAAACTTTGAAAAATCACATCGAACAACCGCACTTTCCAAATACTATGTTCATGAACTTAAACTTGCATTAAAATTAGAATCAAGGCATACAAAATTTATTTGATATCCACTTTTAGAGTTTGAAATGTGTGTTATAATGTTCAAGGTTAATGGAATTTTTTCTTTCCATGCATGTTCTTATTGAAAAAAAAAATCATTTTTTATCCCCCCCCAACATAGAATAACATTTTCCCCAGTGTTTAAAGAAAAGAAAAGTTAGAAGGGGGTAGGAGAGGAGTTCAAAGAAGAAATTCAAAATGATAATCATGGAATTAAGTCACCTGGTGGTTGATGATGATAGCGCATGTCATAGTCTCCCTTCAATCCAGGATTTGAGTCTCAGCGGCTTGGATGGTGTTGAATGGATTTTCCTTATGACTTATGGTATGTCCTTTTATTTTTTTTAACCTATAAAAACATAAAAATAATACAAAAAAAAATAAACAGATGATACATTGTCTTCTTTATATTTTCTGGGTAAGGTATTACTCAGAGATCACACCACGTGACACGGATGAATATGGAACTCCCCTTTCATACCCATCCTTACTCATAAAAGAATAACAGGTCAACAGCTTATGGTAATTTATTATATGAAAAATAAAATGATTCAAAATGATTGGAAACATGAAAACCGTGGGTTGCCTCCCATGCAACGCTTTTGTTTAACATCGTTGGATCGACTTGTACCCCCCAACTTATCCAATTCCAACTTTCAAAATTTTAATTAACCCATCTTTCTCCACTTCAATAAGATTGATATTGATTGTTTTTTTGAAATTTGTTTCGTATGAAATCCTATTTTCTACAATGATTGGTAAAATCGAAGGAATATCTAAAATGGTTGATCGTGTTTTATCTGGAGTATTTCTTATGATTTTAAGGTTCATTCCTACATGGTGAGATTCTTGATGAAAATTGATGATAATTGAATGGTCTTGGTTATCATAAATTGAGGGATTATTGAGTAGGGAAGAAAGTATTAAAACATTGAGTTCAGTTTGATTGAATTTTCCTAAAGAAGAATGATAATTTGAATAAAAAATTGTTTCTTCTTTAAAAACATTTGAAATAATTGGTTCCTTTTGAAAAGATGATTCAACCACAAAATTTTCCATTTGAATTTTATGAGTGGGTATAGACACAATATTCGTTATATCTCCCAATGGTTCAATGATCTGTGATTCTAAAAAATTGTTATTGGAGCAATATTCCAAACACTCAATCCATGAAGACAAATTTTCCCCTTGTAAATCCAAAAAATTAATTTCATCCTGATTTAAATACCCTTCAGAATTTCTTTGATCTTGTTCAGTTATCCCATATCCAAAGGTTAGTTCTTTTTTTCAATTAATGGGAGGTTTTTGGGATAAAAGATTCATCTATCAATGATGAGGAAAGAACATCTTGAGTGGAAACGGGTTCCTCAAAAGTCTTAAAGCTTTGTAATCCTAATCTGAAAGATGAAACTTCTGAATTCATTTTATCCATTTGTTCACACAATTGTCCAAGAATTTTTTCAGGATTAGGGTTGAAATATGTTTTTACATCATGGACTTCCTCATTATTTATCTTTTCAATCATTCTTGATAGTTATGGAAATTAATCTTTTAAACATTCGGCATCCCATTGATTGTACATCTCATCTGGTGTGGTGTATTAAATTAAGGTTTGGTCAATGAAATTCCCTATGTGAGGTGTTTCAAAATATTGATTTTCCAATTGATTATAGCCTTGGTATATTAATGGGTATTGTTGAAGATAACCCATTGGAGTTGATTGAAATTTGTTTTTGGTATTTTTTTTGACACACAGAAATAGAAAGGGGAAAGAGAAGAGAAATTTGGGTAAGAATAGAGAATTTGGGGTGAGAAAAGAAGATGTGGGTATAAGGTACTTACTTGGGTCCCCGGCAACGGCGCCAAAATTTGGTTGCGCCCAAATTTACCCTATTGGTAAAATCGGTCATTGAAGTACAAGTAGGGATCAAATCCACAGGGACCGAAGAAGAAACCTTGAGACACTTTGATTAGATGCGGGATTGACTATGAAGTGGCCAACTATGGTGTTGATTGATTTGAAGAAATGTTTATTTAATTTAAAGAACAAAAACAATAAAATTACTTGAATTAAAACAACTAATTAAGGTGAGTTGATCCAAGGTTGTCTCTTGGGATTGATTGGATGTATTTGTTTTTCATTTTATTTTCTGTTCATCGGTTCAAGAGGTATCCATTAAATGAAATAATTCTCAATATCATTCTCCTATTTAATCCATACAAAATTTAAAGGATAATCACCAATTCAATTAGAGGATACATTAAATGAGCACTCCAAGTAATTGGATCGTACTAGCACTTAAAATGTGTCATCGTTAAAGTTGGTGAAGATAGAGAAGAAGATAAATCAAAGAAAGGAACTCTTAAAATAAAGAACAAATTTAAGAATTTAAGAACATCAAATAACATTCATTCCAGCCCAAGAAACTCCCTTGGATCAACCCATAAAAGTTTAGCCCTTCATTGATGTTATTCTATCAATGGAAGTGGGTAGTTGACTTAAAGAAGCGGGATTGAAGAAGAAAATCATTAATCAAAATGAACACTCTACCGTTGTGTGATGAATTCAAAAGTGCGGGTGTGAATAAATTCACACTTCGATTCAATGGTATCAACGTGTGAAGAAAAGGAAAATAAAAAGTGAAGAAAAAGATATTTTATTAAAATACTAAATGTGAATGAAAAACTTACATTAGAGAAATTGACGATGTCATTACAAAACGAAAGCGGGAAATTACAATTGAATGAAAAACATGGATTCAAAGGAAAATTTTAGATGATTATTCCCTTCACCACCAGTTCCTTATATAGGAATATTAGGAGCCTTAGGTCCACCCCCAATAATAAATTCACCCCCCAACAATTAATAGAGTCAAAAGGAGGGTGAAAAATCAAAAGGAAATTAACGTTACAAAGTTGACCACAAAACCAGCCAGATTCATCCTCCATTTTGACGTGTGCGTTTGACACTTCATACGGCGGAACCTGAAGGTGTCATAAATAGAAAATATCTTTTTCCATGTATCTTATAGAATCTCTCAAAATTTCAGGTAATTTGGTGTATCCGTTTTGGAGTTATGTTTAAAATGGTGGGATGTTTTTATGAGAATTCTGCTATGGCCCACCATTTTAATTCTAAACTTCAGACCCTTGTATCTTATTGAAATATTCTGAATTAGCTCTGAACACAGTTGAATAAAATGATCCTAATATTTTTAGATTTCTACTGTATAAGTTTGAGCATCATTGGGCTTGGTTTCTGGGCCCCACATTTGTTTGATGGGCCTTAGGCCCATTATGCTTTTTCCAGCATGTCTCTGCCTTCAGGCGCAAAAGTCTCCATATTCATTTGGGATTCATCAATCAGACCTAAAAGATAAAATGTTCTAAACAAAGTGATCAATCATATCCCAAAATTTTAAATTCAGAAAATTAATATAATGTTGTTCACAAACAAATGAATGATTGGGCCCAAATTTGCATTTTAAACATGAATTGCATTTTTTATGAGAAATGAAGTTCTATTTATGTAATGCACTAAAAACAATGTTTATGGACTTTGGAACAATGAATATAAAGATATTAACAATTAATATTATCCACTTTCAATGACTAATCAACTATATATCCATTTCACAAAATATAAAATTAAAATATGTATAATTATATTCCTTAAAATCAGATGAATCATTGGGCCTAAATTGGTGTACATTAGGCATGAAGTGCACAAATGATGAGAATGGATGTTCAAAATTTAAATCCACTAACTCGGGCCCATAAGATCAAAAATGAACATTTAATATCCTTAAAATGTAATTAAAATATGTGTTTTCATTGGATAATCAATGTGATTAATTATTTGTGGAATTAATTAGGGGGATTGACAAGAATAATTAATTGGTGAATTAATTGAAGGGATTGGATATTATTAATTAATTGTGGAATTAATTAATTGGATTGTTGTGGAAAACTAAATGGTGAATTAATTAGAGGATTTGGCTGTGATTAATTAATTTTGAAATTAATTAATGTGATTGAAGTGAATAATTAATTGGGGGATTAACTGAAAGAGTTGAATGTGATTAATTATTTATTGAATTAATTAATGGAGTTGACATGAATAATAAATTGGTGAATTAATTGAAAGGATTGCTTGAGATTAATTAATTTTTGAATTAATTGATGGATTTGATTTGGATTAATTAATTGGTGAGTTAATTAAAGGTTGTAATGATTTGATTATTGATTCAGATTAATTAATTGTTGAATTAATTAATAAATAGTTGTGATCATGTAAATGATGAATTTGGGATAATTAATTTAGAATTAATTATGATATATTGAAATTGTGAATTGAATAATTAATTGTTGAATTAGTGATGAGATATTGAGTTTGCAAATTAAATAATTAAATTTTTAATTAATTATGAGATCTTGAGATTATGAGCTGAATAATTAATTGATAAATTAAGTATTCAAATATTTAATTATTGGATTGGAATAATTAATTCTTGAATTAATTATGGGGATATTGAATTTATTGAGGTGTAATAATTAATTGATGAATTAATTATGGGGATATTGGTATTATTGAATTGGAAGAATTAATTGTTGAATTAATTATAGAGATTTTCTTGTTTGTGGAATTGATTAATTAATTATTGAATTAATTAATGGAAGTGATGTGATTAATTAATTGTTGAATTAACTAATTTAAGTGATGTGGTTAATTATTTTTTTAATTAATCAATGGAATTGATGTTATTAATTAATTGGTAAATTAATTAATGCGATTGATGTGATTGATTAATTGTTAAATTAATTAATATGATTGATGTAATGAATTAGTATAAAATTGATGTGGTAAATTAATTGTTAAATTAATTTATGGAAAGATACGAACATGCAATTGTCGAGTTTGAATAATTAATTGATGAACTAATTAATGTGATATTGTGAAAATTTTGATATTAAATGGTCAACGGTAGCAGGGAAATTCATCCAAGTATTATGAATGGTGACATGATAATTCAATTATGTATTATTAAATTGTGAACAGTAACATGGAAATTCATCCAAGACTTATGAATGGTAACATGCTAATTCAATTATGTATTATTAAATGGTGAATGATACCATGGAAATTCATCCAATTATTATGAATGGTAACATGTTCATCCAATTATGTGATTATGAAATGGTGAATGGTAACATGGACAGTCAGCCAAGTATTATGAATGGTAACATGCTCCTTTGATTATGTATTATTAAATAATGAATGGTAACATGTATATTCGGCCATGTATTATGAATTGTAATATGGCCATTCAATTGTGAACTATATATTATGAATGGTAACAATGAAATTCTGGCATATGATATTTTTCGGCTATTCTCATAAACCTAGGTGATATGTAGTCAAATGAAGAGTAAATGAATAAATGTAAACTGTTAACTTTATTGCTTGTATTTTTTTCTTTATACAACTGCATACACTTTTATTGATTGGATATAGTTTTAGACACCATTGTTGGTGGCCTAATGAGTTTTACTAACACCCTACTTGGGCTGCCTGATAAGTACCCGAATAGATTATATGATTATAGGTAAGGTTAAGGGAAAGGATCCTTTGTTAGAGGGATGATGAATGATGAGGGAACCATTCCTGGTGTTGGGACTTTCTTGGAGTATTTTTTACTATATTTATTTTGGGTTTTTCATATTAAAATGTGGCATGTTCTTTAGCATTGAATATATACTGTTCAGTTTTTGATATTGTTTTTCTAGGTTTGGGTCATCTTTTGATGTGGATATTATTCTGGTTATGTTATATCATTTCTATTATTACTTTATTATTTATTCTGGTGTATTACTCTGAAGAAAAAAAATGAAATATTTTATAGTATCTTCATGATCGATATTAGACTCTCGCTGCTAGTTGGAAGCTTCTGGCATATGGGAGGCGCACTTGAGATCATGTGGATGACCGATTCGACGCACCGGTGTGTGTCACCCAGGCCAGGAAATTACAAAGTTGTATCAGAGCCTAATATTCTTTTCTTTTATTCTGTATTATTATTTGTGAAAGGTGTAAAGGAGACAAGGAAGAGTTAGAGCATGGTTATGAGCTTGTTCATGGGAGTAGCTAATCCATGTATGGGGTAGACCCATGTACCCATGGTGGGATTTTTGATATTGATGTTTACTATTATAGATGAATATTATTTCATATTGGGTGACACACTTGTTGTGTGCTCTAATTATCAGTGTTGAGATTTTTTGAGTTTTGACAAGTGGACACCTATAGAACGATATTTGAGTTCCATGCATAATTCTATTCACTTAGGATTATTGTAGCATGCATAATTTTATGGGACCAACAAAAATGGGTTATGGGTAAGTTGTTGAACATGACCTATTTTTTCCTACTTGTGAAATCGAGCTAAAAATAGTGCCTAACATGAAATTGAGAAACATTGTAAAATTATGAAAGATAAGAATAAATGGGTGTCTAATGAGAAACTTTAAAATTTCTAATGAGTTTACATGTTATTAACCTTCACCTAGGTGTAGAACGGTTAAAGGTAGTGAAAGTGCCTCGGTTTTGACCATGTGTTAGGAAAAGGGGGGATGACTTGTTGTGATATTTTGTAAATCCATCTTATTAACTATGTTAATGTTGTGAAATAAGAATCCTTTGTGTTGTTTTTTTGGACCCTGGTATTGGTGGTTTGGGTAGTGATAATTCCCTAGTTTTATAAGGAAATTTTAGGATGTACAAAGAACAATATGGTTTTGGATCAGTGTGGTGGTATGTTAGCGGGAAGGGAATCCCAATAAATTTGACATATTATGGTATTTATATAGTGGGAGGTAACATTAATGATGGAGGAATTATGTTCGAGGTCACCTATAACTTTTAGCATACTTTTAATTAGTGATGATCATGTCCCCTACCTTGAAATCATCCCAAGTATGTTGAGAAAGCTATGAAATTACGCCTAGCTACCTGAACTTTTTTTATTGGATATGGGTCCTTTAGAGGTGGTTATTATGAAGTGGTATATATGGGGCTGGATGGTGGGAGGTATTCCATATATAGTTTATAAATGAGAAACCTGTAAGAAGCATGTATAAATTCCCTACATAAAGGCTAGGTGGGCCTTAGAGGAGGTTAATGTACATCCTTTCCAAGGGGTGTTGATGGAAAGGTTGAGTTACAATTTTGGATGTTATTCTACTGTTTGTTGTGAAAAATGAGTTGGGGAATTAATCGAGAATGTTTTGAAATTTGATCTTGAGACAGATGTGTCCTTTGAGGTGCCTCTGATATGTGTGTTGGATCACAGTGAGAAAGTGTTGTCAGAAAATATAGTGTTGATAGTTCCTGTATTGTGGAAATATGGTCATGTTCAAGAGGAAAAATGGGATAGATAAGCAGATATTAGGGTTCAGTGGCCCAACACTTTTTTACTTGGAATCTTAGATATTCTTGAGAGTACAGCTCTAGGAAGAGCTGTTAGGTGGGTAGATTGTAAGAACCTGACTTTTTTGGAGGTGTCTCAAGTTTGATTATAGATACTCTTTTTCCTTGTCATGAGTACTTCTTGTTTGGGTATTATCATGGGGTGTGTTTGGGTGAAACTTTGTGAAAAATATATGAAATAGGGTAGTTCATGGGTGGTGAATGGTTTTCCCTAACCATGCACCCAAACCCAGCAAACCGTGCAACCATGGACAGAGAGATTTTGGATGGATGGTGCACGATTTGTCAAACTGTTCACCCTATAAAGAGAAATGGTTCCCCCTAGAAGAGGCACATAGTTTGTCAAAAACATTCACACTATAAATAGAAACCATGTACCCCCTAGAGAATATGCAGATGATTAAGGCGGATGGTTAGGGGAAACTGAGCGCCTCGAGCAGCAAATTGTGTGTGTGGTGTAAATTAACCCAAAAATTAGATTTTAAAATATATAAACCCCTATATGAACACTAAATAAGCCCCCACTCATCCCATAATGATTCCTCTGAGTTTTGGAGTCTCCCAGATTATTTAAAAGGGCTCCCCACCTCCGTTTTTAGCGATTCAATATCCAGATTGAATATTTTCACCTTTCGCAAGAAGAGGATATTTTCATGTGTGTCTTCCTTATTCTCCCTCGACTCTCCCTCATCTTTTGGAGGGAATTTATACTCAACCTTGTTGAATCTGGATCTAGGATTGTAAGATCAACATCTATAATTAATGGATCTTGATTTGTTGAATCTTGGATTTAGGTTTTAGATATGGATCTCACACTTCATCCTAATTTTGTTCAAATTGGGATTTCTGTGGGGCAGTCGTTCTTCTTTGAATTGAGGTAGTTGTTCTATAATTAAAATATCAATGTATTGATTGCAATTATGTGTCTATAATTTTAAAATTTCTATTATATGTTTTTCAATTGAGTTTGTGATCGTATTAAATAATTAAGTGAATTAATTAATTGAGAAAAATTGAAATTGGGGATATTAGGATTATAGATTTTGAATAATTAATCGTTGAATTGATTATGAGGTAATTTAGATTGTCAATTTCAATAATTAATTGATGAATTAATTATGTATATTGAATTGATTAATTTGGAATAATTAATTTATGAATTAATTGAGGATATTTAATAGATTAAGATAGAAAAATTAATTAATGAATAAATTGGTGTTATTGAATTGTGTAAGATGTAATAATTAATTGATGAATTAATTATAGGAATTTTTGTGTTACTAGATCTGATTTATTAATTATTAAATTACTTAATGGAAGTGATGTGTTTAATTAATATATTAATTAATTAATAGAGTAGTGTGATTATTTAATTGTTTAATTAAATAATGGGATTAATGGGATTAATTAATTGATAATTTAATTAATGGATATAATGTGATTATTTAATAAATTAAATAAATAATGGAATTAACGTGATTATTTAATTTTTGAATTAAATAATGGGATTTATGGGATTAATTAATTGATGAATTAATTAATTTAAATAATGTGATTCATTAATTGTTGAATTAATTAGTGCAATTGATGTGAACCATTAATTGGTGAAATAATTGAAGGGATTGGATGCGATTAATTAATTTTTGAATTAATTATTGGGACTAGAGTGAATAATTAATTAGTGAATTAATTGAAGGAATTGGATGAGACTAATTAATTGTGGAATTAATTAATGGGATTGATGTGAAAAATTAATTAGTGAATTAATTTCAGGATTTGGATGTGATTAATTAATTATAGAATTAATTAAAGATATTGATGTGAACAATTAATTGGTGAATTGAGTGAACGAGTTGGATGTGAGTAATTAATTGCTGAATTAATTAATGAAGTTGACTTGAACAAGAAATTGGTGAATTAATTGCAGGGATTAAATGAGATTAATTAATTATTGAATTAATTAATGGAGTTGATGTGATAAACAAATTGGTGAATTAATTGAAGGGGTTGAATGAGTTTAATTAATTGTTGAATTGATTAACATAGTTGATTTGGATTAATTAATTGGTGAGTTGAATGATGGATGTAATGATTTGATTTTTTATTTTTATTAATTAATTTTTGAATTAATTAATGAATCATTATGATCATGGAAATAGTGAATTTGGGATAATTAATTGAAAATTAATTATGAGATATCGAAATTGTGAATTGAATAATTAATTGTTGAATTAAGGATGAGATATTGAGTTTTTGAATTGAATAATTAATTCTTGAATTAATTATGAGATGTTGAGATTGTGAGATGAATAATTATTGTTGAATTAATTATGGGAATATTGAATTTTTGGATCAGAATAATTAATTGTTGAATTAATTATGGGGATATTGAATTGATTGATTTGTAATAATTAATTGATGAATTAATTATAGGGATATTGGGATTGTTGAATTGGAATAATAAATTGATGAATTAATTGTGGAGATTTTTTGTTTGAGGATTTGATTAATTATTTATTGAATTAATTAATAGAAGTGATGTGATTAATCAATTGTAGAATTAATTACTCGAAGTGATGCGATTAATTAAATTTTTAATTAATTAATAGAACTGAAGTGATTAATTAATTAGTTAAGTAATTAATATAATTTATGTGATTAATTAATTTTTAAATTAATTAATATGCCTGATGTAATAGAATAATTATTGAATTAGTGTGAAATTGATGTGGTAAATTAATTGTTAAATTAATTTTTAGAAAGATATGAACACGAAATTTTTGAGTTTGATTTATTAATTTATGAATTAAATAATGGGATATTGTGGTATATTTTACTTTAAATGGTGAATAGTAACATGGAAATTAGACCAAGTATTATGAATTGTAACATGATCATTCAATTATGTATTATTAAATGGTGAATGGTAACATGGACATTCTGAAAAGTGTTATGAATGGTAACATGTTCATTTAATTGTGTATTATTTAATGGTTAATGTTAACATGGAAATTATTCCAATTATTATGAATGGTAACATGCTCATCTAATTATGTGATTATAGAATGGTGAATGGTATCATGGGAATTTGACCAAGTATTATGAATGGTAGCATGATCATTCTATTATGTATCATTAAATGGTGGATTGTAACATGGAAATTCAGACAAGTATTATTAATGGTAGCATGGTCATTCAATTATGAACTATATATTATGAATGGGAACAATGACATTTGGACATATGATAGTGTTCAGCTGTCCTTGAGAACCCAGGTGATATGCATTTAAATGAAGAGTAAATAAATAAATGTAAACTTTTTACTTTATTTCTTGTATTTTATTCCTTATACAAATTTATAAACATCTATCGATTGGATATTGTTTTATACACCACTGGTGTTGGCCTAATAAGTTATACTCATACTGTACTTAGGCTTCCTGATCGGTACTCGAATAAAATATTTGATTGTAGGACAAGTTAAGTGAAAGGATCCTTTTTTAGTGGGATGGTTGGGATGAAGAATGATGAGGGAACCAGACATGGTGTTGGGACATCCTTGGAGGATTTGTTAGTGTCTTTATTTATTTTGGGTTTTTTCATTTTAACATGTGGCGCATAATTTATCATGGCATATCTACTGTTCAGTTTTGATATTTTCATTCCAATTGTGGGCCATCATGTGATGTTGATATTATTATGGTTATGTTATATCATTTATTTTATTTCTTTATTATTTTTTCTGTTGTATTACTCTAAGGAATAAAAAATAAAAAGTGTATAGTATCCTCATGATTTATACTAGACTCTCGCTACTAGTTTCCAACCTCTGGCATACGGGGTGGCATGCCTGTGATCATGTGGCAGTCCTATTCGGGGCGCCAGTGTTTGGCTCCCAGGTCAGGATGTTACAAAGTTATATCAGTGGCCAGTTTTCTTTTATTTTATTTTTTCATACTATTTGGGAAATATAGACAGGATTCTATGAAGATTCAGACCTTGGTTATGAGCTCTTTCATGGTAGTATCTAATCAGTATGGGGGAGAACCAAAGTACCTAGGGTGGGATTGTTGTTATTGATGTTTTCTATAAGAGATGAATATCATTTCACATTGTGTGATGTACTTATTGTGTCCTCAGATTATCAATGTTGATATTTTATGATATTTGGATCATGGACCACTATGTCCTGAGAGTTTAGTTTCATGCATCATTATAGGAACTTAGTATTATTGTGACATGTATCATTTTAGGCATGTATGAAAAATGGGTTATGGGTAAGTTGTTGTACTTGAACTATTTTTCCTTTCTTGTGAAATTGAACTGAAAATAGTGTCTAACATATAATGGAGAAATATTTTAAAATGATTCAACATAAGAATAAATGTGTTTCTAAAGAGAAACTTGAAAACTGAGAATGATTTTACATGTTATTAATCATTAACTAGGTGTTGAATGGTTAAGGGTAGTGTCAGTGCCTCAGTTTTGACCATGTGGTGGAAAAATGGGGGGATGAGTTATTGTGGTTTGGTTTAAATCCCACATATTAACTTTGTAAATGTTGTGAAATTATAATCCTCTATGTTGTTTATTTGGACCTCAGTGTGGGAGGTTTGGGTAGTGATAATTCCCTAGTTTGGGAACATGATTGTAGGATGTTTGAGGAACTGTCTGGTTTTGGATCAGTGTGGTGAGATGTTAGCGGGCAGGGAATCCCAAGACATTCAAAATATTAAGGTGTTTCTGTAGTGGGAGTAAACATCAGTGATGGAGTAATTGGGGTGGTGTTCACCTATGACTTCTTAGAGTACTTTTAATTATTGACAATCATGTCCCCTAACTTCACATCATCACGAGTACATTGAGAAAGTTATGGCATTATGCTTAGGTACCTGAATTGTTTTGGTGGAATATGGGTCCCCTTAGAGTTATCATTTATGAAATGGTATATGTGGATCTATATGGTCAGAGGTACACCATCAATAGTTTATAAATGAGAAACCTTTAAGTTTCAAGTTTAAATTCCTCATAGAAAGGATAGGTGGGACTTGGAGGTGGTTGATGTATATCCTTTCCAGAAGGTGTTGATGGAAAGGTTTAGTGCCAATTTTGGATTTCGTTCTTGTGTTTTTTGGGAATAGTGAGTTTTGACACAAGTCACAAATGTTGTGAAAGTTGATCTTGAGACCGATGCGTCCTTTGAGGAGCATCTGATATGTGTGTTGGATCATAGTGAGAAAGTGTTGTGGGGAAAGACAGTGTTGATAGTTCCTGTATTGTAGAAATATGGGTGTGTGTAGGAGGAATCATGGGAGAGAGAAATGGATATGAGGGTTCATTGACCAGATATTTTTGACTCATAATCTTAGCGATGCTTGGGAGTACAGCTCGAGGATGAGCTATTATAAGGGAAGAGATTGTAGGAACCCAAATTTTCTAGATATGTCTCGATCTCTATTATAGGTACTCTTTTTTCCTTAGGATGATTACTTCTCATTTGGGTTTTACTGTGGGCTATGTTTGGGAGAAAATTTGATAATAATGGAAGAAAGAGGGCAGCGCATGGGTGGCGCACAGTTTTCCCTAACCATGTGCCCTGACCCAGCAAACTGTGCAAGCCTGGAAAAAGAGGTTTTACATGGATATTTCATGATTTTTCAAATTGTGCACCCTATAAGGAAGAAATGGCCCCCCCAGAAGAGGTGCAGGGTTAAGGTTCACTATTAGTGGAAACCGTGCGCCCCATGCAACAAATTGTGTGTGTGGTTTTAATTGACCTTAAAATTAGATTTTAAAATATTTGAACCCCTATATTAACCCCAAATATACCCCCACTCACCCATAATGATTCCTCTTGGATTTGGAGTATCATGGATGATTTCCTAGGGCTTACAACCTCTGTTATTAGTGATTCAGTGTCTTGATTTAAGATATTAACCATTCCTGAAAAGAGGATCTTATCTCGTGTGGCTTCCTTCATCTCTCTCGAATCTCCCTCATCTTTTGGAGGGAAGCTATCATATGAATTTTTGAATCTAGATTTTTGATTTTTAAATCTGGATTGAGAATTAAGGGGTGTGTATTTGTTCAATCTTGGATTTAGGCATTAGTTATAGATCTCGCACTACATCATTATTTACTTCAAATTGGGGATTTCCATCGGGCGATCGTTCATCCATGAATTGAGGTAGGTGGTATATAATTAAAATATCAAAGTCATGATTGAAATTATGTGTATTTAATTTTAGAATTTCTATTATATGTTTTTCAATTGAGTTCATGATCGAATTAATTAATTTGGTGAATTAATTAATTGAGGGAAATGTCAAATTGGGGATATTGAGATTATAGATTTTGAATAATTAACTAATGAATTGATTATAAGGAAAATTGAGATTGTTTATTTGAATAATTTATTGGGGATATTGAATTGATTGAGTTGGAATAATTAATTTATGAATTAATTGAGGAAATTGAATTGGTTGAGATAGAACAATTAATTGATTAATTAATTGGTCTTATTGAATTGTTTAAGTTGTAATAATTAATTTAAGAATTAATTATTGGAATTTTTTGTTTTTATATTTGATTAATTAATTTTCAAATTATTTAATGGAATTAATGTGTTTAATTAATTGATGAATTACTTAATAGAGTAATGTGATTATTTAATTATTGAATTAAATAATGGGATTGATGGAATAAATTAATTGATGAATTAATTAACGGGTGTAATGTGATTATTTAAATATTTATTTAAATAATGGGATTGATGGGATTAATTAATTGATGAATAAATTAATAGAAGTGATGTGATTAATTAATTGTTGAATTAAATAATGGGAATGACAAAATTAATGTTTTGATGAATTAATTAATGGAAGTAATGTGATTTATTAATAGTGTAATTAATGAGTTCAATTGATGTGAACCATTAATTTGTGAATTAATTTAAGGGATTGTATGTGATTGATTAATTTTGGAATTAATTAATGGGATTTGCGTGAACAATTAATTGGTGAATTAATTGAAGTTATTGCATGTGATTAATTAATTATGAAATTAACTAATGGGATTGATGTGAATAATTAATTGGAGAATTAATTTAAATAGTTGGATGTGATTAATTAATTGTGTAATTAATTAATAAGGTTGACACGAACAATTAATTTTTTAATTGAGTGAACTAGTTTATTGTGATTAATTAATCGATTTGATTTGAACAATAAATTGGTGATTTAGTTTCATGGATGGAATGAGATTAATTAATTGTTTAATTAATTAATGGAGTTGGTTTGGATTAATTAATTGATGAATTAATTTATGGGTGTAATGGTTTAATTGTTGATTTAAATTAAATAATCGTTGAATTAATTAATGAGTCATTGTAATCAAGGAAATGGTGAATTTCGATAATTATTTGAGAATTTATTATGAGATATTTAAATTATTAATTGAATAATTAATTGTTGAATTATTTATGATATATTTAGATTGTGAATTGAATAATTAATTATTTAATTAATTATGATATGTTGAGACTGTGAGATAAATAATTAATTGTTAAATTAATTATGTGGATTTTGAATTGTTGGATTAGAATAATTAATTCTTGAATTAATTATGAGGATATTGAATTGATTGGCTTGGAATAATTAATTGATGAATTAATTATAGGGATATTGAAATTTTTTAATTGGAATAATTAATTGATGAATTAATTTTGGAGGTATTTGTGTTTGTGGATTTGATTAATTGATTATAGAATTAATTAATGGAAGTGATGTGATTAATTAATTATTGAATTAATTAATGGATGTGATGTGATTAATTAATTAGTAAATTATTTAATCGTATTGATGTGATTAATTAATTGTTAAATTAATTAATTATACTGATTTAATAAACTAATTGTTGAATTAATTTGAAATTGACGTGGTAAATTAATTTTTGAATTAATTTGTGGAAAGATGCAAACATGCAATAGTTTAGTTTGATTAATTTATTGATGAATTAATTATTGTGATACTGTGATATATGATACTTTAAATGTTGAATGGTAACATGGACATTTGGTTGGTATTATGAATGAAAAATTATCATTCAATTAGGGATTATTAAATGGTGAATGTTAGAATGGACATTCAGTCAAGTTTTATGAATGGAAACATGCTCATTCAATTATGTGATTATGAAATGGTGAATGGTAACATTGAAATTCAACCAAGTATTATGAATAATTACATGATCATTCAGTTTTGTATTATTAAATGGTGAATGGTGAGATGCAAATTCGACCAAGTATTATGAATGGTAACATGGTCATTCAATTATGAACTATATATTATGGATGGTAATAATGAAATTCAGATATATGATATTGTTTGAGTGTCCTCATGAACCCAGGTGATATGTAGTTAAATGAAGAGTAAATGAATAAATGTAAACTTTTTTACTTTATTGATTTTATTTATTATCTATAAAAATGAATACACTGGTAATGATTGGATATTGTTTTAGACACAGTTGGTGGTAGCCTACTGAGTTTTACTCACACCCAACTCATACTGTCTGGTCGATACCAGAGTAGATTATTTAATTATAGGACAAGTTAAGGGAAAGGGTCCTTTATTAGAGGGATAATTGGGTTGGAGCATGGTGAGGGAACCAGACATGGTTTCATGTCTCACTTGGAGGAGTTTTCAGTGTCTATTTATTTTAGGTTTTACATATTGGCACTTGGCACGCACTTTAGCATGACATATTAAAGAGTATGGGACATAAACTGGGTTTTGGTTATGCCTTTTATCCTTGTGTGCATAGATGTGATTGTGTGTGTGTGGGAAGGCACAAAATATATCAATTCATGTATTTGATTGTGATTGTGGGTGTGCACGTGAGATACAAACGATAAAAAAGGGGATCCAAACAAATTAAGAAGAGAAAACCACATTTCCATTAAACTTTTCTGAAGTTGAATCATGTCGATCATCTGCACAAGACAAAAACCAATAACCATAGGTTAATGAACCCATAAGGTAAGTCATAAATAGTTCCAAAACATTTGTACCTATTAATCAGCAGAAAGTAACAGACTCTTTGAAAACCCTAGGATAAACAAATATCCAATAAGAAAGCATCATACATGGAAACATACATATATGAATCCTTCCTAATGAAACTCTAGGGAACAAACCTGAACTCATAGTGATATAAATCCTAGGATGTAGATCGGGGAGAGTATAGTGAGAGAGATCTTAGGGGAAAAATATATAAAAAACCGGAACCCATGGATGGAGAATGATGCAGGAATCGGGGAAGCTGGGGAGCAGGAGGCCGGGAGGCGGAGGGGGTGAGGCTAGGGTGCGGGGAGAGACGAAGAGGTAGGTAAGTGGAGAGGAAGGAGATGCGAGGGAATAATTTTGAGTTTGGAGGTTGAATCCAGTGATAATCATGAATAATTATCCTCTTCTGAGGATATATCACCACTTTGACTAGATGAGGGGGCTAACTGGTTATTTAAGATTTATCTACGATTTAAATATAATCAGTTGCGGGAAAAGGAGAATGATATCTAGAAGACTACTTTATAGTGTGGATATATATATTTTTAGTATGTATTTATGTTTTTCGGTGTCACAAACACATCGACTAAGTTCACAGGACTCATGAATTCCATTTTCCAAGAGTTCTTGGATTAGTTCATAGTTATGTTCATCAAAAAAATTATCTTGTACAAAAAGTCAGAGCAGAAGCATGTCAAGAACACAAGGATTGTTCTTTAAAATCATTTTAACCATCAGATTTATGTGAAATTGTCCAAGTATAAGTTCTGGGGGTGATAGGTTCATTTTCATGGTAATTTAGTGTCTTAACATGGAGTGGTGGTGGATTTGGTGAAGGTTGAAGTGGTTATTTCATGGGGAGAACCCAAAAACGTTGTAGAGGTTCATTGATTTCTTTGTATCGCAAGTTATTATCAGATGTTCATGTCTATCTTCTCTTGAATTGTAACTCCATTAACATCCCTAATAAGGAAGGACCAAGCCTTTGTTTAGACAAATCAATTCCAAGTAGCATTCTATTTCCTAAAAGCGCAGCTGATAAGTGTCCTAGTTCATCGACGATCGGGGTTTTCAAATGGGAAATGGGTGATGGATCCCCTTCATACACAAATGGTTGAATAATCATCATTGTTAATAGGAGATATGGTAATGGAAGTTCCATGAGTTTTGATGGAGTATTTAGATATTTTCCTAGAGGAGTTTATAACCCTACACCTTGGTGTGACATCAATTTTGGGATATAGTTACAACTAGGTGCTTCTCTAATTTCAATGGGTCCTTAACAGATGTTATATGACGAGTTACAGGAGTTGAGAATCGAGATTGATGGTCTATTTCAAAAAGGTTTTATCCGGCCCATTGTATCACTCTGGGGATATCCAATTATTTTCACCAATAAGAAAAATGGTAGTCTGAGATTGTACATTGACTATAATTGGATGAATTATGTGATGATCAGGATTTGTTACCATCATCTGAGGATAGATGATCTCTTAGATCAATTAGAGGGGCTAGCTAGTTTTTAGGATCGATCTATAGTCTAGATATCATCAGTTATGGGTAAAGGAGGATTTTATCTTGAAGACTTATTTATAGTGTGGGTATATAAATTTTGAGTAGGTAGTTATGTCATTTTGTGTCATTAACACACTAGATAAGTTCAAGGGACTCATGAAATCTTATTTTCATGAGTTTATGGATTAGTTCATAGTTGTTTTCATCAGTGACATTTTCATGCACTCGAAGTCTGGGGAGGAGCATGTCAAGAAAATGAGGATTTTTCTGTAAACACTATGACACCACCATCTATAAGGGAAATTGTCCATGTATATGTTTTGGATGCAAGAGGTGCATTTTCACGGACATGTAGTATCTCAACATGGAGTGTCAATGGATTTGATAAAGGTTTAAGTGGCTATTTATTAGATAGCACCCAGAAACATGGTAAAGGTTTACAACTTTATTGGACTCACATGTCATTACCAGTGGTTCATGCCTATATTCACTTATATTTTACATTCATTAACATCCTTGATCAAGAAGGACCAATAATTTATTTGGATTGATTAGTGCTAAACACCATTCATCTACTTGAAATTACAACTGATAAGAGCCCTAATTTTTCAACTGCCAAAGAAAGGTGTGTTGTTTGAGGTGTTTTGTTATGCTTCTTATTTAGTATTGGTATATATATTGATGTAATAGTGGGAAGTGATCTCTTATGGGTTTAGTTAGTTATGTCCCCATGAACATTACTATTACACCCACAACCTAGGGATGAAAGTAGTGGTTTTTGACCTTAATATTTGATGGCATTACCTCATCGAGGTATGCTTTGTAGTCTTCATAGATTCTAGGATATTGAGGTATATTTTATCTCTACAATATCTTAATCTACAAAGGTGATTTTGTATGGTGTTTCTACTAGACAATTTATTTAAAATATTTTATACACTATGGAAAATATATGTTTTGGTAGATGTGATGAGCAGGAAGTCACATGGAGTAGTTCGAGAGTCAAATTATTTTTTGATGGAAATAAAGGAATTAGAATCTTTTCATCTCACATTAGTGGAATTTAATGATTGAGGATTCTTCTTTTAGAATACAATGGAGCTAGAATTATCATAGAAAGTGGAGGATTCTCAATGGGGAGACCTAGAGGTAGTGGTGATTTGGGACTAGATCATTCATGCAGATGACTCGTGGGGATAACCAAAGGATGGTCACATCATATTATGTTCTAGGGAAGGATATTTGTTCCATCAGCAGTGCATGAGGGAGTAATTCATGAGTTTTATAGCTCACTCTTAGTTGTACATCCTAGAATAACCAAGATGTACCATGTAGTTAGGAAGAAACTTTGGTGGCCAAGACTAAAACAATCGGTGGTGGATTTTGTGGAGAAATTTCTAGATTTTCATTAGGTCAAGGTGGAGAATCATATT
Source organism: Viscum album (assembly GCA_963277665.1). Taxonomy (NCBI): domain Eukaryota; kingdom Viridiplantae; phylum Streptophyta; class Magnoliopsida; order Santalales; family Viscaceae; genus Viscum; species Viscum album. The sequence continues at coordinate 888,450,917 of OY728121.1, forward strand.
TCTGGTGGTTTTTTACGGCTCTTAGATATCCCAAAGTGGAAGTGGGAAGACATCTAGATGAATTTCATCACTGGGTTACCATGATATCATGGATTATATGATATATGAGTGGCCACATATCTATTGATAAATCCATCTCACTTTTTGGTGATTTGGGAGATGAGTACCCTGGATGTTCTAATTATACAGTACATGGATAATGTGGTATGACATCATGGAGCTCTGAGGACCATCATTTACAAATGATACCCTCTGTTTACTTCAGGAGTTTTGAGATGACTTTGATAGATATAATATTTCCATTATTTTTATGTGTATTTAAATTATGTAATACCCACTAATATATCAATTTTATTTTATCAATTTGAGTTTCATTACATCTTTTTTTGATTATCGGGATATTTTGTGCTTAATTGTGAAAATTACTTAATTTTGTAATTTTAACTATTTTCTATCATTTCTGTATTTCATGAAAAACATTTCCAATATTGATCCAAATTGAAGAATTATTTTTTAGGATGTCTTTTTTTATGGTTTTTAATATCTTCAACTGGACTTAGTTATAATTATAATTTCATGGGGGCCAAGTAAATCAGTGAATATGAAAAAAATTGGCAGATCGAATTGACCACTCCTTATTAAATGTGGAATATCTCATGATATAGTCAACCAAATGAGGTGATTCTAGTAGTATATAAAATATTATTCAAAGTAACTTTTTCAAATTAAATTTAATAGAGAAATTAACTATTTAACGTATTCATTTCAATTGTCAAAGTGGATAAATATGTAGAATAAATTTATCTAGAAACAGATATATTAAGTAATTTTGGGATAATTTTTTGTAAAAATTCCCAAAGGCTTTGAAATTTTTAGGTTCATTATCCAAAAAAATTCCAAATAATTCTTAAGAATACATCATGTCATGTTTTGTCTAGTTAGTGGTTAGAATATTAAATATTTTATACTTAAACTATCACAATTCTAAAAAAAGATTTAAAAAGTAGTTAAATTTAATAGTATAATGTTTAATGAAAGAAATAAAAATGAAATGTTAAAAAAATAAAAGTTTATTGTTTTTTAGGGTCATTTTGATCTCTACTCAACTATTTTTAAACTCATTCACAACCCCAATATCTTCACAATAATTGTATGGATAACAACACTATCATTATGTCATTGGGTATATTACAGTAAATCTTTATTATCAATGAACACCAAAAGTGTTTTCATAACGAGTGAGAGTTATTTACACTAACCCCTGTATAATTTAGTGAAGATTAAAAAATTTTATAAAATAAATTTAGTTATTTTCCATGAAAAATAATATTTGAAAAGAAATTTAGAAGAATTAAGAGAAGTTTCCTAAAAAATTCTATATGTATGATAAATAATAGTCTCACCATAATTCTCATTTTTTCATTACTTTGTCTCTTTCATTAAGAATACAAATAAATATTTTTTATTTTATTTCTCAATGTGTTTCTTGCTTTATTGTTCTTCATTTAATATTCATGAGAAGTTTCTTATACATTATTTACAATTCCTTTTTATAACCTCTAAATTGATGGTTCCTTACTAGTCATTAGAGGAAAAATATAATCTATTTTCTTGATATGAAATGGGGGGACTGTTTTTCAAGTGCTGAATCAAAATATCAAAAGGGGAAATATAGAATATTAATCCAACCTTGACATTTAGACTGATGAAAGAATGTGGATTCATTGTACACAAGATTATTGTGTAATGGCCCAAACCTTTTTGGACTTTCATTTGTATATTTCTTGGGCTTGGGGGTCTCATGAGGGATTTTGGTGGAGTTATAGAAGATCAATGTTGATTTTTGTGCATTTAAGGGTAAACCACACTGTGGTAGTGGGTGTGGTGGTGATTGTTTTGATGTTTGGTTGGATTTGATGGTGTGTCTGGCCATTTAGAGTTGGTTGTGTGGTGATTAGTGCACCACGAATAGTGAAATGGATTGTACGAACATTTTAGTGGGAATGTTGGTATGGTGGTTGCTCTGTGTGAAATAGGATCTAAAAATATTACCTTAGTGGAAATGGTTCTATTTTTTGTTCCTATTAGGCTCTCCTATGAGAAACGATGAATAAAATTTCTCCCCATACCGTGGTACATGAAATTTTGAGGTGAAACAATATGGGTCTTTATTCCGCACTGTGGTGCAAGACGTAGTTCCTATCATAATGGTTTTTTAGGTTTTTTTAAAATACATGAGATTTTAGGATATCATGCATTAAACTTGGTCCCCATTTGGTTCAGGTTGGAGGGGGTTATCTTTTTCGACCTATTAATATATGAAGGGTCAATCTTGATCAATAGGATGAATAGTGGCAGTGAAAATTGCGTGCTTTATAGCTTTAGAGCTTTGTGAAGTATGGGGGCGATGTCTCAGATTTGGAGTTAGAGAATTGGTTGGAGGATTTTGAGATTTCTTTCGGCATGATTTGATCTTGATGTGAGTGTTGGGTTCCCAAATCAGTTAGTTAGCTATGGGGAGAGGCACGCAGGTGGTGGATGTTGAATCTTAGGGATTAGAAGGAGGCTAAAGTGAAACAGGATTATTTTCAATAGTATTCTAGGGTTGAGTTATTCTCAATGGTGGTCAATGTGGTGAATAGGTAAGAGTTTCTATCTCTCCAGTAAGGGAGTATGAGAATTTGGTATTTGACCATCAGGTTTAAGGATCTTCTATGATTTTATCCAAACATATTTCTAGATGGGGAGTCTTGATCCCATTGTTGGGAGGAAGTGTTTCATCCCCCCAACCTTGATTCTATAGCTTCTCTATTTAGGTTACCCATATATTTGGATGGTTATAGAAGGATGAGGTGATGTGGAGGGTGAATGAGTGTTCTTTAAATCCCAAATTAGATGTTCACTTGGGTCCTTTTTAGAGTAAGTCATTGGATGGGTGGTCATAGATGTTAGGAAAGTCAAGATTCTATCTGATAGTGAAGTGGTCTCAATAATAAGCATCATGTTTCTCTAAGGAAAGTAGTTTTTATGTATACTAGTAGTTATTTAGTTTAGTTATATGGATTTTAGGGTCATGTAATTTGTTAGTGATAATGTCTATCATCTCTAGGGAGTTCGTATGGTTTGGGAGGCCATGCTCCTTTCATGTAGCAGCAGAAAAAATTTCCCCCAATGTAGTTTTGAGAGAAGGGCCCACCAATATATGTTGAGTAGCCTATCATGTAGACTTATTCTCAACCAGGAGGAAGTTAGTTTAGTATAATAAATCCCTATGATTCCCTGCATCATTAATGTCCTAGGCCAGAGTATAGACATGGAGCTCTTCAACAATGAGATAGATGACCTAGATTATGTAAGATACATGTGATCGACGAGAAAAATCGAGAACATCCTGAGGTCGTTCAAGGTATTATAATTTTATCATCTACCATGGTTTCTAATTTTCTTGATTCTAGATCTTTGAACACTTTCTTTGAGCCCAATTTGGTTGAAACATTGGGATTGGATGTGTAGAGTCTTCCCATACCCTTGGTTTTATCGACACTAGATGGAGGTTTGGATAGATTGTTTGATGTGTGTCATGGATGTAAACTAGTGATGGGGAAAATTAGTCTTTAGGGGATTTATTATTTCTACTAATACTCCCTTAAAATTTCATTCTTATCATGGATTAGTTATATTCTATACATGAAGTCATAGATTGTTTCTTGAAGATAGTTTATTTTTCTAATGTGGAAGAGTGGTGTGTGATTTTTTCTAGTGATTAGGGTTTTTAGATGTGAAACAAGAGTGTGGATCCCCTTCCAACTTTTATGGATGAATCATTGTCATAGTTAATGGGAGCTCTAGTAGTGGAGGATCCAAGATATTTTCTTGAAGTATTTTGATGTTTTCCCAAAGTAGGTTTTGACCCTACACCTCGGTACGACATTGAGTTTGGGTTAGAGTTTCAACTGGTTGTTTCTATAATTTTGATGGATACTTATCGAATGTCATATTTGGAGTTGTGGGAGTTGAGAATATATATTGATGATCTATTTCAAAAAGGTTTTATCTGGCACAGTATATCTCCTAGGGGATCTCTAGGTATATTTTCCAAGAATGTGAATGGTAGTCAACGGTTTTCCATAGACTACCAGAGGATGAATCAGGTGATGATCAAGAATAATTACCCTCTTCCCATGATATATGATCACTATAAACATTTTAGAGGGTCTAGGTGGATATTTAAGATAGATCTGTTGTTTGGATATCATAATTTGTTGGTAAAATATGAGGATATCCCAAAGACAACTTTCTAGTGTTGGTATATACATTTCAATTAAATAGGTATGTCGTTAGGTGTCATGAAGGCATCAAATAAGATCATGGGACTTGTGAATTCCATTTTTCATGAGTTCCGAGATTAGTTTATTGTTATGTTTTTCAACAAAATTATCATGTACTCAGCATCTGAGGAGGAGCATATTGATCACATGAGGTTTTTTTTACATACTAATTGACACCACAATATTAATGGAAAATTTTCCAAGTATAAGTCTTAAAGGTGATAGGTGCATTTTTATGGACATGTAATGATATTATATGGAGTGGTGGTGGATTCATTGAAGGTTAAAGTGGTTATTTATTTGGTAGCACCCAAGAATGTTGTAGACATTTGTAGATTTCATGGTCTCACCAGATATTAGTGGAGGTTTATTTCGTTCATATATTGGATTGTAGCACCATTAACCTCCCCAATCAGAAAAATACCAGTTTTTTAGACCAATCAATGCCAAGCGGAATTTGGCTACCTGAAAGAGCTGTAGATAAGTTTCTTATTTCTTAGACTACTAAAGTAAGGATTGATTTTTGAGGTGTTTTGTGATTATTCTCATTTGGGTTTGGTATGAATCCTCATTTAGCGGTGGGTAGTGATATCTTTCGGGTCCAAGAAGTTACTTCCTCATGTATGTAACTATGCCACCCACGAACAAGAGATGGCACTATTTTCGTTTTCCCTAAATATTTGATGACATGACCTCAACAGGGATCACTTTGTGTTCTTCATAGATTACAATATCTTGAGGTATATTTTATCTCATCATGGATTGAATCTATAAAAGAGATGGTGTATAGAGTTTCATGAGGACTATGACATTAATATCTCATATAGACTGGGGAAAGAAAATTTCATAAAAGTTGAACTATCTTAGATATTCTATGGACAAGTTTTGGAGTATGAGGATGTTTCTAGGGAAATGAAGGAATAGGACTCTATGCATCTTGGAGTAGAGAGGGTTGATGACATAGGATCTCTGTTCTAGAAGACAGTGGAGCAAGAATTGTCACAAACAGTGAAGGAGTCTCAGTGGGGATACATGGAGGTAGAGGTGATTTGGGTTATATCATTCATAGATATGACATATAGGGTTGGTCAACATAAAGTTACATTCCAAGGATGGACGTTAGTTTCATCGGATATGCAATAGGGAGTCCTATATGATTTATATATCAGACTTTTTTCATTAAGTCCTGGCATAACCAAGCTGTATTGAGGTTTGAGGAGGTAGATTTTGTGGTCAAACAAGAAGAAATCAATGGTGAAGTTTGTGAAACGATGTCTAGTCTATCAATAGGTTAAGGTATAACATCATGTTCCTTGTGGTTTTTTGTAGGCCCTAGTTATACTTTAGTGGAAATGGTAAGATATATCGAGGGATTTGGTCACCGGGTTACCCCGATATCTGAGAGGATATGATGTTATATGGGTGGTCAAGGATGAAATGAAAAAATTAGTTCACTTTCTAGTGGTATGGGAGATGTGTACCCAGGATGTTCTGGAGATATGTAACATGTATGATGTGGGGAAGCGTCATAGAGCTATAAGGACCACCATTTCTGAATGAGACCCTTAATTTACTTTGTGTTCTTGGAGTGGACTACAACATGCTTTTGGCTCTCAGTTGTTCCTTAACACTAAATTACACCCCCAAATGAAAAAATAGACCGAGAGGACCATCCAAATACTAGAGGATATGTTGTGGGTGTGTGTATTGGATTTTGGAGAATCATGGGTATGACACCAACATTTGGTTGATTCTGGTTAAAATGATAGCAATCATTCATACTTCGGTGTTACTCCCCTTGATGTGTTGTATGGGAGGCTATGTTAATTCCCATTATGCTACACTAAAATTGGAAAGGTAGTAATTATTGTCCTTGATGTGGTGTAGATCGTGATAGAGTATATCCAGATAGTTTATGAGAGGATGAAGGTGGCACAGGACCACTAGAAGGCTTGTGATGATTGATGGAGGAGGCCCTTAGAGTTTGAGGTTAGGGAGCATGTTTTCCATGGGGTTTTCCCTCATCACACGAAGCAGATTCTTGGTAAGGGGATAAAGTTCTTGCATTGTTTAATTAAACCCTTTGAGTTTTTTGGGCACATTAGTGAGGTGGCTTATCAGTTGGTGATTCGTCCAAAGTTGGATCAAATTCATGACATCTTTCATGTGTCCCAGCATTATTTGTAACTTCATGATGACTCTCATGTCATTGACTAGGGAGAGTTGGATATCAAGGATGAATCAATTTTCATGGAGTAGCCAATTAAGACCCATGGTTTTTTATATAATATGTTTTGAGAGTGTTTCATCCCTTTAGTTTGAGTTCTCTAGTGTCATGGTGTTTTGGAAGAGAGTACTTAGGAGCATGATTCATATATTTCTACCCAATACCCAGAGTTTTATTCTTTTTAATGTGTTTTATTATGTTATGTTGATGATTTTTTATATTGTTTGATGATTGTTTTTTAAGAATTTTGTGTTCAGTAAGTTCTATTATGATGGATTAAACATCATTATTTTTTTAGAGGTATTTTTATGGGGAAGTGTTTGGTGGTTTGCAGTAATTGATGCTACCTTATCTGGTTGGTTTTTAATCACAAGGATGAGAATTGTTTAAGAGTAATCTTATGTAATTGTCCAAACATTTCTAAACATTCCTTTGGGATTTTTTCAGTCTTATGGTTCGTATTAAGTATTTTAGTGGTAGTCCAAATTCATGTAGATGAGTTTTATCCATTTACGGGTACACCACACTATGGTAGTGGGAATGGTGGTGGTTGTTTTAATGTTCTTTTGGATTTTAGGTGTGCCTATACATTTTTATTTATTTGTGTGGCACTTAGTGCACCATGACCAGTGAAAAAACTTTTCAAGATGTTTTGGTTTTCATGTTGGCATACTAGTCACTTTGTGTAAAATTGGCTATATAGAAAATTCCATGGATGGGAATAGTTCCAAACATGGCACCTCATGGGTTCCCATATGATAAATGATGAAGCAAGGTTCTCACCATGTCATGTTATTGGGAGTAGTGAGTTGAACTGGCTTTGGTCTTTACACCACACTATAGTGAAGGGCGTGGTTCTAGTCAAAAAGGGTTATAAGGAATTTTTAAAACACTAGAGATATAAGGATATCATGTTGAGTATTCAGGTTTTCATTTAAAAATAGGACACCATGATGTGGTCAAAGTTCATGTTCTCATGGTGAAGGCCACACATGATTTCTCTATAAATAGGGGATTTGACCTCCTTTACTATAAATTATTTTCCCTTGCTTTGACACTTGGCCAACCTCTCATTTCTTTTGGAGAGTATACACATTAGTTCGTCAAAATCAACGTTCCTTCGATCAAGGTATCACTTTATTCTCTTTTAAATCCCCTATTGCCATTCTTATTTCCCTTTATGGGGTTTTTGGTAAGAAACCCCTCTTTGGGAGTAATTATTGATGGTGGTTCATAGTGTATAGTCTTAGGTGATATTTTGTTTCAAACCTATGGTGGATGATATTTTTTTATTGTGTGGTGATACCTTGGGGATTGGGAATTCATTTAGGTAATTCATGTTCTCTCCCTCTTTATATAACATTGTGAAACTATTATAGTTTCTATTTATATTGGGTGATTGGTATGAATTGTCCTAATAAAATATAATAACTATAATAAAGTAATTGTATGGGAATTGTGAAAATATCATGTTTTTATCAGTTTTATTAATGATGATATTGTTGTTGATATCTTAGGTTGTTCCTTTTTGTGATGGATATATTGGAAATACCCCAAAATTAGTTAAATATTTAATACTGATTGTTGTAAAATACCAATCTTGTTGTTCGTGTCTTATGTTTTTCATGTTGTGTACAGATTATTCTCTTAGTTGGTTATTGTAACTTGGTGGCCTAGGTTGGTTGTTATAGTTTGGTGGTCTTGGTTGGTTGTTGTGGTTTGGTGGCCTCTGTTGTTGTGGCTTAGTAGAATTGGTTTTTGTTGCTCAGTGGACTTATGATGCAGGGATTGGTGTGGTTAGTTCATGGTACTGATTTATTAGGAATGGATTATTAATTAGATTGAATAAAATTTTTTATAATAGGATGAAATTATAATAATAATAATAATTTATGTATATGAATGGAAATGGAAAGTGTAATATGGTATTCAAACATTCTATGATTCTTGTTTGATATTTTTCATTTTACATTAATGATAGAAAATTATAGAGTGGTATTAGTGAAACACTATTGGTGATCATAGTCTGAAGATAATTTTAATATGAACCCACAGGTGTGGGCTTGTCTGCAGGATTATTATATACCATGTTCCTTTGTTTCATTACACACCCCATATGTGATGAGTTCCACATACTAACATACACATGTTCAAGGATGGGTGTTTTTTTCAACATCTAGGATGAGGAAGATACAAATGGTTGACTTATCCCTCTCCACCTCTCTCTCTTCAGTAGTGATTCATGATGATGTCGGTGATACACAGTTGTGTGTGGTACCCAGTGAAGGATAAGGATATATGTGGAAGGGGTCATACATGGTAGGAGGAGGAAAGGGGGTTGATATATTACATGGTTATGATATCCTTCTGCCCTAATTTTTTTATAATGATGCGGTATGTGGAATAGGTTTAGAGCTGGGCTTGCATGTAGCAATGATACAGTTTTTTGGATGTGTTGTGAGATGAGATTTCTTATTAATATGGTGATATGTGTGAAAGGGATGTGAAAAAAGGATGTCGTCTCATTGGGATTTCCTATAATAATAGTTATCATTATTTCACTAGAATGGTTCAATTGATGCATTGTATGGGTAGCATTTATGATCTCTCTGATGTTGGGTAGAGTTTGGTGAATAGTCTCTCATAGAACTAAGCCTTTTCCAAGGGTGAAAAAGATAACATGGTTACAATAGAAGAGGTTAGAAATTGCTCTAATCCACTACAAACCATTATCATAATGCTTCCAAATTTTTTCGACGTTGAGATAGGTGATCATGTTTTTCTTAGAGTGTCACCTCAGTTCGAACATCATTGTTTATGAAGTGAGGTAAGTTTCCATCATGGCTTTTAGACCTAGTTTAGAATGTTGAACATCATAGAGAGGTAAAATATTAGTTTAACCAACAATATTTTTTGATACCTCTGATAATGTGTTTCTTGTTTCCCAAATAAATTCATAACAATTAGATTTGTTCCACTTGTTCGTGTGGGAGGATGTAGAACTCAAGTTGATACCTTAGTTTTTTATGACTAGTTCAGCTTTGGGATTAACTAGATAAGGGTGTCTACATGGTAAAACAGTCAATTTTATATTTGTTCTATGAATGTGTGGATAGGGATATCCAAGAGTCATGGGAGTTTTAGATGTTGGTGATGTTACAATGGGCTTATCTCAATGTGAATCTTGGATCATGAAGGCTTTATGGGGATATAATGTTTTATGGTGGTAATAATTGTGACACAATTTGTGTCACTAGTATGAATAATTTTATATAGTTCTTGTCTCAGGTTTTTTTAATTGGTTTCTAGGAGTTTGAGGTAAAAAAATTTGGAAGACAAAAAAAAATATAGCTTAGCGCACATTTGGGAAATTGGGTTACTATCGACCATATGGAAATCATGTGAGGGAGGGAATTAAGTTTATAGGGATGTTTGCATAGTGATATCACTATTTTTCTAACCATGTAGATATTCCAATTTAATAGTGTGAGTCTATTTTTAAATGAACATTATGACCGTACAGTTGGTGTACGGTTTGTCTGACCGTATGGATTAACCATTCGACCCTTCCAAAATTTTTAAAAATGAAATTTTACCTTAATTCACTTGATCATTTATAACCCAAAACTCCTCCTCATTCCTCCATATATCAAAAAAACCTCTGAATGTGTCTCTATAATTCTTCTACCTTGGTTCCTTGAAGATTTACGATCAATCTTGGTCGATCTAGTTGAGGTGTGTATAGATTTTAGCTTGTTTTCACCTCCTCTTTCTAGAAAATTCACGACCTCTCTTCTTCCCAATGTGATGGAACCATATAAGGGGATTTATGGTCAAATCCGGTGTTTAGAATGAGAATTAATTAATTTTATTATGTATATATGGTTTTGAGGACTTTATAGCTTCATTTCAAATATATTTTTCCAAATGGGATGTGATTTCTATTATCATCATGGTAGTTGTCTCTGTAAAAAGGACTTTCCAATGGAATGCCTTATATTCTTATTTTATCCTTTGGTTTTTGGATTATGAAATTGAATTCCTTGATTTACATGATGGATAGTCATAAATATTTAATGGAAATGGATTTTTTTTTCATAATAGTATTTTATTTAAAATTGTTTTATACAAATAAAATATTTGATGAAATGCCTGAAAGGTAATTTGGATATGGAAATGCTTTTTCATGCATGGAAGTAGTACAGAATTTATTATGGAAAATATTTTTTAAATTATGGTAATAGTTTCTGTAAAAAAATAGTTGACTATATCACATTGGGTAGACCTTGGGGTATATGGTTATATTTTCACAAATATGAACCTTATTTATGTTATATATAAATCTTGTGTAGGTGTTTATTAGGTTATAGTGATTATCATTTTCCTTGACTGAGGATCCCCTATCATGACTTAACCCACTGAGGCCCACCCGGTTAGTGTTGAGATGAGATATTATTACCCTAATCCCAACTCTAATAGTCTAAGATTGGTGACAAGTGTTGATAGGGCCTAAAAAAATGGGATGTCTTTTCCTAAAGTACTTGTATGTACACACCTAAAAATCTCCATGCAAAGTGAAGAGTAATATAAATAAAGGACTATAACATCTAGAGTAAAACCATGCATGCAATAATATCTTGGTAACACATTAGAGTATGGTAGTATAAACGAGGATGTAAAGGGGAAAATACCCACCTAACCAGAGATATGTCTTAACCTGATGACAACTAAATTAACGGAAAACTGAGAGAGCTTGACTCCTGATCTACAATCTCCAACCAACATGTGCAGTCAATGAACCAAAGTATCACTATTCTCTAGAAAATTTATTTTTTATCTTTCTATCATCTTCATAACACATGACACATGTGGGAAAATCACATGCAGTGGTGAGTATATAAATACACAGTAAGATAACCCAAAACTGAAGAGGGAGAAATAGGAATATATGATAGAAGTGAGATCAACCCAAATTAATAGGGATATGAAGAACCATTATATATATATATATATATATATTCTCATTAATAAATATAGTATAGATAGAAAGGGTGTATCTATCTCACAACCCAGCGAAAGTTGATGATTTTACTCACAGCTCCAAAATTCCATCACCAATTCCTTACATCAAATACAGCCTCACTAGAATTTGTGTAGAGGGGGTTTCTCTTCACTAATTCACTCCACAACTGAGGCATCACTCATTGACATGGAGTAACTACACAAAGATAGATCTCGGAGATGGTGGAGTACAAATTTGTAGATAGGGTACCACAACCCAATGTAGGGGAGTATTGTCTCTATCTATATAAAGTGTATGGGGGACCTACGCCCCGGTACAATAGGGGAGTTCCATCCTCGGAATCACTCTGATGATCCTTCCCTAATCACTACCATCATCAAGAATCTCCTAAAGAATCATCTTGCTCAAAACACCTCAAGCTATATCTTATATTACACAATTGATTTCACCATCACATTTTACATGAAAAAACACATAGGATAGACTAGTCACATTCCAAAATTTGATTCAAGACAAAGGATATACGAGAGGAAGAAGATTCTGGAGGGAATACCAGACATGTATGGGGGTACATGTGGTGTTTGACCCTACCTCACAACCTGGTTGGGTTCACATTTGGAAATGTATTGGGAATCCATGTCATCATACAGATTGTGTATAAGGTGTACACGGAATATCTGTTCCACTTGAGGTCCTACCCATTGAAGGTTTCGGGCGCAGTAGAAGCACAGGGGTGAATGTGCCCACTTGGATTTTTTTCATTAACAATGATCAATCTGGGATCAATATGATGATAATTTCTAGTCTCCACGGATCGAATCACAGAAATAGACAAAGAAAAGGAAAGTACTAAAACCACAAAGTAGGATCACTACAGGTTGATTATAATTAATTTAATCAATTGAATAGAAGTACCTTTTGGTGTTCTTTCTTCGTTGATATTATTGATCAAGTTCTGATGTGATTCGTCATTGTGTCGCAGAAGCTAGGTGTAGACTTACTCTAGCGGTGATCCACACGTGCACCTCGTATCTCTGGACGTCACCAAAGGAGTCTCCGGGTGCTAGCATGGAGAAACCTTTGCTTGTGTTGTCCGCCTTAGATCGTCTTGATCCAATGGAAGAGGATCTATCTCGGTATTGAGATCATTCTTGGAGGAAGAGGTTCTTTCGTCCTTGAAATAATTCTCCAAAATTGTTGTGCACAATGATTCTCTTGTCGTAGGAAAAGAGTTGGGGTTATGAGAATATTTATAATCGGGTTTGAGGTTGTAGAGTTATGACAATAAATAAACGCGTTACGCATTTTATTTATTTCATTAACTCCCTTTTGAAAACCCCATGTTGATTCATTAATTCCTTGAAATGAACCCACACTGATTATAACAAATATCATTTAATAAAACTATATTTCCTCAAAATCCCGACTGGAAAAACTACAGGGTGTGTATTAATAAATACATGGAGTGTACTTGTTTTTCATTGAAAACTACATGGCGTGTACATTCAATTTACATGGTGTGTATATTTTGTTTTCATTTATTCGTTTCCTTTCCAAAATGAAAACTACATGGCATGTACATTTAATAATAAACGACATGTACTTGTTTTCAAAATAAAACTACACGACGTGTAATCATTGATACATGGCATGTACAGGTTTTATTTTATTCTTCCTCCAACATTAAAATGATTTAGGCTTCCTTGAATAATTATTAAACCACGTACAGGAATAATCTTTATTCTACTTTAGATACTTTAATACACTTAGTGTGTGACCCTATAGGCCTCTTTCACATTTGCATTAGGCGGGCTTGCCTAAAGTCCAAGATTATTGTCTAGAAATGGGTCAAGGAACCCAAGAGAAAGAAGTTGATGCTGCATTGACGTATCACCTCATACGAATTCTTACTATGTAATTTAATCCCTTTGTCTCAATATCTCATCAAGCAGGTTTCAGGGTAGTTTCATAAACCTACGTGCTTGATCTGTCATTCTTTGACATCCATAAATAAAATCGTCGTTACACCATGGCCATGGAATTTGTTTCACAGTTCTATTTCAATCAAAGGGCCCAAGATATCTACATCCATAAATATAGAAGGGAAAAATACTTCCTCGACTTATCCATTAACAACATGTCATTTTTGACGCACCCAACAAACCCTACTTCCCGCCAACTTTCTTCATGATGGTTTTCGTTAGCAAATATAAGTGTGCGAGTCATGACATGAGTTAATGATAATCTTCCATTCTAAGGACCATTCCACATGATCAAAGATAGTAATGTCTGATGACACTAAGTCATGCGGAATTACTACTGGTGGGTCTGTTCTCATAATCTCCCATCTTGGATATTACCATGTGCGAACTCCATGAGAGAGAGTCTCATCTTCTTACGAGTACTCGGACATGACGGTCTGTATACTATGTGTCATATCATAGTATGTCATCCAACCGAAGAACATTATTTAAGAATATTGTTATAGAATTTCAAGGTTCTCATCATAGCGGGGATCTTCCATTACCTTATTAATGCAACAAATATTCCAAGACATTATTATATTATAGTCTTGAAGAACAATGAACAATATATAATAAGTGAACATTCATGTAATCAAAGTACAAAACAGTTGGTTCTTAGAACACCAACCCTTACAAACTCCCACTTGTACTAGATACAACTACCTATGAATTCAGTCCACTAGACCTCACATCATGATCATGTTTCTACAGAGTCAAGTCTTTAGTCAAGGGGTTCGACACGTTGTCTTCCGTGGAAATACTGCTCACTGCAACTTCACCTCTCTGAGAAAAATCCCTCAAGATATGATACTTCTGAAGTATATTCTTTGTCCGCTGATGTGACCATGGATCTTTTTCAAGTGCCGCTGATGCAGTATTATCACAATAGAGTGTGATAGGATCTTTACTACTCGGTACTACATCCATCTCATGGACAAAGATTCGCATCTATAATGTTTCTTTAGCTGCCTCAGAAGCTGTGATATACTCAGACTCCACTGTAGAATCTTCCACCACACTTTGCTTTGAGCTCTTCCAGCTCACTGCATCTCCATTCAAACTGAAGATGTATCCAGTCTGTGACTTCATGTCATCTTGATCAGTCTGGAAACAAGCATCTACATGTCCTCTGATGACTAGTTCCTCATCTCCTCCATAAACTAGGAACATATCCTTAGTACACCTCAGATACTTAAGAATAGTCTTGATTTCCATCCAATAGCGGTCTCCTAGATCATCTTGATATCTACCTACTGCACTTAATGAACAAGAAACATCTAGCCTCATAAATAGCATAGCATACATGACTGACCCAATCGCAAATGTGTAAGGGATCCTTGCCATTCTCTTTATTTCCTCATTTGTCTGAGGAAACATTTTCTTGGAAAGATGAATTCCATGTGACACTGGAAACAATCCCATATTGGACTGTTCCATAATGAATCTCTTCAGTATCTTTTCAATGTATGTACTTTGACTCGGGACCAGCATTCTCTTGGAACTATCACGATGGATCTTGATCCCAAGAATATATGTTGCATCGCCCAAGTCTTTCATGGAGAAGCATTTATCTAACCATGCCTTAACTAACTGTAAGACAGGTACTTCGTTTCCAATTAATAATATGTCATCAACATATACTATCAGGAAAACTAATGCACTCCCACTAAACCTATTATAGACACAAGGCTCACATTCATTATTAACAAAGCCAAATTCAGTTACGGCTTCATCAAAATGAATTTTCCATGACCTTGATGCTTGATTTAATCCATAAATGGATTTTTACAGCTTACATACCTTGTTGGAATCCTTTGGAGTGACAAAACCTTTAGGTTTTGTCATATAGACATCTTCCTGGAGGTTCCTGTTAAGGAATGATGTTTTGACATCCATTTTCCAAATTTCATAGTCATGGTAAGAGGAAATGGCCAATAGGATTCTGATGGATTTCAACATCGCAACTAGTGAAAAGGTTTCATCATAGTAAATTCCGTGATGATGTCTAAAACCTTTTGCAACCAGTCGTGGATTATAGGTGATGACTTGCCCCTCTATATCCATTTTCTTCTTGAATACCCATTTATTACCAATAGCCTTTACATAAACTGGAGGATCTACCAAATCCAGACTTGGTTTGGGTACATGGAATCCATTTCAGAATTCATGGCTTCTTTCCACTTGGAAACGTCTGTGCCTTCAACTGCTTCCCTATAGGTAAGAGGATCATCATTGTCAACCAATAATGAGTCACCATCCTTGGTGACAAGAAAACCATATCGTTTTGGTTCTCTCACCTCTATCATGCTCCTACGCAGTTCTTGTGTCTCTGGAACAGATTGTTCTTCCACAGGGCATTGTGGAATCTGTTCTTGCACAAACTCTTGTGTATCTTGTGTCTCGACTTCATCGAAGTCTATCTCACTCCCACTATCTCTTTTTGAGATGTGCACCCTCTCAAGGAATATGTTGTGTCTTTCCACTGTAACCTTTTTGTCTGAGGGGTTGTATAGGTAATATCCCCTTGTTTCTTTGGGATATCCTATAAAGATACACTTTGTGCCTCAGGGTGAAAGTTTGTCACCTGAAGAGGCCTTAACAAATGATTCACTACCCCTACATGTAAATTCTATAACATGGATTTGTGTCCACTCCATAACTCGTATGGAATACCATTTATTGATTTTGTTGGTACTTGGTTTAGTATGTGTACTGTTGTTTGTAATGAATTTCCCTAAAAGGATAATGGAAGACTCACATGACTCATCATTGATCTCACCATGTCCAACAGGGTGTGGTTCCCCCTTTCACTTACACAATTCCACTGAGGTTTGTAAGGAGGAGTGAGTTGAGATAGAATCCCAAAATCCCGTAAGAAATCAATGAAGTCCTGATTAAGATATCCTCATCCTCTGTCTGATTGGGGTTCTTAATCTTCTTACCAAGCTGGTTCTCAACTTCATTCTTTTATTCTTTGAACTGATCAAAAGAATCTGACTTATACCTCAATAAGTAGATATATGCATATCTACTAAAATCATCATTAAAAGTTATGAAGTATGAGAATCCACCCCTTTCTTCAACTGGAAATGGTCCACACACATCTGTGTGAACTAATTGTAGAATCTATTTAGCTCTTTCACCTTTCCCACTAAATAGGGCTTTGGTCATTTTCCCTTGTAGACACGCATGACATACACGATGTGGTTTTAGTTTGAAATAATATAAATGTCCATCTTGATGTAATTTTGTCAAACGTTTCTCATTGACATGACCTAGCCAGTGATGACAAAGTTGGGTGTGGTATGAGTCATGTGAATTGACTTTTTCATCGATTTCCATTACTTGGTTTGTGTCGTATAACACATAAAGGTTGTTATATAAATTTTCCCTATCAAAATAAATGCTATCTTTATAAAAGTAGCAACATCCACTTCCAAACTTGAAGATGAATCCATCAATATCTAATCTAGATACTGAAATAATGTTTTTGGTTATAGAGGGTACATAATAACATCCTTTCAAAACCAAGACCATCCCAGTAGGCAATGTGAGGTGGTAGTCTCTGAGAGCTACAACAGCGAGTCTGGCTCCGTTGGCTACTCGTAGATCCACCTCACCCCGACAAATCTTTCAGAATCTACTTGGTTCCTATATTTGGATACATATGTGAGAACCACAAGAATTATATAATACCCAATTGGTAGAAATAGATATATTTCATTCGATAACAAACGCACCTGAATCTTCCCCTTGCTTCCTTGGCTGGGTGCAGTTTTTCTTCCAGTGGCCCTTCTTTCCACATGCGAAACAAACATCCTCTTGTTCTCTTTCCTCCCCTTTGATCTTACTTTTCTTGGAAGGCCTTGAAGATGATTTGGGCTTAAAGCTCTTCACCTTCCCTTTACTTTTATTCACCATAAGGATATATGGTTTATCATTCTTCATATCATTGTCCACTTGGAGAATGAGGATAAAAATATCAGATAGAGACTTCTCAATGTTGTTCATATTGATGTTCACAAAAATGTTAGAGAAGCTCTGGGGGAGTGATGAAAGAATGAGACCGGTACCCAGTTCTTCTGGGAGTTTAAACCCTAGAACCTCCAAGCGCTCAATGTAGCCAATGAGCTTGAATACATGAGGCCCTGCTAGGGCACCCTCTCTAAGCTTGCTCTGGAATAGAGCCTTGGAGATCTCAACCCTTTCCTGTCTTGATCTCTCCTGGTATAGACCACGGAGGTGCTCGATCATGCTATAGGCATCCATGTCTTCATGAGATCACTAGACATTAATGATAGCATCAAACAATGAACATCGAGGGCATTTCTCAAATGTTGATCATAGACAAGGAAATCTTCATCACTCGCCCCTTGGGTAGGAGAATCGGGAAGTGAGGACTCCAGCACGTAAAACTTTCGTTCATGGCGTAGGATAACCCGAAGGCACCTAAACCATTCCTAAAAGTTACTGACGATGAGGATATTGTCTTCATCCAGAATTGATCGCAAAGAAAAGGTGGTTGACGAGTTTTTCATATTGATTCTACAAATTAAAAGAGCAGATTTATCAGTACTTTCTTGATTACATTTTATGAACAATAATAAATGAATTTATTAATTCTACAATTATTTTATCAAGTCCCAATGGCCCTCACCATTGAACTCGGAATGTTCAGTTTCTTTCAAATTATAGTGGAAAGGATCCATATTCCCCTTCTCATAACCCGAAAAAGGGTTGGTCAATCTATTTGAAGGTATTTAGGTAGGCAGGTCTTTGTTAACTGTGACCTTACAGTTCCTTGATCTGTTGAGTGGACTCCCCAATACTAAAATCCTGACCTGGATTTCCTCAACTCTTGCCTCTAATATTAAACCAAGTCTAGCAAGGGAAACTCCTCTTGATGTAATATGGTTAATTCAACCCGAAACCTTTATTAAGGGCTTACTTTATAAAAGTAAGTGTCCCAACAAGGGTTGGTCATACACATAGTTTTATTGAGTCTTTCCCTTAATCAAGTAACGGAAGGCTTGGTCTGACTTAATATGGTATTGAGGGATTTTAATCCTTTATGCGTAGTTTCATATTATCGCATGCTTGTTAATATTAAGTGATTCTTTCTTAAGTGATTAACCATGTTCTGATAATGTTTACGCATAGTCCGGTTTTTTTTATTCCATATTTTCGTGCTTTTTTATTTCATTAATTATGTGATTGCGACAACACATAAATAATAAATAAACCATGAAATAAGGCAAAAATAAAATAATATGGCACGGTCATGTTCTTATATTTTTTAGATTATCTAGCATTTTGATAAGATAACCCTAACCTAGGGAAAAACACCTTGAACCGATCGTTCATGTTTTGTAGCTCCCACCAGTCCACCTTTGTATCTTCTTAGGCTGGTTTTGTCTCCGATTCAGATTTCGAACCGTCTCCTATGGATTGGGAGATCCTCCATTACATGGGGTTTACATTAAAGAAACCATGGGCACACAGGCCCTACATTTTATTGGAAGAAGGCTCACAGGCCAACAAATTTAAAATTAAAAAAAAATTAAATGAAACCATACACACATACAAAGGGTCATTGCTCTAGCTCATGATCATCCATATCATGCAACGACATTTACACATATTATAATTAAAAATTATTTTAATTTTTCTATTATTCGAGATAAGTCACACTTCAATTAAATTAATTATGATCTTATAATTAATCAATTATTTATCTTAAATTCCTTTCTATATTTCCTTGAGATTCTTCTCATCAATATTCCTTGTACAATGTCTTCGTACATTTTGAGGAAACCTGGTGATATTCCATTTTTATAAAGTACACTATGTGTAGTTTATTTTTACACGGCGTGTATTTATTTCACCTTTTATCCAAAGTGCATGTCGGGGGCTTTGGCGTGTTTTCTGTACTTTGGAAATTTTGGAGTACACAACATGTAGATAAATCATACATGGTTTTTACTTCCTTGTTACGCGGTAACCGGCCTGGAAATCCCATGTACGTGGTATGCGGCTTCTCCTTTGTACACGGTTTCACTTGGGTCGGATCGGACTACACTGCATGTTTCTCCAACATACACGCCATGTATTCTGGTTCCCACGCACTGTTTAATTCTGTTCAACACGGGGTGTTAAATGCTTAGGTGTAATCAATTCACACAGAGTGGTTTGGCGGACCAGTACCGGTTCGTTGAACCTAAGTACACGGCGTGTAGTTTTCATTACACACCGTGTATTCCTGTGTTGTAAAGACAGAAAGAGCGGCTCCTTCGGATGAGTTACTCATTTTTATTTTAATAAAAATTTATATTAAAAGTCCTTTTCTGTGATATGAATCAAGAAACGAAGGAGGAATAACAAATCTCGTTTATTCAGATTTATAAAATAATTTATTTCGAATTTAATCAAATATAAATGCGTAAATTTCCAACAAAAATTAAATAACTATAATCAACGTTGTAACCTACCTCTAATACCATTTAAAGGTTCTAGGCATAGCGGAAGCGCATGGGTGAATGTCCCCACTTGGATTTTTTTCATTAAAAATGATCAATCTGTGATCAATATGACGATAAATTCCAGTCTCTATGGATTGAATCAAAAAAATAGAAAATGAAAATGAAAGTCCTGGAACCACAAAGTAGGATTGTTACAGGTTGATTATAATTAATTTAATAAATTTAAAAGAAGTACCTTTAGGTGTTATTTCTTCATAGATATTCTTGATCACGTTCCAATGTGATTCGTCGTTGTGTCGCAGAATCCAAGTGTAGACTTCCTCTAGCGGTGATCCACACGTGCACCTCGTACCTCTAGATGTCACCAAAGGAGTCTCCGGCTGCTAGCATAGAGAAACCTTTGCTTGCATTGTTCGCCTTATATCGTCTTGATCTGATGGAAGAGGATCTCTATCGGTCTTGAGAGCATTCTTGGAGGAAGAGGTTCTTTCGGCCTTGAAATAATTCTCCAGAATTGTTGTGCACAACGATTCTCTTGTCATAGGAAAAGAGTTGGGGTTGTGAGGATATTTATAATCAGGTTTGAGGTTGTAGAGTTATGAAAATAAATAAACATGTTACAAATTTTATTTATTTCATTAACTCCCTTTTGAAAACCCCATGTCAAGTCATTAATTCCTTGAAATGCGGCCACACTGATTATAATAAATATCATTTAAAAAATGATATTTTCTCAAAATCCCGACTGGAAAAACTACACGGCGTGTATTAATAAATACACGACATGTACTTTTTTTTCATTGAAAACTACACGGTGTGTACATTCAATGTACACGGTGTGTATATCTTGTTTTCATTTATTCATTTTCTTTCCAAAATGAAAACTACATGGCATGAACATTTAATAACACACGGCGTGTACTTGTTTTCAAAATAAAACTACACGGCGTGTAATCATTGATACACGGAGGTTAATTGTTTTATTTTATTCTTCCTCCAACATTAAAACAATTTAGGCTTCCTTGAATAATTATTAAACCAAACACAGGAATAATCTTTATTCTACTTGAGATACTTGAATACACATAGTGTGTGACCCTCTAGGCCTCTTTCTTGTTGGCATTAGGCGGGCTTGAATAAAGTCCAATATTACTGTCTATCAATTGGTCAAGGCACCCAAGAGAAAGAAGTTGACGCCGCATTGATGTATCACCTCATACGAATGCGTAGTGTGTAAGTTAATCCATTTGTCTCAATATCTCATCAATCAGGTTTCAAGGTAGTGTCACAAACCTATATGCTTGATATGTCATTCTTTGACTTCTAGAAATAAACTTGTCGTTAAACAATGGCCATGGAATTTGATTGACAGTTCTATTTCAGTCAAAGGGACCGAGATATCAACTTCCATAAATATGGAAGTGAAAAATCCTTCCTCGACTTATCCATTAACAATATGTCATTTGTGACGCACCCAACGTACCCTACTTCCCGCCAACTGTCTTCATGACGGTTTTCGTCAGAAAATCGAAGTGTGTGATTCATGACATGATTTAATGATAATCTTCTAGTCTAAGTACCATTACACATGCTCACAGATAGTAATGTATGATGACACCAAGACATGCGGAATTACTATTGGCGGGTCTGTTCTCATAATCTCCCATCTTGGAGATTACCAAGTGCGAACTCCATGAGAGAGAGTCTCGTCCTCTTACGAGTACTCGCACATGACGTTCTGTATACTATGTGTCCTATCATAGTTTGTCATCCAACCACAGAACTTTATTTAAGAATATTGTTATAGTATTTCAAGGTTCTCATCATAGTAGGGATCTTCCATGACCATATTAATGTAACAAATATTCCCGGACATTATTATATTATAGTCATGTAGAACAATGAAAAATATATAATAAGTGAACATTCATGTAATCAAAGTAGAGAACAGTTGGTTCTCAGGACACCAACCCTTACACCCATGTGTTCATGGTTGTACCCATGTACACCCAGAAGAAAAAGTGTGTTTGACCACACAGGGTCTTTGGGTGTGTACTAGCTAGCACATGGATCAGCTATACATGTACATATACACGATGTGTGGCCCACTGTACATGGAATGTAGGGCCACATGAGTTCCTGGGTGGTACTTTCTATACACAGTAATCTAGATAGCTAGGTGTCACATGGTGTGTGGTCTCTCCACATGGCATGTGATATTTAACTCAATAAGAAAACCTATCTGTTGCAAATACCTTTACTACACAATGTGAATTCATTAAAGTACACACTGTGTATATTGGAATTTTGCAGAAACTAAAGAAGGATTCAAGAGTATTCTAGATCTGACCTTGTTGTTATGGATCTCACAATTTTACCACCCAAAGCTCAATGGGAATGCCTCCATATGCCTATTTCTGAACTCCACTAGTCGAAATTCCTTAAATGACTACCCGCAAGATGTTCCTCCATGTTCCACATGAACCTCCAATCACTCGATGCCACATTAGATCCAAGACATATGGATCATCATCTTAAATCAATCCCGATCCATCCACAAATCTTTAATGACCAAAACATTCATTAATGGAAATCCCTCTTGATCTAATTAAATGTCTCTTTTTGTAAATTTTTTATATAAAATGTGAACTTCATTGGTTTTATGTTTTTGGATTTCAAAATACCATTAAGAATTGTTACCATTTCTAATATAGTCATTGAAAAGTGATCACATGATTAGTATAAATATAGGGCTTTAACAAATCCAATTTACCCAGACAAAGGAAGTGATGGCCTCATCCAGTAGACTTTCCCCGTATAAAGCCCATTTTTCTGTGCTTGGAAAGGAGGTTGCGTCATTAAGATTCACTCTTGACCATGCCTAAGATGATATTCAACATATTAAGCTTTAACAGAATCACCTACAAGAGAAGTGGAAGTTGATAGAGATTACCACTCGAGGATTGTT
Source organism: Viscum album (assembly GCA_963277665.1). Taxonomy (NCBI): domain Eukaryota; kingdom Viridiplantae; phylum Streptophyta; class Magnoliopsida; order Santalales; family Viscaceae; genus Viscum; species Viscum album. The sequence goes on from OY728121.1 coordinate 888,473,966, forward strand.
ATCTGAGCCACCCCAACAGTCTGTCACCATCGCGCACCTTACCCTAAGGTCTTATGAGGGAGTTTTAAGGGGTTATGTAACAATACCTTATCACTTTGAATATGTGCATTATTTTTTTATATAATAATTAATATAAATTCGTTTTATTATGGTTACTTTGTAAATAGTTTTTAAAGCGCAAATTGTATTTTTATTTAATATTCAACTAAGAAATATATTTTGATGAATTAATGAATTTATGAACAAAATAATATTCTAATAAAATATTATTATTAAATTTATTTTTGTTAAATATAAATTATTGAACAATTTTATGTATGAAATTGTAATATTTTTTAAGGTTTGAAAGCAATTTTTGTCAAAACCCATGAATTTTCCATAAATGGTGGTTTTTATTTTAAAAGTAAAAATTCAAATATTTAGAAAATTAATTATATAAAATGAATATTATTTTTATAATCAGGATGTCGAAATTATCCAATGGTGAATTTTTCATAATTTTCTGATATAGTCAAATTTTTTGGTAAAAATTAAATACTTTTTAAATAAATATGTGTTTTCTGACATCATAATGACCCAATAGTGATGTAATAAAATAATATAAATTATATATTCGGCCAATAAATGTTTTAATATTAAAATAATGTGATTTTAGGTTTGTTTTTTTATTTTAAAAAACATTAGTGGACCCTACAAGAGTTATAAAACATTTTCACTTTTTAAATGAATTTCCTTGAGAGTGTGACTCAGCTCCAGATAATCAACCCTATTATTTTAATAATTTAGGCTATTTTCCTTATAAAATATTTTTTTCTACTCCACTTTTTCAAAAACCATGGGCAAAAACCATGGGATGGATTGTGTTTTTGATTAGTTTAATGTGAGGTGTCCCAATCCTAAATAATAAATAATTACCTCTCATTTCTTATTTAAACCCACCCAAGCTCCAACTTCCTCTTCACTCAAAGCCTTTGGAGTTCGTCCAACCTCTTCCCTCCTTTCTCTAGAATCCTCATATGGCGCCCCAAGCTCCCAAGAAGCCTCTCCCATGCCTTTAGAATCACACTTCCATGTAATGGTTTTTCTCCTTTCTCATTTTTGTCCAATTTTCTTTAAGTTGTTATACCATTTTAATTTCAATTATAAATGTTGGGGATTTGTTTCTCACATCCCCCATACTTCCCTATTTATGTTTTAATGATGGGAGATCTCATTCTCTCTCATAAAATTCCTCCGATGTACACCCGTTACTGTTCCGAAATTCTGAAAGGAATTTATCTCTCCTCATTTACATTCAAGAAATTAATTTTGTATCATAAATATAAATTCCATTAAAATTATTGGGAAATGTATATTTATGAACCCCTTACTATCCATTTAATTTATATATAATGATACACCCCTTTCTCTCTCATCAACCATTTTTATGAATTCTTATGTCACGCCATTATGCTGCCAAAATTGCACCACGTTTTTTCAATCCAAAGTCATTTTGTAGTGAATACCATGTTCATTTCTCTATCAAGGTTATTCACCTTTATGAACATTTACATATTGATTGTAGAGTTTCATGTATTAATTCCACATTACTTTATCATTGAATAAACAATTATGTTTAATGAATCCATGTTTTATGATCCATGTGGCACACTTATACATGAAATGAAATGTTTAAGAAGGGTGCGCCCTGATAGCGCTTCAATGCATTGGGTAAAGTATAGTATCATAATATGTCATGTGCGATGAGTTTTGACTCATGATAATTAAATTTAAATGAGGATTTACTTGTGATTCATGTGCAATGAGGGTTTACTCTTGCTCCATGTGTAATGAGCCTTAGCTCATGCTAATTCCATGTTAAGTGTTGTTACAACATCTCCATGTTATGATTATCATGCTTTATCATTCCTTTATGTTCGTGTTTCTTTTGTGCTCTATTGATATTCCTATTGTCTAACATGTATTGTTTTCCTCATGTTATTCCATTTTATTCACTTACTAGGCTTTATAGCTCACCCTTTTCTTATGCATGTCCTCAGGTTATCCCATGCAACACTAAGTACGAGGGAATGTAGTGGTCATGTAAAGGAAGTTTTCAATAAAGTTATTGTATTTCATGTTTTAAGTTGTCATGTAATTATACTAAGCCCCAAAGACACTATACCTCTCGATATTCTATTTTGAATCAAGTGAATTTTATATAATAAATCATGTTTAAGTATGTAATAAAGAGCAGGGTTGTCATAGTTGGTATAAGAGGATAGGTTTAGTTATTTTCGGGATTAGGATTAGAAAACCCTAGTAAAGCCTTAGTGACAAGACTAAGTATAATAAACACCTCCCTAAGTTTTGGTGAGTATTGAGTAAGTGGTTTATCAAGAAATAAATCTCTGTCTAGATATGAGCAGGTAGATGTGGCTCTAGCACATATGTATCCTAGGGGTAAAACTCGAAAACACCGCTTTGAGCTAGACTCGAACGGGAACCGGTGCATGACAACGGGCCTTGCTACACTCTTGGTTATGACACTCCCGGGGGATATTATTTGGTAAATTCACAAGCTTAGTATGAACTATTATAAAGGGACTAAAAAAATTCCCTAAGAATATATGTTAGAAAGTAGATCATGCATAACATAGACTAAAACCAATAGATTCATAAGTTAAGGAAATAAAATATATTTATAAGTCATCTGTTTTGTACTTGGTTTACCCTTTATGTGTACACCTAACTTTCCTTTAATTAAGGAATAATAAATTGTTAGACTTCAAGTAGTTTAATATCACAATTTTGTCATGTCTAGAGGGTAACTCAAAATTTGATATGTTTGGTCAGTAGGATAAAGGATAGTTACGAGAAGGAAGGGGAAGAACCTCATACGCCATTCTTGTCCCTTCTTGAGAACTTACTAGCTATAATTATTGTGAAGTCAAGCTCACATAGTATTAAAAACGTTTCCAATGTCTAAATTTCTAACAAGAATCTCTACAATATATCAAAAACCTCCTCCATACTGCGTAATCCTCAAGGATCATAGATCACATGTGATCAAATCTTAAGCTCCCAACTCTCTCACCTTTCTCGGTAAGGGAGGTACAATCTGGGTATTTTCTAATACTTCACCCTTTCCAGAGAGTATGATGCACTATTTTATTTTAGGATTGATAATGAAGAGGTAGACCTTTGAGAATCCTATATGTATATAGTCTTGGCTTCCATTCATTTTGGAAACTTAGGCTATATATTTGAAGAAACATATTTTGAAAATTTCAAAGTTGACTCTGTCAAAATATTTGAAAAAAACCTAGTACATGGTGATGTTTTGAAACTCTATGTTAGTAACAATTATTTTCGAAAATTGTATCATATTTTCCATCAGTACAATCCAAGTTGCATGGACTGTGTCTGGACTAAGGATATGGAAGACTTTGAAAGTGCATTTAGGTATTTGTTTCACTAGGTAGACCCTAGCTCTCCATGATCGATGTGATTGTGAGGTTTGTGGAATACATAATGGTGGTGGGTAAGCAACCCTGAAGTCGTGTTTAAATTTCAGATTTCTTTTTGTACGTAATCAAATTGAGAGGATGTAATTTTTTTAAGGGGGAAGATTGTAACGACCCAAACATTCATTAATGGAAATCCCTCTTGATCTAATTAATGTCTCTATATGTAAAATGTTTATATAAAATGTGAACTTCATTGGTTTTATGATTTTGGATTTTAAAATACCGTTAAGAATTGTGGTTGTTGCTAATATAGTCGTTGAACAGTGATTACATGATTAGTATAAATAGAGGGATTTAAAAAATCCAATTTACTCAGACAAAGGATGTGATGTACTCATCAAGTAGACTTTCCCCATATGAAGCCCATTTGCTGGAACTCAAAAATTTGGTGGCATCATTGGGATTCTATCTTGACCAATCCCAAGCCAAGATTCAACATGTTAAGCTAGAACGGAATTTCCTACGAGAGAAGTAGAAGTTGATAGTGATTACCACTCGAGAAATGTTATTCGAGCCACCCCAAGAGTCGGTCACCATCGCGCACCTTACCCTATGGTATTATGCAAGTGTTTTAAGGGGTAATGTAACAAGACCTTATCACTATGAATATGTGAATTAATTTTGTATATAATAATGAATATACATTCATTTTATTATTTTTACTTTGTAAATAGTTTTTAAAGAGAAAATAGTATTTTTATTTAATATTCAACTAAGAAATATATTTTGATGAATTAATGAATTTTTGAATGAAATATTATTTTAATAAAATATTATTATTAAATTAATTTTTATTAAATATAAATGATCAAACAATTTTATGAATTCAATTGTAATATTTATTAAGGTTTGAAAGCTGTTTTTGTCAAAACCCATGAATTTTCGATAAATGTCGATTTCTATTTTAAAAGTAAAAAATTCTCATATTTATAAAATTATTTATATAAAATCAATATTATTTTTGGAATCAGTACATCTATATTATCCAATGGTGAGTTTTTCATAGTTTTCTGGGATAGTTGAAATTTTGGGTGAAAATTAAATATCTGTTAAATATATAATGTGTTTTAAAAATCATAATGACCCAATAGTGATGTAATAAAATACTATAAATTATATTTTCGGCGAATATATTTTTTACCATTAAAATAGTGTTATTTTAGGTTTTTTTATTTATTTTACAAAACTTTAGTGGACCCTCCAAGAGTTATAAAACATTTTCACTTTTTAAATGAATTTCCTTGAGACTGTGACTCAACTCCACATAAGCAACCCTATTATTTCAAAAAGTTAGGTCATAGGACTTATAAAATATTTTTTTCCACTCCCCTTTGGAAAAAACCATGGGATGGTTTTCGGTTTTGATTAGTTTAATTTGAGGTGTCCCAAACCTAAATAATAAAGAAGTCCCTCTCCTTTCCTATATAAACCCACCCAATCTCCCACTTCCTCTTCACTCAAAGCCTTTGGAGTTCATCCAAACTCTGACATAATCTATATATAATCCTCCCAAAGCAACCCAAGCTCCAAATAAGCCTCTCTAAAACCTCTCCCAAGCCTTTGGAACACACTTCCAAGTAAGGGTTTTCCTCCTTTCTCATTTTTGTCCAATTTTCTTTAAGTTGTTATGCCATTTTAATTTCAATTATAAATGTTGGGGTATGATTTTTCACCTCCCCCATACTTCCCTATTTATGTTTTAATGACAGGAGACCTCTTTCTCTCTCATAAAATTCCTACCACGTACACCCGTTACTATGCCGAAATTCTAAAAGGAATTTCTCTCTCCTCATTTACATTCAAGAAATTATTTTGTATCATGAATACAAATTCCATTACAATTGTTGGGACATGTATCTATATGACCCCCTTACTGTCCATTTCATGTACATATGAAGAAACACCCCTTTCTTTCCCATCAACCATTTTTATGAATTCTTATGTCACGTCATTATGCTGCCAAAATTACACCACGTTTATCCAAGCCAAAGTCATTGTGTAGTGAATACCATGCCCATTTCTCTATCAAGGGTATTCACCTATATGAATATTTACTTATTGATTGTATAGTTTCATGTATGAATTCCACATTCCTTTGTTGTGGAATAAATTGTGATGTTTAATGAATCCATGTTTCATGATCCATGTGGCACACTTATTCATGAAATGAAATTTTTAAAAAGGGTGCACCCTGATAGCGCTCCAATGCATTGGGTAAAGTATAGTATCATGATATGTCATGTGAAATGAGTTTTTAATCATCCTAATTCAAGTTCAATGAGGGTTTACTCATTCTTCAAGTGAAATGAGGGTTTACTCATGCTCTATGTGCAATGAGCCTTGGCTCATGCTAATTCCATGTTAAGTGTTGTTTCCACATCTCCATGTTATGATTATCATGCATTATCATGCCTTTATGTTCATGTTTCTCTTGTGATCTATTTATATTCCTATTATCTAACATGTATTGCTTTCCACATGTTATTACATTTTATTTCCTTACTGGGATTTATAGCTCACCCTTTTTGTATGCATGTCCTCAGGTTATCCCATGCAATGCTAAGTATGAGGGAATGTAGTGGTCATGTAAAGGAAGTTTTCAATATAGTTGTTGTATTTCATGTTTTAAGTTGTCATGTAATGATCCTAATCCCCAAAGACACTAGACCTATCGATCTCTTATGTTTTATCATTTGGAGTTTATGTAATAAATCATGTTTAAGTAGGTAATAAAGAGAAGGGTTGTCATAAAATCACTATCATGATCATCATGCATACAACCACGACAAATTCAACTATTTGATCATCATCGAACCTACAATGTAAATGTATAACTACAACCCCATAGGCCTATGGTGAAGAATTTAAATAATATTTTGGGGAATGAATATGAATGTGGTGAAACCCTCATTATCCATGCGGTCTTTTCCAAAGATTATAGATTTGGGAAATCGAGGGTAAAAACATGGCATAAAAAGAATAAATTGAACAATAAAATTAATTTGTATACCACGCTCATACGAAGTATTAAATAATCATAGATCAAGAGAAAATAATTAAATTTATGCTCAAACTTTTAATAAAATGGGTAGAAACCAAAATAGATGATTCTTAACATGATTTGGATAGATAGTTGGTGAATAAAACATTAACCAGTGATGAAGAAGACCCACTGCGTTCGTCAAATCATGATCCACCTTGATATGATCTATCATCATCTTCAAATGCATTTCTCCAATGAAGAACATCAGAGACTTCACTAAAAGCTCCCATGCTAATATGCATAACCTTAGAAATTTTCTATAGAAATTTTTATAATGAGTATTTTTAGGTTATGGGTATTAATTGAATTAATTTAATCAATGAATTAATTAATCTAGTTACCGTACCTAGGAATGGATACCTCAACCGAACATCCAGCATTGATCAACCTTAGTTCATGCCTAGGGTAAAATCCACATTACAAAATCAACTGTGGTCCCATATTTCCCATCCAACATCATGAACAATGCGAAAACCATTTATTCTGATAGAATGAATGAACAATATATTAATATGTTTTATATTTTTATAATATCAATTCTGAATATACCAAGCCTTGAAATCTTGTGTTTTCTCAGTGCTTGTATCTGAAAAAAAAATATTTAAAATATTTAAAAGTCATATAAGAGAGAACCAAGTTCTCTACACTCTCCCATCCTTTAATTATTTTCACCCAAAAAAGCTCAAGATGCACAAAATGGTGGGGATACTGACCCTGCATATGACTCTCATGCTCTCAAGAGATCTCCTACACACTCCTATGCTACCAAAACACACAAATCAATAGAATGGTATGTCCTAATAGGATCATATTATATTTATCCTCGATCACCACCGGGTACTCCGCGAAGGTGGATCTATCCTCAATTTACAGCTCACCTCAGTAAATAACGTGCATAGGATCATGTATTTATCTTCTCATCTAAAACACATGGATGAAATCATGCACCTGGTCCAACTGTGGTGGGAAGGCTAGTTAGAAAGAGGCCTCTACAACTATCCACATGATCTCAAATGTCCTAAGGAACCTCAAATATTTCATGCCTCCACAAACAAATCTCTTCAATCCATATAATGGGCAGACATTCAGGAAAAACTCGTGTCACTACTTGAACTCCAAATTCCTATGACATCGATCTACTTAAGAATTATATCATCTATGGGATATCCTCATCTACTCATGGATCACCAAATCCTTGGACCTTCTCTAGCTCAACAAGAGTTTCCTCACCAATAATAGACTAGCATATGGGTGACTTACAAGGTATCCCATATAGGGAATTAAAAGGTTCTATGCCGATGTTATGGTGATAACTATTATTATAAGAAAATCCTACCAAGGGAAAGTTATCCTTCATGCTCCAGCCAAAGTTTAACACACAATTCCTTATCATATCCTCCAACACATGGATAGTTCACTCATTCATCCCATATTTATGGGGTTGGAACATTGTAATGATCCTAAACATGTTCATGAAGGCCTCTTTTAGGACTCACAATAACCATGATGTGGACCGTTCATCACGGTTTAAGACATTAATCAACGGTACCCCATAGAGTCAGATGATCTCCATCACATACAACTACCCAAAAATCTCTACTGAACTCCACTCCCATATATCAAGGAAGTGAATTGACTTGGAAAGTCTGTTAACAACCACCAAAATGGAATCATGGACTCTCACTATCCATAGATTAACTGTCACAATTTCTATAGATAGGCTTTCAAATTTCCACCTAGGGATCTCAAGAGGTAGCATTAAACCTATCAAAACCTGGTGCTCAACCTTTACCTACTGAATTTTGAGGCACTAAGAGATGAACCCAGCAACCCTCAACCTCATGTCAGTCCACAAAAAACTATATTTAAAGGTCCTTGTACATATTCTCCCCTCTAAGATGTATAACCAATGGTGAAGTAAGAAGATCCCTCATCACCTCATCTTACATCATGAACAGAACCATCATCTCTCCAATGAAAAGGATGGAATGCTCTCCTCCTTTAGAGAATCCATCTAGTGAATCACCTAAGTGTGTCTATTCATAAATAAACTCACTATCAATGAATCCCAACTAAGTCCCCTAATAAATTAAATAAGAGGTGGATTCAACACCATCTACTGAAGAAAATTTTCACCCTTATCCTCTACAAAGGTTAGCTATAAAGAAGCCAGCAGTTCAAATGCCTCCTCCACCAAGCGAGAACAAGACTACCTACTAAGGGAATCTACCACCACATTTCCCTTCCCAAAATTATATACTCTCTTGAATTCTTGGTCCAATAGGAACTCCAACCAAAACGTCTATCTCATGTTCTGATCTATCTGAGTGAATATATACCTGAGACTAATGGTCTGAGTAAACAAAAAGTGCTCTCCCATAAGAAAATGCCTCCATATATTTATAGATAAGATCACCGCTTCCAAATCTAGGTCACGAGTATCGTAGTTCTTCTCATGATGTTTTAACATCCATATGTGATCAATTCCTACCTTTTCATCGACACTCAACTGATCTCATATCCAAAGGCATCATAAAACACTACGTACTCTATGCCCTCCTTTAGTAGTCTCAACATAAGATCACTAGTAAACCTTAGAATAAACTACATTAAGGCTCTTGGACACTACTTAGTCCAAATAAATAGTTGTACCTTCAACATCAAGGTGGTAAAAGGGGCTAATACTATAAAGTATTTAGGCATTAACCGCCTATAGTACAAAACCAAGATAAGAAAACTAAACACATTCATCCTGATCTTGGGTGGATCAAAATCAATAACTGCATAAATAATTGTTGTTTCCATATATAAACTGTGCTAAAGAATTATATACCCTATAATTTGAACCTCGTGCAACCAAAACAAACACTTTGAGAGCTAACCATAAATCTGGTGCACTTGGAGTATCTCTAAGACCATCTTCAAGTGCTCTGCATGCTCCTCCTCTAATGTAAAGTGGATGAGCATGTCCTCAATGAAGAAAACCAAAAAAAATGGTCTAATTATGGTTGGAATATCTATTTTATCAAATCATTAAATAAAATACAGTAAATTTTTACACTTAAAGGCATCATCAAGAATTTATAGTTCCTATAGAAACAACGGAACACTATCTTCAAAATACCAACCTCATAAACCCTCAACTAGTGGTATTCGGACCTAATATCGATCTTTGAGAACAATATCAAACCTATAAACTAGTCAAATATGTTTTCAATCATTGTAAAAGGGTAATTTTTCTTTATCATTAACTGATTATGTTGATAATAATCAATTCAAATCCTTTATCTCCTATCGACCATTTTTATAGACAAAAATTAGTGCTGTCTAGGGGGACACATTGGGCTTGATAAATAAATTCTCTCAAAATTCTTATGACTATAACCTCTTCTCACAGAGCATGGTAGGGAATATCAGATATTCTAAATAATATATTGATGTGAACATATGGTAAAATTAAATGTAGAAGTATATCCCTCACCTCAGATGTGGTCTCAGAACATCCTAGGGGAAGCCATCCAAAAATTCATCCACTACTGAATAAACCTAGATTCTTTAAAATCCCAAATATCCAAAGGCTAAAATAATTAACTAATGGGTGATGGGTTTTAGATTTCTTCTTATAAGTCCCACTCATTCCTCCATGAGATCTCTAACATCCATAAATGGGAATATTTTCCCATCTATCTGAAGGCATTTAACTCTTCTATGATGATAGTCAATCTGGGCTCGAACCGTGGACAATAAATCCATACCCAAAATGACCTCATATGGTTTCATCATGAAATCCAATAGGTACCTTATGAAACTCTCCCCACAAACTAAAATCACTCAATTCTAGAAGATATGAAATATTGAAGAAGTTTTCCATGTAGGAACTTCATGCCACGGATGTTGGGATAAAGTCTCAAATGGAAGATCCATATCTCACACCAGGAATAAGAAGATGAATAGATAACTCATACCTTTTTCTATTGGTACTGAGGAAAGAGTAAAATAAACACATATCATGCCTTGGATCATCTTTTTTAAAGCCTGTTCATATCCCTCCATGGCCTATAACCACCCACGACCCCAAATTCTATCTACATGAGCCTTATTTGTGCCACCTGGTGGTGGTGGTGGAAGCTCATAGCATCACCCTCCACCAAATTCTCTCATCCCTTAAGAGTATCTCTTAATCCTATATCAAAACCACCACCTTGATGTCTACACTAACCATAATTAGGAGATCCCTAATCACTACATTGCCTCTACTATGGGATTTATCCAATGTTTTTCTATCCTGCTCCATATAATAGGTCAGGAAATCGTGATCCAAATGACCAAAATCATTGCAAGCATAACATCTTCCCTTTCCTAGTTGATTGGATCACCTGTGTGATCCATGATCCATAGAACCACATGTTTGATTCCTCCCATATTTATGATTCCTCTATTTAGACCTTGACATTTTACGTATGTTAGATGTTACAGACAACTTAGACACATGATGTCCACTACTGGATCTAACTGCCCATATTCCCTATTCTAGGAGGCTCTCAGTCACTAGATATTTCTCTACTACTCCATCATAAGTGGAAAGGTACAAGGCGACTATGTTGGAATAAATGTATTTTTATACACCCTCATCAAACCTACATGCCTGAAAGAAGGATTCTCATTCCACTCAAGGAGTACCACATAATGTCAGTTAACCTCACGGCATACTCAACAAGCATCATACTACCCTGCCCCAAATTTAAAAGATCATGAATCTGAACTGAGCACATGCACAAGGGGTAATACTCCTCACGTAATAACTAATAGAATTTGGGTCATGAGAGCATCACCTCATCATGAGTCTACATGACTATACTCCACGAGTACCCAACTAATCCATAGAAAATGATTATCTACCAACACAACCATCTAATCAGTTGGTTCCTACTTGAGCCTGAAGAATAAAATCACCGACTCAAGCCAATCCTCTAGTACCTGGGGATCTGGCTCACCATGGATCCTCAATAGCCTATGATGCTATAAATCACATAGCATGCTAGGAAGGTACACATCATTACCTACATTATTGGATGTAACTAATTCTCTATAGGCGAGTTTGTTTCTCCCTATCCTCCTAAAGGAAACAACTCAGGGGATGACCCCTTCTCTAAGAACTCATTTCTCATTGCATCATCATCATGATCATGAATTGTCAACCTAGCAAGCTATATTCTTAAATGCATCCTAAAAGTGATCAAGACATACCATGGTTAGATGAGAATATATATATATGTGGGGGGGGTAGCTAACTCAAGAAGTAATGTTAAAGGACTTAATACTATATGATATACATACCATTTTACCCTAAAACCAATGTCTCGGTATATAGATTCACAAAGAAGGAAGTCAAGGTCCTAGTTAATGGATATGTTAGTCGCTACACCAACATTGGGTTCACATGACTAAAAGACACACTCAAGACACTCTGGGATCATTAAACTAAGTCCCAAATAATTCTTCATAATGGTAAAACTCCAAACATCATCCCAAGGAATGAACTACTTAGATACCACTTTGTCACTATCCAACCCATTGGGGCTCCGCCGGCCAGTGATATGTCGAGCGACAACAACCCCAAGCCCACCTCAAATAGGCTAGGGGTTAGTGATAAGTTCCAATAATACATAACTAAAATAGGATGCATTTTCCTAAAGTAACTATACAAACACACCCAAACATATTTATGCACAGTTTAGAGGAATATAAATAAAGGAATAAAACATCTATAGTAAAACCATGAGTTCAATAATCTATAGGTAATACATAAAAGTATGATAGTAAAAACCAGACTGTAAAAGGGGAAAATACACACCCAACTAGGAATATATCTCAACTTGACAACAAATGAAATAAAGCAAAAATGGTAGAGCTTGGCTTCTGATAACCAAGTCCAGACCACCATATGTGGTCAATACACCCATGTATCACTAATCTCCAAAAAAGTCACTATCAATATCCTAACGTTTGTATAAGACACAATACGTGAATTAAATGACCATGTTGGGGTGAATATATACATACTCAGTAGTATTCCCTAAAAATTGAAGAGTTGAAAAATAATGATATTATAGAATTCAGCTCAACCCAAATAAAGAAGGAAATGAAAACTTGTTAGATACATATATATTCTAATAATGAAACTCAGTAGATAGAGAAATGGGATCTCCATATTACAACCCATAAAAAGATGATGATTCTATCTGTAGGTCCAAAATTACATCCCCAATTCCTAGCATCAAATGAAACCTCACTATAATCTGTGTGGAGGGGATCACTCCATGATACATCACTCTACAATCGAGGGAACACTCACTCCATTGGAGGACCCACACCCCCACCAAAGTTCAAATACATGGGAGTAATACTTTTTAAATTGTGGAAATCTTCCCTTTGTTGGATAGTGTTAACTCTATCATTATAGAGTACGGGGGACCCACCCCTGGTGAAACAAGGGTGTTCCAAACCCTGAATCACTCCGATGATCCTGCCCTAATCACTACCATTATCAAGTGTCACAAAAAAAGGAATCACGCACATAACACCTCAAATTGTATCTCATATACCACAGTGGAGTCCACCATCATGTTATACATGAAAAAAAATTAAGATAGGCTACTCGCTGGCGAAAATCCTAGTTTAAATGAAGGATATATGAGAGGAATAAGTTTCTAGAGGGAATAAGTGTCATGTATGGGGGTCCATGCTATAGTCAAACCTACCTCACTTCCTAGTTGTGTTCTCCTATAGATATGGCTTGGGAATCTATGTCATAAAGAATGTGTGTATAGGGTGTAAACAGCATGTTTGGGACACTTGGGAAACTACATGTGTTCTCCTAGTGCTACCCATGTACTCCTAGAGTACATGTCATGTCCATCCACCAAGGGTCTGTGGGCATGATACAGAAAGAGCATGGCTTGACTGGCTATGTAAATATAAATGGTCTTTTCCATGCCTTACATGATATTTGGGGACACATGGGATCCTCAGTATGTAACGCCTATACATGAAAATATGACAATATAGGTGTCACATGACATTTATTCCCTCTACACATTGTGTGATATTTATCTCAACATGAAACCTTAGCCATCAAAAAGACCCCGACTACATGGTGTGTGTTCATCAATGTACAATTCGTGTGTACTGTGAATTTACAGAAACTAGATAAGGTTTCATGTGTCTTCTAGATCCAACATTTCTGCCATATATCCCACCTTTTAGCCATCCAAAACTAAATGGTAATGACTATAGACATAAATTATGACCCTCCAGGGGTTGGAAATGAGAAACCAGCTACCTGCATAAAGTACCACTATGCATCCCATGCACCTTCGATCTCTTGATGCTGCATTGGATCTCAGATATATGAATCATCACCTCAAATCCATCAGGATCCATTTTAAATCATCATCCTGGTCATCGTTCTTGAAACTACCATGATTCAAGGATTTTAGTCATGATCGGACCAACCTTGACAATTTTGAACTATAACCTCCTAGGATAGTGGAGAACAACACAGAGAAAAGGTGGGAGAAATCCCATGAACAATGGTGAAACCATAATTGGACGATAATTCTTGGACAAAGATTACAGATTGGGGAAATCCATTGTGATAACATGGCATAAAAATAATAAATTGAACTAAAAAATGTAATTCATATATATGGATCATATGAAGGGTTAAATAATCACATATCAAAATAAGATAATTAAAACTATGATCAATATTATAATAAAAATGGAGGAAACCAAAATTTATGAGTCATACCTCAATTTGGATCAATCATTGGTGAAGAACATTTTCTCTAACTATAAGGAAGAACTGATGTGTTTGCTTCTTCTGGGCCCACCTTTATTTGATCTTCCATCCTTATCCAATGCAATTCATTATTGAAGAACATCAAAGACTCCTCTCAATACTCCCAGGGCTATACAGATAACCATGGAGAATTCATATAGTAGAAATTATATAGAGGTGTTTTAGGTTATGGGTATTAAATAAATAACTAATATAAAAAAATAAAATTAATTAATTAATTAATTCACTTAACATGCCCGCCAATGGTTCCATCAACTGAACTTCCAATGTTGACCAACTTTTGGTCATGCCTAGGGTAAAACCTGCATTTTTTAGTCAATTACAGTCTAAAGTTTCTCATCAAAAGTCCCTAAATATGGGAAAACCATTTATTATAAATGGATGTGTTCATGTTATATTAATATATTTAATATTTTTATAATATCAATTTGGAGATCACCATGATTTGGAATCTCACACCATAACATTGCCTGACTCGGATTTTTTTTAAAATAATCCATAGCCTTATAAAGAAAAACCAGGGTCTCTATATCCCTTCTTGGACTTACGACAGACTATGTAGGAAAGTGTTCCTTACCCATCTTCATTTTGTACACCCTTATGTTTCTCAACCATTTAGTGATTTTTGGAAACTTTACATTGATGATTCTTCTATACTTCCCAACTTTGTATTATGATTCGTGATTACTTGGATATTTCCCTCTATTTATATATCATGGATTTAATGTCATATTATCTATTTATGTTGAATATGATATATTTTATAGAAATAATGGATGTATGGTGACAATAATTGTATCGATTCACAGTGGTATCCAATTGGGATTTAGTTATCAAACCCTACATGGGCCTTCAAGCATATGTAGACATTTTTTTGGACACAAGTAAAGGGAAGGGATTTATTGTAATGATAGGTTTTCGTGTCCATTGTTACTTTTTTATGAGTTTGGGATGGTGGTGATGGAAATCTATATGAAGTTTGGCTCATGGAGTTGTGGAGATCCTTATTGTTGGTCTTTGGATTATTATAGGTTCTATATGTTTTGATCTGTTCATCTCCATCATGTATTATTGATCACCCATTAGTTGGTATGCTATCTTTGGCACTATTATGGTTTGATATATTATCGTTATCACATGTTTTCTTTTTATGGTGAAATTATTCCCATGTTTGTATATCAATACCCAGGTGCTTGTCCTAAGCCCATAAAGATTGGGAACATGATTCGGGTCATATGGAAATCTAATTTGGGTGAAGTGTTAGGTTGAACCTATTTGGTTTATTATACTTCTTAAACTCATTAAATCATCTTCAAACATCATCCAAAGGTTCTCCTTCCCATGATACATCAAAAAGTATTCTTTGTGAACCATGGATGGATTCTTTAACATCAAGATGTCTATTTCTTTCTAAATAATAGATTATTAAAAAAAAAATCCCTTATCTAACCCCTTCATATCATATAGAAACTATTATGATCCCTACTTTTTAATAATAATAATTACATTTCTTATATATGGAGAAAAACAAACCAATCTTCATAGTTTATGAATCGTTGCTATAAATTTGACCAAGCAGGAACTCTAACCAGAATCTATCACCAAATAGTATCATATCATCAATATCCCTTTTCCATTTATAATATTAGAAAATTAATCATCTATTTACACACTCTAAAACACATATTGACATGTTCATATCATCATGGTATCTTTTCTAATTGATAAAAAAAAAATTATCATTTCACCATTGAGCTCTTCAAGATATGAAAAATGAATAATATCACAACCAACGTAGTTGAAAAAAATATACTAAGTCTAACCTAATATAAGAAAAAAAAGTATTGTAGGGTTAGGTAAAGATTATATTCTCCAAGTATCGGTGAATGATAAAATAATCAGTATGAAATAACAATAAATAAAAAACAATAAATTAATTATGATTTTATAAAACAATCCAAATCATTTTAATCATCAACATAACTTTCATTAAAAAAATTTATAACATAAATCATGATATATTTGAAACTTTTTTACATAAATTAATATGTTATTAATAAATGTAATTAACTAAATTTTACCTATCATAAAAATAAAAATACAAGATTATAATCCATTTACATGTTAAAAATATTCAAAAAATATCAATTTGTGTTCGGTATTATAACTTAGAAGCCTTTCAATGATTAATCATTCTCTTTTATAAATTGAAAACTAATTTAGAATCTGTTATATAAAATAGAATTGATAAAATACCGGAAGAGAAATTTGTAAGTGTTCATATTGTGAATCCTCTTAAAGTACCAAATTCATTCAACCAGAATGTGTGGATTTGGAAGATCATCCTTATAAGATAAAGTCATTAGAATCCAGTGACTTTACAGGTTCAATAGATTGACTAGAATATATGAAACTTTTGTTGGGATTTTTGCAATTAGTATTTGAATTCAATAGATGGAGGAATCATCCTAAAGTCATATGTGTGGATGGAGGTGATGTATTAAATTTACCAGATATAGTAAAACAAGATAAGAATTATTGCTTGTAATGAAAATAAAATAATCCCAAATGATGGTCCTCCATGGAAGTCAAAGGTTAATACAAACAATTTATTGGTTAGAACCCGCTGTAAAAGGTAAGTTGTACTATGTGTTGATGTGTTATATGATCATTGATTTTAATGGTCTAAATGGTTGTCAAATCATAGTGGTTGTAAAATTATTTTGTAGTTTTGGTGAAATGAAAAGACATAATGCATCTTCCATTAATATAGGACTCAATGTTTGAACCATGAAAATCATCGTGTGTATTTACTTTAATTTATTCTCTATTATGATTTTTGAATGTTTTTTGACTTGTGAGTGAATGTGATATAGTAATGTGATTTATTATGGTGATTAAGATGTTTTTTTCTTAAATTTATACATTGAGGTTTGAAAGAATTCCTTTATGAACCTACTTTTTCCAATGTTGTTCTACTATTGATTCTTCCCATGGTTAAAGTTGGTGCGGGAATCTCAACATAAAATCGAGTCCACATTAATGAAATTTTACTAAAAAAATTAAAAATCAACATGTATATCCAATTTTTTTCTCCTATAAAAATATAAAAATATGATTTTTTTAATCTATAAAATAAATTTTGAACTTAATAAATTATCATATTCATCATAACAATCCATGTTAACTTTACCAATATAGTTATTTTTATTTTATCCAAATTTTCCAACATTAGATGTTTGATAAGTAAAGAATTATTTTCTGTAATACTCATATAATTGGAATAGATTATAATAATCACAACATGAAAATACGCATCAAATGCATCTTATATTTCACTAAAAAATACTCCAAAAATCTTAGCTTGAGCCTTGGAACTAAAACAAAAACTAATGAAAATATCAAAATATAATCATCCCAATATATTGAAATATTCTCATCATGTCCATAAGAATATCAACCATGAAATAAGGAGGATTTTTTCAAACTTATTTTAATATTATATAAAATTTCAAAATCCCTTAAAATAAATATGTTTAATGATTGGCAATGGAAAATATGTGTGATGTTATAAAATAGTATCAAATACTTTTTAATTGTATCCAATTTCTCTAATTCGTCATTCAAAAGAATAAATATTTGAAAATTATAATCTTATTACTCACAATATATGAATTTTTTTATTTACATAGCATTATCAAGTATAAAATATGTTTAATTCCATATTTTATAACCATCAACACAAAACTTCTTCATTACATTTAACAAAAAAATCAACTATTTTATAAATTTTTAAATCCAAATAAAAAATTCTTTTCATATACCTCTTATAATTTAAAATAATATCAACATCATCAGTTTCATTGAAATAATATTTAATAATAAAAATTAAATATAACAATAACAAACTTAAAAAATAGTCCATTATGAAACATTTTTTTTAAAAAAATTCCTTTGTTTCAAAGAAGAAGTTATTACATGATTATAACTTGCATTATCTAATGTAATGAAACAAACATTCCAATAAATTTTTTATATGATTAAAATCACAGTCACTTCATATTCCAAAAAATTATTTATAAAATAAAATATCAAGAATTTAAAAAGAATTATTCTTTTTTAATTATTCAATATTTATCAATATAATGTGCTTTTACAACCAAAAAGTTATCATAAATACTTTAATATTTTATATTATAAAATGTAAAATCATATTTTTCGAGGTTCATTTCCCAAATCATTCATTACAACATCTTTCTCTCTATCATATACAATTATTATATCTCTTTTGTATATATCTCCACCTATAAACTTTAATTTAAGATTAAAAATATAATAAAGCAGTCTAAAACCAGTACTTTTCAAAAAAAAGTAAGTGGTTTGTTTCCATACATAAAAAAATTGAATCATGGAACTATAAAATTCATCCAAATCAAATTTGAATATACCCAAATAACTACTTTATCAGTTTTATGATAAAATTATCATTTATATTTTTTATATCTTATATTGACCATATTCAACAAAAAGATAAATGATAACATAAATTTTACATGTCATGTGTGGAATAACCTCCAAAAATATATTTACAATGATTGTATTTTGGACTAACATCTTCAATCCTTATGATTTATATGCACATAGTGTATTCTTATATCTGTATCTTAAATGTGATGTGTCATATGATAACTTAAAAATCAGGTGTCAGATATTTTGTTTCATATTTATCTTACCAATATATTGGATGTTTGTATCCATATTAATATATAATCTTATAAAATAAAACTTAAATTAATAAAAATATCATTTAAAATATTTATAGCTAGATTAGAACAAGTTCCTTATCATTAAATTCTATGTTTATCAATATAACATGTTTTGTGAGGATATATTATGTCATATACTATTTCTGAAAATATATCTTTTTTTATCTTTTATTCATTAATATGTTTTGTATTATGTTTAGTTGTACTGAAATTTTTTGGGCATAACAGTTTCCAACGAAATAAAATTAATGTTACATACACTCAAAATTAAATATTTTATTAGGAAAAATTACCAATAATAGATTCACCATGGTCTGAAATGGTATAGCCCGAGGGTATCCCTGGTAATAGTGAGCATACAATCTGGAGGAAGGGATCCAATAATTGATTATTTGATGAGCTTTTCATCATACCTTTATTTATGTGTGAGGTTTTCAGTCACATTATTCCCTCGAAGAAATGAGTGAAGAATCTCTATTCAGTGATTTATAATATTCATTCAATCTCTTAATTTCTAGGAAAATGATAAAGGGTTGCGGATATAACCAAGAAGATACACAAAAAATAGATTTAAGTGTCTTTCCACAAATATTAGGAAAATTACATATAACATGAACAAGTTAATCCCATTGATCATACCTCATACTTTGGTTGTTGTACAATTTCATGCAGTATGGAAGGTGATAAAGGCTATCCCCACACATCCCCTCATATCTCAAACAATTCTACCTCCTCTCATGATACCCTAATCACAGGAGACATCAATTTTGAGATCCATACCTATACTGGGAGGCCTCCAATAGAACCATTGACCCTAAAAACATTACAACCATCATCCAATAGATAAATAAATTTTTTCATATGATTCTTCATCAATAGAGACTTTTCCCTTCCTTTAATCAACCCGCCAAGATGACCTCACTTTCACTTTAATGTAAAGATGAGAACATTTTATTCCTTAATTATTCCCCTTGTTCATGTATTCTCAAATATTAAAACAAACCATATAAAAATACCATTATGTTCACCCTTGATTCCATGATGGCATGATCACACCCCTAAAACCACAAAGTGAGAATGTTCTAGATAGAATCTCCTTGGATCCTGATGATTATGTAGTATCTTAGTAGTTCCCATATTTTTATCACCCCCTCTACTTAAAAGAAGATATGGAATTTATTTTCCACTTTTTATCTCTAAAAATAAATAAATTTCAAATCTAAAAATATACCTTTTCATTGATCTTTGTGGTCTATAGTAATGACATCATTCTGAATGCATGAAACCATAATGTGAGATTGGTGTCTTTGTTAGATGTTGTGGTTTGGTGTCCTTGGTTGGTTGTTGTGGCTTGTTAGACTTATTTTTTGTGTATTGGTGGAGTTGGTTGTTTTGGATTGGTGGATTTTTAATATGGTGGTGTATGTGGTTGATGATTTGTAGTGGTTTTATAACAATGGAATGATAATTTGCTTGAATAATATAAATTGTTATGGGATGAACTTATACTAATGAAAATGGATGTATACGAACCAAAATGGAAAATGGAATATGGAATTTGGTCCTTATGTAATGATTTCATGATATTTTTGGTTTATAATTATTGGTATCAAATGTTGGAGTGGTATTTACGACACCCAATTGGTTATCTATGTTGTACGACAATGATAGTTTAAACCCATAGGTGTGGGATAGTGTGAGAAATTATTATATGTTGTGTTCTTGCGTTTTTTTTATGCACACAAACTAATTATAGTTCTATATAACAACACCCAGATGTTCTGGTTAGGTTTTTTTCCTAACATCTAGGATGGGGAGGATTCAAATGACTCACTACCCCCTCTCCCCACTCTCTCATTAATTATGGTTCATGATGATGTTGATGATACACAACGGGGGGCGGTACATGGTGGTGGATAGGGATATATGTGGTGGGTGTAATGTTTGGTAGGAATAGGGAACAAGGTTGATTTCCTAGCCTTTTATAATAAACTTAAACCCTTTTTATGGTTTGATTGTGTGGTATGTGGCACGAGTTGAGGGCTTGGCTTGCCCATTGAGATGGTGATAGTTATAGAAGGGATGAGAGAAAAGGATCTATTCTCATTGGGTGAGAGTTCTAAACCAAAGGTAAGAGTGATTTTGGGGAAGCTCTATATATTATTTTGATACTATTTTACTATTTTTGGATATTTTATTTGTAAATCATGCATTATTTTGGTTGGGGGAATTGGTTGATCCGCTAGGTGCATGTTGGTTATGTTGTTTTCCCACCAAGGAATTAACATAGTATTTTCACATTTTCATGAGAGAATTTGGGTATGATACTACCGAGTAAACAAATTATACTCACCCCATATATATATATAAATATGTTTTATATTTTTCCAATAGGGTTTTGGTGATCAATATGGACATTACTATCTTGGAGTTTGAAGCAGTTGGCTCATTGACAAAAAAATGGCATTGTTTTGTTTTTTAGATACATGTATTTGTTTAAAATCATACATGGTGAGTTTTATTTTATGATACTTTCGTTTTTTATATATCTTGAAATATTTTTTGGTGGTTTATGCTATGATACATGGAAATATTTGTGGGAAGTTCCTCCCATTATGTGTGATTTACACTCAGTGATAGTCATCAACCTAGGGCCTATTAGAGGTGGGGTTAAAGGGTCACTCTCATTTAATTCAAAAATCCCTGAAGGGTTACTGGTGGGGGAAGTTCCTGATAGAGTGGTATCAGTGTTTTTGGTTAAGAGATAAGATAGTGATTGGAGTTAGGCATCTTTGAGGATTGTAAGTGTTGGCAGGGCCTTAGTTCTGGGTGAACATAGTACATAATGTAAGCAAGTTAAATTAACTTAGGAAAAGGATTTTAGGGTCCATTATGATTTGATGCATGTAATTTAATATTTCTATGCATTCCAAGTGAAATATATCTTCTTGTGGGGTAGATTCTTAATATAGGTACATGTATCATTCCTTCTTGAGTTCTATTTTTTTGGGTGGTTTGGGGGATGAATAAGTTAAATGATAAAATGAATCTAAATAAATCTATTGCTAATTAAATTAGTATTTTCTCATTTACTTTCAAACATATTTTCTAGTCATCATCCACGTTTTGATCAAGTTGGAGAAGTTTATTAGGTTTTCCCCATTAATCAACGGATGGTCAATCTCGATCAATTGGATGATTAGTGGAAGCTTACATTTTTTTGCTTTTCATCATGAAAAAGTGGTGAAGTATGGAAGTGGAATCTCTAATTTGGAGGCAAAGTACTGGTTATTGGAGTTATAGAATGATTTTTTCCTAATTTTACCCTGATGTGAGTATTGGTTTCCCCAAGCATTTATTCGGTTGTGAGGAGAGGTGCCTCAATGGTGTAAATTAAATCTCGAGAATCATAAGAAGGTTGAAGTGATATTGGATGATTTCAAAATATAGTTCATGGTTGAGTTCTTATCAAAAATAGAGAAGGTGGAGAAGAGGTAGGAGTGTCTCTCACTCTAGTAGGGGAACATGAGCATTCAGGAGTAGAAAATAAAGTTTAATTATATTCAGTGATTTTCTCCTGACATCTTTCCAGATGAGGAATCCCAAACACATCATTTATAGGAGGTTCTATTTCCCACCATTTTTATGTAGTTCCACCATTAATTTTAACCATATATTTGGAGGTGTAGAATAAGGTTGAGGTGATGTAGAGGGTACATCAGTGGTTTGGAGAACTATTATTGGAGGATCAGTAGGGTCATATGAGGAGTATGGGGTTTGATTAAGGTTCATATATGTCATTTCATTTGAGATTCTGACTGGCAGAGAAGTGGTCTTAATAATCAGCCTCATGTTTCTCTAGGTATAGTAGTTCTCATATGTATACTGGTATTTATTCAGTTCTATGTTATGGATGTGACGGTTATGTAAATTATTAGTGGTAGTTCCCATCATACCCATGGATTTGTTATGCTTTTGGCATCCAAACTCCTTTTTCAACACTAACAATGTCAATTTCCTTCACGGAATTATCTACAACATGACCCACCAATTTATAATGATCATCATGTCCAGTAGGATTATGCTCATCCAGGAGAAGGTGGAGTTGGTAGACGATAGCCCTATGATGTCCCTCATAATCAGACTCCCAAGGCAGAGCATGGAAATGGAGGACATCAACCATGAGGCATATGAGATGATCAAGGGAAGATAAATGAAATTGAGGGACCAACTGTAGAGGATTCATAGGCTGTTCATGGTAAGATAAGTTTATCATCTACCTTGGTTTTTTCATTATTTGATTCTGGATGTTTTCAGTCCTTTGTTATTATTGATTTGGTTTAAACATTGGGATTGAATGTGGAGAGTCCTCTAGTACCCTTGGTGTTATCGATTCCAGTTGAAGGTCAAGACAGATTGTTTAATATGTGTTAGTAATGTAAACTAATAAGTTACAATGATTTAAACTAGTGAGAGGGGTTTTCCTATGGGCATTAGGTTTGTGGATCCCATTTTTTTATTTTATGGTTGAATCATCCACATAGTTAATGGGATATCTTAAAGTGGAGGATACTAGAGTTTTTCTTGGGTATTTGGATGTTTTACTAGAGGAGTTTTTGACCCTACACCTTTGTGTGACATCGAGTTTCAGATATAGTTATATCTAGGAACATCTCTGATTTTGATGGATCCTTATCAGATGTTATATTAGGAGTTGTGAGAGTTAAGAATCTAGATTGATGATCTATTTCAAAAAGGTTTTATCAGGATAGGTGTATCACCATATGGAGATTTGAATATTTTTTATAATACGGATCATGCTAGTATGAGGGTGTGCATAGACTACAATTGGATGAATCAGGTGATGATCAAGAATTTTTACTCTATTCTGAGGAAACATGGTCTATTTGACCAGTTGAGAGGGGATATATGGTTTCTTATGATCAATTTTAAGTCTGGATATCATCGGTTGTGTGTAAAGGAGGAGGATATCAGGAATACTACTTTCTAGTGTAGGTATAAACATTTTGAGTATGTAGTTATTCCAATTAGAATCATGGATGAACCAACTATGTTCATGGGACTCATGAACTCAGTTTTTCATGAGTTCCTAGATTAGTTCATAGTTTCAATCATCAACAACATTCTCATGTACTCAAAGTCTAAAGAGGATAATGTTAAGCATATGAGGATTGTTATGTAGACTCATTAACACCACTTTCTTTATGGAAAATATTCCAATTATAGTTTATGTTCATGGGAGGGGCATTTTCTTTGACATGTAGCATCTCAACATAGAGTGTTAGTAGATTTAGTTAAGGTTAAAGCTGCAATTTCTTCGGTATCACCAAAAAACACAACACATGTTCATAGCATTCTTGGTTTCATGGGTTATTACATAAAATTTGTGTCTGTGTTGTCTTATATTTCACCCCATTAACGTATCTAATAAGAAAATACTAGACCTTCATTTAGATCGATAATTTCTAATCAGTATTCAGCTACCTAAAATAGAAATTGATCTATGACATATTTCTTCAGCTACCTAAGGAAGGTGTGGTGTTTGAGGTGTTATATGATACTTCTCATTTGGTCTTGGTATGTGTCTTGATGTAGTAGCAGGAAGTGATCTCTTATGGGTCTATGAAATTATGTATTCATGAATGTAACTATTCCACCCATGAACCAGATATGGTAGTAGTGGGGGATGCTTTGTAGTGTTAATATATTTCAATATCTTGAGGTATATTTTCAATGAGCATGAACTGAATCTATAAAAGTGGTGATGTATGGATTTCATGTAGGAATATTTATTTGAGATCTCCTATACACTAGAGATAGGATATGTCATCAAAGATGGGATTACTTGGATTTCATGTGGAGCATTTATGGAGTCAGAGTATATTTGGAGGATAATGGAGGAATTGGAAGCTATGAATATTAGAGCAGAAGAGGTTGATTAAAAAATTTGTGTTTTAGTATACAGTGGAGCCTCCCTTGTAATAGTAAGTGGAGGATTCTGAGTGGGGAGACCCATAGGTAGAGGTGATGTGGGACTAGTTTGTTCATGGATATAGCCTAGATGGATTGTTAGAGGATGGTCAGTATCAGTTTATGTTCCAATTGAAGATGTTTGTCCCATTAATGGTGAATGAGGGAGTCCTTTGTGAGTTTTATAACTCAATTTTTGTGGTCTATCTTGGAATAACCAAGATGTATTGTGGTTTGAGGAGGAAACTTTGGTATCCAATCATGAAGTGGTCAGTGTCATAGTTTTTGGCACAATTTCTAGTCTGATAGTAGGTTAAAGTAGAGCATCATGTTCCTTGTGTTTTGTTGCAGCCCATAGATATCCTTGAGTTAAAGTGGGAAGACATATCGATGGATTTAATCATTGGGTTACCCCAAGATCAAGGAGTATATGATGCTCTATGGGTGATCATGGATCAAATGATAATGTCAGATCATTTTTTGGTGATTCGGGAGATGAGTACCTTATATGTTCTGGAGAGATATTATATGGATGAGGTGGTGAAACTTTATGGAGTTCTAAGGAACACCATTTCCAAAAAAAATCCCTCAGTTTACTTCATGAGTTTAGAGAGGAATATAATAGAGTTAATATTTATATTATTTTTCATGTGTATTTAAATGATTTAATCCCCATTAATTTATCAATTTGATATGAAATTCATCATTTGTATATTTCAGGTATATTTTGTTCTTAAATGTGTAAATTTATTTTTATATTAATTTAACTATTTTATATCACTATTTAATTTCAATAATCAGTCTTTAAATATTGATTCAAATTGAGGAATTATTTTTTGTAATATTTCTTTGTTCATGGAATGGAACTTCTTCAACTAGACTCAGTGCTAATTATAATTTCATGGGGCTCAGAAAAATTAGCCTATCTGAAAATTCTTTTTGGATAACAAAATTGATAACTACTCATTAAATGTAGCTTATATAGGACTACAGGCATCCAAATGAGGTAATTTCAGTTCAATATGAAAGAGGTATCAAGGTCAAATGTTAAATTTAAACTTCTTGGAGAAATTTTTTCATTAGAGAAACCATTTCACAAATCCAATTAGAGTAATATAAAGAGTATATTCATCTATAAAAATATATTTAGTAATTAAATAATAATTTTTTTTAAAAAATTTACAAAGTATTTAAAATTTTTAGGGTTTATAGAAAAAAATTCTAAAAACTCTTTAGAATACCTCTTAGAGAGCATTTTTCAATTAGTGGGCATAAAATGAGATTACTTTTGATGGATAGATTCTGGAGGAGAAATTTATTATGTTTATTTTTCTCTTTTCTTAGTTTTGTAATAGATTATACTTGACCCTTATTCTTAGTTACCCTTCACATGGAGTGGTAAACATTAGAGTGATTGGGGAGGCATGGGGTGTTCTTTTTTGTAATGTCGGTGTTCCTACACTTCATGGAATAAAATCTGTTTCTTTCTTCTATTAAGTTGGTTTCAATATTTTAATAGTAGTTTATATTATAAACCGGGATCATATTTGGTTTTAGATTATATTGTTGTTATTTTATTGGTTGATTATCAATATCTCCATTAATTAGCATATGGTTTGTATATGATGGAATAAACTAGGTCTTAGTAGTGAAGTACTTAGAGATCGTCATTACATGTGGGAGGGGTAGTGAACACTCTTCACTGATTGGGATAAACAAGACCCAATTGGGTATTACCTAAGTTAATTGAGGGTATTCACTAAAAATATGTCCCACATTTGAAAGAGGGTAGAACAAGTTGATATCCTGGAAAGGTTTATTCTCACCAATACCATTTTACCAAGAAAGTTATAGGAAGTGATTGTGGAATCTAACTTTAATCAATTTAGTAGAAGAGGGTTCAAAAACATGGAACTACGATGGAATTGAAATTAGAAAACCATCCCTAACCTTATCTCCCTTATTATATCACTATTTTAAATTACTTTATTCTTAAATGTTATTTTAATATCTTGTTTTCTTACATTATTTTGTTTTCAAAATCAAATAATTTTAAAAAACCCACTTTTCCCTCCTAATTTAAAGTGTTAAACTTTATTTTTGTGCACTCCTCTATAGAGACAACCTAGGTTGAGAACTATACTATGTTTTGACATAGGAAACAAAATTTTGACATCCCATGATAGAAATGATTCAAAACTTAGAATCCTTTCTGATAAGGCAATGCTAATAATCAAATTTTAAATAGTTTTCTATTTTCAAATTAAAAAAGAAAAAGAAATTTTTTACTCATCCCGATCTACAAAAGATGGTGTTTCTTTATTTTCAAAATAGAACAAAGATTATCAAATATTAGTCCTCACTGAGGATTAATTCATTATGTTTATCCATAACCTTAAATATACTATTTAATCCCAGTATTGGAGTTATTTCATAGAGAATTAATAGATATATTGGATTACTTGTAGTAATTTTATCAATAAATGGTTAGTGAATAAAAATAGTATTCCTTAATTCCTCCCAGTTTTTCTAAAGAAATTACACATGTGAAACATTAATAAAAGTGGTTATAATGGTATAAAATACTAGTTGTAATGGATTAAATATAATATACATGATATTAATATCCAAAATAAATAAATAGCTCATGAGTATCTGGAGTATCCTCAACCTAAACTAGAGATGGAACTATATCCATTGGAGGAGGATATTTCCCCACTCATCTTTGAAATAGAAGATACTGAGGAGGTCAATAATAAATGTTTGAAGATCCATTCCACCTCACTAAACCATTTATAGAGGATATTGTTAAAGAATATTTTTCTACGAATGTAGGTGTTGGAGATCAACAATATTTGGATGAAATTAGGAATGAATATGAAGTGAAACATGATATACCCATCCATAAAAATGAATAATAATTAGAACCATTATATCTTTCTCTAGCCTTGAAAGAAGAATAAGAAACCACATAAGTGGGGGAGTTTAAAGAAAGAATGGAGGAGCATGACTACCATCCTCTAATTACAACCACATAACACCAAGAAGAACTTTCCTCTAAAGAAGAAATTAAATATGAACTAACTCAAGGATATGATATTTTATTGAACTCATTTTCAATACAATTTTATTGAAACTAAATTGAGAATCACCCCTATTTGTTTTCAATTTTCATATTATGCCAACTCATGTTTTTCCTTGGAGGGAGATGAAGAAAATTAAGATGCACTTGATGAGGAACATATAGAGCTTTTAGAACATGTAGAATATTTACTGTAGGTATTCCAAGAGGATATTCAAGATGATTTTCCTAAGTAAACCTAGAAATATGTTTTTGAGTCATCATTTTTTTCAAATATAATTAAACATTGACTTTACCTTTTATTATTCCATTGATGAAACATACCTGAAGCAATCACTAGAGAATTTAGAAGAGGTTTTATAAGTGAAAACCAAGAATAATGAGGAATCATAAATTATCCTACCCTGCCATGAAAGTTGTAATTTATTGATAAGGGGGTGGATTTAGTGTAATTTTTTCAGGGAGTTCTCAGAAACAATGAAGAATAAATGTACGGTGGAAGAAAGAACTGTTGGTAGTTCAAATTAAGGAAACTCCACCCAGCATCAGATTTTAGATAACAGCTTGTATTACACTTTCGAAGATAGTCAATACCCATAGTTCACTTTGGGGTAAAATCAATATCTATCTTTCTTTTATTTCCCCTTCTCATTCAATTTCTATTTTATTTTCTTTCAATATTTGTTTTGTTCTCTTTTCTGAATTTTTTTGGTTTTCCATGAGATTTACTTAGGAGATTAATTTAACTTTGCACTGCTAATAAGTCATGTTGTACCTATACTTAACTCTTTATTACTGTGACTCAATTAAAAAATTATATACAAGATAAATCTACTTGAATTCATTGAGGACACTATATACATTATTTGTGGGGGAGGGATCCTTTATAATTTAGGATTTCCAAATTTCTGTTTTCTAAAAATTTTTGTTTCTTTTTCAAAATATTCTTTTTTTTATTTTTCAATTTTTGTGTTTTTTTAAAACATTTGATTCAAAATTATTATCTTTTCCATTTTTTAAACTCGTTCCAATGATTGAACCAATTTATCCCATGAAACCTAACATTAATGAATACTGAAATTGACTTTGTTTCAAGTTTAAAACATTGATATCTTCATTAAAAAAACATTTGATTTTTGAATCTCATGACACATCACAATGTCTTTATATTTAAAATAAACTTATAATTATGCTTTTGAACCATTTATTCATATTCTTTAAGTTCATCTCATTTATGGAGAGAACTGGTCTGTGTTTCTTCAACCAAAATTTTATTCATTTCTATAAAAAATTATGGGTTTGAGGTACTTTTGTTTCAAATTATTGAGCCATTTTTTTAAATATCCATTTTCAAGATAATCCTTTTTATCCTTTATTACCTTTAAATTTAATCCATGTATCCCTTATAAGCCATGAAAAACCTGTTAGGTTAGCCACATTAAAAGCTAATTTTCCCTACCCAACCAACTTTGTAAGTCAAAACGCATGATCTAGTTAAACTTATGTGTTTGGGGAAGCTGTATTTTGGTGAGCTACATCAGTTGGTGCTACTTTGGGTTGATAATTAAATTATAAAAAAGTGTGTTTACTCCTAAAAAAGTTATTCTGATAAAATATTTGACTTTCTATAGTGTTTGAAATTAAAATCACCCTCACTTCCTTAAAAAATAAGTTATTTAGGATTATAAAATATCAATAAAAAATTCAATTTTGTTGAATGCATTTGAGTGGATGTCATTTTTTCTATTGAAATACTGAATGTAGTGTAGATTTATTAATGTTTCCATGATTATTAGAGATTATTTTATTCTAAGGGGAGTGGGGAGGAGACCATATATGATTTAAAATTAGAATCCTGTAATTTTTCATCAAAAATAGAGAAACCCTCCTTATTCTTCCTTAGATTTTTTGACATCTAATAACTAACAACTAAAATACATTAAACAAAATTAAAATATCCTTATAAGGAACATATGTCCTTGACTCACATCAGATGGATATGGAGGAATTTATTAGGCCTATGTTGGATCTTGCACGAGTATAGAGTAGAAAATCCTTGTTGAAAATTATCATTTGTGTGGTGAAGGAAAATTCATGTGAGGTAAGTGTTTTCTATGCATAGGAGAATAAATTAATTGTAAATGAATTGAATTATATGAATGGAGAACTTAAAATAATGGGTTTTGAGGATACATGAAATATTTTTCTTCTTGGTGTAAAATTTGTGGATATCATGGGCATGTGTTTTTAAATTTGTTTTGATTTGATTTGGATGCTTACTTATCCATTAGTCCTAGTTATATTTGTGGGGAATTCATAGAGATATCATTTTCATTATTTTCCATGTGCATTTCAATGATTTAATCTATTCCAATTTATTAATATGAGTTGAATTTCATCCGTTTTGTATTTTAGGGATATTTTGTGCTTAAATGTGAAAATTTATTAATTCTTTAATTTTAAAAAAAATGTATCAATTAAATAAAATATGTATAATTTTTAAATATTGTTAAAAATTTAGCAGTTATTTTTTTGTGGGATTGATTTTTTGTGGGTATCAACTTCTTCCACTCAACTTAGTGCTAATTAGAATTCCATAGGGCCCAAATAAACAAGTTAATATGAAAAATCTTTTTGGGAGACAGAATGGAACACTCCTTATTAAATGAGGGATATCGTGGGATATAAGAAACCATATTAGGTGATTCCCATTGGATATGAAATAGGATTAAATGTTTCCCCAATAAATTTCATGGAGTAATTCTCTCATTAAAGTAGTTGTTTAATGCATCAAAATATAGGAAGATGAAGAGTCCCTTCATCCAAAAAACAAAGCTTTAGTAATTCAAAAATAACATTTCATAAACCTGTCAAAAGGCTTTAAAATTTTAAGGGTTGACATCCAACAAAATTTTTAACAAATCTTAGGAATACCTCTTGGTGTTTTTCATCCAAATGGAGAGAATAAAGAGAGAAAAAGATCATATGATAGATTTTATAGAATAAATTTTCTATTTTTTTATATCTTTTCTTAGTTTTGTAATGGATACATCTTCCTCCATATTATATGATACCCATAAAATGGAGGAGTAAAGTTTTAATTAATTTTGGAAGGGTATATTTTATATTTTTAACTCTTTATTTCCTTCACTTAATAGAATAACATCCATTTTTTATTTTTTTATGTCAGTTTTAATATTCTAATTACAGTTTTTATTTTCAACTATGATCATTTTTTGGTTTTAGATTCAATTATTATTATTATATTGATCAATGATCAATATATCCCTTTAATGTGTTCATTTTTATATACAATGGAAAAAACTAGGGCATAGTGGTTAAGTACTTAACGATCATTAGTACGTGTCGGAGGGGTATTGGAAACTCTTGATTGTTTTGGATAAACAAGTCCTGATTGGGTATTTCCTATGTTAATTAAATGTATTTTATAAAACTCTATCACCCATTTCAAGGTGGTTTGACCAAGCTAAGATCTTGTAAAGGATTATTCTCACCATCACCATTTGACCAATGGAGTGAGAGGAATTGATTGTGGAATCTCACTTTAATCGATTTAATAGAAGAGGATTTTATAACATGGATCCAGGATAAAATTGAAATTTAAAATCCAATCCTAACCTCATATATTTTATCATGTCACTGTTTTGATCACTTTATTCATCAATTTTTTTTATCTCTTGTTTCATTAAATTCTTTTGTTTTCAAAATTAAAATTTTTCAAAAACATCAACTTTTTCATCTAATTTAGAGTAAAAAAAACTTGATTGTTGTGTAATCCTATTAAGAGAAAACATATTTAGACCACTATAATACATTTTATCTTAGGAAATAATTATTATTTTCACACCCCATGATAGGAATGTGTCATATAGAAACATGATTTTGTCTTTCAGTTGTGCCTTAACACCACTTTCCACCCCTATAAAAAAAAATAGATCAGGAGGACCATCCAAATACCGGAGGTTATCTTGAAAGTGTGCGAATTTTATTTCAATATATCATGGTTATAACACCAACCTTCAGTTAAGTTTCCTTGTAATAATAGCTATCATTTATCCTTTGATTTTACTCCCTTTGAGATATCATACGGGTGTCTGTGTCG
Organism: Viscum album; assembly: GCA_963277665.1. NCBI lineage: Eukaryota > Viridiplantae > Streptophyta > Magnoliopsida > Santalales > Viscaceae > Viscum > Viscum album. Next base: position 888,506,344 of record OY728121.1, read on the forward strand.
ATCCCCATTTTTCTGGATTGAGATCAGATTGGTGGAAATTATTGGTCTTGATGTGGTGAAGATAATGATATAGAATATTTAGATGGTTCATGAGAGGATTAAGGTGGTTCAAGAACATTGGAATTATTTTGTTGATCTAAGGAGTACGCTCTTAGAGTTTTAGGTTGGGGAACAAGTTTTTCTTAAGGTTTCTCCTCGTCATGGGTAAAAGAGGTTTGGTCAGGGGATAAATTTATCATTGTGGTTTATTAGACTCTTTGGGGTGCTGGGGTTCATTGGTGAGGTGTCATATCAGTGGGTTCTTCCTATGCAGTTGTATTTTATTTCGGGTGTCTTTCATGTGTCCTAACATCATTGGTATCTTCATGATGACTCCCATGTCATTGACCAAGGAGAGTTAGATATCAAGGATGATGTGATGTTTGTAAAGTATCTGATCAAAACCCAATACCATAAGTAGAGGGTGTTGTGAGAATGTTTCATCCCCTTATTTCATATTCTCTTAATATGTGGTGTTTTATTTAAGATTAATTTGGAGAATTATTTAGATATACATAACCAGTAACTGAAGTTGTTTTCTTCTTAATGTATTCTACAATTTTATTTTAATTATGTAACATATGTTTTGAGGATTAGTTTTTATGATGATGGTGTTTAGTTAGTTCTAGTGTTATGGATATATCTTTATTATTGTATGAGTGGTATATTTGAGTGGAGTATTTAGTGGTTTCTAGTGGTTGATGCTACCGTATCTGGTTGGTTTTGATTCTTAGGGATGGGAAACATTTTAGTGGTATCTGATGTAATGTTCTGAACATTTTCAACTTGTCCTTTATGTTTTTATGAGGATTATGTTTTTCATGATGGATTTTTGTGGTATTCTAGAATCTCAAAGTTTATTTTTAACCATTTAATTGTAAACCATGATGTGGTAGTGGGTGCGGCAGTTCCTGTTTTGATGTTCAATTTTATTTGAGGGAATTCCTATCTGTTTTGAGTTGGTTTTATGGTGATTAGTGCTCCAAAACCAATAAAACAACATGTATTGATGTTTTTTATAGCGTGTTGGAATGTCTTTCACCCTATGTAAAATGGTTCACAAAGAAAATTCCATTGGTGTGCATGGTTCCAAGCTTGGAACCTTGAGGGTGCCCGTGAGAGAAATGGGGAAGCAAGGATATCACCACGCCATGGTACACGACATTGGGAGGTTAAATGGATTAGTAATTTCGACAATTCCATGGTTCAAGGTGTTGTTCTATATAAAATAGTTTTTATCTAATTTTTAAACACCCGATATTTTATGATATCATGAAAAACAGTCCGGTTTGTGTCTGACCATAGGACACAACAACGTTTTCAGAGGTCACAATGCCATGGTGAAGGCCACATAGTACTTATCTATAAATAGGGGACTTAACATCATTTTTTTTAATTCATTTCCCTTTACTTTAACCTTGTAAAACCATTATCCCTTCCTCCATTCTCTCCACATTTCCTTCATAGATTTTAGACCCTTGGTTCATCTAGATTAAAGTTCCTTAGATCACGATAGTGTTTTCTTCTCTTTTATCTCCCTTGTTCACATTCATCTTTCTCACTATGGTTTGTTTGGTACAAAAACTCTACTTGGGAGAAATTATTTATGTAGGTTCATTGTTCATTGTCTTAAGTGGTGTTTCCTTCTAATCTAGTGGTGGTTTAACCTTATTTCTTGCACATTGATTCATTAGGGCTTCAGAATTGTGGTAGGGGGTTTGAGTTCTCTACTTCTTTATATACAATTTTGAAACTATCATACTTATAATTTCTATTGGGTGAATGGTATGGATTTTCCTAATCAAATACAAAGACAATAATAAATAAATTGGATGGGAATTGTGAAAATCACATTATGTAACTAGTTTTATAGATGTTTATGTTTTTTCTATCCTTTTTTATGACTTGTTATGATGGAATGATTAAAAATACCATTAAATTGGGTAAATATTTAAATCCAGTATTTTTAAAATATTAATCTTGATTTTCATTCAATTTTTTCATGTTGTGTGTGTCTTAGTGTCTTAGTTGGTCATTGTGGATCACTGTCCATGGTTGGTTTTTGTGGCTTGGGGGCATTGGTTGGTTGTTGTGGTTTGGTGGTCACAGTTTTTAGGGCTTGGGGGACTTGGTTGTTGTGTATTGGTGGGCATGAGATTTAGTGATTGATGTGGTTTATTCTTTGAAGCATTTCAACATTACTGGAATTATAATTTGATCGAATAATATAAATTGTTATGGGATGAAATTATACTAATGAAAATGGATTCATATGAATGGAAATGCAAACTGGAACATTGGATGTGGAACATATGTTATGTTTTCTTGAATTTTTTATTAATGATAGAAAACATTAGAGTGTTATTGGGGAAACCCTATTTGTGATAACATTCTTATGATGACATTATTATGAACCCATAGGTGATGGCTTGTGTGAAAGGCTATTATATATTTTCTTCTTGTATGTCTTTACTCTCTCTATCTGAGCTGTGTACTACATACTAACACTTAGATTTTTCAGAATGGGTGTTCATTCTAATAACTAGGATACGGAGGATACATATGGCCAACAACTACCTCTCACCCACTCTATCTTTAGTAGTGGTCTGTAATGATGTCGGTGATACATATTTTTGGGTGGTACCCAGTGGGGGATGAGGATATATGTGGTGGGGGTCATGTGTGGTAGGTTGAGGAAACAAGGTTGATATCGTACACATTCATGATACCCCACTACCTCAATTTTATGGTGTGATGTTGTGGTATGTTTCATGGGTTGAGAGATGGGATTTCTTGTGGTGATGATACAGTTTATTTCAAGGGTAATGAGATGATCTTGCCTATTGAGATTATGATAGTTATGAAAGAGATGAGATCAAAGGATGTCTTCTCATTGGGTGAGAGTGAAAAACCTGTGTGTAACGTGGTTTCAAGGAACATTTCAATATTCTTCTGATACTAATTTACTATTCTTGGATGTGTGTTTTGGTTAGCGATCCTTGGTGAGGATGGGGGAATAAGCTAACCTAGTAGGTTCTTGTTGGTTGTACTATTTGTTTCTTCACTAGAGAATTTGTATGATATTTTCTAATTTACATGAGTGATTTTGGGTATTATAATACTAATTAAACATGTTAATATGACATAATATATGTAAAAATCTATTTCATAGTTTTCTAGGATGGAATTGGTGATCGATTGAGATATTACTAGCTTTGAGTTTTGAGTTGTTGAGTTGTTGCCACGTGAATGTTTTCCTGGTATTGTTTTATTTTGCAGATGATTGAAATCATTCATACTCAATCATTGTGGGTTTGGTTGTACATGATTTGGGTTTATTTTATATATCATAGTGGACTATTTGGTGATTTATTCTATAATCTAGAAAAACATTATAGGTTAATGCCTCTCATTATGTGTGATATACCCTCGATGCTAGTCACTAACCCTGGGCCTACTAGAGAAGAGATTGATGGGTTACTCTCATATTAGCTTCCATCCTAGAAGGTGTTCCTAAGGGGGGATGATCATTATATATTATAAGTTATCATCTTCCATTGAACGAGTTGGTGTCGTCAAAAGATAAAAAAAATTAATGGATTGGTGCACCCAGTCAGTTCATCATTAAATGGTGGACTGGAATTTGGTTCACTGGGTTTTATTGGTACTAGATGAGGTCGCCACATGAGATTGGGAGTCATTGAAATTAATGGTGGGACCTCTATGATAGTTGGAAGTTGGTGTTACCTGTTGACCAACTAGGCCCCACAATAAATGTTGGGTGGGACCACTTGTACAAGTGTTGAATTATCACTATAAATTAGTGATCTGATTGGATGAATTTTCAATTTCAATTTCAATTCCATGTAACTTACAAATATAATAGAATATATAGTAGTGTTCCCCCATAGACATGGGATCTAAATTCAAAACTATTGAAAGTGGATTCCCTAGACCCAACATGTGTTGTACTTTGATTACCACTACATGTATGCAGTTTATTATATATACATGTGTTTACCTTTCCATAATAGTTTAGATACTTCTGCATCCAGTTTGTTTATGGAAATGTCCTTAGATTATATGTCAGATCAAAGGGTTATAGTAGATCCCAGGCTATAATGAGAACTCTGATATGCCATGATAGTAATCTTAAATTAATGTCTTATGGTCCAGTTACTTTATTTTGAAAGGACACAGATGATGTGTGACCATCAGGTGTTGAGGGATCATAAGCATTGAGACTTCTTCTCATGAATTTCACACTTTATGATATATAGTTATTGAGATCATGAGAACTGACCTACATAATAGGAATACCACATGTTTGAGGTGTCATTAGTCGTTCCTATCTACAGACACATGTAATGGTATCCAGACATTAGATCATTATCTTTGTATGTCATTAAATTTTGTACTTTGATGCAAGGTGAAAACCATGGAAATTCAGTTGTGTCAAGGTAGTTTATGTTGGGTATGTCATTGGTGACATGAAATTGATTGAATTATCAAGATAATATTTTTCCCTTCTGAGTTGAGGAAGACATATCTCAGGCCTGGTTGATTAGGACCTTCATTAAATCCATGGACATGTTAGTGGAAGGTAAGGCTGTCTGGACAAATCAACAAATAAAATAAAGCAAAACAAATTATGATGACACTAGTGTGCATTATTTTAATTGAGATATTGATGAAAATGAGATTATATTAAACAGACCATGTTCGTAGGAAGGTACTCATTTCATTGACTATACCTTATCTCTATAGGGGTCTCGATGGGTTACTAGACCCCACTCTAGGTCAGTTAATATTATTCACTGTAATTGAGATAAGTGCCTAGAGGGTCACACACTATTTCACTTTGAGAATCTTCCCTATTTTGGGAATAGTAATATAGAACTTGGTGGGCCCTACCACAGGGTCTGAGTATTATCCAGGTTCTATGGATCACCAAGTAATAAATAAATTCTTTAATTATTTATGTTTGGAATAATTTGTTGAAATTGTTTATAACATGTATTTACAAGTGATTAAGTAACTGCCAAGATAAAATATTATTCGAACAGATTTAAATATCTAGGGTTTGTTTAATATTTTCAGGATAAGTGAGTCAAGTTATAGACTCAAGTTTATCATGTGATATATATTTAATATATATTTCAGTTAGTGATAAAATTATAAATATTATTTATGGAATAATTTAATTTGTCATAAATAAATATTTATAATACTTATATTTTGAATATCTATTACACAGGGGTCAGGAACCCATACTAAGTATTTTAGGATATTCCCTACATAAGTAAGAGATAGGCTCTCCCCATGTAACTATTCATGTGTTAGACTTGATAGCCTACCTCTCCTACTGGATTCTAGAGAGAGATTCTCTCAAACAAAAAACATCTTCAAGCTCATCCTTCTTGGATTGAAGACTCTTGCCTTGTGGTGATCACCATTGTGTCGAAGAGCTTGTTGGTGTACTGTGCTTGCACCTGGATTCCAAAAAATGATCCACGAACATATTTAAGAAGAGTGTGTGGACAATCTATAGGGATTAGACGTTGGAGTCTTAGATCAACGGTCACCGACATCCTGTAATGGACTTGCAAACATCATATCCGAACAAGGTACATGTTAGATTTTATTTTTGTGCTCTATCAAATCAATGTGTGGTCCTCAGACCGTATTGGGATAATATCACTAGAGTCAACATCGTTACATAGCTATGGTGATGAAAAAAATTTAAAATTCCCATCCTATTATCTTATGTTTCCCATCCCGGTACCTAATAGTGGTATCAGAGGGACTTGTGGTTTCTCAAAGTCAAAGAAAAATTAAATTGAATTAAATTTATGTACGGGTTAGAAAATCAGTTCCAACATATCTGGTCGTATGTCGATCCATTTCTGAATGGCCAAGTTACGACCATTTGAAAATTTTAATTGGATCGACATTGTCAGTTTTAAATTCATCAGATTAATATTTTATGAAGAATGTGTTTTAATATTATTTATGTGTTCTTCAAAGTACCAAAATCTGACCACGCTTTGGCTAGAATTTGGTTCTCGGAATTTTTCTTGTGGTTTTATTTTTAGGAGTTAAATGAAATATATAATAATATTATTTTATTTTATTTTTCTCAAATAAAAATAAAAAATAAAAAAAGACATCCTTTAGACTTGGGGTCAAGTCATCCTTTTTATTTACTAAAGTCTTTAGACTTTAAAGTTAAAATTTAAAAAAAAAAATTGGAGACCAAGACCCCAAATTGGGTCTTCTCCTTTTAATTTTTTAAATAAAGAACAAAACAAATGGGGTTGATTTTGGTTTTTTCAAAATACAAAATAATAATAATAAAAGGAAATAACTCCCAAACGGTCTTCTTCCTCACATAGGAGCCACACCCCCCTCAAACCCTACCCCTTCTCCCTTGCGGTCGCACCATGCCAAGTAGCCACGAGCGGCCTCCCATCGCGCATCACCAGAGCGCCGCAACCGGTGCCTCCCTCCGAGAACACCGGATCATGTCGCCTCCACCTTGTCCAGGCCGAGTCACCCCAAGTTGCCTCTACCTCACTATCCCGGTCGGACCGCGCTCTCTCGGAGAACCCGCATTTCTACTGTTGTGGTCGGACCACACCTCGAGCTTCCCTCCCTTGCTGCCTGATCAAGACTCGCTGAAACTGACACCATCTGAGCTTAGCCTCCCTATTTCATGCTCCGGACCATGCCCTCTTGGAGGACCCCCCACCTCTCTGCTATCTCGACCAGACCAGGCCACTCTTCAGTAACGCGGGGGTAATGCAGGATGGGGCGAACACAATGTGGCCACATCGCGGCCACACCACGCCACTCTACAGTAACGGTACGATCACACTGCAGTAACATCATGGTCGTGTTTTCATCATGTCGTGATTCGTCTCTTCTCCAGTAAGACACCCTCGTGGCGATTCGCAGTCCAGCCGGAGCCGGACTCCTACCTCGGCTAGAGGTAACCACATTAATTAGATTTAATTAATTTTTTTAAAATTAAATTAATTGGAATTATTTTGGTGTATATGTTTAACTAGAATCTGAAAAATTAATTTTATTAAGTTTAAATTAATTAAAATAATGGTTTGATTTAGTTTTTATATTTAAAATTGAATTAATGGTTTAATTTTATTTTTTGAATTAAAAATAAATTAAACAATTGGAACTGATAAAATAAATTAATTGAATTATTTAAATTCATTTAATTTATTAGATCTCCCTCATACTATTTAAATTTATTGTAGTTTAATTTTAATTTCACTTTATTTATACCGACTAGTCTTGAGCAAGTGACTGATCTGTGCATGTCTAGTTTATTTATTTAATTATTTATTTAGTGTGTGTGATGATTATAATAATTAATTAGATAAATGATGGTCTTAAAATTGTCTTTTAATTAAAATATGTGTAAGGGTATCCATGTTCAATGAAAAATTTGTATTTTTTACCCCTAGACCCCCTCGCCTGCGTGCGAGTATATTTATAATTATACAGTGATGATCTGAGACGCAGACCCAGCAAAGTCGAGGCGGTAATCTAGACAGAAGCTGAGTGCATTGCACCTGGAATGAGTTAGGTTTCGACTCAGGTATGGTTTCCCCTAGGTCAAGATTGATCATTTATGGATAAGTCATAATAGAATTATCAAGACCAGTCAGATTACATGATTTATCTTTAAGCATTGTTTATTATTTTAGGCGAGTTCATGATTATTGCTTGATCACATAGAATAGTAAACAAGATTAAAAATGAATAAATATGTGATGAATGTATTTCTATTACATGTTCAGTTGTGAGCTTGACAATCTAGTTTTAACATATAAATAAAAAAGGATTATATTATTCAATAAATATAAAAAATCCCTCAAATATATATCTAGTCCAAAAGCCTTCCATTTATCACATTTAAACAAAACCGGGTGTTTTGGGTGCTCTTCATCCGTAGTTGAGAGTGCCTCTTACTACCGGGGAATTTTCATGAGAGAACTAGGTTGACTTAACTAATGTGAGTAGTCAAGGATTATCCATACCTAACTTTATATTACTTTACATGAAATATGTTGAGGGAATCATATTCAGGCTCAAAAAGTTAGTATTTGCTCAAAAAACAAGGAATCACGAGTCAAGTGGTTGGTCAGCCTAATGCCTACCTTGAAACCCTCTAAGTAGTGGCATAGCCATAGCCTGTAGACTATGAGGGAGGTTTTGAGGATCCTTGACACAAGATTACTTAAGCGACAGAGTATTCCAAATCTAATAGTGAGGGATATTAAGGTTCTCTAAAATAGAGGGAGTCATTATAATGATATAAAAACTTATTAATCACAAATGGAAGAAGTTAATCAAGACAAAGTACTAACTTCTAATGTTTATATGATGTAGATTTAAATTGTAAATCACCAACACCACAGGTAATTTATCACTATGATCAATTCTAGATAAAGAAAATATCCTGACTGGAAATAACTTACAGGAATGGTATAATCACTTACACATAGTACTACGCCAAGAAAGGAAGTTATATGTGATTGAATCCCCAGTTCTTGATGAGCCTCCTTATGGAGAAAGTAATGCGGAAAAAGATAAATAGATAAAGCATGTAAGCGATTCACTTGATGTTCAATGCATCATGTTTTCATCCCTGTATAGACAATTGAAAAAAAATCATGAGGATGAGGATGCCTACAAGATGCTTTCACATCTCCAAGAATTATATCTGGTGCGGGCCAGGTAGGAAAGGTATGAAATCTCAAATTCCCTTTATAAGTGCAGGCTAGTAGAATGGCACCAAGCCGGTCCTCGTGTACTCAAGATGATTGGGTATATTGAGAGGCTTGAATCCCTGGGATTAAAACTACACCAAGATCTAGTAGTGGATCTCATTCTTGCCTATTTACCACCAAATTTCTCAAATTTCATTGTCAATTATAAAATGAATGATAGGAAAAAGTCACTCTCAGACCTTTTGGCTTTAGTTCTCCAAGAAGAAAAGGATATGAAAAATACCAATTCATCTTTCCTTATGGTGAACAAGAAAAACAAGGGAAAATAAATGGGGTCTAAGGCCAAGTCAAGGTCAATGAAACCAATGAATTGTCCTGCAAATAAGCCAAAGATTCAGAGGCAGATTAATGAGAAGGAATCTATCTGCTTTTTATGTGGAAAGAAAGGCCATTGGAAGAAGAATTGTAGAGATGGGAAGAAGAAGAAAACAGATGCTTATACTTTAGGTATTTTTTCCATTTAATTCAATATATATTTATCTACAAGTTGGATATTGAATACAACATGTGGCTTGCACATTTGTATTCATATAGAGGATCCAAGTAGGTTCGAGAAGATTGAAAAAGGTGAAGTGGATCTTCGAGCTGCAAATGGTGCAAGTCTAGAAGCCTTGGAAATGGGATACTATCACATAACCATGCCAAGTGGTTTGGTTATAATTTTAAAAAATTTCTATTATGTACCTTCTATAACCAGGAACATTATCTCTATGTTGAGTTTAGACACTATGGGATTTTATTTCAATTTTGAAAGTAAATTGTGTATCTTTTATAGGGATAAAATATGTTATGGTATGGAACATCTTAACAATGGTTTATACAAGATGGAACTTGAGAACCCCGTAATGGAAATGAATGAAAAAAACAGCCAACATGACTCATATATCACCATCTAATGGAACTTCAGGCTTGGTCATTTATATGAGAATAGATTATGAAGATTACATCAAGAAGGGTATTTAGACTTGATAAAGTTAGAACCCTTGGATGTATGTTAAGCTTGTTTACAAGGAAAAATGACCAAAGCACCTTACTCAAGAAAGTGAGAAAGAGCCAATGCAGTAGTGGAATTAATGCATACTAATTAATAAGTTCCATTTCCAGTAGAGGAAAGGGGTGGTTTTTCATACTTCATTAAATTTACTGATGACTATAGTTTGTATGGATATATCTACTTAATGCGGTATAAGTCTGATTCCTTTTGGATTTTTATGGAATACCAAAATTAAGTAGAAAACCAACTTGGTAAGAAGATAAAAGTACTCAACCCGAAGGGTTTTTTATGTTAAAGAATGACAATAAAGTATGAAAGCTGCAGATATCCATTTATGGGTTGAAGCAAGCATCAGTGTCCTGGAATGTTCATTTTGATGAGCCCATAAGAGAATTTGTTTTTGTCAATTATGAAATCGATCCTTGTGTCTATAAACCGGTTGAAGGGAATGTGATCATTTTCCTAGTGTTATATGTTTATGACATATTAATTATGGGAAATGAGGTGAAAGTCATATAGTCTATTAAGACTCGGTCAAATGAATGTTTCTCCATAAAAGGTTTAGGTGATGAAGCCTACATTCTAGGGATCAAGATCTATCGAGATAGACTCAAAGTCTGCTTGGGAAAAGTCAAAGTACATATATTTATAAGGCACTCAAAAGGTACAATATGGAACAATCCAAGAGAGGATTGTTGCCTATGTCACATTATTTAATTCTCTCCAAGAAAAAGTGTCCAAAAACACAATAGGATATAGAAAGAATGAGTATAATCCCTTATTTCTCGATAGTGGATTCTATCATGTATTCCATGCAATGTACTAGGTTTGATGTCGCCTTCTCTTTAAGCATGGTGGGTAGATATCAAGACAATCTAGGATAGCTGCATTGGGCAGCTGTTAAAACTATCCTAAAGTACTTGAGGCATACAAAGGATATGTTCCTGGTGTATGGAGGAGATGAGGAACTAGTAGTGAGAGGATACACTGATGGTAGCTTCTAGACAGATGATGATGATCGGAAATCGCAGTCAGGATACATCTTTTACATGAATGGTGGTGTAGTGAGCTGGAGAAGCTCGAAGAAATATGTGGTTGTCGATTCTATAGTAGAGTCAAAATATATTACAACTTCTGAAGCAGCAAAGGAAGAAGTATGGATATGTAGCTTTATCTTATAAATTAGTGTTGTTCCTAGCAGTACAAACCATGTTCCGGTATATTGTGATAATACTACTGCAGTGGTTCCTACCAATGAGCCCAAGTCCCACCAGAGGACAAAACATATTCTTCAGAAGTTTCATCTCTTGAGGGATTTTACTCAAATAGGTGAAGTAGTAGTTAGAATATTATCCACAAAGGACAACATAGAAGACCCCCCGGACTAAATCCATTTCTCAACAGAAGCATGATTCTCATGTGAGAGATAGCGGATTGAAACATGTTAGCAGTTGGCTCTAGTGCAAGTGGGAGAGTTGAAACTCGGTTCCCTAGACCCAACATGTGTTGTACTTTTATTACCACTATATGAATGTAGTTTATTATATATACATGTGTATGACTTGGAATAATAGTTAAGATACTTCTGCGTCCACTTTTTTATGGAAATGTCTTTAGATTACATGTCATGTCAAACGGTTATAGAAAATCCCAATCTATAATGAGAACCCCAAGATTCCATGAAAGTAATATTAAAGTAATGCCTTATGGTCCAGTTACATCATTCTGAAAGGACACAGATGATGTGTGACCATCAGGTGTTGGGGGATCATAAGAATTGATACTTCTTCTAATAAAGTTCTCACTTGATGATCTCTAGTTATTGAGATCATGAGGACTGACCCTCATAAGAGGAACACAACATGTTTCAGGTGTCATTGGTCGTTTCTATCTATAGACATGTGGAATGGTCTCCAAACTTGATATCATTATCAATGTAGGTCATTTAATTGCGTTTTTTTATGCAAGGCTAAAACCATGTAAATTAAGTCGTAGTGAGGTAGTCTCTGTTGGGTACATCATTGGTGACATGGCATTGATTGAATGATCAAGATAGGATTTGTCGCTTCCGAGTTGAGGAAGAGATATCTCGGGCCCGGTTGATTTGGATGGTTTCACCTTCATTAAATCCATGGCCATCGTAGTGGAAGGCAAGACTGTCTGGAAAAATCAACAAATAAAATAAATAATAACAATGGATGATGACACTAGTGTGCATTCCACTTTATTGAGATATCTATGACGAAGAGATTATATTACACAGTCCATGTTTGTTGGAAGGAAGTCATTTCTTTGACTTTACCTTATCTCTATAGGGTTCTCGATAGGTTTCTAGACCCTACTCTTTATCAGTGAATATTATTCACTCTTATTGAGATAAGGGCCTAGAGGGTCACAAACTATAGCGCATTGAAAATATACCCCATTCTGGGAATAGGAATATAGAACTTGGTGGGACCTTCCATGGGGTCTAAGTATTATCCATGTTCTATAGACCACCAAGTAATAAATAAATTCTTTAATTATTCAAGTTTGGAATAGTTTGTTGAATTTAATTATAGAATGTATTTACAAGTGATTAAGTAAATACAAATATAAAATATTCACTTAAAATGACCACCTAATAAGGGGTTATTTTCGACATTAGAAGGTGTTATAACCCCTTCTGAAGACACTAGCGGTGGTTATGAGGAACCGCCACTAATGTGCCCGCCTACTATTAGTAGAGGCGGTTGTGAGGGAGCACAGCTAAATTAGGGGGGAATTTAGCAGTCGTTACATTAGAGTGGGTTTAAACCCCCTCAAATGTTGATCTAAATTTACCAAATTAGAGGCGGTTATAGTAGGAACCGCCTCTAATCTAAGGATTTACGGTCGGTTATCACACAATATCCCCTAACCCCTTGACAACACTAAGGTCACTAGGAAACCAACACACACCCCCTGACACCCCACCATGGTCGCCGGCCTGCCCCCCGGACACCCCTTTTAGGACACCCCCGCACCCCTTGACACCTTGGTGTGGACATCACCTTAACACCCGGTGTGGACACCCCCACCACACCCCAGCCATCCCCCCACTCACACCCCTGTATGGACACCCCCACGCCCCTCTATGCCCCTTGACACCCAACACACCCCGTCTGGGCACCCCTAGTGTGGACCCCCATCCCTGCGCCCCTTGACACCCAATACACACCCACCTGGACACCCCAAACACCACTTGACACACCACCATGGCCGCCTGACACCCTAGTGTGGACACACCCACACACACCCGGCTAGCCCCCTAGTGACACCACTGCTTGGACACCGAGACACCTCCACCTGGACACCCTCGCACCCCGCATGGACAGCCCCCTGCTCGCGCTCTTGTAAGCTACGCCTGAGGTAAAAAATCATGTCATGGGATTCGAAGCTTAGACCGCTTTGAAGCAAGGAACGCCCAACTACCACTACGCTAAATGCATTTTTAGTTACAATATATAATGCAATATATTTATTTATATTCTGAAATATTATATTAAATTATATATATATATATATATATATATATTGTTTTTAGAAATATAAATAGTACAATATATTTGTATATATATATTATATTTCATTATAGTATAATATATATATTTTTAAAATATTTACATATAATATGTATTTATGTATAATTAAAATATATTTGTGTAATATATATATATTTATTTATTTATTTATTTGTGTATATTTATTATATATAAATACATATTTATACACATATTAATAAATATATTTATATTTGTGTGTGTGTGTTTTTTTTTATTTATAATTATAGTATATATTATACATATATTATATTAAATACATTTATATATTTTATTAATTTATGTAATTATATACATTTATATTATATCATCTACTCACATATATATACACACAAAATTAAATGCATTCATATAATTGAAAATAAATAATATAATTAAATGATATATATATATATCCACAAAATAAATTTATAATTAATATTCTATAATACAATATACATAAAATAATTATATAATATATATAAATTTGTTTGCAATATAATATTTATAATATAATACATAATATAAATAAATAATATATTTTTCTTTATATTTATATTTATATTTATATTTATATTTATATTTATATTTATATTTATATTTATATTTATATTTATATTTATATTTATATTTAAGTTTTTCTAAATTGTTAAAATTTGTATACATAATCTAATATAAATGTATTAAAACATAAATATAGACTATAAATGTATTTATGTACGTGTGTGTAACAAAAATATTATTAATTATTATATGATATATATATATATGTACTAAATTAATTTATAATTAATATGGTATATTACAATATATATAAAATAATTATACAATTTATATAAATTTATATATAATGAAATATCTATAATATATATATATAATTATATAAAATATATCTGTATTTGTATATTTATATTTAATTTTTTCTATATTATATATATTTTTATACATAATATAATATAAATATATTAATACAAAAATATACAATAAAAATGTATTTAATATAATATATGTATAATATAAATCATTAAATAAATGTATAGTATTTATAAAACCATATATATAATTTATAAATTTGAATAAATATATTTATATTTACATTTATATTATGTATATCAATATTTATATATATATATATATATATATATATGTATGTATACATTTTTGTTTATATGTATAAGTATTTATTTACAACATTTATATAATGTCTTTATATATATGCGTGTTATAATGTATTTAAATACATTTATATAAAGATTTTATGTAATATATATATATATACACACATATGCACACACCTACATATATATTAAAAAAATTGAATTTATATGACATTAATTTTAGAAAATAAATAAAAATTTATAGGGGGTTTAAAACCCCCTATAATCAAAGGGATTTGCAGTAGTTCATAACCCCCATCAAATTTTGTGAATTAGAGGGGGTTAACAATCCCCTATAATGTCATAAATTATAGGGGGTTTTGAACCGCCTCTAATGTCATCAATTAGAGGGGGTTCAAAACACCCTCTAATTTCTTAAATTCAAAGGGGTTGAAAATCCCCTTTAATTTCTTAAATTAGTAGGGGTTCAAAACCCCCTCTATTGTCATGAATTTGAGGGGGTTAAAATCCCCCTCTAATGTCATAAATTATAGGGGGGTTCAAAACACCCTATAATTTCTTAAATTAGAGGGGGTTCAAAACCCCCTCTAATCTAACGGATTAGTGGCATTTCATGAACCCCTCTAATATATTAAATTGGAGGGGGTTGTGAACCCCCACTATTTCCATTAAAAATCATTTATATATATATATATATATATCCAAACAAATGATATATATATATATATATATATATCTCCTCTAAAATCCAATAGAATATATAACGCCACTAATTATTAAATATAAAGTGGTTTTGATATAACCAGATCTAAAATCAAACCAAGCATTAAAAAAACAATGGTAAAAAATTTAGAGGGGGTAATGAACCTCCTCTAAATTTGATGATGAGAGGGGGTTGTGCATAATCCCTGTCTATTTTTTTATAGAAAATGAATTTATAGGGGGTTTATATCCCCCTCTAAATTTGATGATTATAGGGGGTTGTGCAGAACCCCCTATAATATTAATGAAAATGAATTTAAAGGTGGTTGTGCAAAACCCCCTCTAAATAACCCCCTCTAATGTACTGTTTCTTTTTAGTGATTATTCAAACGGATTTAAATATCTAAGGTTCGCTTAATGTTTTCAGGATAAGTGAGTCGAGTTATAGACTCAAGTATATCATGCGATATATATTTAATATATATTGTTGTTAGTGATAAAATTATAAATATTATTTATGGCATAATTTAATTTTTTATAAATAAATATTTATAATACTCATACTATGAATATCTATTACACGGGGGCCAGGAACCCATACCAGGGATTTTAAGATATTCCCTATATAAGTAAGAGAAATTATATCCCCATGTAAATATTCACGTGTTATACTTGAGAGCCTTTCTCTCCTCCTAAATTCTAGAGAGAGATTCTCACAAGCAAGGAAGATCTTCAAGCTCATCCTTCTTGGATTGAAGACTCTTTCCTTGAGGTTATCATTATTGCGTCGAAGATCTTTTTGGTGTACCATGCTAGAACCCGGATTCCAATGAACAATGTGTGATCATATTTAAGAGGCATGAGTGGACGATCTAGAGGGATTCGACGTCGGAGTCTTCGAGAAACAGTCGTCGGAATCCTGTGACAGACTTGCACATGTCGGATCCGAACAAGGTACATGTTCGATTTTATTTTTGTGATCTATCAAATCCACACATGGTCCTCAAACCATACTAGGATAATATCACCAGAGTTGACTTTCTTACGTTTCTCTGTTGATGCAAAAAAAATTAAATTCATGGCCCATCAACTTCAGATTCCCATCATGGTACCTAACAAAAACCACTGAACACTTATATTTGTTATTTATTTATTGTATCCTTTCGCAAATGTTTGTGAGTATTGAGCTTACACGGAGTGTGTTCAAGGAAAACATGGTGTAATGATGTAATTTTCTACCATCTCAGACCATTATATTGTGCTTGTACCAGTGGTCACTACATGACCTCAGGAACACTTCCCCATATGCTAAAGGTTGTCGACCAATAGCGGGAGTCTAGGGTAAAATCATGGGGGAGAAAATACCCCTATATCAGAGTGTAAAATAATAAATAAATCACAAATCATCATCCATAAGACCAAAACAAATTATGGTAATAAATAACCCATAATAATGTATGAATGGTGATATACATCCATGCATGGATGATCTCCTTCTGGGCTAATCACATATGCCTAAATTGATATAAAAGAAAAAAAACAAAACACTAATAAGGATATAATCCATCACCAAGCCCCTTCCTCACCCCAAATATATAACCCCATATAATATATCCTACTAAATAATATAATACCAAAACTTTTCCAAACCGTGACTTGCGGAAAGTGTAAGGCTGCTCATGTACAGATGTTCCATGGCCACCCAAGCATGGTGTGAGTGCATAACTCAATAAGACACCACCAATGTGGTCCCATACATTACCAGTAACATAAGTGTACATGTATGTGAAACTATTATCTTAATAAAATTAAAAAATTAACAATGAAAAAAGAAAATAAATAAACATCGTTGACCCTCATCACAAGGTGACTCCTGAGATCAGCCATACCTGTAAGTTCTCATGTTCGTACGAGTTTACAAATAACAGGGTAATTTTAATTTTGAATTTGACTTAGGAGACACTTTGTAAATTTAACTTAGAACCCATAATTTTAACGTTTTAGCCTCTAAAATATGTGTTTTTGGACATGGAATGAACTCCATGTGTCAAAAAAGATTCTCATAAAGCAAGTAACAGTCATATGTGGTGGGCAGGGATACAGTAGAACACTGCGGAAGCCATCAGAATCCCACCATCTAGCCATTGGGGGGTTAAAAGGGTCAAATGACCCTTTACCCCATCGATTTTAAGGTGGAATCCCCCTCCTTCATTATCCTATGTGTGAGTGGTAGGGTTTTGGAACCCCATCTATCTTCTATTCTCCCCCATGTTTATGTGTGGTGTTTTAAGAAATTTTAACATAAGATTATGGTATGATTATCTTCTCCTTCTTATGTATCTTCTTCTCCCATAGTTGTTAAATTCTATTTTTTGTTTGGGATTATAAATAAATTCAATTGGAGAATTGTGAAATCACCCTTTTTTGAAGGGGATTTTACTTGACACAATATAAAGATATCCCATATCGATGTCCAATTGTTTTCGTCCATTGATTCATTGAAGATAAATTGTACCAAAAGAATAGGATTATTTAAATTATGACTATTTAAATATTTTATTCAATTTTAATTGGATTTTAGAATTTTAACCCATGGTGTGGTTGGGGGTTTTTTGCAGGCCTCTTGTTGGTGTTCGACTTCAGTTCTGGTGCAATGAGGACACCCAGTTAGAATTTTAGTGTTATGAATAAATTAAATTAAACTTTTTAGTCTGTTAATAAATGTTGATTTTGGTTGTTTGGATGTCTTGGTGTGATTCAAGAGCTCACATGTGATGGTGAAGAGTGGTTGGACATGGATGACGTTGATCATGCCTATGAAAAGTTGTTGGTTGAGAAATTAGAAAATGATGAATCTTCAAATGAGGTAGGCGGTCTCACATACTTTACCTTGATTAATTATTCCCTATGTTATGTGGAATGTGTTATTTCCAATTAGGTAATTGAACCCGTTAAATTATTTGGATTGGTTTTTTAAATTATTAATTATATTGGGAATTAAATTAATTGTTTTTAGTAGTTAATATAGACTCTTTAACTCAGATTACTTGTCTCGACCACTGTTGATCAAGACCTTGGACCTCAATGGTTGTCTTACTAGGTTTAGACACCCTTTGAGGGTGTGACTATAACATGTATTAATTGACCGAAAGAAGTGTGATAACCCAAATGAGGGACCAAGATCACCTCCTTAGATTTTATCAATGACCTTGGTGTGATTATCAAATCGGCGGGATAGGTTTAACCATGTGACACTCTAGAAACATTAGCCTTAATGAGATGTCCATGGATTGAGGGACCCTTATTCATAATAATTTTCGTAGGTGGAAAGTCCTTAAGAAGTTTGATAAGGTGTTGTTTATTCAAACCAACTTTGTGTGATCCTAGATATAGAGGAAGGATTTATGCTAACTATATAGATTTTTTCTTGTTTGACTTACCTCCCTAAGGCCAATGAAGTCAACGGTGATCCTAGTTATTCCATGGGGCATAACAACCATCATGGGGTTAGTGAGTTTCATGATACTAGGAAGTGAAAAGGGACTCTTGAAGGGTGCTTCAGGTTCTTGATAATGGACTAATTCTTATCAAATTAAAAAGTTTTGGGTATTATCCATTATGAGAGTTTTATATAACCAGAATCAACCCAATAGGCTCATTGGGGATATGATATTTGATGGTGAACATGGACATTCAACAAACCTTTTTTTTGGTTTCTTACATTTCTTCTATCTAGGTGAATATTTATATAATGATCTATAAATTTTCTAGGATTTATAGGAATAATTGGTTGGGACACCGGGGGTGGGTTTAGTGGGACTATGATCCGTCATGGAACTATAGGAATGTCTAGGATTACCAAGACTCCTTTGATATATGATGGGTATAAGAATTCATGACATACTAGGGTTACTTTGAAATAGAATATGAATAGTAATTCTTGTGATTCTGGCAATCATAATGTTCACTATCACCTATATGATTTCCTTCGGTACTATAAGGAGATAGAGAGAATGTGAATGGGGATATAACCAAGATCACTGTTGACCAATGTGATCCTACACCAAAGGAAATGAAACCTCTTTTTTAATTTTTGACCCGTGTTTAAATGCATTTAACATGAACCTCAAAGTGATTGATGTGGATTCTACCTGATGATAAAGGATCCCCTAGATATTCTTTTGGAAACATATTGCTCTCTATAGCCAGTTGTTCCTCAATGAGGTTAGTGAACTTGGGCATTCATGCATTATAGATGTAATTTTTTATTCATTAACTAAATTAAAGTTTCTATTAATTTCAATATACTAATTTTTTTAATTCATAATAGTGTTTATGCGTTCTACATTCATAGAACATATCTAAATGATTTATGGTTAAAATTATATTTAAATGTTTTTTACACATGTTGACATATATATTAACATGTTAACAGAACTAAATATGTATAATATGCATGTGTGTGTGTGTTTCAAACTATATATATAATCTATAAAATATATATATATATATATTATACAATCATATATATTTTTTGAAATATGAATATTATGTTGTGTGTGTATTCTATGTGCATATATATTTTCTAAAATATATATGTTTTGTATGATATATGTATGTAGGTATAGTGTGTGTGTCTGTGTGTTATAACCACAATTATTATCCTGCAAAAAATATCTTACGAACTTAATAAAAATGTTACGTGTCATGAAATATATAGAAAAACTAAATTTAATAATTATGAATAACCAATTATATGTTCACAATTGAAAAATAAAAACAAAAAAGAACAAATATATGAATAATTTTTTTCGGAAAGCATTAAAATTATTTAATTAAAATATATTATATAAAACAATATTATATAGTTATTATGATTATATAATTTTGAAATATAAAACAAATGATTTATGGAATGAATTAGAATGTAGGCTAACTAGTGGCCAGTTTTAAAACAATGACTTGTAGTTTTTCTTTTTTTGTAAACACCAAGTACAATCAGATATTAAAATTTAGACTCAGATGGAACAGAGAAGGGGAACAAATAAATTTAACAGAAAAAAATAACCACACATCCCTAATACAAAATAATGTTGTGAGTGATAAGAAGGGTATGAAACAAAGGGGATTTAACCCATAATCCCAAATATTTGTTGATTTAGGGGTCTGGTAAAGCCTTAGGCCTAAATTCATATAGAATAAAATGCCTTCCAACAAGAAGGAGAACTTATATTTCATAAATGACTGTACCAACATCAAGTATTGAGGCCAAAAGTGTGATATAAAAGTCACAACCATCCATAACGATTGTGTTTACTTTAAGAACCTCCTTCAAAGCAAGATACTCAACCTATACTATAACAGTTATTTAAAAACAACCATCAAAGTGTTTAACATGTCTATAAATGGATAGATTTCAATATATTAATTCTTCTTGGAAAAAATAATCACCCTATAGGCATACCCTATTTTTTTATGAATACATCATAGGAGGAATCATACCATGTGTTGGTTGGTAAAAAAATTCAATGCAGAATACATCATAGGAGGAATCATCCCATGTGTTGGTTGGTAAAAAATTCAATGCATAACATAAATGATCATCGTGCTCATCATCTATTAACTAAAATATATTTACATGTTTTTTTATATTTCATGAATAAAAAATGAGTGGCATCAAGGGAGTATTATTCAGTTGGGTTGTATTTTACAACCCCGTGAAATAGGTCTTCTCCATAATCATAGGAAATATCATAGCACTGCACCGTGAGATAAGTTCGACTATGAACCCATCATAATATACATTACATGATGAAATGAAATACATACACTCTTAGATATTTCCATATAATACTTCTCTACTTATTTAGATTTATATTCATCGTCTACTTCATCTCCACTATCTATAAATGACTTTTTTACAATAGTATATAACCAGGTCAGTATTGGTTATCAACAATATGGATTATTATAAAGAGCATGGGATATCAACCAGATTTTTATTAAGACTTATATGAATGTATTAATCATCACTGCTAGAAGATCCATCACAAATTGAAAACTGTTAGTAACCAGCAAGACCATCAGTTAAATTTTTCTACACATTAAGAATATAAATTTAAAATAAGTGATTCAGAGGATATTAGGCCATTTTTTCAGGGAAATAGAATGAAAACAACCCACATTAGCCTAAGGAAAATGAAATGAAACCATTGAGGTAAAAAACTAAATGATATACCACCACCTGATAGTAAAAAAGATAAAACGTAAAATACAATGTTGAAAAAAAATCTCATGCAGGGACATTCAAGAATAGTAGCTATATCCAAATATTTATCAATACATGTGTTTGTTTGTGTATGTTCATCCAAAAAGGATAAAATGGTTAAAAAATGGGATTCAAACAACTTAAGAAGTGAAAATAAAATTTCCATCATGATTTTATAAATAAGAATAATGTCAATCAATTGCACAAAAAAACAATAAACCACATGTTAATAAACCCGTTAAGGATGTCATAGACAATTTAAAATAAACTATAAATATTAATCAGCAGAAAGGAACAAACTCTTGGAAAACCCTAGTATAAAAAAATATCCATTAAATAATCATCATACATTCATATATATATATATATATATATATATATATTAATCCCACCTAATGAAACACTATGTTGTGTACCTGGACTCATCTTGATTGAATAGATGAGTGATTTTACCTAATTAGAGGAAACATGAAAGAGAAATAGTACAACTAAAACCTAGGGCCTAACAAAAATTTATCACTAAATTAAAACACAATGAATAAATTTTTGGTCATTGATTAAATTGATTGGGAAACAAAAAACTTTCTACAATAGAAAGGAAGTGAAAGCCTTACGATGAAAATGAGGCACCAAATGATAAGAGGGGATGAAGATGAAGTGAATCATCGGAGGGTGCGTGATGATGTGGGGATAAAAAAGAATGAATTTATTTCAATGTTTAATGATTAATTATTCTATAATATAATGAAAATAATTAATTATATTTTTCATTTTTTATTATATCATTATATAATTTTTACTTTTATTAATTTTAATGTAATAATATTTTATTTGATTTAATATTTTTTAATCATATTGTAATATATGACATGAGATTTTTTTTATTATTTTCGGCAACCCTATTATGAATAAATTATTTAAAATACAATGGAATATTATAGTTTAATGTTAAATGAAATAAATAAGAGTAAATGATTAAAATAAATAGGTTTTTAGTTTTTTCAGATCATTTTTATCCATAATAAAATCTTTTTAGACTCATCCCCGATCCCAAGGTCTTCGTAATAAGTGTTCTAATAACAATTCTATCATCAAGTCATTGGGTATGTTGCAATAAGTCTTAATTATCAATAAACACACAAAGTATGTGCATAAAGAGTGAGATTTATTTCATTTAACCCCATTACAATTTAGTAAAGAGTAAAAAATATTTTAAAATAAATGTAGTCATTCTCCCTAAAAAATAATATTGGAAAACCATTTTAGAAAAATTAAGAGATTTTTTTTTATAAAATTGAAAATTTATGAGAAATTGTATTCTCCTCAAAATTTTCAATTGTTTTCATTGTTTTTTTCTTCACTGAGAACAGAAATAATGATTTTGTATTCTGTTTATTAATGTGTTTCTTACTTGATGGCACTTCACTTAATTTCCGTACGATGTGCCTTGTAAATTATTTCCAATTTATATTTATTACCCTAAAATTTATGGTTTTTATCAGTCATTATAGGAAAAATATCCTTAATTTACATATTAGTAATGGTGACATTTTTTTCAATTGTTGACTAAAACAACCAAAAGGATAAATATTGAATGTTAGGACAACCTCTATATTCATTCTGGTGACATCATGAGACTTTATTGGTGGCAGGATTCTCCTATAATAGCTCGAACCTTTCAAGACATTCCTTTTTATTTTTATAGGTATTTGGTTACTTGTAAGGGAGTTTAGTGGAATTCTAGAAGCTTTATTTTTAGTTTTTACTATTAAAGGATACACTACGCCATGGAATTGGATTCGGTGGTGACCGTTTTGATGTTTGGTTAGAGTTGAGGGTGCATCTAGCCATTTTGATTTGGTTGTGTGGTGTTTAGTGCACCATGACCAATGAGAGGTCACCACATAGAGGTGAAGGCCAGACAAGATTACTCTATAAACAGGGGACCTGACCTCCTTTGGTTCAAATTCCGTCCCCTTCCATCAACCCTTGGAAGACATCACGCCCTTCCCCCATCCTCTATTTATTTAATTTTTAGAGCCAAACCCGTTGGTTTCTCTGTATCAATGTTCCTTAGATCAAGGTATCACTTTTGTAATGAACCATCCTAGGTTGATCAAAACACATAACCCAAGATGTAATTTCATAAGTAGATTATCCTCAAACAACCAAAAAAGTCTCATGTATAACCAAAATAAGTCAAAATAATAGAGTACAAAATCAATGAAAAATATACAAATCCATGACACAAATAAAAAAAATGTATAAACTAGAAATAGAAATAATAAAATACTAAAACAAGTCTCCAAGTGACCATTCATCACCTCCAACCCGTATCAAAATGAAGGTGATGAAACTCAACAGAAGTTGATGAACTAAATGACGCTCTTCCCTTTATATGTTTCCTACAAAACCGCATCTACAAATGCCCAAAAGAAAAATTAGGATTTGAGAACAAATCCTAGTAGTATTTGAACAAATAATTTATATAAAATAAAATACCATGAAAAAATTACCTCTATCTTTAAAACAAATCCAATTTATAAATAATTATCATTAGACAAAACTATTCTATAAAACATCCTTTTTTTATTTCATAAAATACTTTTATCTTCACATAAGAAAGGAATATGGAAATTATGAAAGAAAATAGTTAAGAATAATAAAAACCAAAATGAATACACCATAAGATAAACTAGTAGGGACCTACCCCTAAAATATACCATCATGTGTAAAACCATGCATGAAAAAAAATAACAACATTTGGGCTCTAGCCTAGCGTAATAATCACTCATACACAAAAATAATCCTAAACCCAAAAAAATGTGAATCTAGTTGATATCAAGTCCCACCCTAGTATATAGATACCAAGCTATTTATCTGATAGTCACTTCATAATGAGAACCAATAGAAAACCCCTGGTGGTGAAGCACACACACTAAGGTGACATGTCCATTTCCCAATACACCCAATGTTCCCAATGTACTAAGTTTCAAAAACCATTTAAAAAATTGTTCATAATTTATAAATCATTTTCACATTAAGACATTACTGATTTCATGATTGAAAATCCTTTTCCATATCAAAAACTCCCTTAAGCTATTTCACTAAACATTTCACAATGAAGCATTGCTGCTCCCATGATTGAAAACCCATTTTAGAAACAAACCATCCTTAAGGAATTTCATCACATCACAAAATCTTCCTAATTAAATTTTTAAATAAAACACACTTTAAAAACATATATGTTAAGAAGAAAAATCATTTTGTTGTAAAATAAATCAATTTCAAACCACAACCTAAAGAAATTTATAATAACAACAAGTAATTCATTAATTGACACCTTTGTATAGAGACACATACCTCAATAATGAAGATGAATCTCCAAGAATCAATCTCCCAAATCATGGGGTTGTATCCGTTCAAGAAGGGATTCAAAGGCATTCAAAATACTCTATTGGGAACTTAAGGTTTGAGAGGTAAAGGTGGAAGATCTAATGAATATGAGGAAATTTAAACATTTATAGGCATTATAGAATTTAAAATATTATAGTGTAACTGCCTGAATCACACCATAGAACCGCCATACCATACCACAGATCAACTTTACATATCACAGTTAGCCTTGACTGACTAGCCTTCGGAAACAATGAATCATACCTCACCTAGATCCTATTATTCTAGGATGAGGCTACAATGTGTCCCATGCACCATTCCTTAGATACCCGACAAAATGGTAGTTTCATTAAACACACCATCATTGAACTCCATGCCACAAACCCTACCTCCACACCAAAGGGATCAACCCGAATAGAAGGCCTAAGCTGCAACCTTTTATCTATGGTGAAACTATGTTTAAATTGGTAGTATATTAGAAATATTTCTCTCGGGGATCCACGTCATAGTTATATCCCTACACCTCCCCCATTCTTGAATTGGAAGTGGAATCAAAATTCTTCCTATAGGGAACTACGACACAACACACTAGTCCACACCATAGTGAGCCCACTCCATGCCGTAACTAATACCCTCCATGACATAGTCCCCTATAAAATTCTAGGAAAACTAAAAATTAAATCATAAACTCTGGGTAATCAAAGTACCAACTCTTAAACATAAAAAATATAGTATACCCAAACCCAAAGGGCATCACAAATATCATTAAAATAAAATATTTCTACCCCCAAAAAAACTCAGGTCAAATTATAGGCCAAAAAGGGAAGGAGACCAAGCCTCAATCTACCCTCCATATAGAAATCATCAAAAATGACATAAAAATAGAAACTACTTACGAAAAAAAAGATAAATTCACTAAGAAAACATATTACCAAAATATCCAAAGGGAATTCACAAAACATTATTGTCCAAATACAACCACACACAATAGGATCAAAATCAAAAGGAGATAACTACTTCTAGAAACAACATTAAGGATCCAAAAACCAAATCACCAAAACATGGAATCCACAAAAGGATACCACAATTAAAAACAAGCCTCAATAAGAAACAATAGGGATTTAACCTAACGGTAATAATGAGCATATGAGGGTGTTTAGATCTAACACCTTGGAGCACCACCCTAGGGTATCACTGATGAGAAACATGACCTGGCCACATTCATAGCCCAATTAGAAAAAAACTATACCTTGAGTATCCATGTATGAAACCTTATTCCTACCCATATTCAATGAAACTAGAATAAGTCGACCCCTAGTCTCTACCACACAAGGGATAAAAGGAACACCGCCCATAATGGGAAACAAAAGAAGAATCCTATAATCCCTGATCCACGTCTTCTACAAGAAAAAAACCCTCCAAATTTAATGTGCACAAAACCAAAAATGGTATGCTATCCATAAAACCTCAAGCATCACTTAAAAGAACCAATTAAATGTTCTAAACTCTAGATCAAACAATATTATACTAAAAAGATTGACCCCCACTACTTCAACCATCAATCCAAAGCTCACGGGTCTGAACCACTAGATATAACAAGCTCTAAAGGATCCACTAAAGAAGAACTCCTCATAAGAATCCAAGACACAACACTTTGAGAATGGACTAAAACATGTGAATCATTAAAACAATAATGGTTTTTCTGAAATAGTATTTTTAAAACTAAGGACTCATTAAAAGTTTGCCTTTCATCATTCAAAATTAAATAAAAATCATTTTACAAATTCAAACCCCAATCCCTTTCTCAAATTGATTAATTTTAAAAAATATTTAAAAAATTATTTCAATAAAAAATAGCTTCATTTAAAACAAAACAAAACCAATATATATTTCAAAATAAATCAATCATTATTCATTTTATAACAGTTTTCAAATCACTTTCCATTATAAAATACACTCACCAAGGGTACAAGACCAAATATTCCATTGAATCAATTTGGAAATCTTCCTTTAAAATAGGAAACCCATCTTTTATGCCCCCATTTTCACTTGATTATACAATTAAATCATACATAATAATATTTCCAAATCCCAAAATGAAGCCAAATATTTCCAAAACAATTCTTGAAATCAACCTCATTTTACAAACAATCCCTAAGGACTTTCTCTAAAACCAAAAAAAAATACCTTGTGTAACCCAATTATCACTAACATAAATTAATTTAAAATGACATGAAAAAAATCATAGAAAAATGCATAATTGGAAAAAAAACTTATTCCATAGACCACCTTCAAACATTAATACATACCCCAACTCCATTCATGAGGCTTCACAATGACATGGAAAAAATCGAACTGGGATTAGAGTGAAAAAAAATGGAGCAGAATCTAACCCCACATCCACCATTTCAAAGGAGACCTAGGTTATATATTTTTACAAAACAATTATCTAATGAAAATAGTGACCTCACATAGGTTTCCTCACCATTTAAATTCAATCAAAAATGGAGTAAAAACAAGTAACAACATCGATACAAGATAAAATCAACAAGCCAGCAGAGGTTCCACATTTCACATAACAGAAACCGCTTACATCTCCACCCTAAATCAAGTGGAAAAATCTTCTCTCAAAAGGTTAAACTAACCAATAAAAAACTTTTTCAAGCCTATGAAAATTCACCATCCTCAAAAGGCATACAAAATATCATCAGGTCGAACCACCACAGTGATATTTGGAAAGGCACAACATAGATCACAAGATCCACCATATCTTAAATAACCTAAGGATCATTCCAATGAATATGTGACTCAATGAGAATGAACAAGGATCTAGTATTTGGTCATGAATCTACATCTATTGAAACTCAAGTTTAGAAATCTCAACTTGGTGGTCCCCACTATCTAACCTATAAAAAATATCACCCATGTATATCTCATCCAACTATCCATGAAACTAAATCTTGTAACCCATGCACATAATCAAGGTTAACTAAGTCTAGGGAAGTAATACTAAGCCTACGGTATATCTTCCACTATAATGTTATCCTATATAATAATGTTTATAGAGTGAAACAAAAAATGATATATGAGAAACCTAGGATGACCACTACCATCAAAGTTGCAACCCAAGGAGGATATCAAGATCACATCAAAACAAGGATATCCTAGAATCAAAACCACTCTATAACTTGTGAATGAAAACTCGAAGAAATAAACACAAAAAACTCAGGATACATTAAAGATTCCACTCTTCCCAAGGAACACAAGAAAACCAAGAATATAAGTCCTTAAAGACCCATCTACTCAACTAATCCTATAGGATTATCTTATTAGGTCATAGAATAACATCATCTAGATTAATCTCAAAATAATACCTCATTAAAACACCATGTGAGAAAGTATAACACCTTCCAATCCATTCAGAGTCTGGGAAAGTCTAAAGAGAAGAGGAAAAAGGATGAATCTCAAGGAAGGCATTACTCTCCAACTCAAGAAATATCTGGAAGACTCACTCAAACCACACAATAAAAAATCTCCATTTAGTCATTTTTTTAAATCACAACAGATAACCCCTAAACATAAGAAAGGGTTAATATAAACATTCAAGTAATCAAAGAATGAATATAATTTTAGAGTGGTTTCAAATAAAACCAACTCAAGGATCAGAAACCTCTTTAAAAAACTATTCATTTTGAAAAACTCTAAACATCACTTGAAAATGGAGTTTTATAAACAATTGGTTTCATAATTAAACATATTTCATTACTCTACAAGGGAATCCAAAAGTTTAAAATTTCACAACCTCTAAATTAAAATGTTAAAAATATTACCTTTCAATAAAAATCATTAAATAGGATTCATTTTCCTCTTGGGTTATTTTTTATTTGTTAGAAATACTTTAAGTAAACCACCATTCAAACACCAGAAAAAATTTGTGTACTGAACAAGTTATAAAAACATTTTTCCTTTAAAGTTGGAATATTCTTTTTAATTTATAACCCATATTTCAAAAACCATTCAACCATATATATTACATGTTGAAAACAACCATTTTTTTCAAAACATTTAAATCTTATTGAATTTTTTTTTCAATCACATGAAATTAGTTCAGGAAAAATCATTAACCAGTTTAAAAGACAAAACATTTTCTATGTTTTCATGAGTAAAGGACCATTTCCAAAAAAAATTACTTGAGACCAAGCATCATTTCACATGAAATTAATAATGCTTCACTTTTCAAACAAAAATCATTTTCATGAAATTCATTTTCAAAGAACAAACTGGTTGTTCCATCATTTCACAAAAAAAATCATTCCACAATTGTTAGTCAAACAAATTCATGATACCAACATATACCAAGAACCAACTTGATTCCTTTAACTTCAATGAGATTCAACCAAAGAATACAAGATTCATGGGTTCTAAATGTAGAGACCCCAAACTTGACGTACATGGACTTTACATTACTTTTTCAGAATACATAATACATAACAAAAACCAATACTCAAGGACCGTAATAGTTTAGTGTCATTGGAAACTCGGAACATAATCTTCTAATCATGGTGAAAAATCTTCAAAATCTCCCATAAAGATCTTCCCCTTTTGTTTTCCTACCTAAAACATTTATTTATATCCTAGGGAAAATAAAACATATAAAGGGTGAGCTCAAATGCTCAGTAAGGGTAAGCATGGAGAAAATAAAACAAACCTCATACATTTGAACTTAAAAATATGAAAATAATGTTTAAACATCAAAATCTTGAGCAATGACATAAAGCATAGCAGTACGTAAGGCATAGATCATAATGGAACATCAATCATCATAAAATAGAATGGGAATAAATCATGTAATTGTGGAAAACCATTAAGAACATGATATGATTTCCATAGTATCCAAGGAATTTCTTCCAATACCATCTTAGTGGACAAAGTCCCTTACTGAACCGGGTTTACTTTTCGTTCCAGCCCTGTATTACTAAATCAGATTTACTTGCCATTCTAGACATGTTGATCTCATGAAATATAAATCTTTACCCAATGAATTGGAGGGAGATATAGGTTCGACCCATCTCATAATGAAATCATTCTTACGTGTGCCATAACATAAACATAAATCAATCATCATGACCCAAAGAATAAAATGGGTTTCATAAACATCATCTCATCATAACATAATCCATATAAAACAAATGGATATCATTTCATCATAAGAAAAATGAAACCATTTAAATCATAGAGACATTATACTTGAAACATACACATATTAAATAATGTCATATTATATGGAAAATGGTTTTGATAAAACACTTGAAATGAATTCTTGAGGAAAATAGCCTTTATTTTTCAAAATCATTTTCTTTTCACAAAATTCCATGAAAATTTTAAAGAAAAGGATTTTTTCGAAAATATTCATGGAATCTTGTAGAGTAAGCTTCATGAAAATAAGGCGTTATGAAACCATAAAAATCCATTCATTCCGTATAAGTTAAAAAAACATTCTCCTCGTACTTTTGTTAGAAAAGTCAAAAAGTTCCTTATATGGTAAACAAAAGAAAGATTCCTTCCATAACACGTTGTAAAAGTCAAAAATGGGTAAAAAGGAATTTAAACATACATGAATCCATTTTTAGAAAACAGGGACATGGATGATAAATATAACCTCATTAAATACTTTTGAATAACAATCTCAGATAAGAATGATATTGGAATAGTTATCCCTTACCTTAGATCTGATATGCTTCGTACGTATCCAAACCTTATGTATAATGATTTAAATAATGTCATTGACTTATTACAGAATCATATTAATTGTTATGATATCATATATGGTTCACTTATGACTTTATATTACCTGTTCATTTTTAAATTCCATGTTAAAGCAGCATTTTGGGTAAATCGTTTCATTTATCATATGTGTTTCGACATATTGTTCTTGATATTATTACTTATATCCTAATTTATTTAATTCCATAATGTAAAACATGATTTATATAATATATATTCAGCATATAAATATATTATATATTGATAAATGTAATGAAATACACCATTCATGGAGACGGTAGGCCGTACATACGCATGAACGCTGTTTTCGTTTCCTTATTGAATTAAATGGAATTAAATAAATGAAATATATATGTACATAAATACAGTATAATTATTATGTAATATCTTTAATTATTATTTATTATATATACTTTATAATCAAACATGAATGGTTAATCATGGAAAATGAATCTCATCGCGTTCGTGGAGACGGTAGTCCGTACGTACGCACGAGCGATGATATCATTCCCATGATCGTGGAATTGTATTTAAGTGTATATATAATATTTCAGAATAAATATAACCTTAAAATAATCATATATAGTTATTTATTTACACCATTATACCCATCCAAGTAAAGTGGTGGTGGAAAAACAGATTACACCACAGCGTGGAGATGGTATTCCGTACGTACGCACGCGCTGTGATTTCGTTTTCCGTAGGATGGATAGAAGATGAAGTAGGATTGTTTCATATTTATAATAAAATATAATTATATGAGTGATACTGATGTTATTAATTTATGATGAAACAAATAAATAAGAATAAGTATAAGAAAAAATAAATTGGAATGAATCGGTAAAGGATATTACCTCTTCTTTGACGCGCCTCTTCTTAACCTTCTCTTATGGCACTAGAGTTGGTCTTTTGAGGAGACCAGAACCTCTATAATGTTTCTAGGGAAGTTGAGAAGGGAAATGGGTAGGTTTTCTCTATGCTTGAAGGCTCAAAAATTGTGTAAAGAGAAGAGGGAGGAGGTGTCCTTTTTATAAGGGAGGAGAGGGGCACCTTTGGTAACATAAGAAATATTAATTTATAATAAATTAAACCTCACTTAAAAACCTCCAAAAATGACTCAAATACGAAGATTATATGAGATAGGGTTGTAATATCATCAAATAATAAAATTTAGATATTTTGGAAATTTATTTTAAACATTATCAACTTGATTTATCCTTATTTAATCTATTTAATTTTATTTGTGCTAATAAGATTATAATTTTTAAATTGATATAAATAATTACTTATGTGTTGAGAATTGTCCATAATTGGATATTTTATGATAGTTTTGACCATATAAATTTCAATTTATAATTTTTAAATATTTTTGTGATTTTTAAACAATTATATAATATGTTATTTTTATAAAATAACAATAGTGTCAATTTTTACATTATTCATTTATTTTAATTTAAATAAAATCCACACAGAGGATATATTCAAAAAAAAATATTTAATATATTCCTAACATCTCAAATTTGTCTATAAAATTAGTTTAGCACATTAAATAGTTCATATAATATTTATTTTAATATTTTCAATACCATTTATTTGGTATATCTCTTAATAAAATAATTAGTACACCATTTTTGTATAATTATTTAATATAATTATTTTTGCATAGAAATTAAAAATAGAACCCTATGATTAATATAAATCACATATATTTTATAATAATACTTTTACTCGAATTTATAATCTTAAAATCACAACCTGTAAATTGTTATATTTATTAAATTATGAAGGTGACAACTTTTGAATCATTTAAAATAAAATAATATAAGTGTCATAATATTATTATAAGGATCAAAATGGTCACCAATTCGGCCATTGGATGATTAGGGTTTATATATACACTACCAAAAAGTATTGGTCAGGTTTTTGGGCCTTTTGATGTGTATTATTATTTCAATAAAAACTATATTATTGATTTTTCACTAAATAAATAATTTCTGCATCATTAATGTATAAGCTAATAAGGTAGATAAATAATTCTTAAAAATTACAAATAAATTACCATGATAAATAAAAACATTTTATCTTTTAAATTAGTATTTATAAGCGAATTTATATTCTGTATAACCTTATATTAAAAATAGTTTAATTATTAAAGTTTGAGTGAGACATATTTCACTTTCTTTTAAATAAAATAAATTAAAGGTCTTAATCACATCCAAGTGGGTTCCAATGGATTCCATTTAGACCAAAATATCTCATAGGACGAAATATAATCATCCAATTATATTAATACAAGTGTTAGGGTAATTTTATAATATTATATTTACCCCCAATTACCCAATTTACCTTTAACTATGGTAAATAAAATATATTGTAGTTACTATTCATAGTTACCAAAAATAAAAAGTAGCCTATTAACATAATTTGGACCCACTGCTTCGAAATATGGGATCCATTTTTTCTAATTCAAATCACAGAAGTTTCAGAAATTAATTTAAAATTAATCCCTTTGTTAAGAAAACGAGTTTTAAAAGTTAAAACATTGCAAAAGATTGAAATGATTTTACCTAATAATTCAATGTAAAATAAATTATAATGACATAAGTTATATTAAATGGTAAAAATATATTCTATTTATACTTTAAAACCATTCAATTTTATAATTTAACCATATAAATTATTATGATGAAAAAATTTGTTTTTAATTAAAATATAGCGTGTTTTTACTATTCATTAAAATAGGAAAGTTATCAAAATAATATGAAAAATTTATCCAAAGTAAATTTTTATATCCTGATTCCAAAGAAGAATTTTATTTTGTCAAATTGAACTTATAAACATGTCAAAAACTATATTTAAAGTGGGTGCGCCATCAAAAGGTGTCAAAACTTCATTTTTTGAAAAATACTTATTCTACCTGAAAATTTTATTTTGTTCTCATACCATGTTATAGAAAATGTGTAAGATGAATAATAATGTTATAAAATTAAAAATTTAGTTAAGAATATTCGTAACGGCTAGTCCATAATAATATTATAACAATATATCGTTGTTTAGTGAAACCCGGTATTGCGTACAACACACGCAACCGAGAAAGGTCGTGATTGCATATAATGCAAGCTAAGTCAGTGTTGTGTGTAGTGCTAGACTCCTTTGTTGTTTCGTATAACAAAATTCAACCATATTTCATTTATACATTGAATATATATATATATACACTCAATGTTGCGTTCAATAACTACTATCAAACAAACTTGAAATTGTGTTTAACACGATCCAAGATTAGTGTTGCGTATACTGCAAGCTAATACGGTATTGCGTATAGTGAAAGATAATCTTGGCGTAGTATACAGCTGAAGATGTGAAATAAATTAAAAAGAATATATCTTATAAAATCTCAGGGTGTTACATTCTACCCCCCTTAAAGTGAATTTCTCCCTCGAAATTCGTCGGGGTTATAAATCGTTTACTACTTGAAAGTTACATTCATAGAAACCCACATCATAAAAAGGAATACTAAAACTTAATTTTAAAAGTAAAGTATGAAACATAACGGTTACCCAAATTAACTCATCACTGGGTTTCCACATAAGAGAACATAGGTGAAAATATGGATATATAAGAGAAATCTAACCATCAACTTCGGATGAAGACTGGTAGAGGACATGGCTATGAAAAAGACAACAATCACAAAGCCATAAATTTGTGATGATCTAAGGTACCATCTGATTCATTAGATATAAGAGCACCATGACAACATTTTTGGTTTTCAATATCATTTCCCAAATGTTGAAGAATTTTTGAATTAAAAGAAATACTTACATGATTTTGGTACAATCTTATCGTTGATCGTGCCTTGAACAATTTCCAATTCACCTCTTAAAGAAATGAAGTTGAATTTGTCTTCTTCAAAGTGTTATCAGATAATGTGATACAATGATAGGTCATTCCATCTGTCTCAAACATAAAGTTAGCAAAAGTTATATACATAAGTCAATCTATGGTGAGATTAATCGTATATGGTTCCAAAAATGGACTTATACTTAATCTATCATACCACTTAATAAAATAAAACTAGTTCATACTAACCAAGGACTTCTTGTAGGCCAGAGTTAGGTGATAAAGGCCTATCGCACTTCGGTTGTGGGTTCGATTCCCATAGCCTTGTCCGACGCGATGGGTTGTCGCTCGTCCTGCAGGTCGTCCTTTTTCTAAATCTACATTATTATAGCATTCTTGAAATAATATCGAAAAAAGTTCTATCCTAAAACAATACCATCATTTATCCCCCATATATCATAATATATATCTTGTTGGACACATTACAAATTTGTGAATACCTTAATCATGTATTCTCTTGAAAAATGAATACCCATTGAACTTTAGTGAAAACATTAATTCTGTCAAAAGTTAACTCTTTCCACATACCAAAATCCCAAAAATTCTATATACTCAAACCATGATATCACTTTGACCTTATATTATTCATGAGATCATTAATAATATCCAACATATTATTTTCTCCTTATCCCTTCATTATGCTCATATCATCTTCTTTCCAAAAATATCTGAATAACCTTTCATGGTTACCGGTACCGTTCAACATATACTTTCAAATACTCAAAGAAAAACAATAGTGTAACAATCCTTAGATGTTTCTTTATTCCATAGTACCATTAAATTACCTATACAACATTACTCTTGATAAATATAAAATCATTCCACTACCTTCTTAAACCATTGACCGAGCTTCAATAATTCTTTCATCTCACATTTCATTTGTAGTTTCTTCATCATCATCAACATAAATACTACCCATAAGACCATGCTGATTATCTTCATGAGATTTTCCCTTAGGACATTGGTTTTCATAATGCCCGTACATTCCACATTTAAAAAATTTAAAAATTGTTGATGTCTTAGAAATACCATTATCCTTGTCCATGGTGTTAACTGAACCTTTTACTTTACAATTACTGGCTTTGTGTCCTTCTTTTCCACACCTAAAGCATCTTCTAGTTCCTTTGAAACATTCTCCTTGATGTCTCTTCCCATATGATTCACATTAGGAAAATTTAACTTTCTTTCCTCTATGATCATCATGAAACTCTTTATTTCTCTTATTAACTTAGTTAGGAAACATACCAAAGTTGAGATTATTGATCATATTATGAGATTGCTGATTAGGCATAATAACGATGTTTTGCCTTCCAAATCCCATTTCATTTGCTTGATCATGAAGAATATCATTCCATTTTCCATCATATTCTCCATTATCGTGAATCTTCATGTTTCCAGCCATTTTCTAAAACCCAAAAAAAATAGTGTGAGAGGAAAAATTCATAATAAAGGGGGAGTACCTTAAATATATAACATCTTAGGTTAAATTCTAATATCGTTACCATAATTATAGGACTATACCCTATAATTATGTGTAACCTTACGGACATCCCTAGACATACCTTAGAAATATCTCTACGGATCTCACTAAAGTTTTCGCATCCTAGTTTCCAAAGGTTAACTAATCCTTTCCTCTGATACGAACTGTAGAGACCCCAAACTTGACGTACATGGACTTTACATTACATTTGTGAAATACTTAATACATAACAAAGACCAACACTCAAGGACCATAATAGTTTAGTGTGTTTGGAAACTTGGAACATAATCTTCTAATCATAGTGAAAGATATTCAACATCTCCCATAAAGATCTTCCCTTTTTTTCATACCTAAAACCATTATTTATATCCTGGGGAAAAGAAAACATATAAAGGGTGATCTCAAATTCTCAGTAAGGGTAAGCATGGACAAATAAAACAAACCATATACATTTGAACTTAAAAACATGAACATAATGTTTAAACATCAAAATCTTGAGCAATGACATAAAGCATAGCAGTACGTAAGGCATAGATCATAATGGAACATCAATAATCATAAAATAGCGTGGTAATAAATCATGTAAATTTGGAAAACCATTAATCACATGATATGATTTCCATAGTAGCCAAGGCATTGCTACCAAGACCATCTTAGTGGACAAAGTCCTTTATTGAACTGGGTTTACTTGTCATTCCAGCCTTGTATTACTGAACCGGATTTACTTTTCATTACATCCATGTCTATCTCATGAGATATAAATCTTTACCCAATTCATTGGAGTGAGATATAGGTCCCACCCATCTCATAATGAAATCATTATTACGTGTGCCACAACATAAACATAAATCATTCATCATAACCCAAAGAATAAAATGGGTTTCATAAACATCATCCCATCATAACATAATACATATAAAACAAATGGATATCATTTCATTATAAGAAAAATTAAACCATTTAAATCATAGAGACATTATACTTGAAACATACACATATTAAATAATGTCATCTTAGATGGAAAATGGTTTTGATGAAACACTTGAAATGAATTCTTGAGGAAAATACCCTTTCTTTTTCAAAATCATTTTCTTTTCACAAAATGCCATGAAAATTTTAAAGAAAAGGATTTTTTTGAAAATATTCATGAAATATTGTAGAGTAAGATTCATGAAAATAAGGCTTTATGAAATCATAAAAATCCATTCATCCTGTATAAGTTAAAAAAACATTCTTCTCATACTTTTGTCGGAAAAGTCAAAAAGTTCCTTGTATGGTAAACAAAAGAAATATTCCTTCCATAACATGTGGTAAAAGTAAAAAATGGGTAAAAAGGACTTTAAACATACATGAAACCATTTTTAGAAAATAGGGACATGGATGATAAATATAACCCTAGTAAATACTTACGAATAACAATCTCGGATAAGAATGAGATTGGAATAGTTATCCGTTACCTTAGGTCTGATATGCTTAGTACGTATCCGAACCTCTTGTATAATGATTTAAATAATGTCATTGACTTATTAAAAAATCATATTCATTGTCATGATATCATATATGGTTCACTTATGACTTTATATTACCCATTCTTTTGTAAATTCCATGATAAAGCAGTGTTTTGGGTAAATCGTTTCATTTATCGTACGTGTTTCGACATGTTGTTCTTGATATTATTACTTATATCCTGATTTACTTAATTCCATAATGTAAAAAATGATTTATATAATATATATTCAGAATATAAATATACATGAAAGATCAATAAATGAAATGAAATACACCATTCATGGAGACGGCAGGCCGTACGTACGCATGAATGTTGTTTTCGTTTCCTTATTGAATTAAATGGAATTAAGTAAATGAAACATATATGTACATAAATACTATATCATTATTATGTAATATCTTTCATGATTATTTATTATATATACTTTATAATCATACTTTAATGGTTAATCATGGAAAATGAATCTCATCGCGTTCGTGGAGACGGTAGTCCGTACGTACGCACGAGCGATGATATCATTCACATGATCATGGAATTGTATTTAAGTGTATGTATAATATTTAAGAATCAATATAACCTTAAAATAATCATATATAGTTATTTATTTACACCATTATACCCATCCAAGTAAGGTGGTGGTGGAAAAATAGATTACACCACGGCATGGAGACGGTATTCCGTACGTACGCACGCGCTGTGATTTCGTTTTCCGTAGGATGGATAGAAGATGAAATATGGTTGTTTCATATTTATAATAACATATCAGTATATGAGTGATAATGATGTTATTAATTTATGATGAAACAAATAAATAATAATAATTAGAAGAAGAAATAAATTGGAAAGAATCGATAAAGGATATTACCTCTTCTTTGACGCGCCTCTTCTTAACCTCCTCTTATGGCACTAGAGTTGGTCTTTTGAGGAGAAAAAACCTCTATAATGTTTCAAGGGAAGTTGATAAGGTAAATGGGCAGGATTCGGCGGAGCTTGAAGGCTCAAAATTTTGTAAAGAGAAGAGGGAGTAGGTGTCCTTTTTATAAGGGAGGAGAGGGGCACCTTTGGTAACATAAGAAATATTAATTTATAATAAATTGAACCTCACTTAAAAACCTCAAAAAATGACTCAAATACAAATATTATATGATATTGGATTGTAATATCCTCATCCAAAAAAATTTAGACATTTTGGGAATTTATTTTAAACATTATCAACTTGATTTATCCTTATTTAATCTATTTAATTTTATTTGTGCTAATAAGATTCTAATTTTTAAATTGTTATAAATAATTACTTACATGTTGTTAATTTTCCATAATTGGATAATTTATAAAACTTTATACCATATAAATTTAAATTTCTAATTTTTAAATATTTTTTTATTTTTAAACAATTTTATAATATGTTATTTTTATAAAATAACAATAGTGTCAATTTTTACATTATTCATTTATTTTAATTTAAATAAAATACTCACAGAGGATATATTAAATAAAAAATATTTTATAGATTCCTAAAATGTCAAATTTGTCTATAAAATTCGTGGATCACATTAAATAGTTCATATAATATTTATTTTAATATTTTTAAAACCATTTATTTGGTATATCTCTTAATAAAATAATTAGTACAACATTTTTGTATAATTATTTAATATACTTATTTTTGCATAAAAATTAAAAATAAAATCCTATGATTAATAAAAATATCATAGATTTTATAATAATACTTTTACTTGAATTTATCATCTTAAAATCACAACATGTAAATTGTTATATTTATTACATTATGAAGGTAACAACTTTGGAATCATTTAAACTAAAATAATATAAGTGTCATAATCTTATTTATAAGGATCCAAATGGTCACCAATTCATCCATTGGATGATTAGGGTTTATATGTACACTAAAAATAAGTCTTTTTCAGGTTTTTGGGCCTTTTGATGTGTATTATTATTTCAATAAAAACTATATTATTGATTTTTCACTAAATAAATAATTTCTGCATCATTAATGTATAAGATAATAAGGTAAATAAATAATTCTTAAAAATTACAAATAAATTACCATGATAAATAAAAACATTGTATCTTTCAAATTTGTTTTTATAACCGAATTTATATTCTGTATAACCTTATATTTAAAATACTTTAATTATTAAAATTTGAGTGAGACATATTTCACTTTCTTTTAAATAAAATAAATTTAAGGTCTTAATCAGATAAAAGTGGGTTCCAATGGATTCCATTTCGACCAAAATATCCCATAGGACGAAATATAATCATTAAATTATATTAAGACAAGTTTTAGGGTAATTTTATAATATTATATTTACCCTCAATTACCCGATTTACCTTTAACTATAGTAAATAAAATTTACCGTAGTTACTATTCATAGTTCCCAAAAATAAAAAGTAGCCTATTAACATAATTTGGACCTACTGATTCCAAATATGGAATCCATTTTTCCTAATTTAAATCACATAAGTTGAATAAATTAATTTAAAATTAATCTTGTTGTTAAGAAATCGAGTTTTAAAAGTGAAAACATTCAAATAGATTGAAATGATTTTACCTATGAATTCAAGGTAAAATCAATGATAATTACATACGTTATATTAAATGGTAAAAATATATTCTATTTATACTTTAAAACCATTAAATATTATAATTTAACCATATAAATTATTATGATGAAAAAAGTTGTTTTTAATTGAAATATAGCGTGTTTTTACTATTCATTAAAATATGAAAGTTATCAGAATAATATGAAAAAATTTATCCAAAGTAAATTTTTATATCCTAATTCCAAAGAAGAATTTTATTTTGTTGAATTGAACTTATAAACATGTCAAAAACTAGATTTAATGTGGGTGCGCCATCAAAAGGCGGCAAAATTGCATTTTTTGAAAAATAATTATTTTACCTGAAAATTTTATTTTGTTCTCATACCATGTTCTAGAAAATGTGTAATATGAATAATAATGTTATAAAATTCAAAATGTAGTCAATACTATTCATAACATCTAGTCTATAATTATATTATAATAATATATCATTATTTAGTTAAACCCGGTATTGCATAAAACACACACAATCGAGGAAGGTCGTGATTGCATGTAATGCAAGCCAAGTCAGGGTTGCATGTAGTGCAAGACTCCTTTGTTTTTGCGTATAACAAAATCCAACCATATTTTATTTATATATTGAATATATATATATATACACTCAATGTTGTGTTGAATAACTACTATCAAACAAACTTGAAATTGTGTTTAACACGATCCAAGATTAGTGTTGCATATACTGCAAGCTAATACGGTGTTGCGTATAGCGCAAGATAATCTTGGTGTAGCTTACATAAGAAGATGTGAAAGAAACTAAAAAGAATATATCTTATAAAATCTCAGGGTGTTACACTAGACAAAAAAATCAAAGGGATGTAGATTCCTGCTTAACATAGAAATATGGTTGATGACCATGTTATAAGTGTTCCACAACCACTTTAAAACATTAAAAACCAAGAATATAGTCACTTAATGGATTGTAAATCCATAAAAATAAATTTCACCACTTGATTCCTTTTTCTGTTTACACCCTAAATCTGATATAACTCCCAAATAAACTAACACATGCTAATGAGGATCATAAATCATTATGATAAACCAAAACACATGGAAAACATCAAACAACGAAAATAAATATTGACTTACCATGGTAAATTAAGTGGAATTACAAAAGGTGGTGAAAAATAACCTACACGTCATGTGCTCCTTGAGCCCTGACATGTATTAGCTCCAGTCTACCAAACTCCTTAAACAAAACCCATGCAATGTCACAACAATTTTTGTTGGGTAATCCATCTGATACCATTTTGTAATGAACCAACCTTGGTTGATCAAAAAACATCACCTGATATATCCCTCCACAAGGTGAGTATCATCAAACAACCAAAAAATTCTTATATATAACCAAAAGTTGTAAAAAAATAGAGCACAACATGAAACAAAAAGATACAAATCCATGACACCTACAATGTCAATCCAAAATAACTAAACTAGAAATAGAAAAAATAAAATACTAAAATATGTACTCATGTAACCATCCATCACCTCAAACCCATATCACAAATAAAATGATGACACTCAAGTGAACATAGAGAACTACATGATTCCCTTCCCTTTCCCTGTGTCCTATAAATCCACATCTATAAATGCATGTTTCTAATGTTTTCATCAAGGAACTATGCATATTTTTTGAGAAGACACGTGCTGGTTTTTCCCCACATTACTTTGTTCCAAAGGTGTGCAGAATTTATCACTTCTTTAGTGATGTTAGATCCTTGATCTAAATAGGATGATGGGATGTCGATTACTCCTTTGATGGATTCCTCCTTATAATTTTTCACATGGTGTAGGTATCCCTTAAATATTAAGATGTTGTTCGTGAAACTCATTCATGGTTCCATCTCTTTGTGGATTCTGGTTAATTACACTACTTCTGTTAGGAAATTCCAAAGTGTCCAGTTAGGGTAGCAACCTTTGGTCAGGGAAGTAGTCATGCTGACGCATCTGTGGCATGTCTTGATGTTGGAACACTGAAACACCTATATTCTCTTATAATAGAGCTTCTTGAGGGCACACAGGCCTAATGAATCCCACATCGAATGCGGGGAATTATATGTCAGTGTCATGTATCTGAGGTTTTCCTTATCTACCCATATTTAACATAGGGTATGCCACGAGTTTACCATATTACAGAGACATATTGGACTAATCAGAACACCGATGAGAGTGGATCATATAGGTGCATCCCTAGGAGGGATTACTTGAAATATTTTACCAGATAGATGGATTAGAATACCCGATGAAGGTGGGCCCAAGGTGGTGTGTCCCAAAAAGGTAATATTTCACACTGTGAAGGATGATTTGGACACCACAATGGGCGGATCAGGGAAAGTAAGACCCTACAAAGGGGACTGGATATTGTGTCCCAAAAAGGTAATATTTCACACCATGAAGGATGATTTAGATGCCACAAAGGCTGGATCGATGAAGGTGGGTCCTAACAAATGGAACTGGATTTTGTGTCCCAAAAATGGATGATTTTACACAATGAAGGCTGATCTGGACACAAAAAAGGCTAGATCAGAGAAGGTGGGTCCCCAAAAGGGGGACACTAAGGTTTACCATTGGATGTGATTGAACCTCATAGAGACTTCTTACATACCTAAAAAGGGATCAAAACCCATGTAGTTTGAGAGGATGAGGCATAGAATCGAGGTGTACACAAAGGATAGCAACACAGGAACATGTTGGGGCATAAGCGTTATTAGCAGCCCATTGGATGATGTGACTCCACCCAAAAAAGGGTGAAGTGATGAAGCAATTGGTTGGGGTATACACATGGTCAGATGCCTGTATGGATGGATTTATCTCACTGAGATGTGGGGGGGAAGGTAAGATCAATATGGATACATAGAAATTATTAAGTGGGTGGAATTAGTGGGATGGAACTAGTATGAAGATGAAGGTGTTTGGATTGAACTTGAGGTAGGTTTCCTACATATTCCAGTAGATGATAATCAAAGTCCACATAGTTTTGAAATGGGGCAATGAGACACTAGAGGAGGCATCCCGTGATAGTGGACGTATGTATGGAGACCCCAAGGAAGTATAACCTCTTGGTTATTACATGATCTCCTGAAACAAAAAAGATCAAGGGAGAGACTATGATGGGACATGAGGGATGGTATTGAACCTCAGAGAGACTTCCTACACACCTTTCTAACAAAGGGCAATGATCAAAGTCCACGTAGTTCAAAATGGGTCATAGAGTTAAGGTGCACCCAAAGGGCAGTGACCCTAAGACATGATGGGGCTTACATGTGGTTAGCTGCCCATCTCAAGAGGGACACTCTTGGTTTGATGATTATGGAGTGAGGGTGGTCCTTATGCATGGTCAAATACCTGCATGGATGGATTAGATCACGTTAGGGAGGCGGATCCAAGATATGTGCCC
The DNA here is from genome assembly GCA_963277665.1 of Viscum album. Lineage (NCBI taxonomy): Eukaryota > Viridiplantae > Streptophyta > Magnoliopsida > Santalales > Viscaceae > Viscum > Viscum album. The sequence continues at coordinate 888,549,933 of OY728121.1, forward strand.
CAAAAATGGAATATGTCACATTTGGAGGGTACATCCCAATAAGGGAGAAACAACATTTCCTAGTGGTTTGGATTGAACCTCTAAGAGGCTTCCTACATACCCAAAAGGGATCAAAACCCACATAGTTTGAAGGGGAAATAAAGTTTAATGTCATGTGGTATTATCAGTGAATTAATGTGAAATTTCCAGAATAGATGAAGTATAAGGAATGAAGGGCTTGAACCTCAGAGATGATTCCTATATACCCTTTTTAGAAAATAGGGATCAAAGTCCACGTATTTAAAAGGGTTTATGTAGTTTAACATCATAAATGGAGGATGAAGCTGAAACAATGTGAAGTAGATGGAATAACTGAGTTATAGGGCTTATGCGAGGTTAGAATCCCAAATAGGATGTCATTGTCGATGCTTACTATAAGTGCACATGACTCATGTTTGGTGTGAGAAACAAGAGGTAACATCAGACCTGATGATCATGTAGTGAAAGGTGAGTCTATGAGAGGTGGTGCAAGGATTACGCATGGTTAGTGGTCAAAAGATAAAATAGGAGATTACACATGGTTATCAGCCTAGGGAGATAGAGATTGGGACTTACTCATAGGAGGGAATCCTGAGGATTATTTTTGGATGTATGAGAAGGATATGGCCATCGTACAGGGACAACCCTATCAAGGTGTGTCAGGGATTACTTAAAGACTACCCGAGGCACACATGGAGATAAAACAGAATATAAGAGAGAAGGCATGAGAGTGTTGATTCTCATTCTCCTTAGAATCCCCTCATACATTTCATAAATGCGGCGGTCATAGTTTAACATCATGTGTTGAGGATGTGGGTGATTGGAAGTTTAATGTCCTACAGCTTGGATGATGAGGACTCACTCCTCACCCCTTACACTTACATAACTTACACCGACCAACACTTGGGAATTGGAAGGAACAAGAAATTCCAGGTGTTAAGGAGGTAGATAAGTGGTCGATAGAGAGGTACACGTTAGTGTGGCTATGTGAGGAAGCAATAGCTGATAGCATGTCTATATGAAGAAGCATAAGGTAGGGAAACGCAACATAAAACACCACTCAGGAATCCATGAAATTAATTTTTATGAGCCTAGATTCATACATGAGAGGAGTTCACAATGGAAAATTCCTCACAAAGAGAGGCTTCACGATGTTCTATCGCTATTCGAAGGAAGTTTCTTCACGAAGCATGGAAAAAGGGATCACTGTGAAGGGTGGTACTTCATAAAGCATGTTGACCTAGCTAAGGCAAGGAGTCTACATGTATTTGGTGGGTGCTTCTCAAATATTGAATGCTCTGTGAAGTCCCAAGTTCCCAAAAGGGACTCTTACCTTCAAGATAGTCATAGGGTTTTTCAAAGGGAATCCCCACTTAGAGAGGAGCTAAATTAGAGAAAAGGGAAAGTTGGTTTGCAATGCTCAATTACCTTGAGTAATTAATTTCCCATCTGGTTCGCAGAGCATGGTGGCTTCATGAATTGAGAGCTTGGAATGAAAAAGTTCAGGTTATCAGTGGTTTGGGGTAGGTGGATTCCTTCTTTTTATATGTAACAGTGGTCTGTGGAGTTCTGAAGGCATGCCATGAAGGACATGGTGCTTCATGATCATGGGTGGATCCATCGGAAAAATTGGACTCATTGAGGCTTCTGTTATTTCCTTTGTGACACCGTGAGTACATATTTTTTAGACTCATAGAGGCTTTTGTTATTTCCTTTGTGACATCGTGGAGTCGGATTTGAAAAACTCGCAGAGGCTCATGTCTTTTACTTTGGGGCATCATAGTGGCATATTTTTTAAACTCGCAGAGGATTCCAACATTTCATTTATAGCTTCGCAGAGGCAGATTTGGAAAACTTGCAGAGGCTTCCATAATTTCCTTTTAAATGTCATAGAGGTAGAGGGATTTTCAATCCAAGCTTTGTGAGGTAGACCCATGGGTAATTTTTATTTCTTCTTTGAGACTGTCTTTGATCTATTTTGGGAATAGATTTTGGCGCCAAGAATTGTCCCACCTCAGAATGGGAGGAAAGAAAGAAACGAGGGTCAGATTACGATGGTAAATCACTAAAGAACATATAGATCATGGATTCGCCTCAGAATGAGGACATGCGAAGTGCAGGGTGAGACCTCCATGATTCTTGGATCCATTGAGGGCACTACACAGCTCGCTGTGAAGCTCATAGTGTTACTACCTATAAATTCAAGGTAAGGGGCCCCCTCTTGACCACTTCTTACTCTATGAAGGTGTGATTGTTCTCTCTAATAATTAAGATCATAGCACCCCCATGAACACTCTTTGCAAAATGGGTTCCTTGGATCGGTGCTCTGTGGATTCTTCTACAGAATTGGAGAATTGTGATCCTCTTGTGCACCATGAAGCATGTACTTTGCAATCATACATAGTGAACGTTCTTTGTGACAAGTCTTCCAGAAAAGAAGGGAAAGATTTTGAAAATTCCCATATCAAATGGCCAATCAAGAAGCTACTCAAGAATTCATTGCAGATGATTCTCAAAGGTAGGACATGGTGAAAAACATCCAAATAGGGGAGTATGTTTGATGTACTTATGACCATGATTCATTGCATATACTACTATTATATGCACTATAGGACTACCCCCACTACAAGAGATTTCCATTCTGTGGATTCAAGCTTAGGGATGACGTGTTTATCCCCAATGTGAGCAAGGATGAACCAGATTACTGGTTTTGGGGAACATCATGCCAATATCAATGGTTCAGGGTTACCGATGACCATACTTAGAAGGACTACACACCTTTCACTACAAACTTCCTATATAACTATGTTAGAAAGGTTTATGGTAAGGGTTTTCAACTAGATGTATCTTCACTACAACACCACACCATTCCTAAAGAAGGCTTATGGAAGCCAGAGGAAGGGTTGATCGATATGTTGGACCTATGCTAGGGCGTCAATTTTATAGAAGAATGGGACTATGCCTAATAGGTCTACGCATCATACAATGAGTTTGGAGTAGATATGAGGCAAGTAGGACTTTATGAGGATAAGTGGGATTCTCAATTTCACATCTACAAACCGAAGCACATTATTCCAAAGCTACTGAGTAGGTTTTCCTCAAGGACCAACACTTTTCATCTCCATCTTGGGGTGGTCAGCATCCGCCTTTGGGACCTCCACCATATTTTAGGGATCCAAATCCTGGGTGTGATGTACGACAAGTTCCTCCCTATGAAAAAACACATGGGAGGATTCAGAGCAGATTCCACGTCTAGAAATGGTGTTGATAGACCTGGCGTCAGGAGATGAGAAGCCATTGGTGAGGGATGTCCATTTCAAGCAGTGGTTTGGATGCTTCTAGAATTTTCCCATAGAATATCTTGTTGAAGAGAGGATTTGTTAAGGAAGTTACCAGCGAGGGCCTATTCCTATCCAAGGGGATTCCAGTGCATTAAGGAGGGTTCTTACTGGAAAGCTCAGGAGGATAGCTAGTGTAGCTGTGGGGGTAAAACATAAATACTGAGCAGCAACCGATAGTTAGATTAGATGGATTTATCTCTGCACTCATTTGTGGATAGATATTTCTAGTCAGGGATGCACTCATGGGGGTGCAACTGAGCACTTTTATCATAGAATCCATGTTGGCGACGGGGCATCGTTTCATCCTTGGGATCCCAGTGTTGGAAAAAATTATACATGGTGTTGTGGAATATCAGTGAGGGAAAGAAGCCACAATGGGTATGTGGACCATTCCACTACTTGTATGGATGGATAAAATCACACATGAGGGATTAAGAATATCTGAACCCTATTTCCCTTCCTGGGTTAGAATTTTGACCATCCATACTGAACACAGTGGGACATTTTCTAACCAAGCTAGCTTTTTTGGGGTTGTTGAATAGAGTATGTAAAGCAGATGAAATCAAATTCCACCCATTTTTTATTCCAGTGGGGGTATTCATCAATGATGGCCAAGTGACTAAGGAGCATTTTTCATATATTTCACCTTCAAATGTGGATTTTTAGTAGTGTGGGTAGATCATAAGCCAATATATGATCCATACACCCCGCACTACTTTGGGAGGCAGTTATGGTGAATGAATTGATTAACCCTGAAAGTCTACATGGGGTTATTCCATTAGGATCATCCATGTTTTATGAGGGAAATGTGAATAATGTTCATATGGGAGGATGGGAAGATGCAGAATGAGCTGCCTCCACCCACTGCCACTTGCAGGCTATTTGAAGTGTATTAAAAAATATTGGAGACGGCCTATCCAGAGGATATGTTGAAGAAAAGTACTATCCATGTCTATGATGGGGTGCCTCCCCAACACTGAGGTTAGGGTCGAGAAATGAAAATAGCACATCATGGTGGCAGAGATGATGCACTTTGTGGTGGTGGGGTTGGGGTAGTGGTAAGTCCAACAATCTCGAGGCTTGTTTCACATGGAAGTAAAGGGAAAGCAGCAACAGAAGACCTAGTATCCCTAGATGGTAAGATTCAAGAAGAGGGGAGGCCATCAAGAGGATTTCATAGGATACCTACCCAGGTTTCTGGGTAGTGGCTATGCTGTGTAGAAATTATGAACGATTCTGTCTACCTGAAGGCTTGGGAGGACTTGGATGTTAACCAGTAATTCTTTAGCCCTTCCAAAATGTGGGACCACCTTAACCAGTTTAGATAGGACCTTTTGTGCATTGGTCATTCCTAGGTTTCATTTCTAGTTTCTCAGGAGGGGAGTGATATGTAGCTAATCTGGTAGACTTTTTTCACCACCAAGTCACCTCATGTCCAATGAAAGATTGGGTAAAAGTACTGCTCTACCAAACATCTCTACTATAACTGTCTTTTACTGAGATGGCAGCATGCTTCCCTCTTCCTGAGGGATTGGAGGACTCCTGGGAAGATGATGTCAATAGGGGAAGCCCTTTGAAGGAAGGTGAGTTTGAGGCCTCAGTTTTAGGAGAATTCACCGAATATTTTAAGGTAAACTCAAAAGAATTCCTTTACAACATGTTCATATTCATTCCATACATGTCATTCAACTAAAATGTGTCCTGTGTAGGAGAGCCTCATAAAAAAGATCCCCTTCCACAAAACAACGGAGATAGCTTCATGACCTATTCATAAGATGATGGTGAGCACTGAGTCTAGAAGAGCTGTGACAACTAGGGTGGGATTTCTAGAATCTTCGGAGCTCCCAACCATATATGGGGGGCCACATACTAGGATTCAGATAGTGAAAACCCAATAGCAGGATTGGCTATTTGACCTTGGTAAGTATTATCCCTCACAGAGTCATAACTTCTATCCATTGATCCTGGGCAACAGAAATCATCTTTTTTTTGTCTGAATAGCTCTTCGAATGGAATGTGAAATACTAGTAAGGGTGGTGGGGAATCCTGAATCTCCTTTCTAAATGGGGACACCGATTTTTGTGGAATCACATTCTTGTGCCGATCAAGCCATGAAAACTACGATCATGGGTAGAACCACTAGAAAGATGTAACTAGAACTAATTGAGGTGGGAACCAAAACTGAAGATCAACCCCAAGATATGGAACCCATACCATATTGTAGGATGGTAGAGCAAGATCTTGCCTCAAAACATATGGAGGTGTTCCAAGAATATGAAATAATTGGCCTGAAGGAGCTGGATGAGGCCAACTCTAATGTGGGGGACAACCAGGCTCTCCCTCTCCAGTCATGGAAGTCGATCAAGTGCTTCATTGATGGAACCCTGGAACTTGAGTGGATAAGACAGATGGGAAAAATTATTCCTCAGCTTCATGATGTATTTATTGAAGGAGTGGACACATAAGGCCCACATATGCTCATTTGAGATTACCTCACTGAGAAAGTAAAGGAGGGTGACCGCACCATTGGTGTTTCTTGGTAGTTGAGGAAGTCTGACGACATTCTGGAACCTCATGAGGTAGAATAAGAGATCCTATTATTAGAAATGAGGATGAACGAGTGCTCCTCCTTTTTCATCACCCAATCAGAACTCATATTGTGATTATGACCCCAGTTGGTAGAGGCTAAAGAGTTAATGAGGCGAGAATCTCGTGAAGTAGCCGAAATATATGTTGATTAGGATTGGGTATGAATCAAGGCCGATAAGTTTCACATGATATCTGATGAAAATATAAGGGATCTTAGAAGATGACAAAAAATCCTGGATATCACATGCCAAAGAGCGGTGAAATTGAGACGCTCCATTGAGGAGGCCTTTTTATAGGGGGGTGTATTTTTTCAAACTCAAAAATCTATTTTTATGCTTGATAGTTTATTCAAATTGAGTGAATGTATATCTTCCTACTTGTTTTGATTAAATCATTTCGATCATATCTGTGAAAAAACTAATGATTATTCCCTATGCTCACATGGGTCATGCTCGGTATTAGAAATTGGGAACGACCAGATAATCTCTTATTTTGGATATTAGAATGTCATATAACTATAGAATATAAGGGTTTTACTAACTCTTCAGAGTATTTGGGGTTGAAATAAGGGGTTGTAACTAGAGAATAGGGTTTCTAGAAAATATAATTTCCTTTCCCAATGTGATCTAGTGCACAGGAAGGATAATGGAATGGGTGTTAAAATCAATCTAAACAAAAGGGAATGAGTGTGAATTATGACACCCAAAATTTGGAACACAGTGTGGTGGTATGACTATAGATAAATACTATTGAATGTATTAATAACATAGTATACATATCATGCTAACCTTTGATGGGAAAAACACATGACGTCCAACTGCTGACTGATTCGAAAACATGAGGCCTAACTCGAAGCATCATCTGATGTCTTCTAGAACATTGTCCTTGGATGGTAGTCGGGCCTTAAGGCCAAGAATCCATACTATTAGGGGGTTCACTCAGACTTGAAAGAGGATGATGATCTGAAATATAGGGAAAACAATGTGTGGAGATGGAGTGACAGGTTGTTTGAATGGATTCCAACACTCTTGAAGTTATGCCACCATGATGAAAGGACATTTGGTGTAGGCACATTGGTCTGAACAAAGATCAAAACTATCATCAAGGGGAGTGTCATCTCGAATGCCGAGAAACATCTAAAGATGAGAAAAATGTGGTGCATGATGAACACTATGGGAGAGGAACTCTCTAGTGAGGACCTGGGATGCTTTGTAGTTTCACATCATGAAAGTGTGGATGATAACCATGTAGTTTATCATTATACGGTATGGATTATGCATGGAATAGTTTAACGTAATATAACTAGGATGTTGCACATAGTTCAAGGTCATAGTTCTTGGACACTAGACAACAGTTTAAAGTCATGATACATGGACTAGAAAATGGAAAAGTAAGGTTAATGGGACTAGGGACGGACCTGATGAAAAAGTGTCAAGGGGTTTTTACATGTCCTTTAATAACTTGAATCAAGATGTACATAGTTCATAAAGAAAAATGTGGTCGAAGAGCGACGTCTGTGGGGGTAAATCCTCTCTGGTGAGGAATGTGATGTGTCCCTTGATTGACATGGGCCATCCTGAACTCTCTTAGGGTAAGGTCATAGTGTAAATTCTTGCATTGAGGACATGAATTTCAATGAATTTTATTATCACGCGGCTAGGACAGAGACACCCCGAATAAGGAATGTGTGGTGTGGTATATAACCCAAAATAAATGAGGACAAAGGAGTCCTCATACCACACACTCTCAGAAGGGGATATGAGTCCAATAAGGCTGAAATGTGGAGTTTTTAATCCCATGGATGGACTCAATAATGATATGTCCAGATGTTTCTATGTATCCCCCTTAGGGAAGCAATCAAGACACACATTGTTCTTAGAGGGATTCTCCATTTTTCATCATGTTTCTAGGATGACAGTTTCATAGTTTTAGGATGCTTTATAGGACTGAACCATTTACATTAAAGTCATACGGTAGGTACATGATAGTTTAATATTGTGTGAGACAAGGTATCTTAGTTTAACATTACATCAATTGGATGAGGGAGATCATAGTACCTAGAACTCATACCAAAAGGTTTTTCAGCCCCAAATATGAGTATTAACATACCAAAACTCCTAAGCTCACGTGATCCATGATTGGTGTGGGAAAAAAATGAGTGGTGTTAGGACTCCCCCATTACATGGTAGTGCACAATAATGAGATAGAAATGTTAGGTGAAAAAAACAACCAGATCAACATTCCCTCTCAACGTACGTAGATGTATAGAGGGGCAAGATCATAGGTGTTTAAGGTCTATAAAAAGGGAAGGGGGAATCAAATTGTTAAATATTTTGGATATGATAAGGGTAGGAATAACAAGGGAGGATAACTACTAACCATATTCAAGATACAACATCCATATCTTGTAACCTGGAATGGGAACAAAAAAACAAGGATTGACCGATGAACATATTCAAAAATGTGGGACCTATATCGAAATGTCATTAAAAATACTCTGAGATGTTGGATAAGGATGGTAGGTGAGGCTTAAGGTCCACCATCCATACCATTAGGGGGTCCCTTATGATGTGAAAGATGATGGTGACCCAAATAAAGGGATGCATGAAACATGGATATATTGGTGCAGTTTAACGGCATGCGGTAAGGATGATTGTGTGGAGGAGTACTCTCGAGGGAGGTATATGGTGAAAATATTATAAATAAGACTTAAAATAACCAAACAATGTCTCAATTTCACCATGTAAATCTAGGAGACCCAGGCCATGAGGCCAAGAAGATGAAAAGTTTTTGTGGATGAACCACAAATAGGATGTCTAAGTGTTCCTACATATCCTATAAGGATGGGAATCATGCCACACATAGTTATAAGGATGGTATGGATGATGGTCAATACCTATAGGATTGATATCCTCTAAGGAGTGAAAATAGTGGTTGTTATGTAATTTAATGTCATGAGAACTTGGTCATTAAAAATCTAAGTTTAAGGTCATAGAATCCAAACCGTAATGAGAAGATATGTGTAGTATAACGCCACGAGATATCCGGATGTGAATGGGGATGGAAGAATCCCACATCATACCATACCTTTCTAAGGAGAAAAACTAGACCAAGAATAGGGAGAGAATGGGTTAATGATCCTATGGCCGGAACCAGGGAAAAAATTCCTAAGCATCGCTACATATCCCATAAGGATGGGAATCAAGCCACATGTATTTATTAAAGGTGACATGGAAGATAAATATTTCCAAAGGGGAAAATTCTTCTTAGGGGAAGACATCACATGGATGAGTAGTTTATGATCAATAGATCATATTCATAATATGCATTTTAACATCATACGATAAGGACAAATGAGGTAAGACTTCCAAAAAAGTGGAATGTGTAGTGTGGAACCATAAGGAAACCCAATGTGAATGATGACCAAAGAGGTCTCATAACACATCACACATCCTGAGGACTTGATGATATAACCTCCTAGTTTAATTTTGTATTGATTAGACCATAAGAAGATGTGGCTTCCATGATGGTATAATCCTTAACTAAATCCCTAAGCTCACGTGATCCATGACCACTGTTTGAAATAAGGGTAAGGAAATATATTAACATCATATGGAAGAATATGATAAGGTAATGGATGTGTGGAGTCAAGGATGGCCCCATGATGTTGATCCTCCCACTCAATGTGTAGAAGTGCGTAGAGGGTTAACACTGAGGGTGTTTGAGTTCTGTCGGAACATAAGGAGGTAGAAAGGAATGTGAATCATGAGACCAACAATTGGGACACAATTGGGTTGGTGTAATGATAGAGGGTAACTTCTCACTATATTTGAGACACATTATCCATATCGTGTGATCTGAGGTGGGAAAAAATAACTAAGGGTCAGCCGCCGACCATATTCAAAACATGGGACTTGTATCAAATTATTGTTTGAGATCCTCCAGGATGTTGGCCCAAGAAAGAAGATGATCCTTAAGTCCAAGAAACCATTCCATCATGGGGTCCTTTCTGATGTGAAATATTATGGAGTCCCAAATAGTGGGATGCATGAAGCATGGTGGTGGACTGAAAGAATTCCCATGCTGAATCCAACACTCTATGTCCTATAGAATGGTTCATCTAAGAATGATAATGAGGCAAGAAAAAGGTTGATGGATTCAAGTATAGGTATATGAATCTAGGATATGAGTAAAGAAAAAGGGAAAAATGGATTCATGACCCTAGGGCTAGACCCGAAGACAAAGTGACTGGGTGTTCCTATGTATCTTTCAAGGGAATGAATCAATCCGCACATAGTTCTTGAGTGTCTTCCTGTTTAACATCATGTGGTGGGGATGAATGGGAGAGTGGTATCCCATAGGGGATGTGTATAGAGTAGAAAAACACCCAACATGAATGAGGATAAAAGAAGTCCACACCACACCACCCACATTATTCCCAGAAAGGAGTTGGCCCAAGTGGATCAGAAGAGATAATGGAAGGACTTGGGGCTAGACCCCAAGATGAAATGGATGGGAATTCCTATGTATCCTATAAGGATAGGAATCTAGCCACATGGAATTCTCATGTTTTTTGTAGTTTAACATCATGCAGAGAGGATTAAGGGGTGAGTAGTATCCCGTGGGGAATATGTGATGTAGTAGTTGTAATATCGATATGAATGGGGACAATATAAGTCTACACCACAACACTTGGTCCCATGATACTCAGGTTGAGAGTCCAGAAAGAGGATAGGATTTGTGATACAAGGGGATTCACCTGGATAAAATATGCATGATCGTTCCTACATATCCCATAAGGATGGGAATCAAGCCATATGTAGTTCTCGAATTCCATGCAATTTAACATTGTGCGTGAAATAATAGTTTACCGTCATGCTATATGATAGAAGGAAAATGGGGATTGCGGTTTGTTGTCATGAATGATGCTGATGCTGGGTAATTTCACATCTTTCATCCCAAATAGGGAGTGGTAGGAGCATCCCCATGGGAGTTTCATGGTGCAGCCATTACAAACCTGACGTGAATGAGGACCAAAAAGGTCCACACTGCAACACATACTCCCATGACACATAGGTCCAGAGAAATGGAGTTCTTGTAGTTTTGCATCATGCGGGGTAGATGTAACTATAGTTTAACATCATTTTGGATGAAATATGTGTGGTTTAATCATATAAATATGCATCCTACCAAAACTACTAAGCCCACGTGATCCATGCTCAGTGTGGGTAAAAAGGAGCAATTATAGGATTTTCATAACACATTGAAATGCACATCAGGGGAAAGGGGATTCATGGTGAATAATGTCCCGATAAAATTAACCTACCTTCTTAATGAAAATAGATTCGTGGAGGGATAATATCAAGAGTATTTAAGTTCCAAAAAAATATAAGGAAGTGGAAAGAGGTGTGAATCATGGTACCCAAGATCTAGATCACTTTGGGGATGGCATGAAGATGGAGGATAGTTGTTGGCCATATTCGCAATGTAGTATCCATATCATGTTACCTAAGGTGGGGAATAAAAATGGGGATCAATTGCTGACCATGTTCAAAACTGAGGTCCTATCTCAAAAAAAAATTTAAGGACTTTCAAGATATTGGACCAAAAAAGTAGGTGAGACAAAGTAGCTTGAGGACAAGCCGTAATGGGGTCCATTTAGACATGAAGGAATATGGGAATCCATATAGCGGGGTTTTTTGAAGTGTGGAAACAGATCTAGGAAATTCCCATGTGGAGTCCAACACTCTGGGTTCTATGCCACAACACACTCAAGTACGTCGAGGAAATTACCCAACTAGAATCAGGGTAAGAGATTATGATGCTAAAAAATATTTAAGGTCTTAATTCTTGGACCAATGACTCTTATTTTGAGGTTATAGAGTTTGGACTATATGGTAGGGCCTTTCCATTGGCCATATGTAGTAAGATGAGGTGATAAGCCCGACAAGAATGAGGATCAAAAGGGAACGTTGTCCTACCATGTGTCCCTGGAAATGGGGATCAGAATGCCATGCGGTTTAATATCATGCGGTAAGGATGTGGATGATAAATAATTCTCATATATAGCAGGCACGGTGCGGCTTTTATAAACCCGACGTGAATGAGGAAAAAGAAGTCCACATACCACACCATTCGATCCCAGAAGGATCAAGGCTGAGAGACTGAATGAAAGAGAATATTTTTAGAGGACGAGACTAGGGCCAAATAAAAAATGTCTAGGCATTCCTACATATCCTACAAGGGAAGAAATCAATACATACGTAGTTCTTGAATTCTGTGCAGTTTAACATCTTGTGGTGAGGACATAGGGTGAAAGGGGGTTGTAATCCTAAGGGATACACATGGTGTGACTATTGAAAATTTGATGTGAATGAAAACAAAGGAGTTCACACTAAACCACATTCTCCCAAAATAAACCTTATGTCGAGAGACCTAAATTCAAGAGATGTGGGGCTGGACCCGAAGAAAAAAAGTTCAGGTGTTTCTACATATACCATAAGGATGGTAATCAATCCATAAGTAGTTATTAAAATCTTGTGTAGTTTAACGTCATGTGGTAAGGAAGAAGGAGATTCTCATAGAGGAAACACATGATGTAGTATTTGTAAACCCTACATGAATGAGGACAATATAATTTCACACCACACCACGTAATTCCGAGTCATTGAGGCCAAGGGACTGAATGAAGGAGAATATTTTGGGAAGACAGGGCTACGCCCATAAACAAAATGTACTAGAATTATTATGTATCCTACAAGGGTAGGAATCAGGCCGTACATAGTTCTACAATGCCATGTTTTTTCACGTCATCTGGTGAGGATGTGAAAACAATTTTACATCATGTGGGATGAATTGATGCAAGTTAGTTTTACGTCTTGTAGCATGGAGAAAGAGTATCATGTAGTTTAACGCCATGTGGTAAGGATGAAGGAGATTTTAGTTTGAGGTCACAGTGTATGGAACATATGGTGTGTTTACCGTTTGTAGTTTACCATCATGCATAAAGAGCTTGTAGTTTAACATCACGCATGATGTGTACTCACTCATACGAAATACTGCTTGAGGAATTTGATATTGGTGGGAGGATTTAACCTATCTCCATTCATGGTGATCCTAGAGTATGCACCATTTGGGAATGCCTTATGGATCATTTAAGGTCCCTTCCATTTGGGTTCTAACATTGGTAGCTTCATACCGGGTATCATTGGAATCCTTAGGGCTACTACCGTGTCACCCTGATAAAAGGACCATAAACAAAGTTTTTTACTGAAAGCTCTTACTATCTTGTTTTGAAACCTCTCTAGATTGTGCAAGGCCCAAATCCTATTCTCATAATGGGATTCTAGTTCAGCCAAGTTGACTTCTTTTGCCTTTGATTATGTCTTCTGATCATAGATGACTGCATGGAGCAATGGTAATTGAATCATGATGGGAAAGACTGCCTTTGACTATATATAATGGAATATGGGGTCACTTGGGTGGAATTGTGATTCACTTTCCCATAAGCCCAGAGAGTGTTGGGGAGCTTTTCCAGAAAACTCTTCTTGTTCTGTTTAACCATATTCTGCAAAATGTTATATAGGGTCTTGTTTAATTCCTTGATATTCCCATTTTATTGCATATGATATCAAGAATTGTGGTTAGACTGGATGTTTTACTTGGTGTAAAACTTCTTCATCTTAGATGCTCAGAAGTTGGTGTTGTTATTGGTGAGAATTGTATGAGGGAATCCAAATCATAGGATGATGTTGGATCTCACAAAATCGATGATATAATGGGCCATGACTTCCTTGAGTGGTATTGCTTATACCCACTTGGAAAATAAATATATGTCGGTAAATATGAACCTTAATTGGAAATCTATCATTGGTGGGTATATTCCTATAACATCGAGTCCTGAAACCGAAAATGGTCAAGAGTACTTAGTATTATGGAGAGGTTCCAGCGGCCAATTCACAAAGTTGTCATGGATATGACACGTGTAACACCTATTGGAGAAATCGATGAAGTCATGGATCATAGGAGGATATAATTACCCCAAACTTTAGATCTAATGGGAGAGTTTTGGCCCTGTTTGGTGAGATCAATTGGAACCGGTATAAAATTACTGCATAACCTAGTAGACTTCATCTCCTTGAATATAATGGAGGATAAATGAAGGAACTCGGAACACCTTGAGAGGGGAGGGGTGAATTAGGGTATCAATTTTTTTTAACTGATGGATCTTGTTCCCATGTTTGTAGGAACCTATTAAACCTGTCTGAAGGGGATGTGCATAAAATAAAAAATCACATGGAAAGCAATGACAGAGTAATTTTACTTAGTTCACCACTAAGGGTTACGTCCAAGGAGCATACGCCGACAGTGTTTCAGTCATACCAAAACCACTAATCTTCACAAGTTGTGGATTACAAGTGTTTAACACAGTCACTATGTGCCAGGTGCACTGTCTTTACAAGGTTTTAGGGATAGTACACTGCGTCCCTCAGATCACTTCCACTGACTCCCCCTTGCTCAATGTGTTGGAAGAATCTTCACATAGTTTAACAACTTGAAGGTAGCTTCAATGTTTTAGCATCAAATCATGCATCCTAAACTATAAATGGATGATCTATTGAAGTGCCACAATCACCCACATATGTAAATTATTTTCTCATACACGGATATGTTATGGAAATTTATTTCAAAAACTGATTTGGTCAATTTTTAGGATTACTTGGATTTTTTTTGTACTACTTCTGTTTTCACATACCACAGCTATTTTAGTGTACCATCTAGATCCTATGCATACCATCTAGCTCCTCTGTGAACTACCCTTCTCAGCGCACTGCCCTGCTCTACATACTTCTCCACTCCTCTGCGTACCTTCTTGCTCCGTGTACTGCCTTTCTTCGCCGCATAATACTAGGGCTACCTATATGAACCACACTCTATTCTACATATTTGTTTCCTTATATAGATGACTCTCTCCACGTACCATCTCCTCCACTATGTACCACTTCAGACTTCACCGAATTTCTTCCCAGAATTTTAATCTTCAATATCATTGCTCAGTAAAGAGGATTATTGTTCCTTAAATAGGCACATAACTCCTCAAATTTTGGTAATCTGATTTACCAAAATTTTCAATGTGGGGTTAATACAGCTGTAAATTGATCTTTATCCGCATACTGTTAGGCTCCATAGTGTACCTCTCCTGTTTCGCGAACCACAACAATCCTGCCAACCTTCAGCATTCTGTGTACTACATGCCTTCACCGCGTACCGTCACTGAGAACCATTTTACATTTCTTCCTTCAGCATTCCACATACCTCATGCCTTCTTTTTGTACCGTTTATGCAAACTTTTTTCAGTTCGGCGCACCGCTCCACGTACCACTCCTGCTGCATGTAATGTGGCCGCAAACCATTCCTGAAACATGGTATATGGTCCATGTATTGAGGTATGTGGTTCCATTATTTTCCCTATATTCTTTTTCATTCTGCATACCATTCACTCCTATCTGAAAACACTTTGTTAACCAACACCAAAATCCCGATCTTGATTCCCAAAAATTTGGAAAACACTGGTAAACTTCTCCACCTGCAATACTGCTTTCATCCCCAAACGTATAACCTCATTCCTTGCAAAATCCCTAGTCATCCATGTGCATATTGATAAAAAATCGAACCAAACTCCATTATTATCAACGAATGGCCTTGGTTCCAACAATATCCCTATTTGGGTTTGTTGGCAATCTCTAGATAAATTCACTGATGTTCCATCCATGATCAAAACTTGAACCTTCAAGAAACAACTCTTTTATCACTCTAATTCTATATGAGAAGTGATCGATGTAGTAAACAAGAGATAGGAAATGAATTGAGTCCTCGTGGATCCTTCTCTATCTTTCCTCTCCATTGAATTTATCCATTCTTCCCCATTGGAAATAAATCCAAAAAATGGTTATTTAAACATTGTAGAGCTCATAAGAAACTCCACATAGATCGTATACCCCCCATAAACCTAATACACTCCCACAAACAGATTAACATAGTTAAAAAAGTTGGGGAGAGGGAAATTTTGTATCCTCGTTATGCATTGGGATGTGGCTGAACACCGAGGTTCAACTGATGTTTCTCAAACACAGCCGCTGATGGTGGCTTGGTCATAATGATAGCCACTTGCTCGTCAGTTACCACATGGTCCATTTTGATCATGCCTTGTTCATATTTTTCCTTGATGAAATGATATATAATTTCATTATTTTTTGTACATGAATGATGAACAGGATTCTTCTTAAGATCAATTGCGCTCTTGTTATCACATAAAATCACCATTTCTTGTTTCACCTAATCACCTATGTCAGTCAATTACTTCTTCATCCAAACTAACAGAGTGAAAACCTTGGTAGCAGATATATATTCATCTTTGGTAGTACTAAGAGGTGTACTTTCCTATTTTTTTCTTAACCAGACCACACATTCCTTCCCAATATAGAATACTCCTCCACTGGTATAATTTCTATCCACTACATCCCCACCCCAGTCAGCATCAGAAAAATCAAACAGTTCACTACCTCTTACTACAGTAAAGTATATCCCATAATTATGTGTACCTTGAATGTATCTCATGATTATTTTCACTTCCACCATATGTTCTTCCTTCAGATTAATCTGAAAGAAGGCCGTAATGGAAGTTATAAAGACAATATATGGTCGTGTCGATGTCAGGTATAGTAGGCTTCCAATGATTCTTTTATTCATGGTGGGATCCAAAAAATTCCCATCCACAGGTTTCCCAAGCTTTATTCAAATCGCAATCGGAATCGACATTGGTTTGGAATCATGTATATTGAATTTCTTCAACAGCTCTATTGCATAATTTTCTTGAGAAATTAATGTTTAATCCTTCTTCTGAATCACCTGCAACCCTAAAAAGTATGTGAGTTCACCAATCATGGACATTTAAAATTCTGATTTCATGTGATTGTCAAATTCATCCACTGATCCATGCATGCTTTTACCGAAAACATTATCATCCATGTATACCAATACGATGAATTGATCCTTGTGTGAATATTTCACATAGAGATTGTGATCCAATCCTCCTCTTTTAAACTCAATATTTCTCATATAAGAGTCCAACCATGAGTACCACGCATGTGGTGCTCGTTTCAAGCCATAGAGAGATTTATTTAATTTGAAAACTTCTAGTTCATCATTGCCAAGAAAGAACCCTACAGGTTGTTCAATGTAGACTTCTTCTTCTAATAATCTATTTAATAATTCCATCTTGAAATCCATTTGATACACTTTAAAACCTCTTTGGATTTACATGGAAAGAAATAGCCTGATTGACTCCAGTATCACTACGGGAGAAAATGTCTCCTCAACATCAACGCCTTCGATTTGTGAATATCCTTTATAGAAAAATCATGCCCTATTTCTAATCACATTTCCATGATCATCAAATTTGTTCGTGAAAATACACTTTATACCAATCAAATTGTGACCTTTATGTACTTTAACAAGATCCCAAGTCTATTTTTTTTTCATCTGATCTAACTCTTCATTCATTTCTTTTACCCATGACTCATCCTTTGCAACCTCTTCAAACGAGAATGGTTCCACAACTGATAGAAATACAGAATGTGCATTGTTCCTTATTCTCCTTGTCTATGTAGGTTCGTTATTATCCTCGATAATATTAGACTGATCAATATCTTCTCTTCAATTTCTCCTTTTCAGTTTAACCGAATTTTCTTTAGCTATGGATTCCTTTTCTTATTCTTCTTCAGAGTCAACAGCATGATGTGACTCCTAAGAGTTTTTCACACCTTCTGCTACCTATGTGTTAAAATTTGTTCCATGTTTACATCCTTACTCATCTTCTATCACATCTGCATAAGAATTCCTTGAAGCATTCGTGTTTTTATTTTCAATGACCTTTACATCACTACTTTCCGTAATTCATCCCAAGTTCTTATTGAAACATTTTTAGGCTTTGTTGTTCATTGAGTATCCAAGAAATATTCATTCATTAGTATTGTCTCCATACTTCCCTTGATTCTATTATTTGTTTTGGATAAAAAATTTGCTTCAAAAAACATGAAAATATTTCAAAGAGGTCTTTATTCCATACCACAATTCATAGGGTGTCTTTGTCTCACCAATATATATCCCTATTTGATTTTGAATATACACTGCTACTTGTACTACCTTTTTCCAGTAATTCCGAGGAATACGACTCTCCATCAGCATAGTTTTGGCCATGTTGTTTGCCTTTTGATTCATGTGCTCAATAAATCCATTTTGCTGTGGAGTTTTCACAACATCCACATCATTATTTATCCCATGATTCTCTAGGTAATTTTCAAATTCAATGGATTTTTATTCCCCTCCATTGTCAAACCATATGACTTTGATCTTCTATCTAATATCATTCTCAGAGATTCAACGACAGGTTTTCATGTAATCAAGCACTTTCTTATTCTTGTGTACAACAATCACACATTCCATTCTATTGTAATAATCTATAAAAAGAACAAAGTACCTTTCTCCATGTGTTCCAGAAACATTTATCAGGCCACATACATTTGTATGCATGAGGTCAAGGAGATTTGATGCTCTTTTCTTATTTGGTCGGTAGGAACTACAGAACAGTTTCTCTTGCATGCACGCATAACATATCTTTTCTCGTTCTCACTTTATATTAGGTATATCCATGACTATCTTTTGAATAGATATATTTTCCATGTATTTATGATTGATGTTCCCTAATCTTTGATGTCATAAGTTGTTCTCCTCTTCAACTGTTAAGTAGAAAATGTTCTATTTTTTTTCAACTTGATAAAAGATGTCATCTATTCTACATCCTTTAATGAGAGAATTCTTGAACATTCATCTTATAGTATAGCCATTCCGATTTAATGTCATAGTAAGACCTGAGTCACAGAGTTGACACCCACTAAGAAGATTGTGACGTAGACTTCAACATAAAGGACTTCAATTTTCTTCATCTCTCCATTAGCTAGCTCAGTACTTCCACTGTCTTTTATCTTAAAAGAACCATCATTACGGAACCTCACTATTCCATCAACCTTTTTCATGACATTCACTAATAGGTCTGAAATACCCATCATGTGGGATGAACATCCACTATCAAGAATCCAGGTGATTTTGTTCTTTGTAGCTTTGAGGGTTACTTCTGTAAAATTGGAATTTTCCATTTTCCTCTTTTCTTCCCATCAGATATTGGATTGAGTGTAGGATGTTGATGGGCTTTAAATTATATCTTCCATGTAAAAGGGTTATTAATATTCAAATTATTCTTCTAGAGGATAAAACTTGTTTGAAATAACAACACCATCGGGTTGATGTGTATTGAATCATCTCTGAGCATTGAAAGAATTTATCCTGTCATACCTCTGCCAGCAATACACAGCTTTATGGCCAAAGTTATAACAGTGAAAAAAATATCCATAGAAATTATTTCTTCTATAAGAAGTAGGATATGAATATGTTCTCATCTTTTGAACTCCTGACTCTTCAACATTCATATAGCACATTACTTCTTCACAGTATGACATGGTATGGCCCAGATAGACCCAAAATTGAAACTTCATGAATGGAAATGTCTTATAACTTCTATGTATCCTCATGCCTTCTCCCTCACAAAAATATCTTGTCTACCTATCATTTTTGTAGACTCTAGGATAATCATTATTTCTACTTTCGGTTTGATTTAAGGGTTTCTTTTTCAGCACTTCTGATGGTTTTTCAACAAGATCAACTTTCATCTTTCCTTTATTCGGGTTCACTTTATTTGAAGAATTTTACATTTTGGCACCACAACCAATTCCACTATTTCCCATGAATGTGGGTATTTGATCACTCAAGACCTTTTCAAATCCATCAGAACCACGTTTTTCTCTCTCTAGTAGCTCGGAATCTGAGAACCTTCCAAATTTTATTTTCTTCTTTTCATATTTTGAAATTGATTCACTTTTTTGTTTACTTCTCATAGTAACAACTTCTTCTTCGAGTCCTTCAATGGTATTTGACCTCTCCTCCAATCTCGAGGTATGTTCATTGATGACCTTTTCTTGTTCTTGAATTCTGAGTTTTAGTTCCACAACATCATCAGTGCTTTCACGGATTGAAGATTGAACTTTCACAAGTTCTTCCAGCTATTCAATTTCCAATTCCATCTGATCAATATATTCTGATGATTCCTCCACCATTTATTTCCACTTATTACATCTCTTAAATTTAATCTCAAGCTTACCAAAATCATCCTTAAGTTGAAACTTGGGATTGGAATTAGTAGTAAACTGATTAGGTATATCTTTATCTATCAATGGTTCTGACTTTTCATTGGTATCCATCATAGAGGCATGGTTTCCAGTATTAAATTCATGTTCATCTTCCTCATAGAATTCATTATCATCATCTTCATCCTCATAGACAAAACTCTTCTTTTGTACTTTCTTTGAAAATTTTATGTTTCCATTTTTGAATAATATTTTCTAAAGCTTCTCCTTATTTTCAACTTTTCTTTCTTCATCATCAAATTTTCTTGAGCACTGAGAGGCAATGTGCCCAACTCTTCCACAGTGAAAACAAGCCAGAGCTAGCTTGCCTTAAAATTTCCTTATTCCCTTCTTGAGATTCATGGAAATGAGAGAAAAAGTTTCCTTTTCCTCATCATATTCATCATTTATATCTCCTGAAACTTTTATTTTTTCCATGGATTTGAATTCCATTTCCTTGCTCACACGAGTCTTAGCTTCTTCTGGTTTGATTCTCATTTCATAAGTTGATCGATTTCTCAGAAGATCTTCCACTAAGAGTTTGAAGAGACCAATTTCCTAAAAAGTTGACACATTTTCATTGTAAAATGGTGGAATTCTTTTTAATATTTTCTTCATTATGTAAATGTATTTGATTTCTTCACCCAGTCCTCTGATTGCTCTTACAACTTCCGTAATTCGATTTAAAAATGAGTCTTCATTATCATTAGGGTGCATCTTCATATCATCAAACCTATTGTGTTGAACTTGAAGTTTTTCCTCCTTCACTTTTATATATACTTCATAAATATTTTCCAATTTATCCCACACAGACTTGTAATATGTGAAACTCATTACCTTTAGATAAATATGATCAGAAAGGGCTATAGCGAGAGCATTTTGTGCTTTTGCATCAGCATCAAGAAATTTCATGTCTGTATTTGTCATCGACAGTCTTGTAGGATCATTGACTTGTATTCCCTGCATAGTTGAAAATAATACTTCCATTATATGAGATATTAGATGATATATCATCCTATTTTTTTATATTTGAAAATTACTTCCATCGAAGAGGGGAACTCCCCTGACATTGACTGGATTCTCCATGACAACAAAAGACAGATTCAACACCAGCAACCTGGCTCTGATACCACTTGAAGGACCCCGTAACACCCTGAGAGGGGAGGGGTGAATCAAGGTGTCAACTTTTTCATTTAAACTGATGGATATTGTTCCCATGTTGGTAAGAACATGATAAACCTATTTGAAGAGGATGTTCAGAAAATAATCAATCACATGAAAAGCAATGACATAGAAATTTTACTTGGTTCACCACTAAGGTCTACTTCCAAGTAGAATATGACGAAAGTGTTTTGGTCGTACCAAAACCACTAATCTTCAAAAATTTTGGATTACAATTGTTTGGAACATTCACTTTGTGCCAGGCGCACTGACTTTACAAGGTTTTAGAGATAGTACATGGTGTCCCTCAGATCACTTCGGCTGACTCCCCCTTGCTCATTTATTTGGAAGAATCTTTACTTATTCTAATGACTTGAAGGTTGATTAAATGGTTTAGCATCAAATCATACATCCTAAACTGTAAATGGATGCTCTTTTGAATTCCTGTAATCACACATAGATGTAAATTATTTTCTCGTACACTGATATGTTATGGAAATTAATTTCGCAAACTGATTTTCTCAATTTTCAGGCTTCCTTGGGTGTTCCGCGTACTGCTGTTGTTTCCATGTACCACTTCTATTTTCATGTACCTTCCAGCTCCTCCACAAACAACCCTTCTCGGCATACTTCTATGCCCCGCATACTGCTTCAATCCTCTTTGTACCATCCCGATTCATGTACTTCCTTACTTCTCTGCGTACTTCTTGGGATACATGTGTGAACCACACTCTCTTCCACGTACTATTTTCCTTATGGGGATGATTCTATCTGCATATTGTATCCTCCACCGCATACCACTTCGGACATCACTGAATTTATTCCTAAAATTTTAATCAACAATCTCATTTCTCAACAAAGAGGATTACTGTTCCTTAAATATGAACATAACTCCGCAAATTTCAGTAATCTGATTTACCCAAATTTTCAATGTGGGACTACTACTGCTATAAACTGAACTCCATTCACGTGCAATTAGGTTCCACCATGTACCTATCTTATTTCTTGAACCATAGCAATCCTACCAACTGTCGTCACTCCGTGAACTACATGCCTTCACCGTGTACCGTCACTGTGAACCTTTTTACATTTATTCCTTTAGCATTCCACATACCTCACGCCTTCTCCATGTACTGTTGCTGCAATTTTTTTTTTCAGTTCTGTGCACCACACCGTGCACCTCAATGCACATTGTTCTGTGTACCACTCCTACTACCTATAATGTGGCCCCAAAACATTCTCAGAACATGGTATGCGGTCCATGTTCTGAGGTATGCAAATACCATATTTTTCTTATTTTCTTTGTCGTTCCTCATACCATTCACTCCTATCGGAAAACCCTTTTTTTCTAACACCAAACTCCCAATCTTGAAGCCCAAGAATTTTCCAAACACTGGGAAACTACTCCACCTTCAATAATTATTTCATCCTCAAATGTATGACCTCATTCCTTGAAATCTCCCTAGTCATCCATGTGTATATTGACAATAAACACAAACCAAACTCCATTATTATAAATTAACAGCCTTGGTTTTAACAAAAAAATCCCTTGAAACCACATTTGTAAAGGATATTCTCAATGATGGGACCACTTTGGAGGGTGAGCTATATTGGAAACTGACAGATTCACTCGTGTTAGGATCTTTCTATTAGGAGATTTATATGTTGGTGGTACTCAACAAGGGGAGTTATCCAATCAGGGGTCTCTTCTACTATGGAAGGGGGACCAAGTGGATCTAATGTGGAAGCACTGATGGTAAGGTGGCTTACCTATTGGATGCCATCAACTTCTTGCATAATGAGAGCAATGAATCTTCGATGTGACACATGGATAATCAAATAATCATAGTTAAGCTCTGTGAGAAAAGTAGAAAGGATGGAAAAGGCATCATATTAACTATTCTATGATCAAGGAAGATGAGTAACCTTTAGTAGAGAAGGGAACTGGGCCATTAGTTGGTGAGTGTTCTCTAGCATGGGTACAAGCTCTGATTTCTAGATTACGTAGTCACCGTTGATCTGATTGATGACTATTTTGGATTCCCCCTTTACATGTAGGTGGGGAATGTCAATCTCGAGGACCAGCTCAAGACCAGTGATAAGGGCTTGATACACTGCTTCATTGTTGGTGCAACCTTCTGACAACAATAATGATTATGGAAAGACAACCTAAGAGTGTGTTGTGAAAACAATACCCAGACTTACTATGTTGAGTTTGGGATCATTGTGTCTTCTACCAGTGGGACTCTATGAGGCACCATCGAAGTGAATCTTTTAACACGGTATGACTTAAGCCATTGAGAGGATGGCCTCATATGGAAATTCAAGGTCCAAAGACTATTCTATGGGGGCTGGATAGGTGGTAAGAATGTCTACCAGCACCTCACCCATGATATCTTTATACAGAATGATATTTTTTTCAAACTTCTAAAGGATAACGGCTCACCAATATAAACAACCTTTCAAAATGGGGTAGTTTATAATATATTTAAGAAGGTCCACATGAGTTACCAAATTAATCTCATGGTGTTTTAGGTAGTGATAAAACTTCGGCACTACACAATCCAACACAAGGAAAATCTTCTCGATGGAGAAATATATGATCTCCATATCATGGAGCATGTGGCTGAGATTGTATGGACTGTTCTCTGTCCCTTCATAGTTCTTCTGGGAGAGAAGGGAACTAAGGGACCATTCAAGGGTGGTTACATAGTGGACAATTGGATTTTCATAGATGGGTGGCTTCAGAACTGAAGGATGTAACATATACTACTTGATCTCCTCGAAAGTGGACTGACACTCTTCATCTAACTGGTAGACGACACCTTTCTTCATGAGAAGCGAAAAAGGATTACACTTTCTGGCCAGATTCACAATGAATTGGTGTATTTAGGCTAATTGGATTTGGAAAACATAGATCTCCCAAAGGTTACTCGGAGAGGGAATATTACTAATAGTCTTGATCTTCTCTGGAACGATCTTGATGCCTCTATATCTAATGAAGAATCTGAGAAATTTTACAAATTTAACCATGAATGCATGCTTTAAGGGGATCATATTCAGATGGAAGGATCAAAAGAAGCTGAACACTTTCTCAAGTTTTTTGATATGGTCTTGATGATGGTGGGATTTTACCACCAAATCTACCACATAACATTCCACCAACTTCCCAAGTATCTTCTTGAATATACATTGCATGGGATTTTTAAAGGTGGTACCTACATTCTTCTAACTGAAAGGAATTACTTGGTAATAGAAGGTACCTTGTGGTTCACTGAAGCTAGTGGATCCTTCATATTGAGGGGTCATTAAAATATAATTATATCTTGAATACCCATCCATGATGGAGAGAGCTTGGAATCCAGAAGTAGCATTGATCAATATCTCTATCACATGAAGGGTAAAATCATCTTTGGATAGTGTCGGTTGAGATCCTAAAATTCAATGCAGACTCTGACCTGTCTGTTCTTCTTCCTAAAGGGAGCAATATTAGCGAACCATTTGAGGTATCATACTTCCTTGATGAATTTGTATTTAATGAGCTTATCAACCTCATCCTTGACAATGGAACCATGATATGGGCGCATATTTCTAGGAGGATTATTGAACCCAAGATTATTTACTGGAAGACCAAGATGGTGGATGGAAACATGATGATCTAGTACTTGCATCTCATAATATCTCCAAGAAAATATATCCTGATACTATTTTAGGAAGTTCACATACTATTGTTGTTATTCTGTAGGTATGGCTAAACTAATCAACATTGGATTTGGATCTATCTCAGTACCGAGATTCACCTATACTAATTCATCAAGGGTGGTGGAGATTCATTTTTAAAACATAGGAGGGGAGTCTTAAAAATCATCTTAATTGTCCATAGTGAGAGGATTATCAATTGGAGGAAACTCTTATTAACTGGATGATCCTGATGGGATGTTGGTACCGGCCTAAGTGGTGGTGTAATATTCATTGGGAGATTCTTGTACTAAAAAAACCATGGTGATGAAAGCTGTTGACCTGATCACATCAAGCCTTTGATCCAAGGATCCACACTTTATGATGTAAATGTAGTAGTATCACTTCAGCTTGATTCAGTTCAACCCATCCCAAAAAAACAAGAAAGTATTTTTTATTGTTGTTTCCATGGGGAAAATGTCTCAATACCTTATAGGGGTAGGGGATTTGGTATCACTCAATTCTGATTCGTATAGGAGTAGGATGTGATATTACAATGTCCCTTGTACCTAGGAACACTCTTTACCCATATCCTATAGACAATGAATAATTTTCCCAATTCAGAGGTTGTGAACTCAAACCAATGAATTGGGAGGATGAAACCATCATCCAAATCGATCCTCATGTCAACCAAAATGACTTTGTGCTCAACCATATTGGCCTGAACCTGCTTGTATTTTCTCTTTTAATAGTCTACATCCAGATAGAAGGCTTCATACGAGTAAAAAGGAGACACATAACTTTGGAGAATTCCCAATCGACCATTGAGGGAGGATTTGAGGAATTGGTGATAAGAAAATGTGATTCCTTCATATAGGTGGAGTCAGGGGCTTCCCATCAATTCATTGTAGGCTATGTATTGTTCTATAACCATGAATGTAGTGTTTGTGATCAGG
The DNA here is from genome assembly GCA_963277665.1 of Viscum album. NCBI lineage: Eukaryota > Viridiplantae > Streptophyta > Magnoliopsida > Santalales > Viscaceae > Viscum > Viscum album. The sequence goes on from OY728121.1 coordinate 888,575,973, forward strand.
CCACTAAACGATGTCATTAGGTAGACCATGCCAAGTGTTGTCTGCTTTGTTTAGTCATAACCTTGGATTTTTAGGTCAGAGGGAGTCAGATCAGCTTCAGTCAGTTTCGGTTTGTAGAGTGTTTGGTTCGGGATGTGATTGATCCCAGAACCTATGTCGACGATACAATGACGGAATTCCATGGCATTCAAATATCATGTAATTTTAATGGGGAAAATATCCCTTTTTATAGGTGATCCTTCATCTTATCTTGAGAAGGAAATGATGGTATAGCATTCTGCATGTTCAAAATTCTAATCACATAAGTAATCTACAGTCGCTACCTCTATTACAAACTAGAGGGGGCTTCTTAAAGACTCTACGAGGACTTCATTCTTATACCATATAAATAGGGGAGCCTCAAGGATTGATATCTGTGTGGGAATGATAGATAGGTGCTTGATCACATCATATTTCCATGTCAGGAATACATTTCTACCAATAAAAGGCTACTCTAGGGATGGAGGTATAATGGGTACTGGTGAAGAAATCGGTGGATTCTGACTAGTGCTAGGGATTTCCTACTCCTCACTGGTCAAAACACACAAAATGACTACTAGATGACTATCATATAGTTGAGGTCTATCCATAACTGTACACATATGATCATGATATTTTTGTGGTGGCTCTACCTAATCAAGAAGCATAAACGATGGTGGGGTGGATATGATGAGATAGGATGGGGGACTATGCATGATGAGATTTTCTTTGAGCCTCATTTCTATTCTCAGTGGCATGCACGACATTCCTAGAGGCACTGGCTGATGCATTTTGATGACTCACATAACCACATCCATGTTGATGCTAGCATGGATTGAGGACATCAGGAGGGTCTTCTGGTCATTCCACATCACTGAGAACAATTTAAGGGTATAATGTTTCAATGGTGTTCACTGAGGCATAATCTTGATCATCACTTGAGGAATCCTTTAATACTGGATGACCTCTAGGAGTGATTCCCATCACTAGGGGCATGAATTCACTGAGGTTACGGGATGGTTTTGGAATTGGTGGGGGACTTTTCTTTCCCATGTGTTGTTGGTTCTTGTCGTTCCAGGAAGTGGAAGGCTGAGATGTGTAGGTAGAAGTTGTAGCTAGAGGTAGAAAAACGAATTCTGAAGGTTATGGAAGATTGAAATGGTCAAAGACATTTCCATGGATGTTAGAGACTACCTTGTGAGCCATTTTGTCATCATACTTTTGGGGCATGTGACTGGAAACCTACTTCCATTCATCCACATTATCACTATCAGGCTTTCCTAACAGACATGCAACCTATGCTAGGGTGGGACCCAGTCTGACTATATTTTTGTCTACCTATTCCAAGAGACAATATTTGAACACATAACACTTCTTGAGGGTATGTCCAAGGAATCAGTGACGGTGGTAGTAGCTGGGGTTATCAATGAGATCAGCCTCTTCGGGCCTACTGTATTCTGGAAATCGTTGGATTCCCTTATCCAATGAATTCTGGAAGTATCCATGGACCTGAGCCTCTTTAAATGAGTAGTTTCAATTTCCCCTGTCTAGAAAAGGGTTCTTGGGGCATGGAATCGTTGATGGGATGGTTCTTTTTTTTAATGGTTGTATTCTGGTCAAAGACCAGAACACTGAAATTTATTAAATCAAGAAATAGTACATAGCAAGATTACATAAGACGAAAAGAAGGCAGTTTTTTGGTATCTTTAATAAAAAAGGGGAGTAGATTGGGATGGAGGTCATCCCTCCCAAAGAAAACATGAGGAACTCCCTTGTTGGAAAGACCGTCAGCGATCTTATGGTCTTCGTGATAAGTGTGTGTGACAATAAAATTGAGGCTTCTAAGAGAGTGCTTGTTGTCCATCCATCTGGGGGTGAGGGACCATGAAAGGTGAGTAACACCACTCCAGATGGAATTCACAATAGTGGCCGAGTCACTTTCTATCCAAATGTTTCTCCAGTTAAATTTCTTGGCAAAAGAGACGGCATGTATGACACCCATCATTTAAGTCCCTAAGGTCAATGAAATGCTGCAGCTTCCATAGAAACATCCTAAGATCTAATCAAGATGGTCTCGAAAGACACCATCATAGCCCAAAAGGCCTGGGATTCCCTTTGAGGCCCGTCAACATTGACTTTGATCCAGCGAGGAGGAGGAGCTTGCCAAAAAACTTTAATAGTGTAGTTTGGCTTTGGATAGATTCCTTGAACTCCAATATGATTAAGAGTCACAAGAACTTTGACAGAGCTATCGCAGTGATTCTTTTGGATCAAAGTGGCCGCTTTAATGGAAAGAAGAATCCTTTTTTACCTTCATTTAATCTAAATGAGTTATTGTTAAAAATTTAATCATTTCTACCATACCAAAGGACATGGAGTAGCTCCGGAACAGCAATTAGAAATAAGTTTCTAATCTGCGAAGATCTCTGGAACTCTACTATCCTTTTAAGTTGAGAAAAAATGAATTTGTCCAAAATCCATCTGCACTAAAAAAGATCAAAAATGTAATGCAAAAGAGTAGTAGCAGTGTCATAGGATAAAAAAATATGATTTATGTCTTCCTGATGATATTTACACATTCTACATTTAGAGAAAATATTAAGACCATAGGATTGAAGACAAAAATCAGTGGGAATTTTTTGGTGCACTATTCTCCAAATAAGACTGAAACGAGATGGTTTTATCCAAGATTTGTTGAAGTTGTTTATCCAACATATATTTTCATCAGAATTGGAAAAGTAGTGTTTTTATTATCTCTTATAATCAAGCATTCCATTTTGAGAAGGTTCCCAAACTAGAATATCATCATTGGTTGTGAAGAAATAATTATCAACCACCTCTTTGATATTATTAGGTAAGTCAAGACATTGCACATTGATCATGTCCCTAATGGTGAAATTAGTGGGGATATGAGTGAAAGTATGGGGAATCTTAGAAATAAGGGGGGAGCCATTCCAGTTTTCCAACCTAAAGTTTAAAATAGATTTCTTACTGAGAATCCATCTATAATTGGCTAAAATGGAGGAAAAAGTAGATTTGATAGAAGGCAAAATAGAAGAAGTAGTATAATAAAGCTTACCAGCCATGAGCTTATCAATAAATAGATTCCTAAGAAAACCCTTTGAGTGAGATTTATTATTTATAAGAGACCACATGAGTCTGGCTTGGAGAGATTCATTAAAAGTCTTAAGATTCTTAATACCATTGCCTCCTTTCTCAATAGGTTTACAACAGGTAGACTAGGGGATAGTGACCAGTTTTCTCTCAAGAGTAATTCCACTCCAAATGAAGTTCCTTATAGCAATAGTCATACATTTTAAGAGACCTTCAGGCCATTTGTAAACCATCATAGAGTAAGCCATCTTAGAAACAATAGTGGATTTGACAAGACAGACTCTTCCAGCCATTGAAAGAGTTTTTCCCTTCCATGTAGAAAGTTTTATATGAATTTTATCAACAATGTGATTGAAATATAAAGCTTTATGTTGGCCCCAGAAGATGGGGACACCAAGATAAGTAAAGGGGAGGGATCCCTCTTTGACCCCTAAAGTATCAATGATATGACCTTTTCGATTGAGGGGAAAGCTTTTTCCAAAGTAGATAAATGATTTATTCCAATTGACACATTGGCCATACACATATTCATAATGTGTAATAATAGATTTATATTTATTAATATTTTTCTTATCTCCCTAGAGGAATAAAATAATATCATCATCATAAAGAAGATGAGATGGGGTATTTAAATTCATAGAGGCAAGAATCGGTTTGATCTTGCCTTGATAAACAGCTAGAGTAAGCAATCTACTCAGATAATCCACCACAATGGAGAAAAGGATGGAAGAAAGAGGGTCAATTTTTCTGACACCCTTATCGCATTTAAAGTAACCTCTAGGAGAACCATTAACCAGAATAGAAATATGAGCTGAGTTGAAAATAGTGTTAATTTTTTTAAAAAAAATCATTAAAACCAAAGCTAGAAAGCACTTTAAAGATAAATTTCCAGTCAATGGTATCAAAATATTTATTGATATCTAGTTTTATCACAAAATTCCCTCATCTATAGTTTCTATTCAACAAATTGGTGGATTCAGAGGCAAAACAAATACAATCCTATATGGATCTTCCTTTGATAAAACCAAACTGATTCCAGGTGACAATTCTCTTACTAAGGGCAGAGAGTCTATTTTCAATAATCTTAGTAATGATTTTAAAGAGAGAATTTAAAAGGGAAATGGGTTTGAATAGATGTATTTCATCAGCATTGTAAACTTTGGGAATAAGAGTAAGTAATTGAGAGTTTAAGCCATGAGGAAGACTACCTTTTTCAAAAAAAACTTCTAACCAAACTATAGACATCATTTAGAATGACATCCCAATGTTTTTGATAAAACCCATTATTAAATCCATCTGTCTTGGGGGAACTATCAGGAATAAGACAAAACATAGTGTCCTTGATTTCAAAATCAAGAGGAATAAATTTAAGTAAACGGTTATCCTCAATTGTAACCAAGTTTGGAATGACATTAGGCAAAAGATCTTTGTTGATATCAGGACCATTGAAAGTGTTACAGAAATAAGAAGCAACATGATTAGAAATTCCTTCATCTGAGTCAATTAGGTTTCTATCCTCCCTTAAAAAGGAGAGAGGCCTATTAGCTTTTCTAGATCATTGAAGGGAATTGTAGAATTTGGTGTTTCTATCTCCATCATTAAGCCATTTGGATTTAAAAAAAAAAATTTGATACTATCTTTGAAGTTGAGAGAAGATATTACTTTAATAGAGATATTAATTTCATTTTGGATATCATGAGTGAATCTAGAGGTAGAGTTATTATCTTGGAATCGATAAGGATCTTTTTCTAAGTGTTGAATTTCTTTATCAATTTAATCAGTTTAGGTTTTACACCAATTTTTGAGAATAAGCTTAATATTCTTTAATTTAGTGGTTCAAGCAAAGGGATCATTGTGATTCTCCATGTTCTCTCAAGATTTTTTAATTAGAGAAAAACAATCAGGGTTAGAGGACCAGGCTAAATTAAACCCAAAAGGAAGACATGATCTTTGATGGGATTGAGGGATATTGACCAAAATTGGATGGTGGTCTGAAACAAGTTTAGGAAGAGAGATACTCAAAATGTAATCCCATTTATCAAGAGCTGCATCATTGGTAAAATCTCTATCAAGTTTACTAGCAACAAACCTATTGTAATGATGTCTAAACCAAGTGAATTTGGAACCTGGGAGATTCACTTCAATCAAATTGTTGGATTCTATGGAGGATTTAAACTCTTTTAAAGAGATGTTGGAGTAAGAGTGACCAAGTTTTTATATGGGGGAAATAATTGCATTAATGTCCCCAACAAAAATCCAGGGTCCTGTATTTTGGTGTTATGATGGGAGAGTTCATTCCAAAGGGGTCTTCTATCTTGATAATTATTTTTAGCATAGACCAAAGTATTGAAAATGTGAGTGTGATCCAAGAAATAGTCACATGTTAGAGATTGGTTAGTAACACTCAAGATTTTTACATTTTGAAGAGACGATTGAAAGAAAATCCAGAGGGTTTCAATAGAATTATCATTGTTATAGTCACCTAATAAAGAGAAACCAAGATTACAGAGGTGTAGAAATCTGAGTGAAAAGTTAACTTTCAGTTCAGCAATAGAAAGGATTTTAGGGAGATGAACACTAATAAGTCTTTTTAAAACATTAAGGGTGTCATGGTTTGCAATACCCTGACATTTCCAAAATAAAATATGCATTAATAATTATTTTTAGGTTTTTTAGCCCCTTTCTTTTTATTTCCATAAATTTTCCCTCTGGTTTTTCTAGGAGATATCTCCTTGAAAGGAGTGAAAGTTTTCTTCAGGTTATTTAACGGAAGAGCAATATCCTGAGTAGAATCCCCCACCATGGTCTTCGGTATTGGGGGAAGCATAATACTATTAGTATCCAGACTATGGGTGGATAGTGTTACAGGTTCCGAACCTGTAACAGAGTCACAAGGGGCCGAGTGTGTAGCATTTTAGGAGACAGAGTCTTGATCCCCTTTCTTCAGTGAGGTGTTAGACTGATTAATTGAAGGGGGAGGCAGGTCATAGTGTATGACTATTCATTCTCCTTAGGGGAGTGTTCAGAATAGATGAGTGCATCATAATTGTCCTTAGGGGACGTAGGAACAGAGGAGACCAGATTAATTTCATATTTTGTTAAGCAGGATTGCACATCCTCCTTTCCCAGATTCATCGAAGGATTTCTAGAAGGAACAACCTCGTGCACAGTTGCCGGGTTTTTTTTGTAATTGCAGTGTTAGGGGGTGGGGGTAGGGGAATCATATCCAGCAACATTTTGGATCAATATATCCCCATTCTTAGCCAGCACAGGTTGTGAGGTAGGGCTCAGAGATGTAGGCTCAGGAATGTTTCCATTCCTCATAACAAATGAGGACTCCATATTGGATTTATAAGGGGTATCCAAGTTAGCTTGAGGTTGTTTGAGAATAAGCATAACCTCATTCTCTATATTGTGTTTAATAATTTTTTCATAAATTTTAATGTCAAGTTCCTCCACCTGATCAGCCCATGAGACACAAGATTTAGCATGAGATTTAACAACCCATTTTTTACATGGTTGTTTAGAAGTATCTTCTTTGTTAGGGGGAAGGGATTTTCATTTTATATACTTCTTAACTTCTATCCATTTAGAGGAATTCTTTTGATTTGAGTTACTATGCACAACTCTACAGTTAAGAATTGAATGTTCGACTATCTTGCAATAGTCACAGAAGGGAGGAAGCTTCTCATAAATAAGCTTAACCTCAGTCTTGTAATCTTTTTCCCTAAAAACAATGAACTGAGGTGGTTTAGTTTCTATGTTGACCTCAATAATAATCCTAGAAAACATACCTAGTTCTGCATTAAAAGTACTTTGATCAATCTTATGTGGGGTGCCAATGTAAAAAGTGAGGTCATTTAAAATTTTCAGGTGCCAGAAGAACCATTTGAAGTTGTGGAATCTCACCCAAACTTGAGCAGATTTACATCTCTTTGTATTTTTGTTAAATGAAAAATCCCATTCTGATAAATGAAGGAAACCTGGTTAAAGTTTCAATTTTCCTAGCCTCCAAACCCTATCTAGATCATACTGCGAGTTTAGGAGCATTTGAAAATACCCTATGCCTAAGGGAATGGATTTCCAGTTCGTAATACCCCAAAAAATTGAAATGCATTATTTCAGTTCAAGGTAAGACCATGGTTTATCACCCTTTTCATATGAGATACAACCCATGACAGAAAATTTACAAAGACTTTGTCATTGAAGGATCACATCCGGATCAGCTTCGACCAAGAAATCCCCATCCTCCAAGCATTTAATCGGCGAGCTATTTTTCATATCTATATGATAAGAGGGGTGGAGGCCTTTAATATCATTAAAGAATTAAATTCCTCATGAATTATTGATCAATGTTTGAGGCATAAAGGATCCTTAAAATTCTTTCTCCTTCGTCACTTCAGAGCCTTTCTTCTCAGGGTATCTTTCCAGACTCGGATCAAAAAATGACATTGTTGCAAAGATCCTAGGAATCAATGCTTAATCCTCATCTGTAAACTCCCGATTAGGGTTCACGTTGAAGGTTTCATTCATAAGAGATAAGGGTTTCACTTGAGATCTCTCCATCAACTAGTATGGGATGGTTATGGATAATGAGGTTGAACCTGATTGTCTCGTCTAGGTGGCGGTGGAACATTACATTACAGTGCCTATTGATTCTGAGGTGGGTAATGCTGAGCCTGAGGATTAGCCTAAGGCTACATCCCTTATTGAGGTTATGGTGGTGTCTCTTATAGGAACAACTCTAGTGGCCCGAGGTCCTCTATTTGTGAAAAATCAGAAATATCAGCTTTGGGAGCTCTTCTTACAGGATTTGTAGGAGGTAATGGGAGAACCTTCTTGGATTGTTGCATGGATTATTCTAGGTGATGATCCTTGTCAGAAAAATCCTAGAATCTTCCTGGGAAGTTCTGAGTAATGAGAGAAGGGACCAATTCATTCTTCACATTCCCTCCGCATATTGTTAGTAGCTTTTCTTGAGTCAACTGCATATCGAGTGAATATATGAGGCCCTTATACCTGGTAACAATGTCTACAATGTGCTCCTCTATCCTCTATATTCATTTGAAGAGTTCAGCGATACTTGTTTTGTAGGTGGTGGAGTTGAATGGATACAAAATTTTCCTACGAAGAGCCTCCCAAGCATCTATAGACCCAATGGTTAGTTGGTTTTATAGGAAAAACATGGGTCATTCTAGTGTCTATGAAAAATATTAGATCTTGGAGGATTCTTTCTACACTAGGGTTCCCAACATGGGTCCACACCTTGAAATGAAGTGGGCCAGATGTTGCGGTGGGTCACATATCCCATTGAAAGGGGAGAAGGTAGTCTTTCCGAAGCATGGGGGTGTTGGCATATCATCAACCCATGATGGATATGGTTTAACATTAGTTAGGATAACCACTAGTTGGGTTTAAAGAGCCTTAATGGGAAAATAATAGAATCCATCAGGTAATCATATCATGTATTTATTTCTTGGTGAGGATCCCTAACCACCAGTACATTGGTGGGTTCTTCAAAATGATAAACTGGCTCAGCAGCTCATGGAGCAACTGGTGGAATGACTCGATGTGATACTATAGGAATAACCTATAGAACAACCATAAGGGATTCTGGAGGAGTGGCCTATATAGGAACATCCTAGAGGGTATTCTCATGTATCTCGGGTGGGTTTAGTGAGGCATACCATGGACGATTTCCATAAACTCTGGCTTTTACCTGGTTAGGATATACAGGGTTTTCGAGGTCAACATGAGGTAACTCTCTAGGGAGAATTTGTGATTCCCCCTGCTACCACAGTGTAAGATGGTTGGGATCATATTGGGGAACCCCATAATCCATTCTCTATTTCACCACATGTTTCAAAAAAAGATCATCAACAATCCTTTTATGTTCCATGATCTGTTGGCATAGCACAACCTTTTTGGGATCATCTTCCATCTTCTGAACTGTACGAGATGGATTAGAAGGCTTGGTAGTTTCTAAGTGCATTTTAACCTTGTTGATTTCTCAATCATATTAGGGAGCCCATGGAAATGTATTTTCTTGTGATTAACCATTCTTGAGGGATCTAACAGATGTGGCATTTCACTAGGGGGTAAGATCCCATCAATGAGTCCTACTTTGGTTTCCTTCTCTATGAGATCATACATGTTTACCAAAACAATTTCTAGATGTATTTCATTGATGTTACCTAGTAAGTCAGGCTATTGTAGGATATTACTAAAGTAAAGGGTATCATATTTCCCCTATCCATGGATATGGAAATTCAAGGAAGCCTCATTGATTACTATGCATAGAACAATGAAGCTTTGAACACATCACTATAGGAGGGTTTAATGATAACCCGGTGTTACAGGGTGTTGAGCCATGGGAAGTGTGGCTAACTCAACCATATGAAATTTTTGGTTGATATCATCAAAGTCTTCCCAACTCTTGGGGTAAGCCAACTTTCAACCTCAAAGGCGGTGGTGTGTTTCCTAGAGAGTTTGGTAGAGGAATTTGGTTTCATCTTGGTTGAGAGACTTCGGGATGCTAATATCTAAAGTTTCAATCAGCCAAAACATCTCGAGGAACTAATATACTATGATAATGTCCCATAAAATTCATCTCTTTTAATTTGGGTATGGTTTCTAGTTTCCCCATTCTTCAATTAGGGGTGGTTGAGGGACCGACAAAAACATTGATATAGACTGTTGTAGTGGAGGCCTGGATAGTGGATATTATGGTGCATGGGATGATAGGTCATTTCATACTAGACCATATTCTAAAAGAAGTAATGACCACATCATCAAGTCTTGGTAGAATGGGGATCTGACCACAACTTCATGTGGGAATGTGGTAGATGCAGATGAAAAATCGGGTCGGTGCCCATCATCTATTGGTCCCCACAAGAAATCATTGTGATCTCTTGTCGAGGTAGAGAATGATCCTAGTGATGATAGGGATGATTGAACAACGATACCCTAGAAATGAACCAGATCCTCCTCCTTCTGTATGTTTTTATGGAGGGCCTTAGGGATTCAGTGAATCTTACTTTTCGGGAGGAAAAAGCTGACATGTTGAGTTCTTGTCCCAAAACTGACAGATAGGATTGGGGTGATGGCTCCATCATTGAGTCGCACTCTGCCTTAGAATCTGAGAAGTGGATATGTTTGACTTCAATTAGGATATTCTCAGGATTATTCCTTTGATGATGATGGTTCACCCTCTTTCCTCAAGGTGGTTCTTCAGGGAAAGTTTTATGTTGCACATGGGGAGTTCTTTAGTGCGATTTGGTGTTGGAGTGGGGAGGTCCTCTGATTGGGTGAGATGGGGGTGTGGGGAGCACCTGGAAAAAAATCGAACAACACATGGGGAGGACCTCCGTAGTTGGGAGCACTGGAGCGGGGAGGAACTTTGCTGATAATTGCAAGAACATGGGGAGGTCCTCTATGGAGGCCACTTGTAGCAAGGGAAGGACCTCCATTCTGACCTACTTTGGAAATATCAGTATGAGGAGGGACATCATACCGATCTGACTGGATGTGAGGAAGAACTCTATGTCGATCGTCAGTGAAGTGGGGAGGAATTCCAATTTGTCTAGTAAAAACATGGGTAGGACCCCCATGATGACTGGTGATAGAGCAAGAAGAACCTTTTATCTTGTTGATTCTATCATGGGGAGGGCCTCCTCTTAAGCTGGTGATGATGTGAGGAGGACCTTCAAGTTGATGACCTAAAATATGGGGAAAACCTCCATACCTGGAATCATGGGCACGGGGAGGAAATCCATGTTGGGTGTCAATAAGATGGGGAGGACCTCCACTTGGATTGGTGATGATAGCATGGGTATGACCATAATGATGAGTGCGGGAGTGGGGAGGACCACCCCTTAGGTTGGTTATGGTACGGGATGGACCTTCATACTGGATCTTGATGTTGTGGGTTGGTTCGTGGTGGTTGTTGGTGGTGCTGAAGACTAGAAAAGTCCAACCAGTCTATCTATGGGGGCATCTGGGGTCTCAATCCTAACCAGGTATAGAGGTTACCCTACTCTACCATAATAGAGAGTGGATGATATGCGTCAGTGGTGGCATGGACCACAAGATATTTGGAAGATGATTCCCCCAGATGGTTGTCCTCCTTAGCCTACGTCTAATGTTAACACTGGGTTAAACGGACTAGGGCAAGCTATACAGGGTTAGGGACTACCTACTCCTCGGCCTATAGAGATAAATGTAGGAATTGATGCATCCTTGTGGGAGCTATCCTTGGTGGCTCCCTGGCTAGTGTTGGATCCAGAATGGCTTAGAAATCCCTTACCTCATTAGAGTAAGGGAATGAATCAAAGAGCATTATGAGGAGAGGCTTCTAAAATGGTTAAGGGTCTGAGTGGGGAGTAGTGGATCCCTTCACAGCCCTTGGGGGAAGCGACGACGATGAGTCACGTAAGCCTCTAGATCATGGTGGTCCATATCCCTCATTGAGATGACCCCCTCCAGTTCATATTGTTTTATAAGAATATCGATCACCCTCCTTTGAATAAATTCTGAGGGTGATATGGGGCATGGGTGCCCAGTTTCTATGAATATGGGAGTTTTGTGGGGGAGGTAGAGCTATGTGGGATTTCCACATTGGAATTTCCCCAACCCCTATGTTTGTGGGTGAGAAGCGATTGGTTTCATACGGCTATAGCTTGGGTCCTACAAAGCTGGAGGATTTAGCCATCAGTATAGATATTAGGAAAGAAATTCCTAATTCCCCAGTACCATTCAGCCTTCCATGGTTGGAAAGAATGATCCACGCTAAAAATGCCACGAACTAGAATGCCCAGCGATTAATTGCCCTAGATTTTGGTGAGTTCCAAACCAGACCCATTATGTGTTTAATGGGACCCAGTGCTAGATATATTGATCTGGTTACATTCCCATAAACTCATGTCACAAACACCACTAACCCCCATATTGAGGAGAAGAGTTACATATAGGGTTCTCCATTTCTATTTATGATGCTTTCTATAGGGTGCCACATATCGCCATTGAGAAGAAACATGATGGTTGCCACCCCGCATTTCTGTTTTCCAAAGTTGGGAAGTATTCATCACTTCTTCAGAGATTTTTACTCCTTGACCAAAATGTGATGATGGGATGTTAGTCTATCCTTCCACAGATTCCTCCTCGGTGTTTTTCACTTAGTTGGGGTCTCCCTTAAAGATTAAGAAAATGATCATGAAACTCATTCCCTATGCCATCTCTTTGTGGATGTTAGTTAATTATGCTTCTTCAATCAGGACATTCCAAAGGTTTCAGTCAGGGAAGAAAAATTATGTCAGGGATGTAGTCATGCTGAGGAATCAATGTCATGTCTTGATGTTGGAACAATAGAATACATTTATTGTCTTATAATCAAGATTCTCAAAGGCATGGAATCCAAATTAATCCCATGTATAATATGGGGAATCACATGCAAGAGGAATGTCTCCAAGCTTTTCCCCATATTCCCATGTTTAACATAGGGTATGCCATGAGGTTAACGTCTTATATAGAGTGATCCGACTGATTGGAAAACTGAAGAGAGTGGACCAGATAGCCACATACCTAGAAGGGAGTACGTAAATGTTTTTACTAGATTGATGGATCAGAATGCTCGATGAAGGTGGACCTAGGGTGGTGTGTCCCAAAAAGGGAATATTTTACACTATGAAGGATGATCTGGACACCACAAAGGGCATACCACGGAAAGTGGATCCCAAAAAAGGGGACTGGATGTTGTGTCCCAAAAAAGGAAGATTTCACAATATGAAATATGATCTAGATGCCAACAATGTTGTATTGGACAATGTGGGTCCCAAAAAAGGGGACTAGATGGTGTGTCCCAAAAAAGTAAGATTTCACACTAGGAAGGTTGATCCGAATAACACAGAGGGTGGATCAGAGAAGGTGGATCCCAACAAAGGGGAAACCAAGGCTTACCAATGAAAGGGATTGAACCTCAGAGAGGATTCCTACATACCTAAAAAAGATCAAAATCCATGTAGTTTAATAGGGTGAGGCATGTAATTGAGGTGTACACAAAGGACAACAACTCAAGAACATGATGGGTCTTATGTGTGGTTAGAAGCCATTGGATAATGTGACTCCACTATAAAAAAAAGATGAATTTATGGAGAAACTTGTTGGGTCTTACACATGGTTAGATGCTCATATGGATGGCATAATCTCACTGAGATGTGGCGGTTTGGGTAAGATCAGGATGAATATATATGAAGTATGAAGTGGGTGGAATGAGTGGGATGGAACCAGTATGAATATAACAGTGTTGGAAATGAACCTCAGGGAGGTTTCCTACATATCCCAGTGGTTGGGAATCAAAGTTGATGTAGTTCTAAAATGGGGTGATGAGACACCTGAGGAGGCGGCCCATGAGAATGTAAGCATGGATGGGTACCTGAAGGAAGTAGAACCTCTAGGTTATGACATGATATCCTAAAACACAAAGGATTGAGGGAGAGACTAGTATGGGACATGAGTGATGGGATTGAACCTCATGGAGGATTCCTACATACCATTATGACAAAGGGAAAAGATAAAATTCCACTTAGTTCATTATGGGGCATATCATCATGGTGTGTGCAATTGATAGTGACCCAGAGACATGTTGGGGATTATGCGTGGTTAGCAGCCCATCGCAAGAGGGAAACTCTTGGTTGGAGGAGTATGGGGTGAGTGTGGGGATTATGCATGGTTAGATTCCCATGTGGATGGATCATAACACCTCTGGGGGAAGATCTAGGAGATGTGTCACAAAAAGGGAAGATATCACATCAGGAGGGTACAACCCTAGGAGGAAGAACCAAAGTGTACCAGTGGATGGGATTTAACCTCTAAGAGGATTTATAAGTACCCTAAAGGTCTCAAAAACCGTGTATTTTGAAGTGTAAATATTGTTTAATGTCATGTAGGATGAGAAGTGAACTGACGTGAAAGGGATGAAACAAATGAGGTGTGAGGAATGAGGGGCTTGAACATCGGAGAGGCTTCCTATGTACCCTATTTAGAAAACATGGATCAATGTCCATGTGGTTTAAAGGGTTTATGTAGTTTACCATCATACATAGATGAAAAATTTGAATCGATGTTAAGTAGGTGGAACAGATGGGTTATGGGGCTTACGTAAGGCTAGCAGCCCAAATGGGATTCAATTTTCGATGCTTACTCTATGACCACGAGAGTCATGCACAGTGTGAGAAACAAGTGGCAGCATCAGACCTGAAAATCATTTCATGAAAGGTGCAACTAGGAGAGGTGGTGTGGGGATTACACATGGATAGAGGCCCAAAAAGGAAACAAGGGATTACACATGGTTCGCGGCCCAGGGAGATGGATATTAGGACTTACTCCAGGAGGTAATTCTGATTAGGATTTCCAAATATATGAGGATGATATGAAAATAATATAGGGAGCACCCTGTTAAGGTGTGTTGGGGCCGATGTGAAGACTACACAAGGCACACATGGAGATAAAGCACAATGGGAGAGAGAAGACAGGGGAACACTGAAGCTCATTCCCCTTAGAATCCCATTGAAATTTTCATGCATCCGATGGTCACAGTTTAAAATCATGTGTTAAGGACATGGGTTCTTGGCAGTTTAACATCCTGCAGCTCAGATGATGAGGAATTTTTCCTCACCCATTAGATTACATAACTTTCATTGACCCACACTTGGGGGTAGGATGACATAAGAAATTCCCAATGATAACTAGGGTAGAGGAGGGCTCAACAGAGGGTCCATGTTAGTATGGATATGTGAAGAAGTAATAGACAATATCGTGCCTATTAGTATAAGCATAAGGTAGGGAAACACAACATGAACCACCATATGGGTACAATGAAATCACTTCTTATGAGCATGGAGGACCGCATGGGAGAGGGTTTCATGAAGAAAAATGCCTCAAAATAGGTTATTTTCAATGATTTTGTGCTTTGCGAAGAGGAGGTTCTTCACGAAGGGAGGTTCTTCTCAAAGCATGGAAAAAGGGATCTATGCGAAGGGTGGTACTTCACAAAGCATGATGACCCGATTGAGGCATGAAGTCTGTATGTATTTGGTGAGTGATTCACAAAGGCTAAATGCTCCATGAAGTCCCAAATTCCCAAAATGGACTCCTAAATTTTCTATAGACATAGGTATTTGTGAAGGGAATCCCCACTTGGAGTGGAGGAAAATCGAAGCAAAGGGAAAGTTGGTTCACATTTCTCAAGTACCTTGAGAAATTCATTTTTAGGCTAGTTCATAGAGTAAGGGTGCTTCATGAATTGATAGATCAAAAGGAAAAAGGTCATGGTATCAATGGTTTGGAGGAGGATGAATCCATATATTTATAGGAAATAGATGTCGGTGGAGTCCCGAAGGCATTCCGTGAAGGAAATGGTGCTTCATAATCAAGGGAGGCTCCATAAAAAAATCTGTCTCACAAAGGATTTTGTAATTTCTATTATGGGGTCGTGGAGGCAGATTTTTTGAAATTGAATATAATTTTTTCATTTCCGTTGTGGCTTCACGGAGGCTGATTTTTCGGACTTGTAGAGGCTTCTGTCATTTCCATTGTGGCATCATGGAGGTGGATTTCTCAAACTCCTAGTGGAATCCATCATTTCCTTTTTGGTGTTGTGGAGAAGGATTTTTCGGACTCATAGAGGCTTCAGGCATTCCCATTATTACATTACAGAGGTGGAGGGCTTCTCGATCATAGCTTCTCAAGTTATACCCTTCTGTAATTTTTTCTTCTTTTTATAGACTCTCTTTGATCAATTTTGGGCATGAATTTTGGTGATAATAATTCCCAAAGTCAAAAATAGTGTTTGATCACAAATCCTAGTAGTATTTCACCAATGAATCTATATAAAGTCTAATACCATGAAAATATTATCTTTATATTTAAAAAAAATCCAATATATAAATCATTTTCATAAGATAAAACCATTCTATAAATCAACCTTTGTTTAATCCTTTCATATTCACATAAGGAAGGAATATGAAATGTATGTATGAAAATAGGTGAGAATAATAAAAACCATCCATGGATTCACCATAAGGTAAACTATTTATCATTCAACCATGAAATATACAGTCATGTTTAAAACCAAGTATAAATGATAAGTCATAACAATTGGGTTCTATCCTAGGGGTATAATCACTCAGATATAAAAATAATCCTAAAAGATGCACAATGTAGATTCAACTGATATCAAGTTATACTATAATCTATCAATATCAAGATAATCATAATATTATCACCACATAATGAGCACCTATAGAAAACATCTAGTGGTGAAACACACACACTAAGGTTACATGTCCATTTCCCGATGCACCCAAGGTTCTCAATGAGCTAAGTATCAAAAACCATTTAAAAAAATGCTCAAAATTTATAAAACATTTTTAAAGTAATGAATTAATGCTTCCATATTTGGAAATAACTTTATATATCAATAAACCCCTTAAGGGATTTCAAAAAACATTTCACAACCAATAATTATCACTCCCATGCTTGAAAACTCAATCTAGAATCAAAACCACCTTAACGAATTTCGTCTCATCAAAAAATGTTCGTAGTTATGTTTTTAAAGAAAAATCCATTTAAAAACATTCAAAATTAAAATCAATTTTTATGTTCAATTCAATCAATTTCATTCCACAACATAAATAAATTTACATGAACATCATGTAATTCCTGAATTAACACCTTTTTATAGAGAAACCTACCACAAGAACGGGGAGGAATCACCAAGAATCAATCTCACAAAGCCTGAGGTTGAATCTGATGAAGAATGGATTCAAAATAATTCAAAATAATCCCTTGGGTGCCTATGGTTCAATAGATAAATGTGCAATATTTATTGAATTCGATTGGATTTAAACATGTATAGGGAGTCAGATGTTAAAATACCACAAACATAGCCTCCTGAACCATGCTGTAGAAATGGGGAAATATGGGAGGAGTGGAAAGGAAATAGGGTGCTATCTAGAATTTATAAATACACGATGAATCATTTTTGAATAATTTTAGTATTATTCTCACTGGGTTATTGGCAGAGTTGATATCAATATTTGGAAGGAAAACTGGATGGGGGATAAATTGTTGTTTTCAGGGTGTCAAATTCTTGAAAATTATTTCAATGAGGCCAGAAAGCATCCAACCTTGATGGAGTATATCCTTAATGAGGATAAAAATGTGATTTTTTAAATCATAAGTTATGATGTTTTAGTATGTGGCACAGGTTGAGAGTTGGGATTTCCTGTAGAGATGTTGCAGCTTATTTCAAGGGGTGTGAGATGATATTTCCCATTGAGATGATGATAGTTGTTTAAGGGATGATATCAAAAGATATATTCTCATTATATGAGATTGAAAAAAGAGTGGAATTTTTTTTCAAGTCACATTTCAAAATTATTTTGATACTACTTTACTATTATTGGATGCGTGATTTGGTTAGTGATCTTTGTGAGGTTGCGGGAATTAACTACCCCATTAGGTTATTGATGGTTCAATTGTTTTTTTACAATATCATTAGTATGATATTTTCCAATTTAAATGAGTGATTTTGGTTATTATCCAACTAATTAATCATGTTATTATCACACCATATATATGTAAATCTTTTTTATAGTATTCTAGGTTAGCATTGGTGATCAAGAAAGAAATAACTAGTTTTGAGTTTTGAGTTGTTGAGTCACTTCCACTTGATTATTTTCCTAGAGATATGGCAGAATTATTTTATACTAATAAATTTTGGGTTTTTTATGGGATTTTGGTTTATTTTATAAATCATATTGGATTTTTTTGTGGTGTATTATATGATCTAGAAAAATATTTTAGGGTAATGTCTCTCATTATGTGTGATATACCCTCAATTCCAAATTCTTATCCTATTCCCATTGGAGTCAAGATTCATGTGTCACTCTCATATTAGATTCCATTCCAAAATGGGTTCTCAATGGGGGAAGTTCATGAATGATAGAAGTTCTCAACTTCTAGTGGATGAGATAGTGTGGTCAAAATATAGCATCTTTCCATGGATTAGTGCACCCAATTAGTTCATCATTAAATGATGCACTGAATGTTGGTTCACTCAATGCTAGTGGTCTTAGATGAGGTCATCACAAGATATTGGGAGTCACTGACATAAATTTTGGGACCTCTGTGAATGTCATAATTGGGTGTTTCTAGTTGACCATTAAGCCTCACTATAAAGGTGGGGTGGGACCACTTGTACAAGGGTTAGAATTATCACTGGAAATTTTTTATATGATTGGACAAATTGTCAATCGATATTTTAATTCCACTAAACGTACAAATATAATAGAATAAATATAAGTGTTCTATCATGGACTATGGATGTAATTTCCAAACCACAAAATCCTTATATGTCTTCATTATTTATCATATCTTTTCTAAAATGTGTGTTTGTTATGAGATTACATGGAGTTCATACAAGGATTACATGGTGTGAGGATGTAATTTTGTACCACCACATGCCATTATAATATGCTTAGACCAGTGGTCACAACTTGGCCTCAAGCGTTCTTCCCCATATGCTAGAGGTTTCCAACCAGCAGTGGGAGTCTAGGGTAAAATCATGGGGAGACATCACCCCTATATTTGAGTGTCCAGTAATAAATAAATCACAAATAATCATCCATAAGACCACAATAAATGAAATTAAAATATAACTCATAATAATGTATGAATGGTGAAATACATCCATACAATACTAACCTCCTTCTAGGCCAATCACATATGTGTATATAAAAATAAAAGAAAAAAACCAAAACACTAAGAAGTATTTGCTCCATCACCAAGCCTCTACATCATCCTAAATACATTACCCCATATAATATATCATACTAAATCTTATAATACCATAACTTCTCCCAACCTGCACATGCAACAAGTGTTAGACTACTCAGGTACCGATGTACCATGGTCACCTGATCATGGTGTGAGTCCATAACTTAATAGTGCGCCACCAATGCAGTCACATACATCCAGTAAAAGTAGTTTATATGTATGTGATATGATTATCTGAATAAAATAAATAAATAAACTATGAAAAAATAAAAAAAAATTAATTAAGTCAACCCTCGGAAAAAGGTGACTCCTGAGATCATCCATACCATCATGTTCTCATGTCCATACGAGTGTAAAAAATAAAAGGGATTTTGAATTTTGAATTTCCTTGAGGGGCCATATTGGAAAGTGACCATAGACACTAGAATCTGAAGGTTTTAACCTCACGAATATGATTTTTTTGGACTTGGAAAGAATTACATGTGGTATTAAGGATGCTCATAAAGAATGTAGAAGGAATCTATGGTGGTCGGGGATATAGTAGAACTTTGTTGCATCAACTAGGAGACCACTAGCTCACTGGTGGGGGGATAAAATGGTCAAATTACCTTTTTACCCACTCATGTTTAGGGGGTAATCTCACTCATTCATTCTCATATGTTTGCGTGGAAGGGGGTTGGAACCCCCTCCCTCTCATACTCCCACCATGTTTAGGTGTGGTGTTCTAAGAAAGTTCGGCAAAAGGTTAAGGTATGGTTCTCCTCTCCTTATTTCATATAATTATCTCCCATAGTTGTTGAATTATATTTTTCTTGTTAGGGTTTATAAATAAATTTCATAAGATAATGGTGAAATCACCCATTTTTTGAAAGGGATTTTACTTGATACGCTATAAGGACATCCCTTATCGATGTCCTCTTGACGCCATTCATTAATTTAGTAAAGATACATCGCACCGAAAAAAAATTTAGGTTAGTTTTTTCAATGATGACTATTTAAATTGTATATGGAATGATCATTGGATTCTAGTATTTTGACCTAGGGTGTGGTTGGGGGTCGGTTTCAGACCTCTTGTGGGCGTTTGTCTTCAGTTCTTGTGTGACGAGGACACCTGGTAAGACTTTTGGCATTATGAATAAATTGAATTAAATTTTTTAGTTAGTTAATAAATGTTGATTTTGTTTTTTGGATTTTGTGGAGTTATTTAATACATCACATGTAATTGTGAGTAGTGGTTTGACAAGGATGATGTTGATTGGGCCTAGGTAGAGCTACCTGTCGAGAAATTCAATAGTGACAAGGATTTTAATGAGGTAGGTGGTCTCACATACGTTCCCTATATTAATTATTCCCTATGTTATATGGAATGTGGTATGTGGTATTTATAATTAGGAAATTTAACTTGTTAAATTAGTTGGATTTGTGTTTAAATTATTAGTAATATTGGGAAATAAATTCATTTTTTCAGTAGTTAATATATACCATTAAACTCAAATTACTTGTCTCGACCACTGTTGGTCGAGATCTTGGACCTCAATGTTAACCTTACTAGGATTAGACCTTCATTGAGTGTGTGACTATAAAATGAGATACTTGATTGAAATAAGTGGGATAAACCTAATCAAGGTCCACAATCATGTCCTTAGAGGAGATCAATGACCTTGAGATGATCGTCTAAGAGGTAGTATAGGTTTAATCATGTGACATACTGGATCCTTCAGACTCAATGAGATGGACATTGAGTGAGGGATGCTTATTAAAAATGAATTTATTAGGTTAAAAGTCCTTAGGCAAGTTGATAAGATGTTGGTTATGAAAACTAATCTTGTGTGATCCTGAATAAGGAATAGGGATCTAAGATAACTCTATAGACCATTTATTTTATGAATTGGCTCCATATGGCCAATGAATTCGAGTGTGATCCTAGTTATTCCATGGGTAATAGAAACCATCATGGTGTCAGTGAGTTTTATGAGACTGGGAAGTGACAAGAGACCCATGAAGGGTGTTTTAGGTTCTTGATAATGGACTAATCCTGATCAGATTCATCAGTTTTGGGTAACTTAGATTATGGGATTTCTATATAACATGAATCGACCCAATAGTCACCTTGGGGCTATGATCTTTGATGATGGGAATGGGCATTCAACCAACCCTTTATTTTTTTTCTTCTATCTATGTTAATTTGTATATAATTCTCTATGGATATTATAGTATTTCTATGAATCATTGTTTGTGAAACTTGGGGTGGGTTACTAGTGGGACTATGATCCATCTTGGAACTATAGGAATGCCTAGGATTCCCAAGAATCATATGATATATGATGGGTGTAGGAATGCCTAACATAGTATGGTTTATTTGAAACATGTTATGTATAGGAATTATTATGATTATAGCATTAATACTATGGACTATCTCTCGAATGATTACATTGGGTACTCTAAGGAGATAGAGAGAACATGAATGGGGATAGAACCAAGAACACTATTGACCAATGTGATCATACACCAAAGGTAAGGAAGTATCTTTTTAAATCATTGATGCATGTTGTAATGTAGTTAAAAATACCCTACAATTGATTGGTGTGGATTCTCATAGATAAAAAAGGAACCACCAGATATTATTTTGGAAACATCTTTCTCTCTATAGCATGTTGTTCCTCAACGAGGTTATTGAACCTGTGAATTCATGCATTATAGATGTAATGTTTTATTCAAGGACTAAATTAAAGTTTATTTTTATTTGAATATATTAATTTTTTTTATTTATAATATTGATTATTTTCTATATTCATAGAACATATCTAGATTATTTTTGTTTAAACTTTTATTTAAATGTTTTATACACATGTTGACATATATATTCACATGATAACATAACTAAATATATATAATATATGTGTGTGTTTTTCAAAACACATATAAAATATGTAAAGTATATATATATATATATATATATATATATATATATATATCATGCATATATATTTTGGTAAATATGGATGTTATGTTGTGTGTGTATTCTATGTTCATATATATTTTCTAAAATATATATGTTTCATATGATATAAGTATGTAGGTATAGTGTGTGTGTGTGTTATAAGAAAAATTATTATCTTGCAAAAAATATATAATGCACTTAATAAAAATGATATCTGTCATGAAATATCCAAAAAAAATTAAATTTAATAATTATGAATGACCAATTATAGGTTCAAAATTGAAAAATGACAACAAAAAAGAACAAACATGTGAATGGTTTTATTCAGAATGCATTCAAATTATTTAATTAAAATATATTATATAAAACATTATTATATAATTATACTAATTATATAATTTTAAAATATAAGTAAAATGATTTAGGGAATGAATTAGAACCTAGGTTAACCAATGACCATTTTTAAAACAATTACTAGTAATTTTTTTATAAACCCCATGTACTATCGGAAATTAAAATTCAAACATGAAAGGAATAAAGAAGGTGCACAAATTCAAACTCCAACATTATGATAAACATTTGAAGTTAAATTTTGTTTATCCTTCTTAGGTTCATCCTTACTAGAACTTTCACCAACTTCTAAGATAGTGTTTCTGAAACTTATATCCCTATTTTCAGCTTTAGAAAGTTTTTGTTGGACAAGTTGTAACTCTTTTTCTTTTGCCTTCATCTTAACTTCAAGATGTTCATTACAATTATTTTCATTCTTAAGAGAATTATTAAAATCATTATTCTCTTTTACCAAATTGACATTCTCATCAGGAAAACCTTCTTGATTTAATAATGAGATATATTTATTTATCAACTTCATGTTCTCCTTCTCAATCCTTCTAATATTTCTTAGACATGCCCTCAACTATTCTTTCAGATGATATTCAAGTTGAGTTTCTTATTCTCCTAAAATTCTACTCCAAAAATCATCATTATTCACTAAAGGTATTTTCTCTATCATTCATAGAAAAATATTTTTTATATTTAGACAAAAATATTCTTATTCTTGACTTGAATAACATTTTATCCTTCCCTATGAAAAAATATTTATCTTTATCTCCATATTTCATCCATGACATTCATTTCCTTCATTCTTCTTCATCACTATCTTCTAATGATGAAACTTTAGAATCTAACTTGTTCGGAAAAATTGTTAAGATGTTTTTAAAAACTATAGAATCTTCTATATTTTCACCAAGAAATTTGATAATGATAATAATTTCATTAACCCTGGTAAATAATTCACCAACATATTCAAAAACGCCCATTTTCAAATCATCATACTTCTGTATCTAGATTTTTAGGATTTTATTCACTTTTTTATTTCCTTTATAGATGTTACTCAGCTTATCCCATATACCTTTATCTATGGAAAAACATTTCACTCTTAAAAACTCACTTTCAAAAAGTGATGAGTGTAATGGATTTTTAGCACATCCATTATTCTCAAGATTCTTCTTATCAAAAAGTATAAAAAGACCTGGTAATCTATTGAAAGTAATCCATTTTTGTAGTTTCAATAACATCATACCAAAAATGAATAAGATAAGGAATCATTCTATATTTTTAGATATGATAATTAATTCCATCAATTATCAGAATCCCCTTACTATTCATGCAGTTCATATTCCCCATCACAACTTCTCTTCAAAACATCATAAAATAATAAATGAAGGGAACCTTTGATCTGATACCAATTGAAGTTGCACAGTCAGGATTCAAGTATCACTAAGAGGGGGAGGGGTGAATTATTTATGAATTTTTCTTTTTTATGTTTCCTTACGTATGAAGAAACCATCACCTCCTATTAATGATTTCATTCCTTACTATACATAATTCAACCAGACATCCATAGGAACATAAGAATTTACATGGGTCAAAACTCAACAAGAGTAGCTACGTCCTTAATATGTTTTGGAAATAAACAATACCCCGCAATCCACTAAACATTAATCCTTTTATATGGAATAAAATGATTAGGATTTTCCCTTACACTCATTTAGCACTATGAAAACAATAAAATAGTTCATGTTCTTCTTCTAGCACAAATGATGCAAAACAATGTTATGATGATTCTAAATATACTTCCTCAAATTTTATCTTTAAAAAAAACATTTTTTACTACCCATAAGCTGGTGAGAAAATTATGTTGTCCTTAGTGAACTGTCCTACATCCTCTGTGAACTTCCTATATACTTTGGGAATTTATTTTCACCGCATGTTGTGAGTGCTTCATGGACCACCTCCCTTTCCATGAACTATCTCTACTCCTCGGATGGCTAATGCCTTTCATGCCACCTTTCCTACACGGTCCATTTTTCGTTGCAATCTATAGATCCCCATATACTTCTTTCACGTGCTTTCCTCATAAACTATCTCTTTATTGAAAATATTTCATCATTGAACCCCTGTCCTTAATGAAAATATTTCGACTATGAACTACTCTCCTCTGCATACCACTCCATTGTGAACTAATTTAGACTTATCTAAATTCTTTTCACAGTGATGATAACTTCTTAAAAAAATTATCTTTCTCTAGTGATCTTATTATGGGACCTTATATAGGAAAATACATCCAAAAATCCAGCTAATATTGTAACACCCCGACCCCAGTTACCCAAAGTCGGTGCATTATTACATAACATTTTCATGATCACAAATGATCAAGTCTCGAAAGACCAATTAGTTTAGTATCCTTGGAAACACTAGATACATTCATAAGTCTTACATTATATGATAAAATGGAAAATTACAACAACATAGTCTCCATAGTCCACACACATATCCCCTCAGACTATCCATGCAGGTCAGTCATAAAATACTTCTTCACATCCTGGAAAAATAAAACATAGAAAGGGGTGAGATCAAATGCTCAGTAAGGATAACAATATAGAGGAAATTTTCATAAATGAGCATAAAAATTTAAGGAAATGTATAACTAAAAGAAAAGCCTTTTAAACTTGAACTTCAGCATAATATGGCAAAAATGAAATAAAATAATTCCATTTACTTATTCGCATGGATATTCTACTAGTCTAATAATCACATGAAATATCAATAACCACTTTCATAATGATGGAATTCATAATGCCAGACTATCATAACCACATAGTCAAGGCCTTGTACTAAGACTACAAATAAGATTTTGTCAAGGCCTTGTGCCAAGAAACTAGTTTGTATCATGAGACCTACTGATGAATTGATGAGCTATAGTGGGCTCCACTTGTCACTTACTAAGTCCAATGCATTCCTCATATGAACAGGTTTAGACATAACATAAACATTCGTATTAAAACTAGCATAATAAATGTCAATACTTTATCCATAAACCACGAATGTTATAAAAATAACACATCCACAGTCAAACATATCACAAAACCTTCAATAAAATATGGAAGTTTTGTATCATAATAAATTAACTTCAAAAAAGCATAAAATCCATCAAATTTTGTTGACATAGATGAAATCAATACTATTTGAAAGAAATATCTCTTTTTTTAAATCATTTAAATTTCATATAATTATAAAATAAAACATTTACTTTGAAAATATTCTTATAATATTGTAAGGGAAGCTTAGACTATTTTATAACAGTAGAAAATAGCTACACCTGCAGTATAAGTTAAAAATATCTTAGTATTATGATATCATATATGATCTTTTATCATTTCTTTGTTAAAAATATCTTAGTATTATCATCGTTTCGGGTGTTAACTGATTTGTTTTCCTTTATATGCTTTGTTACGTAAGTCGTATTTGTTATGGATGGAAGGTATCTTATTCATATCCAGAATTATATCAAGTCTATAAACATTATTTTTAATCATCTAATGAAAATTAGTCTTAAATTAATACGATGGGGAATGAATCTCATCACGTTCGTGGAGACGGTAATCCGTACGTATGCACGAATGCTACTTCCATTTCATT
Source organism: Viscum album (assembly GCA_963277665.1). Lineage (NCBI taxonomy): Eukaryota > Viridiplantae > Streptophyta > Magnoliopsida > Santalales > Viscaceae > Viscum > Viscum album. The sequence continues at coordinate 888,601,861 of OY728121.1, forward strand.
TTTGATTTTAAAAGGAATAAATACCAAATGATACATAGGTATATTATTATTCCATTATAATATAATATCTTATATATGTTACTTAAGTTAATTAACACCATCCTTTATAAGTTCCATGTATGGTATGAACGAGTCATATCACTTTGAGGGGGCGGTAGTCCACACTTCCTCAAATGAAATTATCGTATATATATACAACATGAAATGAATAATGGTATGATATAAAATGGAATTAAATAATCCTATATATAAAATAAATGTCATAAATTTCATATTTAATTATAGTTCCATAATAATGGCCACCATAAGATGTGGTAGTAGAAGATTGAACAATCATCGTTTCGTGAGGCAGTAGTTCAATGTCCATAGAAACATTATGTTCTATACCCATTAGATGGAGGTGTGTGTAAATTTAGTTCAAATAAATAATATAAAAACAACCTAGTATATTGAGGATACTGTTTTTGTTATAAAATAAATGAAAAAAGAGATTTTAGGGGGTTAGAGAAGCAAAATAAAAAGAAAAGAACTTAAGAGAAGATGTTACCTTTAAATTGGGTAACTCCCTATGTTTTGAACCAAAAGGACCTATTGAAGTGACTTATGCCTAAGTTAAGGCTTATAGGATGAGGATAGGGATGTTGGGAGCTTAATTGGGCAGATTTTGGATGAGACAAGGGTCTTGAGAGGTGTGTGGAATTGGTTAGAGGTGAGGGCTTTTTATAAGGGGGAGGAGGGTCTCTTTAGGAAAGATTGAAAATATTAACTTATTATATAATGATATTCGGTTTCTAAAGGTCCTAAAATCATTAAAGTTGAATATAAGATGACTCATGATAAAAATTAAATCATCCAATAATAAATGGACAGGTTTTGGATATTATTTTAGTCTTTATAATCTTATTTATTTAAATCATTTATTAATGAGGTAAACACTACATCATTATTGTGTCATAAATAATTTAGTTTATTATATGTCTAAAAAATTATAAAAAAAATACCATGATGTAGGAAATATTTTTAGATTTCTAATTAGTATTTATAGTCGAAGATATATCATGTATAAATCCATGTAAAAAAAATTTACTAAAAGATATATGCTTATGTCATTTTTGTCTTTACTTTAACTTAATTAATATAAAGTGTCATTATCACTTACAAGTGGCTCCATGGGGTCCCAAAATCGACCCAAAGATACCCATGGTCGGACATGTATCATCCAATAGGGTTAGTACACATGTTAGGGTAATTTAATATTGTTATAATGTAATTTGTTTACCCTTATTTACCAGATTTACCCTTTTACCATGGTAAATAAAATATTTACCGAAGTAATTATTCAAAATGTCTAAAAATAAAAGTTACCTATTCACACAATTTGCACCTCCTGATTACAAATATGGAATCCATTTTTCTAAATTCAAAACACAGAAGTAGAAGAAATTAATTTAAAATTAATTCCTGTTGTCAAAACAAAAAGCGTGTTTTTATGAAATAATAACTATCAAAAGATTGACACTTGTTTATGTCAAATTTAAATGTGAAATTAATTATATTGACCTAAATAGTATTAAATGATAAAAACATAATCTTATTATACTTATAAACCATTCAAATGCATAATTTATCACTATTAATTATTTTGATTAAAAATGTTGTTTTTAATTAAAATTTAGTAATTTTCACTATTCATCAAAAACTGAATGTTTTAAGAAAAATACCAAAAATTAACCCAAAGATAATTTAGATACTCCTAATCCAAAAATGAAGTCCATTTTTAAAAATAAAAGTCATAAAATTTTAAAAATTGGGCATTACTATTCGTAACAACTACTTTGATTGGTCGTGGTGTGTTAAAATCTCGAAGTTACGTACAATGCAAGATATTGCATTATTCAAAGAGAAGCATACTATGGAATCTTGGAGTGTTACATTATTCCCTCATTAAAATAATTTTGTCCTCGAAATTTCTAGAATATTACTGCATAAAATGACTCGGGTGGTTCTTCATCATAAGTTCCTCGGGTCCCCACGTTGCCTCTTCCATCTTATGGTTTCTCCATAGAACTTTTACTAGACGAGTCGTCCTGTTTCTCAGGTTTTGCTATCTTGTATCAAGAACCTTGATAGGATCTTCGCAATAAGAAAGATCAACTTCCAGTTCTAATTTCTCATAGGTTAGTACATGCGCTGGGTCAGGCATGTATTTTCTCAACAGTGATACATGGAACACATCATGGACTTTGGAGAGATTTGGCGGCATTGCCAAACGGTAAGCTACAGCCCCAATTCATTATAGAATTTCAAATGGTCCGATGTACCTGAGAATCAATTTACCTTTCTTATCAAAACTTATAACTCCCTTCCATGGAGATACCTTCAAGAAAATATGATCTCCTACCTAAAATTCAAAATCCTTTGGTTATTGGCATAGCTCTTCTGCCTAGTTTGAACTGCTTTGATGTGGTTTTGGATTACCTTCACCTTTTCCATCATTTCTTCCACTAGTTCTGGGCCTATGAGTTTTTTTTCACCAATTTCATCCCAACAGGTTGGTGTGCGACATCTCTTTCCATATAATGCTTCATATGGTGCCATCTGAATACTTGAATGGAAGATATTATTATAGGAAAATTCTACCAGAGGTAAATATTGATCCTACATACCCTGAAAGTTAAGTGAGAAAGATCTCAACATGTCTTCTAAGGTTTTAATAGTCCATTTTTATTGTCCATCAGTTTGGGGGTGGTAGGCAGTGCTCAAACGAAGTTTAGTATCTAGGGATTTCTGAAGACTTTTCCCTAATCTTGAAGTAAAACGTGCATCACGATCAGAAAAAATCGATAGTGGTACTCCATGAAGTCTTACAACTTCATTAATATATGGTCTTTCTAATTGTTTAAGTGGTAAATCTTCTCTTATGGAAAGAAAATGTGTTGACTTGTTATGATGATCAACAATGACCCATATTGCATCGTTATTTCTAGGAGTATTTGGTAGTCCCATGACAAAGTCCATCATAATATTATCCCATTTCCACTCAGGTATGGGAAGAGGTTTCATGACTCCTCCAGGATGTTGCCTTCCAGCTTTCACTTGTTGACAAGCCATACATCTTGACACAAAATCAATAAACTCTCTCTTCATGTTGTCCAACCAAAAATGTTCCTTCAAATCTCTATACATTTTGGTGCTCCCAGGGTGTATAGAGAAATTGGAACTATGCGAATCGTCCAAAAATTCCCTTTTCAGATCAGGTATATTGGGAACACAAAGTCTCTTCCCAAATTTCAAAATTCCATCTTCATACACAAATTCAATCAATCTCCCATCATTGACAGCTTTAATCTTCTTTTGAAATTCTTCATCATCGGTCTAAGAGCTCTTTATCCTTTATAGTAATGATGGTTTGGAAACCATTTGAAAAAGTATCGATGTTTCACCTTCCATGGTAATTCCCATATCCATATTCACTAGATCCATGAAAATATGATCCCTTTCAACTATCATCTTGTTAAAAACTCCATGATCCTTTCTACTCAAAGCATCTGCCACCTTATTTTCCTTCCCTGGGTGGTAGTGTATCATGCTATAATAATCCTTGAGTAGTTCATGCCATCTCCTTTGCCTCATGTTGAGTTCTTTCGATGAGAAAATATACTTAAAACTCTTGTGATCAGTATAAATCTCAATATTTTTACCGTATAGATAGTTTCTCCATATCTTCAAAGCAAAGATTATACCTGCAAACTCAAGATCATGAGTAGAATAGTTTTTCTCATGAATTTTTAGCTATCGTGATGCATAGACAATAACCCTATCATTTTGCATAATCACACAACCAAGTCCTTTCTTTGAAGCATCACTATAAATAACAAACCCGTCATTCTGCGATGGTAGAGTCAATATAGAAGAATTGACTAATCTTCTCTTAATTTCTTCAAAACATTCTTCATAGTATTTTTTCCAAACAATTTTAACCCCTTTACGTGTGAGCTTCGTTAATGGGTTAGCCAATCGGGCAAAATTCTGGACGAAACATCGATAATAACCTGCTAAACCAATAAAACTACGTACCTCAGTTATACTCGTAAGTTCTAGACATTAATGGATTTCTCTTGTCTTAGAAGGATCAACGAAGATTCCATACTTAGAGATAATATGTCCAAGAAAATAAATCTCATGAATCCATAATTCACACTTGCTAAACTTCTCATATAATTCATGTCTTCTCAGAGTCTTTAGAATAATGCGCAAGTGATTTTCATGATCCTCATAGATTTTGGAGTATACAAAGATATCATCAATAAATACCACTAAAAATTCATTAAGACATTCCTTGAAAACTCTGTTCATTAGATCCATGAAAACAGAGGGTGCATTAGTCATCCCAAAAGGCATTACTGTAAACTCGTAATGCTCGTACCTGGTTCGAAATTCTGTTTTCGGAATGTCTTCCTTCTTCACTCACAACTGATGATATCCATATCAAAGTTCAATATTTGAAAAATATTGAGCTTCATGAAGTTGGTCAAATAAATCATCAATGCGAGGTAGGGGATACTTGTTCTATACTGTTATAGCATTAATCTCCCTGTAGTCAATGCACAACCTCATAGATCCATCTTTCTTCTTAACAAAAAGAACAGGGGCTCCCCATGGAGAAACACTAGGGCGAATAAATCCCCTATTACTCAATTACTCTAGTTGTTTCTTTAGTTACACTAATTCCATAGTTTCCATTCTATAAGGGGTCTTCAATATGGGCATTGATCCAGGAATTAAATCAATGGAAAACTCAATTTCTCATTCTAGAGGATGTCCAGGTAAATCCTCTGGAAACACTTCAACATATTCTTTCACAATAGGTACATCCTCTATTTGGACATTCCTTTCCTCACCCACAGTTATTTCACTCTCTTCCTCCCCAATAATTAAATTTAGTTGAGCTACTGGGGGTGGATCTAGATAAGAATTAGGTGGTGATGATTCTGCTCTAAAGATATGGTGTTCTTTATCATCATCATCAAAAATTGTTACCTCCTTCTTCTTACAATAAATCTTCACATCATGGTCCGAAAGCCAATCCATACCGAGGATTATATCAAATTCCATCATGGGTATTACGATGAGATCAGCAAATAAAGAACATTTGTATGCTCTAATGGGAACAGATTCACAAAACTTTTTTGCGATGATACTTCCCTTAGGAGTTTTGACTGACAACTCCCTTGTTAAATCAAATTGGAAATATCTAATTTTCATATCAAACTAGGAAGATATGAAACAATGTGATGATCCAGAATAAAATAAATCATTGGCTAAACTTGAGGAAACCATTAAATTACCTGCCACCATGTCTTTCGGAGCTTCAACCTTAGCAGTAGTGATCGCATAAGCTTGGCCTTGATCCCTTGGCCTTTTACTAAGGTAAGTTTACCCGATGATTAGGACATTCATTTGCATAATGTCCCATGTCCTTGCAATTGTATCATTGAACATCAGTAGCTTTTTTCTTCCTCTTGTAATCATAAGCTTTGTGTCCTTTTTCACCACACCTGTAACAGACTCCCATTCCCTTCAAGCAAGTACCAGGGTGTTTCTTCCCACATTTACTGCAGGATGGATATTCAACTTTTCCCTTCTTCCCCTTATTTCCATTTCTATAGTGACCAGAAGATCCTTTATTCTCTTGATTTTCTTTAAAGTCATATGAATTAAAGAATTCTTTTTCTGTCTTGATAGTACATGAGACAATATCTTCATACGACGAGAAGGATTGTGAGACTAATGCTCGATGGAGAAATGGTTTTAACCCATCAAAGAAACGATCAATATTACTTCTTAGGTTACATATATAATCTTCAGCATGCCTCGATAACCTTGTAAAGTTAGCCTCATACTTTATGACATTCTCATCCTCCTTTTTCCTCAGACTCAGAAATTGCCTTACCATATCTACTCGATGGTCACGAGGAAAGTATTTTTCTAATAAAATATCTTTAAACTCCCTCCGTTCCATATTTGATACTTCATCATCTTCCTTTGTGTTTTGAATCAATGACCACCATTGATCAGCATCTCCAGTGAGGCGGTAAACTACCATGACAACTTTTTCCCTTTCGCTACTCCCTAAAGCCTAAAATATTTTCTCTAGAGAATTTATCCATTACTTAGATACCAATGGATTTGTGATCCCATTGAATTTTGGTGGTTTTTTCCTCATGAAGCGATCTAACATAGATCCTACATGTTGTGGATCAGGGTGCTCAATACGGGTAAGGTTATTATTCATAACCTGAGTGAGTTGTCCCAGTATAATGATAATCTGATCAGCACCAGTTGTATCACCAGCTCCACTATAATTATCTTGATTAGGAGGTAAATCCCTACATGGGGTTCATGCATTGATACAGTTTCCATTCCTTCCACTGGGCGTCATTTCTAAACAATTTCATAAACTAGATTAGTTTATGAATCGCAATACATAAATACAAACTTGTAAAACACTTAACATAAATTAAACAGTTTATGGATATAATCCATAATAATAATAAAAAATTCTTTAAGGAATTATATACTAATAAACCATTCATAATGGTTTGTAAATAAAATGAGAATTATCCTAATAATATCCCTTGTGAGTGTCGTAACCAAGTGTGCAGCAAGGACTGTTGTTGTGCACCAGTTCCTGTTCGAGTCTAGCTCAAAGCAGTGTTTTCGGGTTTTACCCCTAGGTACATCTGTTCCAGATCCACCTATACCTACTCGTATCCAGACAGGGATGTATTTATCAAAAATCTCACAAAATCTCTACAATAAAAAAATTCTAGGAAGTTCTTCTATACTAATCCTCAAAGTCCATCTTAGGTCTATGTGCTCTAATCAGAGTTTATCTAAATCTAGCTTCCAAGTTTTGTACTAAACTTCCTCGGATACCAACTGTAATGCCCCAACCCCAGTTACCCAGAGTCATTGCATTATTACATAACATTAGAATGATCAAAAATGACCAATTCTCGAAATACCGATTAGTTTAGTAGCCTTGGAAACACTAGATACATTCATAAGTCTTACATTTCATGATAAAATAGAAAACTACAACAACATGGTCTCAATAGTCCACACTCAAATCCCCTCAGACTATCCCTGTAGTTCAGTCATAAAATACTTTTTCACATCCTGGGAAAAATAAAACAAAGAAAGGGGTGAGTTCAAATGCTCAGTAAGGATAACAATATAGAGGAAACTTTCATAAATGAGCACAAACATTTAAGGAAATGTATAACTAAAACAAAATCCTTTTAAACTTGAACATCAGCATAATATAGAAAAAATGAAATGAAATAATGTCATTTACTTATTCACATGGATATTCTACTCGTCAAATAATCACATACAATATCAATAACCACTTTCATAATGATGGAATGCATAATGACAGACTATCAAAACCACATAGTCAAATCCTTGTGCCAAGAATACAAATAAGACTTTGTCAAGGCCTTGTGATAAGACACTAGTTTGTCTCATCAGACCTACTGATGCATCTAGGATCTATGGCGGGCTCCACCTATCACTTACTAAGTCCAATGCATTCCTCATATGAACAGGTTTAAACATAACATAAACATTCGTATCAAAACTAGAATATGAAATGTCAATAATTTATCCATAAACCATGAATGGTATAAAAATAACACATCCATAGTCAAACATATCACAAAACCTTAAATATAATATGGAAGTTTTGTATCATAATAAATCAACTTCAAATAAGCTTAAAATCCATCAAAGGAAGTTGATATAGATGAAATCAAAACTATTTGAGAGAAATATATCTTTTTTTGATATCATTTAAAAGTCACATAATTATAAAATAAAACATTTACTTTGAAAATATTCTTATAATCTTTTAAGGGAAGCTTCGATGATTTTATAGTGGCGGAAAATAGCCGCACCCACCGTATGAGTTAAAAAAAATACATTCTTACCTTAATTTTGTCGAAAAAGGTTAAAAAGGACATTGTTTGGAAAACAATGAAAAGATTCCTTTATAAAAATCTTATAAAAATTCAAAAAAGGGTATAAATGAAATTAACCCATAGTATAGTAACTAGTAAAAATGTTTTTAAATACATTTTTAAGAAACACGGATGTGGATGATAAAGAGGTCCCAGTATATAATTACGTATAAACAACCTCAGATAATGAAGAGATTGTGAAATAAACCCTTACCGTGTACTTTTCCTTGGTTGAGGTTAGGATAACCTCCTGTATAATGGGGAAATAATTGTTATTAAATTATACAAGAATCATATACATTAATATGATATCATATATGATCTTTTATCATTGATTTTTAATAATATCTTAGTATTATCATCGTTTGGGGTGTTAACTGATTCGTTTTCCTTTATATGATTTGTTACGTAAGTCATATATGTTATGGATGAAATGTATATTATTCATATACAAAATTATATCAAGTATTTAAACATTATTTTGAATCATCTAATGAAAATTAGCCTTAAATGAATACGATGGGGAATGAATCTCATCGTGTTCATGGAGATGGTAATCTGTACATACGCACGAACGCTACTTCCATTTCATTGTTGATTTTAAAAGGAATCAAAACCAAATTATACATAGGTATATTATTATTCCAGTATAATATAATATCATATATATGTTACTTATGTTCATTAACACCATCCTTTATACGTTCCATGTATGGTATGAACAAGTCATATCACTTTGAGGGGGGGTAGTCCGCACTTCCTCAAATGAAATTATCGTATATATATACAACATGAAATGAAAAATGGTATGATATAAAATGGAATTACAGAAGATTATATATAAAATAGATATCATAAATATCATATTTAATTACAGTTCCATCATAATTGACACCATAAGAGGTGGTAGTAGAAGATTAAACAATCATCGTTTCGTAAGGCAGTAGTTTGTCGTCCACAGAAACATTATGTTCTATACCCATTAGATGGTGGTGTGTCTGAGTATAGTTATAATACATAACATAAAAACAACCTAGTATATTGAGGATACTAGTGTTGTTATAAAATAAATGAAAAAATAGATTTTAGGGGGTTGGAGAAGCAAAATAAAAGAAAAGAACTTAAGAGAGGATGTTACCTTTAAATATGGTAACTCCCTTTGGTTTGAACCAAAAGGACCTCTTGAAGTGCCTTCTGCCTAAGTTAAGGATTCTAGGAGGAGGAGAGGGAGGTAGGGAGCTTAATTTGGTAGATTTTGGATGAGAAAAGGAACTTGAGAGGTGTTTGGAATTGGTTGGAGTTGAGGGCTTTTTATAAGGGGGAGGAGGGGCTCTTTAGGAAAGATTGAAAATATTAATTTATTATATAATGATATTCAGTTTATAAAGGTCCAAAACTCATTAAATTTGAATATAAGATGACTCATGATCTAAATGTAATAATAAAATAATAATTGAATAGGTTTTGGATATTATTTTAGTCATTATAATCTTATTTATTTAAATCATTTATTAATGAGGTAAACACTACATCATTATTGTGTCATAAATAATTTAGTTTATTATATGTCTAAAAATTATAAAAAAATACCATGATGTGGGAAATATTTTTATATTTCTAATTAATATTTATTGTTGGAGATATATCATTTATAACTCTATGTAAAAATTTATTCACTAAAAGATATATGCTTATGTCATTTTTGTCTTTACTTTAACTTAATTAATATAAAGTGTCATTATCACTTACAAGTGGCTCCAAGGGGTCCCAAAATCAACCCAATGATGCCCATGGTCAGAAATGTATCTTCCAATAGAGTTAGGACATGTGTTAGGTAATTTAATATTATTATAATATTATTATTTTTACCCTTATTTACCGGATTTACCCTTTTACCATGGTAAATAAAATATTTGCCAAAGTAATTATTCAAAATGTCTAAAAATAAAAGTTACCTATTTACAAAATTTGGACCTCCTGATTCCAAATATGGAATCCATTTTTCTAAATTCAAAACAGATAACTAGCAGAAATTAATTTAAAATTAATTCCCGTTTTCAAAACAAAAAAGCGTGTTTTAATGAAATAATAACTGTCAAAAGATTGACACTTTTTTATGTCAAATTTAAATGTGAAATTAGTTATATTGACCTAAATTGTATTAAATGATAAAAATATAATCTAATTATACTTCCAAACCATTAAAATGCATAATTTATCACTATTAATTATTTCGATTAAAAAAGTTTTTTTTAATTAAAATTTAGTAATTTTCACTATTCATCAAAAACTGAATGTTTTCAGAAAAATACCAAAAATTCACCCTAAGATAATTTCGATACTACAAATCCAAAAATGAAGTCCATTTTGAAATATAAAATTTATAAAATTTTAAAAAGTGGGTATTACTATTCATAACGGCTACATTGATTGGTCGCGGTGTGTTAGAATCTCGAAGTTGTGTAAAATGCAAGATATTGCATTATTCAAAGAGAAGCGTACCGTGGATGCTTGGGGTGTTTAAAATATAATTTACCCAAATTTTCAATGTGGTACAGCCTTCACTACAGATTGTCTTCCGTACGCAAACCATTTTTCCCTTAATATTCTTCATAGTGCATTTCTTCCTTTGTGGTGGTTGGTTCCATTCGAAAACAAATCACTGCCTCTCAGACTCAAAATATGACCTAACCTTGAACAATAAATCTTATTGTGAACTATAGTCCTCTTGAGAACCATTTTCCTTATGTAGTCTGTGTACTATGCTTCGTGGCCCGTATAGCATTGTTATGAAGAATCCTACCTTGGCCAATTTTTTTCATCATTTAGCGTAACTCTATTGTGGTCTATGAAATGTCCCTCTCGAACTCCTATTCTAAAAAACTTCCTTTTTCAAAAAACAAACTCCCAATTTTGATGCAAAAAATTTGGAAAAGACTGGGAAACAATTCCACCTTAAAAATATGCTTTGGTATCATCATCCAAACTATTTTTTGATCATTTATTTAATCAAAAACAATTTCTATCATGATATATATTAATTTATCGATCAGCATTAGCATCATCAGATTTTCCAAGGAAAATATTATAAATTACCTATCTTCCATCAACATTTTTCTTTCCAATAATACTAGAATGGGATTTTAAACACATTTTCTACCCATTTCCTTCATAAAAATTGTATCAAAAGTTTTACAAAAAACTTATAATATTTTTGAAATACATACCATCAAAGAATCATCATATTCTCCAAGTCTTTTACAAAGTTAAATAATTTGTCATTTTTTACAACAAAAGGCAACACTCTTCAAAAAAAACTCTTCATGCTTTCTTCTCCATTTAACATGGTCCCAAAAAGTTTAATGGTAAATAAAACAAATAAGAGTTAAATGATTAAAAATTATAAGTATTTATTTTTTAGGATCATTTTGATCCCTACTTAACTATTTTTAAACTCATCCCCAACCCCAAGATCTTCATAATTAGTGTCAGGATCAAAATTCTACATTCAAGTCCTTGAGTATATTATAATAAATCCTGACTTCTAATGAACACCCAATGTGTGTGCATAATTATTGAGAGTTATTTCCTATAACTCCTTTAAAATTTAGTGAATATTAAAAAAAATTATAAATTAAATGTTGTCATTCCCCTAGAAAAATAATATTTTAAAAGCTTTTTAGAAAAATTAAGAGGAATTTTTTTTCAAAATCTCAAATTTATGAGAAATTTTAGTCTCTTAGGCATTTTTATTTTTTTTCATTTATTTTTTTATTCTCTAGGAATTAAAATAATGAATTTTTATTCTTTTTCTCAAAGTGTTTCTTGAATGATGTCACTTTATTTAATTTCCTTATGATTTTTCTTGTAAATTATTTCCAATTGCTTTTTATGAATCTGAAATTTATGGTTCCTTATCTGTTCTTAGAGGAAAAATATCCTCAATTTCCATATCAGGAATTGGGAATTTTTTTTTCAAGTGATGAATGGGACAAAAAAAGGAGAAATATCCAATGTCAGTATAATCTCAACATTTAGATAGGTGGCATAATGAGCCTTCAATGGTGATAGGAAGATACTATAACTACCTTAACCTTTGGAGCATTTACTTTGTATTTTTATAGGTCTTTCGGGGACTTATGAGGGAGTTTTGTGACTTTTCGGAAGCTCAAATTTTTGTTTTGGAAATTTAAGTGTATGCCACACCATGATAGTGGGTCTGGTGCTGACTGTTTTGATGTTTGGTTGGAGTTGAGGGTGTGTCTAGCCATTTTGATTTGGCTATGTAATGCTTAGTGAACCACGACCAGTGAGAGGCCACCACATATAGGTGAATACCACATAGTATTTCTCTATAAATAGGGGACCCAACCTCTATCAGTTGAAATTCTTCCCCTTCCTTCAACCAATAAAAAACATCATGCATTTCCCTTATCCTCTCTTTATTTCATTTCGAAAGTCAAAACCCTTGGTTTGTTCGAATCGATGTTCCATAGATCAAGGTATCATATTTGATGAACCAGCCTAGGATGATTAAATAACATCACCCAATATGTATTTCCATAAGAGGAGTATCATCAAACAACCAAACAAGTCTCATGTATGACCAAAATAATTCAAAACAATAGAGTATAACATCAAAGAAAAATATACAAATCCATGACACATAGAACATCAAGAAAAAATGATTAAACCAAAAATAGAAAAAATACAAGTCTAAAACAAGTCTCCATGTGACCATACATCACCACCAACCCATATCACATAGAAGGTGATGACACTCAAGAGAATATGATGAACTACCTGATGCTCTTCCCTTTACATGTTTCCCAAAAACCCACATCTAAAACAACCAAAGTAAAAATTAGGTTGTGAGATCAAAGCCTGGTAGGATTTGAAAAAAGAATCTATAAAAAATGTAATACCACAAAAATGGTGCCTCTATCTTCAAGACAAATCCAATTTATAAATATTTTCATTAGATAAAAACATTTTGTGAAACATCGTTTTCTTCATAAAATCCCTTTCTATTCACACAGGAAAGGAATAAGATAAGTATATAATAAAATAGGTGAGAATAATGAAAACCATACATGAATACACCATAAGATAAAATAGTTATGATCTAACCTTGAAATAAACCATCATGTGTAAAGCCATGTATTAATAAAAACTAACAACTTTTGGGATCTAGCCTAAGGTAATAAGAACACATAAAAAAATACTAAACCACAAACAACATGGATCCAAGTGTCATCGAGTCCCACTATAGTTTATTGATATCAAGAAACGTATCAACTATTAATTGTATAATGATAACTTATATAAACCCCCTAGTAGTGAAACACACATACCAAGGTGACATGTCCATTTCCCAAGGCACCCATGGTTCCCAAAGTGTTACATTTTAAAAACAATTTAAAGACCTTATTCACAATTTATAAAACATTTTAACAGCAAGAAATTACTACTTACATGATTCAAAATCCTTTTCCATATCAAAACTACCCTTAGGGTATCTTAATAAATGTTTCACAATTAAGCCTTACTACTCCCATGATTAAAAACCATTTTTAGAAACAAAACCACCATAATGAATTTTATCAAATCACAAAATGTTTACAATTATGTTTTAAAAAAATACAACTTCAAAAACATATATCGTTAGAATAAAATCCATTTTTATGAAAAATAAATTAATTTCATACCAAAAAACAAATGAATTTACAATAATATCATATAATTCATGAATTATCACCTTTGTATAGAGATACCTACCTAAATAATAGAGATTAATCACCAAGAATCGATCTCTAAAATCATGGGTTTGAATTCGATCAAGAAGGGATTCCAATCCCTTCAAAATAATCTATTGGAAACATAAGGTTCAAGATAAAATGGTGGAATATTGACTATATCTGTTTGGATTTGAACATTTATAGGAATTCTATACTATAAAAGATCATAGAATAGCCCCCAAATCTACACTATGGAACCACTTTACCACACCGCATAGCCCCTATCCATGCCACAGTCACCCCTGACCAACTGGACTTCAGAAACCATGAACCATACCTTACCTAGATCCTACTATTCTAGGATGAGGCAACAATGTGTCCCATGCACCATGCCATAGATACTCCCAAAAATTGGAGAACCATTAAACACACCATCACTGAACTCCATGGCATAACCTCCACATCCACACCATAGGGATCAACTGAGTAGAAGGCCTAAGCTGCAACCTTTTATCCATGGTGGAGCTATGTTGAAATTGGTAGTAGCTCAAAAATTATTATTCAGGGGCTCCACACTGTAGTTATCTACCTATGTTACACCCATTCCCAAATTGTCATAGGAATCAAATTTCTTCCCATAGGGAACTATGACGTATCCCACTGGTCCACACCATAGAGATCCCACTAAACACTCTAGATAATACGCTCTACGACATAGTCCCTTGTAAAATTATAAGAAAACCCAAAATTACCTCAAAAAATCCCAGGACATGAATTACCAACTCTTAAACATAAAAAAGAGACCATACCCAAACCCAAAGGTTACCATAATTATCCTTGTCATAAAATCTTTCTGCCCCTAGAAAGCCTTAGGTCAATGAATAGGTCAAAATTGAAGGATCCCAATCATCGATATACCATCCATTTATAAATGAAGTAAAATGATGTAAAAACTTTAAAATTATTACCACAAACAAGAGAAATTCACCAAGAAACCATATTCCTGAAATATCCAAAGGTAATTCACAAAACTTCATTGGCAAAATCTGGACACAAACAATAGTTTCAAAATCACAAGGAGATAAATACTCCTAAAAACATCCCAAAGTTTCCCAAAACAGGATAACCAAAACACAGAATCCATATAAGAAGACCCTAATGAAAAAAAATTACTTGATAAGAAATTCTATGGATTTAACATAAGGGTCACAACAGGAAGATGAGGGTGTTTAGATATATCTCCTTGGATCACCGCCCCAGGGTATCTATGATGAGTAACACAACTTGGTCTCATTAACAACCCATCTAGAAACAAAACTACACCCAAAGTATCCAAGCATGAAACATTTCTCCAACCCATATCCTAGGAAACCAGCATAAGCTGACCCATGGTCTACACCACACAAGCGATAAAAGGAACTTCACCCACAATGGGAAACAAAAGAAGAGTCCTAGAAGCACTGGGCCGCAACTTACTCAATATAAAACCACTCCAAACTCAATAATCACTAAACCTAAAGTGCTTCTCCATCCATAAAACCTCAAATATCACCCAAAAGATCCAATTAAATGTTCTCATCTCAAGATCACTCAATATTCTCCTAGAAAAGTTGATCCCCAATCCTCCAACCATAAAGCTAAATCTAAAAAATATAAACCATTGGATCTTAAAATTTATAATGGATACACTAAAGAATAACTATCTCAAAATAATCTGAGCCACTACACTCTGAGAAGGATTGAAATCATGAGCATCATTAAAACAAGAAAGTTTTTGAAAAAAATATTATTTTGAATAACATTGCACCATTAAAATTTGGCCTTCCTTCATTAAAAACTAAATAGAAACCATTTTACAAATTCAAACCCTAATCCCTTTCTCAACATGGTTAATTTTAAAAAATATTTTAAAACATATTTCAATAAAAACCCACTTATTTTAAAACAAAAACTTTCTTCCAGGTATCTGAATAAATCAAATATTTAGCATTTTTAAATAGTGTTGAAATCACTTACCCTTTTAAAATACACTCAGTAAGGCTAAAAGACCAAAAATTCAACAAAATAAAGTTAGAAATCATCAGTTTCCCTTAATAGAGGAAACCTATCTTTTATACCATAATGTGAACTTGATTATATAAATAAATCACACAGAAAAAACATTCAAAATTAATAAATAAAATAAAATATTTTCAAAAAAAAATTCATGAAATCAATATCATTTTGAAACCAATCTCTAAGGCCTTTCATTAAAAACAAAAACATTTCCTCATGAAACATATTTTTCACCAATACAAATGGATTTCCAATCAGATGAAAAAATCATAAACAAAGGATTAATTGGAAAAATACTTATTCCATCACCCACCTTCCAACAATAATACATACCCCAACTCCCTACCTAAGGCTTCACAGTGACATAGAAAAAACGAAGATAGTTTTTGAATGAAACAACACTGGAGAAGAATCTAACTCAACTTATAACATTTCAAAGGAGTCGTAGGTTATTGATTTTTCCAACATGAGTCTTTAAGGAAAATAGAGTCCTTATATAGGTGTCCTCACTACTTATATTCAATCTAAAATGGCTTCACAATAAGAAAAACATTCGATACAAGACAGAACAAACATGGAAACCAAGGTTCCACATTTCACATAAAGGAAACCTCCTAGATCTATACCCTAAATCAAGGGAAAAATATGCTCTCACATGGTTAAACTTACCAATTGAAAACTTTTTCAATCCTATTAAAATTCACCATCCTCAACAAGAATCCAAAATGTCATCTGGTTAAACCATTCTAGTGATATTTGTAAAGGAACAAGCTAGATAACAAGATCCATCATGTCTCACATAACCCATATATGGTTATAATGATGACATGAATCTATGAGAAATAATAAGGATCTATTATTGGGTCATAAATCCACATATATGCTAACTCGGGTTTAGAAATCTCAACTTGGTGGCCCTAACTATCCCAACAATAAAAAAATTATCAAAAATTGATCTCTCATCGAACCGGTCATGAAATTAAATCCTCTTACCCATGAACATACTCAAGATTCACCAAGTCTAGGGAACTAATCCTAAGACCATGGTATATCTTCCTCCATAATGCTATCATGTAGAATAAATCATGTAGAGTGAAACAAAAGAATGATATATAAGATACTTGGAATGCCACCTTCCCACAACGGTGAATCCCAAGGAGGATATCAAGATCACATCTAAATAAGGATATCCCAGAATCACGTCCAATCTAAAACTTGTGAGGGAAAACTCAAAGGTATCAACATAAAAACTTAAGATACACCTGAGATTCCACTCTTCCCAAGGAAAACAAGAAAACCCTGAAAATTTATCCTTAAAGGCCCATCTACTCAATTGAGACTATATGATTCTCTTGTCAGGTCACATAAGAACATCATATAGATTCATATCAAAACATTTCCTCACTAAAACACCAAGATAGAAAGTATAACACTATACACTTCTTTTGGAGTCTGTTAAGGACTAATGATAACGAGAAAAAAGATGAATCATGAGAAAGGTATTACACTCAAACTCAAGACCTATTTGGAAGACTCACTTAAACCACATAAGATGGGATATATATCCATTCATTTTAATTAAAACACATCAGATAACCCCTACACACAAGAAAGGGTTAGGTTGAAAATATATGTAAATAAAGAAAGAAAATAATTTTAGATATAATTCAAAGAAAACAAACTCAAGTATTAGACACCTCTTTCAAAAACATTTCATTTTTAAAACCTCTAAAAAAACATAAAAATGAGTTTCACATGCAATTTCTTTCATAAATAATCATCTTTCATTAATTTATAAAGGAATCCAAAAGTGGAATATTTCAAAAATTATCAATTACTAGTTGAAACCACTTACCTTTCAAACAAAAGAATTAAAAAATATATAATTTCATCATGGTTTATTTTGTCTATGTTTTAAATCCTTTAAAGGAAACCACAATTCCAACACCCAAATATTATCATGCACTGAACAAGTTATAAAAACGTTTTTTCATTAAGATTAGAATATTCCTTTTAATTTATCATCCATAATGAAAAAAACATTCAACCATATATATTAAAACTTTAAAACAACCATTGTTTCCAAAACATTTAAATATTACTGAAAAAAATATTCTACCATGTGAAATTATTTCAGGAAAAATAATTAACCAGTTTGAAAACAAAAAAAATCTATGTTTTCAAGAGTAAACAAAAATTTCCCAAAACATGTGCTAGATACCAAGAATAATTTCAAAAGAATGTAATAAATCTTCACTTTTCAAAAAAAACATTTTTATGATAATCATTTTCACATAATAAACTGATTATTCCATACTTTAACAACAAAAGATGTCAGAATTGTTAGTTGAAATAATTCATGATGTCAACATATACCAAGAACCACCTTGACTGATTTTACTTTAGTGAGAGTCACCTAAAGAATCAAGGATTTATGGGTTGTGAACAATAAAATCAAAGGGATGTGGAGTCATGCTGAAAAAATAAATTTGGTTGATGACCATGGTCTAAGTGTTCCATAACCCCTTTATCGCTTTCAAAACCAAGAACCTAGTAATTGAATGGTTTGGAATCCACCCAAATAAAATTCACCAATAGATTCCTTTTTCTATTTACACTTCAAATCTATTATAACTCAAAAAAGAAATTAACACATTCCAATGAGGATCATAATTCATTATTCCAAACCATAACACATGGAAAACTTAAAACAAAGGAAATAAATCCTAACTTCCCATGGTAAATCAAGTGGAATTATGAAAGGTGGTGATAAAGAACCAACTATCCATGTACTTTTTGAGCTTCGACGTGTCCTAGATCCAGTATACTAGACTCACTGAACCAAACCCAGGTAGTTTCACAACACCATAGTTTTGGTAATCCTTCTGATAACATTTTGTAATAAAAAAGCCTAGTCTGATCAAAAAACATCACCTGAGATATCCCTCGACAAAGTGATTGTCATCAAACAACAAAACAAGTGTAATGTATAACCAAAAGAAATAAAAAAAATAGAGTAAAACGTGAATGAAAATGATTCAAGTCCATCAAACCTACAATGTTAATAAAAAATAACTAACCTAGAAATAGAAAAAAAAATAAAAACTAAAACAAGTACCCACATGACTATCCATCACCTCTAATCAATCTCACAAACAGTTTGATGTCAATAAAGTTAATATGGAGAACTACATGATGCCCTTCCCTTTACCCAGGTCCTATAATACAACATCTATAAACTCCCAATTTTATGAATGGGTTGCGAGGACAAATACCAGTAGGATTTCATCGAATAATCTATATAAAGTCTTATACCATGAAAAATTTAGTTGTATATTTAAAACAAATCCAACATATAAAGCGTTTTCAAAATATAAATCCATTTTAACAAAACATTCTTTTTTTGTAAATGCCTCTTATATTCACATAAATAAGGTATATGAAAAGTATTTAAGAAATTATGTGAGAATAATCAAAACCATCCATGTATGAACCATAAGATAGACCAGTGATCATCCAACCATTAAATATAACATCACATGTAGAAACAAATATAAATAAAAGGGAATAATAATTGGGCTCTATCCTAGAGGAATAATCACCCAGACACAAAAATAATCCTAAAAGAGGCACAATGTGGATTCAACAGTTATAATTTTCTACAAAAAACTGTCAATATCATGCTATTAATCATCTATTCACCACTTAATGTGCATCTATAGAAAACCCATAGTGGTGAAACAAACACACAAAGGTGACATGTCCATTTTCGGATTCACCAAAAGTTCCCAATGTCCTAAGTTTCAAAAAAATATTTAAAATCCAAGATCACAATTTATAAAACATTTTCAGAGTAAATAATTACTACTTACTTGATTGAAAATCATTTTCCATAACAAAAAACCCCTTAAGTAATTTCATAAAATATTTCACAATGAAGAATTATCTCTCTAATGATTAAAAACCCATTCCAGAATCAAAACCGCCTTAAAGAACTTCATCTATTCCCAAAATGTTATGAATTCTATTTTTAAATAAAAATACCTTTAAAACATATATTAAAAGATTAAAACCCATTTCTATGGCTAAATCAATCAATTTTATACCAAATCCAAAATAAATTTAAAATAACATCATGTAATTCATGAATTAACACCTTTTTATAGAGACACCTACATCACGAATAGAGAGGAATCATCAAGAATTGATCTCCCAAAGCATGAGGATAAATCTAATGAATCATGGCTTGAATATACTTTTATATAATCCCATGGTTGCTTATGGTTTGTGATATTAAGGTGGAACATCGAATGAATTCGATGGGATTTAAACATTAATAGGTAGTTAGAAGTTAAAAGACTATGGTGTTGCCTCTAGAACCACACAGTAGAATAGAAAAACCATATCATAGAGCCCATGTCCACACCATAGTCACCCCTAACCAACTGGTTTCTAAAAACTATGGAAAATACCTCACACATATCCTATTCTCTTAGGACAAGGCTACAACATAGCTAATGAACCATCGACAAATAGCTGCCAAATTGGCATAACCATTAAACACACCCCCACATAACTCTATTTTTTTTCCTCTTCCTCCAAACCATAGGACTCAATTGAGTAGAAGGAATTTTCTATAACCTATTCTCTATGGTGAAACTATGATAAAATTGGTAGTAGCTTTCAAATCTCTATCCTTGATTTTCATTTTATCAATGGTGATGTTTTTTTTCAATTACTGAATTGAATAACTAAAAGGAGAAATATAAAATGTAGGGATGAACTAAATATTTAGACTGGTGACAACATGGGACTTCAATGGTGGCATGATCCTATTTTATTTCCCCTAACCATTCAAGACATTCCTTTATATTTTTTCAAGGCTTGGGGGTCTTTTGAGTGAGTTTGGTTGAATTCTAGAACCTCAAAGTTCAATTTTTTCCATTTAATGGTACACCATGCCAGGGTAGTGGATGTGGTGGTGTCTATTTTGACTTTCTATTCTATTTAAGTGTGCTTAAGGACATTTGGAGTTGGTTGTGTGGTGTTTAGGGAACCAAATCTAGTTAAATGTCTTGTCCGTCAATTTTGATAGGCATGTTGGTATGGTGGTCACCCTATGTAAAAGAGGCTCCCTAAAAATTCCTTATGTGGGTGGTTCTAGACATGGTGCCATATAGGTTATCCTATGATAAATAGTGAAGCAAAGAGCTCACCATGTCATGTTACTTGGCGTCATGAGGTGAAAAATATTTTGTCTTTACACTATGTCATGGTGCAAGGTGTGGTTCCAATGAAAATAATTTCTAAGGTATTTTAAAAATGCCCATGATTTTAGGATCTCGGGTATAGATCTATTCTTGTGTTTCACCTGATTCCACCAAGGTGTGGTTAGAGGTCACCATGTCATAGAGAAGGCCACACATTATTTCTATATAAATAGAAGACCTGACCACCTTTGGTTCAATTTTTTTCTCTTCTTTCAACCCTTGTCCAACCATAATCCCTTCCCCATCATATATTTTATACCATTAGTGATTCTAACCCTTGGTTTGTGTGGATAAAATTTCATTAGATCAAGATATCAATTTTTTCTCCTTTATCACCCTTGTTCTCATTCATCTTTATTATAACCATTTTTTAGTGAGAAAAATCTATTTGGGAGTGAGCATTGATTGTGGGTTTTTTTCATCATCTTTGGTTCTGTATCCTTCAAATATGGTAGAGGTTGATCCTTTTTTATTATGATTAAATTCCTTGGGGAATTAGAATATAAGTAGGTAATTTTAGTTCTCAACATCTTTATATGAAATTGTGAAACTTTAAAACTTTTTATTTCCATTAAGTAGATGGTATGAATTGGAGTAATCAAAGATAATGACTGAACTAAATAAATTGGATGGGAATTACGTGAACTGCAAACTGTTATCAATTTTATTGATGATGTTGTTGTTATTGATGTCCCATGTTACTCCTTGTTGTGATGTCTTAATGGTAAATACCCTTAAAATATTTAAATTTTTAACATTTTTCATTGTGAAAGACTACTCTTGATGTTCATTCCATTCATTTTTTATGTTGCATTTTCCCTGGTAGATTTCCTGGTTATTGCAACTTAGTTTCCTTTTTTGGTTGTTCTATCTTGGTGGCCTTGGTTTTTGTGTCTTGGTGGCCTTGGTTGTTGTGTTTCATTGTATTTGTAATGAAATGGTTGATGTGATTGATTCTTGGTATAGGTTTGGTATTAATGGAATGATAATCAAATTGAATAATATGAATTTTTATAAGATTAACATATAATAATGAAAATGGATGTATATGAATAGAAATGGAAAATAAATTATGTTATGTGACCCTTATTTGATTCTTGTCTAATATTTTTTGGTTTTTAGTTGTGGTATGGAACATTAGGTTCGTATTGGTGAAACCCTATTGGTGATCATAGTCTTATTATGATTTTAGTATAAACTTATAAGTGGGAGATTGTGTGCGAGATTATTATATGTTATGGTCTTTTTTTTATTTATTCACCCTACCTGATTTGAGTGCTACATACCAACACCCAGATGTTATAGGAAGATTTTTTTCAAACATCTAGGATGGGGAGGATACAAGTTACTGACCCCCCCCCCCATCCCCAACTCTCTCTTCATCATTTTTTAATGATGATGTTACTGATACACAATTGGGGGTGGTACCTGGTGGTGGATGTGGATATATATGGTGGGGGTTATGTGTGGTAGGAGGTAATGTGGTTGATTTACTACATATTCATGATTCACTACTAACCTAATTTTATGGTATGATGGTTTGGTATGTGGAACATGTTGATATATGGGATTTCCTATGGTGATTATTTGGTTTATGGAATAAATTTAGAGCTGGGCTTGCCCATTCACAAGGTGATAGTATAGTAAGTGCTGAGAGCAATGGATTTATTCTCATTGGGTGATAGTGGAAAACCATTGGGTAAAGTGGTTTGGGAAAAAATTTCTATATTATATTGATACTACTTTACTATTTTTGGATGTGTGATTTGTTGATCTAGCATTGGTGTGGTTGGGGGAAATAGCTGACCCGCTAGGTGCCTGTTGGTTCTAATATTTTTTTCACCAAGGCATTAGTATAATATTTTCAAATTTTCATGAGTGACCATGGTTATGATACTCTTAAGTATACATATTATTCTCACCCCAGATATATATATATGTGTGTGTGTCTGTGTGTGTGTGTGTGCGTGTGTGGGTGTGTGTTTTAAAATTTTCCAAAAGGGCGTTGGAGATCAAGATGGACATTTCTAGCTTGGAATTTGGAGTAGTTAGCTAGTTACCACAAATTTATTTTTTGGAATTATTTTATTTTGGGTACTGCAGTTATTTTTTTAATAGACCAAACCTTTTTATTGTTACTTTTTAGGAAATTTTGTGTTATAAAGGCCCATAGGAGGTATCATAGAGTTTGGTGGTGTTTAGTTGGAAAAAGGCAGTGTTTTAGAGGCTGATGGTAACTCCTGGTGGTAGCATCAGATGGTATCTCATGATGGTAGAAGCTAATGGTAGCTCCTGATGGTACCTTCTGATGGTATCTCCTGATGGTAGATTTAAAGGGTAGCTCGTAATGGTAGCATATGATTGTAGATTCTAACGGTGGCACATGACCGTAGCTCTTGATGGGGGCTCCTGACTGTATCACCGATTTTAGCTCTTAACTATAGCACATAATTGGAGAACATAATGGAATATCTCGACGGTAGAACCTAATGGTATCTCCTGAAAATTGGATACTTAGTCTAATGGTAGCTACTGATGGTTTCTCCTGATTGTAGCTCCTAACGGTCGATCCTAATGGTATCAAACAAAAGTCCAATGGTATCTCATAATGGTAGCATATTTATTCTAGCAGGAGATTGTGACGGTAAATCCCAATGGTATCTCTGATAGTTGTAGGCTTAGTCTGGCAGTAGCTTCTGATGGTAGCTTTTGGTGGTAGCTTCTGACGGTAGCATATGATAGTAGCTTCAGATGGTGGATCCAGACAGTAGCTCTGTAACACCCCAAGACTTTACAATATTTTCATTTCTAAATAAATTTAATTTTTCTACTTTCTTTATTTTTATGTACCATCATATTAATCTTACGCTACATAAAACAATGAATTGTCTTTCATTACATGCAAGGCCCAATTTTAGCAAACAATATATTAATAAATTATTATTATTTAATATATAACATCGCCGATAAATAAGCATTTATGAATAGTATCAACCAAATTTTCAAGTATATTTATTCAATATAATTTTAAGATTCATCTTATATTAAATAATATGAGAACAAATTCAACAAGTCAGATAAAAGAAGTAATTATCAAAAAAGGCAGTTTACCACCTTTTGATGGAGAAACCATTTTAATTCTGGTTTTTGACACTTTATTAGTTATATTTGAAAAAATAAACTTCTTATTTGGAAGTTGGATATAAAAATTTACCTTGTATGAATTTTTGACATTTTTCTGATAAGTTTTAATTTTTGATGAATAGTAAAAATATAATAAATTTTAACTGAAAACAAATTTTTTAATCAAAATAATATATGTGGAAAAATTATATAATTAAATGGTTTTAATGTAAAAATATAGTATATTATTATAATTTAATATTATTTTGGTCATTTTCATTAATTTTACCATGAATTTGGATGTGAAAACATTTAAATCTTTTGCGATGTTTTAACTTTTAAAAACTCGTTTTCATTCCGAAAATGGGATAATTTTAAATTATTTAATGCGACTTATATATTTTGAATTATGAAAAATGGATTCCATATTTGTAACCAGTGGGTCTAAATTATATAAATAGGTTCCTTTTATTTCGCGGAATTATGAATAGTATCTTTAGAATTTTTTTATTAACATGGTTATGGGTAAATCAGGTAATTAAAGGTAAACATAATATTATAATTACCCTAAAACATGTACTAATTTAATTGGATACATTTTTTTATACTAAAATAATCCTTTGGTCTATTTTGGGACCACAAATAGACACTTTCATGTCTTTAATATATTAATAATATTATATTTAATGAAAATCTAATTTTGTTATAATTTTGTAAAATATTTTTAATAAGAGGTTATATAAGTGCTATGGTCTACTATAATTAGTTATTAGAAATATAAAAATGATTATATACATAATTTTAACTTATTTATAATTTTTTAAAATATATAATTCAATTAAACGGTGACACAATAATGATGCAGTAATTGAATTATTAAAGGAAGAATTAAATAAATAAAATTCATAATATTTATATTTATATAATTCGAGAGAAATAATGCCATATAATATTTTTATTGATTAATTGGACATATTATCAATGTTTTATAAGTATTGTACTGAATATATCGTGTTGATTTGATTTTTTTATAAGAGAAAATAATGAATAGAGTAAAAATTGACATTTTGGATATTTTAAAATAAATAATTATTTTAAATGATATAAAATATCCAAAAACCTAAAATTTGGCCAAATAATTATATTATTGCTTCAAATTTTATCAATTACTCATTTATTGGTCACTAGTCATTTTATAGTAATTATATTAACCAATAATTTATAAATTACATGATATTAGGGTAGAAATTGAAAATGTTAAATACAGGTGAAAATGAAACGATATGAATATAAAATTTATTAAAACTTATAAAAAATTATTTGATGAATAATATTCCACCACTATCATATTTGGATCAACTTTTTATCATTTAATGGACACATTCCCATGAAAATTACATAGATATTATCAAAATTAATGAATTTGAAAAAATGTCATACTCTCATTTTGTAACATCCCAAGGTTTTCTAAAAATAAATTGAAAATGCTTGAAATTTTTTTTAAGGTATATATTTATAAGTATCCTTTAAACATAATTTTATTTCTTCTATGATTTGAATTTCAAGAAACTGTCATCTATAATTGTGTTCAGTATGTTATTTTGAGTCTGATGAAACAAACTTGTTTTTTTTGGTGAATAGTAACATGCCCTTATGAATAGTAATATGAATAGTAATATGACCTCATGAATAGTAAATAATATTATTATTTTATTTTCCCATGGCAATAGGATAATGGGATCTTAATTAATTTTCCAATGTCACATAAAACTAATTGCACTTCAATATTGTTATTTTTCGAATTAACTGTGACCTTATTTAAAAATTAAATTAATAATATTTAGAAAATTATTTTTGAAAAATGGAGTTCATTTTTGAATTCCACACATCGAAAAATGGTTGGGGTAAATTTTTGGTATTTTTCTGAAACTCTTGAATTTTCGGTGAATAGTGAAATACGGTAAAATACCGTATAATCAATTTATCAGTAAAAATGCACTATTTATGACATCATAAGTGATGCAAGGAAACTTTCTTCGAAATAACATGATATTATCACTATTTAGGGCCACTTGATTTGAGTTTATTCATAGTCTTGATAAAAATATTATAATAATGGTTAAAATAATCTAAAAAACCTCCCCTCCTCCACTATAAATATCACCCTCACTCCCCTCATCCTCTCACACCTCTCAATCCTTGAGCATTGTCTAATTTCTGCCAAATTCCCTCCCCAATCTTCTTCCCCACGTCCTAGAGCTGCTGGTCTCACCAAAAGACCAAAATCAAAGCCCTTAAGAAGGATCTCAAGGAGAAGAGATCAAGAGGTAAACATCCTCTTTCATTTTCATTCTTTCCTTCCATTTTATGTTATTCTCTTCCTTTACCTTTGTCTTTTGTTGGGATATTTCATTAAATATTTCCCCTTACTGTCCAAATTTTGTATGAATTATGAGATATTCCATTCCTCTCATCAATCTTATTTTTATGAAATTTTAAGAGACGACGTTAGGCTGCCGAATTTTTGTAAGAAATTTCTCATGTTTTCTTCATTTCAAGATTCCCTTCTCTTCGTTCTTCACCCACTCTTATCCAAGAGGCATGAAATCTCCAGAATCATGTATATTCTGTATGTTTTCATGTTTATGGAAAATTACAAATCATTATTCCTCTCCTCTCTCACTTATTTAAAGAATCAAAAAACATTGTCCATTTGTGTCGAATTACCGATATCGTGGACGATGTATTTTCAATCTCCAATTAATTCTTTCAAGACTGGTCATGAAACCATTTATATGGTTGAACCAGGTTATAATATATGTTTTATGAATCATATAAGGTTCTGGAATTCTTGTGTACTCATGATTCAAATTTATAAGACTAAATGAAGTTGTAATTATCAAAGAACCACTTAAATTATCTAAACGAACATAATTAATGTTTTAACTTATAAATCATCATCATATAAAGAACCAAAGTGATAAATGGTATAATTTATGTTACTGGAATTATGTAAATACTAATCCATTCCAATTCTGGAGTTTCACTTCCAATCAACAAGAACGATTCATCATGAACCGATTGTGAAAATCACAAAAGAACTCACCCAAAATAATGCAAGGAACAAAATACTAACAATTAAGGGGTGAAATGAGGTTATGAAATGACCATATAAGATGTTATAAACATGAACATTTTTCTATAAAATACTAATAACACTCTTTTAACCATTATACGGGAGGTTTAAACAATTTTGAAGTAAGGCAAGCCCAAGGTAAGGGAATTCTTAACCCGATTTCCATTCTTTGGGTTAACATTCTACTTTATAATTTATGTGCTATTTAAATTGTTTGTGTGATGGGTTTTGTTTATATTATGTTTCATTATGTGTATTTATAGAGTATATACATATTACATCCAATCTATTAAGCCTCACTTCAAGTATATGATGTTTATAAGGGACTTTTCTTCTAAAATCCTCTTTTAAAATTCGGTTTTATAAGATTCAAAGGAAATGTGTTTATGCTATTGTTTATGTTGTATAAATATGTTTTGGTTATTGGGCATTGTTTATGATGAAGGGTGGGACCTATATTTCCCTCCAATGCATTGGGTATGAGTAAGTTGGAGGTCGGTCGTATGGTTACTCCAAGTGTAACTGTGATGGTTACACAAAGTAAGGTAGCCGTGAGGGTTACAAATTTTAAGGTAGCCAAGATGGTTACGTGATTATGTAAGTAATGCCCCAATATACCTCTATGATTATAATTATGTTTGTGTTTATCTTATTTAAATCTCATGTTACACAAAGTAAGATTTTATGGGTGGAAAGCATGTCTTTTGAAAATGTTTTCATACGTCATGCGTATTCATGGACTAATGTGATTTTTTTCCTTCTTTTTCATACCTTACTGAGCTTTTGTGCTCATCCCAAGTTTTTAAATTATTTTTCACAGGTTAATGATGAGTAATACAAGGAAATAAGACATGTTAAATGTTGAAGAATTGTCAAGGAGTCTTTTTTTTGTGTTTTAATGTTTTATATTCTGAGGATAATGGAAACTGATTTTATGGTATCCACTATGTAACAATGTGTAATGTTATGAATGTTTTGTCTTAATTCTCTAAAGCTCTAAACATGAAAAGATCCTCAATGTATAATGAAGTTTTTTCTTTAATAAATTCAATATTATGTATGAAATAAGTGCGGGTCCTTATAGTTGGTATCAAAGGTCGGTTTAGACAACTTTAGGGATTAGGAGTTCTTGTGAGACACGTGATTAGTCCCTATATCTATTATTTTAGTTAAATCCTCATTTTATAAAAAAAAATCATGTCAAGTAAAGTTGGTTACGAATGGAAGGAGAAGGATCTCAAACGAAATTCCTATCTCTTCCTGATGACATGCTTGCAATAATTATTGCAAAGTCATCTTCGGATGATTGTGAAACTTTTTCTAGCATACAACTCACTTGCAAGCAGTTTTTTGAGATATCAAACACCTCCTCTATACCTCGTTATCATCGTGGATCATGGGTTGTTTTTAGACAAATACTATTTTCACAATATTCACATAATTTCAAGAAAGGTAAATATTATCAAGGTATTTTCAAATATTTTACCTTATCACAAGAATTTGAAGCATATTATGATTTTAAAAATGGTGCTGAGGAAGGAGACCCTTGTGAAACCTATTTATATTTTCTTTTAAACTATAGTCTCACATCACATGCTTATGGTATTTTAAAAGGACCAATAATAGAAAGTTTCAACTCAATTTCGGTCCGACTATTTTATAGAAATCATGTTTTATCAGATGTTTTGGAATTATATGTCATACATGATTATTTTCCGAAACTGTTTTTCTGTGAACACCCATATGACCCATGTTGTACGAGGTGTATTTGGATGGAGGAAGCAAATGATTTTGAAGGATCTCTAAATCATTGTTGTAATGCATGGGACTTCTACCTACGTGAACAAGATGACGATGAAACCAAGTGCACACCTTGATCAAGGTACCCTCACTTGTTTAATAAGTAAATAAAATTGCGAGGACGCAATTTCAAGAAGGTGGGGATAATGTAACATCCCAAGGTTTTCTAAAAATAAATTGAAAATGCTTGAAATTTTTTTTAAGGTATATATTTATAATTATCATTTAAACATAATTTTATTTCTTCTATGATTTGAATTTCAAGAAACTGTCATCTATAATTGTGTTCAGTATGTTATTTAGAGTCTGATGGAACAAACTTGTTTTTTTTGGTGAATAGTAACATGCCCTTATGAATAGTAATATGAATAGTAATATGACATCATGAATAGTAAATAATATTATTATTTTATTTTCCCATGGAAATAGGATAATGGGATCTTAATTAATTTTCCAATGTCACATAAAACTAATTGCACTTCAATATTGTTATTTTTCGAATTAACTGTGACCTTATTTAAAAATTAAATTAATAATATTTAGAAAATTATTTTTGAAAAATGGAGTTCATTTTTGAATTCTACACATCGAAAAATGGTTGGGGTAAATTTTTGGTATTTTTCTGAAACTCTTGAATTTTCGGTGAATAGTGAAATACGGTAAAATACCGTATAATCAATTTATCAGTAAATATGCACTATTTATGACATCATAAGTGATTAAAGGAAACTTTATTCGAAATCACATGATATTATCACTATTTAGGGCCACTTTATTTGAGTTTATTCATAGTCTTGATAAAAATATTATAATAATGGTTAAAATAATCTAAAAAACCTCCCCTCCTCCACTATAAATATCACCCTCACTCCCCTCTTCCTATCACACCTCTCAAGCCTTGAGCATTGTCTAATTTATGACAAATTCCCTCCCCAATCTTCTTCCCCACGTCCTAGAGCTGCTGGTCTCACCAAAAGACCAAAATCAAAGCCCTTAAGAAGGATCTCAAGGAGAAGAGATCAAGAGGTAAACATCCTCTTTCATTTTCATTCTTTCCTTCCATTTTATGTTATTCTCTTCCTTTCCCTTTGTATTTTTTTGGGATATTTCATTAAATATTTCCCCTTACTGTCAAAATTTTGTATGAATTATGAGATATTACATTCCTCTCATCAATCTTATTTTTATGAAATTTTAAGAGACGCTGTTAGGCTGCCGAATTTTTGTAAGAAATTTCTCATGTTTTCTTCATTTCAAGATTCCCTTCTCTTCGTTATTCACCCACTCTTATCCAAGAGGCATGAAATCTATAGAATCATGTATATTCTGGATGTTGTCATGTTTATGGAAAATTACAAATCATTATTCCTCTCCTCTCTCACTTATTTAAAGAATCAAAAAACATTGTCCATTTGTGTCGAATTACCGATATCGTGGACGATGTATTTTCAATCTCCAATTAATTCTTTCAAGAATGGTCATGAAACCATTTATATGGTTGAACCAGGTTATAATATATTTTTTATGAATCATATAAGGTTCTGGAATTCTTGTGTACTCATGATTCAAATTTATAAGACTAAATGAAGTTGTAATTATCAAAGAACCACTTAAATTATCTAAACGAACATAATTAATGTTTTAACTTATAAATCATCATCATATAAAGAACCAAAGTGATAAATGGTAAGTTATGGTACTGGAATTATGTAAATACTAATCCATTCCAATTCTGGAGTTTCACTTCCAATCAACAAGAACGATTCATCATGAACCGATTGTGAAAATCACAAAAGAACTCACCCAAAATAATGCAAGGAACAAAATACTAACAATTAAGGGGTGAAATGAGGTTATGAAATGACCATATAAGATGTTATAAACATGAAAATTTTTCTATAAAATACTAATAACACTCTTTTAACCATTATACAGGAGGTTTAAACAATTTTGAAGTAAGGCAAGCCCAAGGTAAGGGAATTCTTAACCCGATTTCCATTCTTTGGGTTAACATTCTACTTTATAATTTATGTGCTATTTAAATTGTTTGTGTGATGGGTTTTGTTTATATTATGTTTCATTATGTGTATTTACAGAGTATATACATATTACATCCACTCTATTAAGCCTCACTTCAAGTATATGATGTTTATAAGGGACTTTTCTTCTAAAATCCTCTTTTAAAATTCGGTTTTATAAGATTCAAAGGCAATGTGTTTATGCTATTGTTTATGTTGTATAAATATGTTTTAGTTATTGGGAATTTTTTATGATTAAGGGTGGGACCTATATTTCCCTCCAATGCATTGGGTATGAGTAAGTTGGAGGTCGGCCGTATGGTTACTCCAAGTGTAACTGTGATGGTTACACAAAGTAAGGTAGCCGTGAGGGTTAAAAATTTTAAGGTAGCCAAGATGGTTACGAGATTATGTAAGTAATGCCCCAATATACCTCTATGATTATAATTATGTTTGTGTTGATCTTGTTTAAATCTCATGTTACACAAAGTAAGATTTTATGGGTGGAAATCATGTCTTTTGAAAATGTTTTCATACGTCATGCGTATTCATGGACTAATGTGATTTTTTTCCTTCTTTTTCATACCTTACTGAGCTTTTGTGCTCATCCCAAGTTTTTAAATGATTTTTCACAGGTTAATGATGAGTAATACAAGGAAAGAAGACATGTTAAATGTTGAATAATTTTCAAGGAGTCTTGTTTTGTGTTTTTATGTTTTATATTCTGAGGATAATGGAAACTGATTTTATGGTATCCACTATGTAACAATGTGTAATGTTATGAATGTTTTGTCTTAATTCTCTAAAGCTCTAAACTTGAAAAGATCCTCAATGTATAATGAAGTGTTTTCTTGAATAAATTCAATATTATGTATGAAATAAGTGCGGGTCCTTATACATTTATTATAACTATAATAATATTAATATAGAGTTATATAGGATATAACATAGACTATAAATAATATATTTAAATATAAAGTAATTATTCACCTCATAGAAAATTATTTATAATTTTTAAAGATAAAATAATTGCAATTCATGATGACATAATAGTAAACTATGAATTATTTTATGAATAGAAATATGAAATAATTGATATTAAAAATATTAAAATAAATATAAATTGACTTAATTAATGACATAAAATAATTTTATATATAAAATAGACAAGTTAGTGACATATTTGAAGTATTTTTTCTAAGTTGTCATATTATTTTTATATTTTTTAAAATTCAAAAATTGAATTGTATCAAAATTGACATAAATGAGATTTTAAAATAAATACTAATTTATTAATTGACATAATGATCATAAAAATATAAGGTTAAGAAAAGTAAATTTTATAATGTCAAATATTTCATAATTTATACAATTGGGTATTTTTTTATTTTATAGATGTTATATTAGCCCTGTAGTGTAAAAATACAAGAAGACGCGGTAAAAATTAAATTGTTTAACTAAAGTTTAACTAAAGTTTAAATAAAAAACATATGATTATTTTTATGACTTAAACATGACTAAAATTCAATGGTAGATGATATTTGGATCCATACTCATCTTATAATCGAAATAATTCACTTTTAATCTATTTTGAACGGAAAATAAATTTATAATAAATTAATTTTTTAATATCTTCCAAAAGTGCCCCTCACCTATCTTATAAAAGGGAAATTCTCCTTCTCTTTAATTCACACCTCAGGATCCATTGGTCTCAAAAAACCCTACACATTTCCTCTACCATCAGCCCTAAATTCACCCTATAGGAAAAAATTTGGGAAGGAATCCAACCTAAGGAGTCATTTTGTGAAAATCAAAAGGGCATATCCGAAAAAGAGGTAATCGATTTATCAAACTCTTTCAAAATTATTTTCTTCTTCCATTTCCACTTTATAATTTTTCTATATAATAATTTAATAACTACATAATATAATATATTATGGGATTTTTTTATGATTATGGGGAAACCATATTCCTCCTTCTACCCATCCTATGAAAAACAATATCACCGTGTGTGTGTACGAACGGCTTACCATCTCCACGGCGTGGTGTAAAATATTTTTCATGTATGCATTATTTATATTGGTATAACAATGAATAGAAAGTATGTAAATAATAAATTTTACATGATATTATTTATGTATAATTAATAAACTATCCAATCACATTATATTTAACTAGTAATAGAATGATATTGTCATTTGTGCCTACATATGACCAACCATCTCCACGACATGATAAGATTAATTATCCACATTAAAAATTCATAAATGATTATAAAATCAATATGATGAGTAAATATAATATTTATGAACTTAATATAATTCAATATTTGAATAAGATATATCATGTCGATAAGAAACATTACTTACATAACAAAACATGCATGGGATGACATAGTAGTTAACACTCAAAATAATGGTAATACTAAAATATTATTAAAAAATGATATAAGAGGGTCAGATATGATATCATAAATATGAATATGTTCCTTTTATAATTTAATTACATGATTTAACCATTATACATTAGGTTAACACACTCTTCAATAAAGGAAACTGTAAGGTAAGGGTTAATTTCATAATGTCATTATTATCTGATATTGTTTATACGTAACTATATATAGGGACATCATTATCATTCATGTCCATATTTATTAAAATGTATTTCAAATTGTTATAGAAAATTGTTTAATGTCATTTCTACACATGTTTTAATTTTTATAAAATATTTTTAAAAGAATATTTTCATCACTTTACAAACGAGGTACTTTATAACATTTTCGCATAATTATGAAATGAATTATTTTTTTAACTTCTATGGTGCGAGTGGATATTTTCCACCATTATAACCTCTTAACATTTGAAATCTTCACTTACAATATTACACGGTTATTTTTAAAAAAAATCTTTTATAATTTCACGACTTTTAAATTATTTCAATATAAAAAAGGGATATTTCTCTCAAACAGTTTTAATGATTTAGTAAGATTGTTTTAATCTATGTCCACACCTTTTTTTGTATTGTATGATTAATTGATGTTGATTTATTTTGATACAATATACCATATTATTTTTAATGGATTATGATATGTATGACTTTGGGTGTGCTATTTTGATACCATTCATGGTTTATGGTTAATGTTTTAACATTTCATATGATTGTTTTAATAAAAATGTTTATATTGGTTATGTTTCTCCATTTTCATATGAGGAATGCATTGTAATTAGTAAGTAATGGGTTGGGGACTGGTTAATGAAACCCTTATAGGTTGGGGATCAATTAAAGAAATCCCTACTGGTTGGGGACCAATTAATGGAAGACCCTAAATACATCTATTATTCTCATGAGACAAAATAATTTGGGTTTTGACTAATGTCTTACCTATATGTTCTTGGCACAAGGCCTTGATGGTATGCCTAGAATTATGCATTCCCACATTATGAGAATAGTAATTTATATAACATTTTATTATTCAACTAGAATAATATCCATGTGAATGTTTAAATGGAAATATTTGTTTTATTCTTGCAATATTATGCTGAAGATTATGTTCAAAAGGCTTGTGTTTTTGTTTTACATCCTGACTTAAATTTTATGCTTATTTATGATAGCTTATGATATATTGCTTACATTTACTAAGAATATGATATCACTCCTTTCTTATGTTTTATTTTCCCAGGATTCTAAGATGTGTTTTTTGATTGATAATCAGGGTTAGGCTTAGAGAATAATGGAGTTCCCAAAGGATTATCTATGTTGTATTTTATTTTTTAAATTGTCATGTAATGTTCATGTATGTAATATATTTTCCAAGAATGGTAAACTGATCAGTCCTTCGGGATTGTAATCCTTTTAATCATGAGAATGTATTAAAATAATTCACTAGATCAGGCCTTCTAGGGTGGGGGCATTACAGTTGGTATCAAAGGATGTTTATAAAAACCATAGAAAATCGATTTAGAAAAACATTGATTAGGGAACATCACCATATGTTAGACTTTGAAGATAAGTATAGAGGAACATCCTAAAAAATTTTATTTTAGATATTATGTGGGTATTCCTAAAAAATACATCCATGTATGGATACTACAGGTGGATGTGGTTCTGGCTCAAACATATCTGGGAGTAATAACCCCGACAAGGTGTTCTGGGCACGACTCGGGGTAACATGGTACACAACAATGGGCCTAACTGTGCACCTAGTTTTACACTCTAAGGGGATATTATTAGGATAGTTCATATTTTATTTACCAACTATTACAATGGATTTAAAAGTAAATATACCCACAAAGTAACCAATGTTTATGATTTTAGGATTTAAAATGCATAAATTTATGTTATCTGCTATACCATATTTAGAGTTATACAAAATACATAAATTTATAAGTTATTATAGTATATGCCATCTTATAGAAATGTCAACTAGAATAAGGAATGAGAACTCCACCTATGAAAATGAACCAAAGAGAAATAATGATCATATCATTCATGGTATTAAGAAAAAATTTCAAAGCATAATAGTCTGCCAAGTATTCTCATCATATGAGGAAATAGTATCTTGTGTTAATGAGATAAGTAAATAATTATATGAGTCCTATGTCTTTTAAGGGAAGCAAGATAAGAAGAGGATGGAAATAAAAATATGGATAATGGGAAAAATGGAAAGAATGATTTTCTAATATGTGATAAGTATAGAAAGAAATCTCCCTGGTAAATGCATGAAGGGAATGAGAGTTTTCTATAAGTGTGGAGAAAAAGGACACCAACTTCTTCATTTCAATGGTAAGAAAAAGGTTTCCAATGTAAAATGATTCAACTTCAAGGGGATGAGACACTATATAATTCAATGTCTCAATCATCAAACAAATATACCAGAGATTATGTTATAAGATAATGATCAAGTTATGATATTGCCGCAAATAAAGTGGAATGATTAATATACCTATTCCAAAATTATTCTATTTTAATACATAATTAAAATTTTACTGGTTATAAGAAATATTAATTATATAAGGATTTTACTACAGTACTATTTCATTAAGTATTTGAGATTGTATGGTAATAAGTAAAGTGACACAATTGCAAGTTAAACATTTTAGAAAATATATGTTTTAAGGAAAGATAACCCTTAATGTTTTTTTTATATTGAGATAATTATGTTGGAATGAAGATATGATTGATCTAGATAATGTTTATTGTATATTATTAACCACCTCGAAACATATTAATGGTTTGTTTATTCCATTATTTTTGGAGTTTACAATATTTTTGGATTTAAAGAGTATATCCAATATTTTATGTTTTACGTATGTAAAGAGAAATCATGAATGTATTAAATAAAGTTTTATGGTAATTTAGGATATTACCATGTTTTAATAGAATACTTGATTAAGGTATTCACATGTTTTGAATGTGATAAAAAAAGATTTGTATTATGTTATGTGATATTCCTTATAATTTTTGGACTCTAAGTTTGGACAGAAGAATTTTAGATAAATCTAAAGGTTGGAATGGATTAAGTTGAACAATGTATATTATTGTTAAAACATTTATTAGGGTTATATTTGTAATGATATAATAATATATTTTTTGAAAAAAGAAAACATGTAGGTTGGGCGACAACCTGTCGTGTCCGGCAATGCCTTGAGACTTAAACTTGCAACCGAAATACAACAAGGGTGCATCGCCTATCACTGGATGATATTATTTCATGGTTTGTATAATGTAGTTTTTTTAAATAAATGGTATGATAGATGAGTTATAAGATCATTTTTCGAACCCTATACGATTAATATAAATAGAATATTTATGAATTTTATTATCATTTGTAGAGAAAGATGAGTTTGTAGTAGAAATTAGTAGGTATGCTTCATTATGTTTTTAGTCTTTGAAGATAATGAGTTCATCAACTCTAATTAATGGATCATGAAACCAAAAAAAATTCCATGTACTTTATTTTACAATGAATTTAATTTTCCTTTGGATCATCACAGATTTATTATTCTGAGATTATTAACTTTCACCTAATCATATTCTCTGTCACTCTCTATTAGAACATAATGGTTACATTTTATTTAATGTCCATGTTTTCCTATAGGTAACCCTAGTAGGTGTTATATCTATTCAACTTAATACATACATTTCTTTATTTTAAAATAGAGTTATCATTAATCAAATTTTCGAATTCGGTTTTCCACAAAGGTATTTTCTAGTATCATCCTTTTATTTTCAATATGCAATTTCAAATTGTGAGAACACAATTTATTGAAGGAGGGGAGAATGTACCACCCCAAGACATCACAATATTTTCATTTCTGAATATATTTAATTTTTTTTTGTAATTATTTTTATGCAACATCTTGTTAATCTTATTTTAAGCACAATAGTGAGTTGTCTTGCATTACACACAAGGCCTAGTTTTACCAAACAAGAATATATTAATAAAATATTATTATTTAATATATACCCTAACCATTAAATAAGTGGTTATGAAATTTATTAACCAAATTTTAAATTTTATATATTCCATATAATTTTAAAATTAATTTTATATGACATGATATGAGAATAAATTCAACTTTTCAGATAAAAGAAGTATTTTTCAAAAATGTAGTTTTGTCACCTTTTAGTGTAGAATGCATTTTAAATCTAGTTTTGGAAACTTTTATAAGTTATATTTAAAAAAATAAACTTATTATTTGGAATCATAATATAAAAATTTACTTTGTATAATGTTTTGATATTTTTCTAATAACTTTTTCATTTTGATGAATAGTAAAAATATACTAAATTTAAATTGAAAACAACTTTTTTCATCAAAATAATTTATGTTGATATATTAAATTATTTAATGGTTTTAAATTAAAAATAGAATATATTTTTATCATTTAATATGATATTGGTCAATGGAAATAATTTTACAATAAATTTTGATTTAAAACATTTCAATCTTTTGTAATTTTTTCAGTTCTAAAACCTCGTTTTCATTCCAATGACGGGATTAACTTTAAATTAATTAATATAACTTCTATTTTTGGAATTTTTAGAAATGGATTCCATATTTGGATTTTTTGGGTTCAAATTATGTAAATAGGTTCCTTTTATTTTTGGGCATTATGAATAGTGTAATTTGTAATATTTTTTATTACCATGGTTACAGGTAAATCGGGTAATTAAAGGTAAAAATAATATTATAATTACCCAAAAACATGTCCTAATTTCAATGGATAAGTGTTTTTAGACCGAAATAATTATTGGGTGTATTGTTTTACCACATGGAGCAACATGGATATCTTTAATATAGTTATAATATTATATTAAATGGAAATCCAATTTTGTAATACTTTTGTAGAATATTTTTAATATGAGTTTATATAAGTGATATGGTTGATGATAAGTTTTAATTAGAAAGAAAAAATGTTTATATACATCGTGTTAATTTATTTATTATTTTATAAAATAAATAATTAAATTAAAT
This sequence comes from Viscum album, assembly GCA_963277665.1. Classification (NCBI taxonomy): domain Eukaryota; kingdom Viridiplantae; phylum Streptophyta; class Magnoliopsida; order Santalales; family Viscaceae; genus Viscum; species Viscum album. The sequence continues at coordinate 888,640,502 of OY728121.1, forward strand.
GGTGACATAATAATGATGCAATAATTGAATTATTAAATGAAGAATCAAATAAATGATATTTATAATATTAATATATACATATATGTATAATTAAAGGGAAATAATGTAATCAAATATTTATATAGATTCATTGGACATATTATTAATTTTATATAGTTCTTGTACCAAATATATCTTTTTTATTTGATTTTTTCATAATATAAAATAATGAATAGTGTAAAAATTGACATTCTGGATATTTTAACATAAATAATATCTTATTAAATGATATAAAATATCTAAATACCTAAAATTAAAAATAAATTATATTAATTCCTAATTTTTCACTTATTACTCATTTAGTGGTAATTAGGTATTTTATAGTAATTATATTAACCCGTAATGTATAAATTACATGATATTAGGGTAAGAATTAAAAAAGTTAAAGAAGGGTTAAAACTAAACGATATGCATAGAAAAAATTATTAAAACCTATCCAAAAATTATTTTATGAATAATATTAGATCCTTATAATATTTGGATCGACATTGAATCATTTAATGGACACTTTCCCATGAAAATTACATAGATATTACCAAAATTAAAGACTGTGAAAAAATGTCATACTCTCATTTATTATAAGTATAATAATATTAATATAGAGTTATCTAGTAGATAACATAGACTATAAATAATATATGGAAATATAAATGAATTATCTACCTCATAGAAATTTATTTATAATTTTTAGAGATTAAATAATTACCATTAATGATTACATAATAGTAAACTAGGAATTATTTTATGAATAGAAATATCAAATAAATGATATAAAAATATTAAAATAAATATAAATTTACTTAATTAATGACATAAAATAATTTTATAAATAAAATATACATGTTAAAGACAGATTTTAAGTTTTTGTTCTAAGTTATCATATTATTTTAATATTTTTAAAAATGCAAATATTCAATAGTATCAAAATTGACAAAAATGAGATTTTAAAATAAATACACTTTTATTAATTGATATAAAAGTCAGAAAAATATAACATTCAGAAAATTAAATTTTATAATGTCAAATATTTCATAATTGATACAATTTTGTATCTTTTTTCATTTTATAGAAATTATATTAACCCTATAGTGTAAAAATACAAGATGACACGGTAAAAGTTAAATTGTTTAACTAAGGATTAAATCAAGACGATAAGATTAATTTTATGACCAATAAATGTATAAAATTCATTGGAAAATGATATTTAGATCCATACTCATCTTAGACTGAAAATAATTCACTTTTAATCTATTTATAACTGAAAATAAATATATAATAAATTAATATTTTAAGTTCTTCCAAAAGTTCCCCTCACCTCTCTTATAAAAGGAACTTATCCTTCTCTTTAATTCAAACCTCAGGAGCCCTTTGTCTCAAAAAAAAACTACCAATTTACTCTCCCAACATCCCTAAATTCATCCTATAGGAAAAAATTTGGGAAGTAATCCAACCTGAGGATTCATTTTCTACAAATCAAAAGGGAATATTCGAAAAAGAGGTAATAGTTTTATCAAATTCTTTCAAAATTATTTTCTTCTTCCACTTCCACTTAAAAATTTGTCTCCATAATAAAGTATTTAATAAAAAATATAATATATTATGATATTTTTTATGATTATGTGGAAACCATATTTCTCTTTTTACCCATCCGGTGAAAAATAATATCACCATTTGTGTGTGCGTACGGCTTACCGTCTCCACGGCATGGTGTAAATTTTTTTTCATGTATACATTATTTATATTGGTATAATAATGAATCTAAAGGATGTTAATAATAAATATGAAGTGGTATGATTTTTTTATAATTAATATATCATCCAATTACATACCATTTAACCAGTAAGAGAATGATATCGTCGCTCGTGCCTATATATGACCTACCATCTCCATGACACGATAAGATTCATTATCCACATTAAAAATTCATGAATGATTATAAAAGTCATATGATGAGTAAATATAATATTTATGAACTTAATATAACTAAATATTTGAATAAAATATATCCAATGGATAAGAAACTTTACTTACATAACAAAACATGCATGGGATGAAAAAGCAGCTAACTCTCTAAATAATGGTAATACGGAAATATTATTAACAAAATGATATAATAGGATCACATATGATATCATAAATATGAATTTGATCCTGTTATAATTTAATAACATGATTTATCCATTATAGATGAGGTTAACGCACTCTTCACTAACGAAAATTATAAGGTAAGGGTTAATTTCACAATCTCATTATTATCCGATATTGTTTATACATAACTATCTTCTGGGACATATTTATCATCCATGTTCATATTTCTTAAAATTTACTTCAAACTATTATAGAAAATTATTTAAAGTCATTTCTACACATGTTTTAATTTTTTATAATGTTTTTTGACAGAAATATTTTTATCACTTTCCAAATGAGGTACTTTATAACCTTTTGTACTAATTATGAAATGAATTATTTTTTAACTTATATGGCGTGAGTGGATATTTTCCTCTATTATAAACGCTTAATATTTTAATGCTTCCCTTACAATATTACAAGGATATTTTCAGAAGAAATGTTTTCTTTTATAATTGGACAACTTTTAAATTATATCAATGTAAAAAATTGATATTTCTCTCAAAAAGTTTTAATGATTTAATTAGATTATTTTCATCAATGTCAAAATCATTTTGTTGTATTTTATGATTAATTTATTTTGATTTATTTTAATTCAATCTACCATGCTATATTGAAGGGATTATGATATGTTTGACTTTGGATGTGCTATTTTGATACCATTCGTGGTTTATGGTTATTGTTTTATCATTTTGTATGGTAGTTTTAATAAGAATATTTATATTGGTTATGTTTCACTATTTTCATATGAGGAATGCATTAGACTTAGTAAGTAATGGGTTGGGGACCATTTAATGAAATCCCTATGGCTTGGGGATTGGTTAACAAAATCCCTATGTGTTGGGGACCGGTTAATGGAAGACCTTAAAAACATATATTGTTCTCATGAGACAAAATAATTTGGGTTTTGACTAACATCTTACCCATATGTTCTTTGAGTGAGGCCTTTATAGCATTCCTAGAATTATTCAATCCCACATTATGAGATTAGAAATTGATATTACATGTCATTATTCAACTAGAATAACATCCATGTGAATGTTTAAATGGAATTATTTGATTTATTCTTGAAATATTATGCTGAAGATTATTATCAAAAGGCTTGTGTTTCTGTTTAAAATGTTTCCTTAAAGTTTATGCTTATTTATGGTAGCTTACTCTATATTTTTTACCCTTACTGAGTATCTAATACCACCCTATTATAATGTTTTATTTTCCCTGGACTCCAAGATGTGTTTTCTAGTTTATATGTAGGGTTAGGCTTAGATAATAATGGTGTTCCCAAAGTATTATCTATGTTGTATTTTTTGATTCAAATTACTATGTAAAATTCATGTGTGTAATATAATTTCCAAGACTGGTAAATTGATTGGTCCTTCAGGATATTAATCCTTTTAATCATGCCAATGCATTAAAATAATGCACCGGATTCGGTCTTCTAAGGTAGAGGAATTATAGTTGGTATCAAAGGAAGTTTATCAACAACCATGGAGAATATATTTTTAAAAACTTTAATTAGGGAACATTATACTCTCATATAATTTGAGGATAAATATATATTAACATCCTAAACTTTTTTAATGTAGAGATTATGTGGTAATTCCTAGAAAATACATCCCTGTCTGGATACTAGAAGTGGATGTGATTCTGGATCAAACATATCTAGGAGTAATAACTCTGACAAGGTGTTTTGGGCATGACTCGGGGTATCCTAGTACACAACAATGGGTCTAACTATGCACCTGTTTTTACACTCATGGGGTATATTATTAGGATATTTCACATTTTATTTACCGACCATTACAATAGATTTAAAAGTAAATATTCCCACAAAGTAACCAATGTTTATGATTCTAGGATTTACGATGCATAAATTTAGGTTATCTGATATACCATACTTAGATTTATACAAATTATATAACCATATAAGATAATCTTGTATATTCCATCTTATATAAATGGATCCTAACAAAATTAATGAGAACTCCACCAATTAAAATGAACAAAAGAGTAATAAGAAACATATCATTCATGGTCTTATGCCATTATTTTGAAGTACAATAGTCTACCATGTATTCTCAACATATAAGGAAGTAGTATCTTTTGTTAATAAGATAAGTAAATAATTCTATGAGTCCGATGGATTTTAAGGTAAGTAAGAGAAGAAGAGAATGGAAAAGAAAAAGATGGATAAATGGAAGAGGAGAAATAATGATTTTCTCACATGTGATAACTATGGAAAGAAATCACCTTGGTAAATTAATTAAGGGAATGTGATTTTGATATAAGTGTAGAGAAAAAGGACACCAAATAAATGATTTCAAGGGTAAGAAAAAGTTTTCTAATGTAAAATGATTCACCTTTAAGTAGATGACACACTATGAAAATCAATGTCACAATCATCAAATGAATATACCCTAGATAATGTTATTAGATAATGGTCATGTTATGATACTGACACAGATGAAGTGGAATGATTAATATGCCTATTCAAAAATTATTTTATTTGAATAATTTATTATCATTTTATTGGTTATAAATATATGAATTATATAAGTATTGTATTGCAGTACTATTTCATTATGTATTAGGGATTGTATGGTACTAAGTAAAGTGACATAGTTGTAAGTTAAAAATTTTGGAAAATATATGTTTGATGGAAATATAACCCTTAATATGTTTTTTATACTGATATAATGATGTTTTAATCATGATATGGTTGATCTAGATAGTGTTTATTTTATATTATTAACCACCTTAGACCTGATTAATGGTTTGTTTACTCCAACATTTTTAGAGTTTACAACATTTTTGGGTTTAAGGAGTCTATCTAATATTCTATATTTTACATATGTAAAGAGAAAGCATGAATTTATTAAATAAGTTTTTATTGTAATTTAGGATATTACCATGTTTTTAGATAATACTTGATGAAGGTATTCACATGTTCGAAATGTGAGAAAAAAAGATCTGCATTATGTTATGTGACATTCCTTATAATTTTTGGACATTAAGTTTGGACAGAAGTATTTTAGATAAGTCTAATGGTTGGAATGGATTAATTTGAACATTGGATACTATTTATAAAACATTTATTAGGGTTATTTTTGGAATGATATAATAATATAGTTTTTGAAAAAGGACAACTTGCTGGTTGGGTGAAAACCTGTCGTGTCTGGCAATGCCGTTAGACTTAAACCCGCAACTGAAAGATGATATGGGTGAATAGCCTACCACTGGCCGACGTTATTTCCTAGGTTGTATAATATAGTTTTCTTATTTAAATGGTATGAAAAATGATTTATAAGTTCATTTTTAATCCCTTTATGATTAAGATAAATAGAATATTTATGACTTTTATTATCATTTGGAGAGAAATATGAGATTGTAGTAGAAATTAGTAGGGATTCTTCATTGTGTTTTTAGTCTTTGAAGTTAATGAATTATTCAACACTAATTAAAGGATTATGAAACCAAAAAAAAATCCAAGTAATTTATTTCACGATGAATGAAATTTTCCCTTGGATCATTGTAGATTTATAACTCTGAGATTATTAACTTTCATATAATCATGTTCTCTATCACTCTCAATCAGAACATGATGGTTACATTTTCTTTGATGTCCATGTTTTCATATAAGTAAACCTAGTATGTGTTATATATAGTGACCTTAATACATACCTTTATTTATTTTAAAATGGATTTATCATTAATTTAATTTCGGATGTTGGTTTTCCACTAAATAATTTTCTAATATCAACATTTTATTTTCAATGTGCAATTTCAAATTTTGAGAACACAATTTATTAAAGAAGGGGATAATTTAACACCCCGATACTTTACAATATTTTCATTTCTGAATATAATTAATTTTTTTATTGGGTTTCTTTTTACGCAACATCATGTTAAGCTTACACTACACACAATAATGAGTTGGCAACACACAAGGCCCAGTTTTACCAAACAACTGTATATTAATAAAATATTATTATATAATATATAACCTAGCAATTAAATTTGTTGTTATGAATAGTATTAACCAAATTTTGAATTTTATATATTTTATATAATTTTAAAATTCATCTTATATGACATGATATGAGAAAAAATTCATCTTTTTAGATAAAACAAGTATTTTTTTAAAAATGCTGTTTTGTTGCCTTTTGATAGAGAACACATTTTAAATCTATTTTTTGAAACTTAAATAAGATATATTTGACAAAATTAACATATTATTTGGAAGAATGATATAAAAATTTGCTTTGTATAAATTTTTTGTATTTTTCTAATATGTTTTAAGTTTTGATGAATCGCAAAAATATACTAAATTTTAATTGAAAAAAAAAACTTTTTTATCAAAATAATTTAGGTTTATAAATTATATTATTTAATATTTGAAAATTAAAAAATAGAATATATTTTTATCATTTAATATTATTTTTTTCATTGGAATTAATTTTACCATAAATTTTGATGTAAAAACATTTCAATTTTTTGCAATGTTTTATCTTTAAAAACTCTGTTTTCATTCCAACGACAAGATTAATTTTAAATTAATTACTGAAACTTCTATGTTTTTAATTTTTAGAAATGTTTTAAGTATTCTGAATTTTTGGGTCCAAATTATGTAAATATATTCCCTTAATTTTTTTTCATTATGAATAGTATCTTTTGTAATTTTTTTTATTACCATGGTTACAGGTAAATCGGGTAATTAAAGGTAAAAATAATATTATAATTACCCTAAAACTAGTCCTAATTTCATTGAATAAGTTTCTTTATACCAAAATCATTTTTGGATTGATTTTGGGACCACATGGAGCAACATGAATGTTTTTAATATATTTATAATATTATATTTAAGGAAAATCCAATTTTGTAATACTTTTATAAAATATTTTTAATATGAGTTTATATAAGTGATATGGTTGACTATAAGTAGTAATTATAAAGAAAAAATGTTTATCTATATCATTTAAATTTATTTATAATTTTATAAAATATATAATTAAATTAAATGGTGACAAAATAAAGAAGCAATTAATAAATTATTAAATGAAGAATCAAATAAATGATATTCATAATATTAATATATATATAATTACAGTGAAATAATGTCATCAAATATTTTTATTTATGAATTTTACAAATTATTAATTTTTATTGGTCTTTTTCCGAATATATCTTGTTTATTTTATTTTTGTATAAGATAAAATAATGAATAGTGTAAAAATTGACATTTTTGGATATTTTAAAAAAAATAATATTTTATTAAATCATATAAAATATCTAAAATTCTAAAATTTGAAAAAATATTTATATTACATCATAATGTTTCACCAATTACTCATTTAGTGGTCATTAGGCATTTTATTGTAATTATATTAACCCATAATGTATAAATTACATGATATTATAGTAAGAATTAAAAATGTTAAATAATGGTTAAAATGAAAGGATAAGCATTGGAAAATTATTAAAACCTATAAAAAATAATTGTATAAATAATATTTTCACTTTATCATATTAGTAAATTATTTTAATCATCTAATGGAAACTTTCCTATGAAAATGGTGTATATATTATTAAAATTAAAGAATGTGAAAAAAAAAGTCAGATACCCATTTCTTATAACTATAATAATTTTAATATAGATTTATTTAGGAGACAACATGAATTATAAATTGTATCTAGAAATATAATGTAATTAAATACCTCATATAAATTTATTTCTAATTTTTAGAGATTAAATAATTACCATTAAAGATAACAGAATAGTGATGTAGGAATTATTATATTAATTGAAATATCAAATAAATGATATTAAAAATATTATAATAAAAATAAATTGAGTTAATTAATGAAATAAAATAATTTTATAGATACCTTTTACATTTTAATTACATATTTGAAGTATCTTTTTGATGTAATCATGTTGGTTTTATATTTTTAAAAACTCAATTACTGAATAGTATCAAAGTTGACATAAATGAGATTTTAAAATAAATAATATTTTATTAAATGATATAAAAGTCAAAAAAATATATGGTTCGTAAATATATATTTTATAATGTCAAATATGACATAAATGATCCAATTTTGTATCTTTTGGCATTTCATAGAATCTATATTAACCCTATACTATAAAAATACAAGATGACACGGTAAAAGTTAAATTGTTTAGCTAAGGGTTATGGCCAAAAGATAACGGTATTTTTTTGACCTAAACATGTATAAAATTCATTTCTTGATGATATTTAGATACATAATCATATTATACTATAAATAAGATACTTTTTATCTATTTCAAACTGAAAAAAAAAATATAATAAATTAATATTTTAAGATCTTCCAAAAGTGCCCCTCACCTCTCTTATAAAAGGGAAATTTTCCTTCTTTTTAATTCGCATCTCCAAATACCTTTGGCATGGAAAACCCATACCCATTTACTCTCCCGAATTCCCTAAATTCATCCCAAATGCCACAATTTGTGTAGAAATCGACCTAAGGAATCCTTTTGTGCAAATCAAAAGTTCATATCCAAAAAAGAGGTAATTGTTTCCTCAAAATCTTTCAATGTTATTTTCTTCTTCGACTTATACTTCCTAAGTTGTCTCCATAATAATTTAATAACTCCAACATATACTATATTTTTAGATGTTTTTATGATTATGGGACAACCATATTCCTCCTTCTATTCATCCTATGAAAAACAATATCACCATGAGTGCGTATGGACGTCTTACCATCTCCACAATGAAGGGTAAATTTTTTTCATTTCTATATTATTTATATGGGTATACCGATGAATATAAAGTATTTAAATAATAAATATAACAATATATTAGTTATTTATAATTATTATACCTTAAAATTACATACCATTTAACCCTTAAGAAAATGATATTGTTGCTTGTGTGTACATACGACCTACCATCTCCACAACATGATGATATTCATTATCTAGATTAACCATTAAAGAACGATTAAAAAATTCACATTATGAGTAATTATAATATTTATAAACTTAATATCATTATATATTTGAATTAAATATATCATATTCATAAGAAACATGACTTACAATATAAAACATGCATGGGAAGACAAAGGAGTTAACCCAAAAAATAATGGTAATATTGAAATATTATTAAAAAAATGATAGAATAAGATCACATATGATATCATAAATATGATTATGAACCTTATATAATTTAATAAAATTATTTAACCAATATACTGAAGGTTAAAACAGTCTTTACTAAAGGAATGTAAAAGGTAAGGGTTAATTTTACAATCTCATTATTATATGAGATTGTTTATACCTAAATTTCTATAGGGATATCTTTATCATTAATTACCATGTTTCATAAAAGGTATATAAAAATATTATAAAAAAATTAAAGTATTTTATACCCATTTTTGAATTTTTTATAAAATGTTTTGAATGGAATATTTTTGTTTCTTTCAAAAAGAGGCACTTTATAACCTTTTCGACTTACTAGGGAAAGAATGTTTTTTTAACACATACGGCGTGATAGGATATATTCAATAATTTTGACCCTTTAACTTTTTAAAGAATCAATTACATTCTTACAGTGATATTTTCAAAAGAGATGTTTTCTATTATTATTGCAAGACTTTTAAATTATTTCAATGTAAAAAATGGATATTTTTCTCAAACAGTTTTAATGATTTAATTAGATTATTTTCATCTATGTCAACATCCATTATTGTATTTTATTCTTAATTGAGGTTGAGTTATTTTGATAAAATATTCCATACTATTTTGAAGGGGTTATGATATGTTTGACTATGTATGTGCTATTTTGATACCATTCATGGTTTATAGTTATGTATTAACATATCATATTCTAGTTTTAATATGAATATTTATGTTGGTTATGTTTCACCATTTTCATATGATGAATTAATTATACATAGTATGTAATGGGTTGGGGACCACCTACAGGTTGGGTAATGGTTAACGAAATCCCCTCGATGCACTGATTGTTCCCATGACACAATCTAATTTAGGTTTCTACTAACATCCTACCTGTATGGTCAGGGCATTAGGCCTTAACGGTATGTCTAGAATTATGCATTCCCGCATTATGAGATTAATAATTGATATTACAAGTGATTATTCAACAAGTAAAATATCCCTATGAATGTTATAATGGAATTATCTGATTTATTCTTTCCATATTATGTTGAAGATTATGTTCCAAAGGATTATGTTTCAGTTTTACATATTTTATTAATGGTTATTCTTATTTATAATAGATTACACTATATTGTTTACCCTTACTAAGCATTGGAGAACACCCCTTTCTTTTGTTTTATTTTCCCTGGATGCGAAAAATTGTTTTATGATTTATATACAGGATTAAGCATGGTGAATAATGATGTTATAAAAGGATAATATATGTTGTATTTTATGTTTGAAATTGTCATGTAGTGTTCATATATGAAACAAATTTTCCAAAACTTTTAAACTGATTGGTCCTTAAATATTTAACTCCTTATAATCATACTGATGTATTAAAATAATAAACCAACACTGAGATTCTAGGGTCAAGGAAATATGACCTCTTGATGATAGATGCTAGCAGTATCACCTGACAGTATCATGTGCATGTTTTTCTAGAATTTACACTTTTGACCTTTTTACATTTTTTGATGTATTTTTTTAAATCCTTAATCAAGGGAATTAAGACAAGTTTCAAAATAGAATATTTATATCCTTTATTTCATAAAAGTAAAGTTCTTTTAAATGGTTCATTCATGTTTAATTTAATGGGATCCACATTAATGGTCAGTCAATTTCATATCTACGATCTAAAATCCTAATCACTTCATATATGTTAATTATAAGACAAATATCATTCCTTCATTCTTACCGAAATTCATTCTCATGATACAGGAGGTTCCAAATCCTTTTTCTTGGAGTCACAAAACCATTTTATGTTGTTGGTTTTTGTTCTTCCTATTTGTGGTTCCATTCTGGACGTGAAACCCCTATTTTTGGTTTAGCAAATCATGTGAAGATTATTCTTCCTGGTTGGGAATTCCATCATGTTTCATCAATTGTATCATGAGAAAATTTTATGTTTTTTATCATTAGGAATATGTTTTCCATCCAACTTAATGTAGATAATTACTAAAATTAATAATAATTGATGGGTAAGTGGAAATGTTTCACATTCTTTTATAATATTTTGATATTGTGATATTGAGTTTTTAAAAGTTTGTTGTACCATTGAAAATCATATTCATTCGTAGCCCAAATTTTTTCTTCTTTGATATATGTTTTGAATACCATGTTGTGTGATTTTTGTGATTACACCTTGAATAAATGGTTAAACACTAATACTTTGATAATAAATCAGGTGCACTTGGATAAATGGATTGTGTGAGAATTCCACTAAATTAAAAGATGTGGAAGTAATGGAGAACCATTTTATAGATATGGAAAATGTTATGTGATTATGTAACTAAGTGTTGTGGTATATGTGAATTTGTGATGTGTGGATGTGGTACATGGGTATGATGGTATGTGTAACCATGTTATGGGGGTTGTTATAGAAAATGGTGGTGATGAGGTTTTTGTGATGATTAGGTGGTTGTGTCTGCGATAGTGGTTGTGTGGGCTTTTTTGCATGAGGATGATGGGTTGTTTGTTGCTATGGTATGATGTGTTATTCTAGTTGACTACATAGTGATGGAATTAAATGGTTAATAATGAATTTAATAATAATGGGTTGTGTAGTTGAATGGGGTTGATGGTAAATTTGAATAATGGGTTGGAATAATGAACCAATGGGATGAAAAATAATTGTGATGTATTAAATAGTTTTTTTAGGAAGTGGGATATCTAGAAAATTGATTAATGTAAAACAATAAGTAAAATAAGGAATGTCTCTTGGTTATTTTTTAGTGGAGTTATACAATTTGAGTTGTTAGTGAAATTGGTAGCATTGTGAGTTGGGATGGGTCTTATGTGGTGTACCCATAAGTTGGGCTTGAGTGTTATTATATTATGAAGAAATTGTATTTATTTATGATTCTATATATGTAACCCACCCGCTTAAATAACTATGTATCAACACCCATGTGTGTTTGTGTGTTTGTGTGTGTGGGGGGGGATTGTCTTCACGAACTTCCCAGTGGTGAGGATGGATGGTTGGATACCCCCTATTTCCTACTCTCTCTTCTAGGTGAGGTTTATATGAATGATTTATGGTGGATAGAAGTCAAAAGTGAAATATTGGTGATGTGGTTTGATGGACCAGGAATCTATGGGTGGGATGTGAGATGATGTGATGGCTTTTATTGGGGGCATTCATGGTAAGAGGAGGAAATGATGTTGATGCCCCTCATGTTCATGATACCCTACTACCCTAGTTACTATTATGGATGAGATATGATCTGATGGACTAGGTGTCTTCTGGTGAGGTGTGATGTGATAGACCATGTTTCTATGGGTAATATGTGATGTCATGTGATGTTGTTGTGTAGTGGGAGGTGGTGTTGTGTTGTGTTATACAGAAGGCATGTGAGCAGCAAGATGTACAATGTTGGGGTGTGACAGTGCTAAATTAGTGTGAAAGTGGTATGAGGTACCCTTTAATGATATTCTTCTTATTATGATATTATAATTTTATGAGTTATTTTGTAACAGTTCTATGGTGATTATGGGATTGGTTAGTCGAACTGTTTAGGTGATGTTGGTTCAGATGTTTTCTCACTGGTGAATTAGTGTGCTTCTTTAACATATACATGAGATACTTTCGTTACCCTACTGAGTATACTTGTATACACACACTATGTATATAAATTTAATTTCAGGTTTCTAGGAGGATTATGTGGACCACATTGGACACTAATATCTTGGATCTTTGGAATGTTGTTTTGTTGTTGTTTAGATTTTATATTTGGGTATTTACATTTGGATGCTTTAATCTATATCAGGATTATTTATACAAGCATTTTGGGATGGTTTTTGTTTCTTTTATATTATGTCTTATATTTTATTAAGGTTTATTCATCCTATATTCTAATCTTATGTTTTATTAGAGGGTAATTACACCCATTTATAATATTTTTTTATATACACTTGGTGCTAATTTCCATCCTGGGGCCTTTTGGAGATGGGACTTGAGGATCATTATCTATCTCCCTTTATTATAGTATCTTTAGTGGGATGGGGTTATTTATCTTTATACTCATTCATTTTGAATTTGATTGTATGATATTTTGGTTTATTTTATTCATCAGGGTTGATTTTTGGTGGATTATGATATGATCTAGGGAAATATTTAAGGGTAATGCATCCGATTATGTCTGATTTAACATCAGTTCTAGTTGTGAACCTAGGGATTACTAGATATGGGATTCAATGGTAACTCAAATTTTATCCAAAAATTCATGAGGGGTTCCCAATGGGGTAAGGTCATGATAGAGTGGTATCCGAGTTTTTGGTTGAGAGGTAAGTTAGTGATTGGGGTTAGTCATAAGTGAGGAATGTATGGGTTTTAAAGGCATTAGTTTTTTATAATATTAGTATGTAATGTAATCAAGGGAAATTGGATAAAACATAGGATTTAGGGACCCAAATTATTTGATGCATGATATTTAAGCATTCTATTAATACCAAGTGAAATGAATCTTCTTTTAGGATAGATACATAGGAGGGATACATGAATCATGATTTCTTGAGTTTTATTTGAGATATGGGTGGTTCATGGGATGAATAAATTAAATGATAAAATGAATCTTAATAAAACTATTTCCAATGAACTTATGGGATTGTCCTTTACTTTCATAGATATTGACTGATGCTCATCCTTATCTTGTTTAGGCTAGAGGGGTTCAATAGTTTGGCCCTATTAATTGATGGAGGGTAGATCCCAATCAAGTGTATGAGAAGTCGCAGGAGATATTTCATACTTTTCAGCTTTATAGATTGGTGAAGTGTGAGGGATGAGTCTTTTATTTTGAGACAAATCAATTTTTGGAGTAGTTCGAGATTTCATTTGGACTTATTTGAGTCTCATGTGAGTATTAAGTTACCCTAGTAGTTAGTTTGTTGTAGGGATAGGTGTATTAGTAGTGGATGTTGTATCTCAAGGATTAGAATAAGGATAAATTTTTATGGGATGGTTTCTAAATATAATTGATGGTTGAGTTCTTATCAATGATGGTGTCTGTGGAAAGGTGGTGTGAGTTTCTCCCTCTACAGTAGGGAAGCATGAGTGTTCATGAGCAAGCAATAATGTTTAAGGATCTTATGTGATTTTCTCAGGACATCTTCCAAGATTAAGAGTCCATAGTGTTTTATTTATAGGAGGCATTTCAACCCTCCCTTTATTATGAAGTCTATAAATTTTTGTTACTCACATATTTATAAGTGTATAAGAAGGTTGTGGTGATGGATAGGATACATGAGTGGTATGAATCACCCCTATTGGAGGTTTATCAGGGTCTTATGAGGAGTAAGACATTAGATATAGAGACCTTGATGCCATGATAGTATAGATTGTGGTCAACATGGATGTTTTCTCAGTAATTATCCTCACATTTCTCCTAGGAAGCCAGTTATTGTAGGTCTATAATAAAGAATTTGGACCAATGCTATAGATGTGGGGGTTGTGGAAATTATAAGTGGAAATGACTATCGATCTAAGGGTTTCAGTATCATTTTGGAAACTAGGATCCTTTACATAATTACAAACAATGATTTCCACCAATGTAGTATCGATAGTAGGGCCCACCAATGTGTGTTCAGCAGCCTATCTAGTAGACTTATACTTATTGAGGAGGAGGTCAAGTTGGTTAAGGTATGCCCCAAGATGTTCCTCTTCATTAGGGTCCTAGGACAGAGCATGTACATGGAGGTCATCAATAGTGAGGTAGAGTACATGGATGAGGTAAGATGCATGTGATCACATGGACAACTCTATATGAGCTTGAAGTTGTTCAAGGTATCATTATTTAATCACCTACTATGGTTTCTTATATGTTTGAATCTTCATATTTTCCCTTCTTTGTTGTGTCCAATTTGTATTTAACATTGGGATTGAATGTGGAGAGGCTTCCCATACCCTTGGTGTTATTGATGTTAGTTATATTTCAAACCATATTGTTTGATGTGTGTTGTGGATATAGACTAATGATAGGGAAACGTCATTCTTTGGGGGATTTCTTATTTCTACATATACATACATAAAATATAATTCTTGGCATGTATTGGTTATATTATCTATGAATAGTTATAGATTTTTCATTGAGGAGAGTTTAGTTTTATGATGGGGAAGGGAAGTGCGTGGTGTTTTCCCATGTGGTGGGTTTTCAAATGGGTAACAGGTGTGTGAATCCCCTTATTGCTTGGATGGATGATTCATTAGCATAATTAATGGGAGCTCTAGAAGTGGAGGATCCTAGAGTTTTTCAATGTATTTTGATGTTTTCCGGGTGTATGTTATGATCATACACCTTGGTGTTACATCATGTTTTAGATAGAGTTACAACTGGGTGCTTCATTGATTATGATGACTCCTTATCGGATGTCATGGTCATAGTTTTGGGAGTTGACAATCTAGATTGATGATATGTTGCAAAAAGGATTTATCTAATCTAGTTTATCATTTTGGGGAACTCCAATTATTTTCTCTAATAAGGAAATATGAGAGGAAAAATCAGGTGATGATCATGAATCATTACCCTATTTTGAGGATATATGTTCACATAGACCAGTTGAGAAGGGATAACTAGATTTTTTAGATCGATCAACAGTTAGGATATTATAAGATGCATGTAAAAGGGGAGGATATTCCAAATATCACTTTCTAGTGTATGTATATACATTTAAATTATGTAGTTATTGCGTTTAGTATCATGGATGAACCAACTAAGTTCATGGGACTTGTGAAATCCATTTTTTTGGAGTTCCTATATTATTTAATAGTGATTTTCATCAAAAAACATATGTTGTACTCAATGTTTGAGGAGGGTCATTCTGAGAACATGAATATTGTTTTCTAGACTACTTAACACTAGTATATTTATGGTAAATTTTCCATGTATAAATTTTGGATGTAGAACGTGAATTTTCCTATATATGTAGTGTCTCAACATGGAGTGGGTGTAGATTTGGTGAAGGTTGAAGCAATTATTTCATTGGTAAAACCCAAAAACGTGGTAGAGGTTTGCAACATTCTTGGTCTCATAGGTTATTACCCAAGGTTCATGTCTATCTTATCTCAAATTGTTCCCATTTAAAATCCTTGATCAAAAAATAAAAAGCCTTAATTCTGATTGATTAGTACCAAGAAGTATTTTAATACTTGAAAGAGCATCTGACCAGTCCCCTTGTTCTTTATCTACCTAAGGAAATTGTGATGTTTGGGGTGTTCTATGACGCTTCTCACATGGTATTGGGATATATCTTGATTGAGCAGTGGGTAATTATATCTTATGGGTATAGGTAATTACCTCCCCTTGAATATAACTATGCCAACCACAACCCATAGATGGTAGTACTGGTGTATTCCCTAATTCTTTGACTACATTAAATCATTAGGGGACACTTTGTAGGCTCTATAGATTAGAAGAGTGTGAGGTTTATTTTTTCTCAGTGTCACAAGAATAAATAAAACTCATGGTGGATGGTTTCTCTCAAGGAATATGGATTGGAGTTCTCCTAAACACCAGGGATAGGATATTCTATGGAATATGAACTGAGGAGTATGTCATGTAGAGTCGTTTGAGATACATAGGATGATTGGAGGGTGATAGACAAATCAGAAGCTATGAATCTCGAAGCAAAAGATTTTAATGATAAATTATTATTATTTTAGATGACAGTGGATCATTCCTTATCATAGTAATAGGATGAGTCTCAGTGGATATTCTTAGTGTTAGAGGTGATGTGGGATTGGATCTTTCATGGATATGACCTAGAGGGATGGTTAGGGGATGGTCATCATCAATTAATGTTCAAAGGAAGGATGTTTATTCCATTGGCGATGCATGAGCAGGTCCTCCATGAGTTTTGTAGATCACATTAAGTATTAAATCCTAGAATAACCAATATTTTTTGTGGTTTTAGGAGGAATAATTTGTGGCTAATCATGGATCAACCAATGGTGAAGTTTGTGGTGTGGTTTTTAGTCTATCAGCAGGTTAAGGTATAGAATCATGTTTCTAGTGGTTTGTTTCATTCCATAGACACCCCTTAGTACCCCAAGATCTGGGAGGATATGATATTATATGGTTAATTGTGGATTTATTGATATGGTCAACTCAATTTCTAGTGATCCAGGAGATGAGTACCCTAGAATTTATGTAGAGATGGTAAATGGATGATATGGTGTGGATTCATGGTGTCCTAAGGAGAATCATTTCCAAAAGTGATCCTTATTTTACTTCATTATTTTAGTTATTAATTTGATAGAGTTAATATTTACATTATTTTTCATGTGTATTTCAAAGATTTAATCCCCAAAAATTAATCATTCTGAGTTAAGTTGCATCATTTTTGGATTTTAAGGATATTTTGTGCTTAAATGTTAAAATTTCTTAATTATTATATTTTTTCTTTTTTCTATCACTTATATATTATGATCATAAGTTTTCAAATATTGATCTAAATTGATAATTTTTTAGGCTTTCTTTGTTCGTGTAATTCTACTTCTTCAACTGAACATAGTTCTAATTATAATTTCATAAAGACCAAATAAATCTGTAAATATGAAAAATATGTTTGGTCAATAGAATTGACCACTCCTCAAGAAATTATGAATGTTTCAGGAAAAAGGAAACGAAATGAGGTGATTCTAGTTGTATATAAAATAATACTAAAAGGTACACTTGTAAATTAATGTTCATAGATAAATTCTGTCATTAAATCAACTATTGCATGTGTCAAAGTGAAGGAAGATTAAGAGTATTTTCATCTATGAAAAGTGAGATTCAGTAATTTGGGAATAAATATTTGTAAAAAATTCCAAATTAATTGATATTTTAAGGATCGATTGCAAAAAATAAATCTTTGAAACTCTTAGGAATAACTATTATCATGTTTCATTCAGATGCTTGGTAAAAAATGAGAAAACATTTGACATATAGTTTCTAGATAAGAAATTTTATGATTTTTCCTTTTCTCTTTTCATATTTTTATAATGGATTCCTCTTCCCCATTGTTCTTGTCTACACTTAATATAGAGGGAAAACTTATGAGTGATTGGGGAATATGAGTTTTTATTTTTTATAATTCTTGTGTTCCAAAACATCAGGGAATGAAATCTATTTATTTCTTATGTTAATTTGGTTTCAATATTCGAATAGAAATTTTTATTATCAAGTATAATCATATTTGAATTTAGATTTTGTTTGTATTATTATCTTGGTAAATTTTCATTATCTCCCTCCACTAGGTTTTTCTTTATATATGATGGAATAGACTATATCTTGGTGGTAATGTACTTGATGATTATCTATTTGTGTGGGAGGGATAGTGGACACTATTGATTATTTGGGAAAAAACATTATTTGGTTTCACCTATGCCAATTTAGGGTATTCACTATAAAGTTTTGACACATTAAAAGGATGTTAGACCATATTGAGATCTTGGAAAGGTTTACACTCATCATCACTGTTTTACAAAGGGAGTAAGAGGACATGATTGTGGAATATCACTTCTATAGATTTAATTAAAGAGGACCAGATAACACAGAACTAGGATAACATTACAATTGGAAAACCCAACCTAAACTAATATCCAATCTCCTATCAATTTTTTAAATCACTGGCATTATCAATCAGTTTTTAATCTCTTATTTTATTACTTTGTCTTGTTTTAAAAATAAAAAAGTTCAAAATAACCCCCCATTTTCCATTAATTTAAAGTAAAAAATCATGATTATTGTGTTATCCTATATATAGACAACCCTATTTGACCAATATAATGAATTTTAACTTAGGAAATGATTGTTTTTTTAAACCACGTGATAGAAATATGTCAAAACTTGGCATCATTTTCATAGAGTTAGTGCCAATAATCTAATTGTAAATATCATTCTGTTTTAAAATTAAAATTGAAAAAAAATAAACTCATCCTAGTCTATGGAAAATGGTTTTTCTTTCCTTTTCTAAATATACTTGTGGATATCAAATCTAAATCGTTGTAAAGGATGAATTCAAGGTGTTCATCCAAGACCATAAAGAGACCCTCAAATACCCAGTATTACCAGGATTTTATAGAGAATTAATTGATCTATAAGATAAATTCCTAGAAATTTATAATGAAATGGATGCGGCATAAAAACATTCCTCCTTGTCCCTATAATTTTTATGAAGAAACTCCATAGTTTTGAAATCAAGAACAAGTGACAGAAAATGGTATAAAAGTCCAGTTGCAATTTATTAATTAAAATATACAAGATATGAATATCTAAATATATCATACATTTTTTGAGTATCTAGAAAAACCATAACCTAAAAATGAGATAGAATGAAATATAGTGGAGGAATAGATTTCCTCACTCATCTTTGAAGTAGAATAACCTATGGAGGTATAGAAGGAAATGTCTCAAGATCCATTCCACCTCACTTAACCATTTATTGGGGGGATTGATGAAATATATTTTCCTATTTATGTATGTAGATGAGATAAAAAAGATTTGGATGAATTATGGAATGAATGTGAAGTAAAATGGTATATCTTCATCCTTAAAAAGGATGAAAATTTAACACTAGTATATCTTTATCTTGCCTAGTAAGAAGGATAAAAATAACCCAAGTGGTCGAGTTTGAAGAAATAATGGAGGATCCTAACTAAATTCCACTAACAAATACTCTTCAACTCTAATAAGCACTATTATCTAAAAAAATTGAATCCAATCTAACTCATGGAGATGATCATTTCATAAAATTGTTTTCATCAAATTTTATTGAAACTGAACTGAGTTTCACCTCCCATTTTTTAAATTTTTATATTCATCCAACTCAGGTTTTTCCTTATAATGAAATGAAGAAAAAGAAGATGAACCTGATGAGAAACAATTGGATCTCCCCAATCTTGTCGAACATTTATTTTTGGGATCCCATGATGATATCCAAGATACTTTTCTAGATGAAATCGAGACACATTATGACTATATTAAAGATGAATATTTTTATTTTGGGTCATCATTATTTGTTCAAATAAAATTACACACTTAGTTTCGATTATATTATTATATTAATGCGTTATACATAAAGTAATAATTGGAGAATGATGAATTTGTTGTTCAAGTGAAATCAACGAAGGAGGAAGATTCGTATATCATTATACCCCCACAATAAATATAGTACATTATTTTTAAAGGGGTAGATTAAATTTACACTTTCCTTGGAGTCCTTAGAAATAGTGAAGAAGGAATGAAAATTGGAAAAAAGAATTGTTGGTGGTTCAAATCATAGAAACATTACCCACCATTAGATTTTAGATAATAGATGATACTATGATTCTTGAGGTAGTCAAAACTCAAGGCCCACTATTGGGATAAACTTGAAGACCCCAAGTGATTTATTGAAGTTGATTTTTTTTTCTAAATATGTTTAGATAATGAAAATTCAAGGAGTATTAAATGTGATAATTTTTGAATTTTTCTTAAAGTACAAGACATGTTCCAAAGGTGTTTGGTGTGGGAAAAATATTTACAATAATTTTTCGAAGAATTTGAGGAATCCTTCATATCATGAATTCTATACTTAGATTTCTCTAAGTATCCTTGACAAAAAAAAATTGGCCAACCACATATGAGTTAGTATCATATCATCCCCACATTTTGGGAGGTGGTATTCAACCACAAAGGGGAGACGAATCATAGAGACCATGTGGTGGCATGGAAGATCCGGGCCATATAGTGCCCATGGGAGCATGATCTCATGAGAGAGAACATGAAGTTTGAGAATGTGGTCCAGCATGCGGAGACATGACCAGTGAGAATCTGTTGTGTGAATTTCTACCTATGAGATGACCACAATGTCATGGATTTATGTTAGAGTGGAGTAAATTGTATTATTAAGAAGTATATATATAAATAAATTACTGATGTGGGACACACAGTGTTCAGTTACTTCTCATTCATCTTTAAAACATACATAAAGAACCATAACCGTCTAAATTTTTGTGTCTATGTCTTCTGATCAATACACTCAATTTTTTTTCATCCTCAATTACCCAAGGGTTTTCTGTATTCCTCAGATGTTTTTCATGTCATGACTTCATCAAACCATTATTATGAAGCTAATCCCATGAAATTTTTGTGTTTCATCAGTAGAAGACATCACATGTTGAGAAATGTTATTTGAGTTGTTATTAATGTTGAACCAAATAATCAGTAAATTAAATCATGTTCCCACATGATCATCAATCCATCGTGTTAATTCATTTCATTCATAAATGGGTCAGTGTGCAAGTTTTTTAGATTTGGTGCAATGAGTGGTTTTCTGTGAATTTTGGAGATCTAATTTGGTGGTAGTTTTCTAAAAATACCCATGGACCTCACCAATCATTAGTATAAGCTAAACACATATCTGAGAGTTAATTTTGAGAGAGAAATAAAGAAAATAAAGTACTATGTACTTGTGGATAAATTATATTCATTCATGATGAGTCTTTCTGGAGCATCATGTTCTCATGATGATGTTTTGATTTGTTCACGCAAAGGAGAAGGTTGCTCACATGAAGAAAATATCATGAAAAGTGATATATGAATAAGTTATTAGGTTCACATGATTGGTTTCATGAAGACTTTATTTGAGTCCCTTATGCAAAAAACCTTGAGGATTCATATATGTTGTTTACAATGATGTAGAAGACAGCATATGTGCTTGTGTTTTCACAAAGGAAGAAAATAGTTATGGTATTTCTGAATAGTGAGTCATGCGAAGAATATGAGAAACAAGATAAATAAAATAATATACATTCATGAGGTTAAATGTGATATTGTAAGTGTGCAAGACGTATCAAAGTTTTCATTCACATTAAATAACACCTCTGTGAAAGGTTGTGGATTTGTATTGTTTCACAATTTACATTGAAGAAGATTGATAAGAACATGAACTGTATTATATATGAATGAAGATTGAGAAATGAACATACAATATACATTTCTTGAATTTTGTGAATTAAATTCCATACTAAACCTAGATAGTGTTTTATAAGGTATTCATACCTTAGTATTCGGTGTCCAGTGGGGTTGAAAGTTCATCTGAAAAAAGGAAGTATTTCCTGATCATAGTTGCAATGTGGTAACTATTAATTTATAGGTGATCGTAATTATTGAGAAAGATTAACAATCCTAATTATGATCTGTTGAAGGTACCTAAATTTGTATATTATCAATTTAGATCATGTAAGATCATGGTGGAAGATAAATAGATCATATTGTAGTAGATAAAGTGAAGAAGGAGCTTGTGATTTGGTGTATAACTAGTTTTTGATGAGGCTTGAGAGACTGGGGGGTCCATCCAGTCAAATGGTTTTGGGTTCTAACCAATAGAGGTAGAAGATTTGGATTACTAGGGGATAACTAGGATCAGTTATAGGATTGACTACTAGGGGGTATAAATATTTTCGGCCTAAATCATTGTAATTTGTAACAATAATAAAGTAGAGAATCTATAAATGAGGGGTACAATCGGTTGAAGGAGTAGGTCTCCATTATGAACCTTTTAAAAATACTATGTGTTTTGTTTCATTTAACTTCTGCATTCCATGCTATTGGATTTAGTTCCCTAGATCCAACTACATTGTACATTAGATTAAATTTATATTCAATGAATTGAATATTAATTTAATTATCTTATCACGTATTGATTATTCTTCTGCATAACAATTATGCGATAATTTCTAGGGGTATCTGCTATATTGATAAGGGAATAGAAGTACCCCACAATGATGAAAACCATGATGTTCCATGACAATGTTATTAAAATATAGTTCTATTTGTAGATAATCTACTATGATGGGGCACAAAATATATAGACTCTTAGGTTCGAGTACCTATAAGTGGATTATACTTCATCTCATGAAGTTAACACTTGGTAATATCCATGATGGGAGGTTTTGAGAACAGACCCACCAGTAGAAATTCCGTATGTTTTCGTGTTATCAAATGTTCCTATAGGAAAACATGCATAATGGTCCTTAGACATTATAATTATCATTAATTCATTTCAGGACTCGCACACTTAGATTTTATGATGAAAACAGTGATAATATATGTTCGCAGCGAGGTTGGGTACATTGGGTGCATCATGAATGACATGTTATTAGTGGAAAAGTCAAGGAAGTTTTTTTCTATTCCATCTTTATAGAATTTGATATCTTGACCCTTTTATTGAAATATCTTTGTTGCATAAAATCCATGGCCATGGTGTAACGATGTTTATTTCATATAGTCAAAGAAGGACATATTGAACAAATAGTTTGATGACACATTTGTGAAAAATTATTGGTAAGATATTTCTCCAATGGGATTATATTACATAGTGAGAATTTTTATATGCTTGTCATTATTATGACATTATGTTCTTTGTCTAGAGAGTCATGACCCATTTATAGACTGTAATCTTGGACTTTAGGTAAGCCTACCTAATGATAACGATAAATAATCCTTGAGCATCACACACCTAGTGTTTTCATTGATCTCATTTAAATTATATTTGAATTTAAATAAAGGAATTAATACTAATATCAGTACTGAGGAATAATATTATTCATGATTTATTGATCTAATAAATTAAATAAATACTTATTCATCAGATTGTGAATTAAATTTATTTATTTATTTTATTTAATATTTAATAAATATTTATTTATTGGTTTCTGAATAAAATATTTCTTTATTATAATAGTATATTTTATTCAATTATTTAATAACGGTCAAGGAGTTCAAACGGACTAAGACTGTATCTGACAATGGCGATTTATTGGAAAGCCAGTAAATAATATTCATCACTGTGTAAGTTAGCACACATCATAAAAAAAATATTTTATTTATTTTATGGCATGGGGTTTTATAATGGTTATTATATTTTTTAAGGTCTCGTACACAGTTAAATAATATTTTATGTCACGACCCGTCCCCCAGGGCCTGTGCTGTGACTACCCCAAACTCACCTTCCATAGGCCAGGGGTTGGAAACTATCACCAAAAAGGATTATCCCTATAACAAGAAGGCATTTCCTTTAAACCTGTACAAACACACAATCTAAGAACACAACAAGAAGAAAATACAAAGAAAACTGTTGTAGTAAAAGTGTACTGAAATTAAAGGGGCCGAAATACAAGCCCAATTGAAAAGTTCAAGTATAAATAAAAATAGAAAATAGCTCCTAGATCGTCCACTGAGAATCCTACATGAAGTGTAGGTACAGATTATCCCACAGTACTCCACGTCAGCCTGTCTCCTTCATGTACTGCCTGGTCCTCACTCCCTCAAGTCTCAACCCAGCTGCTCATCATTTGCACAAGACATAACAAGGTGCGGGCGGAGCCCATGCAGGGGTGAGTATAACAATACTCAGTAGGGACCCCGAGACCCATGAAGGTCTCTCAGAATTCCACAAAGGAAAACTAAAAAATATGATCTCAATCATAAAGCACAATGCAATAGACATAGCTCAAACAGAGTCTTAGCTCAAACCAAGTATTAGTGAAGTATAGAAGTACAAATGAATAGTCACGAAGCTAGATCATCTTATTCTATCAAGAGGCACTACTACTGACTATACGGAGTCTGACCCACATAGGATTGATAGGTACTATCCCTCACAATGACCCACACAGGATCTGACCCGCCCAGAGTCGATAGGTACTAATCCCCGCAATGACCCACATTAGATCTGACCCGCCTGGAGTTGATAGGTACTAACCCCAGCAATGACCCACATAGGATCGGAAGGCGCTGACCCACATAGGATCACTGAACACTGACCCACATAGGATCTGACCCACACAGAATCGTTATGTCGTTGATCCATGATGGGCCGCTCTAAGGATGGTCCTCTTCGGTTCGTGAGATGCTGATCCACACTGGATTTCTAGGTGTTGACCCACACAGGATTGCTTAGTACTAACCTCCATATGATTTGTCTCCAACCTCTGCCTCACTGTTAGCCACTGTATTCCCGCTCATAGCACACCTGATTCTGGGAGAACCACTCCTCAAACCATCATTCGTATTTCAATCAGCATGAATTCCCACGATGAAGTAACTTGATGATCTGTCACGTCATAAGGGTCACAATGCAAAAGACAACGCGTCAATCAGATGTCCAGTCTGTAAATTATTGGCATTTTAGTGATGAGGGCCCGGTTGGATTTCAAGTATATCCAACCTAGCCATACTCCAAAATTCTCTAAAACACTCATGGAGTATTTCATACCACCTTTTCACTAGCATCCTTATTCCACAGAAGGCGCATCAATCAAATGCTCAGTCTGTTAGTTAAATCCATTTCCATGAAACGGGGGTGATCGCATCTCAGTTCATCCTGGCTCAGTTGAGCCCATAGGAATATGAAAAAGGGACCTATTTTCCAAATGGGTCCCAATGCCCCTGACGGCATGTCGAATGGACTCTTGGTTCGTTAGTTACGGGCGTTTCTTTATTCGGGGACCGGTTGGGTCTGGGCCCGGTCTGACTCATTCAGACTGGCCCGACGCAATGGGTCCCGGGGTCTACATCACCCCGCTTGGGTCTGGACCATTAAGGGTCAGCCCGATTCCCTGGGTCTAGCCCTTCGGGGTTGGCCCGGTTCCGTCCGCGGGCCCGGGCCACGGTTGGCCCGGCCCGCTTGGTCGGCCCGAACCGGCTCGGTCCGCCTAAAGGCGGACCTTTGCATCCTACTAGACTCACACGTGTAGGGTCGTTCTTCAACCAGTGGGGATCTTCCCCACCATAATTAATGGCCATCCATTAGGCCGACTAGGTTTCGCCAACGCGGTGTGGCGCGGCGCCGGCCACGTTGCACCCTCCTATCGCAGCCGGTTCCGCCGACGGCGCCTACGGGCGCTGCCCTTATGTCACACGGCCGAATCGGGCCAGCCGCCCTTGGCCACCATGGTGTGCCGTCACGTGCCTCCTTCCACCACCTGTGGCTGGTTTCCATGGGTCTCCTCCGGCCCCCACCAGTCGCCGCCAACATGGTGCGCCGGTGGTTTCTTCCGCGGGTCACTGGACGTGCTCTGGTGTCCATTCTTGGTGTCATTTATGCCTACGAAACTCCTGCGATGCCGCCATCATAGCGTGTCTTACTATTTCACGTTGCCATAAATCTGAGGAAACCGTCCCTGAAGAACAGATCATGGGAGAAGTAGTGGAGGGTCTTGGCCTTGTTCGTTTTTACCGTGCCCTTTGCGTGAATGTGATAGCAAGCATGAACGGATTTAATTCATCAAAGGCAACTTCAAAATAAACCACCTACCTAGAAGAGATATTTGATGAAGATGATCGATGGAACTCCTTCATCATTGTCGTCAGTTCAGGATTCGGTAGAGTTTTTCACCCCTCACTGGAACTGGTCATGTCCTCCAAGTGGTTGGTGTTGTGGTACTTTTCCATAGCTCCATCTCTTGGTGAAGTCATGACAACACTCCACCCCAAGCTCCATATAAATAAGAGAGGGGAGGGTGAGTAACGCACGTGGAATTAATGGGGTTCATTTAATTAAGGAACCTTCCTATTTCCAACTGTGCAGTTACAAGAATAATGGGGAGCCAAGCCATTTAATGGTATGAAGTGTTGTTGGTCCCACCAATGCCGCTCATCCTTTTGAGGAAAGAAATATTAAATAAAAAAATTGTAATTTTATTATTCTTTAAAAAGGTCCAAAAACTAACTTCTTCTCCCGACAAACTACGGTTGAAGTGAATCCTCCCTTAATCGAATCTCGGCACTGCGGATTCAACGGTGCTCTCTTATTTTTGATCCGAGCAACAAGTCAAATGATAGAAAATTTCGTACATGCGTTTACTGAACGTACCTGAAAAAAAGTTCAGAAAATTACTAACAGTCACCCTCAACCTGCACCGGTCGAGGTTAGGCTCTACCTAGGGGGAAAATGTCCCAACAAACTCAACAGTACTCTCATATTTTCAATCCAAGTTACCATTTAAAAGTTATGTATTTTAAATATAAAATAAATATTACTTAATTATAATATTTACAGAAAAACCACCTTTCATAGTTGGCATGCGCCGGCCAATGTTAGTATCTTTCTAAAGAAATCATACCCTCACGAGCTCAGCGGTGGTCTCAGATTTTTAATTTGAGTCACCATTTGTGATTTATAAGTATTTTAAAAATAAAGTAATATTATTTAATTATTTTATTTATAGTTGTTCCATTTACAGGTTTTCTCACCAGTGGCATGCGCCGACTAAACATAAGTCGTGCCTAGGGTAAACCCACTATCATGAACGCAATAGTGCCCTTAGATTTCTGATCTGAGAAACTGTTTGAGTTTTATTCTACTTTTTCAGGAAAACCACTCATGCACTCTATTTTAAACATAACATTTTTCAATGAATCATTCTAGGAACTCCGGGCCTCGGAATTACACGCCATTATATTTCCGGCCTCGAAATAGTCCGAATAATTAAAAAATTTATACAGAAATTCTGGGACATTACATTCTCCCCACCTTAGGTCATTATGTCCCTGAAAGCAAAAACAAATTCCAATAAAACAAATGAGGGTACTAAGCACAAATCTGAGCCTCATGCTCTCATGTTCTCTTCTGGAGGTCCTCGTGCTACTATCGAACTCACACCAGAGGGATCGACTATCCACGAAGGACACACTCTTGTTGATCCTCTATCTCCACTGGGAACTCTGTAAATGTCACCCAATCGTCAAAGTCCAAATCACCCTAGTCGATAACATGCAATGGATCATGAACACATCTCCTAAACTGTGATACCTAGAAAATATTTTGAACTTAGTGCATCTGTGGGGGAAGAGATAAACGGTACACCACCTAGCCCACTCTACTAAGAATCTGGGAAGGTCCGATGAACCTCGGCGATAGCTTTTCGCCCCATACAAACATCTACAATCCTCATCGGGGTGAGACCTATAGGAATACATTGTATCCCTCCTCGAACTCTAAGGGTCTCTGTCTCCTATTGGCATAAGACTTCTGCCAGCACTGTGCAGTCTTCACTTGCTGACAGGTGAGGCGTCATGATACAAAAGTTGCCACTGCTTTATTCATCCCTAGCCACCAGTACTAATACTGGAGGTCGTAGTACATCTTTGTCACTCTATGATGTACTTATAAAAGAGGATGTATGGAACTCCCTCAACACATCCTCTCGAAGAATTACATGTACCATGGTGCGTCCTCTAAAAGGAACGACATGCTCCCCACCTTCAAAAAATCCTTCAGGAGACCGTCCTGAGGATATCAGAGCACGTCAGGCCTCACAGTCAACATCCTCAAGCTATGACTCTCATACTCGCTGAAGAATTGGGGCAGTGACAGTCATAGACTATAGGTAATCTTCTATATATTTATCCACAAAGGATATCTGGAGTGCGACTAGCTGCTCTGACACCTCACTAAGTAGCTATAGACTAAACCTCCTACTGAGTGCGTCTACTACTATGTTCCTCTTACCAAGAGTATAGACTATCTCAAAGTCATAGTCCTAGAGGAACTCTATCCATCACCATTGTCTCGGGTTCAGGTCCTTCTATGAGAAGATATACATGAGACTCTTGTGATCAGAGTAAATAGTTAATCATTCCTCCATCAAGTAGTGTCCCCACATCTTCAGTGTAAAGACCACTTCTTCTAACTCCAGATCAGGGGTAGCATAGTTCTGCTCATTCTGTCTCAACTTCCATGAGCCATAGACTATCACCACTCACTCCTGCATCAGGACACAACTTATTCCATTCCCTGATGCATCGCAGTAAACTACATACCCAACACCCTCTTCTGGTAGCCCCAAGATTGGGGCACTTGTCAATCTCTACCTCAGCTTCTGAAAACTCTACTGGAACTTCTCCATCCATAGGAAAGGATGACCCTCCTTTTTTAAAGCTGAAAAGGGTACCGCTACCTTGGAGAATCCAGGTACGAATATCCGATAGTACTCATCCAATGCAGAAGTCCCTCTTCCTATGGGGAGGTAAACCTAGGAACATATTTTGAAAAGATGTCCCCACACTCTACCACTACTATTGGGAACTGAGAGCTCAAAACTCTTACTTCTATGAGGGTAAGGCTGGCCAACTCAAGAGTGATCCGTTTCACCCTCCTATGCATGAGTTTATCCCATGTAGCTTGGGTTTCCTTTTTCACCGACCAAGGAAAAACCCCATTCCAACATTGTAGGTATACCACAAACTTTTCATAAAATAGTTAATCTGAACATGAACAGTGGAACCAGTCCATACCCAAACTAACGTCGTAATGCCTCGACGCTACCACCAAGAGGTTCCAACTGAAACTCTCACCTCAAGGGTCAGATAAAACCATCGGCATAAGTGTGATTATCGAATCTCCTCCCATAGGTATCTCCAGACGTAAGGGTCAAGTCAATGGTTTAACCGGAAACTCTAAGTCTTAAACAAGATTCGTGGCAAGATGGAAAGATTAGTACCTTTTTCTATTAATACAGCATCTAGTAGTAGACACAGACCATACCTCGAATCATTCCTGGAGCCCTTGGGTCACACTCCTTGACCACTTGTAGCTACTCCCTTCACATTTCCTCCATCTCTCTGAGCCTGGTGGGGCCACATTGGGGGGTGGTTGTAACATGTCAAAATGTATACCACCTCATGCTGATCTCCTAGCTCCACTTCCACATCTTCTTCCCTTTAGATTCATCTGTCCCTATCACTTCCTATTTCTAAAAAATTTTGCACACCCAAGTCTCTAAGACTGGCTTCAGTTTCCTACTTTCCCACTGCTAACATTCACTGGCTATATCCGCTCAGCCAAAGAAAATTCAACCACAAAGGTTCTCTCTAGCACCCTAACATAAATAGGAATGCATAGAGAAATAGTTCTAGCTCGGATGTCCCTAAACACACCTCGCTTGGAGGTCTGATCCCTGAAGCACTAACTGTACAGTATTCATAGAGTACCTGGGATGGTCAGTATGCCTCGATGAATACTTAGCTACTGACATGTTGTCCTGCTGAAGCTTTAGAGGATCTAGGGAACACTCACCCCTTAGTTTTTTTATGGAAAGAGTCCCCATTCTCTGAGAAAGGTTCTCAATATTTTCCACAGAAAAGTCACCTCTTCGCAATATCAGGTAAATATAAACCATATCATCATCCTGTTGAACCACGTAGAAATCTCTCTAACAGGACCGCCATCTAATATAATGGTGCCCTGGCTAGATGGGAACTCAGTCAGCACCTCAGGTAAGTCCTTAGCTGCCTGTGAGTTTGACTTGCCTCAGAACCTGAGGGGTTTCTGATTCTGAAACATGTGTAAGGCACTGATCCTATATGTGTTCTCTACCGATAGCGCCGGTAGGAACTACTGACCAACAGGTAGTGGTATCGCTAGGACACAGCCTGAAGGTACTATCTCAGGAATCAGTCCTTGAACTGAAGCCTCATAACTCTATGGACCATCTTCATGGTCATGCACTGGAAATAAATAGCATCTAGGATCACCATCTACTCTGCTAGTGTCCCAACTAGGTGGAAAAATCTAGCCACAGCCTCCAGCCAGTCCTCAGTTGTCTGGGGATCTATCTCGCCTCGAAACCTCAGAGGCCTCTACCACTGGAAATCATGAAACGAGCTCAGTCGGCGTGCACTATCTGCCAGTGGTCCTAGTGGAAACTGCTACCCAAATGGTGGTGGTGCTGCTGGTGTACCACCCGAAGGTGCTAACACAGTAAGAGGGCCCTACACCAAAGCCTCGTCGCTCGGTGGGTCGTCATCGTGAACTCTCTCGGGAATCCTGGTTGGTTGTCTACGTGGTGGAATCTTGAAAGAGAATAAAGATGAACCATAGTTAAAAGGTTATACATGGTGATTTGACTCAAAAGACATCAAAGAAAAAAATTTACAAAACACATGCAATCATTGTTTTCATGCATCGAGTCAGAAATCAGAATTCAGGGTCCTGGGGTATGGATACGTCGGCCACCGCACCAACACTAGACTCCCCAAACTGAAAACCTCACTCAAAACACTTAACATTATTTCACCATTTAAAAGATCAGAGTCTTAGTTCTTCGGTAGAACCGAATCCTCTTATACCACTTAATCACGACCCGTCCCCCAGGGCCCGTGTCGTGACTACCCCAAACCCTCCTTCCATAGGCCAAGGGTTGGCGACTAGCCCCAAAAAGGTGTATCCCTATATCGTGAAGGCATTGAATTTAAACATGTACAAACACACAATATAAGAACACAACAAGAAGAAACTACGATGTAAACTATTGTAGTAAAAGTGTACTGAAAGTAAATGGGTCAGAATACAAGCCAAAAGAAAGTACAAGTACTATTTAAAAGAGAAAACAACTCATGGATCATCCACAAAGGATCCTACCTAAATGGTAGGTACAGATTATCTCCACAGCACTCCATGTCTGCCCGTCTCCTCCGTGTACCACAAGGTCCTCACTCCCACAAGTCTCAGCCCAGCTGCTCATCGTCTGCACAAGACAAAAAAAGGTGCGGGCGGAGCCCATGCAGGGGTGAGTATAACAATACTTACTAGGGACCCCAAGACCACCAAAGGTCTCTCAGAATTCAAAAAAGGAAAACCAAAATGCATT
The DNA here is from genome assembly GCA_963277665.1 of Viscum album. Lineage (NCBI taxonomy): Eukaryota > Viridiplantae > Streptophyta > Magnoliopsida > Santalales > Viscaceae > Viscum > Viscum album. The sequence goes on from OY728121.1 coordinate 888,672,487, forward strand.
ATCTCAGTCACAAAGAATAAATCAATAAAAACAACTCAAACAAAATATCAGCTCAAACCAGGTATTATTGATGTATAGAAGTACAAATTATTAGTCACGTAGATAGATCATCTTATTCTATCAATAGGAACTGTTGCTGACTATACGGAGTCTGACCCACACAGGATCGATAGGTACTAACCTCTGCAATGACCCACACGGGATCCGACCCACCCGGAGTCGATAGATACTAACCCCTGCAATGACCCACAAAGGATCTGACCCTCCTGGATTCAATAGGTATTAACCCCCGCAATGACCCACACAAGATATGAGCCACATAGGATCGGTATGTTCTGACCCACATAGGATCGCTGAGCATGGACCCACATAGGATCTGACCCACACAGGATCGGTATGTCGTTGATCCACGATGGGCTGCTCTAATGCTAGTCCTCACTGGGTCACAAGGTGCTGATTCACACAGAATCACTAGGTGGTGACCCACACAGGATAGCTCGGTACTAACCTCTGTATGATCTATCTCCAACCTCCACCTCACTGTCAGCCACTAGATTCCCACTCATAACACACTTGATTCTGGGAGAACCGCTCCTCAAGCCATTGGTCATATTTCAACCAGCACGAAGTCCCACAAAGAATTAACTTGATGTTCTGTCATGTAATAAGGGTCCCAACGCAAAAGACGGCACGTCAATCGGATGCTCGTTCTATAAGTTATTGGAATTTTAGTGCCGAGGGCCTAGTTGGATTTGGATTCGATCGAACCCAACCACACTCCAAATCTCATGGAGTCTTTTAGAAGGACCACCATGTCACTAGGGTCTTTATTCCATAGACAGCGTGTCAATCAGACGCTCGGTCTGTTAGTTACATCCCTTTCCGTGAAATGGGGGTGTTCGCATCTCGGTCCGGCCCGACTCAGTTGGGCCCACCAGAATAGGCCAAAGAGACTGATTTCCCAAAGGGGTCCCAACAGTACTGACGACATGCCGAACGGACACCTGGTTCTTCAGTTACAGGTGTTTCTTTATTCGGGGATCGGTTGGGTTTGGACCTGGTCCGACTCGGAGAGACCGGCCCAACACAACAAGTCTCTGTGTCTACCTGACCTTGCTTGGGTATAGACTGTTAAGGTTTGGCCCGGTTCATTGGGTCTAGCCCGTCGGGGTCGACGAGGTTCAGTTCACAGGCCCAGGTTGCGGTTTTCCGATCCCGCTGAGTGGGGCTTGGCCCACCCGCGCTGGCCCGCTAGGCCGTGGGTCTGACCCGGCCTGCTTGACCAGACAATGCCATCTCGATCCGCCCGAAGGTGGAATGTTGTATCCTACTAGACCCGCACTTGCGGGCCCATTCTCTTGCCGGTGGGGTGCTACCCCACCGCCGCCAACATGGCGTGCCGACAGTTTCTTCTTCGGGTCACCAGACATGCTCTAGTGTCCGTTCTTTGTGTCATCTATTCCTACAACTCTCCCGCACTACCGTCGTCATAGAATGTCCTGATATTTCGCGTTGCCATCAATCGAAGGAAACCATCCTCGAAGAACGGAGCATGAGCGAAGGGGTGAAGGGTCTGGGCCTTGTTCGTTTGGCCTGCGCCCTCTGCATTAAGGTGATAGCAAGCGGGAGAGGATTTAATTCATCAAATACAACTTCAAACTAAACCCCCTACCTAGAAGAGATGTCTGCTAATGATGATTGACGGAACTCCTTCGTCGTTGTCATTGGTTCATGATTTAGTAGCATTCATCATCGGTCGCTAGAACCGGTCTCATACTCCAAGTGGTTGGTGTCATGGTACTTTTCTAGAGCTTTGTCTCTTTGTGAATTGGTGCCAACACTCCACCCCAATCTCCATATAAATAGGATAGGGGAGGGTGAGTAACACACGTGGAATTAATGGGGTTCATTTAATTAAGGAACCTTCCTAATTCCAATGGTGTGGTTACAAGAATAAAGGGGAGTCAAGACATTTAATGGCTTGACATGTCTTTGGTCCCACCAATGCCACTTATCTATTGGAGGAAAGAACGATAAAATAACAATAAATTGATATTTTATTATTCTTTAAAAAGTTCCAAAAACTAACTTCTTCTCCTGAAAAACTGTGGTCGAAGTGAATCCTCCCTTAAGAAAATCCTAGCGTTGCGGATTCAACGGTGCTCTCGGATTTTCAATCCAAGCAACAAGTCAAAAGATAGAAAATGCCAATCACGCGTTTACTGAACGTACCCAAAAGAAAGTTCAGAAAATTATTAACAGTCATCCTTGAACCGCACCAGTCAATATTAGGCTCTTCCTAGGGGAAACACATTACAATGAACTCAACAGTACTCTCATATTTTCAATCCGAGTTACCATTTAGAAGTTATGGATTTTAAAAATAAAATAATTATTAGTTAATTAATTTATTTACGGCCAAAAACGAACTTCCATAGTTGGCCCGCGTCAGCTAATGTTTGTATCTTCCTAAAAAAAGTATACCCTCATGAGATCAACGGTGGTCTCAAATTTTTAATCTAAGTCATTGTTCATGAGTTATATGTGTTTGAAAAATAAAATAACTTTATTTAATTATTTTATTTATGGTTATGCCATTTTTGGGTTTTCTCACCGGAGGCCTGCGCCGACAAAACTTAAGTCACGCCTAGAGTAAAACCACTGTCATGAACGCAATGGTGCCCTCATATTTCTGATTCGCGAACCTGTTTAAGAGTTATTCCACTTTTTGAGGAAAACCACTCACGCGCACTATTTTAAACTTAGCATTTTTTGACGGATCATTCCAGGCACTTCGGGCCTCGAAATCACACACCGTCAGATTTTTCGGTCTCAAAATAGTCCCAGTAATTAAAAAAATATACAAAAAATCAGGGACATTACATTTTAACCTAAAACATAGCTCTAAAAATAGATGGTTATGTTTTTTGTGTAGTTTTAATCAAGATATAACAAATAATTACAAATAATGAAATTATCCCTCGACTCCTCTTTCTCTCTCCCTCCCAAGAATGGAAAACACAAAATAGATTCCTTCAAGACCAAAGGATGAGCAATCAAGATAATAATGAAAAATAAAAACTTCATCATGCTATCACCCGAAAAAATATTAGAGTTGTTCAGATATCAAAGAAACACATGTGGATCACCGCTGGAGGGGTTTTACCGTTGGATCCTCACATCACAATGAAGGCAATCTGAAAAGGCTCTCTTTTAAGATCAACATCATTACAAAAAAAAAAGGATCATAATCCAAGGTATGTATTTTCTTAAGATCTAAATATACTAATTATAAATTTAACTATAAAGATCCTCACTCCATGTTTTGTGAAACTAAACATTAAAATAAATTTTAATATATCTCCAATCACTACACGCTTCCACTACACCCAGAACCTTGAAGTGGTATCAAAGGGGTCACGTTTTAAATTTTTAATTATTTATTTGATTTTTGATCTATAGACAATCATAGTCGAATGTTTAATTTCATATTAGTCATTATTTAATCTGACTTGAATTATCATATTATTCAACATGTTAATCATATTTATTTAGTGTTTCATTTTCTTAAACATCTATGAATAAATGAAGAATGACTGAATATTCCATCAGAAATTTCCAAATGTTTTGGCTGATAAAACTAGGTTACATGGTGTGTAGCTGAATTACAAACCATGTACCCATGTTCACTACACCTTGATGTTACGTGGGATACATAACACACTGTGAAGTTAATTACACATGGTGCATTTATTGCAATCCATGTGTAGACATGGCCATCCTAACAAGTGGGATATCCGATTACCCAGTGTGGAGCTGGTGTACACACTGTGTAGTGGGCATGGTTTAGAAGCCTTGATCACGCAATTAGTTTGATCATTATACAAGACCAAATGATACGATACTAATAACTTGGAGAATTTATGATATGCATGACATGTATGTGATGTAAACACCCTGTAGTTCATCATTTCCTATGTCCTAAATACACATCAATCCATTCAATGCTAATAAAAAACAAACAACATAAGGTTTGAATGGAATGTATTTAGCTTGTACATTCTTTTTAGTCCCATTGAGATGAACACCTAATCCCTAGCATTTATCATGGGAACACGATAAGCAGACATAGCATGTGTAGCTAGAATGTACAAGACATGTAGTTTGGATGGGTTAACACACTGAATCCTTAGGCATGTGACATAGATACAATGTAACTGAGATACACGACATGTAGTATGATAGTAAACCCCATGTAGTCTCCCAATCAATGTAGGAATTTAATTTCATTAAATTGAATATCGTATAATTAAAACCTTATTTTATTGATTGGAACCTATTGTGTTATTTTAAAAAAAATTAAATGCTCAATTAGTTTATTGAAATAATTGGTTTTGCCATTTATTTTCTATTAATTCCTTAATGATTGTTATCTCCAATAGGATTCGTATGGTTATTAAGATGAAAGGGAATTAATTATTTAATTAATTAATACAATTTCATTTATATTAATAATAAAGATTAGAAAAGAAATTAATTTGAACCATTTTACATTTCTATATGTGTTCCATGTATGACCGTTCATGAGCTAGATCAAGACTAGTGTTTTCGTTGGAATTTATTTAATTTAATTTATTGCATGGGTTTGAAATGTTGATTATTAAATTAATTTGATTCCCTACGCGTCATCCCTCCCTCTATTATTCTGTGGGGCCAACATATACAAGGATATTTAATTAAATACCCTTTAACCAATCTTTGGTTCCCCAGACCTACATGTGATTTATAACAACTTGTAATTAATGGGGTTTCCCAAGGCACATAGAGTCGGTTCAAGATGAAAACATAATGAAGTCAACCCAACTATTACACAGATGGACAAATGGAATGTTGTAACTCATAATAAGACTAGAAATATGAGTTATTTCTCCTAGGTCATAGGTTGATTTAATTTCCCATATTTAAATCAACCATTAGATATTCTCAAGAAAGGGTCATTTAATTATTTATTTATTTATGTCTATGAATTATTTATTTTATGGATTCCATACCACAATCACACAAATAAATGAATTAATATACAAAGACCAAATTTAAATAAATGGATTGTGTGTAAATGTTTTATCCAAATAGTTGATTAATTAAGTAAAATCCACTTAATGTTAAGAAGACATGTAAAGGATAAAATAAGATAAAAAATTTTTATAATAAATTAAAACCCCTTAACTTAATATTAAACCAGACTGCGCTATTAATTACTTTATTAGGATTGCAACCAAAGAACTAGCTCTTTACATGGACAAATTATAGATACTTACTATTATCAAGGATTTCTCATGAGGGTTTTGGGCTTCCATATTCGAACATTTATTTAATTTAATAGCCAAAGTTTTTCCAATACAAATTTGGAGTCATGTGTTGAAAAAATCCAAGCCAGGATTTCCGAATAGGGGAGACCACTCAATGGATCATGGAGCGGAAAGACCATAGTTTTCAAGATAGATTATCTAAAACCTTCGTATGGTTTTCATGGTCAACTTTTATATTATTAAGAAAGTTAATATGGATCCTTGCGACTATATTTTCTTGAAACCATACATTCCATGTTAAAAGGTGAGGGCTATTGGGACTTGATAAAACATTAGAAGACTTAGTAAAATAAATATTATTAGTTTTTTCACAAAATTTGTAACCAAGTGAAGTGATAATCATCTATTCTAATTTTTATTGAAAAATGGGAATAAAAACAACAAAATCAATGTGATCATTTCTTAATTTAGGGCATACCTTTACAAATAATAATTTCTAGATATGGTACAATTATTTATTCTATTAATTACTATCAGAAAAGTTTAATTATGTGTTGGAATACCCTACTCTTGTTTTTCCACCCCAAAAATTGAGTGAAGGCGAAGGGTTTCCTACCAGATATTTGTAGAGGATGATACTTATGTCTAATGTATCATATAATCAACTGTGTCTAGAGAATTTGTGAGAAAAAATAAATACATGGATTATTGCACCATAAAATCACATATTATTTCTCTTAAAAATTTAATGAAAGGCTTAAAATAAATAAAAATTTAAATGCACTATATCTGTGTAAGATGGAAGGATTAAATCTAGATACTGATTATGATTTCAAAATTATTGGGTATATTAGTCAGTTAGAAAAATGCATATTCTACATGGATAATAAATAATCCATTAATCTTATATTGTTATCCATGCCACTAATATCATCCTTAATCTTTGAATCCTAGATAATCAAAAAGGGTATATCTCTCAGGAAACATTTTTTTATACTTAACCAGGAGGATAAGGACTGATGAAAACCTATTTATCCACCCCTTTCGATGATAATTTTGAAAGAAAAGGATAATTATCCCATGGAATATCTAATTCCAAAACATCCTCTACAAGATCATTCAAAAAGACAAAATTCTAAAATCCAGAAGAATAAGTAGGAGTCTATTTGATTCTTATATAGAAATAATGGACACTAGGAAAGAAATTGAAATGAATTGAAGAAGTAAGAAGTTTTATCCACTTCAGGTATATTCATCATGCTTTTATTCACCTCTTTCATATTGAATAAAATATTCATAAAAAAATACAGGTATTTTAATGGATTAAAAGAACAAGTAGAAAAAGGTTATAGAGTTGACTCAAAAGAAACTGAAAAGGGGTGATTCTAATGATAGTTAAGTGGATATCACTATTTCTCATTTCTAAATGGATTGATTCATGTTTTTAGTAAGTGTCAAAAAAACATTATCTCAGTTTCTCTTTAGAAACAATTAGCCATTATTTATATTTTGAATAAAAAAATTCATGTTACTTTAATACAAGAATAATGGTTCAGTAACTCTTGAATCACAAATATCCATTTAAATTAATGATGAATATAAAATATAATAATCTTAACCCAAAATAGAAAGATAATTATTTTTCAAATAGAACTAAAAGTAGTTTAATTGTTTATTTCCATTAATGTATTTTTTTTCTTAATTGAGGTTAGATGCTATATATACTAAAAAACTACTTATCATGGTTTAGATAAAGAAATAATTTAAATAAAGATATGTTATAAAACTTTTATATTAAGTTTCAAATATCTATTTGAAATATTCTAATGCTAAAGGAAACTTCAAATACTTCCATTGAAGTTTTAGAAATGCTCAGTGAAGTAAATGAGTTCATTTGGTAAAAGGAATCTTTAATCTATATTTTCAGAGAATTTATTATCCATATACTAATTTATCATATATGTGGACTGAAGTTTATACCCAACACACATTTTATTAAGTGCATCAATGATATGTTGGTTGTATAAGGAAGATCAATGATGTGTCTTATATATATTGAAAATATTACATTATCCCTTTTTAATACATATTTTGTAAATATAACTGAAATGACTAACCATATGAAATATATATTATCTAATGGATATCATATCAAATATCATATAATAAGAATAAATTAGAACACTTCACTAAGTTTTTGTTGAAAACTATTTGTTAAAAGCTTGCCTTAGCTACAAACAAACATCAAAACGCTAAGGTATATCCATGTTAATGATCCCAATGCCACTGAGGATATTAATTTATAGTGAAGATCAACTATATTTTAGTAAATGAACCATATTTATTTAATGATAGTTGAAAAAGAAATAACTTATAGGGATAATTATTTGGATTCACATGAGTTGGCATAGGAATATTGCACACCACTAAGCTTAGTGGGAGGATTAGTTCCAAAGACACATATTGTGTAAGGATTCATAACCAATGAGTTGGTCCATGTTCACCATGATGGGAGATACATTTATTATTATTATAGAATAATGATTCATATAAATAATTAGTAGATGGTAATATTCTAAGGTAGAAAAATATATATAAATTCATGTAATAGACACCATGTATCAAGATTCAAGACTCTTTATTTTGAATATTTCTAAGATGTGATACTACTAGTGAGTATTCAAGAGAATATCGACATGGATGATACAAGATGACAAAAATAAATAATTATTGATTCTATAATGTTTATTCAATGACAAAACTTATTCACCTCTCATCATTAATAAAACCCTTTTTGAATTATACTTGTCAAATTATACTTCTATTATCATCATATTTGGTTGATGATTTTCCAAGACATCTCATTTAGAGAAATTCTTATGGAATATGTATATATGACACAACCTAAAGGAGGACCTATGGTATATATATTCTAGACATAACTAAAAGGGTTGGTGACATCAACAAATTCCAATATGATATAACAACTACATAAATTCATTTATGAATAAATCATGCATAGTGGTTATAGAATATTCATTTGGAAATGAATGAGTTAAATTTGTCTCTATCTGGTTAGTGTTAGTGATATAAGTTTTCATGTTTGATATATTGATAACATATAGAAAATTAATGTTGTGTCTTACCAGTTTATTAAGACTAAGTAATGAAAATTTCTCCAAATATGACTTGAAGCAAAAACTGTGTTCTAGGTAATAAGATCTATAAGATAGATCCATGTGTTTTCTCAATTTAGTCATAGTATATATATTGAATAATTAGTGAAAATAAACATGTTGAAACAATTTAATATCAAAATATTGTTAGCATATAATTCTTTTAGTAGAAAATTCATGGACATAAGAAGATATTATGGAGATTAAAATAATTTCACAATATTAAGTGATAGGAATTCAAATCCTTTTTTGTGATATATATTGATGTTTTATATTATTGATGCATAAAACATAATAGGTGAATATCAAATAAAACCAAAATAATTGCATATAAATGAAGTTATAACTATCTAATAGTACTTTGAAAAGTAAAAAATGGAAGAGTTCCTGGTGTATGGAAAAGTGATAATACTAGTGATCAAGGTAATTGAACACTTTTCTTTAATTAGTTCAATTTGATCTAGTATCACCAATAAGGCTATAATAATATTAAAAAAACGTATTACAACTAGTGGTTTCAATATAAACAATATCTGAGTACATTGTAGCTCCTGATTCATCTTAAAAAACGGTTTAGCAATGTACTATTATGATTTTGGGTTATACTAGAATAAATAGAATTATCATTTTTGATAATATTTTACTATGGATTTAATCAGGATGACATGATTCTAACATGGGAACAAGATTTGGATACTTGGTAGTATCACTACTTGAGAGATTTTCTCAAGACTATAACGTTGCATTAAAAGAAATTCCACAAAGGCGTGAGGATTTTGGAACCTGTAACAGCCCGAGATTTTATTGAAAATATTCTTTTTAATTTCATTAATGTCTTGTGTTGTACACTACACCAAAAGGAGCTTGCACAACACGCATCCCTGACTTGCCTTGCATTACACGCAATCGCGACCTTCCTCGATAGCGTGTGTAGTACGCAATAATGAGTTTCCCTAAACAACAATATGCTATTAAAATATTATTAAAACTAGCCATTATGAATAGTAATAACCACTTTTTGAAATTTTGTAAATTTTATTTTTTCGAAATGGTCTTCATTTTTGGATTCGTAATATCGAAATTAGCTTAGGGTGAAATTTTGGTACTTTTCGGATAACTTTCATATTCTGATGAATAGTGAAAATTACTAAATTATAATTAAAACCAACTTTTTTAATCGAAATAATTAATAGTGATAAATTATTAATTTGAGTGGTTTAAAAGTATATTTAGAATATATTTTTACAATTTAATACAATGTTGTTCATCGGATGTAATTTCACATTTAAACCAGACATAAACCAGTGTCAATCTTTTGATAGTTATTATCTCTTAAGAACACGCTATTTGTTTTGACGACGGGAATTAATTTTTAAATTAATTAATGCAACTGATATGTTTTGAATTTGGTAAAATAGACATCATTTTTGAGTTCATAATATCAAATATAGCTTAGGCCTAATTTTTGGTATTTTTCTGGAAACTTTCATTTTTTGATGAATAGTGAAACCACTAAGTGGTAGTTAAGAAAATGAATTTTTCATAAAACTTAATTTTACCGCTTCTGTGAGTGGAATTTCGAAAATCCGAGAGACACGGTTAATATCAAGGACTAAAATTTGGTTCAATGAGATGAAAATAATTTTTGGTGAATAGTAACTTTTTACTTTTTTTTACCACGGTTAAAAGTAAATAGGGTAATTAAGGGTAAAAATGATATTATTATTACCCTAACACATGTCCTAATTCTTTTGGACAAGTTTAATTCGACCACAAACAACCTTAGGAATAAAATATGACCATTTAGGCCCACTTGGATTAGATTAGGACATTTATTATTAATTTATTTAAAGAAGGGTCAAAATAGTTAAAATCAAAGTTTAATAAGTAAATCATTTTTAATATGGGGTTATAAATAAGATAAATTCGACTATAAATATTCATTATAAATCTAAACATATTTCCTACATTATTTTATTTTATTTGTAATTTTTAGACTTTAAATAATTTAATTTATTTATGACACAATGATGATGTAGTAATTAGCATAATAGTAAAAAATTAGAATAATTGATATTATAAATACCTAAATAAGTATAATTTGAGACTTTTTATGAATTAAACTAATTTTCTAGGTTAATAGGACATGTTAGTATTGATTTAATTAACTTTGGTCGAAGTAATCATTCTGTTATGAGTTTCAAAAAAATCAACTATTGAATAGTGTCAAAATTGACATAAAATAGTTTTTAAATAAAATATTATATTATTAATTGTTATGTTATTCCTAAAAATCTAAGGTTCGTCAAAATGACTTAGATAAGGTTATATATATTAATAAAACACAACTTGGGGGTCTCTTGGATGTATATGGTATGTTTATTAACTATATAATATAAAAATACAAAGTGACATGGTAAGTGTCAATCTAATTAACTAAGAGTTAAAACTAAAAGATAAGGTTAATATAATGACCTAAACCTGTCTAAATTCTATTGTATGAGAGTATTTAGACCCATCCCCACCTTATCTTCGAAATAACTCAATTTGGAGCTATTTAAAACCGAACTTTACTTTATAATAAAATAATATTTTTAGTTATTCCAAAGGTGCCCCTCTCCTCCCTTATAAAAGGGCACCTCCTCCCTCTCTTCCTCACACCACTTTGATCCTTCAATCTCGGCCAACCCCTGCCAATTTCTCCTCTCCACTTCCCTATAGACATCCTAGAGGTCCTGTTATTCTTCAAAGTCCAATTTTAGTGCCCTAAAAGAAGGTCTCAAAGAAGCACTTCAAAGAAGAGGTAATGTCCGTTACCGATTCTTTAATCTTTATTTCTTCTTCCACTTCTTCTTCTTTAGTTGTTTCATTATGAAGTAATAACATCAGTATCACTAATATACTGATATGTTATTATAAGTATGAAACAACCCTATTTCACCATCTATCCATCCTACGGAAAAAGAAATCACCGTGCGTGCGTACGTACGGAATACCGTCTCCACGCCGTGGTGTAATCTATTTTCCACCACCACCTTACTTGGATGGGTATAATGGTGTAAATAATGACTATATATGACTATTATAAAGTGATATTGATTATTAAATAGTATAAATACACTCCAATACAATTCCACGATCATCAGAACGATATCATCGCTCGTACGTACGGACGGACTACCGTCTCCACGACGCGATGAGATTCATTCTCCACGTTAACCATTCATGAATGATTATAAAGTATATATAATAAGTAATAATGAAATATATTACATAATAATGATTCTTGATTTATGTGTATATATATGTATGTCATCTACTTAATGCCATTCAACTCAATAAGGAAAAGAAAACAGCGTTCATGCGTACGAATGGTCTACCGTCTCCATGAACGGTGTATTTCTTTCCATTTAATGATCTATTATATATATATATTATGAATATATATTATATATAAATCATGTTTTATATTCTGGAATTAAGTAATCATGTTCTAAGTAATCATATGAATAATTACAAGTCAAAACACAGATGACAAATGAAACGATTTTACCCAAAACGCTCTTTAACATGGAATTTACAAAAGAACGGGTAATATAAATCCATAAGTGAAACATATATGATATCATAACAATGAGTATGATTCTGGATGAAATTATTTAAATCATTATACAGGAGGTTCGGACACATACGAAGCAAATCGGACCAAAGGTAAGGGAAATATCACAATCTAATTTTTATCTGAGATTGTTTATACTTCGAAATTTACTGGGGTGTATTTTATCATCCACATCCACGTTTCCTCAATATGTAATATTATTTCCATCCACCTACAATTTTTTTTAAATCCAATTTTACCCTTCGGAGAGTTTTTAGTAAAAGATATGAAAGAAATCTTTTGTCGTTTTTCGTACGAGGTACTTTTTGACTTTTCCGACCAAAGTACGAGAAGAATGTTTTTTTAACTTATACGGCATGAATGGATTTTTAAAACATTATTTACAAGAATATTTCTTTACAAGTTTTCAAGTTTATTTTTAATCAACATCTTTTAGTTTAAAATTGTATGACATGTTAAGAAAGTAAAATGTTTTTGAAGTAGAAAGGATATTTTCCTCAAGAATGGAGTTCAAGTGTTTTATCAAAATTATTTTCCATCTAAGATAATAAAGGGTTATGTTTTTATACCTATTATTACATTGATTTGATTATGTTGTGATGGAATTATTTTTATTAATTCCTTTATCTTATATGAATGGTTTTATGATGTCACAATGTTTAAGAATCCCATTTTTATTACATGGGTTATGCTATGATGTATGGTTTATGATTTTGTGGCACACATATGAATGGTATAATTATGAGATGGGTGGGACCTATATCTCCCTCCAATGCATTGGGTAAAGATTTTATATCTCATGAGATAGAAATGGCTGGAACGGTAGGTTATACCGGTTCAGTGAAACAGGACTGAAACGAGGGTGACTCGGTTCAGAAATGGACTTTGTCCACTAAGATAGTCTTGGCATTGAGTCTTGACTAATAAGATATGATTCTCTATGATTATGTGTGTATGCCACAAAGTTTCATGTTTTAAGTTATGATTATTGGGATTTCATTTCACTACTATGATTTATCCCATGTTATGAAATTATGCTCTCTTTTGCAGGTTAAGATTTCCAAAATGTTATGTTCTTATAAAAATGATGTGATAGATATTTCTTTTGTTTACCCTTACTGAGCATTTGAGCTCACCCTTTTATGTTTTCTTTTCCCCAGGATATAAAGAAAGGTTTTAGGTAAAAAAAAGGAAGATATTTATGGGAGATGTTGAAGATCTTTCACCATGATTAGAAGATTATATTCTGCATTTCCAATGACACTAAACTATTACGATCCTTGTGTGTGTTTTTGTTATGTACTAAGTATTCCGCAAAAGTAATGTAATGTCCATGTACGTCAAGCTTTGGGGGTCTACAGTTGGTATCAGAGGAAAGGTTTAGTCAACCTTTGGAAAATAGGATGCGAGAACTTTAGTGAGATCCCTAGAGATATTTCTAAGGTATGTCTAGGGATGTACCTAAGGTTAAGTATAAGTATAGGTTATAGTCCTAGAATTACGCTAACGATCATATAAATAAATCTATGATGTTAGATATTGAAGGTACTCCCCCTTTATTATTTTGTTTTCCCTAGCATGATTTTTTCCTCTCACACTATTCTTTTTGGGTTTTAGACGATGGCTGGAACCCGAAGGAACCATGTTGATCAATGCAATGGACAATGTAATGATTGTCCTCTTGAACAAACAAATGTTATGGGAGATGGAGTTCAAAATCTTATTACTATACTTACACAAGATATGAATCATTCTGGACTTCCAAATGAGCATAGAAGGGAACAATATTCTGTTGAGTCTTTCTTGAGGCAACATCCACCTTCTTTCAGTGGGTCTTCTGATCCACTTGTTGCTGAACAATGGATCAGTACTACTGAAAAGATATTTTCAGTTCTTCAATGTTCTGAACATGATAAAGTCATCTTAGCAGTATATCGTTTGGAAGGTGAAGCTGATCAATGGTGGAATCTTATCAAGAATACGAGGCAAAGAGATGAAATTGAGTCCATGGAATGAGACGAGTTCAATAACTTATTTTTCAATAAGTACTTCCCTCGTATTCTTCGAACAAAGATGGAGAAGAAGTTTCTTGAACTAAAGAAAAAGGATGATGAATCTGTTGGTATATACGAAGCGAATTTTACAAGTCTTGCAAGGTATGCATCTGGATTTATCATCCAACCTGAAAGTAAAGTTGATTGATTATTCAGTGGCTTAAAACCAAATCTTCGAAGGGCATTAGCTATAAGAGACTTCAGTAGCTATGAAGAAATTGTAAATTGTTCTATCAAGGTATAAATGGAAGTTGGTGTTACTTATCCATCTCAGAGTTTTGACAAGAAACGAAAGATGGATTTCAAGGAGAAATCTCAGAATAATGGTGAAAAGAAGATAAATGTTTCCTTATGCTCAAAGTGTGGAAAGAAGCATGGTGGAGATTGTCTTAAAGGGACAAGTAAATGTTTCAAATGTGGAAAGGAAGGTCATCGGGCATTTGAATGCTGCAATGATGGGAAGAAGATGTCTAATGATGAAAACAAATGAAGGGATACACAGAATGAACCTACTACACTTCAATGCTTCAAGTTCAAGGAAATGGGGCATTATGCTAATAAATGCCCTAATCCAAGGGTTAGTGATGATCGACATGAGCAACCACTTAAGGCAAAGGACAAAGGGAAGTCACATGCGATCACCATTGGTGATGTTGAATATGACAACAATGTGGTGGAATGATTAAGTGTTTATGTAATGGGATTCCAGAATAATGTTGTATATAGTATCGTGGAATATTGGAATATTTATGTTTTGGTCTATTGTGGTTTTCAATAATTTTATGGCATCAGTAACCATGAAAAATGATTGAAATATTTTTGGAAAGTAGATTATATGCGCATAATGAAGGGATAAGGAGAAAATTAAATGTATTCATGAGCTCATGACTTATATAAGGAAAAGGTTATATCATGGTTTGAGTATATAGAATTTTTGGATTTTGGTATGTGGAAAGAGTTAACTTTTGATAGCATTCATGTTTTTACTAAGGTTTAATGGGTATTCATTTTTCAAGAGAATACATCATTAAGGTATTCACATGATTGGAATGTGACCAACAAGATATATGGGGGATAAATGATGGTATTCACATGCTTGGTTGACGACATTTCAAGTAATCGTTTTCTTTATACTATGAGCTTGGACCGAAGTATTTTAGATAAGCCTAAAGATTGAAATGGATTATGTTAACCATAAGTTAGTATTATTTAAGGATAGAACTTTTTTTGATATTATTTATGTGATGTTATAGTAATGTAGTTTTAGAAAAAGGACAACCTGCAGGACGGGTGATAGCCCATCGCGTCGGACAAGGCTGTGGGAATCAAACCCACAACCGAAGTCCGACTGGCCTTTATCGCTTACCACTGGCCTACAGGAAGTCTCTGTTTAGTAGAAACTAGTTTTATTATATTAAGAAATATGATATATGAAGTATAAGTCCATTTTAGGAACTATATATGATTAATCTCACTATAGATGGACTTATGTATTTTTTGATAACTTTTCTAACCTTTTGTTTGAGACAGATGGAATGACCCATCATTCTATCACATGATCTGCTAACACATCACGAATGACAAATTCAACTTCATTTCTTTAAGAGATGAAGTGGAAATTTTCCAAAGAATGACAAACGGTGAGACTATACCAAAATCACGAAAGTATTTCTTCTAATTCCAATTTCATCAACTTTAGGGAAATTATCTTGAAAACCAAAAATGTTGTCCTAGTGCTCTTATATCTGATGAATCAGATGGTACCTTAGATCGTCACAAATTTATGGCTTTGTGATTACTGGATTTTCCATAGCCATGTTCTCTACCACTCTCCATCAGAACATGATGGTTAGATTTCTCTTCCATATCCATATTTTCACCTATGTGGAAACCCAGTGATTAGTTTATTTGGGTAACCATTATGGTTCATACTTTTGTTTTTAAAGATTGGTTTTGGTATGCCTTTTTACAATGTGGGTTTCTATTAAAGAAACTTTTGAATAGTAAACCATTTATAACCCCGATGAATTTCGAGGGCGAAATTCATTTTAAGGGGGGTAGAATGTAACAGCCCAAGATTTTATGAAAAATATTCTTTTTAATTTCATTAATGTCTTGTGTTGTACGCTACACCAAAAAGAGCTTACACAAAACGCATCCTTGACTTGCCTTGCATTACACGCAATCACGACCTTCCTCGATAGCGTGTGTAGTACGCAATAATGAGTTTCCCTAAACAACAATATGCTATTAAAATATTATTAAAACTAGCCGTTATGAATAGTAATAACCACTTTTTGAAATTTTGTAAATTTTATTTTTCAAAATGGTCTTCATTTTTGGATTCTTAATATCGAAATTAGCTTAGGGTGAAATTTTGGTACTTTTCAGATAACTTTCATATTCTGATGAATAGTGAAAATTACTAAATTATAATTAAAACCAACTTTTT